>OZ020481.1:54270555-55524780 GCA_963971345.1 Andrena flavipes
ATCGCATAGAGAGTGACCGAATCGAGACAATGGTGAATGTTAAGGAAGATATATAATATTCAAGTTGTAGTGGATGCCGAAGCATGTAGGATGAATTTAAATGAGTCGTACAGCTATATGAACTACAGCTGGCATGACATGAAATATTAAATAATGTATTTGTATGCGTCTGTGCGTTTGCATGGTCGTGATTGTTATTCTAATTTTATGTGATACATCCCGTAGTGTCACTTCTCTCCACAGGAACATTGGGAGGGTTCTGAGAGTTTTAGATATTTAGTTTGCGTGTACGGAGTACAGCACAAAGTATCCTGCGTTAAGACGACTAAAGATATCAAACTTCCATAGGAGTAAATCAAGGTTACTGTGATCACGTCGCTTTGCTGATATTCAGAGAGAGATCTTATTACGAGGAGAAAGAAGGTGTACATAACTTAATTATACATTCATTGGATAGTTATTCCACTCAAATTAATTATAAACAAAGGTCCATACTTTAAGATCCAATCGCAAAAGTTCATAAATTGTTTCTATGTATTCATAATTTTTACAAAAATATAACTTATTTATTAATGAGGATATTTTTTATGTATCAATATACGAAAATTGTTAATAAATAATTACTTATAAACAAAACAATTGTAAATATCTATGCTTTAAGATAAAACCTTAGAGAATAATATATGCTCCAAGGATATGATTATAAAAGTACATTAATTATTTATAGAAAATCCGGAATTTATTCATTTCCCGGGATAGTTCGATTCAAGGTAAAGGGAGGTTATGCACGTTAACAATTTCTTTATTGGTTTATTTACAATCCAAGGTCATGGGTCTCTTCTGTGGACTCTTCTAGTTATTATGCAACAATTCTTAACAACACAATTGTTTGTTTATTGCTCTAAAATCTATTTAAAAATTTGATCGAATCGTGGACACACAAATGCCAGCGGCGAAAAAGTGAACTACAATGCGCGTTATTCGCCTTAGTTTTTCGCGGGCTTTTACCGTGGGGAGGTACTGTTTGTATCGCATGCAACGTTATCGACTCGTAAGGAAATAAGACTGCAGTGCCAGCAGCGAGAAAGGTTAGAACTAAATATGGCAGGTCAACAAAAACTTTACTTTAAATTTTAGTGGGGTTTTATTAAGAATTTCGAAGAAAACTGAGTATGGTTTCTATTAATTTGAAGAGTCTACATTCTAATTGTATGATTTTTAAGTTAGAAAGATTCCTGTACAAATATATAAATCATTTTGAAAATGTGTACATTTACTAAATGCGGCCGGGACTTGTAACACTGTCAAAAAACTCTTCATAGCTGCTTAATTGTAATCGGAATCATTACAACTTAATAGTCACTACATAATTGTAGAAAAGTAGTCAAGGCTCCATACTTGAAGATGAAACTGCAAAAGTTGATAAATTACATCCAGAAAATTGCACCGACAATCGACGAAGCTTGTTCACGTAGGAGCGTGATTCTCGTCACCGTCTCAGAGAACCATTAATAACCAATTAATTATAACCAAAGTCTGCGCAAAGACCACATAGGAAACTAGCCAAAGGTCTATTTTTTGAGATGCGGCTCTGAAAGTTCTTAAAATATTCGCGGGAAATGAGAAATTCGTGAATTTACAGTGACTGTGTGATATTTCTATTTCCCTCCTTGTCGCGCACACTAGCGTTCTCTCTCTTGCTCACGCCATCTATCTCCCTCCTTGCCGCACACACTAGCGTTCTCTCTCGCACAGCTCAGCCGTGCCACCTCTTCTACTACTAGGTCTCCTATTAACTCGGAGAATTTACTGGTGTCAATCCAAATTGTGGGTAACATAGGGATCACGATCATCGGTAATCTAACCTATATAAAAGGCTTTTTTTATTAGTAACTATGTAGAGATTCGTAAATAAAACGCATACGACTGATTGCTGAACGTTGTCACAAGACTATATTCTCGAATCTACATGTACAAATATACAAATCATTTTGAAAAGATCGAGAATCCTTGAAGAAAGTGTGCATTTACTAAACCCGAAGTGGAACTTGTAAATCTGTCCAAAAACACATCGTAGCTGCTTAATTCTAATCAGAATCATTACAACTCTCACGTAGGAAAGTAGTGAAGGGTTCATACTTCAAGATGAAATTGCAAAAGTTGATAAATTACATCTAGAAAATGCACCTACAATCGACGAAGCTTGAGTGTTCACATAGGACCGTGATTCTCGTCACCGTTTCAAAGAATCGTTAATAACTAATTTATTGTAATAAAAATCTACGCGAAAACCACATAGGAAAGTAACCAAGGGTCTATTCTTCGAGACGCGATTCTGAAAGTTCATAAAATATTCGCGAGAAATGAGAAATTCGTGAATTTACAGTGACTGTGTGATATTTCTATTTCCCTCCTTGTCGCGCACACTAGCGTTCTCTCTCTCGCTCACGCCACCTATCTCCCTCCTTGCCGCACACACTAGCGTTCTCTCTCGCACAGCTCAGCCGTGCCACCTCTTCTACTACTAGGTCTCCTATTAACTCGGAGAATTTACTGGTGTCAATCCAAATTGTGGGTAACATAGGGATCGCGATTATCGGTAATCTAACCTATATAAAAGGCTTTTTTTATTAGTAGCTATGTAGAGATTCGTAAATAAAACGCATACGAGTGATTGCTGAACGTTGTCACGAGACTATATTCTCGAATCTACATGTACAAATATACAAATCATTTTGAAAAGATCGAGAATCCTTGAAGAAAGTGTGCATTTACTAAACGCGGAGTGGAACTTGTAAATCTGTCCAAAAACACATCGTAGCTGCTTAATTCTAATCAGAATCATTACAACTCTCACGTAGGAAAGTAGTGAAGGGTTCATACTTCAAGATGAAATTGCAAAAGTTGATAAATTACATCTAGAAAATGCACCTACAATCGACGAAGCTTGAGTGTTCACATAGGACCGTGATTCTCGTCACCGTTTCAAAGAATCGTTAATAACTAATTAATTATAGCCAAAATCTGCGCGAAAACTACATAGGAAACTAACCAAGGGTCTATTCTTCGAGACGCGATTCTGAAAGTTCATAAAATATTCGCGAGAAATGAGAAATTCGTGAATTTACAGTGGCTGTGTAATTTTTCTATCTCCTTCCTTGTTCCGCAATTATCGCTCTCTCTCTCGCACAGCTCGACCGTGCCACCTCCTTTAGCATCATGTACTCCTATTAACTCGAGAGAATTTCCTGGTCAGAACAGCCAACTTGGAGACTTCTTGTGGATAACGTAGGGATCGCGGTCGGGAATATAAAATATAGAAAACGTGTTCTTATTATATGATTCATAAATTAAATTTATACGAAAGCAGGCACTTCCGCGTGTGATGTTTCAATAGATGTTGCTTATAATCAAGTTACTAACAGTTCTTAAGCAGGATTGCAAGAAATTTAACCGCACATTTAGCGAATATTAACTTTATTAAAGAAATGATGGTCTGCCTACAAGTAATTTATACACTTTTACAGCTGTATCTTAAAATATAAACCCTTGACTACTTTCCTATTCAATATTCGAATTGATATTCTTTAAAGTTAAGTAGTTATTAATAGTTTGTCGGACCGGATTACAACGAATTTTACCTAGTCTTGATTTATTTACAATCTGAGGACCTTCATCCTATTTAGAGACTTTGAAATTGAACTTACAGCCATTTTCAACAATAAATTTGTTTATTTATTGCTTAGAACCGTGTGTGAAACATTTGAGAGAACTAGGATATCGCGTACTTTCTAAAACTACCTAAGTCATGCTCTTGCAGATAGATAATTTAGTTAATAATAGTTTCCGCGTAGGGTTTACTTATAATTGCTTAGTTATTAACGATCCATGGGGTGTGTTAATCCGCCGTGTCGTTAGTATTATTAATACTAGCAATTAATACTCGCTGGTAATGTCTTCTTTGCACAGTGTCCCTACAATTAAACCGCGCCGGGATAAATAACAGTCAAGGAGGCGTCTAGAATAATCGACACCACCTATGATTTCTACCCAGTGGCGCACCCACCAGGGCTTTATAAACAGATCAAGAAACAGAATTTACCAAACGAATTTTATTGAATTTGCATTAAAAATATTTTTATATCCGTTCAACTCGGCTCGCCCCAAAATTAAATCTCGAGTGCGCCACTGTTCCTACCCTATCGCAGGCGGTGCTCTACTTGCAGCTTACTGTTAACAACCAGTTTTTGGTACCATCGCTCAACCATGGCTGTACTATTAAAATTAACATAAATAAATCGACGTGGTCGCGTGGGTCTAAAAGTTAATCTACGCAAATACGCTCGCAGAGAAGCTGGAAGCAAAGGGGGACCGACGAACGACGGATCGTCGTCGATCGGGTTACAGCAGTCCGCATAAGAATTAAATTTTCAGGTACACGAGTACGGTAACGTTGGAAGCTTCGCAACGTTAGGTATCAATGTAGACCGAGGTTCCCACCGAGGCCCTGCTCCTTCCTCCACTGGGCTAATCGAATACCGTACCATGCCTGAAACACACAGAGGTAAACGCAACGTTACCGCCGAAACAAAGATCCATTGCAAAAGAAAAAGAAGGTGTAAAGACCTCGACATCAGCTTCGGAGAGCCCAGTCTCGGCTGCTAGTAGGACGATGTCCGCCACGTGAGGTGCTCTCGGCCATCTGTTAAACTGTTCTTGGAGAACAGCTTCCTGATCCGCCGTCAAGCGTATCACCCGAGCGTCAGATCCTCCTCTGCTGGGATATCGCGGCGAGGCTGATCTTAGCATGTTGCCTGCGAATAAACAGCCAACGTATTAGAAGAGAAGAGGGCGAAGAAATTCTCGCAAACAGCAGAAAATGCAGCATCCTGCGTTTGGAACGCAGCGTTGCAGCCGGGCTCGGAGCGGAGCAATTGAAAAATCGAAAGAGTTCTGGAACTTTTCAATAGGTTCCATTTGAAACATGGACAGTAGAGCTTTTTTTAAAAATCTTCTCACATTTAAACTGTGGAAAGAAAAGTTCTAGTTGGAATGGAACTTATAAAATATAGAAATAAAAATTTCTCTATAACAGATATTTTCTTAAACGAAACATACAAGTTCTACCAGAATCTTTTTAAAAATAAGAGTTGCAGAACTTTTTCGATCCCTGGTTTGTACTGCGTAGTCTCTTGGAAAGATGGATTCGCGAGGGGAGGCCCGACGACAATTATCGCGACAAAATACACGTGAATCAGCGCGACTTGCGAGAAATATAGGTCTCGAATATTCCCTTTTACGGAGGACGAGCGTGCTACACAGCCACACCGTAAAGGCGCGAGAACCGACCGCCTGGTAAATTGACTTTCATTACATAAGCGCGTCCCGCATTATCTCGCTGGCTCGCGAATTGCATTACGGGGGCGGATTGATCGTAATAGTTGTATAATAACGACCGGCATATTACGTAAACGCGCGCGAACCTATTTTGCATTCGCGGCTCAATTGTACCGCGAGATTAACGAGCGGCCCGCTAACGAGGGCAGGCCAGCGTTAATTGATCGAGAGCACCGTTGAAGAACGCGCCTCATCGTTACGCTTCTTTCCCATCGCGAACTGCGAAACGTCCTCGTCCTCCAACGTCGATTTAACGGCGACACGAATGGGGAATAAAAATAGCACGACACTGACCCGCCGTCAGGGTCTCGGCAGTTTTGGATTCGTTTCAAAAGCCCGATGGCATGGGAGTGGAAATAACGGAAGCCGTGAAACTCGGCAGCAGCTTTCGCAATGAAACGCGCAAGACGTATCTATTCGCGTGAAATTTTAAGCAGATTGTACTGGATACAGGATTCTCTTCGATTCATTGGACCACTGTGGAGTCCAGAGATAGGCAAAAAATTATTTGAAATAAAAATCTGTGTACGAAATTTTCATTTCAAATAATTTTTTGTCCATCTCTGCTGTGGACCACTCACTCGGCTCGACGAATCTCACTTTCCGCGCCAGTTTCCCGTCGACCTCGCGATCGGGGTAGACGGTGCGGCGCTCGCACAAGTAACACTTCCTCTCGTAGAAGTAAGACGAGACCAGCTTCGACATGCTGGCGAACGGATGTCGTCCTGAGCCGATGGGAAATCAAACGATCAACGTACTTTGCGCAAAGACCACGCGCGACTGATTGCTCCCCGGTTTTGTCGCGATCGGTTTTGCGCGCGTAAGAATATAAAAATGCAAATCGATGCACACACGTGGGAGAAGATCAGCCTTGATAGGACTCCCGAGCTTCACCAGAGTTTCGACCGAGTTACTTGCCAAAATGGTTAATTATACGGCTCCACTTCCGCAGCTGAATCACCGGTCGATTAACATCAAAGACATTTGGCCGCTTTTCTGTGCCACCTAATTGCTAAGGCAGCCGGGTAGGTATCTTTTCCTAAAAGCCAGCTGATTTATCCGCGGACAGCGCGATAAACAAGGTACTCAACGAACTCTATCGAACGTGGGCATTAATTACGCTCTGCTTTATTTCATCGTCAAAGTGGACGAGTACTTAGGAACTGCTTTCTCCTCGATTTTGGCTCAACCTCGACCAGGGTATCGCGTACAGTGATTTACAGGGGCAGATCCGCGTTAGCAGCCGCAGCCGTGATATTTCTGTAACGCTTATTTGTTGTTCCCCGGCGTGGCGCGTGGGCGGTCACACTGCCTTGAGCTGTCTTTGCGGAGCAACTTGGTGGAATGTTAAACTTGACCTACAGATCGGATCGCATGCCAAGTAAGCAGACGCGGACGCGTCGATCGCAGACGGCTTTCGATCGATCAGCAGCTGATCGAGCTAGAAACGTTTGCCCGTCGAGGCGTAACGCGATCGCGATCTCGTGTCCTGAAATCGCGCTTACAAGCGAGAACGACGAAGCGGTCAGGAAAATTTGAGAAACGCGAGCACGAGCAGTTGAAAAACGGCTCGCGATCGTCTATTTCGCGTTCGGCTGCTCGAGAAAGCGTGAAATAGAAACGCGAGTGGCGGCGGGATCGGTGACTTGGTTAAAGATCCGTGTACAGAGGACTGTCCTCGATGTCGGCGTATAATTCACGCAGCTTTCCAGGCGTGCAGTACACGGGTATGTCCTCCTCGGCGAACTGCAGCAACTCCAGCAAGCTCGCCTCGAGGTCCATCTGATACATAGAGCCGGCGAACTTCGATTCGATACGCTGTCGATCACTTTCCTGGATCTACAGAATAGTCGTTCGAGGTTTAGTGGATTCTACGTAAGACGAGACATTGGCAAACTCGTTTCGCAAAACTCACCGGGTCCCAATTCGAGTTTACCAAAGCGCGTATGGTATCCTCGACCAACGACTCGCCCGGAATCTCCTGTCACCAGTAGAATTTCGATAATAATTGCGTTGGTCGTGCCTACGTCGCGTTTCTTACCGTTTTCGATAACAATGTCGCTCGATTCTCTATTCGGAGACACTCGAACCGATCGTAGAATATCGCCATGGCCCAGGGCTCTCGGAAGTACGCGTAAAAGTCCGAGATCAGCGACTTCTGTCGCCACGAAAGCACTCGCGTTAGGCACCACAAAGATTTTTCAATGGAAAAAAATTTAGCCAAAGATAACCATGATTTTTCTATTCCGAGGTGTACGATGCCCCTGAAGGGGTCATTTTACTATGAACTGCCAAAAAAACAACTATTTTTTAAGATATTTTTCTCACTAAATGCAACATGTAATGAAATAAATGTGTTTGGTGTGTATCAAGCTTCTCTTATATTATACAAAAAAAAAAAATTAAAAAGAATTTTTGCGATTTGTTTTAATTGTTTTTTTTTTTTGTTAAATTGTTAATTAAACTAGGGGCTGTAGCAACACTCATACAGATTAAGAATCTTTAGGTATTTTTTGTTTCGTATAAGCCTGAGTCGGGAAATCAGCTACGTCGTCAACATATCTCTTTTTTAGGTGCCATATTGACACTGTAAAAAAAAACAATTAAAAGACATTGTAAAAATTCTTTTAAATTTTTTTTGTATAATATAAGAGTAGCTTAATGAATACCAGAAAGATTTATTTCGTTATATATTATATTTACTGAGAAATTTTTTTTTTTAAAAATAGCTTCATTTTTCGGACAATCAAAGTATAGAATGACCACTTAAAATGCTTACTTGAAAGCGGATTTTCATCATATTCAGGAGAGACTCGTGCTTTCCGTACAGCGCTATCATCTGGTGCACCTCGAAATCCTGAAACGCTAGGTACTCTTAGCTCCTCTTGTTGTTACAGCATACTGGATTAACGAAAAAGGGGAAAGTCGATCGGTGTATACCTCTTTGTTGGAACACGTTATCGTCTCGACGGAGTCGTAGCGGTTTAACCGTATGCGGAAGTAGCCGATTTCCGACGCGCAGGAGCCCGTGGTCAGTACCTGGCCCTAAAGGAAGCGACACGGGGACTGGCCTTGATCGTCGGACGGAACGAAACTACGAGAACTCACGTAAAGATTGTGACGTATCGCGATTTTGCGCGGCACGATTTTCCCTGGCTTGCGAACGTGAAGGTAGCGAGAGCCGCCGGGCAAAACGCAGGCGATGATGTTCGGTGATCGAAATGTAGGCAGGACCAAGTAAGCTTTGCTGTCGCGCGGCGCGACCGTGCTCTCGTCGACTCGCTGGTGGTTGTTGACGATCGATCGCAGCACCTTCGCTAGCTTTCGAGAGAAACGAACGCGTTCGCATTAGAGTCTCTGCGACAGTTCTCTGAATGTTTGCTCTACTAACTCTCTCGCCGATTTCTACGCTGCTGTAGTACTTGTGCTGCCAACACTCCGCGTAGTACTTTCTGCGGTATTTGGTGACGGTGCCAGCGGCAAAGACGGACGGATCGTTTGTCCTGAATTCAGGATCTATGACCAGTTGGCCGTCGAACACTAGACCGGCCCTACAGATCGCTGTGATTTTAAAGGATCGGTTACGAAACTCTAATACTTCGCTAGAGTTAAGAATCGTGATGGTCACCCAGAAATATCTTCATGTTGATGGTCTTCTCGTAAAAGTTTACCAGAGCGTCGCATTCGATCGTTCTCGTTTCACCCTTCGATCGTACGACGATCGACTCTATTACATTTTCCTCCACCGACTTTAGATTCCACTCGATCAGCTTCCACCCTACGAGCATCTTGACGCGGCTCTTTGAAATCGAGTGCATCACTTCCGCGTACACCTTGAACATCGACGGTCGCCTAGCGAATAAGATCCATCTAAAGTATATCTAGCAAGCGTTTATCTCGTACTTCGCAGTCACTGAAGAACGCGGTTTCGGGATGCTCGCACGCTTGCATGGGTGGTTGGATGAATGTTATCCAAGAATCATCTACACCGGACTCTAGTAACCCTTGAAGAGCGCAGTAGCAATCGATATTGTGACCATACAGGACGATCTTCCCTGCAAAGAAGCATCGGTTGGCGTTCTGCTGCGACCACAACGGAATAATCTACTCGACGGACTAACTTCTGTCTTCAAAGTTGTTCGTCAACTGCTGGATCTTCTTCAAGCACTGGGCCGCCTCCGTGTCGTCGTTGATCGTCAGACAGTTCCAGGGTGTTTCGCGCTCGAGCACTTCCCTGCTCCAGGGAAAAGTTAATGTGCGGATTTCTATAACGCTTTTAGGAGACACCTTCGCCTCGTTTACCCTCTCTTTTGCGCCTCCAGCTCCTTCTGGAACCGAGGCCTCTGGTACTGTAGCCCGCAGGTGAGTATCAAGTAGTCGTACGTGATGTTTCCCTGGCTCATCACTGTCACGTACTTGTCTTTCCTACCGAATATGCAAATGCAATGCACACCTCGTTGCGACTACCTTTTTCAGGCCTCTACCTATTGATCGCCACCACGGTGCCGTAGACAACGTCGATCCAAGCGCGCGCCGCGATCAGCCGGCGATACTCCCAGGAATATCGACCGCTGAATGGGATCATGTGCTCGATCACGGGATCGCGCTCGTTCTCGAAAGGCAGGCCGTTCGGCGATATCAAAGTGAGATTGACGAACCGCGGGGATTCTTGGTTGACGCTGCGAGGAAGAAGCTGCTGTCAATCGTCGAGAGTTTAGCCGGGAATCTACTGGGATTCTCTCGGGCTTACCCCAAGGCGAGGTGTTCCGCGAACGCGACGCCGCAGTCCGAGGAGCCTACCACCACCACCTTCGTGTCGACAAGCGGATTGCCCAGCATCGCAAGCCTCGGCGTTGTCATGAACAGCGAGAAGTACTCGCTCTCGGTCTTAGGCTCGTCCGTTTCCGCGTAGCCGCGAAACTTGTATTCCAGTCGACGTCGAGGATTCACAAGAATCATGGCGTTCAGGCAGGTCGCCAAGGGCTGCGATCGACTCTGAAACCGCCAGCATGTCTAGGCTTCTAGAAAGATGATGACGCTTTCAAGATATGTGAGCTTAAATGTTTTTACCAGCGCACTTTGCGCGCTCCGCGTCAGCCGATAGTACAAAACCATCATGCCGCTGAGACGCATCAGCTCGTTGAAGAAATAGTGCAGATGAATGGAGAAGATTGGCATCAGAACGAAGTGCAAAATGCAAGCATACGCGTCTTGGGGCACGTTCTCCGTTGCAATGTGATCTTCTACGTGGTAACGTCTTCTGATATACGTAACGTCCGTTTCCGTGCTGATCGCATCGAGGCTGGTAACGTTTCTTACAAAGTAAGAGTTACTAAAGGAGTTCGACATTACCAAAGAATCGCCAGGCCAACGATGATCTCATTCCACTGAAAGACGCAACAATAAAAATCCGCTGTTTCCTTCGCCATCGCCTTGTCGAAGTCGGCTAGAATTTTCTCCGCGGTTGGAATCTGCTCCAGAAGCTCTTGGACACCTTCTCGATCGTCAGGCCCAGCTTCGCGAGACTTCACGCGACCAAGGAGAGCCGCGCGGTGCGTTACGTACAGACTCATTGGAAAGTCTCTGTTGCACCTAAGCGGCACTCGCTGGAACGGAGATTATAGCGCCACGAAAATTTTCGTTCGACAAAGAAACCTACCACAAAATATTCCAGAAACGGAAGGGGGGAATGCGAGAACGGGATGAGGATCGCGCAGTAGTCCAAGTCGGGTAAGCACTCGAACGCAGCCTCGAAAAAGTTTCTGACCCAGCGTTGCTCTATGCGATCCTTTGTCGCGAAGATCTCTAGGGCGAACGCGTTCACCTTGCCGTGGTAAATTGGTCGTGGAGGAAGCCGAATTGACCGTAGAGTCTCGTCGATATCCATCCTTGGCCAGGTGCTTCTTCCTTCGTTTAAAGAGAGCATTGTTACGCTTCTATCTCTCTCGCTCGAGTGCCTCTGTATCGCGACTGGCGAGGCTCACGCGGAATATCGAGGAAGGTGTCGGCGAAGGCGCTTGTTTGCAGCTTCGACTGATAGTACGGGTTCGTGTTGTCTACCATCGACTGCAGACCATTGACAAAGCTCAACTGCGAGAGGTCCAGCGGTTTCTCTGTCGACCTCTTCTGCAAGGGTTGACGATGAACCGAGAGCGAGGAACAACTACTCTCGTACTGCTCTTCCAAATCTTCCGCACTTCCACCCGGGGAGACGCTAGGCTGGACTCCAACGACTCTGCGCAGACGACACCAGCAATGTCTACCAGGAATGAACGGAAGAAATTAACAAGTCCGGATGGGATACTCCCTAACCCGTCCATCGGTTCTGCTTGAAGCTTCTTGAAGAAAAGAGAAAAGAAAGTCTCGCTGGCCGGCTTCAGACTTGCCGGAGGGATCGTATCGTCTTCGTGATGTTTCCTCAGACCATTGTACGGCCCTAGCTCGAAGTTCTCGTCGAGCGTGTCGACGTTTATCTCTCTGTTGAGGAACATCACTCCGGTGGCCAAGCCTTCCTCGTCTTCCGAGACGATCAATCGCCGGGAATCGGTGGGGTAGCGAACCATCTCGCTGATGTAATACTCCCCGTAGAATTCTTTCGGCAGGGTGGTCTCGGCGTGGATAATCGGTATCTGGTCGTCGTTGTCCTCCTCTCTGTCGCGGGAAAAGCTGTCTTTCTTACGGAAACTTCTAAAAATCCCCCCCCCCCCCTCTCCCCCCGACAATTGCGAAGGCGCGCCAACTACTGTACGATAGCTCATAAGTTCTGCCGATCTATCTATATCCACGCTTTATATAGCTTAGCCCGCGATAGGTCGTGCAAAATGTTCATTGGCCTCACACGACGCCCCGAACTCTCAGCCTGGGATCGTTCAGGTGACGAGCGGTCACGTAGAGGCCCTGCACCGAGTACGTGTCCTTTAAGCACCTGGACGGGATCCTGATCATCTGCCCCTCGAACGTGTCCGCTGGAAAATTACGAGCGGAACTGTTGGTAGGTAACTCGCTGGGCGAGCGGAGTTTAGTCGAGCGAAGTCGCGTCATCGACCGGGGGGATCGATCGCAGGGGTCACCTGGAATAACCCGAGGAGGAAGCACGAGGATCACGTGCAGCAGATACGGGGCGACTTCGAACAGCCCGGTCAGAAGGTCCTCGAAGAAGCGACCGGTGTACCGCCTGTCCCACACGAGGAAGTGCACGAACAACGCGTTGCTTTCCGTCACGTTTTCCAACCTTTTCATGAGAGGCCCCGATAAGCGAACCTTACCGTTTAGACTTTAGAGCTTAAGGGGACCTTCCGGTCTAAAAATCGATCTTTTTTATTTCATTCTTCGGATGCTCCACCTTTTAGGTATACGTGTTTAAAAGGATTTGTCGAAATTCGTAAAATTGACGCGTTTTTCTTGAAACAGTGTTTATAAAATCGGTGGAACCTATATCTCGAAAAGTTATTATCCCATTCGACTGAAACTTTTTTTATTTTGAAGAATATACTTCTGGCTAGGGGGGAAACCAGAAAAATTACAAAAACTTGAAAATTTATAATTTTCAAAGGGGTTTGACAGGACGAAAAATATTGGGAAAAAGTGATTTGAAACTTCAAGTGTCGTTATATTCGAGGAATATGTCGTTTTTGTATTTTTTCTGGTTTCCCCTAGCCAGAAGTATATTCTTCAAAATAAAAAAGTTTCAGTCGCATCGGATAATAACTTTTGGGAATACAGGTCCCATCGATCTCGATCAATTTTTTGACGCCTTTACTTTGACGACCCCACTGCCATCTGCATAATTTAAGACATCCTTAATACAATGCAAACAGTCCCATTAAATTATATATAGTAGTTTTCCTTTAATTAATTCCTAAATATCGCCTATTTTTTGAGGCTCTAGACCGGAAGGTTCCCTTAAGGGGTAGGTTACCCTAAAAAATTTCGATTTTTTTAAAGGATGTTTGCATATTCCGTTAGCTACATCTTTTCTACGTATTTTAAGCACAATCGGGCCCCGAAATTCCAAAAATTGAAGGAATTACAGTAGAAAATGTAAGAGCCTGCACATAAGATCGGATAACGATGTCCAACTTTAAACGCGATTTCCCAGAAACTACGTTTTCCAAAACGGTGAACATAAAATCTCGAAAACTGCTCCAACGATTTGAATGAAAATTGACAGGGAGCTGCAGGAAACTATTCTCCTCCATGTATCGGGAGCACATTTTCAATATAAATTCTTAAAGGGAAAATAAACCTACAAAAAAAGAATAGAATCAGAAACATCAACATAAAAATTGTATTAATTTGTTTATCAAAATTTTGCTTCCTGCGCAAGATGAAGACTGTTTTACAGATTATAAAAATGCCTTTACTTTGTGTTTTAGGTAATTCACCTATCCGAAATCGTGTTCACCATCAAACGGTGCATCGCGTACACGCTCTCCCATTTATATTTGTAACTTTCTTTTCCTATAAATATATTCATAATTTTCTTTTTGCGCATTAAAGTCAACGAACTGACGCTTAAGAATTAAACAGAAATGATCTCTATATTAGTTTATTCCTTCAGAATATGCGTTTGAAGAACGGCCAGATTTTGGGCTGTTGAGGGTAACCTACCCCCTCAAGCTACGCGCGCGATAGAATTCCGTCAACTTGTCCCATCGTTATTTCGTAATCTCTGAACCTGACGAAACGTCGACGCGTTTACCGGTATAACGTGTCGAACCAGGTCGGCCAGTCTGCCGGAGCCAAAGACGGCACAGGGGGATAATTGCAAAGGCACATGCCTGAAACGACGTCGCGTTTCTCGTTGCATTGGACCAGGGACAGACAGCTCGCCTCGCTGCAAGTGCAACGTTCCCTGTGATCTACGTTTCCCGAGAATCTATACAGATCTGATTGGTTTATAGATAAGATTGTACTAGATGCGCCCGAGGTTCACGTCGCCGAAGATGTCATACGTTTCCAAACGTATCAGTTGCTCGAGGATCGGCAAGTCTGCGTGCTCCATGGGCCTGACGCCGAGGATCTTTGACGGCGGAATATGGCACCTTCCTCCACAGAAGTACGCCTCCGGATCGCCGAACCAGATATTCGACATCTTGGGGATACAACGATGGGAAATCTAACGACCTGAAATTCGTGTTACCAGACCCTCGACTTGATTGACACTGGTCGAGAGCTTTCGCGACTGTTTTCACAGTTGAATCTTGATCAAGAGCGAACGCCATGATCGCGAAGGGAAACGATCGATCGAATTGGCAATTGACCGTGAGAAAAACTAGCTATACGGGCTAGTGAACCCTCGGAAAACAGTAATAACTTAACTCCTTCAGCGGAGGAACGAATTGCTTGGCGTTCTTGCTCAACGCCCGGCCTCTTCCTCTTCCTCCTTTCGTTCCTTTCTTCTCGATCGTCAAGCGTTAAGCGGCATTCCCAGAAGCAGTGCGGACACTGTCGTAACTTGCTGGCGGAAATGTTCGAGGATGCGAAAGCAGACACGTCGCCGGCGTGAAAATTGTTTTTTCCACTTGTCTGCGCGCCACGCCACGCATCGCGGAAGCTATTCACGCTGCGCTTGAACGGCGCGAGCAATACCATTGGCACGTGCTTATACGACACGATCGACAGTGATCGGTGATCGTCACGGTACGCCGCGCCTTTGCATATTTCGCGAAATCCAACCGACGCATTTCTCGGCGAATCGATCGACTTTGAAATATCCGGGGAAATGGTAAATCCGAGTAACGAGGTCTGCTGAGAATTCGCTGGCCTTCCGAGAAACTCGCTAATGGCTCGGATCATGCAACGTAGCGGCACGATATGCATCGCAAAAACACGCGCTTGGCACAAGCGTTTTGGCATCGCAGAACGCTTTTGGCGCGAGAATCGACGTGGCTGGAAAGCTACGTTTCGCCGCTCTGTGAAAGAATCTACCAAATATTGGCAAGAAACGATTTGGAAGCAATTAGGGATTAATGGAACTTCAGCCGATTGCAGGCCGTGAAATCGTCGCCGAAGGAACACCTAGTTGCGATCATCGTTTTATTACCAACAGCAAGAAACGCGGAACCGCAAACGATATGTGAATTGTCAAATTGCAAATGAACGATCCAGTCCTTCGACTTGATGCATATGCATATCGTAGATGATTGAACGCGCAACGACTCGCAGCGCGTTACGTCAGATAATACGCCATACGAATTTCCGTCTTGTGAAACACGACTCGTTGTACCTTTACTTTTACTTTTACCCAGGTTCCCACAATTCCGCGGCCGCGTGGTTGCCCGACGACAAGCCGACGCGGTCCAAACGTATTCCCACAGAGGCGTTCGTTGCGTTGCAATAACTAAAGCCCCTCGAATGCATCAGCTGGGTAAATGGCGCGACGCAAAATATCGAGAGCACCGCTAGATACCATTAGAACGGTACCATGAATCACTGTCACCCCGTTCTCGCGCTAAACACCGCGAGAGCACCGCGCGACGAAGGGGAAGACCCTTTAATTTCTCTCCGATTCGCTTTTAGCAACAATCAGCTATTGTTTGAAAAGCTTCTCGTCACCTTGCTATCGCGAGTTATAAGCAGAACTCCGAGAGTTTATTTTCGAAAGCTCGTGAGTGCTATTTAAAAGACTACGCAGAAGAAGAGATTCGCGGTGAAAGTATAAAGTTAGAAAACAAGCTAGAGCGCGACACACGCGTCTAACGCAAGTTCTATAGATCTCCGAGGGAAGGAAAAAGGGTGTCGATGGTCGGCAAGGTTTTAAAGGAGAATGAGCGAAGCTTACCTGTTGCGCGTCGGGTTTCGATCTCTCGCGTGCCGCTCGGGAAATGTGTCGGAGAAGGAGGGACACCCACGCTCGTGGACGGTGCGCGCTAGACTGGTATCAACCAGCGGACTTTCGGAGATCAACCAGCAGCCCGCAACTGTAATGTGAAAGAGAGCTGTGGAGGTGAAGGTGGGAGGTAGGGGAAAGTACCTGCTGTGAATACTCGCCTCTGTCATCGTAATCGAAAATGGGAAGTAAACGAAAATTCTCTATCGCGTTTAAGTCCGACTTTCTCCTCCCGTGGCCGTCGCATCCAATTTCTAGCGTTCCAAAGTTCGTTCGTCTTTGTTAGGAAAAGTTGATGCATTCGATAACGCCACGTGGAATTACTCTGGAAATTGGGTGGGTGCTGAACGCTCAGGGTCGAGCATTCGTCGAGTAAAAGTATGAGTGATCGACCCTGCCGGTGTCCAGGGAATGCTTGGCGAGTTCTAAAATCGGACACGTGGCCAGTAACTACTGCGTACACGTACGACAATGCGTCCCTCACCTAGTTACATCACCCACGTTAGAATTGCTCTAATTATGCGAAGGTGCAATATACATGTGCGTATGTATATTCCGCGAGGTAAACGTGCGAACCTGTTTCTTCGTGGCGGTATTCCCTGCGACCAGAAGAGCAAGCTTTCATCGAAAGCCGAAACATCAACAACACTTTAAAAATATAACATTTATTGTACATACTCTGATCTGTCAACCAAAAATAAATTAGAAAACTTATAATTTCGGCTATTAACTATCACAAAGGCTTGTGAACTCGACGCGGAGTGACGGTGAAAGTAGTACAAGTCCGAAGAAGATACGATTAGCTGGAATCGCTGGTCTACCCGGCGAGCACGCATCTCTGTCGAGTTTAAATTTCAAAATCTATACTTTTACCGATCCCAGAAGCGTCCAAAGATCGTCTACCTTGCGATCACATGATCTACGATAATTTTACTATCAAGGATAGTCTATCGTCTCCTTGGACGATCTATTATAAAAACTTTTGTTCGTAAGAAACCATAAATAAATACTACACCGTCTACGAAGTTGCCAGTAATCGATATCCTCGGGGCTACTGAAACCACCGATTACCGGGAAATAGAAATCTATATCGTCCAACACAGTCTTCCGAGGACTTGAATTAAAACCGTTTCACGCGATCAGGAAGGACAGACATGTACTGTAATTCGGTTGATTCGTGTTCAGGGGGGGGGGGGGGGGGGGGGGCGTTAATTCTAGTGAAAAAATAGTACAAGCTTTACGACGTCAGCTGGAATACGTACGGGAAGTCTACGCTCGTTGAAAAATGGAAGAGTAAGCACGACGCGTATACGGAAGCTTCGGTGATTGCGTTATACGTTTGTAAAAAACGTGAAGTCAAGATACATGCGCGGCGCTGAACCGAGGGTATTCTGTAACTCGGTACTCCCTTGCGTAAGGGGACCTCGTCCGATTAAATGTAAGTGGTAACAAAACGGTACTCACGAACGTCCATCCGAAGCTTTCACGCGGCCAAAAATGTCTTGTTCTTTCGGCGGGACGCGACCAGTCGGGAAATGTCGACACGATCGCGCTTAAAATACAGTGTTACCGGAGTACTGAAATTTGAGCGACATTACGAGAAACGAAATCCTTTCCAGGCAAGATTATCGCGGAGATCGATGCCTTACGATTTATATTTTACGTTCGCGGCTGTTTCTCTGTGTTCGATATATATCACAATATAGCTATGCGTCTTTTCACCTAGCCTCGTTTGCTTGTTGGAAGACATTGTTCTCTTCTCTGTTGCTCCGCTCCGCCTGAGCAACGGCAACGGCCTCGTTGTTGCCCTCGTTGCTCCGAATGTTCTCCACTTTGTACAATATGTCGTGGCAGAGGGGGCAGCGATCCTGCACGTACAGCCACTTTCTCAAACAGACACCGTGGAAATAATGATTGCACTGTGTGACCTTGGCGCTCTGCATCTCCTGGTAACAGATCGCGCACACGTCGTCCAACCTCTGGAGCTGCTCGGCCTTCGCTTCCGGAAGGGAGTTGATCTTGTTCACAGCCGTTCGCCGTTTCATGAACACGCTCCAGCCGGCTTTCGCCTCGCACCAGATATTGAAATAGGCGTGGATGCACATCATGATGGCGCGAATCGTGCCGCCGGACTCGAACACCAGGATCCAGGAACCGTTCACGAACAGCATGATGCCGAAAGCGAACTCGACGGTGTTCCCGAAGGATCGTATGATGTAGACGCAGTCGTCCAGCTGCTCCCAGAACGCGCTACGATACGCGTCGATGAGGAACAGCGAGTATATCGCGATCGAGACCAGCACTTTCACGATCACCTCCACGCTAAATACCGTCACCGCGAACAGCCACGTGCTGACGGTGAAGTGGGACCACAGGAACACCAGCAACGACACCGGGAACAGTATCAGGCATGCGCAAACCGCCAGGGCTCGAACGTGGCGATGCAGTGCCGGATTGTGGGAGGCACTCAGCGACATTAGCAAAGGATTCACGATGTTATACACAAAGTGTAGGATAGCCGTGAACACTAGGCAAAAGTTACGGCAAAGCCTGACCAAACGTTTCTCCCTGTCCAAGCTGGTAAGCCCGGTCTGGAGCGCCAGGATGTAAAAAAGAACCGCGGACACGGTGCCGATGCTTTTCTCGTCCCTGTCCTCCGTGAGTAGCACCCATTGAAAGAAACAGCCGATGTAGTGGCAGATGAATGAGATAATGCTGGTCATTCCCAAGACCGCTGTCAAGGTCTCGCAGCCGTTCACCAGCAAAGTCCGAATCATTACGTAGTACGTGAACGTTTCTTCACCGTAGTGATTCGCCAGTATCTCCACCACTTGTCCTCCCACGCGTAACATCCAAAACGTGCGCAACACGCACGGGACGTTCAGTCGGATCCACTCGGTGCCCGCCAACGCGGACAGGCCGTAGTGATTGATGAAACTACGCGCGTACTTGTAGCCCATGTAGATTGTCTCCAGCATGGCGATGCCGTTGTACCAAATAACGAATTTGCACACAGCTAATGGAAGAAGCGCCGCGAACACCGGTGCGTGGTATAAAACTTGCGTCTGAAAAGATAGTTCTGGTTAGCTCGGCGCACCTGACAGCAAGCAATAATGTATTTATGATCGCGATTTAGTATTCAGATAATACAGTACGTAGAATCTCGTAAGAGAAGTATAACTAATTTGTACGAAATGAAATAGCATGTCCTGTACACATGCGACTGCTCGGATCTAGCGCAAGTAACTCTTCCCAACATGCAAACGTTTTTAAACTGAAATATCCTGTTCGACTTACCGGTACTGGATAGATGCCAAGGATAGACGGTGCCATGAAACTCAATACGAGAAGTTTCTGCAGAATCGCGTATCTCGGAGCAAGATGGAAATAACAAAAAATACTAGCTAGTATGCATTGGAGTATGTAATTTTGAATTATCACAAACCCAGGACCTTCGTTTAAAATGTACTTCAAATTAAGCCATAAAATATCGTCGAGTATGCTGGTCGTGGTTCCTTGCGTGCTTACATACTCTATAATAGCTTTCATTGTACTAACGTGCAACCAATAGGACACGAATATTACCCCCACTGACAATAAATATAGGTACACGGTCATTAGATGTTTTGTACATAACATAAATGTACATATCGCAGCTATACATCCTGAAAAGTAAAGGATTTACGTGTCAAGCAGCGGCCTCTGTTATATTCCTTCTCTTTGTACTTCGTAACTTCAATTAATTGCTAAAGAGACGAAGAAAGGGGCAAGAATGCCCGCTGATTTCGTTCATCTTTCGATCGAAATTTCATGAATGCTTTATTAATAGCGTAACAGAAGGTTCGCTTCTCTTTAGGAATACAACGACCCACGGACATTAACCCCGCTGCTTTAAGCGCAATAATGCTATCCTGCTGTTGATTGTCTGTATCTTATCAGATATGTCTATCGTAAGTACTACTTTCCACTTGTACTTCGTTATCAAATTTCTCTACTATAATATTGTAAAATTATACAACTGTTCGGCATAAACAATAAAATGCATACCATAACAAAGAGTGTGTCTAATTCTAGATAATATAGAACGAACAAGTTTCAATAACAATATGCATAGACAAATATATCAACAGCACGAAAATAACTACAATCGCAGCAAATGTTACATACATGGATTACAACGTAAATATCTTACCTAAGCAGCAGCATAAAAATTTCATTACGATCATCAAATACATCTTGTAGGTGAGGTGCCCAAAGTCGAAAGGTTCTATCAATGAATTCGATACGAGCGAGGCCACTGAATTAACAGTGGTGTCCGGAACCTTTTCAATTTTAAAACCACGCTCCTCGCTATCTAACACTACATTCTCCCCAGGTAATCCTAGTCCGATTCTAAGTAGTTCATCTATGATGAACAATGGTGGAACTCTGAATATAACATTAGCAATGTTGAAAAATGTCCCGGGTACTATATCTTCCATCTTCTCGCCAGTTTCTCCTTTCGGTCTAACAGATTATAAAGAGGACCCTTTGCTCTCCAATTTAATTTAGCGTCTTCTGGATCTAGATCGAAAAATTTGACCTTACAGTTTTAAATATCCAACGTATGACAACTGATTTTCACGTTCACGTTCACGAAAAATATTATGCTAAATCACGTTTCAGCTTACCTTTGGAATTACAAACTTTTCGTATATCACATTCTCAAAACAGCCATATGTTTGACGTTTAATTGAGACGAGTCTTGTCGATGAGTAACTATGAATTACAATTTTGTTCGCTGGGCAGAGAGGAAAAGTCCTCGACGGAATGATCTTCGTGACGAAATAGAGTCAAGCAACTTCGATATTTTTCAGGATCGACGCGTTCAACTTGATTCCCATCGGACGAACGTAGAACGGTGGTTTAACGATAAGAAACGGTCGAATAGTTTTTCCTCCAGATCGTTGAGTTACAAAGTGAATCGTGTCGTTTCATGGTATTGCGAAAAAAAGCCTGTCATCATGCGAGGATATCACGACAACAGGTAGTAATCGAAAGTATTCGGTCTTGTAACTTTTTTCGGTGGTGTTTTCTTCTAATCCGCCAGGAATCGAGCTTTGTTCTTCCGTATGTAATATTTACGCACGATAATCGGACCTAAAAACGTGTTATGCGTAACGGCGACGGGGTTCGGACTAAAGTATGTTTTCGCTTTACGCGTAATTTTCCCCGACGTAAAACGCTGCCGCGTATTCCTTGGAGGTTACGGGTGGAACATGCACGAACAATTTAAATGATTTGAATAGATGGCGCTGCGGAATTTTCATTTTGCTGATGACGGAATCCCGCAACGGAACTGGACAATAGGTATTCAAAACGCCAGCCCATTGGGAAGATATAGCAAAATTTCTGCTATCGAAAACTGCCATCGTTACTTTTTTATTTCAAAAAACGACGAAAAGATAATAGCGAAACATTTTAATCCCTTAAACGTGCGCCGTTTGAATTTGCTTCACTAGTAGGGTAATGTAAAGAAACAAAAATTATAAAAGTAAATATGGGAATCTTCTACCGTGCATGACGCTCGGTTTCAGAAACTGCTGGTACATTTCGGAATGCTTTGAGAGAATTCTGAATAATCGAGAAGCAGATAACGTAGCATGCAAATGTACCATATGGTAATAACATGATAAAGATAATCAATTTGACTTAACTAACGAATACACGCGACGACCACGTGCCAACTACTGCGCTCTTTCTAGTTTCGTGATTTTAAACGTACGCACTATGTATGTACATACGAGGCGAGCATGCAGCGAGAATATGTATAGTACATATGCATGTTTAAAATTGTAGATTCAATGTCGATAATTTTATTATGCAAATCCATAATTTTATTTGTTAATAGTAATCACGTATTCTTTATCGATCGCTCGCGAAAAATAAGAGGCGGCGGCTGTAATAATATTACAATGAGAAGGTGAAAGAAGAGGAGGGGGTGGGAATTAGGAGATTAAAATAAAATCCCAATTGATTCTGGAAGCATACGGTAGATCTCAGTCGGAGCTACAGTTCGAGCAAAGTCGACTGGTCGAGAAAGATCACATTCCCCGATTGTAAATCAGTTTCCCTCTTTGAGAAACGAGAGGTAGAATAATCGTCGTAGATTTCCAGTGGCTTTTTTTAGACCAATCGAGTTTGTTCCTATTTCAGCGGATACGCGTTCCTATCAGCATCGAATCTGTCTTTCAGGCGTATACGTGTTTTTCTAAGGGGTGCGTTTATTGAACCGCTCAACTTGTGTTCGTAAAAAAAAAAAAAAAAAAAAAAAAAAAGGAATCTTAGAGAATACCAGTAGTTAATTTCTTCCATGTACGGACTCTCATTTCCTCCATATCCGCCTGATATATTCGATGTTCGGACGCGTGCACATCACTGCACCTCGAGAAGAGATAATAAATTAAACGATTATACCATTAGCCTTCCTCTGTCTTTTTACAGGCATGCAACGACAGACGTGCAGAGTACAGAATATTCATACAGCCATTCGTTCGTAACTAGCTACCATATTTATATAATATATATTTATATATATATATATATATATATATATATATATATATATATAAATGGTATATATATATATATATTATATATATGTATATAACTTATCTATATCTCGGCGCACAGTATTCATTCGTTTCTCTGGTATTAATCGAATCTTAATGCGCTTACGTACGCTACCATAATGCTACATTATTATACAAATGTCTTTTCATTTGCGATTTGCTAGTAAATCCGCGCATCTTCGGTTCCTCTATTGATTCCAACGCCTTGGCAATGATTCGTGACAAATCTTATCGATAATGTATGCGTCCGCAGCATTTAACTCTTTACTCCCCTCATTCTTTTCTCTCTTGTAAACAGATCCGGTATTTCTTGAGGCACATTATGCAGTAGAAAATTAATACTCGACGATCTCAAAGATATCCAAATAAGACTGCCGGTAGCTAAAAAATCTTCGAGACCCGTTCGAGGATTAATTGAAACGATCGCGGTCAGAGGTGGAACGATAAACTTAAATGCAACAGTGAATATTCTTGTTACTCGATTGCTGTTCAACATGAACAAGTTTCTGTTGCTCAATATTCGTTCACGCTTTTTACATCATTCTTCACGCTATCCAATGCTGGCCATGTACGCTTTAAATCGCATCGGTTTCATCGTCTTTCGCAAGTTTCTCACAAAAATCTACACCGCGGGAACGGAGGTATTACTTTGAAATCACGAAACGAACTTGGATTATTACTCTCGGCCGCTTTCCATTCCAGAAGAATGGCGAATAAGGTTCGCACAATGCGGAGTAGAAAGTAAAATTGACAACATGTTTACGCGTAACGCTCTATGGCACGATTGCGCTTAATTATTTGACAGGATCTATCTTTCTACCTAATTGCGTGCATCAGCGAGTAAGAAATGAATTCGTATCACTGATTCTACGGGGACTCGTGTAAATTGAACTTTGTGAAAGTATCGGGCGAGCCTCGTTATTGCATTTCCGTTTCGTTCTGTTCTCCCCCCACACAAGGCAGGAAAAAAGACTCGACTTACGTATTCGCTATAAAAATGCTAAGTATTGGACTAATAATACGTGGTACATTAATAAAAATAGAGCTCCAACATTCGGCTAGTAATACAATGACGTTTATTATCACAACGAGACAGGTCCTGCGTGCCAATGTTCTAGTACACTGCTCAGCGTTCAGCTTTTCTTTTCTTTTTTTTACTTTTAATGTCAAGTCGGCTCGTCCGCTGCACGAATGCAGGGATTATGCATGACGTTGTAAGGCATTTTTTTACTAACAGTCAGGAAACGTCTTTCGGAAGAATTCACCACTTGTTACGAAGCCTCTGCCCCCCTCTCCTCCCCTTCTCGTATCAAGCAAGCGAATATGAATTGCATTTATTTGATTTTAATGACCTACGTTTCATTGTGACCCGGTTATCAACCTCATTAGCGACGAAGTTTAAGAATAGTTGAAGAAAAATCTAACAGCAGCCCGAGCTCTTGGTTGCATACTTCGACTGGTCACGAAACAGAGGAAGTATCCCCGATAATTCGTGATAGACCTCAAAAGACAATTCCTCGACAATTGAAACACGTCTGAACGAGGAACCACTCTCCTTTAAGCCGGGAATCCACCGGGAAGCTAATCTATGCTATGCCATGCTACGTTTTAAAAAAATTAGCTTCAATACATTTTTATGGAACTGTTTCCACCAAAAGCTACGTTAAAACATAGCATAGCATCGCATAGAATAGCTTAGCTTAGCTTCGCGGCTTTAGAATGTACTACACAAATTATCAAATTTCCTGTATAGCAATGGTTTGATCGCGTAAATAACACGAGTATTTTAGTCCGCAATTACATCATCATCATCATCATCATCATCACCATCACCACCATCATTCTCCTACCTACTTTACCGAATGGATCAAATTGCCGTCACCGTGGCTAAACCTGCATAGCAGTTAACAAATTAAACAAAACAAAAAAAAAAACGCAGAGACCCTACAATGATATTACTAATGATAATAATATTAATATTACTTATCGTAAAAATAATTCTACGTTTTGTTCGAGCACAGAGAACGAATTTCACGGCTCCGTCGCGCGTAATTTCCCTTTGATCACGTTATATAATTTACAGATAATCGATTATGATTTTGCATTTTTATTCGTGTCTCTTTTCACCCTCTTTCCTTGAGTACACAATCGCCTGAATGTCGAGTTACAAAGATACTGGAGTAATAGTTTCGACTTGATGCTCGATTATTACGTTTCGTGCATTGCAGTGATTAAAACGCCGTAGAAGACAGAAGCCGGTTTCCCATTTCCTCTTACGTTTTCTTCATCAATGTGGTAATGACGGGATTAGATTTCCCTACAAACTAGCTGAGATTCACGTAATTGTTTAAATTAATGACAAAGACACGCGCGACTATTGCATCGCAAGAAACGTAATAATGGCTAATAATTTATCGACTCTGAAATCCATCGCATAAAATACCTAATTAATAATTTCCGATACCTAAAACTTAATGCTTAGCGTTACACATCATTCGAGTAAGAATGTGATCAGTTTAAACTAACCGAAGCGCATAATTTTAAAATGAAATTCTTTACATCGCGTTCGTTTATATTTGGCCAAGGATAATTACTCACGATTCCGAGCGAGTCTACAATATGTAAATCTTTTTCAACATAGCGGCCCATATATTTTTCCTTTTACAAAACTATACGATTGCTTGTACCGTTAGGAAACCTCGAAAGTCGTTTGTTAGCTTGTGTTTCGACGATTCTCGTTTTTGTACACGTGAAAATTATTAGCTGTTAATTTTCGATCGTGTACAATTTAAGTCATCCGATGGTAAGGTATGAGTCAACAAGAAGACAAGTGTCGTTATTCTTTTTCATTGATAAAAAAAATTCCAATTATATTCACTTCAGTCGCAACCGACAATTCACGCGTATATTTCGATCTTATTGTTGCGTTCGAATTTCACCATCAATAGGTGTCGCGAGAACGTTAACGTTATATTCCGCTAATATACATATTACTCAGCACATATTTAATTTACATAAACTCTGCAAGCCCAGCTTACCATCGTCAAATGCATTTTTTTTAAGTTTATTTTTCTCCTGTGTACGAAATCGCTGCTTATATGTGTAAGTGTATAAGTGTTAATAAGTTATCAATAAGAAATGTTAAAAAATCTGCACTCCACCTACAGTTACCACAGTTTCCATATATCTCTTGGCCGAGCAATTTTTTTTAATAGAAAGCGGCAATCGACGAATGGTGCGTCGCACCCCATGCTGTTTATTGCTTAATGTATGCAACGCATGAATCTTAAACTTTTTTTGCGAACTTTTCTAAGCAGAATTGTGAAATTCGACTGGTTTTTCATGTTTCGACTCGTATCGGCGAATATTGCTCTCAACTGATATGCCATAAAAATTGTACTTGATGAAGAATTTCATTGAGAAAATAAGAACTCGAAAGTGTAGGCCTACTGTTTAACATTATTCCTTTTCTTGCCACTAAATAATGACGATAAACAACTAATTTAAGATACCGAAAGCTTTGCCGTCTCCGGGATGGTAACTGCTCAGTATATTCTGACGTAATAACCGCTGCTCTTAATAATTATATGAAAACAAGTTTGTCTTTAAGAACGAAAGAAGTAGTTTTCGATACGAAAAAAGTTTTAATTTTGAATCAACTATCTACTGAAAACGCAGGTTTTTTTTATTACATGAAAACTTATGAAGAACAATACTGAGTTGAGAATAAAATAGCGACAAGTTATAGTAAATCTCGTTGGCACATATGACCATTCTTATTTTTAATTCTGCGCTTGTTAGGCATTTCTTTATTTTGCAAATAATTTATTAACTAAATTTGTATATGTGCTACGTACACGTACCGTGGGTACACAAATCGCATCTAGCGACTCTTAATCCGTTGTACTTGGTCCTAGCGATAGACTTCTTTCACAGACATCATTCCGTTTTACAGATAAACCGGGTACGTTGAAAGTATTGTAAATCGTGCGGTAGCACAATTTCTATGATACATAGCAAACCAAGGATATTAATGTTCGATTGAAACAGTTAAATTATAACCGCCAACACGAGTCCGTTGATTGGTTGAACTGTACAGTTTTTTTTCTTTTCTATCAGTGGGCAATGGTTCCGTGTGCAATTTTATTCAAACTAGCGGACTTTAATAGTCTGAAGAACTAGTATATGTCTCTGCTTGCATGCATTTATATACACATATACGCGCGACAAGGTGTTACGTGCAATTCTGCATGTCTGTGTATACATAGTGTGTATGAATATGCGAGCTGCGTGGACGGCGCTACGTACACCACTTTTCGGTCAGTCAACCATTGGACACATTCATAGTCGACTTTCGTCAGCGTAATTCAGACACCCGTTGTTCCACTGGGACCCTTCAGTTCAACGTGTCTTGCTCACGTCAATATGTACCGTTGAATAATCTAAAGTAAATGAAAATTATGCTTCCTTTCCTCCCATTCGAGATCTCGTGCAAATTCTAAATAGAGACATACATACTTGCATACAGATGTGCTAGAGTTTGTCTTGGAATAGGAAGAGGTTGTTCGTGGCAGCGACGGCTACAACATTTTCAGATGGATGCCACGCGGTATGCAAGATCTTCTTATTGAAATCCAGGCAGTCGACGCTTATTTCATCTTTCTTACGTTTACCACCGGTGCAAACCTTTTTTCACATAAAGCATTTATATGAACGATATCGGCGTACGATTACCTCATCGCGATGCGTATTCGAAAGTTTTATACTAACCTTGCGTGGTTTTAAAAGCGTTTTTGGTTTGGCAATATCGCGCGCCGCTTCCAATGTGAGATCACGTTTAGTTGCACAATCGAATACTCTGAAGAAATTGTTGTACGAGCCCGTCATAATAGCGGAATCACTACCATTCCAACAGCATTCAAATTTATCAAAGATACAATCATTCTCATACAGTGAACATAACTTTGATCTTAGGTATTCATGTACCTGTAATCACAAAATTAATAAATCATTTCTCTGTCCTGTCGAGAATAAAAACGAACAATTTCCATTTCTCGTTACGTACAGGGTAACATTCAATTGGCTTCCTCTCCATTTGCAAATCCCACACTTTCACACTGAGGTAGTCTCTACTGATCATATATCTTCCAGAATGACTAAGCTTTACATCACTTATACTCGAGATTATTTCAGAGAAAAAACTTCTGTTGGTTGGATCTTCTGGTTCTTCAAAGAGTTTACTGTGTTGGTCACAAAGCGCAGCAGATCTCATGTCACAAAGTCTAATTATTCCTTTGCTACTACTATATACCAAAACGTTACACTTCGCTGGATGAAATTCCGCAGCAGTTATAACTTCTGTTAATTCCTCCATATTAGTTGGCTTAATGTCTACTATATCTGTATACCATGGTTAGGAAAACGGCTAGTTATATTGTTCGAAAGCTTACGTAATCATCTACCGATGGAAATTTCAATTTAAAAGAAAGAGGAAGAGGAAAAAGCGCAAAAGAAATGCCGAACGACGGTAGCGAAAGGATACTAAAACTCTGGTCTGTGATCTCAAGATGCCAAAGATTAATTCTAAGGTCATCAGCACTGAGGTATGTCTCCTGGTCACTGTTGACGCTTATACTGTTAATATGATAGGTGTGCGCATTGGCAAATATTCTTCTCGGCGATGCTTCTACCATCAACTCCATTGGTCTTATTGTTGGTACCTGAGCAATTAAACAATTACGTATACAGCACATGTATTTCAAACACTTTCTTCCAGGGAACTATAAATAGTTTACATTGTCGCAATGCCAAAGTCTCATAATATTATGCGCATATTTGAACTCCTTGACCATATTTCTATTGTAAGCATTTTTGTCAGCTGTACAATGGTACCGAGCGCGTTACATTCACGTGCGGTTTTAGAAGTATAAATGCAGTTCTGAACGAATAACTTCGTAATAAAGCAAACAGAAATTACAGGCTACTCACCCTTAAGGAAGTGATAGAAGCAGGATCACGAATCGAACCATTTTCTTCCTTTGTATTATACCCCTCCACTCTTTTATCCCGCTCGCTAACCTTCCACAACTTAATTGTTTTATCATTCGTGGAAAGTAGAAAATGCGCAGGATTCTTTCTCTTCAGCCATCTAATTTTATTAATTTTTTCTTCTATCTCTAGCGATTTCAGGTAATCGAACTCGGGTTCATGACTCTGGAAGGTGCTGTACACATTGTATTCACCCCTCCGAGGTATACTGTTTTTACTCTACACAAATGATAATATTCCTTATTTATCGCACAATCTTATCATGCATTATCAGTTCCTCCTGCTTCGACATGTCACAGATATTTGTAAATATTTAACAAAAAGAAAAAGAAAAACAAACACAAACTACTTCGAACATTTATCCTTTCCATTGTGCTCAGTGATTATCTTTAGAAGTTTTCTAAAGATAGAGAAATGAGGTTTGCTGTACATATAAAGTTGGCAATAATCCAGTACTAACGTATAAACATAATTTTTATATAAAGGACAATGTATCTTTGCCGAGAATGCAGAAACTATCGGATTCGAATAAAAGCGAACATTTATTTATAATATGGATAAACTAACCATAAATTGTTGTCAATTTAATTGCTAATTAATAATAGACATTTCTCCTACTTACAATGGGGTCTCTTTGAAAAATAACAACTCGTCCTCCTTTATCGCCCGTCGCGAGAAGATCGCCATCGTGATTAAACTCGACGCACGAAATTATATCAGCTGTAACAGAACGTGACACAAGGAATTGTAATCGTTTGCAGTCAGTGACAATGGTATAGCAGAATTGTCTTCTTATTTTCTTAAATGGTTAATAGGATGGAGCGCGATACGATAAAAGCACAAACACTCGATATATTACATATTTCACATGCTCAAATATACCGCGACCATGGAACAAGAGTATATTTCCAATTCATTCGAGTAAATACAAAGCGATAAGATAAAATGATCCGAGGATATAAGCGAGCCATAAATTGAACTCACCTTCAGTGACATCGTCTTCCAATGTTCCTTTCACCTGTGAGAAACACCACTGTATGTCACCATTGCCTGGAACAAGAGTAGAAAAGTTACATTGTCAAATGCAGGAGAATTCGTTCTACGATATCTGTGATAGGGTTCACAGGTCGAATTACATCACACAGATGCATAGCGGTGTAAAAAAAAAAGTCGCGTAATAGTTTGCTCTGAAACTGCACGCAATTTTCTCGCCCGACCAACTTAAATACGCACCGATCGGAATGAGTACGAGAAAAAACGGCCGCACTGAATCGATAGGGGCAGAAATGGCAAGGTGGAGAAGAAGGAGGAGGAGGAAAGAAAGGAATAAGATGGGTGAAACGTGCACCTGCGTGTGGAAAATAAAGTAAACGTGGGACGGCGAAAGGCGGCTGTACGGAAGTTTGGCGGAGAAGGAAAAGCGTGTTTCGCCAAGGAGCTTGGAGAAAAAGCGGCTCCGCGGACAGAGCGGAGAGACGAGCGAAAGAAGAAGGTGGGGAAAAGCGAAAGAGAGGAAAAATAGCTGGGTGAAACGGTAAAAGTGAGCCTACTTGAAGTTTCGGCGCAATCCATCGTGCTTCTAGGCCGTCGCCACCACCGCCGCCGCCGCCACCACCGCCACCGCTGCCGTCGCCGGCGACGGGCGCATCTGGCCCCGCGCACGGCAACAATCCAGAGAGTGGGTACGTACACGGGTGATTATATTTGAGGATGCGGAATTGACGAAGAGAAGAACGTTGCGTGCACCGCAAACGCTGCGGATATACCCGTGAACCCGTGATATAGCGTATCTGGGTCAAGGTTCAGGTTGCCGCGGCGCGGCTACGCTCAGCTCAGCTCAGCTCGGCTCGGCGCGGCACGGCACGGCGAGGAGGCGGCCAGCAGGAGCGATGCACCGTTCGTTTGGTTTACATCCGCGTCCGATAAGAATACACGGCGAGTATAGATCCAGAACGGACACCGCCGCTTATCGCCGCTTATCACCGCTTACTTACCGGCCATCTCGCATACGAGACACTACGCGAGTCAAGGATCCGCACGCGCGATTTAACTCCCGGTGCGAGGTGTCTCCAATATACCGTCTACTCGGCCACAGATACAAGACGCGCGCCGCGCGCCACGCCGGCGACCAGGGACCAGCAAATCTTCACGATTATTCAACCACTCTACCACCCAACTCTATATCCTCTCACATATTCGTCCATCTAGCCCACCACCGATCTAAACCCGATCACTGACTTTCAATGGCGGAATTCGCGAAAGCATAACCGCACAACACTACTATGGCGTGACGTCACACCACAGCCAAAGCTTTCGCTGCCTCCACGAGAACCACCATCTTGTACGCGAAAACCGATTGCGCGCGAACCCCGGCGGAGGTTGCCGAGAATGGCCGACGGAACGCCGACCTCTATACCCCGCAAAATTCAAACGACAAAGCTAGAAGTGCGATCCCATCGTTAGCGGAATCGGTAACAAGTAGCGGGAGTACCGATTATATTATTTAATAAACGATTCTTACATCTATGCGATTCGGTCGATTAGTGGAATAAACGTGTAGAAAAGTTACCTAAGAGTTCCGCCAATTTCTCGTGGAGTTCCTCCAAGGAGGAGAACAGGGGCACATTCCTGGACAGGCGTGTAAAATTCTTGACCGCGCGGAAGTCCGCCATCGAGCGGTTCATTTCTAGCGAAGTTAAAGAATTCTTTTGTCGTTTCTTTATTGCGATCCGGTCAAGTACCAATGCGGTTCGAACGCGTTGCACACTTCGGATGCGTTGAATAGCGGAAAGCTATTGTTTCGTTTTAGTAGATCTGCTCGGTGCATTCTCGATACGGTCTCGGCGTCCGGCAGTTGACGAATGTTAATACGACTTTTCTCGAGCGTAGCCTCGGCCAGCTGCTGTTTAGATTTCAATTACGAAATCGCAGGCATCGGTTTCACGCTAGTTTCTCAGAATCCCTCTTAAATTTGAAAACTTCTCGGTGGAACGTTATTTACTCCCTTGTCAAACTATCCGCAACTTTGGAGCCACAAGTCAAGGAACAATGCTCCCTGGCGGCGAAGCAAGAGGGAACTTTTGGGCGTAGCTTCGGACTGGTACGTCGAAGCGTAGAATATAAATTCTAATCACGACGTACGCAGGTCGAAAGAGGAAACGGGAACCTCGTACATACGTGGTCGAAAGTCGTTGCTGGTCTGGCGATGAATTTTCAGGGCGAAAGCCATGCCAGGTATCGATACGATCCACTCTACCAGCGCACCGTGACAACAAACGATCGATCTTTATGCACCGCGCTCCGCCCGAACAATTAACTCGCACACCCAAACGATTAAACAAATAAACAGGAACGAACGTTGTTTTGTTCAACACGAATGCTCGCGAATGGAACGACTCAGTTACGGAACCGTCTCGAACTGGTACGAAAGTGCATTTGCTCGCACGAGACAAGAAACTGTCGTTGTCGAACGCGTTAGAGGCAGGATGTTAATGAGTTTGCTCTAACGAGCGTGCAGAACCGGTGCAACGTCTACCTGGACACTCTGTTTGCCATGAGTCAGGCACGAGTGTACCGAAAAAGTATGAACGAAAAGAAAAAAGGGGAAATCACGTGTCTGCTCGAGGACACGGTTCCTTAATACACTCTATTCTTCGTGCGATCTCTAAACGATTCCACTCTATCCAAGCACGTACACGATGTGTACCAAACGCGTCGTCCGATTCCAACGAAATTCGATTAAATTCGATACACGTTGTCGGTCAGATTTCCCATAGTTAGGGTCGTCCCTAAATTCGCGTGCGTAGAATCCTCGCCATACCCGCGGAAAATCGATGGAACCGCTCGTGCAGCCCAGCACTGTTAAACTTTCGAGCTGTCTTTCTATTCCATCGAAAGGGGGGCCCCGCAGCACGCGTCGTATCGATGCGTTCGTTTCAAAAATTGTACCCGTCCACCAAGCTTTTCTACTCACAAACAAAATGCTCGTAATTGCTGCACTTGGAGGTCTTCTCTTCCTTCGGTCTTGTTTCCTGAAGAATGTTCCTTTTCAGACTGCTGCTGGACCTCCTAGCTCGATTTCGTGAATTCATCCTCGATGGCGATCTTCGAGAACCGTTTCCCCGAGCGACGCCGGTTACGATTAACTCGATATACTGTTATTGCCACGTGACACCGGATCCTCGCGAGTTTACCAACTGACCGCTAAGCGATTCCCCCAGCAGTTTCGCGGTAATGTGTTTGTGAGGGAAAAACAATCGGCAAGGATGAATACCATTAACGTTCGGGTCGTCCAAGACCCTTAACACGGATTTCTTACAATCACCCACATTCTTCTTTGTGCATTAATATTTCTTTCAGCATTTATTTCGCGCAATGCTGCGTCATCGCTTCTGTTTACAAAGTACGTTTAAATAGGCGCCTGTAGAACGACAACCGGCCTGCCCTGCCGCGCGCGGTGTAACGTGCTCGAGGTGCAAAGTTTGCCGGCACGCTCGGACAACCTCTAAGAACTTGTGATTGCGGATTTCCTCGGAGCTCGTCAATTCTTACTGTTGTCAGCCGCCGAGTATTTCAGGGTGCAGGGGATTAATAAAGCGCGTTGGGGATAGAAGATGAGAAGAAAGGATAGGGGAGAGGCGAGGAAAGAGAGGAAGGAGGGAGAAGAACTCACCAGCTCTCTTGTTCACAGCGGTATTGATCATGAAACCAAGCTTCGTGAGGCTGGATTTCCTCCTGACGTCGCAGAGTCTCACTACCCGTTTGGACCTTGCCAGGCCGGCACCGTTCCCCCATTGATCCAGCACCCCTGCGTGACGCGTGATGGTACCTCAAGCGAGCTTCAACCCTTCTCCACCTGTTGGCCTGCAACATCCAAATGAATAATATTCGATTGCCTTACACTTGTACCACTTGTACGCTTGGCGCGTCTACGCGAGCATCGAGAATGAAATGCGTTTCCCCCGCAAAGATTACTTTCGTAATTCGAACGCTTCCACCTGTTGGAGCGGGGTCCCGGCGCGGATTCTCTTGGCGATATGCGCCTACCTCGCGGTATCTCGCAATCCCAGGCAAATATTCACGTATGTACCCGCGAGGCCAGCCTCGTTGACTTTTCATCTAGATTGAAGTGTGTTGTAGGGTGAAAGTGAGGATGTAAAGGCGAGCGATTGAAAGGCACGCGCGTGAATGCGTTCCCTTTTAGCGGAGATCAGCCCTGGAGACAAGCGCTTGACGTGCAAACGCATAAATGTTATCTGGAGGACCGAGGGAGGGAAGAAAAGGAGGCAACAGGTAGGCAAACGAACGTGGGTAAACTCATCGGGGTGATAGGGGTGCGCGAAAACGAACGGGTTGAAAGAGTGCATCCACGTGGGCTGTTAAGTGTAATCCGGGATACAGACCGATAATCATTCGAAATAGTTGACGAATCGCAAACTCCGTCAACGTTATCCAAGTAAAGGAGAGTGGGGTATACACGAACGCGGGGTAATCGCGAATGCGATGGTTACGGCGTTTTAATAAATAAAAACGATGGTCCCTTTCCACTAGTTAATAGTTTAGGTTATATTCAACGCCGGGTAGAAAGTAATAAATACAGAACGCTCATCCTATTCAAGATAAACATAATTTATTATTTTCATCATGTTTCAAGTAATATTTTGTCCATTTTAAATTCCATGTAATTACTGTTGAATTAATGACACAATTGTTTTTTTTTTTTAAGTTGAAATAAAGCGCGTTTTTACCAGCATTTTGTGACCAAGGCGTTGCTTGAATCATGATTCTAGCCTCTGAAATAAATTCTTTTTTATTTTTTGATGTCCTGGGACATTGACGAACAAATCGGATGGGGTAATCTCGTACCTTCGAGATTAGCAACGTTAACCGATTTTGGTGAAATTTTCAGCATGCATAAAACTTACTTGAATCTACAAAAATGATTTTTGAATTTTCCTTACAGGCTCAGAGAAAAGTTTAAAAACAACCTTTACTATTTTTTTCGATATTCCGACCAATTGCAATTTTTGTCTAACGCCCAAGAAGAGGAATTTTAAAAATACATTAGGTATAGGTTGTAGCAACGTTTTTTATGGGTTGACCATTGAAGTCGCGCTTTCTGGGCGCCCTCCTGCGATATTTAGCACTCTGTTCATGATTACCCCACGGCAGTCGAGTAATCACGAACACCAAGGGTTTTGCTTTTTCACTATAAAGTTTATTTTTAATATAACTATTCAAAAATTCGATGAATAGTGTAGGCAATAAATAACATTGTGGATAATAAAGAAATTCATTTCTCATATAGTTTTCGAATTTCGTTGAACAAGGCCGCGTGTTGTTGACTAAAGTTCCCGACACCTATAATCCATCCATCCCTACCAGCTGATAGCAAATATTTTCAAGCACGCTGCAAACTTTCCTCGCGTCATTCGAGCGCCGCATCATCCAAAGCGTTAAAGGGAAGAGTAAAAATGCGCGGATAGGTACGCGTGCACGCGAGATCCGAAGCGCAAATGCCTAGGACCTTGCTGGAAGGAGCGCGGGAGGAGTAGACAAGCCCTCGCGCGTTCTTGAAACCGAGGGCAAAGCGTGCGACCGATTAATCGTCCTCGGATAACCGTCACGTTCCCAACCTCCACATTATCCCAACGAGATTACGATTACGCCGGTCTTCCAAGCGTGTCCTGTGCGTCACGCGGTCTATTAATTCGGCGGGATCTCATACCAGCCAGGTGATCGATGGAAATTGAAATTCGCTTAACGTCACCGTCGAATTCGCACCGCGCCCGAGGCACCTTTGTAAACAACGCCGTTATTAGCGAACGGACACCGGTTATAGAGTACTTACATCGATCCGTTTACTGAAAAAGACGAGGGATGGACGAGGCAAGGGGTGAGGCTTGTCCTTTGGAGCGACTTCGAAGTTCATCGAAGGATATCTTTCCACTTTCCAACGTTCAACTCGACGCTACCGCTAGTCGTTTAAATTCCACGCACTTTATCGCCCGCAGCCGTTCAAACAACTCTACGTCCCACTTAAAGGGTAACGCGTTCCGTTACGCGACCTCGATCGACGAGTCCAAGGGAGCTCGTTAAATGCACCAGATTTGCTTTGTTTAATCCCCGAATTATCATTACGAACATGCACTCGGTGGCCCGCCGGGTTACGTGACATTCCTAGTAATAACGAAGACACGCGTAATCCGGGGTGGCGCGTGTGCCATCGAATGACACAGGTAGGTATCGTTTCTATAAACTGCGCCGTAATCGGATTACATTGTAGGAAGCTGGTACACAAGGCAATTGGTGCCGTGGGCTCTATCTGCGTACATATTTGCCGCGACTCAAGTTTGTACGGCGAGTTTGTTCACGTGGTCGCAGCCTTGCCGCGCGATAAAACTCGCCGGTCGAGACGATGACGCGGTTCTCCACAGACTCGCACGTAATACTTTTGTTTTCCATCAACGGATTCTGCGTTAACGAGGCTACCGATCAGCCGCGCGCCAAGCATTCTTTCGCGCCAGATACTTTTGACTTGGCGATGCTCTCTGCACGCTGCGACGACCGCGCTGGAATTAACGTACCTTCAACAATGGAGCAAGGTTAAATCTCCACCGCTAATCATTACTACCGGTCAGTCTTGCAATTTAAATACGCCCGAGGTCATCGGGCTAACCAACCGACGGATCAAATTCCCATATTAAACGATCTTCCCCTCCCGGCTTTCGGGAACGAGCAACTGCGGAGTCGCAAGGAAAGGCCTCTATTCCCCACGCGAATCTCTTTAATTCGATCAAGAGTGTAACGGGTAAAAAGTGCCGCAGACAGACACGGGATTGGACGTTCGTTGGACTCGTTTACGGAGCAGGCAGATTTTTTGTCAGCCGCCTACGGTACGCCCGGCAGAGTGCAGACTGTTCCGCGACTATGGATTCGGGAGGACGAGCAAGAAGGGTGGCTGCAGACGGGTGGTAGTTTGTTAAACTGGCGAGCTGTGCACGCCGCTGGCAAGCAGGTCCCTGGCGTCTAGCCAGAGAATTTTCCGACTGCTTCTTAAGCTCGAAATTCCTTTTGCGTGCGGACGCGCGGCATCCCCGAGTTCGATGTACCCGGTTGGGGTGGTTGTGTGTCTCGCAGACGGTAACGATCGAGCGAGACCCGTCGCGCGGGCCACATCCACAGAATTTCCACGTTCCCGAGCATAATTCGGACGCCCGAATGGGTATCTCAGTCATCGTATTTTGGCAAACTTTTCCCCGGATGCGATAGCCCGATAAACGATAAGGATTCTGGGAAGAAACTACCACGGGGAAGCTCGCGGAAAGATTTTATCACGCGGAGCTTGGTGTGATGTTACGCGGGCCTCGGTAACAAGGTTACCAACCGATAACGCCGATTGCGATATCGAGTTTATCAGCATTTTAACCGGGGAGTGGACTCGACGAGGTTAGCCCACCGGCATCGGCATGCCGGTCGTGTGTGCTCTTCGACCTTGGAAAAGGGGCAGGCCTGAGACAGTCAAGGCTACGAGGGACGCAATCTTTTCTCGCGATCCCTCATGCGACTCCTACGCATCGCACGCTAGCAATCTTCGTTTATTAACCCAACCTCGGGAGTATCGCGGCATGTATTCGTTGTGCGCAGAATTCAACTCCGGAATCGATTAGGACTTGCATGGGGGGAAGGAATTAATCGCAAGCGTCGCGAGAAGGTCCTTCCCCACAGGGGCGTTAAAATTCCTAGGCGACACGAGGGGATTCTACGGATGTTTCTCGTTGGTGTCCCGTTTCATTTCCGATGACATTTAATATCGGGGCACGTAGCGGGGCACGTAGCGGGGAAACATGCGCGTATTAAAAAATAACGAGGATGGCGTAGGAACCCTGAAGCCGACAGACACGGGCGTCCTTCTGGAATAGTGGGTCAACGCTCAATGTTAAAGGGATCATAAAACCGTACCAGCAGGCCGTCCCGGTGAATCCGTACAGTGGCGAAGCGTGCGTTTTTGTAGGTTTCAAACGGGTCTCCTTCCAACGTTCGTGGTTTCCGGAAATAAGAGGCTGCGTATTCACGAGCCGACCGCTGTCCAGCCAACGATATACTTCCAAAGCGAAATGTATCGTTGCGATATTACAACGACGGCGTTTCGATGAAAATCAACCGGCACGCGTGACGGGCACGGATTTCGACAGAATGGTAACGAGGATCGTGACCGGATTTCCAATCACAATTGCGCGGGAATCGTCTTGTGATTTACGTAACCGTGATTGCGTTAGCAAGTCGAGCGATTTTTGTTTCCTTCAAAGCGGTTCCACTACTCCGCAGCCTTGTCGGCTCAGAATTAAACGTTCTCGTTAAACAAGTTGCGCGCTCGTTTGCTCGCGAACCGTCTCCAAAGGTCTTGCTAATACCGAGGGCAAAGTTAAATTGAAAACGGATAAGTGTAGGCGAGCGACAGGGGCGAAGGGGGGCTCTTCGGTTGACGGAGATGTCGATATAATTCCAACTTTGCGAACGAGATCTTTGAAAATTCATTTTTATTTGAAAGTGGTAGCGAGCCGACCTTTATCCATTAATCCTACCGACAGAAGTGATCTAATGCGTGGAGTAGTTTCCTGATGAATGAGAGGAGAAAGAAGAGCGAACCGGTGGTGTATTATGTACACGGAGTTGCCGGGGAAGAAGTCTGATCTTCGAGTAACCCGATTTCTGCTTGGTCGGTGCAAAGGGAAGAAAGGCCAGGAAAGAGCCGCTGGGCTCGAGATGGTCGCGAAACGACGGATGGCCACGTCTGTGTGGGTAGCTTTTATTTTTCGGCTGACGCTTGTAAGTGATTATAGCCCGGGACTTTTACATACACAGAGGGATGAGCTTCAGCGCTGTCAGCGAAGCGAGAGCTGCTCGACGCTGCTGCCAGTTACTCTGCAAGCCGGTGGCCTAGATAATTCGAGTGGTGGGTCTCTCTTCTGCCACTGTAGGTACTCGAGAGTGCCGTATGCTCGTTTCCCTAACCGTCATATAAATATTTCGTAACCGCTTTCGACATTTGGTTAGCGATCTTCCTCCTTGAGCGCGCACCGTGGAAATTACTGTAGGCTCCGAGGGGCCAAGTTCGACCAGCTTAATTAACGTCCGTCGACAGAACCATTCGCTTCTTCGTGAAATATTCGCTACGATAAACTCGCATTTAATTGAACGGCAGTCTTACGTCGTGCGGAATAATACTCCAGACAAGGTGTCCATCGATCTGAAACTACAATCTAGCAATTGAAACTCCTCCGTAGTGTTTTTAACGCTCTGGCGCAATTAGTTGGCCAGCACTTGTCGCGTATTTCCAACGGTTCAACGATCTTTATCGAGGCAGAAGAGTTGCCTGTTCCTAGAAAAGAATCCTAGGAGGCGTTCGAGTGATTCGAAACCCCTCCTCGAACCTATTCACGATCTTTCCTAAGCCTGAGTGATTTTCGGTTCGCTGACCCGGTGCCTCGGGACTTCCGCTTTAAATCGAAACGCAGCGTTCCCAGCCAGACAAATCTGCCAACCTGCTGCTTTCATTTGTGTTCGGTATCCTGGCGGAAGATCAGCCAGCGACGTCGTTGCTTCGTAGAACAATAAGCCGTGACACGGTACGCACGCGCGATACGACACGAATCGAGACAATCTCCGGTGAAACGGAAACCGGCAGGTAGTTCTTAAAACTGGGTAGGTAACGATGCGAATCTTTTTCACGTCGCGGCAGATCTGGTTGCGAATTGAAAGAAGAAGGCTCGAGGGCAGGGGATATAACAGGTGGGTCGTAGTTGCGAAACAAGGAGGCTAAATACACGGTGGCTGGGTAAGGAAGTGATTAGCGAGCAGGTCGACAACGGAGGCGAGAGACCGTTGTCAGCAGCTGACGTTACATCGACGGGGGTACCTAGGTAAGAGGGAGGGTCTCGAGATCGAGGGTTGATAGAACTCTCGCGAGCTTTCTACCGATTTCTAGTGGCCCCCGCGTCTGTCTATCCTCTGCCTACAGTGGTGCGCGCCAGTGCGCCTTCGACATCGAGACAGAACCAGCTGAAAAGGACAGAGGGACGGGGGAGCGAGGAGGCGCGGAGATAGAGGGAGAGAAAGAGGACCTTTCGGATCAATAGGTCGTGGCTTTATTGACTCGCGAAACCGCGTGCCAAAAAGAACGCAACGTCGGCGTCGGCTCGCACCGGTTAATGCACGTACGCCGCAATTACTACGTAGCGTGCACTTTACACGAGCACCCTCGTCCCTTTTCTTTAAACTCAATGAAACGAAGTGGCAAGGCTCAAGTTCGACTAGAGAAATGTGCCACTGTTCCCTCCACCTTTTGTCCTATACCACTCGCGCCTGTAGTGCTGTTCATCGCCGCGAATGACTAGCGGGAACGTCGAGAGAAATTTCTGCTTTAAAAGTTCTCATATTTCATTAAAGAAGGTGCATTAGCGCCGCGACCCCTCCGCCCCCCGTCGCTTTGATAAATTCCACTTTGTACCGTTCCAGCTGAAGTTTCATTTAAATCTCACAAGTTTTTCCGCTTTTGTTCAGACCGTGCGTTCCATCCGGGGCCTGGTCGCGAAATGCCGGCGCGATGGCAAACAATAGCTGCCCATAGACGCCTGCTATTCACCGAGGAAAGATACGGCTGGTAACAATGGCGACGCGCTAAATGGAAGGAAGATATTCCAATTTTTCCCCCGGTATATTGAACTGATCTGGCAGCAATAAGCTCGCAGAATGCCGGCTCGCGAGCTCGCTTTTATTCCCACGGAACCGTGCCGCGTGCCTTCCTCTAGATTTCGCGACAAGATCGATACAAAAGCGATCGACAAAACGGACGGGGCGCGTCGAGACACGCAGCTGCAGGCGGATATTTAGTGCAAAGTGATTTACTTAGGAGAACGCGAAGCACAAAGACCGTCCCATTTACCTATCCCGTCCCTCTTCATCTTTCACAAGCGACTGTAACTGGCTTTCAATGATTGCGCTAAAAGGCTACGTAAATGCCGCAATTGCTCTATTACGTGACGCTCGAATGCTACGCGAATCCCAGCACGTATCCAAGTATCAAGCAGCGTTAACTCTTCCACTCGACATTGACGAATCTATCGAAGCACGTCGTTGCCGAACGAATCCTTGCTGGCGCAACAGCGATGCAAACGAAATGAGCAGAGTTACTTGGTATCAAGGAACAATTAGCCAGCCAGTTGTCCTTCCACGTCAGAGGCCAATTCGGTCTGCGATTCTCGCGCGAATCATCTCGTTCGACGAGGCGAATAGCTTCCCGCTCGACCTCGTATCGTTTCCATAGTAATATCGTCCAGAATCGCTAGCCGTTCGATGCCGGAGACCGCGCCTTTGAGGCGATTCGCGTGGCTTTCCCGGGCGAAAAGTGCCTTCTCCGCGAGGAGAGATCCATTCGCAAGTGCGCTCTTACGCCGAAAGGGATCGTATCGGCTGACTGAAGCAGTGGGTCAAGGGAAACGCTGGGCACATTCCAAATTCAATTCGCATTCGAGGCAGATATCTACATAGCCATCGAGCAAGAAGAATGCACGGTTGGAGGGTTGTCGACGCGATAATAATACCGATCCCCTTCGACGGAACCAACCGCCACGACATTTTGCGGCAAGCCTCGGTGGAATTACCGCGTTCCCTAATTGCAAGCAACCTCCGATTCGGCATCTGAAATCGATGGACCGGACAAAAGCGCCGTCCGACTCGAAAAGGTGGTCCAAGTGTCTGGCCGGATTTGTGTTCCGCCTTGGAGCACGCGTTCCTAACCCAGTTAGGAGTCGGGAAACGAGCCGCGGGCGGAAATAACGGCGCCGATAACATTTTCATTCGAAACGGGTAGCCCTTGGAGCGTAGCGCGCGTGACATCGCATAAATTTTTCCCCCGTCGATGTGCCACCTTTGTAGCACGCGCCTCCGCAGACGGGGTTAATTAACGAGCCGCGATTAAGGGGGTGGATTCTGGGGAAAAATCATCAAGTACCGGTGGCCGACCGTGTCCAGCGTGTTTTCGGATTATTACGAAACAGAGTGTCGCGCTATCAGCAGCGAGGATTCTTACCGCCCGCATGTTCTCCGGGCGGTAGCCGTTTATTTGCACCCTCGTTACACAATCGTTCGATAACAGGCGCGAGCGTGTGGGAAAGGTACACCGGCGATCCGTGTTTAGATTATCAAAGTTCGAAATTGAGAACACATGGCCTGGAAGGTAAGGTAAACGCGCGCGACGCGCGAGGCCACGGCGATGCCTGGGACCGATCGTGACGCCGCGCCGCTTCCTCTGATCGCAATGGCCAATCGGTGGCACGTGCCGTGATTCTAGGGTTCGGGTTAATGAGGTGTTCGAGGAACGAACGCGAGGTCGAGCCGATACGTGGATTTAGAAGCGACGCAAGCGGAATTTGTGCGGAGCGATTGGAGCCAAGGACCTCGGTCGTCGATCGGACGGTTCCGTCGACAGAGAAGCGAAGCGCGATTTAATTCTATCCCCTCTTTCGGTGCTGATCGAAGAAGAAAACAAATATGAGGACACTTTGCAACTTTGGAAAAATAAAGTTGGCGAGGAGTAGGGACGGGATCAAGTTCAATATGTACTCACGAATTCGAGTCAATTCCAATACAAAAGTTTGTATGTACTTCCAAAGTAAGTACTTTGGTTATACTACAAGCTGGTTTCGAACGTCGGAAAGAGTACCTGCAGAGTTCGAGAATGTCCTGGTAAGTAGGTACCTCGACATTTGAAAGAATCAAATCTCGTAAAAGTACCTAAGTAGTATTCGGACTCTGAAAGACAAAGCACAAATGACATAATTAATTGCAGGGAATAGAAAACTCCCAGTTAAAGTGCTCATAAAAAGGTCGAATCTACTTGGTTGGGGTTCGATTATACTTGAAAGTAACCCCAACATTTCTCAAAGTACTTATAGAGAGTTCGAACTTATCTTGTCGAGATTCGAGTCTACTTAAAAGTATTGTTTTTCCTTTTCAAAGTACTCGTGAATTGTTCGAAAGTATCCAGTCAGATTCGACTCTACTTCCAATATATGTACTTCATCCCATCACTAGCGAGGAGGAGCTTTTTCGGACCACGTAATGTCTTCTCGATTCACGAGAACATAACGGCAATATGCCCGGTGTGGGATCCGGTCGGATGTCTCCCAACAAAACCATTCGCATTAGCGATCGTATCTCCCATATTCCTTTGACGGGAGAGCTGCCGCTGTATACGCTGCTCCTCCCTAGCAGCCTGTCGCGTGGAAACGGATCGAAGATCCTTGGCGCCAGCGGCCGCCGCCTTCCGAAACCGCGTAGGAGAAATATCGTGAAAATGTCCCGCGTCTCAACGACCCGTAAATTCGTTTCATTGTAACGGCCCTTATCCGTGAAAATTGTGCCGGGGGCGCGGCGCGGCGTGTGCATTGTTCGCCGGCTCCGCGCCCCGACCTTTATTTTCCGCGTTTCCGCCGCGATAATCACTACCCTGTCCCACGCGAGCCAAAACGCTCGAAACTTTACAGTGGGGCGCGACCATTCGGGCTTTCAATTCTTCGCCCATTAATCCGCGGGCGAGGACGCTGCATTCGCTTGAGTTAATCGCAAAGGATTCGTTCGAATGTCATCGAGAGCATATCGAGCGAATTCGCGGAACGTTTCGAATTGCACGCTCGCGGATGTACCGAGATAAGCAGGCTAACAGGGCTCGAATGTATCTCTGAACCGAGAGCCAACGAGCAAACCGATTCGCGCGTTACGATTATCGACAGCTGGCGTTATTTATTGCATCAGGATGCACGTGCACACAACCGTCGTGTGTCTACGTGTCAGCTGAGAGATGCATTAAAGTAAGGCGTACTCGAGGGCTGGCCAAGAGGATCACCGAAAATAGAGAATGCCTGTTTATTTCGGTCGGTGTTGGTTCAAGGTGGAAGGCCGTCTCCCGCGTGCTTCTCGAGGCACACATATCTTTTTCCTGGAGCACTTGCAACGCTCTGGCTTACCCTCCTTCGTTTCTTCCACCTGCTGTTAGAGATGAAACTTTGGAGGAGAGATTGGTAGGACGTTTGCATTCGTGGAAGATTAGAGTTTACCCGTGTCTCGTTTAAAGGCAAGACCGCGAAGAGGAAGTGAATGTGTGATAAATTGCAAGTAGGCGCGAATGGACGTCGCGGTTCATAATCGATGAGTAAACCTCCGACCGCGAGTGGCGACTCTCTCTAGTATCGATAAACGCGGAAAAGAGGAAAATAAGAAGGGATTACGAATGACTTCCTAGGGGGAGTAAGCTCGGGTAATGCAATACTTTATCCGAGAGAAAGGAAAACTGTTATCGGTGTCGACTTCGATCGAATTCCATTAACTTTAATGACACCTAGGAGCGTCGTATAAATTCATAAAAGTTCAAAGGTGCGGAGTTAATCGGCAATTCGATTACGTCCGCGTAAACTTTGTGTGAGCGAATTTTCCGGCTGCTTGGAAACAATGAATTCACGAGCATCGCTCTTTATATTTACTCTTTCCACTTACCCGCCCGAATAGCGGCGGAAAGATGGCAGGAGGGTTAATCGAATACACGTTAACGAGATTGTGGCGTGTACCTAATGGAAGCGCAGGTAAGCGTGCTGTCGCGCGCGCGACATTTCCATGGCGAGCTGGCTCTTGTGACGCGTATAGAAAGCGATTCGCATTTCCCAACTTTCCACGCGCCGACCCATTTTGCCAACGCTGAATGGAGAACCGCTAGAGACCGAGTTCCACGACGATGGAGACTGGAGAGGAGCGCGAGGGTGCGAGCCGCGGCTCGATCAGCGAGGACTTCGATTAACGAGAGCCGTGGAACGTGTCCGCGAAAGAACTTCTATTGCTTTAACGAACAGTGTCGACGTTTCCTCACTGTGTCACTGGGACAGCGAACCGTCCGAACATTAGACGATTGTTCTCCAACTAGAAGCTCCATTCATAAGCACAGTCGAGAGACCAGACGAAGCTCCTTTGAGAAAAATAGTAGATCAAATACTTAGAGAGACGTTACAGAACCGAGAACATTAAAAAAATGTTTACGACGAAGACTTGGCTGCAAGCCACTCGGTCGTCAGCCGTTTCGAAGCGGCAATGCGATGTGTCGGAGAAGTTCAAACAACGTTTATCGAATTGCGCTCGTGAAAATTCAAACGATCGTTAAAATCCTCGCTACACACGCTGACCAGTTAAGTCAACATCGTGATCAAAGTGGCGCGAGGTAACGAAAGGCTGACTGGAAGCTCCTCCATCGGTCTCCAAGTTTACAATCGATTAAAACACGCTTTCCGACGTGGCTTCGCTGAGGTATCGGCGGATTCGAGAAGCCCTCGAATTCACCGCGGTTTCGAAATACTTCCGAGGCATCTATTTCCATTAGCCGCGTTTTCAGAGAGGCGTTCGATCGACTGGCCAAAGAAGATCTTCGCGGTGTAGGTAAAATGCAATTGCGAGGAGACGAGGGCTCGCGAAATACGGGTGTCGGACCGCGAGGAGCTTCGAAGCGAGGTGCAAGTAGAGTGCAGTAGCTATCGAATGAACGTCGACGGAGACGATCGATTGCGAAACACAATTTTCTCTAACTTAGCGGTATTTTCACGGAAACCTTGACACCTTGACCTTTCCGCGTCGTCGAAGGTACATATTTAAGCTTAGGCGTGTCCGCTTTCCCACTTGAGACGTTAAATGGCCGGGAATCAATCGCGCGGTCAGAGTTCTACGTGTCGCGCCTCCTTTCACCTACATTACTCGGCTCGAGATCACGTATAGCCCCTGTTTCGGCTCCCGAACGCGATAATCGATGCCGAGCGTCGCGAAGAAAGAGGAAAGCCAGCCACGCCAGTCCCATTACTCTGTTTTCGTATCATCGTTTGCTCCCTCCACTCCCGTCCCTCTCTTCCGCGCGTTTTACTCAATTAACATCGGCCGCACGCGTTATTGCCACAGTCAAGAGGCAATACCGTTTCTCGCAACGCGATTTCAGCGAGCACAAACGAGGCGTAACCGGAAAAGATTACTCATCGAGCGTCGCCTTAACCGGTATAATCCACCGATAACTGCTACCAATCAGTGGCCACCCCTACAGCGGAATTCACGTTTACGGCGAAAGACGTCGCGGGAGGAAGGCCGCCGCCGCGTCGGCGGCGCAATTTATAGCGGCTCGATGCGCCGATCGTTTGTTTCCCAAACTCGCAGACACGTCCAATATGCCCAGGAAGACTAAACATAAAACGCACCGCCACCACCGCGGGCCCGCCGGCCCGTGAATGACTCCACGATGTTAATGATCGCATTAACAATGCCTAATCGATGATATGCCTTCGTTGGGACGCGAGGATCGCATCTCCCCGGCACACGGAGAAAGGAACGGTTCGTTGAACCATTTAACGGTTCACTGCACGAGGAACAGTTTATTTTTTCTTCCGCATCGCGAAATCAATACGAATTGTCGGCTGCACGAGGCCGTTTCAAATTAAAAATAAAGCACTCTTTGTGCGTCGGTTTGCGAATCGACCGGTTGTCACGGCCAGGAAGAGAAAAAAAGATATGAAACGAACAGACCGGGAAGGGCACGATTTTATGGGGCGCTCCTGTACAGGCGACATTTCCGTCAGCTGCGGTCGACGTAACGTTAAGGGTGTATAAAAAATATTCACGCATAACGTACGTCTACGTTGTCGCCGGCGTGTAGAGTAGCCACTACGCAGGAACATCCTCTTTAAAGCCATGATACCACGCGAAATAGGAGCAGCGTATTTAACTCGAACTTTAAAACGATCTTTTCCGCACGGTGTCTCGGATTCGGGCCACGGCGCCACGCAGAGGACAAAGTTCTGGGGTTTCGATCTCCGAGGGAACCTTTAACGGGATTTATCGGTGGCAACACGTCGCAGCCGCTGCCAAGGATTATGCGGACTCGCACTCGTTTTCGATAAGCGTGAACGCCCTCTTATCTCGCTAAAATCAAGAAGAGATAGCGAGCTACAGAGCTTTCTCCAAGAAGAAAAACGAATTTCAGCCTGAAACGATACGGTTGTTTGATTGATACAGCATCTTTCACCTTTGGGAATTGCACGCGTTTGTTATGATTCGTTACGAACGTCAGGGAAATGATGAAGAAATTGTACGGTGTCAATCGTTAGACACCGAGGTCGTTTTTTTGTTAGATCCGCATGAAAACATCGGAGGCGTTAAAGAACATCTTTTGCAAAACGGATGATCCAATCGTGGAAATGATGAGAAATATGTCCGGATATCTTTATGAATATTCCTGGCAAATTTAAAGCCCGGTTAGTCGTTTTTACTCGTAACGTATGATCTACCTCCCTCATAAAACGTATAACGTACGATCTACCGGAGATCATATATTATAAGTAGAAGAGACTAATCCGACTTGAAATTTGCCACGAATATTCATGAAGGTATCCGGTAAATCATTCTTGAATTGCATGATAAAGTGGCAATAATAAAGCTGCATAGTTCCATTTAAAAAAAAAAATACATTGATATTGAAATCTCTGTAAATAATAGTTCAACCGCAAATCTTAAAATTCTATCAAGTTTCCCCCATCAAATCAAACAACTTTCTTATGAAGCCTTTTCTCGCTCTTTCAATCGTTACAAAAATAATAGCGTGTAGAAAAAAACAGACATACTATAGAATCGCAGAAATGACTGGCCCAGTTTGACAGCCTCGTCGCGAGAGAAACCCGTAAATGATCATGCTTCATTAACGATAGCAGGTTTCCATCGATCAATGATCCAACGACTCGAAAACGATCCCTCGCCCATCGTGGCGTGACGTGCCGATCGGCACAGCGAGGGTTGCATCAAGGAGGTGCACAGGGCTCATGCACCAGTCACGCACCTTATTGTTTAAAGAAAATGACAGGGAAATTGTGGACCACCCGCCCGTATCCACTGAATCCTACGATACTTGGAGTACGTAGGGAAAGGAACTTCTAAAGGGCGTTACTTATGGGATGACCCAACGCGTATCGATGTATCAGACACGTCACAATAACGAGATTAATAGAAATTGCAGGTATTTGAAGGGGAACCGTAATAAATTAGTCACACGAACGTACTACGCGAGGTGCCCCAGAATGCTAAACGGACGGTCTTTTCCGTCTGGACCCGATTTTCCTCCGGATATTAACAAATTTAGAGCACACTTACCGGTGGACAGGAAATTGCAACGGTCAAGCGCCTCGGTGAATGATGCAAGGACCACAGGAGAGCAGGTGGATGCCGAATGTAATGCTTGAGAGTAATGACGATGTGCACTTTCAATTTGAACGTATTTGGCGATGCCACGGATAAGAAAACGCGTCGTTACGAGATCACAGTGAACGTGAACCACTACTGCACGCACGTATCAGCCGTGCTGGTTCCCCAAGAAATGATTGCGAGCGTACAGGCCAACGTCTTACGCCAACTGGTGTTTACTACTGAAACGCTCGGTCTCGGTCTCGGTCAGTCTCGGTCGTCCCTCGAGCTCGAGCCGAAGGCTTGGGGCAAGAAACATACACCGGCAACCAGCGAGCCTCTCCACGAGTGCAACAGTTGCTTGACAGAGGCGCCCCATCATGTCGACTCGCGTTATTAACGGCCGCGGTTACCCTTCTCCACGCGGTCGATAAATAGAAAGTGCACACACTGCTTTCTCACTTCTCTCAATTACGAATTACCAATTCTGATTCTTTAACTCTCGAGTATTCGTATAACAAAATGACACGATGCATCAGGGATCCACTAACTAACTGGAAACTAACTGAAAATCGATATTTCGTCACGTGGGTACGATAGGACAGAACTTCCGGTCTAAGGGATCCGTCAACAATTACTCGAAGTATCGATATATTCTTTCGATACATACCGTTATATTTCCAAAGTCAGTACAAAATTTACGCTACATTGCAGCGTGTCGCGAAATTTGAACGAACAGTGTTTTTACCATTTATTTAAAATCAAGTTAATCTGATTCTTTGATATCGAATCCGTATTACCGTCATCGTCGTCGCTGGGGCCGGAAGATTTGAAAACGTTCGCGTGGTAAGTCTCTATCAAGCATACCTCTTCGTAGAGATCTTCCGTAGACATTTCTGCCATTAGAGCACACTCGTTCAATAACCAACGGAAACTTCTTGGCAACGATTTCTCGAATACCGCGAAATTCTTCTGTTTCACGCGGCTAAATTTGCAGTTATACATCCAATAGTCTTTGAATGGCCTAAAAAGTCGATGACTGCCGTTGCCCAACATTTTTTCGTCCTTCACTTCCGGCACGGAAATGTCTTTATTATCGCAGAACAGTGAAATTTCGCTTAAATTCAAGTAATCGTGCAAGTCCGGAAAAGCAGCTTTGAGATCTACGTCGTTAAGATCCAAGTCGCTAAAGTCAATATTACTGTTCAGAAATAAATTCTTTAATTCGATTTGTCCTGCTTTTGACGTATTAATTTGCGTATTAGTATTAAAGCTTAAATCTTTCATGTCTGAAAAACAATCACTGTCAATTTTTACGAATCTATCACTTTCTCTGCTAAATTCGCTTTTAATGTTCTGCGCGAGTTGAAGATTGCATTTCTTTCTGATTAAATCTGAATTACGAATAGATTCTTTTTCCGCGAGCGACAAACACAAGCCGTATTTATCACAGAATTTAGGATCTAGTAATATGTTCCCTGAATTAAAATCCGAGTCTTTCTTATCTTCCACACCGTTATCCGTAGGAATTGCTAATTTTCCATTCGGCAATGTTTCAGTAAACCTAAAGTCCTCTCCCAAGTCGACACTGTCGACGTTCGTCGCTAATCCTCGAATACTGTCGTAATACTGTTCCTTATTGGCGTCGAACCTGATTGTACACGGTACTTTTCTATGTAAATAGTCGTTTAAATGTTCACTTCCCTCCGCGTGTTCGTCCTGAGAATCGTCTAGCACGTCGACGGGTTGCTTCAGTTCTTCTATGGTTGGCATTCTATGTTGTTCAAACGGAGGCACGATCTTTTCAAGGAAATGTAGACCGGAATCGATCACTTCCAGTTCGATGCCACACTGCGTCGCTAATTCTACGAGGCTGAGAACAAAATGAACAAACTATTACTTTCAGCAGTTTACATAGAGCTCCGACAGAGACAATCATTTGACATTACTCACGAATCGGGTTTTGTCATATATCCAACTTTCGATAGGAAGAAATCGTTTCTCATTATACCAGGAATTTCATGAAGTGGGTGATCCAATAAATATTGAAGGTACGAATGAAGGGGTGTTAAAGACGGTGGGAATATTTCTATAGTCTCCGATGGTAAATCATTGACGCTCAAATCAGCGATGTATCTTGTCATAGCGGTAACGAGTTCTTCTGGTAAAAAATGTTTCGGATTCTTCGCTTCTGGTTGCTTCCTATCCGACTTCGAAGTTACAAATTCCAAGAACTTTATATACAGGTCATCGATCCCATGGGTGTCCGGGCTGTATTTCATCTTGGTTGGGTAATGTGAATGCGTTAAAATCGTTTTCCTGCATTCTATGTACTTCTGCCATTCTTGGAAGCTGAACAGCTTCTTAGTGAGCTGGCCCCCTTCGATGGCCACGCTGTAACGAGAAATTCTTTACGTTAATAAAACAGGCACAGGGTATCTTTGTTGTTATAAAGAACGAAGCCACGATGGTATAAATACAACTTCAAGGGTGCATTTGCATCCGCAATCTTTTGAATTGGAATTGCCATATAATTCTCTCCTTTCCTCGTGCATTCTCGCTCCATAAGTAATTAAATCGTTTTCAATTACGGCGTAGGGCATTTTCTCGGACGTGAAATACTTTGCCCAACGACCGTTCGACTCAAGTACAATCCCACCCCCGACCTGCTCGAATTTGTTTAACATATGAGTGAAATGATTGTGCAGGGCTTCGTCCCCTGTGAAATTCAGCTCCATGTCTTCAACAATTGCACGCGCTAATCCTAGTTTCATTATAGACTCCCCGTGCCCTGTTAAAGAGCAACCTATATCCTTAGTAGCATACGTTCCACAACCTAAAAGTGCAGTATCGCCTACTCTTCCTACTAATTTCTTGTTTAAACCACCCGTGGTAGTTCCAGCAGCAATACTGAAACCGTCGTAGGCTACGCAGCCGACAGTACCAAAACTATCTACAAATGATCGCCGTATAAATGCATGAAACTATAATTTTGAATCCTCGATAGCGTTTAATTTACTCGTTAACATATCGACATCCAATACGCTTTGATTTTCGACGTCCGTGTCCAATTTGCCTGTTTCTGCTAAATGAAAAGCTATCCGCGCCATTGGCGCAACCATATTCCCCTCCGATATCCAATTCAAATTCGCGTATGTCGCTAAATGTTTGGCGCCTTCGCCCACGAAAATGGAATTTGGAAAGTTGTTCAAAACGTATTTTGCCAGTGTTATGGGATGCTCTATGTCCGAAACTGCTCCGACTGATCCACACTTGAATGTTAAGCCGTCCATTATACTCGCATCCATTTGCACTTTTTCTATATCGGGAAAACCAGTATGCATTTAAGACATTTAAATCTAATTGAATACACTATTCATATTCCATCATGATAGGGCACAGATAATCTAGAAAATACCTATTTCATTTAACACAGAACCATAACTACAATTGAAAAATTCATCGCACTCTAGCCACCACAATGCAGACTCCACAGCATCCACTGCACTTTTGCCTTTCATTAATTCTTTATATCCATTAATAGCAGCTTTTTTGCAACCAGTCATCTTTTCCATGACTATGGAATCACTAAAACTTCCTGCACCCCCGTGTACAATTATGCATGGAATGTTATTCTCATAACAGATACATTCTCCTGCCCCGATTCCTTTATGTATTTTATTTAACACAGTATCATCTGTGTTATATTGGTGCTGACAATGTGTTTCATGCTGCATCTTCTTTCTAAATAAAACAACTTTGGAAGATACTTCCAAATACTATTTGCAGGAATATCCTTACATACAAAAAGTACTCGAATATTTGTAACAAAAATTACTAACTGAAAGATTACAAATTTTGAGGTTCTAAACAGTAAATATAAATCGACATGCAATATTGCCAAATGCAATTCACTCTTTTGTTTACACACCTGTTAATCTTCTCTGCCAGTCTGCTAATCTGATATTCAGTGATGTCATCCAAAGCGAGTAAAGTCTTCAGTACTACAATGATAAACCCTACTGCCCTGCCTTCGTAGTTTGGAATGTACGACTTCTTCGCGTTGAATATCATTTTGGGAGGTGATAAAGCTATCAGTCTTTCCGCGTATAATTGAATGCCTCTTGGCAATCCTAGTTCTTGACAATATCGACTAACTAGGGGTAGAAAGTCTGGGCAAACTATATCCCAAACACCGAGAATTTTAGCCATACTCGCAATAATTCGCCGCATCCCTTTGTGCGTAATCTCAACATTTTGTGACAAAAAGCTTGCTTCCGTTTTAGTCAAACTCACTTCCGGTGGTAATAAATGATCTAATTTGTAGTAAGATAGATGCCCTTCTCTTCCGTATCTTAACATGTCTCCTAATTGTATGGGTTGATCATGAATTCTTAGAGCTAAATACACAATGGCCCATAGTCTCATCGGTGTAATTATATTGGGTCCTATTTTGTACTGGGTGCTTATGTGCTTTGCTTTGTACTTGGTCCTTTTGCCCTTGGGCATATTTTTAGCTAGTCTTCCAACCTTCTTTGCTTCCTCTTTAGCATGAGAGCTGAATTGCACTTTTCCTTCGTTGTTCGAAGATTTTATTGAGCTCGACCGTACGCTATATACGCTTTGACTGAACGAGCTAAGTCCATCTCCCTGTGAACTGCCCTGAGATTGAAGGTACCTATCGTAGTCTGCTTCTATTAAAAGCCTCTTATTTCTACTCAATTCTCGCCCAGAGCTACCCTCGCTTTGAAAACCAGATATCGTAGAAGCGTTCGCGCTGCTTCCCAGCCTTTTACGCTTTCTACTCTTTTTCTGCGACTGTACCTTGCCATAAATAATCTCCGCATCCCTTTTACAATATCTCCTAGCCAACTTTGGCACAGCCTTCTTCTTCGTCGAGATGAACGCGACTTCCAGTTTCCCTAAATAAGTCGCCCACAACTGTAATACTGTCAACTTTATGCTGGACGGAACTCCGAGCTCCACGAGTTCGTTCGTCAGTCCGATCAGCACGAAATTATATAATTCCCAGGACGTCCATCCGAGCTCCTCGCCCGATTTATCCGACCTTAACTGTCTAATCTTCGTTTTTCGCAATCTGGTTGAAGTATCTACTCGCAATTCGAGGACCTCCTCCCTGATGTCCTCATTTTGTGTTTGACACGTTTGACAGTAGAAATAACCAGCCTCCTTAAAGAAATCCGTACCGTCACAAATTCTGCACGTCTGCATTTTATTCGTAAACTCCTGACGGGAGTCGCGTGCCTCAATGATAGCTGCATTTATGTAGCGAGAGGTTATGCACTGGCAAACACGTTGCCTAGAATTTCAAATTTCCTCGTGGTTCCGGTTCATTTCAGTTCGCCGACCGGATGTCGTTATTAAGGAGCGTACTCACGACGCCGCGATGGACTGACGCGCATCGCGATTGGCGCAGCGTCGACGAATGACGCATCAGCGAAGTGCAAGTGAAACGCACTTTTTGGCGCGAAGACAATGCGTTGCGGAACGTTCGCCGCTAATTTACGGTTGAACTTTCGGGGAAATATAAACAACGATTGCAGTTTTCGTCGCGAATGATTTCTAAACTGTCAGACGGTACAAGAATTATGTATAAAGTGACGAGTATCGGGTCGAGTATCATCGCGGCGGTATAAGTTTCGAGTCGTACGTTAAAAAGTTTGCTACGTTAACTAGCTCGGTTTTCCATTGAAATTCGTTAATCGATAGCGTTCTAACCTCTCCCGCGAATTCTACCCTTCGAAAAGTATCGTATCTACCAGCAGAGAAGTATGCCCGGCCGCTCTAATGTTCACGAACGATCTTCCTCGAGTGAGAAGTTCATTGTCGAAATGTGACAGTGCATGAGAAACGCTTAACGAAAGATGTGCAGATCAGCCATAGCCAGTGATTATGGAGTATGACTCTGCATCGAGTTGCGAAGGTTCTCTGAGAGATTACGAAGCTCCCGAGGAGCACCCGCGTTTAAGAGAGCAGCGAAAAATCGAGCGTTTCGCTTGTAATGCAAATCCTGTACCATGCCACTCTCTACAAGTTGTGGCTTCGCCGCCAAAGTTCAAGCTGGGGACGGCGAGCAAGAGCCTCTCCTCTCAGGTCATGGAATATTATCACAAATATTCTCAGAATGCAAACTTGGATCAGTACTTTTCCTTGCCCACGACCAGCACATCCCCGGAGGCCATTAAATATTACTACAACATATACGAGCTGAACCCTAAATCCGGTGCTAGTAGACAAGATTGTATCGGAGAAGAATATAACTTGCGAACGTACGTGCCCAGAGAGAGAAGGCGATGGGTAAGGCCGCCTCTCATTGGTCAGTCTTCGAATACAGATTCGTCGTCCAGGTATGTTCAACCCTTGTCCAATCCTGAGTCTCCGTTGCTCGATCTAAAGCGCGCCACGCCGGAGACAATTCTGGAAGAGAAGAACGAGGGTCAGGAGATCATAGCAGAAGGCATAGAACGAAAGATATCTTCTCCGACTTCTAGTATCGCTTCTCATAAGCCGCTCGAGTGGGACAGCGGCGCTGATGTTGGTTACTTTAACATATTACCTCACAATAAGCTAGGTGACAAGAAACTAAGTACAATAGAACGTATGGCTTTAGCTAGGGGTTGCTCCGCTGCTCTCAGACTTGACCCCGAAGGTACCACGGAATCTGGGATCTCAGGGAAGCTTGCGGGTGCTCAGAAGAACTCAAAAACTTGCGCAGCCCCCGACGCGAACTCCACTCCGTTGTTAGGGAATGCTTCGGGATCGGAAAGTGAAATCGAAATCACTCCTATCGTGAAGAATCACTTGTCAGGTATAATAGCGGGGAACAATGTAAAGTCGAACGAAAAACCTCTTCTTAAAGACTTGAAGCAGCAGGATGTCGTTGCGCAGCATTCGAAGAAAGAGAGCATTCACGACACACCCAAGTCGACGTTTGCGTTTAAGGTACCTTTTGTAAAATACCCAACCGAGGTGAGGAGAGCGGCGGGCAAACAAGCCACGAACAAAGAGCACCTACATCCTTGCGCCTCGCCTTTAAAGAAAAGTACATCGATGAACACGTTAGTTATACCGGCGTCAAAATTAGCGTTGAAAAGGAGTCAGAGCGAGTTAAACTTGCACGCGAAGGACAAGAGCAGGGCCGCATTGCCGCTGATCTTCAACTCCTCATCTTCGATCGCTACTATTGTAAATAAACCTTCCACTTGTGATAAGTTTATTCAAACGAGCCTGAACGCTTACTCTCAAGAATCAGTGGGCGTTCAGGTCTCGGTCCTCGAGGAGGAGAAGCCGCCGTTACCAAAGAGAGCAACTAGTTTGCACAAGGGTGTTCACATGACTGTACAAAATCCAAAAGGCACGTACAAAGTTCCTCACGGGAGGAGGCAACAAGGCGGTAGCGAGACGCGCGACACTGTATCGACCAGGGAAACGCAATCGCGGCATAGCTATTCGGACCCGTCGCAAAACGAGTCCGGAATGCACACGCCTCGGGCCGACGAGGTGGAGAATATAGCGGGCAGGGCGAATAGTTTCGAGTATTTTCCTGGCCATGTTTACGAGAACGTTCCAAACGGAAGCGGTAGCCACGTCTCGACATCGGACAGCGGTGGGTCGCATTCTACTCTGGCTAATACGAACTCCAGTATCAACGAGAAACTATGGGGGGACTCGGATAGCCTGGTGAGAGACCTGGAGCGAAGCGTGAACATTTTGAAGAGCCTGGTTGACGCGAACAAATGCGACAAGGAGGTGAAGAAAAGACTGATACATCACGTGGTGAAGAGACTCATGACTGCCAAATACACGGACGACAAGATCGAGCATAATTTGGAGGACAATGTACCGTGGAACCCGGACGACGCTAGGAAGAAGGTGTACAGAGCGGAGATACTTCAAGCTCTGGCGAAGAAGCACAGCACCAGCGAGTCTTCGGGTGACTGGAACGCGCAGAAGGAAGCCGCGTGCGAACGGAAGGCACTGGGGAACGGAAGAGGCGTCGCGAAGAATGTTGTTCTGGAGAGTAGCAGCGATAAGACCGACAAGACCACGGATAGAACAGAGGCTGATGGTCGAAAAGCGAGGATGGGCCTGAGATCGGACGACTACCGTCGAAGTAGCAACACGCCCACCGATCCGGACAAGAGCGAGAGCTCCGAGTGCTTTTTCCCTCAAAGAGATCGGAAGGGCAACAAAGTAGTGCAGGACATATTTTGCGCCAAGGACAGGTGTAACATATCAGGCAGAGACTCGACGATAACGAACAGCACGCCGCCCGATCACAACAGAATGCTGTTGGACGCGGTTGTGAACAACAGAAGGGCCGCCATTCGTTCGAGCAACAACACGGAGGAGCAGGCTGACTGGAGGCTGCTCACCACGCTGTCCGAGAGGCAGTTCGAGCTGAAGAAGTGCAGCAATTCGGATTCCGGGGACTCGAAGTTGGTCAGCTACGCGGAGATGGAGAAAAGGAACCAGTTGATCTGGATCACGAACGAGATCAGTCACTTGTGTAATCTGAAAAAGCTGCTGGAGGAGCCGCGCAGATTGGAGAGACCGCGGGCGTCGCCCAGAAAGTCGAGGTCGTCGAACTTGAAGTCGAAGCCAGCCGCACCGTCCTCCCATGCGCACAGACTGGCCAAACAAGACGATTACTTGCGGAGGAACGAATCAGACGCGCAACCGGATTCCCTGGACGATCCATGGTCGTCCCATTGTAACTTAGCCACTTGCCAACCCATCAGCAGAACAAGTAGCGGGATTCAGCGCGTGAAGAAGCGGAACAGTTGCGCGCAAACGGCGACCAACTTCACCGGTGCTCTCTCGAAGACCGGCGGCGAGATCGTCTCTGCCTCGAACATGCACAATTCTACCTTAAAGTTGGTCAACACCGGCGTGCAAACTGTCCCTCAAGAGACGGCTCCCACTTTGATACAGTCTGAGATCGTGCATTACATCAAGTGCTCAGCCCATGAAGCGATGCATTTCCAAAACAGCTGCAAGTACAACGAGCAAGCCAGCCAGTGCCCAAAGCATCGTGCCATTCAAAGCGTAGTAGCATCCTGCGTTCACTGTTTGCAGGAGCAGAAGGATCAGTTGAAAAGGGTGCAGACCTTGCACACGAACGTGGATCACTTCCGAGAGGAGAGCCCCGCAGCCTCGCAGGCGCCGTTGGATCAGATAAACGGCGACAGCGCGAGCTCCTCGGAGAAGTTTCGTACGTGCGCGAACAAGGATGCCAGCCAGTTGAAGCAGAAAGAAGCGAAGAATCAAATAAACGCCTCGAAGACGAAGCATGCCTGCGAGTGCAGGCGCGAGGATAAGAGATCCTTGTCCAAAGGATGCCAGTCGTGTTCGATAGCGCAAGCATCGCCCCTGGAGCCCAGCAACGTCGTCTCCAAGTGCGAGGATTGCCACAAGAAGGTGTTTTATTCGCGGGAGAGGAACGACGCAATCTCGAAGGGATGCGGGTGCACGACCGCGTGCGAATGCGAGAACAATTGGTCGAAGAGAGGACGGGGGCCAGTGAAACCTAGTTTAAAGCAACGCCAGGAAAGCGGTTGCATTTCGAGCTTCGATCAAAATGGTCGCGTTAAATTGTGCGGCTGCTCGACCGATTGCTCCTGCGAGAACAGCCGCGAACCAGATACCCACAACGCGATGCAGTTCTGCAATTGTCATTCGAGCGGTACCAAAGCCCAACACAATGGGACTCCTTGCCACTGTGCTTACCGCGCGGAAGCGGAAGATCAGTCGACTCGCGTGCGATCTTACTGCATGACCAACGGGCATACCAGCGAACCTTCTCAATACAAAGCGCAGAACAGCTTGAAATGCAATTGCGAGGAGGATTGTTCGTGTGTAAACAGAACCGGGAAGAGTAGCGAGGATAAAGCTCACGGCAGAGGCTGCAACAGCCTCCCTAAACCAAATTACGTGGACGAGGCGACCCAGCAACCCAGTGATTCCGACCGGAACAGCAAAGATTGCCGGCATTGCGGCGCGGCTTATCAGAACACGAGGAAATGTAGTTGTTATCAAACGTACCCGAAGGCGGTCGCTTACGAATTGTCGTTTGCGAAAGAGAACGATAGGAAGGCCGACGGTTCGGGTGCGTTGCTCAAAGTGCCATTATCGAATCGTACCGTTAACGGAGGTAAAACCGATGGCTGTGTCTGTAACATGGTAAACAGAATTAGTTTGAATAAGAACTCTCCGCAGAAAAGTACTTTACAGGTAAGTATCGCGTATGGCGTTCGTCTATTATAAAGCGCGAAGGCTTTATAATCCACGTGTTTCCAACTCCTTGAGCGAGGAGGGAATGGGTATTTGTATGTTATAGAAACTTTTTGTAAAATGTTCGCACTCACCGCTCAAGGGGTTCGCACGGACGTTTATCATTGCACTACGTATAACAAGTTTTTGATTGGTGGTTCAAGGATTACTTGACCAAGAACAAAGCAGATTTCGTGAACAACGCGGAAACGCGGCGTCAGTACATGTCAGAAATATCTCATCTGCGGCAATTGCGTAAGGAAAAGCGAATACAGCTGCTGGCGATGGCTAGTACGTCGAAAGTCGTTAAATCACCAAAGGCTTCTTCCAAACCACCAGGTAGAAAATTCTATGTCGCTCAGCGAAGTTTGTTTTGTTCGCCTGTGAGACCTACACTATTCGTTATACAAATGTCTTTTATGTTTCTTTTCTTTTTAATGTGTAATCCAGTTTACGCACAGAAAAGGGTGAGCGATGAGGAGATGAGGGACAGACTGCGAAAACGGTATCTTCGTTTGAACGAAGTGCGGCACAAGAAGCGGCTGCAGGAGAAGCAGGAAGAGGCGCGGCGTAACAAGCTCATGGTCAGAATCTTTTGTAAGAAGTTGCAACAGAAGGTACTGAGGGGCCAAGTAGATCTGTCTCAAAGCGTTAGCGTTATATCGAACATGTGACGTTAAAGGGACGTTCGCGGTTTCGCGTAGGTTATTTGTCAATTAGCGGGTTTTAGCGATTATTTAGGTAGATAGACGATAGAGGAACGTACAAAGTATTTTACCTTTCAGCGCGAAAGGATCATTAAAATTTTAACGGTATTTCTTCACGATTATTGCATAATACATACTAACATCGCATGAACATTTGTATTCCACTTTAAGAAGCGAGCGTGTACATCTACGACACGTGTTTGCAAGTATTCGTGAGTAACACGAAAAGCGCAACGGTTGAAATAGAAAGTTAAATGATCCAAGAGTATTAGTCTTTGTAGCATATCTAAGTGTTAAAGTATTATATCGCGTTGTTCTTCAGATTCGTGCCTAGATTCTACGATATTTATATCGAACTTAAGGAAGTTTGTCTTGCCAAGATATTTTCATATTCAGAGTATATTTAAAAAAAGAATAAAACACGACGCACGTACGTTAGATCTGATACAATGACATGATAGTTAGTTAGTTTTCGGTCCCGCGTGAAACGACGAGGGAACTTCTTCGCGGCATCAAGGTTTCACATTTTACTGGCTTAAAATGTCCTCGAAGCCTGATGCGCCCGTAGGAGTGAGACACTGAAATGCTTTAAAACGTTGAAAGTAGTTATTAGTACCTGAATCACAGTACACAATCATTTGTTACTCGTAAGACTTAGATAATATAGTCCCTTGGATTTTTCTAATATTTTTACTTTTTTGTATGCCGATTATACTCATTTGGTTATTACGATTAAAGTGAACCTCTTGTACATCAAACGTTGTCCTGTTTTTCCGTGACCCTCCCTAAGATCCATTTGCATACCGATCGGTGTGCATACACGCTCGCGTGTACGCTGCTCGTCGTTCGATATCTGTTTAAACTTTTAGCCTGTTTGAAACATAGAATAGATCTCTCGACTGCAGGCTTGTAAAAAGAAACTGCAGTTTCTTTTGTGGAACAGACTCGCGTGTGCAACGCGACTGATTTCACTTTACACAATATATTTTTTACATTCCTTGTTCGCTGGCCTTGGCTCTTAAACTGAAACTGTGCAAAAGCACGAAAGATCGTTCGCCAATACGCACTGTTTTTAGAATCTGCAGTTTAGAAAGTTATTAGAGCATGGCAGAAATAAGAACAAGTAGTTACTGCGTTTTGTCCCACTTACTGGCCGGTTTATATAAGAAAATTTAGCGGTCTCGAAGCAGTCGCTTATTTTCCTTTGATACTGATCGTGAGACCGTGTCCCCTTCATGCGAGTTAACAGCGGGCATTCGAGATTCATTCATTCTCTCAGATTCATTCAACTTTCTTCTCGAATACCAGTGTATGTATTCTTTCGCCTTGGCGAAATCGGTTCTCGCGTCTATGATAAACGATCCGTAGAAGTAAAAGGTCGCGCGAAGTTTCTGGACCATTTGGCGCCGTCGTCTCGGAGATATGGCTGCACAGATTAAAGCCGACAACGACTTGGCCCAGATCCTGAAGGAAAATTTCACCACAGAGTTTCGCAAAGGATACATCACCGTCAATGGTGTATGCATGCCAGAGAGATTCGAGAAATTTGCACGAGCGATCGAGGACTTCGAAGTCCGAGACGACGACACTTGGGTTTGCAGTTTTCCTAAAACCGGTATACGTTTCTTTAATTCTATTCGCTTTGCCGGAAGGAGAGAATCGTTGTTGACACTATTTATTAATGTAAATGCTGCAATCAGGTACAACGTGGACCCAGGAAATGATCTGGTGCATCGCAAGCGATCTCGATTTCGAGGGAGCAAAGGTCTTCTTACCCAAAAGATTTCCTTTTCTAGAGTAAGTCGATGGAATAAGGTACTTTCGTCAAATACTCTGTGCTCCGTTTCCAACTGGAGGGTTACTTTTCTGACCAGGCATTCCGTCCTCTTCGATTACACCACGATCATGCCTCGACATCCAGAGGTGATGCTTCACCAGCTGGTCTCGGATAGCGTGAATTACGTGAAGAGTCAAGCTAGCCCGAGATTCATCAAGACCCACTTGCCTTTCCATTTACTCCCGCGGCAGATTCGAACGGGCGAGAGGAAGCCACGTATCATCTACGTCGCTAGGAACCCAAAAGACACTTGCGTTTCTTATTATCATCACTGCAGATTGATGGAGGGCTACTCTGGCGACTTCGACAGTTTCTGTCGGCTCTTCCTGGGTGACAAACGTGCGCAGAATTGTACGAAGCCACTTCGCCTTTGGTTTCCCATTTACTTTACTTCTGATTCTCTTCCCTAGTGTGCTTCGCTCCATTCTGGGACCACATTCTCGACTTTTGGAACAGGAGAGTCGATCGTAATATTTTATTCTTGAAATACGAAGACATGAAGTGTGTAAGTAACCAGCGAATACTTCCAACGAGACGATCGCGATGGTTAATTTGAAAGTTCGAACGTTTTCCATAAAATCTTAGGACTTGTCCTCGGTGATGGAGAAAACGGCGGCGTTCTTCAACAAAACTCTGTCCAACGATGAAAGGAAGGCGTTGATGGAGCACCTGAGCTTCGCCAACATGAAATCGAATCCTGCTGTGAACTACGAGGAAGCTATCGAGATGCACAAGAAGCTGAAATTGATTGACGTCGACGGAGAATTTATTAGGAGCGGTAAAGTTAACCAGTGGCAGGGGGCAATGCCCAAATGTATAATCGAGCAGTTCGACAAACTCACGAAGGAGAAATTAGTCGCGCGGGATCTCTTCTTGGGAAACTGATCATAAACGCTAGACACTTGGAATTACGACGCTCTTGACTTTGGTTCGATGGATCGGAGAATATTCGGCATGCAGGTTCTGCAAAGTTCACCGATCGAGGCTCCGGTCTTAGGTGTAACGACGCTCGTGTCGCTTCCCCTTTCGATCAGAACCACTACCGCGTCCCTTTTTCTCGATAGAATGGCCACTTGAAGGGCGGTGAAGCCAAAATTGTCCCGCGCATCAACTTCGGCGCCGTGGTCCAGCAGAAGCGACAGGATGTCCAAATTCGAAAAATACACTGAACAAATAGAGCATAATTGTTTTGAACATTTGATGAATTCACTCGTTCTTTCTCCCTACTCACCGGATATCATGAGCGCCGTTCGTCCCTGAGAATCTTTGTGATCTAAGGGAGCACCGTATTCTAAAAGAAACTCGACGTTTTTTAAACGCTTTCCGACGATAGCGTACCGAAGACAATTCCAGCCCCTGCTACAAGTGAAGCATGTTTAAATAAAAATCGACAAGAATCGTTCTATTAATATTTGCGCCTTACATATCGGTTTTCTGCAGATCCGCGCCTTTTTTTAAAAGCACTTGCAGCATTTCTGGGTCCCTCGAGGCGAAGGAAGCGTACATGAGAGCAGTTCTTCCGCAGGGTTGGGTGACTGTGTCATCTAAATTCGTTGAATTCTTTTCCAACAAAAGCGCCAGGATTTGCGGGTCGCCGCGATCGATAGCTGCCGTCAAAGGCGTTTTTAAACTCGACGTGGGATAATGTAAATACATCGATTGACTGGAATCACAATTACAAATGTCGATATTGCCAAACGCTCTCTGCATAGACACTTACTTCTTTGCTAGAAACTCTTTGATTCGCTTAACACTGGCGAACCCGAGAAGCCGCATGACCGTTTCTTCAGCCGTGCCTACGAAAAACAATTTGTCCGTAACAATGATTAGGTACCACTTTGCGAGGCACAAAGCATTCTCACCGTTTGGTTGGCGGGTCAATTGCGCGCTCGACATCAGGGATACGATGATAAAGTATCCAAGTTTTCACTTCTCTGAGAAATCCTGCTAGAGATAACTGAATAGTCGGTTTTGCGCCGGTCCTGAATCGATCAAACATTGCCTTCGCGCTGATACAGTTGTATCCCGTGATAAGCTAATCACGAATTGCAGTAATTGCGCTTCGATTTCAAAATCAACTGTCTCTCCTTCTCCCATCTTCGGTGATCGCACGAGTACTCGCAAAGAGATGAAACATCCGCCGACCCTGGATCACTCCCCCTCGACTCCTCGCTCCTCTATTTTCCTCGGCCGGCGAGCATTCCATTTTAGTGACCACCGGAAGGACGAGAGTCCACTGACACCGGTCTCCCGTTCTCGCGACACGTCCACACTACGCGAGCCCCGTAAACCGTTCTCAGACATCGAATCCTGATCTCGAGCCACCTCCAGAACACGCACACTTTCTCCTCGGGACAGGAACACGTGCCAAGGTAGCTGGAGAGCGGTGTAGTAACCATTCGAGCAGCCCAAGTCCACTTTCTAGAGGCTCAGAGGTGCTCAGAACAAGTCGGAACCATCGCGTCCGTCCCAGTGCCCGTGTGTCTTTCGCTCTTCCCTCGTACCTACCTCCGCGTATTTTCCAGTGGGCGTCTCGTTCTTCAATCTCGCCACAGACGGATCGTTCAGGAAGCATTCCCGTGACGTTCGCGACGACCCGAGGAAGATGAAGCGATGGCAGATGTTACGATGTGGTGGATAACGTGCGCTCTGGTGACAGTTCTGGCATGCCTGTTGTTTCCTGCCCGTGGTACGTTTCCCCAGTCAAGCTATGGCAACAGAAAGCGATAATAATTTTTTTAATATTTGATCAATAATGGTCCAGAGACGAGCACGGTTGCCGGATGACGTTTCTGTACCCAGTGTTGAAATTACCCATGCGACCAGAAGTGATCGTTGTGGTTTTGGCAATGCTCAAAGTATCTAGAAAAATATGAAATAATACTTTCGAATGTGCGAGCCTTTCAATGATTCGGTTATTCGAAAGTCAACGCCGCGGCGGTGCACTGATTTGCATGGAATCGAACGCAAACGCGTTTCCATTCGCGTAAAAATAAGCCAGCGACATGGAATGCAGTCAGAATGCATGAGCCGGTGATCTGGTTCTCGCGCGGCGTTCCCTGGATTTCTTTTCCCCCGTTTTCTCTCGTGACTATGACACGGAACAAAGGACTCTCGATCGTGATTCAGAACGTTTTCGGTCGGCTGACGGACGTTCGATTCGATCATTCGTATTCAGCCGGAGAGCGTGAGTCATGCAATGAAATCAACAGGTTCCGCACTCGAAGACGGCAAGGAGTACAAGGGCATGTACCTTGGAAAGCTGAACTCGTATCATCATCAGGTATCTGGCGACGTTTACGTGGTAGACGAGTACACCTTGCTGCTCACTTCCTTCAACTACGATGGCAACGGAGCGGACACCTTCTTCTGGGCCGGCGCCGCCAATCGACCTGGTCCACAAGGTTTCATCGTGCCCGACGAGTGGGGAAAGTCAGTCCGTCTTAACGAAACAGACCGGAAAGCTTTCGCGATTCTTTCTCGCCGAGCCGAACTTGCCAACTTTCTGTTTCAGAACGAACGTCCTCGATCGCTACTTGAGGAAAGACATCACTCTTACCTTGCCGGACGGTAAGAAGATAACGGACGTCAAATGGTTCGCCGTATACGATTTAGGAAGCCAGGTAACGCGTCACGAGCCACATTCTTTAAACTGCCTAGGGTAAACCAACCAGTAATTGTCCGCATATCAGTGAATAACTATTAGGCAAAGAAATATCAATTATAAATTTAAAAATATTATGTTTATAAATGGAGTGTAGTTGAACTTTTAATATCTCGTATTTTTAGTTACACGTGTTAAGCAAACATTAATAAGTACAATTCTTATTAAAAGTATGCGGTCATTTACTGGGCTTCTACACTTTTTGCATTTTATAATCTTTTCTTTTTAATTACGATAAGAATAAGTAATTATTTTTATAGAAATTTCAAGAAAAATAAATTTAAATGCAACAGTTGTTTTGTTGTTATACATAAATATACCTATTCAAGTATTAATCTGAAAGGTCCATAAATTCAACAATTCGTTCATTCACTGGTTGGTTTACCCTGTGTATTTAGTAAATTCAATCGTACTGATCGGATCATTGCGTTCAGAACACGTTCGGCGACGTGTACATTCCCGAGGAGTTCGATCCGCCCGCGCCTCAGAAAATATCTCAACTAACCAAGCGATCTCATGGAGTGTCCTCCGAGTCCATCGTGATCGTAGACTCCAAAACCATGAAAATACCACAATTCACGTACGACGGGCAGGGAGAGGACACTTATTTCTGGGTAGGAGTAGGCCCGCAGCCTTCCAGCAAAGGAACTAAAGTCCCCGACGAATACGGCTAGTGAGTAGATAAATTTGGGATAAGACGTTGTTCCCGTTATCAAGTAATGTTTCTATTCGTGCACCACCAGCCTAGACCCAATTCGCGCGTACAAAGAGGAAGATATAATCATTCAACTACCCGGGGACATGACGGTGTTCGACGTCGACTGGTTGAGCGTGTTCGATGTGAAGAGCAAATCGAACTACGGCTCCGTTATCATCCCAGATGGCCTGAACGTGCCGCCTTCGCTCGTAAAAGTAAGAAACGGTTTCGATCTTGTATCGGCTAGAACTGCACCACTGAACGATCGATCTAACTACAGGTGATCAAGTACACGCAGACCTTGCCAAACTGCATTCGGTTTCACAAACGCTACCAAATGAGCTGGGAGATCTTTGGCCCGCAGATCACCATCCAGCTGGCTGGGCAAGTCGGTGCGTATAACCGTTGCCTTCGCGCGGCTCTGCTCTCTAATGGAAACTTTGAAAAATTGTGTTATTTTCAGACGAGGACGAGTACATGGCGTTTGGGCTGTCCGGCTCGGAAACGTCCAGTCAAATGGAAGGCGCGGATGTTGTGGTCACTTACATGGACGGGACCAGGGGCTACGTAATAGATTACAACATCACCGCGAAAGCGCCGGTGCGTAAATGCAAAGAGCGCGACGATAAACGTAAAGTGGGGTAATTAATCCGTTGTCTCGCGAATAGTGTGGGAAAGTCCTGGGCCAGTACAAAGGAGTTTGCAGGGACGAGCTGTTCGGTGGCCAGGACAATAACCAATTCTACACTGCTGCGAGGGAGGACGGGATCAACGTCATAACGTTCAGACGTACCCTCGCCTCGTGTGAGTTGCCACTTAGACTCTGCACTTCAAACAACGAGACTGAGAACCAATTTCATTTCTCTGCTTGTGTTTGCAGCCGATCCAGGAGACAAAGAGTACCCCAAGGATCGACCAGTTTACGTGGTGTGGGCTCTAGGAAGATTAAACGAGAACAAGGAACCAAACTTCCACGACGTGTACCTTAAGAGCGACTTGAAGCTGGAGCTCGTCCCCAAGGAGCCTGAGAACACGTGCATGAACTTCACGGAGAACAACGTGGAATTAATGTGAGTAGTAGACGGGTAATTTATAGCGAATATGCAGTTAATGGGGAATGTTTATCCGTCAGAGAACCTTGGACAAGGGCGGATCTATTTGACAGAAGTATCCGAACGTTTAAAGCAACTATTGGCCCATCTGGAGGCAAAAAGGGTTACCAGGGAATCACAGGTATAATCGTGATATGCGTATGATGATTATGATGCATGCGGTGATCGCTGGAATGACGTGATAATTTGTACATTTCGCAGGACAAACGTCCACGGGTTTGGCATGGTACATCGAGGGGGAACTCGTACCCGAATTGTACTTGCGTCGAGGATTGACTTACAATTTCCGCATCCATGGAGGGAACAATCCTCACAGCCCAAATTTGTATCATCCGTTAATCATAACCGATGAACCGCACGGTGGGTATGATAGGCTTAGCGACGCTGCACAAAGTAACGTCAGAGTATTGGCCGGCGTCGAGTTCACTAGACGGGGTCAACCAAGGCCAACTGCAGGTTTGTGATGTAACTCGCCAACCTTCAATTAGATAAGACAGAGAGAAATAGATGTGAGAACGCATGACGGTTTCAGTTGGCCCGCTTTGTTTGAGCAAACATAACGGACGGGACAGAAGATTGGACGATGATTTTTCAACGTTCAGGCAATTCAACAGGACGTTAGTGAGCGAGTGCGAGCCTGGTAAGATTGTACCTGTACCTCTTTTTAAATAGGGGAGAGTAGCCTATATTGGACCGGCTCCTTAATTGGACCATTTGTGTATCTCGATAAACAAATATATTTGCAGTGGTTCTTTCGGCTACACTGATTTAGGAAGTCGAGATGAAGCATGCGAGAGCAGCTTCCTAAATCAGTGTAGCCGAAAGAACCACTGCAAATATATTTGTTTATCGAGATACACAAATGGTCCAATTAAGGAGCCGGTCCAATATAGGCTACTCTCCCCTACCTCTTTTTAATCTTCCTGATGTACTACAAAAATTTTAAACGAATTCACTAACCGGTTGCTGACTTTTAACGATTTTAAGTTTCACTGATTTTACACGTACTCTTATGGAAAGAGACGATCTTGACAGATAAAACAGCTGAAAAAATGTTGCATAAATGCTACCAATGCTCTGATTTTTTTTTCACATGTAGTATATGGATAGATGAAAATATCTGCCGAGTTTCAATTGTTTTCACTACACCGTTTTAAAGAAATAAATTATAATTTGAGAAAATTGTGAATTCAGGACATTTTCACTGCCAAAAGTTTAGCAAATAATGCATGAGGAAGTATTTGTAAAGTGAAAAATACATTTCTAGGAGTAAAAATAAGACTCCAAATGTTGATCGAGTACCTTACATCTAGATTTACTAAACGTAAGACGTAGATATTCAAGTAGTTTAAATTTCATATACTTTTGTCTAATATTCCATCCTTAAAAGACCTAAAAAAAATAAATTGTAAATGAATAATATGTTACAATGCTACAAATATGATTTATACAGTCTTCTCTCGATATATTGTTGCAACCAGAGGCACGATTCCCCATTTTATTCGCAATTTATTGGAAAATCATTTTTTGGAAAGACGTCAAACATTGCCTTTAAGTTTCGGCTTCCTCTGTGTAATAGTTTTCAAGGATTATAATTGTTTGTTTGCAGGGGAAGGTGGACTGCTGGAAGTGACTCCGAACTCCACGTGGCCAGACATCGTCTATTATAATTCGTTCACTCATGCAAACATGGGATGGAAGATACACGTGGTGGATGTTTACTCACGGAGCACTGCTGTTGCTCAAAAATTGTCGCTTTTTGCGGGAATCGCGGCTGTGTTTTTTTGTTTACTATAAAATTAGATATAAGCTACTGAGATTAGTCGTTCCTTCTCACCTCGCAAATAGAAGCTGACTGACGGCATGGTTTAGTAATTTTGTCGAGGAAGAATCTGATCGCAAAAAGCATAGAACGTTTAGTTCCTGCTTCCTACTAATCGAAGGCAGGAAATATTCACCCCACAATAAATTATTTAGTAATGTCATCACTTATTTCAACTGCTCTTTGAACATATACCAGCGAGCACAACTATCACGCGTTATTAATAGATACATTATACATAAGCATCCATATTGTAAGATATAACTGTAAAAGTGTATAAATTACTTGTATACAGACCATCATTTGTTCAATAAAGTTATTATTCACTAAATTTGGTGTAAAATTTCTTGTAACATTGCTCAAGAATTGTTAATAACTTGTGTACTTGAACATCACATGCGAAAGTGCCTACTCTCCTGTACAACTTTAATTTATAAAATCATTATATAATAAAAACACGTTTTCTATATTTTATATTACCGATGATCGCGATACCTATGTTACCCACAATTTGGGTTGAGACCAGTAAATTCTCCGAGTTAATAGGAGACCTAGTACTAGAAGAGGTGGCGCGGCCTAGCTGTGCGAGAGAGAGAGAGCGCTAATGCGTGCGAGAAGGATAGAGATAGATTTTGTGCCACCAACTCTGGTTATATGTGATCCTGATACTTTGCAGAATTTCCTAGCCCAAAAGCCAACTCAGGAACTTCTCGTGGATAACGTAAGAATCGCGGTTAGTAATCTAACCCGAATAAAAGGCTTTTTTATTAGTAACTATGTATTGATTCGTAAATAAAACGTACACAAATGATTGCAGAACGTTGTCACAAGACTATATTCTCGAATCTACATGTACAAATATACAAATCATTTTGAAAAGATCGAGAATCCTTGAAGAAAGTGTGCATTTACTAAACGTGGAGTGGAACTTGTAAATCTGTCCAAAAACACATCGTAGCTGCTTAATTCTAATCAGAATCATTACAACTCTCACGTAGGAAAGTAGTGAAGGGTTCATACTTCAAGATGAAATTGCAAAAGTTGATAAATTACATCTAGAAAATGCACCTACAATCGACGAAGCTTGAGTGTTCACATAGGACCGTGATTCTCGTCACCGTTTCAAAGAATCGTTAATAACTAATTAATTATAGCCAAAATCTGCGCGAAGACTACATAGGAAACTAACCAAGGGTCTATTCTTCGAGACGCGATTCTGAAAGTTCATAAAATATTCGCGAGAAATGAGAAATTCGTGAATTTACAGTGACTGTGTGATATTTCTATTTCCCTCCTTGTCGCGCACACTAGCGTTCTCTCTCTCGCTCACGCCACCTATCTCCCTCCTTGCCGCACACACTAGCGTTCTCTCTCGCACAGCTCAGCCGTGCCACCTCTTCTACTACTAGGTCTCCTATTAACTCGGAGAATTTACTGGTGTCAATCCAAATTGTGGGTAACATAGGGATCGCGATCATCGGTAATCTAACCTATATAAAAGGCTTTTTTTATTAGTAACTATGTAGAGATTCGTAAATAAAACGCATACGAGTGATTGCTGAACGTTGTCACAAGACTATATTCTCGAATCTACATGTACAAATATACAAATCATTTTGAAAAGATCGAGAATCCTTGAAGAAAGTGTGCATTTACTAAACGCGGAGTGGAACTTGTAAATCTGTCCAAAAACACTTCGTAGCTGCTTAATTCTAATCAGAATCATTACAACTCTCACGTAGGAAAGTAGTGAAGGGTTCATACTTCAAGATGAAATTGCAAAAGTTGATAAATTACATCTAGAAAATGCACCTACAATCGACGAAGCTTGAGTGTTCACATAGGACCGTGATTCTCGTCACCGTTTCAAAGAATCGTTAATAACTAATTAATTATAGCCAAAATCTGCGCGAAGACCACATAGGAAACTAACCAAGGGTCTATTCTTCGAGACGCGATTCTGAAAGTTCATAAAATATTCGCGAGAAATGAGAAATTCGTGAATTTACAGTGACTGTGTGATATTTCTATCTCCCTCCTTGTTCCGCAATTATCGCTCTCTCTCTCGCACGCTTCACCTATCTCCCTCCTTGTCGCACGCGCTAGCGCTCTCTCTCTCGCACAGCTCGACCGTGTCACCTACTTTACTATCATGTATTCCTATTAACTCGAGCGAATTTCCTGGTCAGACAGCCAACTTCGGGACCATTGCCGTATCGCGGTCGGTAATCTAACCTATATAAAAGGCTTTTTTTATTAGTAACTATGTAGAGATTCGTAAATAAAACGCATACGACTGATTGCTGAACGTTGTCACAAGACTATATTCTCGAATCTACATGTACAAATATACAAATCATTTTGAAAAGATCGAGAATCCTTGAAGAAAGTGTGCATTTACTAAACGCGGAGTGGAACTTGTAAATCTGTCCAAAAACACATCGTAGCTGCTTAATTCTAATCAGAATCATTACAACTCTCACGTAGGAAAGTAGTGAAGGGTTCATACTTCAAGATGAAATTGCAAAAGTTGATAAATTACATCTAGAAAATGCACCTACAATCGACGAAGCTTGAGTGTTCACATAGGACCGTGATTCTCGTCACCGTTTCAAAGAATCGTTAATAACTAATTAATTGTAATAAAAATCTACGCGAAAACCACATAGGAAAGTAACCAAGGGTCTATTCTTCGAGACGCGATTCTGAAAGTTCATAAAATATTCGCGAGAAATGAGAAATTCGTGAATTTACAGTGACTGTGTGATATTTCTATTTCCCTCCTTGTCGCGCACACTAGCGTTCTCTCTCTCGCTCACGCCACCTATCTCCCTCCTTGCCGCACACACTAGCGTTCTCTCTCGCACAGCTCAGCCGTGCCACCTCTTCTACTACTAGGTCTCCTATTAACTCGGAGAATTTACTGGTGTCAATCCAAATTGTGGGTAACATAGGGATCGCGATCATCGGTAATCTAACCTATATAAAAGGCTTTTTTTATTAGTAACTACATTATTAGTGACCACAGAACTACATTATCAAAAGGCGGTTTATAATTTTTCAGTAACAATTAATGTACTATTGTAAATGCTCGTAACTATGTAGTTAACTACAAGTGAAATATGTAATAGCTTTTGCATATCTTGAAGCCTAATCCTAGCATGTCTAGTGAATGACGATAAACATTTTAAAGAAATATTGAAATAAAGCAATGAAATAAATAAATAAATAACCGTCTCTGGAAGTTGTGAACTTTTTTTAATTGTAAATACTTTGCATTCAGGATATATACATATAACAATCTTATAAAGATATAACGTTTGTAAAAATGGTACCAACTCGGGAGACTTGAATTAAGTTTGTCTTCGACGTGTAATGTATCGTGTAAAACAGTAAAAGTAACAGGTAACTAAATAAAACGTTTCAACTAAGTAAAATAATTCATCTACCACTCGCATCTTTCCCAACTGCATCTTTGATCGACGACAGGCCGTCACGTGCGAGCATGTCATTCAATTCTCGCTTGATTTTCCCTACCACTGGCGGTCCTTGATACGTGAACGACGTATAGACTTGCACCAAAGAAGCCCCGGCTCTAATTTTATTATAAGCATCAGCTCCGGTGAAGATTCCACCAACGCCGATGATCGGGATAGCGGCATGCGTTCGCCTGTACATATCCGAGATCATGCCTGTGGCCATGTCCGTGAGAGGAGCTCCGCTGAGACCTCCTCTCTCATCTTTCAGAGGGCTCGTTAAATTCTCCCGTGTAACCGTAGTGTTGCATAGTATCAAACCATCCACTTTGGATTCTTTCTTTAGTATCACGTCCGCGATATCCTGTTTCTCGGAGTCGGACAAATCTGGAGCTAGCTTTAACAGTAACGGTTGTTTACTCCGGATCGACTGTCTGACTTCGTTCACTCTCGTCAGCAGCTGTTCCAAGTCCTTCTTGTTCTGTAGAGACCTCAGTCCAGGAGTGTTTGGACTAGAAACATTGATCACAAAGTAATCGGCGACGTCAGAGAATTTCTTGATGCCATCGATGTAGTCTTGAGCCGCGTCTTCCGAGGTTTTGTTTTTCCCCAAGTTAATTCCAACGATACCACCGAAGGTTTGATTATCCCTGAGCTTCCGCAGACGTTGCCACACGGAATTGTAGCCTTCGCTATTGAATCCATATCGATTAACGACAGCATTGTCCTCTAATAAACGAAACACCCTTGGCTTAGGGTTACCGGGTTGAGGCCTGGGTGTAACAGAACCTGCCAATGGAATTAATGGAATTAAGCGAAAGATATGACAAGAGACTTATCAGTGACGAATGATACGAGTATAGTTACCTATTTCTACGAAACTGAAACCTAATTTGTGCAAGCCCTCTACGGCTTCGCCTTGCTTATCGAATCCAGCTGCCATTCCCACTGGATTCTTAAACTGCAGATCCCAAAGATCGACAGCGAGAGAAGGTGGATCCGGCAGGTTTTGCCTGGGCAACAGACCCCATTTCAAGATTTTCACGGTTGTAGTGTGCGCGGTCTCAGGGTCCAACAGTTGCACCAGCGGCACAGCGATTCCACTGTAGAACTTTTCGTTGTTCTGATAAATGCAAATGCCACCGAACAATGTTGCAGCCGCGCTGGTTACCGTCAAGAGCGACTTTAATTTCTCTTTGCTGGTCAATCGTCGACTCATTTTAACATTTATTGACAAGTATTTCGTCGAGATAAACTGATAAGTACACTCTTTCGGCGGGTGAAAACATTTAAACCTCCTTTTTAGGTTAGGTAGGATGGTTCAATTGACGATCAATTGCTCGTGCAAAGATGCCCTAATGTAGTCTCGATTCGAACTAATCAAAGAGTGCGACTCTAAATATCTTAAGCACATTTTGATTAACAATTTGTATTTATCCGCCGGTTTTTGGAAAATGCTAATAAGCGTAACCACGGCGAAGCTTCAGCCCCATCTAAAAACAGCTTGGTGAACCCAGTAAGTAAAATCGGCACACTGAGCAATCTACTGCGCAACTTCGATATTTGAGTTACTCAGTTTCAAATATTTGAAAGTAGATTGAAGAAACCTAGTGTTCGCTACCAGCCAATTTTTATTAAACTTGTACTCAAGTGGTTATCATTACGCGAAGAACCGAAAGATATGACATCGAGGTTCTCACAATACTCATGTAAGTTTCCATATTGACGACGAAGAAGTTTCCAGCTTTCAGATGAACCGGGTTTTGGGATCGCATCAGAATGAAAATGATGTTCTTAGACAAACGTCCCGGCAAGTTGTACCATCGGCAGCAGTAAGCTGAGTATCCTATCCCCTCCATCTGATCCTTCAAGTAATTGCCCACGTAACTGTACGCACCCAATTGTGTCAACAAAGTGCCTACCACTATGAACGTTTTTACCTCCATCACCAAATTCTTAGCATTCAGGGAAAGGATCAACTGAAAACCTGAAAAAGAGGGAAATCGTCCATACAGCAAGTATATATGAGTAAACCTATTTCTATGCGTACGGCGGCGTTCTAAGATTAAACGATATATTAATGATGTAGAGATTTTTCACCGGATGTGCAAATAAGCAAGCAACTGGAGAAAAGTTGCATGACCAATATTGAGCTAATGGTGTCGTTCAGCTGCTTGGACAGCTTCAAGAGATGCCGATGCCTGGCGGTCAGCGCATCGAAACGCCTCGCTGTGTTCTCGTTATCGTTAACGATTCTATCGAACTCCAGCTTTAGAATCTCAGCTTGGCCACACAGGTGAAAAGTGATACCGAAAAACACAGCGTCGCTACCTACCCAATCCACGAATGCAAAGCAATGTACCCTTTTATCCTTTTTAACGGAGACGTTAGTGATCTACGATGCAAACATCACATCACGAATCATTACCAAGGTTACCGTTGCTGATGTACAGCATCATCAGGTACTCTAAAATAAATATCAGCAAGAAGATTTTGTCCGGCACGTGCAAATCTTGCAGAGTGTATTCCGAGGGCATAGGGTAATTCACATTTTTCGTTCTCGTTTCATTGACGTCCAGCGTCGTTTCCTTTTCGCCTGGAGCAAACATTGGAACTATTGCGATGAGCGTCGAGCTAAAATACGCGAAGAGTATCAGGCTCGCACCCGCCACTCTGCCCATGTACGCATGCCGACGCATGATCGCTCGCTTTTCTTCGCTGTTGAGCTCCTTGTAATCCTTTACAGCCGACTGAAAGTTAGAGACAAGGCCCTCCCGACGAACTCGAAACTGCGTCACCTTCCACACCGCCAGGATGCTACAGGAGACAAGCACCAGAGAATCCAAGTTCTTCTCGGCATCCCTGCCATCCAGATACGTCTCCGTGTTCAGAATGGCCAGCGTTAGCAGCTGAGAAAAGGTTGACTGATGAACAGGTACGGGCGAATGCAATACGAGAATTTCGTACCAAAACAAACACTGCGATGGTGGTGCGTAAAAACGAAGCTACGTTGTATTTCTGAAGCGGCCAAGTGCCCACAGGCCAGGCGAGAATCTTCAAAGGAGTCATCGCGTAAGTTAAGTCCTTCTTCAATGATGTCTTCATTTCCGCTGGGTCTTCTAAAGCACCGGCAAAGACAGTTTTCCCGTAGTCGGCTCATTCTTGTATTTTCTTCTTTCTATAGCCCAACAATTCCCTGCATTTTTCGGTTCATGCTTTATTCAGTCGTAATCGTATAATCGCCCACCATCGAGCCACCCATCGGTTCTCATGTTACCTGCGCAAGTTTCAGAAAATTCCGTGGAATGTCCTGTTCGATTGAATATTTAATGGCATTTCTTTATCGTGCGCGTTCACTGTCAACGGAAGGGTTCTTCCTGCGAAGGAGGAAACTCTCTTCCGTAGGAAGGTAGTATTCAAGGTCTAAGACATGTAAATTGCTACTGAATTGTTTGAGTACTCCCGTACTGAACTTGGAAATATTGGTACCTCTCTTTTATTCATTCGCTACTGTAAGATAACGACTCGAACCTTTTTGGATAGGGATACGATGGAACGTAACATTTTACTTGTGTCGCACGACCTGCAATGCTCTCAATATTGGAGATAGAACTATTACGTTGTTCCTTATAGATATACTGTATACGATATAGTGTTACTGTGCAGAGAGAAGAGAGAGAAGAGAAGAAAATCTATAGGTAAGTGAGCGAAATATAAAATAAATGAAAAGTAATATAGACCTCATAAAAAACTTCAAAAAAGTAAAAAAATTACGCCAAGTACATGAAATCAAATAAATATAAAAAAGTATGTGAAATCAAAATGAGCTGCAAGTACATAACTGAGTTTTCCAACTACGCTTAAGATATGACACAACTTCATATAAACAGCTGAAATGCTGTGTTCATACATTCCATTACTCATATCGCGGACATTTTAATTAATGCATCAAAAAGAATCCCATTTAAAAACATTGTCATAAATTAATTAATAGTTTACAAAATTAATGATATAAAAAAATTGTACCAATTATAACAATGGCTATGTATACAAAGAAAAAATGTATTAAATAATATTAAGCAGATTTATTTTTATACAAATAAATATTTCAATACGAATAAATATTTTATTCAAAATACTTCAATAATAATAATAATAATAAGATTTTAGTTAAATTTAATTTAATAATACTTTTGATATAAGAATCATGTGTTTCATTTTAAGTAATTTTCATTGCTTTGAATTCTGCTTTTTTTTACTTATTCTTAACGACTTGTAATATTAATATGGTCAGATTTTTAGCAAATACTGTTCTACAATAAATATTGGTCACTTTTTTGAATTAGAATAAAATTTTAAACATATTAGGTTTATTCGGACAAAATAAATAGGTAATATCAGTATTAGTTTTAATAGGCATTCTATGTTAGGTGGGCAGACTGTCCCGATCTTACGCTATCTGTTACATACTTACTTGCTGCATTATAATGAGAAGTTCTAACAGAAAAGAGCAGAACTACAAGTGTGTTTCAAGTCGTTACCATTACGCGAAGAACCGAAAGATATGACATCGAAGTTTTCAGAATGCTCATGTAAGTTTCCATATTGACAACGAAAGATTCGCCAGCTTTCAGATTAACTGGGTCCTGAGCCCTCATCAGAATGAAAATGATATCCTTGGACAAATGTTCCGGCAAGTCGTACCACCAGCAGGAATAAGCCGAGTAGCCTACTCCCTCCATTTGTTCATTCAAGTAATCGCCCACGTAACTATACGCGAACAATTGTGCCAAGATTGTGGTCACTACTAAGAACGTTTTTGCTTCCATCACGACATTATTGGCATTCAGAGATAGAATCAGCTGAAAACCTGAAAACAGCGAAATCGTCGATACAGTAAGTGCATTGGAACATGCTTATTTATATACGTATCGTGGCATTCTAAGATTAAACAACAGAGTATAGATGTAGAAAGTTTTCACCGGTTGTGCAAAGCAGCAAGCAACTGGAGAAAAGTTGCACGACCAAGATTGAACTGATAGTGTCGTTCAGCTGTTTGGATAGCTTCAAGAGATGCTGATGTCTGGCGGTCAGCGCATCGAAACGCCTCGCTGTGTTCTCGTTAATGTTAACGATTTTAGTGAACTCCAGCTTCAGAATCTCAGCTTGGCCGCACAGGTGAAAAGTGATACCGAAAAACACAGCGTCGCTACCTACCCAATGCACGAATGCAAAGCGATGTACCCATTTATCCTTTTCTAACGTGGAAACTAGCCATCTACATTGCAAACTTCACATCACGAATTATTACCAAGGTTACCGTTGCCGATGACTAGCATCATCTGGTACTGTAAAATAAATATCAGCAGGAACAGTTTCTCCGGCACATGCAAAAGTTGCACAGTGCATTCAGAGTGCAGAGGGTAATTCACATTCCCCGCTTTTGTTCCATTGTCACCCAGCATCGTTTCCTTTTTGCCCGAAGTAACCATTGGAACTATCGCGATAAGCGTGGCGCTAAAAAACGCGGTGAATATCACACTGGCGCCCGCTACTCTGCCCATGTGCGCGTGCCGTCGCATGATAGCTCTTTTTTCTTCACTGTCGAGCTCTTTGTAATCCTTCACAGCTGATTGAAAGTTAGAGATGAGGTCGTCGCGACGAAATCGGAACTGCATCACCTTCCATATCGCCAGGATGGTGCAAGAGACGAGTCCCGTACAATCCAAATTCTTCTCGGCATCCGTACCATCCAAATACATCTCCGCGTTCAGAATGGCCAGCGTTAGTAGCTGCGAAAAGCACAGAACGATAGCTATTATTAAGAGGAACAGATGAATGCGATATGAGAATTTTGGTACCAAAATGAACACTGTGATGGTGGTTCGCAGAGTCGAAGCTACGTTGAATTCCTGAAGCGGCCAAGTGCCCATAGGCCAGGCGAGAATCTTCAAAGGATTCATCGCGTAAGCTAAGTCCTTCTTCAATGATGTCTCCATTTCCGCTGGGTGTTCTAAGGCATCGAGAAAACACAGTTTGCCTGTAGTTGGCTCATTTTTGTCTCCACTTTTTGCTGTAGCGCAACAATTCGCTGCATTTGTCGGTGCATGCTTTATTCAGTCGTAATCGTATTATCGCTCAGTATCGATCAACTCACCGTCCGCATTTTATAGAAGTGCCAGCCTTGAAAAAAGTCCGGGCAAGGGGAGAAAATAGTGATCATATGGTCCTCGGTCTACCACCTGTTCTTCTACGCCAAGAACACTACGCTTGCGGGATGAAGTTTTCAAGTTACATTAATTTTTTATCATAAGTTGTTGGACTAAACTGTTAGTTTAATGGCATTCCTCTATCGTGTGCGTTCACTGTCAACGAAAGGGTTCTTCCTGCGAAGGAGGAAGCTCCCTTCCTTAGTAAGGTAGTATTCAAGGTCTATGACATATAAATTGCTACAGAATAAGGCTGTTATCTTACAGTAGTGAATGAATAGAAGAAGTACCAATACTTGCAGATTCAGTACACTAACGACTCGAACCGTTCGGATACGGATACATTGGATCGTAGCATTCAACTTGTGTCGCGCGATCTGCAAAGCTCGCGGTATTGTAGGTAGATAGAACTATCACGTTGTTCCCTATATGTATACGTCATGTGATATAGTGTTAACGTGCTGTGAGAAGAAGAAGAAGAGAAAAAGATACAGGCAAGTGTCCGATAAACAAAATATGTAAAAAGTAATGCAGCTAGAGTGACCTGTCCAGTGGATGAACACTGCTCACATCATACGAAAAATAAACACCTAAATATCACATTCTTTTCAAGTGAAAATGTATACAGTACTTCTTTATTCAACTAAGTTCTTTTCAAGTTCTTCATTAAGTTCAAGGTAAGTCTCGTTGTTGAAATATTGCTCACTTTTTTGTATCAGCATAAAATTGTAAACACATTAGGTTTATTTTGATAAAATAAATAATATCACTATTAGTTTCGCTAGATGCTCTATGTTACGTGGGCCGACTGTCCCGGACTTACCCTATCTGTTACATACTTGCTTCAGTCGAGTAAGAACTTGGAACAGAAAATACCAGAAGTATAAGCGTGCCTCAAGTCGTTACCATTACGCGAAGAACCGAAAGGTACGACATCGATGTTTTCACAATACTCATGTAAGTTTCCATATTGACGACGAAGAAGTCTCCAGCTTTCAAATGGACCGGATCCTGAGATCTCATCAGAATGAAAATGATGCTCTTGGACAAATGTATCGGCAAGTCGTACCAGCGGCAGCAATAAGCCGAGTATCCTATTCCTTCCATCTGATCCTTCAGGTAATTGCCCACGTAACTGTACGCGAACAATTGTGTCAACAAGGTGCTCACTACTGTGAACGTTTTTACCTCCATCACCAAATTCTTAGTATGCAGAGAAAGGATCAGCTGAAAGCCTGAAAACAGAACGCAATGGTCCATGCAGCAAGTGCATTCGAGCAAACCTATTTCTATATGTATCGTGCCGATCTAAGATTAAACAGTTTAGTAAAGATGTAGAAAATTTTCACCGCCTGTGCAAATAAGCAAGCAACTGGAAAAAAGTTGCACGACCAAGATTGAGCTGATGGTGTCGCTCAGCTGTTTGGATAGCTTTAAGAGATGCTGATGCCTCGCGGTCAGTGCATCGAAACGCTTCGCCGTGTTCTCATTATCGTTACCGATTTTAGCGAACTCCAGCTTCAGAATCTCAGCTTGGCCACACAGGTGAAAAGTGATACCGAAAAACACAGCGTCGGTACCTACCCAATTCACGAATACAAACCAATGTACGTTTTATCCTTTTTAACGCAAAAGTTAGTCATCTACAATGCAAACTTCACATCACGAATCATTACCATGGTTACCGTTGCTGATGACCAGCATCATAAAGTACTCAAAAATAAAAATCAGCAGGAACAGTTTGTCCGGCACGTGCAAAACTTGAAGAGTGTATTCCGAGGGCACAGGGTAATTTATAGTCCTCGCTTTTGTTTCATTGGCGGTCAGGGTCGCTTCCTTTTTGCCTGGGGCAAACATTGGAACTAACGTGATCAGCGTCGCGCTAAAGTACGCGAAGAGTATCACGCTGGCGCCTGCCACTCTGCCCATATATGCGTGCCGCCGGCTGATCGCTCGTTTTTCTTCACTGTCAAGCTCGTTGTAATCTTTTACAGCCGACTCGAAGTTAGCGACGAGGCAGTCGCGACGAACTCGAAACTGCGTCAGCTTCCACACCGCCAAGGTGCTACAAGAGACAAGCACCACAGAATCCAAGTTCTTCTCGGCATCCGTGCCGTCCAGATACGCCTCCGTGTTTAGAAGGGCCAGCGTTAACAACTGCGAAAAGGTTGAATTATGAAGAGGAATACGGGAATGCAATATAAGAATTTCGCACCAAAATGAACACCGAGATGCCAGTGCGTAAAAACGCAGCTACGTTATAGTCTTGAAGTGGCCAAGTCCCCACGGGCCACGAAAGAATCTTCATAGGAGTCATCGCGTAAGCTAAGTCCTTCTTCAACGGTGTCTCCATTTCCGCAGAGTGTTCTAAGGCATCGAGAAAGCTCAGTTTACCTGTAGTACTTTCACCTCTCCTTGTTTGTACAGCGCAACAATTCGCTGCATTTCTCGGTGCATGCTTTATTCAGCCGTAATCGTATAATCGGCCATCATCGAGCACCCTACCGTTCTCACGTTACGTTAAGACCTGGATGATGTTTCCAAGAGATATTCATGTTTCATCATAAGTAGATTGTCCACCAATGCAGTTTCATGGTATTTCTTTATCGTGCGCGATCACTGTCAACGAAAGGGTTCTTCCTGCGGAGGGGAAACTTCCCTTCCTTAGGAAAGTAGTACTCGGGGTCTAAGTTATGTAAATTGCTACTAAATTGAATACTGTAGAAACTTCAGTATACCCACTAAAGTAGGGGAGACCGGGTATGGTTGCCACACGGGCAGGTTGTCACAAGCGCTGTAACAAAAAACTGCAAACAATAGGAATGTATTAATAACTCGTGACAGCGCGTTGTCATAATCGGCCCTGCCTCCTGCGATCGCATAGTTCTCTGCGGAGTGACATCAAGATTCGACGTGTCCCCTTTGGTTTTCGTGCGCTCAAAGTAAATTTTTGCGGCATATTTTCTGTTGAGGATACATGAATGTAAAGGGAATCACAAAACAGCGTTATGGAGAAAATTATGTTTTTTGATACTTTAGTCCACGAGTAAAGGAACAAGGTTAGATAAATTTAATATTCTTATATAAAGTCTTGTTTTACCTTGGCGACCAAAGCTTTTACTGAGGCAAAGAATGGGGACATTACTGTTTTTAACCAGTATACCATAGTATATTGACTATAATATAATTCACTTAATCTCATAGTTTAGGGTTCTTTCTAATTAATTTTAATCATTTTTCTGCATTTTTAAACTTCTGAAGAAATGACTATATAGATAAACTGAATTGTTTTACGGTTTAGGTCAAGTTGTTGTAGAAAATTTGGGTCGATTTGCCGTACCATCTGTAAATCTCGCGGGATTCTTGGGACATAGAAATATTAACTTGTTTCTTATATGTATACATCATATTGTGATATAGTGTTAATGCGCTGAGAGAAGAAGAAGAAGAGAAAAAGATACAGGTAAGTGATCGAAACACAAACTAGATGAAAAGTAATGCAGCTAGAGTGACTTGTTCAGTGAATGAACTCTGTTTACAATTTACACAATATTCCTTTATTCCACTAAGTTCTTTTCAAGTTCTCCATTACGTTCAAAGTAAGTCTCGTTGTTGAAATATTGCTCACTTTTTTGGACCAGCATAAAACTTTAAACATATTATTCTATTTTGATAAAATAAATAATATCAGTATTAGTTTCAGTAGACGTTCTACGTTAGGTGGGCCGACGGTCCCGGACTTACACTTTCTCTTACATACTTGCTTCAGTCGAGTAAGAACTTGGAACAGAAATGACCAGATGTACAAACGTGCCTCAAGTCGTTACCATTACGCGAAGAACCGAAAGGTATGACATCGATGTTTTCACAATACTCATATAAGTTTCCAGATTGACGACGAAGAAGTCTCCAGCTTTCAGATGGACCGGGTCCTGACACCTCATCAGAATGAAAATAATGTCCTTGGACAAATGTTTTGGCAAGTCGTACCACCGGCAGCAATAAGCCGAGTATCCTATCCCTTCCATTTGATCTTTGAAGTACTCGCCCACGTAACTGTACGCGAACAATTGTGCCAGCAACGTGGTCACTACTATGAAAGTTTTTGCTACCATCACGAAATTATTGGCATTCAGAGAAAGGATAAGCTGAAAGCCTGAAAACAGAGGGAAATCGTCCATACAGCAAATGCATTCGAGTAACTCTATTTAAATACGTATCGTGTCGTTCCAAGATTAAACAACTAAGTAAAGATACAGAAAAGTTTCACCGGTTGTGCAAATGAACAAGGAACTGGAACAAAGTTGGATGACCAAGACCGAGCTGATAGTGTTGTTCAGTTGTTTGCATAGCTTCAAGAGATGCTGATGCCTCGCAATAAGATCATCAAGACACCTCGCTGTGTTCTTCTTTTCGTTAACCGACTCGGTGAACTTGAGCTTCAGCACCTCTACTTGGCCGCACAGGTGAAAAGTGATACCGAAAAACACAGCGTCGCTACCTACGTAACGTACCATTTTACCATTTTAAACATAGAAGCTAGACATCCACAATGCAAACTTCACATCACGAATCATTACCCTGATTACCGTTGCAGACGAGCAGCAGCATCATGTACTGTATAATAAAAGTCAGCAGGAACAGTTTCTCCGGCACATGCAGAAGTTGCAGGGTGTATTCAGAGGGCATAGGGTAATTCGTATTCTTGGCTATTGTTCCATTGGCGTTCAGCGTCGTTTCCTCTTCGTCCGCAGTCAACATCGAAACTGCCGCGACAAGAGTCGCGCTAAAATACGAGAAGAGTATCCCGCTCGCGCCCGCCACTCTGCCCATGTACGCATGCTGTCGCATGATCGCTCGTATTTCTTCGTTCTCTGCCCCATTGTAATCCTTTACAGCCGACTCGAAGTTAGAGACGAGGTCGTCGCTATGCACACGAAACTGCACCACCTTCGCCACTGCCATAATGGTACAAAAGACAATCATCGCGGAATCCAAGTTCGTCTCGGCATCGCTGCCATCCAGATACGTCTCCACGTTCAGAATAACTACCGTTAGCAGCTGCGAAAAAACGCAAAACAATAGATACCTACTTTGCACAACGGATATCTGAGATTCACTTCTAAAGAGGAACACACGAATTTCGTACCAGAACGAACACCGAGACGCTGGTGCGTATAAACGAAGCTACGTTGTATTCCTGAAGTGGCCAAGTACCCACGGGCCACGAGAGAATTTTGATAGGAGTCATCGCGTAAGCTAAGTCCTTCTTCAACGATGTCTCCATTTCCGCAGGGTGTTGTAAACTTGTACGCCATCGAGAACGGCTAGTCTGCCCGTAGCCGGCTTACTTCTACCTCTACTTGTTTGTACAGCGCAACAATTCGCTGCATTTGCCGGTGCATGCTTTATTCAGTCGTAATCGTATAATCGGTCATGATCGAGCACCCTACCGTTCTTCGGTTACCTGCTCAGCCTTCAGGAAATTCCGCGAAAAGGGGATTAAATGGTAATCATCCACTTCTCGTTGCACCGTTGTTCTCCTACGTCTATAACACTCCGTTTAGTGAACAAGAAGAAAAACTGGATGATGCTTCCAAGAGACATTCATCTTTTATCATAAGAAAATGACCTAACAGTACAGTTCAATGGTATTTCAATATCGTGCGCGTTCGCTGTCAACGGAAGGGTTCTTCCTGCGAAGGGGAATGCTCCCTTCCTGAGGGAGGTAGTATTCGAGGTCTAAGTCATGTAAATTGCTACCGAATACATTGAAAACTCTATACTGAACTTGGAAGTAGGAGAGGTCGGGTATGATTGGCACAAACACGATCACAACAAAAACTCTAAATGATAGGAATGCACTAATAACTCATGGCGGCCAGTTGGTATATCCCCCCCTCCCTCGTCGTGATCGCTCAGTTCGTTGTGGAGTGGCATCAAGATTCAACGTGTCTTCTTTTGTTTTCGCGCAGTCGAACTAAATTTTTGCGACGTATTTTCTATCAAGTATACTACTTTCTTAGTATTGAAAGTAATATTTCTGACTTAATCGCGTCGTTTAGAGTTCTTTCTAAATTACTTTAATGATTTTTTTTATTTTTAAACTTGTTAATAAATGAGTATCTAGAAAGATTGGATTGTTTAACGTTTGTCACAGAACATTTGAGGCGATTTGTCGTAGCATCCTACTTGCATCGCGCGATCTACAAATCTCTCAGTATTTTAGATAGAATTGTTACGTTGTTGATCATATACGACACGTGAGATAGTGTTAATGCACAGGCAGAAGAAAAAGAAGAGAAATACATACATGTAAGTGATCGAAGCATAAAGTAAATGAAAAGTAACATAGATATCATGCCGTCCCCTTTATTTTAATATTAAGGTAAATCCGGGTGAAACGGCCCGTCAGGAGAGATGGCCCCGTCGCTAAATTTCAGACGCTACCCATACGTAAGAACGTGTTATAGTGCAGAACAATTCCTTCAGTACAAGCCAAACAGCTGAGTGAATACACATAGAATATCGTTTTATCTGTGTTTTTCTGGATATATGTGCTGAAAAAGTTGGTGGGCCAATTGTTCTGGATGTACAATATCTGTTACATACCTGCTTCAGTCGAATAAGAAGTTCTACCAGAAAGGACCAGAAATATAAGCGTGCCTCAAGTGGTTATCATTGCGCGAAGAACCGAAAGGTACGACATCGAAGTTTTCAGAATACTCATGTAAGTTTCCAGATTGACGACGAAGAAGTCTCCAGCTTTCAAATTAACTGGGTCCTGAGACCTCATCAGAATGAAAATAATGTCCTTGGACAAATTTTTCGGCAAGTCGTACCATCGGCAGCAATAAGCCGAGTATCCAATTCCTTCCATCTGATCCATCAGGTAATCTCCGACGTAACTGTACGCGAACAATTGTGTCAACAAAGTGCCCACCACTAAGACCGTTTTTACCTGCATTACGAAATTATGGACATTCAGAGCAACGATCAACTGAAAGCCTGAAAACAGTGAAATCGTTCATACAGCCAATGCATTCGCGTAAACTTATCTTTACACGCATTATATCGTGCCGTTCTAAGATTAAACAACATAGCATAGATGTAGTCATTTTTCACCTGTTGTGCAAATAAAGAAGCAACTGCACAAAAGTTGCAGGACCAAGATTGAGCTGATGGTGTCGTTCAGCTGTTTGGATAGCTTCAAGAGATGCCGATGCCTGGCGATCAGCGCATCGAAACACCTCGCTGTGTTCTCTTTATCGTTAACGATTTTAGTGAACTCCATCTTCAGAATCTCAGCTTGACCGCACAAGTGAAAAGTGATACCGAAAAACACAGAGTCGCTACCTACCCAATGCACGAACACAAGGCAATGTACCCTTTATCCTTTTTAATGCACTTAGTCATCTACAATGCAAACTTCACATCGCTAATTATTACCGAGATTCCCGGTGCAGATGACCAGCATCATAAAGTACTGTAAAATAAATATCAGCAGGAACAGTTTATCCGGCACGTGCAAAACTTGTAGAGTGTATTCAGAGGGCACAGGGTAATTCATATTTTTCTCTATTGTTGCATTGGCGCTTAGAGTCGTTTCCTCGTCGTCTTGAGCAAACATTGGAACTATTGTCATAACCGTCGCGCTAAAATACGATGTGAGTATCACAGTGGCGCCCGCCACTCTGCCCATGTACGCATGCCGACGCATGATCGCCCGTTTTTCTGGGCTGTCGAGCTCTTTATAATCCTTTATAGCCGAATGAAAGTTAGAGACGAGGCCTTCACGACGAATTCGAAACTGCGTCACCTTCCACGTCGCCAGCATGGTACAAAAGACAAGCACCACGCAGTCCAAGTTCTTTTCGGCATCCCTGCCATCCAGATATGTCTCGGTGTTCAGAATGGTCAGTGTTAGTACCTGTGAAAGACACAGAGCAATATTTTGCACAATGCGATATCTGGCTTTGCCTAATAAACAGGAAAGGACAAATGAAAAGTGAGAGTTTCGTACCAAAATGAATACTGCGGTGATTGTACGCAGAGCCGAAGCTACGTTGTATTCCTGAAGCGGCCAAGTGCCCACGGGCCACGAGAGAATCTTCATAGGGGTCATCGCGTAAGCTAAATCCTTCTCGAATGATGTCTGCATATCTGCACGTTGTTCTAAGGCATCGGAAATACCAGTGTCCATGTAGCAGACTCATTTTCCATCGTCCTTCTTTCTATAGCTTAACAATTCACTGTATTTCTCCGTCCATGCTTTATTCAGCCGTAATCGCTTAACCACCCATCATCGAGCACCCCACCGTTCTCACGTTACCTGTGCAGTCTTCAGAAAAGTTGCAGAAAGGGGATTAAATGGTAAACATGAAAATTGTTACTGACTACTTTGAAGACTTCGTACTGATCTTGGAAGAACAGGTACTTTCTTTAGTAATTCGCTACTGTAAGATAACGACACGAAGCGTTTCGGATGCGATGGATCGTAGAATTCTGTTTGTGTCGCACGACCTGTAAAGCTCACAGTATTGTAGGTAGAACTATCGTACGTATACATTCTTATGTATCGGAGTCGTGGTTTCGGAGTCGTAGAGCCGGAGTTCGAAATCAGAAGGAATTTCTAATTGCTGGAGTCAAAGTCGGAGTCGGAAAATTGTATGACGACACAGTCAGAAAAAAACAAGGACTGGGGAAATTTGACTGAGGACTCCGCAGATCTGCGTACAGCATATGTGATATAGTGTTAATGCGCAGAGAGAAGAGAAAGAAGAAGAGAAAAACATAGAGGTAAAGTGACGGAAACATAAAGTAGATGAAAAGTAATACAGATTTAATGTCGTTCCTTTTATTTCAATGTTAGCTGTGACATATCTACCTGCTTCAGCCGGGTAGGAACTTCTAATAGGAAAGACCAGAAATATGTATAAGCATGCCTCAAGTGGTTATCATTACGCGAAGAACAGAAAGATAAGACATCGATGTTTTCACAATACTCATGTAAGTTTCCATATTAACGACGAAGAAGTCTCCAGCTGTCAGATGGACGGGGTCCTGAGACCTCTCCAGAATAAAAACGATATTTTTGGATAAATAACTTGGCAAATCGTACCAGCTGCTCGAGTAAATCGAATATCCGAGTCCTTCCATTTGACCCGTCAAGTAATCACCCGCGTAACTGTACGCGAACAGTTGCGATAAACAAGTACTCATCACCATGAAGGTTTTTATCATCATAACACCGTTGTGGTCGCTCAAAGAAAAGATAAACTGAAACCCTGAAAACGGTGTTAAATCACTCTTGTGTCAAGTCCATTCGAGTAACATCAAATTATCGGAAAACGACATAGTACATATTCAATAAATTCTTACCGGTCGTGCAAATAAGTAAGCAGCTAGTGAACAATTGTACGACCAAGATAGAGCTGATGGTATCGTTCAGCTGCTCGGCTAGCTTTAAGAGATGAAGATGCCTCCTGATCAATGCATCGATGCGCTTGGCGGTGTTCTCTTCTTCGTTAACGAGTTTAGTGAACTCCAGCTTCAGTACCTCAGCTTGGCCACACAGGTGGAAAGTGATACCGAAGAACACAGCATCGCTACCTATCCCATACACGAAACCAAAGCTAGGTCCCCTTTATCCTTTTTAATTTAGAAGCTAGCCATCTACAAACTTCACAACATCTCAACACGAATCTTTACCAAGATTACCGTTGGTGGTGACCAGCAGCATCAGGTACTCTAAAATAAATACCACCACGAACAGGCTATCCGGCACGTGCAAGACTTGCAGAGTGCATTCAGAGGGCACTGGATAATTCGAGCTCGCCACTTCTGTTTCATTGGCCTTCAGAATCCTTTCCTCTTCGTCCGAAGCCAACATTGAGACTATCGCGTAAAACGTCGCGCCAAAATACGAGAAGAGTATCACGCTCGTGCCCGCCACTCTGCCCATGTACGCATGTCGTCGCATGATCTCCCGTTTTTCTTCGCTGTCGATGGCGTTGTAATCCTTCACAGCCGAGGTAAAATTGAAGACAAGCCCCGCCGAACGTACGCGGAAGCAGGCCATCTTTAGTACCGCCAGAAATCCACAGAAGATCATTACCACAGCGTCCAAGTTCTTATCGGAGTCGCTCCTGTCCAGATACATCTCGATGTGCACAATAATTATCATTAGCAGCTGCGAAGGAAGGAGACTAATGCTTTACTCAGTATTGATGCCCAAGTCCAAGATACATGGACAAATGAACGAATGCAAGTGAAACATTTCGTACCAGAAAAGAGATGGCGAATATGCACCGCGAAGCTGAAGCGGCGTTGTACTCCTGAAGTGGCCAGGTGCCCACGGGCCACGAGAACATCTTCATTGGTGTCATCGCGTAAGCCATGTCTTTCTTCAATGATGCCTTCATTTTCCTAGGATGTACCTACTGTAAAGGATCGTGAAATACCGATTTTCCTGTGGTCGGCGCATGTTCCTTTCTTCTTTTTTGTTCCAGCGCAACTGTGCACTGTATTTGTCGGTTTATGCTTTATTCAAGCGTAATCGCGTAACTGCCTGTTATCGAGTGCCTCACCGTTCGAACGTCAGCTGCACCGCATTAAGGGAGCTCCTGGAGGAAGGGTTACATTGTGGATATCTATTTCGTGTTCTGTTCGCAGCTTTTCCACGTGTAGGAATGGCCGTTCGAAGTACAAGGATAGAGAGTGGACGACGTTTTCGAGCAACATCCAACTTTCATCCAAAGTGGATAGCGTAAGAATTACAGTTCAATGGTATTTCTTTATCGTGCGTTTTCGTTGGCAACGAAAGGGTTCTACCCCCAAAGCGGAAGCTTCCTCCCTGAGGGATGTAGTATTCAAGGTCTGAGGCATGTAAATTGCTGCTGAATACATCGAGAACTCTGTACTGAACTTGGAAATACCAGTACCTCCTTTATTTATTCGCTACTGTAAGATAACCACTCGAACATTTTCTGATGCGGATGCGAGGGATCGTAGCATTTTACTTGCGTCTCACGATCTGCAAAGCTCTCAAGTACTTTATATAGAACTATCACGTTGTTCCTTATATACATCAAGTCTGAATCTAAGCTACGTAGTATCAAATTTCGTATTTTAAATAAAAAGGTAAGCTTGAAAATTCAAATGTGTTTAATATTATCAGCTTGCATTGTGTCCAAATTTAGTGTATTATATACATATTTCAGATTTACACTATAATATCATTATACGTTTATACAATTTATGCACTTTGAAATTCTTAATACATTTACCGGGCTAATCGAATCACGTCATTTGAGTTGAATTGGATCACTCCTTTCTTTCATTTGAGTATTTTATAGTTATAAATATGATAAATATGATCGTGGTGTCCAAAAAAAATAAAAGAAGCTGTCATAAAAGTTAAATCTAAAGGAATTAATACACGTCAAGCTGCAGAAATGTATGATGTACTTTACACAACTCTACAAAAGAAAGTTACTTTTTACATCAACCGAAAATAAGTGAAAACTTCTTCAAAAAGAACAGAAGACAGTACAGGTTGCATCAAACATGGATAGTAGGAACCCGTACAGAATAAAAGAAAAAGAATAAAGCAACTCCAGGGACGAAGATTAAGGGTAGAAAGAACCCATGTAGATAGTGGCATTGTATTTACTGTGATGAAAAATTTATCCATCCACCTTCTGAAAATTGTGTACAGAGAAATGCTTGTGAGGAGTGGTGCCACGAGAATTGCGCTGATGGGGGCGGTAAAAAAGACAATATACTTGCGACTTATATGCCAAGTAGTGTCAGTTGTCCTCAGTGTCATTGAATTATATTTCTTTAAGTTGATGACAATAATTTGGGACGAATCGCATGTTTCTCACTTTTTTGTTTATTGTTCGCGGAAGAAAGATTTCCAAGTTTGGTTTTATTATTTATTATTGATGTTCGTCCGAAAGGGGTACTAAGTAGTCACGAATATATAATGAAAAAATTAGCTTTTTAATGTTTGACTGTTATTTTTTTCCATCAAACAAAAAGTGATCCGATTCACCTCGGTAGACCCTAGCTGAAAAGTAACACAGGTGTAATGACGTTTCCTTATTTCAATTAGGTACATCTGTTACACACCTGTTTCAGTCGAGTAAGAACTTACAATAGAAAGGACCAGAACCACAATCGGGTCTCATGTGGCTACCATTACGCGAAGAATCGAAAGGTATGACATCGATGTTTTTACAATACTCATGTAAGTTTCCATATTGACGACGAAGAAGTCTCCAGCTTTTAGATGGACAGGGTCCTGCGACCTCATCAGAATGAAAATGATGTCCTTGGACAAATGTCTCGGCAAGTGGTACCACCGGCAGCAATAAGCCGAGTATCCTATTCCCTCCATCTGGTCCTTCAAGTAATCGCCCAAATAACTGTACGCGAACAATTGTGTCAACAGAGTGCTCACTACTATGAACGTTTTCCCCGCCATCACGATATTGTTCACATTCAGAGAAAGGATCAGTTGGAACCCTGAAAACAGAGAAAAATCGTCTATAGTACAAGTGAATTCGAGTAACTTTATTTTTATACATATCGTCTCGTTCTAAGATTAAACAACTTAGTAATAATATAGAAAATTTTCACCGGTTGTGCAAATAAGCAAGCAACTGGAGAAAAGTTGCATGACCAAGACCGAGCTGATGGTGTCGTTCAGCTGTTTGGATAGTTTTAAGAGATGCCGATGCCTCGCGGTCAAATCATCGAAACGCCTCGCTGGGTTCTCCTTTTCGTTAACGGACTTGGCGAACTTGAACTTCAGCACCTCTGCTTGGCCGCATAAATGAAAGATAATTCCAAAGAACAGGGAATCGCTACCTGCCCAACATACGAATGCAGAGCAAGGTCCGCTTTACCGTTTTTTACTGAAAATCTACTCGGTCTACAATGCGATGAATTACACAGAACGAGTCGGTACCAAGGTTACCGGTGCTGATGACGATCAACATAATGTACTCGCAAATATAGATCACTGGGTACAAGTATTCTGGCGCATGGAAAAGTTCCACAGTATATTCAGAGGGCATAGGGTAAGTAAATTTCTCTTCCTTTGTTGCATTTACGTTTTGCGCCTGTTCTTTTTCGCCAGCCAGCATCGGGATCGTCGTGAACAGCGTCGAACCAAAATACGAGAAAAATATCACGCTGGCGGTCGCCATTCGGCCCATGTAAGCGTGTCGTCGCACGATCGCCCGTATTTCCTTGGTCTCGAGCTCTTTATAATCATTTACAGCCGATTCGAAGTTAGAGACGAGGCCTTCACGACGAATTCGAAACTGCGTCACCTTCCACATAGCCAGGATGCTACAAGAGACAAGCACCACGTAATCCAAGTTCTTCTCTGCATCCTTGCCATCCAGATATGTCTCCGTGTTCAGAATGGTAAGTGTTAGTAGCTGTGAAGGACACAGAGTAATACTTTGCACAATGCGATATCTGGCTCTGCATAATAAACAGGAACGAACACATGAAATGTGAGAATTTCGTACCAAAATGAACACTGCAATGATTGTGCGCAGAGCCGAAGCTGCGTTGTATTCCTGAAGCGGCCAAGTGCCCACGGGCCACGAGAGAATCTTTAATGGGGTCATCGCGTAAGCCAAATCCTTCTCGAATGATGTGTGCATTTCAGCACGGTGTTCTAAGGCATCGGGAAAGACTAGATTCCGTGTAGCCGGTTCATTTTCACGTCTCCTTCTTTGTATAGCGTACCAATTCGCTGCATTTGTCCGTTCATGCTTTATTCAGCCGTAATCGCTTTTCCACCCCTCATCGAGCACCCCACCGTTCTCACGTTACCTGTGCAGCCTTCAGGAAAGTTGGAGAAAGGGGATTAAATGGTAAACATCTACTTCTCGTTCTACCGCTATTCTCCTGCGTCTATAACACTCCGTTTAGTGAAGGAAAGGAAAAACTGAATGATGTTTCCAAGAGTCATTCATCTTTCATCATAAGTGGATGGCCTAACAATACAGTTTAATGGTATTTCTGTATCGTGCGCGTTCACTATCAACGAAAGGGTCCTTGCTGCGAAGGGAAGGCTCCCTTCTTGAGGACAGTAGTATACAAGATCATACACACGTAAATTACGTCTGAATACTTTGAAAACAGTTTGCGAAGCATGGAAGTACTGGTAGCTTCTTTATTCATTCTCTACTGTAAAGTAACAACCTGCACCTTTTGGTATACGGATCCCAAGGATCGTGGCATTCTCCTTGCGTCACGCGATCTGCAAAGCGCTAAGTATTGTGGATTCCATGTCTTTGAAGAATAATGTAAGCATGTGATATCGTGTTAATGCGCAGAGAGGAGAGAAAGAAAAGAAAAGCATATACGTAAGTGAACGAAACATAAAACAGATGAAATGGAATGCAAATTTAATGTCGTAACCTTTATTTCAATATTATCTGTTGCATACCTGTTTCAGCCGAGTAAAAACTTGTAATAGAAAAGACCAGAAATACAAGCATGCCTCAAGTTGTTATCATTACGCGAAGGACCGAAAGGTACGACATTGAAGTTTTCATAATACTCATGTAACTTTCCAGATTGACGACGATGAATTTTCCAGCTGTCAGATGGACAGGCTTCTGAGACCTCATCAGAATGAAAACGATATCTCTGGACAAATATCTTGGAAAATCGTACCAGTTGCTCGAGTAAATCGAATATCCGATTCCCTCCATCTGAATCGTCAAGTAATCACCCACGTAACTGTACGCGAACAGTTGCGATAAACAAGTGCTCATCACCATGAAGGTTTTTATCATCATAACACCGTCGAGCTCACTCAGAGAAAAGATAAACTGAAACCCTGAAAACAGTGTCAAATCACCCTTCCACCAAGCCGAACGACATATATATTCTACAGAAATTCTCACCGGTCGTACAAATAAGTAAGCAGCTAGAGAACATTTGTACGATCAAGATAGAGCTGATGGTATCGTTCAGCTGCTCGGATAGCTTTAAGAGATGACGATGCCTCCTGATCAATGCATCGATGCGCTTGGCGGTGTTCTCTTCTTCGTTAACGATTTTAGTGAACTCCAGCCTCAGTAGCTCAGCTTGACCACACAGATGAAATGTGATACCGAAGAACACAGCGTCGCTACCTACTCCATACACGAATCCAAAGCAAAGTCCCCTTTATCCTTTTTAATTTAGAAGCCAGGCATCTACAAACTTCACAACATCACAACACGAATCGTTACCAAGGTTACCGTTGCTGGTGATCAGCAGCATCAGGTACTCTAAAATAAAGATCAGCAGGAATAGTCTATCCGGCACGTGCAAAAATTGCAGAGCGCATTCAGAGGGCACAGGGTAATTCATACTCTTCGCTTTCGTTTCACTGGCGTTCAGCGATGTTTCTTCTTCGCCCGGAGTCAACATTGAAACTGTCGCAAAAAGCGTCGCGCTAAAATATGCGAAGAGTATCACGCTCGTGCCCGCCACCCTGCCCATGTATGCATGACGTCGCATGATCGTCCGCTTTTCTTCACTGTCGAGCTCGTTGTAATCCTTCACAGCCGAGGTAAAGTTGAAGACGAGCCCCGCCGAACGTACGCGGAACCAAGCCATCTTTAACACCGCCAGAATGCCACACGAGATCATTACCACAGCGTCCAAGTTCTTTTCGGAGTCGCTCCTGTCCAGATACATCTCGATGTGCACCATAATCATCATTAATACCTGCGAAGAACGTAGACTAATGCTTTACACAGAACTGATACCTGAGGCCGAGACACCGGCACTGACGACCGGATGCGAGTTAAACACATCGTACCAGAAAAGAGATGGCGAATATGCAGCGCGAAGCTGAAGCGACGTTGTACTCCTGAAGTGGCCAGGTGCCCACGGGCCATGAGAATATCTTCATCGGCGTCATCGCGTAAGCCATGTCTTTCTTCAATGATGTCCTCATTTTCCTAGGATCTATCTACTGTAAAGGTTTGAGAAATAGCCACTTCCCTGTTGGCGGCGCATGTTCCTTACTTTTTTCTTTATTATTCTAGCGCCACAATCTACTGTATTCGTCGTTTTATGCTTTATTCAAGCGTAATCGCGTAACTGCCTGCTATCGAGTGCCCCACCGGTCATACACCAGCTGCGCGGCATTAAGAGAATTCCTGGAGGAAGGGTTGTCTATTTTGTGTTCTATAGTAGCTTTTCTACCTTTAGCCGTTTCAACGAGGCTAAAGAGTGGACGACGTTTTCGAGCAACATCCAACTTTCATCCAAAGTGGATAGTGTAAGAATTACAGTTCAATGGTATTTCTTTATCGTGCGTTTTCGCTGGCAACGAAAGGGTTCTACCCCCAAAGCGGAAGCTCCCTCCCTGAGGGATGTAGTATTCAAGGTCTGAGGCATGTAAATTGCTGCTGAATACATTGAGAACTCTGTACTGAACTTGGAAATACCAGTACCTCCTTTATTTATTCGCTACTGTAAGATAACCAGTCGATCCATTTCGGATACGCATGCGATGGATCGTAACATTCTACTTGCGTCGCTCCATTTGCGAAAGCTCGCGGTATTCTAGATGGAACTATCACGTTGCTCTTTATATACATCATGTGTGAATTTATGCTACGTAGTCTAAAATTTCATATTTTAAATAAAAAGGTAAGCTTGAAAATTCAAATATGTTTATTATTATCAGCTTGCATGGTATTCAAATTTAGAAAATTATATATTACACACTTTCACTATTATACCTATCATTATATGTTTATACGATTTATTCGCTTTGAAATCCTTAAACATATATGGTGCTAATCGGAAAGCGTCACTTGGGGTGCATCGGATCACACTTTTTCTTCATTTGTGTATTTTTATCATTATAAATATGATAAAATGATCATGGTGTCCATAAAGAATAAAAGAAGCAGCGATAAAAGCTAAAGGGTAGAAGTTACGAATATGTAATGAAAAAAAATTAGCATTTTAATATTTGTCTAACATTTTTCACCATCAAAAACGGTCGACCCTAGATGAAAAATACTACAGATGATATGCCGTTCCCTTTATTTCAATGTTATCTGTTATATACCTGTTGCAGCTGAGTAAGAATTTCTAATAGAAGAGACTAGAAATACAAGCGTGTTTCAAGTGGTTATCATTACGCGGAGAACTGAAAGGTATGACATCGACGTTTTCACAATACTCATGTAAGTTTCCATATTGACGACGAAGAAGTCACCAGCTTTCAAATAGACCGGCTCCTGAGACCTCGCCAGAATGAAAACGATATCTTTGGACAAGTAACTTGGCAAATCGTACCAGCTGCTTGAATATATCGAATATCCGATTCCCTCCATCCGACCCTTCAAGTAATCACCCACGTAACTGTACGCGAACAGTTGCGATAAACACGTGCTCATCACTATGAAGGTTTTGACCATCATAACACCGTTGTGCTCACTCAGGGAAAGGATAAATTGAACCCCTGAAAACAGTGTCAAATCACCCATACGCCAAGTCCATTCGTGTACCTTAAAGCTAGCGAGAAACGGCATAGTACATATTCTACAAAATTCTCACCGGTCGTGCAAATAAGTATGCAGCTAGAGAACAATTGTACGACCAAGACACTGTTCACGACATTGTTTAGCTGCCCGAATAGCTTTAAGAGATGGCGATGCCTCCTGATCAATTCGTCGATACGCTTGGCGGTGTTCCCTTCTTTGCTAACAATCTTAGTGAACTCCAGCTGCAGTACCTCAGCTTGGCCACACAGGTGAAAAGTGATACCGAAAAACACAGCATCGCTACCTAGGCAGGTATCCAATACACGAATACAAAGCAAGATCACCTTCATCCCTCCTAATTTAGAAGATAGCCATCTACAAACATCAGAATACGAATCATTACCGAGGTTACCATTGGTGGTGACCAGCAGCATCAGGTACTCTACAATAAAGATCAGCAGGAACAGTCTATCCGGCACGTGTAAAACATGCAACGTGTATTCAGAGGGCATAGGGTAATTCGCACTCTTAACTGACGTTTCATTGGCGTTCAGCGTCGTTTCCTCTTTGTCCGAAGCCAACATGGAAACTGTCGCGAAAAGCGTCGCGCTAAAATACGCGAAGAATATCACGCCCGTACCCGCCACTCTGCCTATGTATGCATGCCGTCGCATGATGACCCGTTTCTCTTCGCTGTCGATCTCGTTGTAATCCTTCACAGCCGAGGTGAAGTTGAAGACGAGCCCCGCCGATTTTACGCGGAACCAGGCAATCTTTATCAATGCCAGAAGGCCACAGGAGATTATTACCACAGCATCCAAGTTCTTTTCGGAGTCGCTCCTGTCCAGATACATCTCGACGAGCACAATAATCATCATTAATACCTGCGAAGAACGTAGACTAATAATGCTTTACACAGAACTGATACCTAAGGCCGAGACACAAGCACAGACGAACGGATGCGAGTGAAACACATCGTACCAGAAAAGAGATGGCGAATATGCAGCGCGAAGCTGAAGCGACGTTGTACTTCTGAAGTGGCCAGGTGCCCACGGGCCACGAGAATACCTTCATCGGCGTCATCGCGTAAGCCAAGTCTTTCTTCAATGATGTGCTCATTTTCCTAAGATCTGCCTACTCTAAAGGTTCGAGAAACCCCCTGTTCCCTGTAGTCGTTGCATGTTCCTTACTATTTTTTTGTTCTAGTCCAACGATCTACTGTATTCGACGATTTATGTTTTATTCAAGCGTAATCACGTAACTGTCCGTTATCGAGTGCCCCACCGTTCTTATGCCAGCTGCGCGGCATTAAGGGACTTCCTGGAGGAAGGGTTACATTGTGGATATCTATTTTGTGTTCCGTTGCAGTTTTTCCACGTAGAGGAATGGCCGTTCGGAGTACGAGGATAGAGAGTGGACGACATTTTCAAGCAACATGCAACTTTCATCCAAAGTGGGTAGCGTAAGAATTACAGTCCAATGGTATATCTTTATCATGCGTTTTCTCTGTCAACGAAATGGTTTTACCCGCGAAGCAGAAGCTCCCTTCGTAGAGAAGGTGGTATTCAAGGCCTGAGGCATGAATATTGGTGCTGACTACTTTGGAAACTCAATACTGAACTTTGTACTCGAGCCTTTTCAGATGCGGATGCGAGGGATCGTAGCATTTTACTTGCGTCTCACGATCAGCAAAGCTTCTCAAGTACTTTAGACAGAACTATCACATTGTTCCTTATATAGTGCGAAACTGACCTTCGTATTATAAAATTTCGTATTTTAAATAAAAAGGTAAGTTTGAAAATTCAAATGTGTTTATTATTATCAGTTTATCATTAAACACTTACACTATTATATCATTATATGTTTATACAATCTATTCACTTTGAAATCCTTATACATGTATGGGGCTAATCGGATCACGTCATTTGGGTTGAATTGGACCACTCCTTTTCTGCATTTGAGTATTTTATAGTTATAAATATGATAAATATGATCGTGGTGTCCAAAAAAATAAAAAGCTGTCAAAAAAGTTAAATCTAAAGAAATTAATACACGTCAACCTGCAGAAGTGTATGATGTACCTTACACAACTCTTCAAAGGAAAGTTACTTTTTACTTTTGGCGTCACCCGAAAATAAGTGAAAACTTCTTCAAAAAGAACAGAAGATAGTAAAAGCAGCAGCAAACATGGATAGTAGGAACCCGTACAGAATAAAAGAAAAAGAATAAAACAACTCCAGGGACGCGGATTAAGGGTAGAAAGAACCCATATAGATAGTGGCATTGTATTTACTGTGATGAAAAATTTATCCATCCACCTTCTGAAGATTGTGTACAGAGAAATGCTTGTGAGGAGTGGTGCCACGAGAATTGCGCTGATGGGGGCGGTAAAAAAGACAATATACTTGCGACTTATATGCCAAGTAGTGTCAGTTGTCCTCAGTGTCATTGAATTATATTTCTTTAAGTTGATGACAATAATTTGGGACGAATCGCATGTTTCTCACTTTTTTGTTTATTGTTCGCGGAAGAAAGATTTCTAAGTTTGGTTTTATTATTTATTATTGATGTTACCAAGGGGGTACTAAATAGTTACGAATATATAATAAAAAAATCAGGTTTTTAATGTTTGACTATTATTTTTTTACCATCAAACACAAAGTGATCCGATTCACCTCGGTCGACCCTAGCTGAAAAGTAATACAGGTGTAATACCGTTTCCTTATTTCAATGACATCTGTTACATACCTGTTTTAGCCGAGTAAGAACTTCTTATAGAAAGGACCAGAACTACAATTGAGTCTCAAGTGGTTACCATTACGCGAAGAATCGAAAGGTATGACATCGAAGTTTTCAGAATGCTCATGTAAGTTTCCATATTGACGACGAAGAAGTCTCCAGCTTTCAGATGGACAGGGTCCTGAGACCTCATCAGAATGAAAATGATGTCCTTGGAGAAATGTCTCGGCAAGTCGTACCACCAGCATGAATAAGCCGAGTATCCTATTCCCTCCATCTGTTCCTTCAAGTAATCGCCGACGTAACTATACGCGAACAATTGTGTCAACAAGGTGCACACCAGTAGGGCCGTTTTTGCCTCCATCACGGCATTGTCCGCATTCAGAGAAAGGATCAACTGAAAGCCTGAAAACAGCGAAATCGTCCATACAGCAAGTGCATTGGAACAACCTTATTTATATATGTATCGTGTCATTCTAGGATTAAACAACCGAGTATAGATGTAGAAAATTTTCACCGGTTGTGCAAATCGCCAAGCAACTGCAGAAAAGCTGCACGATTAAGATTGAACTGATGGTGTTATTCAGCTGCTCGGATAGCTTCAAGAGATGCCGATGTCTGGCGGTCAGCGCATCGAAATTTCTCGCTGTGTTCTCGTCATTGTTAACGATTTTAGTGAACTCCAGCTTCAAAATCTCAGCTTGGCCGCACAGGTGGAAAGTGATACCGAAGAACACAGCATCGCTACCTACCCAATACACGAATGCAAAGCAAGGTCCCCTATATCCTTTTTTAATTTAATAGCTAGCCATCTGCAAACTTCACAACATCACAACAGGAATTATTACCAAGGTTACCGTTGCAGGTGACCAGCATCATCAGATACTGTAAAATAAAGATCAGCAGAAATAGTCTATCCGGCACGTGCAAAGCTTGCAGAGCGCATTCAGAGGGCAATGGGTATAGCGCACCCGTCTTCACTTTCGTTGCATTGGCGTTCAGCGGTGTTTCTTCTTCACTCGAAGTCAACATTGTAACTGCCGCGAAAAGCACTGCGGTAAAATACGCGAAGATCATCACACTGGCGCCCGCCACCCTGCCCATGTATGCATGCCGTCGCATGATCGCCCGCTTTTCTACGCTGTCGAGCTCGTTGTAATCCTTCACAGCCGAGGTGAAGTTGAAGACGAGCCCCGCCGAACGTACGCGGAAGCAGGTTATCTTTAACATCGCCAGAAAGGAAACGAAGGTTATTGAAACAGCGTCCAAGTTTTTTTCGGAGTCGCTCCTGTCCAGATACATCTCTACGTGCACCATAACCATCATTAATAGCTGCGAAGAACGTAGACTAATGCTTTAAACAGAACTGATACCCGAGTCAAATGGGAAAGACGACCTGTTGCATGTGAAAGATTTCGTACCTGTGAAGAGATGGCGAGTATGCAGCGCGAAGCTGAAGCGACGTTGTACTCCTGAAGTGGCCAGGTGCCCACGGGCCAGGAGAATATCTTCATCGGCGTCATCGCGTAAGCCATGTCTTTCTTCAATGACGTCCTCATTCTCCTAAGATCTACCTACTCTAAACGTTCGAGAAACCCCCTGTTCTCTGTAGTCGTTGCATGTCCCTTACTATTTTTTTGTTCCAGCACAACGATCTACTGTATTTGACGGTTTATGTTTTATTCAAGCGTAATCGCGTAACTGCCCGCTACCGAGTGCCCCACCGTTCGTACGCCAGCTGCGCGGCATTAAGAGAATTCCTGGAGAAAGGGTAGGTTTAGTAAAGTCCGTAGATAGAAACTCGGTACCTTTTTCAAACAACATCCAAATTTCATCCAAAGTGGATAGTGTAAGAATTACAGTCCAATGGTATTTCTTTATTGTCAGCGTTCACTGTGATCGCAAAGGTATATCTTCCTGTAATGGGGAGGCACCTTTCCTCAGAAATATCCTGTACAAGATCTGAGACGACTAAATTACTACTGAATGCTTCCACAACGCCGAACTGAAATTGAAGGTCTTTCCTTTATTCATTCACTACGGTTAGATAACTATTCGAACCATTTTCTGTACTGGTACGATGGATCGTAGTATTCTCTGTGACGATACGATCTGCACAACTGTAGTGTTGTAAAAAGAAATAGTCCGTTGTTTTTGCCTTCAGAGATCGTTAATATTGTCTTTATTATTTTATAAAAATGTTATGCAGAAATGGAACGAGATATATGTATGTATTTAAGTAAGTGACTGGAGGATAACATAGAAAGAAAATAATAATGGGGACGTAATAGTCCATGCCCTATAAATGTTAGGTAATCGGTGTGAATTAATTGACCAATGAAACCTTGCAGCGCGAGACGCATTCCTTTCATCGAACACAAGAGACGTTTGAGACAAATGTATGTTAAATTGATTACCTTACAGAGTACAACGAAGTGGTACAGTTATCGAGTGAATTTGGTGGGACGCTCCCTTCTTGGAGTTCAGATTTAATTTACCTTCAAAATGGTAACGTCCTGTCAGATTCTATCGACGTTAATTCGCATCCAAGTGATTTTCACGCGTCCATCATTACCTGGAGGACGGACAGATAGGAAGCGGAGGCCTTCAGTATTTCCTTGAATGTAAACAAGTTCATGGAGACGAATTTGCCGGCTGTCACTCGATAAGGTGAGTTTCCGCGGTTAATTATCATCGCGATATCCCTAACTACGTGTCCTCGAGAGCGATACCAGGGTGAATCGTAAGCGGCGTACGCAATCTCTTCGGTTCGCGACTCGAGAGCATCGCCTGCGTAGGTGTAAACGTACAGCTGCACCAGCAACGTCATAATAATCACAGCACTTTTCAGAGCGCCGAAGTTGTCTTTCCTATTCAACGAGACCACCATCATGAAACCTGGATCGGGGACAATACGCAGGGTGTGGTAACGAGATTAACAGTATGCAGCGTTCAACGTTCCAAGTGCCGTTTGCGATTAATGTTTATGCGGCTCGTTTGGAAAAAAACGTGCAGGAGGAAAACAGAAACGGGGTCAATCGTTATCGGCTTCTTAGTAAGTGCGTATAAACAGTCTACTTTTAAACTATCCTGCAATCGTCGCTGACTTATGACACGTCGCGAAATACCGAGGTATATACGAAAGAAAGCTTGTTACCCATGCTCGGCACGAAATTCGATTTACCTTCCATGCAAAGCAGCAACGCGCTCATCAGCAACTGCACCAGCATGATCATGTTGAAGCTCTGCTCGAGATTGTTCGCTAGCACCACGAGACGACAATGCTGTTTAACGAGCACACCGATTCTCCCTCGATGGGCGGACTGGCCGATCTCGACCTCGGCGAGACACATCTTCAGCACCTCGAACTGGCCGCAGAGGTGCATCGTCAAGCTGAAGAAGAAACCGTCGTTACCGCAGTGGGCGACGGCGTTGACGAAGATGTGGGCCGCCTGCAGCGCAAGCACGCAAGCTTGGCGCATCAACGGCAGGGGGCCGAAAACGCAATAGGTCGCAAGGAAATAGCCCACTTTCAGGGTGCCGTCGGAGCGTGCCGTTGAGTTCGCTGAATGCTGAAACACCTGGGCAAAATGTTAAATGAGGTGGCAATTGCGAGGCTCGCTGGCGGGGGGGGGGGGGGCGTTGAGAAGCCTATGTACTGCTTGATGCTCGACCTGGAACGGGAGAAGAAGGTCGAGAGGCAAGGCCTTGACAATGAAGGAGAGTCCAGAGGCATAACCCAGATACAGCATCATCAGAGAGACGAGCCTTCCTCTCTGAAAGTACTTCATCATGACGCGTCGGTGACGAGTGTCTTTGACCGTCGACCAGTCTTCCACGACTGAATTTATCAGGGGGTAGGTGTGCTTCCAGTTGAATCGCAGGATCAACAGTTTCGAGAGGCTTATAACGGAGGAGAGGTCCATCACGAACGCATCCATCGTGTCGTCGACGTCGAGGCAGTGCCGATAGATTTCCAGCGACAGGCTGTAGATAGTACTGATCTAATTATGGAAAGGATTTCCGGGAGGTCTTGATCATCGACACACATTGACGTCACACGCGTCTTAAAACAATGCCGAGCAGTGGAACGCAACGAACCAGTTCAACGCGAGGGTAATCATCGAGCAACTCGAAACTTACTTGGGTCAACATAGCGAGAAACCACCGGCCAATGGACAACTTGGCGAAACTGTGGTTATCAAGCGGCCAGACGCCTATCAGTCGCAGCACCCTCTCCTGCGCCATGAAGCTGTCAATCATCTCTAAGCTCCGCTCCTTTTCCGCGCTCGTTTCCAATGATCGGAATCGCCGTACGTCGTCGTTCCTCCTTCGGGAGCACCCTGGAACCTTCCTCCAGTTCGTCGGTCGCAATATGATTTACCGCGACGCGAACGAAGAAGTCGCGCGACGCTCACGCCCACTTACGTGCATAGACTGACTCGCCTTGCCTATCTTTGATCTTTTATTCAGACGGACAGGTACGCGGTACTCCATAGGGCTCGGGTGAGGCTGTATTTTTATACCAGCGAAGATACGAAATTGCTCCCATGAGAATCGTACGGGCGGAACAAAAAGAATACTGCAAAGAATGGAGTTGCGATTGTAGGAGACTTTGCCTGTTTCTTACAGCGTGTCCTTAAGCCGCAACACTATTAAGTATTAACGAAACGGCCAACGAAATCACAGGACTGGCTTGCAGGGATTGAGAGAATAGGGAAGAAACGGGGCTCGATAGCGCAGTAGACTCTACATAGAAGCTTCCATCGCCTGGGATGGCAGAATTCCACCGTTCCGCGTCAAGTATCAAAGTTCACCGAGCACGGCGTGAATGAAAATAGGAGGTCTGATCTCGTAACGGTGTTTCTCATCGAAGTATCCGCGTCCAACGCACTGATATTCTCGTTTACTATTATCGCTGCCCGAGAAGCACAGCTCCCCGAACACCTGTTCCGACATTACCGGGGTTAACTAAACGCGGTCGAATGCCACAGAACAGTGGTAATCCGACGCTGAAGTTCTGGCAAGCATCCATAGTTTGGAACCGGTTGAACGATCCTCCGTTGCGCCTCGCATAGCTCAGCCACGACCTTGGCAGTTAGAATTGAACGGGATGCCGTAGCCTCCTGTTGACGCGTGTTCCCCAATTCTCTTCGAGGTCAACGACTGCCTACCGAACAGAGCCACCGAAAGTGGCTGACCGATCCTACGCGCCGACGTCGGATCCGGTTTTCACCTAGCGCCAATCCTCCGGCTGTAAGGATGGCAGATTCCTTTTACGACGTCCACATTCGTCAGTGACGTGCAGCGAGGAGGGTGAAAAATCTTTGGGAGCGGGCAAGGGTTCTGGTGTCGCGGTCTTCTTATTGCATTTTTCAATTGCTATTTGACCCGAAGCGAGAATACTGCTTGCCTACTCTGTTTCGACTCCTCAGAATTATCGAACGCGAAGATGGCTGGGCGAGATTCGTTGAAATTTGGGTTTCCATTGAGCGGAAAGGAACGGGTAGTCGAGACGATCAGTTTCTCGAAAATGTTGGATGACGGAGCGAGGATCCACGGGACGATCGAGGAGTTGGTGCAGGGTACTATCGGCACCCATGCTCGCAGTTGGCTGTCCTTACCTGCCCAGGTAGGTAAGTACCGTTGGACGAGCTACCTTTGACGGCAGTCACGCCACAACCTTCGTCGCGTCAGGTGCGCACGGCTCTTTGAGACCAACGGGACTCTACTTGTCTGTTCCTCGCGAGTTCTCCGTACCGGCCACCATCGTCTTCATATTTTAGCGAGGTAAGTAACAGTCGCTAGCAATTTACAGCGGGGCCTTTCGTGAATTCATTTCGGACGTTTCTCAAGTGATGCGAAGCTGCCAGCAATGGACGAGCCCGATAGCTCTTGAATTTTTTTTCTCGCGAGACGTGGTCACTTACATTTTGATCCCCCCCAAGTAATTGAATTTGTGCTGATTACTCGAGTGACGGGAGCCCCGGTATCGTTTATTCGACATATGGAGAGTTCACGGTGCGCGTCGAATGCCGGTGTGTCAAGCTTCAATGATCGTATCCACGTTGAAAACACTATCGAGCACGCTCTAGTTGATTGCGACTACCGTTGTGGCGATCGCGCGGATTTTCATAAACCGTTTCATAACCCGATCGCGTCCAATCTCCTTCGTTCTTCTTGAAAAATTCCTAGATACCATCTACCTCGAGTCTTCGAGTCCACGATGTGCGCTGACCGTGTTCCTCTTTTCAAAGCGCTCTTTCTAGCGTCGCGCCGTTGTAAATAAGTAACCGGGTAGTGTTTAACGGGTTCGACGACAAATTGCACCCATTAACCACGGCAATCTATCGCTCACGTAACTTGCACTAGTCACCCAAGGCTTTTGCTTATCTCTTCCCCGATAAGTTCTCGAACGAAATTGGCCTAAAGTGTCGGAATTATCAACCGAATTGGATGTTGATTGATGGCCAACAGGAATACCAAGTAAAATATCAACGCATTATTATTCCGTTGTGGCGTGAACGATATACAATAACGGAGTGGTAACTTCCAGGTTCATGTGGCTGCCAATGCTCGTTACAACAGTTGTCCATAATTATTGAGGGTGAACGAATCGTTACCTGCGCTGTCGTTGGTGAGTATCTATCATAGCGAAAGGTAACACGAGGGCAGATTAGTTTTCCCATGCGAAACGCCGCAAGAAATATCTCACACGAATTGCGGAATGACGAAAGGCATTGGTTGCTCGAAATGAATCAAACGGGGTGGCAAATTGTGTTCATTCGGCGTACAGGGTTCCACTGAGCGTGTCTAACGAGCGCTTTTAATTACGCAGCAAAGTGCCGGTTACGTGGATGCCTATGAATCCCTGAATGGCCTAATAACTTGCCATTCTACGGCTTCTGTTTCTTTCTGGTCCGCGCCGCGACGATCTTGATAGAGGCGGCTCATCTATACCGGCAACGGTACGGGTTCTCCAGCAAAACCATTAATAATACGCGAATTGTACCGTTACACCGTTCACTCCGACCTGCCTGCGTTTATTTGACGAGGGAAGATAAGAAAGGAGACGAAAGGAAGAGGGGATCAGAAAAAAGGACACGTAGCTCGGGTGTCGTGGTACCACGAACCAGGAAATCGTGTCAACGCGAAGCTGACCTTGTAAACCAACCGCGTTCCAGCAGTTCTGCATGCTTTCCCTCTCGACCACGCGAATGCTACATTCGCACTTTCCGCGTTTGTTTGCGAAATCGATAAATAAACTCGCCTCGCGCGAAACAAAGTCGTTGTTATCGAATAACAACGGCAGGCTGGATCTCGCTGCGTTACACTTTCGGTTCGCTGCGATCCTCGCTGGCCCCCAAAGTTTCGGCGTCCCAACATCGATGGATCCGGTGGAAAGAGGGTCACGGATGAAGGTGACTCGATTTCAGTTTCGATCGCGGAACGTCTCGATGATCGGCAACGGAATCCCACTGGCCATCGGGCGCCCCGTGAATTCACGCGACCAAGGTTTCGCGCTTCGCGTTGGAGGAACGATGAGTAACAGTTTGTACCGTTAGCCCGAATCGTTCCTGGAGAATGTCAATTTCATGCGGTTTACGGTACTGAAATTGCGCGTTAGAATACACTCCGCTCCGATTGTTCTAAACCCTTCTCTCCGTCCGCGTCACCCGGAGCGTTCGCCAGATTTTCGGTACAGAACTTACCGTAGAAGTAAGTAGGTACGTAGCCTTCGGTCGCTGCCAAGAAAGTACTCACACGAGTCGCGTAACAGCGTCGGGCGACTGTCTTTTGTTACGTGGAGAGAAGCAACGGTATTCAAGTGACCACGAGCCGAAACGTTTCCGGTGTGTCGCTCACGGCCTCGAATAAGGCGAACCTTCCTAAAATAACTCGACCAGAATCAGGATCCGGTTGAAAGTCAACGACTCTCCTTCGATTTTCTTGCTTTAACGCCGGGAACGCGGTCCCAGGATCATCGGAGTTTAAGAGGAACAGGTGATAGCCTCTCGAGTCGTACGGAGATTTCTTGCCTGCTGTTGGTTTTGGCGAACAATGGTGATGGCGGGAGCGGCGTGGTATGCTATTAATAGGTTGAACGCAGGCTAACGAGTTTATCGCTCTTACAGAAACAGAGAAAGGAAGAGAAACGGAGAAAGAGCGTGAGAGAAGGCAGAAGAGAAGTAAAGAAGAAAGATGTGGCTACCGAGGACTTGCATCCTGCTGATCCTTCTTGGCCTGGGGAACTGCGAGAAACACGAGGACGAAGATGCTTCGACGGTCTTCCTGGAGGCAGCGAAGTCCTTCTTCGCGAACAAGGACACTGTGAATGGCCTGCAGGGACTGGCCAGTGCGTTTGTGCAGTCGAACGAGGGAAGACAGGTATCGAATGATATCTGATTTTTGTTGCGTTTAAGGGGCTGCTAACTACAGGCGATTCGATTGAACAGGTGAACGAGGTGTTCGGTGAGAAGTCGAGCCTGGACGGAGTTGGACAGATCATCTCTGGTATCGGAGCACTGTTCGCCGACAACGAGAACCGGCAGGGCATGGATTATTCGATACTAGGATCGGTCCTCGGCAGCGTAATGAACTCGAACAAGAATACGAAGAGAACTGCCAGAGATGGGGAGCAGCAGCAAGAATCTGGCATAGATTTGGAGGGTCTGATGAATATGGGGAGCATGCTTTTCAATCAGAACGGAAACTCCGACTTCGTGTTGGGCCTGCTGCCGATGCTCTTCCAGAATATTGACAGAGGCAACGAGGTCGATGGGGAGCCTGGGAAATTGCACGACCACTCCGGTCATTCCTGGTACATGCCACCGGTCCTGGAACATTTGCACGTGATGTGGGATCATTTCAGCAACTCGGAACTGGGCCAAGCTCTGTGGAAGAACAGCGGCCTGTCGGAGTTCGTCAAGCAAATGTCCGACCCGAAAGGGCGCATCCACTACGAGAAGATCCTCGACAGCTTCGAGAACCCTGCGCTGCGTCGAAGATGGATCAGAGGGATGACGAATTACGTTGGAGAATGGATCTCTTACGTTTCCGACCCGCAGATCCACCAACGCTATCTGAACACGGCGCAGTTCGTGGGGAACAGTTTCCTCAAGGCGCAAGGCTTCCCGAAGGCCGCTATGTTCGACGCTATTAGACCGGTGGAGAGTCTCTCCAGGTAAAAATGATACCTTTTGTTTTGTAGCACTGAAGGGAATTTGACAATTCGTTTTATACCTTTCGCGTCTTCGACAGGTTAGTGAACGCGGTAGCAAAACGCCATTTGGGGGTGAAGGTGGACAGTTTGCAGTACATCAAACCCGCGGTAGCATATGTTCAAGAGTTAGTCACCCTGGCTTCGGATAAAGGGTTCATAATGTCTCGAGTGAACGCCAGGGAGATCAGCAATAGACTCAGTGAAATGATCAACCACGATATCGTCGACCCCATGCTGAAGGTAAAGAATCACACTTAAGCGAGAAGCTTGGTCGCATTCCGAAAGGTTTTGTTCAACTCTGTGGTGGTCCTACAGTCTTATCGAGCGTACAAGTGGGCGATCAAGAGGCCACAATGCGCCAGTCAGATATTGTGCACCATAAACGAGGTGAACGAGCAAGACAGCAGCCAATCTCCTCTGCGAAGAGGCTTGTTGAGGGTAACCAGCTTCCCCGCTGCCTGGGCCGTTAGTAATAAGCTGGGGAGCAGTTTCTGGGTCCTTTATGGGGCCATCATGGAACACGACAGATGCATCGTAAGTGAAACAGCTCTACGAGATGCCTCGCGGTTTACTCTGCCACGCGCTAATCTCCCTTTTGATTTCCAGCAAAAATATCCAGCCGACTGCACCGAGTTCCACGAAGAGGAAATCCGAGTTACCACGGAGAGTACTCACAGCGAACTTTGATCTCTAATCGGGTGTGCCTTGTGAAAGACATTCGCGATTTTAAAAATCGGTTCCAGAGACGGTTCCGAATCGGTTCACATATCGCGACAAAGCGTTATTCATTTATTACGGGGTCCGATCCACGGTGAAAGTCAAGAAAGTAGAGGGGTGCTGGTTGTCGAGCCCTTTACCATCTTCGCGTGTACATAAGAGAGACAGCCGTGGACGTGGCCGAATAACTATGTTTATTCGTTCTTCACAGTCTTTTATTTATCTTGAATCTGAAACATAGTGTTTTCCTGCGGCAATTCCAACGGTGCTCGATGCCCTCCCGAGTAAGTGCGAGAGCGTGTGAAGGTATAGTTAAATGTCAGACGTAAACGCACTAGTTACAACGTTTATTTCCTTTCGGTTCGTCTTTATACTTATGCCCCCTAAAGGGATCTATAAAAATTCTATTTCACGAGAAGAGCATGTAAGAAGGCACGGTGCACGTTCTTAGGGAGGATCGATAATTGTTTCGAGTCGAAGAGAGCTCGTTCGTGGCAGGACGGAAGTTGGTCGACTAGATCACGTTAGCGCGTTTGCGTCGAATTTATCATACGAGCGTCTGTAACACAGCTCCTGTAAATATTAGATAAAAGCCAAATAAAACGTATGACGGATGTACAGGAGATACGCGTGAATGCCGCGATTCATTCTGCGCTGTTTACTTCCTCTTGATATTCTTGCATGCCCACTCCAGGCCCTCCTGGTAAGGTAAGATTCGAGTTACTCAAGTATCAGATGTTAAGTGAATTCCGTGGGGTCGTCGAGTATCATCACTGATGCGTACCTTGACACCTTTCCCGTCGGTGGCGATGCACGACTGTATCTGCCAGTCGCGATCTTTGATGTTGTGCAACCCTAGGCCTTCCGCGATCTCAGCCGCGGTTACAGACTGTCCAAGATCCTGCTTATTCGCGTACACCAGCAAGGGAACTCCTCGCAGCTTTTCTTCCATCAAAAGTTCCGACAATTCTTGGCCCGTCTCTTCTAATCTCTTTATGTCCGCACTGTCCACGACGTAGATCTTCGTAGAAATAAAAGAGAAAAGTCGTTAATATCACCCTCGCGATAATGGAATGTTCCCTCGATCCAAGTAGCTCACCAGAACATCGGTGTTCTCGAAATAATTCCGCCAGTAGGGACGGATTTTTCGAGCACCGCCTATATCCCACACGTTCAACTTAAATCCCTCGCTTTGCACGCTTTTTATATTAAATCCCTGAGTCGGTGTTACCTTCGATAAAAATCCAACCGATTTGTAATAGTGTATAATAGAAAGAAGCATGTTCCACGATGTAATCAAGACGAGTTTAATACCTGCGTGATATCTTCACTTGCCAAGGACTTCAGAATCGTCGTCTTTCCAGCATTGTCTAGCCCCAGAAGGAGCAAGCGCAATTCTTTGTCCGGATTTGAGCGTAATTTCCTCAAGATCGACAACAGCCCCTGTTATCAGATAGAAACGTTCAAAACATTGGCTATAAAGTGCACAGAAGCGCGTGGAAGGCGCGCAAGTGTCGAGGAAAAATATTTGAATTCGAATCGCGCGCTCGCGAGTTATCGATCCTAGCAGACAGAATTACGATTCGATTGTGTATGCTATGCAACGCTGTGGGTCCGTTTCCTACAGCAATAGAATCTTGTTAATAAAGCATAGATATTAATTCTGGTGTGTTAATGAACAAACAATCAACGCTTTAATTAACAATCTTCTGTTTAATGAAACGTTTCGGGGGAAAGTAGTCGCGTCGCAGCTCGAGGGAGTTACGAATGGTAGTAGGTTATGTCGTACGTGCCACTCGCGTTTCGAAAGATATAGTAGCGGTGAAATAAGGTGCATAATAAAACAGTGCACGTTTAAAGTCAATTGTCTTTGATTCGTTACCATAGTGTGCTCGTTATTTACGAGAAGTAGAAGATAAGCTTTCGGGCAATTAAACACGGCTCGTCACTTGCTTGGTTATCGTCCGCCGAGTTTGTGTTGTTTCTTTCGTATCTAAGGAAACTGGTGGCACCTGCACGCTCTGGCCAATAATCTTTTACTGTATTTGCGTGGAAGCGTGAATTACGTTTCATTAAATAGGGAATATTTTATTTGTCTTTAGAGCTAGACTGTTCAACAAGGAAGCAAAGCTCCTTGCATCTCTTTCCTCGTTTCTAATTGTGTACTCAGGCTTACTTTGCACTTAGATAAGGAGCTTCAATGATATTTGAATAGAAACACGTTCGTTTTATTAGTTGGAATAATGCTTTATTATGCTGGCTTCAATGCCACTACTTTATTTTCCCACAATGGAAATGTTGTCTTCGCGGTAGAACCATTCACCGAAATTCCATTCCCCGGTATCACTGACCTCCACATAGGTTGGAGTTACTTCCTTCTCTGGAAGGGGAAGGAGTTGTATATTTGTAGACAGGTTGAAAGTGATACAGATACAGATACAGAAAGTGATATTCGATTAATAGAAATACCACGTAAACCAGACAGGTACAACGCTTTGGCTTTAATAGTTCTATGGGAAATACATTCAACAACCGGCTCTGTTAATCTTTACAGTTGTAAGCAGGCTGCGATTGGTAAGGATAGCGTAGTAGTTTTATCAAGAGACAATGAAATCTGGCGATACAAGGTCTACGAAGATTCTTGGAAGAAAGCGACCAACTTTATTCCCAGTAACGATGATTCGGAAATCGAGTATCCAGTTAAACTGCTGCAAGGAGGGTGCGCCGTAGCCCTTACTAACTTAGGTACATATTTAACGTACTCGGCGTCTAAAGATCGATAAGATTTGAGCTACTTAAACGCTTTAAACTATGATTCAGGTCGGGCTTTTAATGTTCCTACTTTGGTTGAAATGCCGAAGCGGGTAAAGTTCGTGGACATTGCTTGCGGGTTCGATCACACTATTTTGCTGGAGGGAAACGGCGACATTTATTCGATGGGTATGGGAACGTACGTACCGATTTAATCGCATATTATATCGAATTTGTAGAACTAAAGCAAAGAACGTGATTCGTACGAAACAGGCGTGGTCAGTTAGGGCACAATGATCTGGAAGATTGCGACAGTCCGAGGCTGATCGAGGCTCTGGCCGGGCTTAAAGTCGTTCAAATTTCGGCTGGGGGTTGGCACAGCGCCGTGGTAACGGATCAGGTTGATAGATATTTCCGACATAAAAGCCAGTCGAGTTAAGGAGCACTTCTATTAGCGAGGGTTTTTTTAAAACTGTAGGGGGATCTATATACATGGGGATGGAACACGAACGGAGAACTGGGGCTGTCCGATCGAGCCAGTAAAGTAGTGGCTGTGTCCACGTTGGTAGACTTCTCGGACGATGGGAATGAAAACGTAGACGTGCTCGTGAAAAAGGTCGAATGTGGAAATACGTTCACTGTTTGCATGATGGGTACGTATTTCCAAGCACAGCCATGCAAATTTGCAAGGGGACTACATTTGGAGAATTTGTCTGCCTCACAGATGATGGAACACTTTGGGGGTGCGGGTCTAATAAGTATGGACAATTGGGACAACCCCGAAAAACCCTTCTGACCACCTCTAAGTTCGCCAAACTCAAAGTCCCTGTACGCTGCGCTAGCATTAAAGATTTCAAGTGCCACGAATGGGGTACACTACTTGTAACAGACTGAGATTGTAAACTATGGATTCGAGGTGCTTAACGGGGGAGAATAAAGAGAATATTTTTGCAAACGTTTCCGTGGGTGTTATTCATTGCTCCACGTCGTCCACGTGCTCTGTAAACATAGCCGGCGCCTCGTTCGCTTCTATCAGCGGCAGAATGTATCGACGTTTAAGCATTAATATCTGTTCGTCGATTAGGGAATTCGGAGGTGTCGGCGGTACTCCTGAGGATTCGCGTTTACTCTTCCCTTTGCCTGTAACATTCAAGAACGTTTATATATTCTGTATGATTCTCGAAATTGCGATGACCATATGAAGGGTAAGGGGAAAACAGGGGATATCACAAAACAGTTTTATCGAGAAAATTAAGCTTTAATGCTTTAGTCGATCAGTAAAGCAACAAGGTTCGATGAACTTAATTTGCTTATATAATTTCTTGCTTTACCTTGACGACAGAAGCTGGTACTTAAGTAAAGAGTGGGGATTTCTGTTTTAACTTTACAATCAGTTTGTGATTCGGCAGTTCTGTAGTCTCAGTTGCCATCAACAAAATATGCTATGAATCGCAAAATCACGAAAAATGGACATTCCCTGATTTTTCTTCTTACCCATCATACGAGGAAATAGTTCACCATACCTGACGCTTTGTTCTTTCGCTTTCCCGATTGCTTCGCTGTTTCCTTCGCTAGACTATTTCGAAGTTGCACCTTAAAAGGTGGCGTTTTGGATTCCGCCAGCTTCACCGGGCGCGGTGTTCGGAGAGTAAACGGTAGATGATAAGTTGTCACTTGTACCGGCTCAACGAAAACAGCATAGATGAGGTCATATCGCAACTCACTGCCATACCTGTACAGTATAAGTTCCACAGAGCGTTAGGAGAATAGGAATCCAGATTAGATACGAACGTTAGAACTTACATGTCGTAAGTAGAAGCGACAACGATATTCAACGCGAGAACCGAATCTACCTCGCTGGAAAATTCGGCAGTCTCTTCTCCTACGGAGGAAGGTTGATCCTCTACAGATAATTCCTCTTCGCCTTCTACGCCCTCGTCCTCCGTTTCAATTTTACCCACAATTTCGTGCCAGTACGGTAATCGATTCTGTTCAGACACCCTGTCAGCGGCTGTATCAAATATCTCCTTCATCTCTCTGAAGAATTCTTCTCGTGGATGCTTCTTATCTGTCAATCAATGCGAATTTTAAAGGTCAAAATAGAGTACCGTGACGATGGATTTGTTCACTCGTTACCTCGAATCAGTGCCATTTCACCTGCCAACCAGCTGACTAAGACACTCAGGTAATAGTCGTCCAGATCCGTTTGGTGACGCAGCACGTGAAGCGCGATCGTTTCCAGAAACCAAAAGGATGCCTTGTTCGTCGCGTAATCGGTGATCTCGAAAGCATTTCCCAGCGATCTGTAGAGAAATGGGAAAATTCTAGGCGCTTCAGTTTACTCGTATCGACTGGACGCGAGAGTTCCAAATTTTAACTCGATGAGATCCTGGGGCTTCTCGCTTTGGATTCTGATCGATGCGCCGTGCGAGTTCTTGAATTCTCGCGGAAGAGTTGGCAAGCACTTTTGCTGAAATCCGTCGGGAACTTCCGGCCCGTCGATTGATTCCCCCTCGGGTCTCTACAATTTCGTAACCAGTCTGAATTCTGCCAGTCCGTAATCGCTCCCCATCGACGCCTATCGAAACAAAGTTCGCGAATGCACAGCGGTGGAAATGACGTTTTGCACGAAAATTGAAATGCAGGTGTGATCGAGGATTTTCAGGGGTGCGTAAACGACGCGCGACTGCACCCCTTTGCATTCGATACTCCGAACGATAGGCCTCGCGGATTAGACGAGAAAAACTGGGAAGCTAGACTTCGTCTTGAGTGTCGGTCGTTGAGTGGTCCTTCGAATTCGACATGCTTGGTTCCCTCTGTCCGTGGAAATTGTGTAAAATCGTCGAGGAGTCGATGCTTCTCTTGTTCGAGCCGAGCAGCGCCGCGAATTCGCGTTGCACGGTTTCGGGAACCAGTAAGAAAGAAAGAACAATCGCAGAAGAACGGTTCGTTCATGTTTTTTTTTTATTCATTGGTTTTATTTTTTAATTTTTTTTCCATATTTTGTTCAATATTTTCAGAAAATAACACTCCAAAGCGAAAAAACCGTATATTCTCACCAATCCCAATGTGTGTATAATATATATATTATACTTCTCATATATAATATATATGTATATATATATAATATATATATATAATGTATACTTTTATACTTTTATATATAATAATATTATGTAGAGTAGCGCACACTTTAGACTGTTATGTATCGATACCTTTTTTAATAATTTTATCGATAAATTACAAATATTGAAAAACATGAAACAGATACAGCCGGCGCGGCGGGGACGCGAGGACTTCCGCGTCTTCTCGGGACAACTTTCCGCGGAACCGTGAAAAAAGACTTGATTCGTTCTTAAAGACGTGTCCTCGTCGTGGGCCCCGTTTCCCTTTACACTTTACAAGCTCCCGAATTGTATATCGTGGGTTGATCGACGACGGTTCTCAGGAAACAGATCGAAAGGAAAGGAAGACCCGAGGCATCGAGGGAAAACCAGCGGTTTCGTCGGTACGTCGACGTCTGTACGCATATACGTGCCTCGTGTCTTCCCCCGCCTTCTCCTGTTTGCGCGAACAGCGAGTGGAGACGCCGAGGAAACGGGAGACACGACGAACAGTGCGCCCCTCGGGGGACACCACTAAATAGCTACATTATATAGGTCGCTCGAAAATCCCCGAGTCCCGGCGCGGCTGACATTTTTTTTATTTATTTATATATTTTCACACCGAAGTCAGAAAGGCAATACGCAGTATGAACTTACTTAGTACATTTGTGTGTGTATGTGTGTACGCGTATGTGTGTGGCTTTTACAACTATTCTTCTTCTTTTTTTTTTTTCATTTTCATTCTCTCTCTGTTTACTTTACCGTTTTCATTGATTTGCTGTTTGCTGTTATTGTTGTGGCTGTATTCCGTTTTGTTCATGTTGGTTTGTTTGTATGTTTTGCTTCCACGCGTTCTTCCTGCCTCTTCCGTTTCTTCGCCACCTCGATAGCGCCTTGTCGCTACCTTCCGCTTTGTCGATCAATTTCCCCCGAACCTCTTCGCCTTTTTGCGTTAAGTTTTCGTTCCTCTTCTTCGTAGTCGTCATTTCGCTTTACCGCTTCTTTCGCCGCACACGCGTGCGTAGGGCTGTTTCGATCGCTCGTTCCGTATTCCCCCGTTCTTCCCAAGTCTCGAAAAATCATCCGGAGATACGTGAGAGTAAAAGGGAGAGAGGAGAGATACAGAGAGAAGAGAAAGGAGCGCAAGAGGAGGGGTGCTCTGGAGGGGTTTTATCGGAGAGAAAATCGTATACGGACGTAACCAATGAAATTCAAACGGAAATCACATTCGTCGAGCCAGAATTTTTGGCGAAGCGAAAATAAAACAAAACCCGGTGAAATTAAATATTTTCAATCGATTTTATTGAAAATAATACAACAAAATATCTCATAATAATAATAATAATAATAATAATAATAATAATTAAAAATAATTAATAATTAATGATTCGTACGGTTCTACTCGATATCTAAATAATCATGTCTTAAAACTTGGTTTAAATAATAATAATATTATCATCGGCATTAATCATTGTAATAAAATAATAATAATAATAATAATTATATCATAGAATAATGCATCAATAAACAAACTTAATAATCTAATTATTGGTTAATGATTCGTCATCGTCCTCGATCGCTATCAATGGATCTTGTTCTTTACCTAGTCATTAATAATGGATAATTAATTAATTCATTAATTAAATTACACGTTGCTTGGATATGCACATAGAGATATAAAGTCGTTTTTGGTCCCACCTAACTGCAAACGTTATATTCATACAACATTTTTTTTTTTCTTCTTTTGTATGTCGCATGGATCGCTTTACATGTATATGCGTGTGTGTACGTGTTTCCTGTGTGAACATGTGGGTGTCTCGTTGCGTGTGCCCGTGTTATACGAAAAAACTATTGTTTAACTATCGGTGAAGCTGTCGTCTCTCGAAAAATTTGCAATCGCGTATACACATGACAATGTTCCGTTGCCCATTTAGAATCGCCTTCTGTATTTTCCTTTCTTCCCCGCTTTCTCATAGCTCGCTAGTAGCCGTTCTGTTATGTATCATTCTCGTGTGCCGGCGGCACTCGTGATCCATCCCTCCTGGACGGTCCGAAACAAAAAAGAAAATAAGACAGAAGAAAGAAAAACGAAACAACTGATCGGTATCCAACATCGCCATCGAAAGTGATCTGCCGTTCTGAAAACTTTACACATCTACTTCTTCCGTTTCCATTTTCTTTCGTCCCGAACCAATACGTTTCGTCTCTAGTTACCGAGACTCCGTTCTCGTTCTCTCACCAGCGACCAATGGGCGAGTTTGCTCGGGACGCGTTCCCTTTCGTCGAACACGTAGCTCCATATTTCTCTCGGACCATTCTTTTCCCCCAGAAAGAAAGAAAAACCGTCTTACAACTGGCATTTCGGTATGCTCTTTTATAGTACGCACGCTTAAGATACCTAATAACATTACTCTCACTAGATACATCACCGTGGGAGGAGGAGGAACGGGTCCGGCGACATCCCGGAGCCCCGATCGCTGGTCGACCACCTCCCGGGCGCGTTTTACACTTTACACGTCGCCTTCCCAGCCCTTGATCCTCCACGATAACATTTTACAGCCAATTCAGATAATTTCGACGCGGGACCAGCGGAATCCGCGGTGCCGGCGCTATTAAACCTAATTTGATCTTTCTCATTAAGGCTAGGTTACGCGAATTTTACTTTACAATTTCTCGCACGAATACTGCTTTATATCAGTCGCATATTTTTTCCATTAGCCTGGTCACCCGTTGCCGCGAGTCCACGACGCCTTCGCCTTTAAAATCTCTCCCCATCCAGCCCGCGTTTCTACTACTCTTCCACGGGGAAAGATACTAATAAACGCGCGCGTACTCGGCCGATCTGCGCTCGCGTCGCGTCTCTTCCAATCCATGGGAAAGACGTCGTTAACTCGCCGCAAGCTTGACACATTTGCACCCAGCCTAAAAGGTGGGGTAATGCCAGTTGTACGCTTCCTCGGAGACGAGTCCTCGCACTTCCGAGGGAAACCGTGCGCTCCCGTGACGAACGAAATTTGAAGTACACTGGATCGTTTGGAATCGTGAAAGCTAAAGCTAGCCGCTTATACAATCTACTTAAAAAAAAAGAAGTATAAAGTCTCCCGTGATTACCCGGAATGTATGCGGTTTAGAGAGTACAGTGGTAATCAGAGTTAACCTACGATGGTGGTCGTAACCCCGCTGTGCATTGATTTAAACACGTCGAACCAGACCGCACGCTTTCCCTTTCGTCTCTACGCTCGCCACTGTCCGAGACGATCGGGTACGGCTTCCGCGAACGCCACGCGAATCATCCCACTTCCGATCGTTGTTACATTTAGATATAGCTCTGCCCGCGGTCCCAGGAAGCCGCGTCTATCGTTCGCTCGGACAGCCGCGTCGCATCGTTAACATATTTCAAATAGTAATAACCTCACAACCATCTTGACAACAATCAACCTTCAACAAAAGATCGTCCTACTTCAAAGAATCTTTAAAAAATGCGCCAGCCCGCGAATCGACTTCCGGGCGTTGGCTCGCCTCGGCGACGATCTCCGTGCCTGGTTTCTAGCACCCCTTCCCGGTGGCCGGAAGTCGAGCTTGCCGGCTGACATATCACATGTTTCAAAGCTGCGAACCACGTATATACTTGCGACTTGGTCGTCATTCGTCATTCGTCACTCTCATCCACTCGCGACTCGCTCGAACGCGACTCAAAAAGAATGCCCAATGTGTGTCTTTTCTTCCCCGCTGAAGCTTCGACTTCAACTCGTTGCTAGTCGTGGTCGAGGACGCGCGCAACAACGAGAACACCGATAGACCACCTGGACCGGCTGTCGGTGGACCGTTTAATATAAATCTCGGCTCGGTTGGTGCGCGCGGCCTTCCCGATTCACGCGCTCCCTCGATCCATCGGGCAACTCCCGGACAGAGAGTCCACGGCCTGCGATCGTTTCGTTGCTTCCAGAGGAACAACAAGAACCGCGTATCCTCTGGATCGAACGATCGGGCGGATCGCAGCCCGTCGACTACCGCCACCGTTGCCCGCTGGATCTGCAAATCAAGCGATCAACAAAAGTAACGTTACTAATTTACAGTCGATTTATAAATCGAAAAACGGTATCCCTAATCGTGCTACGATTACGCACGATAACTCGATATTCTGTACAACTCGCGCCGTGTCCCGCGTATCGCGCCTGTAGCTCTGCCGCGCGTATATGTATAATATACATGGCTCCATCGAAACGTATCGATATACACTGGTACAGGGTGATGCTGCGCGCCGCAAGCCAGAGAAAGGAATTCGCAAAAGTGTATCGTCCTAATAGAAATAGAAGGGTCCGCTCGTCAGCCGTCCCAGGATCACCCTGTACGCTGTGCGCGCGCGGTTTACAGTGATCTAACGTACGTGAACGTGGTCTGACGAAAAATTGGTCTATCGGTATACGTATGTATGGTCGTGTGGATGTGTACGCGCGTGTTTTGTGTCTGTTTTGTAAGAGGTACAGTTTTAGGTGTTCCATCTCGTGATCGATCCCGCCGTGTTCCTCTAACGTGCTCCCTTCCGCGCCGCGCTCTCGCGAGACGGGCGAAAAGGAAAAGCCTTCGAAAACGATAGAAGAAAGTGCAAGTTGCCGACCGGAGAAGAGAACGGGGAGAAATGGCTGTCCGGCTTGGAAAAAAAAAAGAAAAGGTCGGCTTTCTCGGTGCTGCACTTGGACGTAGGGCTACCGTGGACGAACTCAAAGGGTCGCCCCACCCCCTCCCCTACCCCCCCCCCACCCCCATACACACACGAGTTTCGATCGAACGCGACGCCCCGGGGCTGATCGCCCGGGGCGCTTTCGCGAGATTAATAATCGTCAACGAGATAATAAGCGACGCGTACGCGGCGCGCGCGCACGCGTCTCCGCGTCGCTTAAATATATTCTATACTCTATATTTATATATTTATATATGTAAACGACAGCGCCTACCGCCATAAGAATGACCGATAATCGATATATAATCATCGCGGTGTAAACAATAAATGGCGACACGTATATCGAGAGGTCTCGTATTTATATTTATATATCTATGTAACGCTTTGGACGCGCCTTAAACTCCTCCCTTTCAATACGAAACGATAATATATAACTGTAAAATCCATGTGGAATATAAAAAATATTCTCTTGACGTTTCCTACCTAACTATATGAAACACTGCGCTAAGACTGTATACTTCGTTACGAAACGTATATGCGCGCGCGCGCTGTGTGTGTGTGTGGGTGTGTGTTTGTTTACGTGTGAACGCGTGTACGGGTGTGTCTTTTTGCCTGTGCATCTGTATGTACGTGTGTGACCGTTTCCTTTCTGTCGCAGTGTAGGGTAACCTGTCCAGTGAGTGAACACCCCCCAGTTACTGAACATTACTGATATAATACCAAAAAATTAACGTCTATCGCGCTCACTTCACGTTGAAACTGACTCTGAAATTTAGACTGTTTCTCTGTTTAATTATAACCGATACGGTATTAATTCCGTTTGTTTAACAGTTGTCATCATGGCGTCCCACAAGTTCAAGGTAAGGCTTGTTACGTGATATCTACAACTTGTATTTCGAGGTGCATTTAATGGACCTATGATAAATTTGTTATTATAATTTACATTGTTATATTTATCGTTTAACCGAAAAATATTGTATGAAATAACGGATTTCTAATAATTTGTCGAATTTCTTAGGTGTTCGTGCATTGGATGGGAGATACCAGTGAATACCAATGAGTGAACGACTGTTCATTCGCATTTCGCTTACATTTCTAACTTAATCAATGAATGAACAGGTTATCCGGTCTTTTCTTCTCTTGACACGTTCGCCATCAATGTGGAGTGATTACCTCACCCCAGAAACCAAATTTCAACTACGCACAATTATGATCTTATAAGACTAGTAAAGTATCAAATCAATAATATTATTACAATTAGAGAATGACAATATTACAATATTATTACAATTAGAGAATGAAAAATTATTTACACCAAAAATCGTCTAAATATATTGGAAACCTAATCACTGTTATTATCCCGTTCACTCACTGGGGTAGCCCTGTTCATTCTTTAGAAATTTATGTTCACTCACTGTTCATTGGCCCATTTTTTATTTAATCCTCTGCCAGACTTTGAATGAAAGTTGTAACTATCAAACATTGTTAGAATTGTGTTCCGGGATGTCTGGCTTTATTAATAAAACAGCTCGCTTACAGCAATAACATTCCGGGGTTTAAATAATGACTTTTGAATACTAATTTTAAGAGACACGCAGCTTAAGTGTTCACTCACTGGACAGGTCACCCTATTTCGGTATATTTGTTTCGTCAGTCGTGTATATATGTCTCTGTATAGTCTCTGTGGGTGTTGCGTGGTAAGTTCGTGTCCTTTGTCTGTCAGCTTTACGTACGATCTTTCTGCTCGAGCTTACGAGAAAGTGTTACGTCTAAAGGGGCGAGGGCCACCTTGGATCCAGATTTCGACGTATACTTAACCGTAGCGTTTCGGTACTCGGGAATGCATGCATGCACGCTTCAAAGTCTGTCGCTCCGTTTCGGGCGAGTTTCTCGCGGAAAATCGGCGGGGAAATGCCGGACCCTCGGCGCGCCTCGTGCCCCACAAGGATCTCTTAACTCTACGAGATATGCCGCTTAACGAAACAGGGCTGAAACAAGGAGAGATAGATAGAGAGAGAGAGAGAGAGAGAGAGAGAGAGATAGAGAGGGAGAGAGAAAGGGGGAGGTAAGGCCTGCGATCGGGGCCGAGGCCCGATCGCGACGATACGAAGATTTTTATACACCCTTACAACGCGTGCAAAAACGTTTACGTGTTATGCTTGCATTTTATGCACTTGTACGAGCGGTTAGATGTTTGTGGATGAGCTGGCAGAGAGGGGGAGAGAATTAAACTTAATGTCGGCTACGTTTAGGACGTGGGAGTAGAGGGGTGGGTCGGGGAATGAAGACGGTCGACCGTGAACCGATCGATTTGCGCATCGGAAATACACCGTACATACGATACCGTTGGAAACTTAGCGTCTCTATTCTCTATACGCGGGACCTACCTATGAAATAAGCTTCCGCTGGGCGGGATTCAAACGACACAGGCCGCGTCGCGGGAAAGCGTCCACGGTTTCTAACTTCTAACGCTTTGCTCCATTTACGTTACACGATAATAAGACTGGCTCTGTTGCGATTAGACGAGTGTTGAACGAGTGTTTTGGGAGCAGGGAACTGGAGGGTGACGAATCGCGGAATTGTTCAGTGATCCTAGAGCTAAGGGGTCTGCGCGAGCCGTATTCGAACGATTGTTTTGTTTATTCCTCAGCTGTCTGCCTACGTCCTTCGTGATCTGCCATGGAAAGAAAATTCATTTCGGTCCTCGCGAGACGAAGGATTCTGTGCGGATGGTCGCGTCGCGAATTCGCGGCTTTCTATGGGGTGAAGGGGGGGGGGGGGAGTGAGGGTGTGGGGGCTTTGTACCGTTGAAAACTCGAACAAGGGAGAACAGTATTACGATGGGGGCTACAGTAATCGTGTCGTAATCGCAGCATTTGTAGTAGTGGCTTGTGGCGTATGTAATGTGTCTCGCGTGTGTCGCGTGTTTCAGTTTACAGAAAGTGATGCATACGTCTACGCGGTATGTACAAGGTCGATTTCTACCCGACGCTAGGCAAACACCGCGTCGGTGTTTGCGCGATTTATGCCCAAATTAAATTTACGGTTAATTAACGGTGGTCTCGCGCCCTCGTCGTTGACGGGAGCAGCGCGGGTACGCTCGCCCTGCCTACGCTGGCTGAGGAAAAACTAGGCGGAGAAAAACCACGGAACGCAGGCCGTCGCGGAATGTCAACAGAACTTTTCGTTAAATCTACGATGTAACTGCCACGTAGTCTGCGGGGATGGTAAATACTAAGAAATTTGCAATGCCCTCGGCGAAACGGAAGAGAAAATAAGGGAAAGAAACGAGATTACGCGCCACGGTCCAAGAATTCCTCCCCAAAAGCACCACAAAGGTCGGCGCAAACGTAGTTCCTCCGCGAAAAGGGCATTCCTGCTACGTATTTACGACACGCTCGTTTCCGCAGCCGGTCGATCTTTCAACTTTCCAACTTATACGACCGTTCGACCGTTCCTCCATCTTCCGGCGATCGTCTGTGCTTGCCCGAGAAGCCAGAGTATCTATGCGTGTACGTGGTAGGAAATAAATGCGGCGGAATGATCGTGGAATGACCGAAATACCGGGCAAGAACCAACGATCGAACGTTATTTCCCTCTGTCCTTTTGATAATTCTGATCGACGTGTACCAACAGAGCCTAAGAGAGCAAAGAATCCGAATAGAAGAAGGAATATCGAAAATGCTTTCAACCATCTATACCGATCTATTATACGAATCCACTTTATATTATTTATGAAACGATCGAGATACGAGATACAAGCTGACGAAACGAAGAAATTCCTGTTTCATGCTTTCCTTTCTCCGTGTACGTATGTTAATCGCACGTTTAGCTCTCCGTTCCCCGAGCTGTATAAGTACTTTGAGCGAAAGACACGTCGCAAGAGAGGAAAGAAGCGCAGCTAAGAAAAGTCTCGAGAAATCCTCGGGTTTGTAGAAGAAGCTAACGATGGATGGGGGCCGTTTGCGCGTGGAAGGCGCGGTAATAAATGGGGAGGCGGAATCTGCGACAAAAGCAACAAGAGACAAAAGACTACGAATTGCACTTGGGTTGGTTTCGGGCCCGCGAGCCTCGCGCTGATTAAAACCTTTAAAAGAAAAAGAAAACATGCTACGATAGAGCGTAGGTAGGTACGTATTTAAACAAAAACCGATTGTTATTTGCGCGTAATCGGGGATATTAATTAAAACCAACCGATAACCCCGGGCGATTGCGTAACGATAATAATGACAATGACGACGCGGATGGTTGGAATGGACGAGGCTGATGAGAAATCGTAACGACGATTGGAACAACGATTCAGGGCCATAATGACAACGAAAATGCTAGCGGCGAAGATGACAGCGATAAGTACTAAGGTCAATTAATCTATTAACAAATGCTCGATTGCGTTTGAGCCTGTCCAGACACACACGCGCGCCTGTCTACTTGCTCGTCTCTTCCTCGAAATGCAACATGTAAAATGTAAACGGTGCTGATAATAATAGAAATAAACGTCCACGATGATAGTGCAAATGACTTTCGCGCGCGCAAGCGCGCCTGCCCGTGTTTTCATTGCAATCGCATGCCTGACAGACTCCTCTACCGGTAATAATAGTAATAATAGTAATAGTAATGCTTATGACGATGGCAAAAATAATGGTAATAATTGTAATAAAAGGAGCAATAATGAAAATAATAATATAGCCGTTAATGACGTTAAACGTATGTAATCTTAATAACCTGAATAATAGTAGTAATAATAGTAATGACAACCACAACAGCAATTAATACGCGCAACTAAATGATTGAGTCCCGTCGTTGGCGTGTGCGCTAAGAAGCGCGAATCAAATCCCTCTAATAATTAAGTATGCCCTAACACGATCAACTTTTCGTCGACCAGCGATGAGGAGAAGCCCAGATATACTCGACGAAAACTAGCGTTCTCCCATTACTTTCCTTCGACTACGTACTTCGAAAGTGAAACCGACAAAAATGCCCAACAGTCGAGGGGCACATCCTGCGCCGCCTCCGATAATCAGGACTCGCCTGTCTCGATGGCAACGATCACTCTTTCACCGAGTAAAAGAACCGTCCAACTAAAGTCTCGGGGAAGTCGCCCCGAGAGCCCTTTCCCTTATTTTCTCTTCAAGCTTCAAGCTCGCCCGCGTTTTTCTCACAGCCACGATTCGAGCGTTCCTCCCCGCGCTGCTCCGCAACGATCACCAACGTTTCCCTTTATCTTCATCTTTTTTTTTGTTTTAAGAGCATATAAAAAGTCGTGTGGCACATTGACGGTTGGAATGTTATCATTGTTTCATTAAATTTATAATAAGAATCATAATAATTAATAATAGTAGTAATATAGTACTTCTTTGCGTTATTAATAATATTCTTTTATGTATGTTTAATAATAATAATTAATAATATATATAATATATATAATATATAATATATATATATATATATACCTTTTTGTTTACTATATAGTAGTTTGTTTCCTCTGCACTTATCGTTTACATTCTGTGCTGACTGCGGGTTTTGATTTGAGGGGACTTTCGCCCGGGCCCGATCGCGATCGCCTCGCGCCGCGTTTCTTCGGGCCGATGGGAATCGAATCGGCGAGCCGATTAACGACGAGGCGAGCGCGGGATACATGGCTCGAAGAAGGACGCGCGGGGGCGTAGAGCGTCCGGCGCCGGGCGATCCGTTTTGTTTGCTGCATTGCTCTTCGTGGCATCTGCATTTGCTTTGATCACTGCTGGATTATGTGAGATGTAGAGATTTAGTAGCTGTATTTGTCGTAGCTCGAACGCGCACGGCGATCGTGTGTGTAACGATCGCGACGTGACTCGTTGAGACAGAGAGATATGTCTATTGTTGCTGCTTGTGTGTTGTTGCCGGGTTTTATATTGTTCTCAGTGCCCGGGTGAGTATGCAACCCACGGCACGCGCGGGAACACGATCGGACGTTTCTGCGACGCGCTACCGGTCGGCAAGCTCGGCCGCGTTTCCGTCGATCGACCCTTCTGCGACAGTCGATCCCCGATCCTCCGCCTATTCCCTCTCGCAGGAAATTCGAGGTCCCCCGCGGTGTCGGCGGGCTGCGAGCTCTCCGACTCCCGATTCTTTGCACTCAGACTCGAGGGATCGACGGGCAGGGGTAGGAAAGGCCTTCTCGCGAACGCCGAGAAGCCAGCCGAGCAGCCGTCCGTCGCGAGCGTGCCCCCCTTTTTATTAACTGCAAGGAGACGACTGGTATCGGGAGGCTGCAATATTGTTGTAGCTGTATGTATTGTAGAAAGCAGACTGCGTGTACTGTTATTACTTCTGGCATTGGTTTAGCGTGTCACTGAGTGTGCGTGTGTGGTCGGAAATGCGGGTGAATTTCTCAAAGAGCGTTTGCCATTGTAGGTTGTCCAGAGGGGGTTACTCGTGTGGATGGATGGCGGATCTGTCCGATTGGGATTAGTCGGGGTGCGGAGGGACCGGGAACGTGGAGACCTTAGATCCGGTTCGGATTTCATAGTATTTCATTTCTTTTTCTGTACCTTAATTACCTCTTTACGCTTGCGATCGGTTACATTAAACTTTAAAAATCTTTGTGGCGTATCGGAACACGCCTGGCCTCGCCGGGCGATCCGGGATCCCCGACGGTAGAACACGCTGGTAAACGGGGAAAACGGGAACACGGTCGGCTCCTCCAACAGATTTTCATCGTATACATACGTAACGCGTCGCGAGGACGCGTGGCTTTTGATTAATTCACCGGCAGTTCAGCGTACTTGGTCCGTAACTAGTTGGTCGTACTTTGAATTTCCGGTGCGTGCGTTCCAGAGTGATTTTGGTACAGACAAGTTTGATTGATTGACAAGCACCGAGCCACCACCGTCCTTCCGTTATTCGAGGATCCGTTAACGAGCCGATTTAACCAATCGTTTTCAACGCCACGCGATTGTTTCTAATTACGATAATAATTACTCGGCGATAGGATCGATAGGATGCCTTTCATCGCACGGATTCGCGTGACACCGCGACGAGAGGCACGGCCAGAAATCGGGAAAGCATTCCCGGCCGGTTCCTCGATACGTATACCCAGTGGCAGAGGCACTGGTCGCGGTGGAAAGAGTTCTACAGGAGCTAGACGTACGACCGTAGGAGCCCTAACCGAGCCTCGGCACCTTCTTTTCGCCCGTTCTTTTTCCACGTCCTTGTCCCGTCGCGCTGCTCGAGACCAGACCACCTTCACACCTGCCCGATCTGACCCACTTCCCTTTTTCTCTTGAACTCGCACGAGAATCTTGACACGCGTGGTCAGCGAAATACGAGAAGTCGGGGATCCGCTCGGTCATCAGACTTAAAGTAAACGCGTGCCGAGCGTCGGGACTATCGGCGAGAAAGAAACGTGGGAAAATAAACACGCCCGAGGCTCGATGGGGGTCGCAAGGAGCGAGTTTCTCGCAACTCGGGGCCTCTCGCTCCGTTCCCATTGATGCCATTCAAGGATGCTCTCAGCTGCCCAATTCGGGTTCGCGCCAACGATATGGCTAATATCGGCTATCCCCACAGTTTGCTCATTACGTGGATACTTCTGCCACCAGATATACTCTCCGTGGGGGTGTTCTTCGCGTGGCTGGCATGCGCGGCGAGGCCAGGCCAGGCTTACACAGTGACAGTATAGAAAACCAAAAAGAAACGAAACAACACGATATACAAACAACTAAAGCGCCAAACTACGAGTACTACCGATGCTAACTACGTAGTACCAGCGCCATTTACCTAACTTCTACTATATAGTCGAAATGCCTAGGCTCAGCCAGTGCCGAAACTCACCCGCCCCCTCCGATCTGGCCCGTGAGCATCGCGGAAATGAGATCCGCGACCGACCAGGACGCATCGCTCTGACGGCAAACAAGACCGACTCAGTGTTCGCTCCTTAAACCCTCCAAATAGGAACATGAAAGTAATTTCGATTCGTATATGGAACAAGAAGTAATTGTACTTTAAAGAATACATCACGTTTTGATGGACGAATAATACACCTTTGCTCAGACGAAGCTCACGATCAGACGTATTTTTTTTTTCTTCACCACTCGTGCGGACGCAGCAGCGATCGCGATCTTTTCATTTCCTTTTCGCATTTGGGAATCAATTTGCCAAATGAACCCGGTACCGATGGTAGCTGCTAACGGGCAGTCAGTCAGTCAGTCGATGACGGCGAATCGCGCAACGATATAAAATATTTTATAAAAGTTCAATGAAGGATCCTCTCCAGTCTCCAACGATAGCCTCTAAAAAGACCGACCGATCATCGACCGATCACAGGCTGTCGGTTTTCTTGTCCGCGACTGCGGGGCGAGGCGAGCGGTGCGTCGCTACAGCGTGCTCGAGAATGGAAAAAAAGGCATTTCGAGTGGCAGCGAGAACGGATGATTTCGCGTGGCTCGTTCATTCCCAGCTGTCGCGAGAGAGCTCTGCAAAGAAATCGCTGTCAGTCGCAACACGAGGAGACTCCGCGACTCGGCCGGGTGTCGGGAGGCGTGGTCCAGCACTGGCTTTCCCCCCCGTCTCGCTCTTCTCTTCCCATTCTCGCGCTCAAAATCTTCCAATTTCTTCGTCGTATATCTATCTACCCTATCTATTTATCTTCCTTCCCTTTCGCAAAACATTCGTGACGCCTCGCGCGCCACGCTTCTACGCGTTAGAAGTCTCGCAATGTGTCGGTGTCGAGCCGCCGGACGTCGAATCGACTACATCGACTTACTCGCATCACCCGCATCCATGCCCCCGCTTGTTCGCCCGTTTGAACACAAATCGGTAAGGTTCTCGTGTCGTATACCTCGCGCGTATACGAACAACGACTTTCGTCGTGTTTTAGAGTCATCATCTGACTAGAGCCTACGAATTACGAGCTTATTAAAGCCAATTAGAAAGGTACCAGCTTCTCCACCGACCACGGAGGAGACCGTCCGATGCGGTGTATACGATTTCTCCGATCTCTCTCTCTCTCTCCACCTTTCCTCGAACGAGCGCTCCACCTCCGCCGCACTCTCGCCGACGCATCCCCGCGAGCGAGAGGAAGCAGCTAAACTTTGGGCGCCGAAAATGCTATGTAAGTACATCGCTCTTTGTCAAATTTACAACTCCATTCAATATTTGCCAGGTACCGTCAAGTACCGAGTTCCTGATCACTTAAGATGCAAAGGGAGCAGTTTCTGATCAACCTAAAACATTTTACCACGAGCTATCGAATGTTTGCGTATAAATTTATAAATACTTCATAATTATTTAGTAATTTTTTTAAATAAATTTGTATCGTGATAAACTTATTATTTGGTATTTATATACTAAACTGATCAGGAATTAGGTTCTCATCAGGAACTGGGTCCTTGACGGTATGTATCTTCGAAATTCTAAACGGTTTTTCATTGGGATGCGTCGGTCGATCTGCACGCGCGTGCTTATCAGCGCGGAGTGACTCTTCCGCGAGTGCACCGACCAATCGTCGTATCGGATCGATGCCCTCGAAGAAAACGCGCGTACGTTCGAGAACGGTCGAAACGGTGCGTCGTTTTTTTTTTATCCGTCGAATCGACGTCGGCTTCTTAGTGTACTTGTATACGTGTCGGTGCGCGCGTGTATGTACGTGAATCTGGAACGTGTCACTTGTCTTCCGTGGCGTGTGTGTGTGTGTGTGTGTGTGTACGCGTGTGAGCGTGTCCGTGCTTGTATTCCTATGTGAACGACAGGCCAGCTCTTCGTTGATCACGAAAATCCCAACATTCGAGAATGCGTGAATTGAAAATAGAATTTAAAAAACGGTAACCTAGCGCGTAACAGTTCGTTTTCTCTACTTTTCATCGACGTTTGTTTACGTGTACGTGTGTACAAGTGTGGATGCGTGTGATTCGGTGTAACCGTGTCGACAGTGTGTACCGTGATGAGTGAACGGGAGGGGGGAAGGTGGGGGGGGGGGTGTAGTTTTTCTCCGTTGTGTAGGGTGTTGGTGTACCTAATTGCACTTATTCGACGAAACGGAACGTAAAAATGAACGCAAGATGGCGGCCGGACGGCCCTGGAACGTGTACACGGAGGTATAATATACTTTTTTCAAAATTTAGCTTAAAAGTCGTCCAACTTCGGTTCTGTCCCTATCCTCTGTTCACCGCCGCCCGTTCCCTCGAACAAACCCCACCCGCGAACTAAAGTTCCTGTTTGCTGCTACGGCATTACATTCGTCGTTCGTTCTGTTTGCGAGTCGTAAAAACGTAACGTCAAAACTTAGGCACAATTTGGAACTGTTTAGACCATTTCTACGCGACCCTATCCCGTTGGAGCTCGCGTGCCCCTCGCTCGAGGATCCGGGATCGGCCGTCCAACGACGAATACTCGGACAAAGCTGTCGTAGCTAAGGGCAAAGTTTGATTTTGAATTTATTCCACTCGATGGCAGAAGGCTTAAGGAATCTATTTTACGCGCGAGCGTCTCGCCGATGATTGACGCTTTATCGCGCTCGAAACAAAGCGCGCGTACACACGTAGAGTTAGCTTTCAATAAGAGAACCGTGCGAACGGTCGAGCGTCTCTGTGGCAGCGCGAAAACGATAGGAACGCTTCCGGAAATGTTTCATCGACGGACGGCCATCCAATTTCCTCTCGCGGCCGAGACACGCGAACGTCCCCCTACGCCCTACGCCCTACGCCCTACACCAACCGTACATCAAACGTGACGATACACTGTGAGGTAGCTGACATTGAGCCGTTTCAGGGCCAATCGGACCAAATCTTCCAGTTTTTCCAAACTCGACTCTCACGGAAGTATCTACGTACAGTTATCCTTCGATGCCGCGAGACAGATAAACAGTCAGAGAGATAGAAGGATACAACGAAGGTTCGCTAATCGATGACTATGATTTCAGCGGGGACTGCGCTCCGAGAAACACACCGCGACGTCTCCTTCGTGTCTGAAGGACAGAAGGGAACGAGGCGCTGGCGGGAAAAATTTCTGTCTCCGAGAAGAAGCAGGAAAAAGCATGATAAAAAACGGGAATCTTTGGGCCCGACTTTCCGAACGATGCCCGCCATCTTGGTCCCGTCTGACCACCGGTGTGGATAAACGTAATCTCGCGATCTCGCTTCTCCTCATATTTGTTTTCTATTTTTTTTCTTTGTTTCTTTGTTTACTTGTTGGCTTTCAATTCGCTCTCCCTTACTCGTCATTTTGTCTCCACACACCGTAATTACAATAGTATCTTGTTTTCTTCTTTATATCCGTAATCTTATACATATACACTAGCTGGTTACAATAATTTGTGAAAAATATACATCAAAATTTTGTTACTTTTTACATCACAGATATTTTAATATAATATATCTTCTTTTAATTCTTAAAGATTTCTTTCCCTCCCCGTTTTTTTTTTCGACCAATCCGTCTCTCGCCGGATAGTTTCTAGCGTATCGCCCGCGACGTACAAGGGAGACGGCCGGATATCTGTCGAGGCGGACTGCCTCGCCCTGCTACGCGCCTCAGATTTGCCGAGAGAACGAATTTTCGAATTCCTTCGCGGGAAAAGCCGTGGCATTTTCATTGTAAAGCCGTTTCCGCGACGCTAGATAACCGGACGTCCTTTAATTTCGCGCGAATGCGATCTTACATCCTGATCCCGCCGTCTCCCCCCCAAAGAAAGAAAAAGAAAAACGAAAATCGATACTCTTCCTACAGTCGCGTTGGCAACGATATCTGCCCTAGCCTATGCGTCCTCTGTACTCCATCTAATACTCCACGCGAATCCCTGCATACGTTTCTTTTAAGAAGAAAGCAACGAATTTCGATCTCGAAAATTTTCCTAGAACAAGCTACGACAACCAATGGACAGTTTCTCCGATCGACCGATAATGTTTAGAATCACAGAACGTTACCAATTTTCCCTTACATAAATATCCGTCCGCAAAAATAGAGAACCATCTTTCTCGAAAACGCGTTGGGCTTTTATCGCGCGTGCTTTCCGCGCGTTCATCTACCCGCTACCCGTTCCCTTCCGCGGAAGGGAAAAAGAAGCTCCGAAAACTCGTCGAGCCGTAAACGCAACACGCAACCCCCGGATCTCGTAACTCGAAATCGCTGCGGCAGACACGTTGACGCGACTGTGTCACTGAGAAATTGTCGCGACCCAATCCTCCCGTTCCAGCCGAACAAGGACGAGATTCCTGGCCTTCGCGTGCTTGATTTGTACAGGAGTCGGTGCTGTCATCGCCGAGCCAGAATGATCCCGAGGGTCCGTTCTTCCGAACAAGCGCGCGCTCGGATCCCTTTCGTCTTACCGTCGCGTTTACGTCCAGCGAATTTGTTTCTCGAGAGGTGATTGTGCGTTGAATCGACGAGTCGAAAGTGAAAAAAAAAAGAAGAATTTCTGCAATGTCCCACGAATCTGTCCGAAACCACGATTTCCACCCCGCGCCGGGGGTTCGTCAACGCGTTTTGGCCGCGCCGTGTAAAGGGATCGACGTCTAGGAAGCCGCCTGTGCTCGTTCCTGTCGCGCGAAAGCCGTGGAAAAATAGCCAACGCGAGGGCGTTATGGGTCGAGGGTGACGGGTACCGACTCCTGGTCATTCGAACGCGAATCGAACGTCGCGACGTATACCTTCGTAACCGTAATTGAATTAACGACGATTATAGTGTACGCACGTTTTACAATCATCCGCACGATAAATATTCATTTTTCACATCTAACGATAAATCTTTCGTGAAGGGTATATCGTGCAATTCTTGTGTCTGGGGAGTATCGGTGAAATGGTTTTCGCGGGGGTGGTGAGGGCCCGATTACAAGGGGTGCGAGTAAGGTTGGACTGGAACGAGGGGCAACAGGGAAACGGGATGGAAAGAAGGGCGGGGTGTAAGGGGTGGTGATTGGAACAAGTGTAAGAAATATCCTTCCTTTCTCTTGGTGTAGTGCCTGTTGAACGTTTAGAAAAAGGTATTTTTTGTTTCGAGGTATCGAGTAGTTTAAGATCACACCGAACGATTTACACTTTGACGCGAAGCGGGTGGTCGGTTGGTGAGTGATTAGAAAGGGGTGATATAGTGGACACTGGGTAGAAGGAAGGTTTAAATTTACGTTTACACACAATCATGATTAGTGCTTGCTTTTCGCTTGTGTTTTCTGCTCTTCAGCCTCATCCTCTTCCTCTTCTTCTTCATCCTTCTTCTTCTTCTTTTTTTCTCGCTTTAACCCTAAGGAGATCTTAACGTTTACACTCAATAACTTGCTTTGTTTATTTTTTATTTCCGACGCGCTCCTCTGCGTGGGTGCGCTTCACCCCTATCTCTTCCCTTTAGAGTTATCTCATAAAATTCACGGTTTTTTTGCTTTAAGTTTAGGGTAAATTTTAAGTTTAGTTCCAAAAAACACCGAGAGAGTAGCCTTGCTTACACAATTTACTTTTTTTTCGTAAGGTATAATTTTTTTTGCGTTAATAAGGAATTTTTGCATTTTTTTTTTAAACACCGAACATACATGCCTTATACTTTATGTACAGCCTAGAGTCTTTCAGTCGTTACTTTACTTAAGGAGAGTCGTGAGATGAGTGCGTGGATTATCCTTTCGTTTCCTTTGTCCTAGTCCTTTAAACGACCAACTTTACTGTAAATCCTCCCTCTCGGCGCTCGAGAAAGACGGAAAATCGTGGCCCGCGGAACTATGCGTGGAACCTCGCTGTATTTCCCGCGCGATCCGTTTCCTACGCGTGCTCTGGCTAACGAACGAACCAGCCTGCTTCGAATCGGCCCTCGTCGATTTCGTCTTGGTCCAACGGCCTGCTCAGCTACTACAACTAGCGAAACGACGAAATCGCCACTTCTTTTCAACGTGTTCATCTAGTCAAGGATCTCCCGTCGAACGGAATTCTAATCGAAAATACGAGAAGATACCTCGATAGTCGCGCGCACGACGCTCATGGATAACCTGAGAAAAAATTAGTCAAAACAGGAAGGACTGGCGTTCTTCGTGGTTCCCTCGTTCCTATCCAACCTTGCGATTGATCCTAGCAAAATCAGAGAGCCTCCCTAAAACTGGCTAACGTCGTCGTCGGAAACGATCGATAAAACCTTTAAAAATTACGAGTAGACGTTTACAGCGTGCTCCATCAATTGAAATTTCTATTAATTACATTCCCCGGGGAACTATGGCGGTCGATTCCGGAACTCGACAGGAAAACGCACACGATCGACTTTTAGGGTGGCGGGTTGTAGAAAAATCGAAAAGGAACGAAATCTTCGATCGTTTTACGTTCGAGCTATCCAACCACGGTGATAAATGAAAAGAGAATAGATAACATTGGGAATAATGGAGTCCTGATGGTCGAGCGCATGTTCACCTCGCGAGGAAATACTACGGATACCGCCGTTGTCGCTGCTTCTGGTTCCTCTACGCGGTAGAAAATTTGCGTTCGTATCAAAATGTGGGCGTTGCCGCGCGTAAGAAAATATTCAGCTTACTTCGGTAAAAGACAACCGAGGCGAGAGCAAGCGCGCGCCTACGCAGTAATCCATTCCCTCGAAATTCCTTTATAAGCCTACGCGACTGCTGTTTCATCCTCCCTCTATCCATCCTTCCCGTCGCAGCTTCCCACCCCAAGTTTCATGGAACCGAACGATCTTCGTCGATGAGAGAACTGAATTCAAACTAAATATCTTTAACAAGCAGAGCGTTCCACGAATCCCGCAATGAACAGCCCGATAGCGCATTCCCTTTTAATCCGATAGAACCAAGCCAACGATTGATTTCTGCTAATCCCTTCATTCCTGACGCGGTCGCCTCATCGACCGAAGATCATTTTCTCCCGTTCTCCTCGTCACCTTCCTTCCTTCCTCCCCGCCGTCCTTAATCACTCCTGCGTGCGACCCGATTCGGAGACGTAGGACGCGTTTCTATCGAACGCCAGCCTCGAAATAACCGAGATTTAGAGAAATATTGTCGCACATTATGAAAAAACGTCACCTATACGCGCGCCAACAAAAGTCTTGGCTCGTTCTCGTTTCGCATACGTTCGTAATGACCAAAAATATATGTATATATATAATATATCATCCCTTATATAATTATGTTGCTCCTTACGAGTTAAGTAATGTTAGTAGTAGGTAATAAGTTTGCATTTAGGTAGTTTTACATCGATAAGAGGAAAAAATACGTTGCTGCGTCGGCAATTTGTTTTCGTGTGTCCTCTCGCGATTCAGAAGTCTGGTTAGCGGCCAACGTTATCGCGCGCGTAGTCGGCCGGGCAACCCTCTCGCTGGATTTCATCGCTTCATCGCGCGCTCCTACCCAACGCGTAGGACTGTATTCTTTCGTTTCATTTCTTTTTTTTTTCTCTCGAACGCGGACTACATATTTAGGTACGTGTTGCTCGTTTACGTGTTCCCCGTTAGTATTTTCGCGAGGATATCGCATTGGGTGGCGCCGCGGCGCTTCTGCGTACCCAGGGGGTGTCAGAGGCGTCCATGTAGGTACGTGTGTAACGTGTCAGAATGTTTATGCGTGTACGTGGGTGTGTATGGGGGTGGGGGTGGTGGCGGTGGTGGGTGGGGGGGGGGGGTGAGCGAGTGTTCGGTACAGTAACGTCGCATCGCGCCTCGCATCCGTTCCTTGCGTTTTTCCGAATCGAAATATCGCCATAGTCGAAAGGGTTCCCTTCCGGTACGACCTACCGTCAGCTGGACGGAGATCGAGTACCGGATACGTTTAACTGATGGAATAGCAGTGGGTTCACGGGTGGTTGGTTGGTTGGTTGGTTGGTTGGTTGGTTTGTTTGTTGGTTGGTTGGTTGGGTAGCGCTTACGCGTTTTCGTGACACATTGGTACACGTTTCTTCGTTCCCTGTTTTGTTTCCTATTTCGAAACTTGCCTCGCGACGTTCAAGGGGCTTCCGGAATGGAAAGGGCAGGGTGTCAGGCTACTGGGGCTACTACCGTTTCGTGCCACATTTCGCGTTCTTCGATCGTCCCTTGTGTTGCACACCAACGGAGGGAGGTGCTCGCCTTTCACGCCCCTCTCCTCGAAACGGTCGCGTTTGCTTTCATAGCAAACGCAACGTCTTGTGCTTCATACATATTTCCGGCTGTTTGTTCTCGGCGAGGATGATCGCGAGCGACACGCCGGACGATCACTTCAGTCCACGTGGAAAAGGGGAGGGAGAACGACGAGCGTGCCGAACTTCGTACGAGGATGGATGTGAAATAAAGGGAGAGAGATAGAGAAAGAGATTAACAGAGGGTGGAATGGGAGGGAAAAGAGGGATAGCGAGCGAGAATCTCCCGTCCGTGGTGTATAAGGGCGACGCGGTGCGTGATACGCCGTAGCATTGGGCGGCAATGGGCTTATCGTACACGGACCGTTCGCCGTACTCTCGTTACTCTATACTTTAGTGATACCAACGATACCGACTTTTCTCTACTGCTCAACGGAGTCTTCCATACTGATCACGGGGCCGCGTTGCTCCGCCGATTGTTGACTGTTGGTCTGCTCACCGGACCTGTTGTTCCCAGTATTGTAGCCCCGTTGCAGTTGTACAACCAGTCCGCCCACCGCAGCGTACTCCTTCTGCTGCTGTTGCTGCTGCTGCTGCTGCTGCTGCTGCTGCTGCTGTTGCTGCTGCGGCTGTTGAGTCTTCTGGCTCGAATGATCTACTATAAGCTTACTATCACAGGCACTTTTTTTGTCAGTTGATACGGCGTAGAGTAAGTCCGGGTAGTTATTCGGCTGCTGCTGCTGCTGCTGTTGCGGCTGCTGAATGGTCAGAGTCTTTCGATCGCGATCATCCTGGCCACCGTTATGGACCTCGCGCTCCCTACTGCTACGGTCGATTCTCGAGTCGCGAACACTGTCCTCATCCCTGCTCCCGGTTCTCGAGATCGATAGAGGCGTCGGCGGCGAGGTGAGCCGGTCGCTGCCGTCGTCGGCGCGGCCCCGTTCCGACGGCGATGGGCTGAGGTCAACGGTGGGCACGCGTTCCGGCCTCTCCGGGACCGACCTTCCCGCGGCCGATGGTCCCCTGTAACTCTCGTCCTCGCTGCTGTCCTGAGCCATCCGCGGCACCGGCGTCCGCCTCGAGTTTCTGCACAGCTGATCGATCAACGCTTTACTCCTCATCGATTCCGGAAGCTGCTGCTGGGAGGAGGACTGCTGCTGGCTCCTCGCCTCCGTCATCGTCCGCTGGTCCCTTGGTATTCCCGTCTCGAGGCTCGACCTGATCAAGCTGTCCAAGAAACTGCCGTTCGCTCCCGAACCGTCGTACAAGCTGTCCGCCACCTCTCGCGACGACTTTGTCATCGGCGTACCACGAGAATTCGACGAGCCAGCTGACTCCGTGGTGGTAGCGGCCACACCGATACCGTCCCTGTCCCGTTGCTGTTGCTGCTGCACCATCGTCGCGTTTCTCTGCTGCTCCTGCAAGCCCCGCATCCTACTTGTAGCGAAGTACTGCTCCGGCAGGATCGTCGGGACGTTCGGCGCCCCCGCCATGAACGGCGACGGCATGAACGGCGTCGGGTTCCAAAAGTTGAACGGCGCGAATGGTAAGTGAGCCATGCCCTCCATGAACGGCGGCATCTTCAGTCCGTTCGGCCCTGGTATGCCGCTCGGGGGTGTAAACGGTTTCTGTGGCTTCAGTTGCGGCTTCTTGTCGGCTGTACCCGGTCGCATGTTCGCGGCCGCCACCGCCGCAGCCGTGGCCGCGGTCTCTTTCGCCTTATCGTCCGACTGCTTCTGGTCCCTGAAAAAGATCAACAGAGGGAAGAGGGTAAGCTACGGCGGAGTAGAAAGCAAGCTCGAAGATATTACGTGGACATCGACGAACCTACCTCTTCCTCGGCCTCATCAGATGCCGTTCCTTAACTTTGTACTCGAGGGTGGAGTGTGGCACTCCGTAATAGCTGCCTGCGCGGTGCACGCTCATCTCGCCCCGCTGGACCGCGCGCACAGCCTCGACGAGGCTGTCCCTGTCGTAGTTCCTGTATTTACCGCGTTTCGGTCTTGTCCCCTTGCCACCGGTGGCTGGCTTGGCTTTGTTCGCGTCCTGGGACTGCGGCTTGGACTGCGACTGCTGGTGCTGCGAGGCCGGCTGAGGCGGCGTGTAACGGCCTCTCTTGAACGGGCTCGGATCCGTCACCATGGTCTGCTGCGACTGCACCATACCGGCGCCCTGGCATCCGGCCATTCCAGCCGTGGCGACCGGCTGGCCCTCTTGGAATTTCACGCTGATGCTCTTCGCTATCACGTCGCGGAAGTTGACGGCCACCGTCTTCCCCACGAGCGAATTGGTCGGGCTACTGGTGCCGGAGAACGCCGGGCTGGCTCGTTCCAGAAGACCCGGGCTCGACGCCGAGGCTGCGGCCGCGGCCGCGGCTGCAGCCGCGAACCCCTGCGCGAATGCGGCGGAAGTTGGTTCGCCGTTCTTGCTCGAGCATCCCGGTGTGCTCGCAGGCTTGTAGGACGGAATCTTCAGGATCGCTCTGCCTTGGGCGCTGTCGCTCGCCTCCTCCTCGATGTTCGGATTGAAGTCGTCGTTGGTGATCGGACCGCGTTGCTGCTGCTGTTGCTGTTGCTGCTGCTGGGTCTGCGTCTGCGGATGCATCGAGTGGGACTGCTGGTGATGTAGCTGCTGATGATGCGGCTGCGACTGGTCCCCGTTCACGCTCTTGTTTAGCCTCTTGTCCTCGCTCATCAGCCTTCTCATCACTTCTGGGATGCGATAGTCTTGCGTCTCCATACCTGCAGGCCGGAGAAAACGTTGGTACCGCGCAACGAAGGCAGGGGAAGTGGACGTAGAGGAGCGGGTTTCCGCGACGCACGCGATACTCCCTTTGTTAGGGAATACGATTTTGTCGGTTCTTCGCGCCTACGGACATTTGTCTTAATCCCGGATTAGCCCCTGAGAATCGTTTAAGCTGCTTAAACGAAGTTCCGTTCGGAAGGTGGAAAAAGTGTCACCGACCCGTCCACTGGTGCCTGGCTTCTATCGATTTCCGAAGACCTAGCAGCTCCTAATACACTTTTCGACTTTCGTCGCAACCCTTGCCGACGCGGCGCGACGCGGCGCGGCAGAGACCACTTAGTTGCCCAGTCAGCGAATGAAACGGTCTAACGTCTACCGGAAGTAACCCAAATCCCTCGATACGACAGACGCCGATCTGACCTTTTCGATCCTACTGCTACGTGCATCGCTAACCTGCCTTTTCAGCTGGAAACTAAATCGTTGCAAAAATGACCGGATCGATTTCCCTAATGGGTTATTTGGCATCGACGGTCGAGTTGCCTACCTTTGAAGGGTGCAGCTGCTGCAAGCATCTTTTGTATGTACGGACCGATATTTGCGTGTTCGAGACCAGGCCACTCGGTCCCCGTCTCCTGTCCTCGCTGAAGCAGAGTTCTCAGGGAATCTCCGCCGCTCCCTTCGAGGGCGGAGAACCTCACCAGATCTTCCAAAGACAACAGCGGCTTCAGTAACGCTTTCTCCACTTCTTTCTCCTCTTCCGCTCCGGACAGTTCCTTGTCGTCGACCTGTTAAGAATATTTCTTTCTAGCGTTTTCTGCACACCCTGGCCGGGGGAACAAACTTTGAATACGGATTATTGGCAATAATGTCCTCTCGAGGAAAGTCATCCTATATTGCGATCATCATCGCGAGACTCGATAAATCTTTCTCGACAACAACTCTCTGCCATTGGGACTTCATCGAGAGGCGTTCTACTGTGTTTTTGTATGCGTGTGTCTCTGTTGTAACGGTGTCGGTTGTCCATGTAAGTACTTCTCCTCGTCCGATGCAGAATGACCAAGCGTCATGCAGGAATTGCCAGAAAGAACTTGTTCGCAAAGAAGCGTTACGCACGCAAAAAAAAAAGACGGAAAAATAAATAGAGACATAAAATCGTTTCGTTTCTACTCGCGGCAAAGTCTTCTCTTTCTTTCTGTCATTCTAATTCCCGCGCGAAAAGAAAGAGAAGAGCAAGATCGAAAATTGAGAACCAGCTTGAAAGTGTTTTGCTCCCTGATGAGTAAAAATAGCCCGTGATGCTACACACCAACACTTACCTCGGCAAAATTATTCGTGGCGCATGCATTGAAACCAAAAGATCTACGGTAACTAAACTATCTGCGCTTCTCCTAACGACACCAGGCAGAACACCGTTAAAAAGAAACTTAATGATCGATCGATCGATCGACGATTAATTTCCCAAAGTTGCACCATCGACCATGCATCGCTCGAGACTGGCGGCAAGCATCGGAAGCATTGGAGGCTTTTGGAAAATTAGCCCTCGTGCATCGTCTCCGTAATGACGTTGCTGGGAAAAGCCACGCAATGTCACGCCACCCGTGCGCATGCCTTGCTAAGAAACAGCGTCGTGTAAAAAATCATATGGGCGTAGATTTTTCGTAAAAAACTCGAACGCGACATCCTGACACTTCCTTGCCCCGAAAAGAATCGGCAACTATAAATGCTGAAGCCCCGATCGTCTGTACAAACACATCGAGGATGCACAGTGTCGAGGTTGAGAGAAGCGTACTCGTGACAACGAACTCGAGCACGAGATCGCGTCCAAGAAGAATATTCCTCTCGGCTCGGACCGATCGTCCCGAAAACTTACCTCGAGTCTTGCAACCTCGCCAAGACCAAGTGGCCGTGTGTTAAACTACAAATAGTGAGATAAAAAAAAGTTAAACAGCCCATGCAAAAACATTCGACACTACTGAGCATCACGGCGACCGATCAGGAGCCACGTGAACCGACACTTCTTCGCATCTGTCAAGTCATCGGACTGTTCGACTCCGTTGCACATCTCATTCGTCTTTCGATGAACGTGAGAGACGAATTTCCCAGCTACGGCGAAGGTAAACGGAACATTCGCGCCTCGTTACGAACGATCGGTCCACGCTGGTTCCACGATCACCGTGGCAGAGGTATGTTTTGGGGAAGCTCCATTCGTTCTTCCTAACCAAAACCACACTTAGATACAAATGGGCGGATATTTATTCGCGACTCAATTATCGCGATCCATCTCTCCCCCTTTCGTCTATCCTTCTCGCCGTAATCGGCCAGCTGTTTCATATCTCGTTGCCCTTGGATGCGCAATGAAAAAGCATCTCCTTTATCGACCGTAATCTTTCATCGTAACGTCCGATAACTTATAATTAATGACGGTGAAACGTATGGAAAAGCTGAGACGAGCCGTGCACGGTTGCTTCTAACCGAAATCGTTGGAACGTACGCGATATCGATACTAATGCGTCAAAGAAGAAAGTCGATCAACCGAAGTTTCTATGATATGGCGTTTGCATTTTGAAACGCGACGGTGTTACATAAATACTGGAAAGTATTAGGTACCTATACATTATCAGATAAAGAGGCACGGAGCACGGTAGAATTCCTGTGAACTTGAAAACCATTGCTGCTACCGTCACTGATACGATTATCGGACATTCTAACAAGTGGAAAAGTTTGAGACTGCGGTGACTGAAAGTGACCGAGAATGAAACTCGGTGCCACCGCGCCGGTGCCGGAAGAAGCGTGCTCTCGAAACTGATCTACACGCTCTCCCTAGCGTTCCTCGATCGACCCTACACCTGCCATACCCTCGTGTCGTTAATTCTTAATCAACTTGCCAATTCTCAATTCTCTCTAGAAACGTGTCGGCTGTTATCTCCGATTGCCCGGGGCAGCCGGAACATCACCGATTCAAGATGTTACGTTGCGTCGTATCATTACGCTTGTTCCCTCTAATATCGTCTTTCTCGCAACCTCTCCCCCTCTATCTCACTCTCTCTCTCTTTCGTTTTCTCTTGTTCTGTCCCCAAAACCTACCTCATCCACTTGCGGGGGCGGAGTGGTCGCGGAGGCGTTTTGGGTCGTATTTGGTGGTGTTGTAGTAGTAGTAGTAGTGGTGGTGGTGGTGGTGGTGATGGTCGTGGTGGTGGTGGCTGGGGCGCCGGGCTCGTGAGGGTGTGAGTGGGTGCTACTCAGGGACGCATCCCTTTCGCGCTCCATCGCAAGCTTGTAGACCTTGTTGCGTAGGGTGCTACGCGGTATTCCGTAGATCACGGCCGCCCTTCGTGTGCCAAGCTTGCCGCTCTGGATATCCCTGAGGGCGGCCTGCAGCTCCTCCTCGGTGTAGGCCCTCCGGCCACCCCCGGCACCCACCACGGGGACACCACCGACGCCTGCCGCAGCTGCTGCCGCCGCCACAGCCGCTACCGGCCCGGTCATACGCGGTTTCGCGCGGTAACACGAACTAAAACATTCCATATGGTTTATTGCATCATCTCCTCGCCATCCACTTCGTCTTCGATTCTCTCTTCGCCTGGATGCACCGACAAACGACAAACAACACCTCTGTCGAAGCATAGCGGGGATAAAAATTCGCGCGCAAATTCTCCAGAGATTTGAATTCAACTCTCACAGACGTACGTACCTACGCGTGTACGTAGGTACCTATATAGTAATCGCTTGACCACGGGACACGGTTGTCCGTTGGAAACCGTGACCGCAACAAAGTTAGGGTAACTGGTAGTTTTCGTACCGCAGGCTCACGTGTATAGGTGGTTGGTTGACGGGCCAACTTGCACCACGGTTTGTACGCAACGGCCACGTGGCCGTCGTGGTACGCGCACGTGTTGTGCACGAGAAGCGGATCGATCCAACAGTGTCTCGTTAACACTTTGATCTCCAGCGTACGAGTGCATTAGAACGAATTCGAGCTACGAAATTGGACAAGGTATACTATAATAGCGGGGGCGAATTCGCTGCGAGGCGTTGTGCAATTAAACCGTTCTCAGAGTTTGATTTATGGCTCGAATTTAGTTGGAATCCCTTGATTTCGCTCCGGTTCTTACACACAATTCGCCCGACCATTTTACTCCGCGGCGTTATCGTCGGATTTACCTAGCACTCGAATTGCCAGCGATGAAAATTGACCGATGGAACGAGTGACGCGAGCCTGACAGCTATACGACTATTGCGATTCGTCTCATTGTTTGGTGATAAGATTACCCGTAAGAATTCATCGTGCGGCACCCCTGCCCCTCCTCGCCGGTGACTCGCAGGAACTGTAGGCCCCCCGATGGGTTCGTCGACCTATTCTCTGTCGGGCAGCAGTGCGAGCTGATAAAAGTGCATTTCGACCGTTCGGCCCCCACCCGAGTACCGCGCCGTTGGTTATCGGCCGTCGGTCGTCGTTACTGTTTTAATAATCGCGAACGCGACACCGAGCAGTTCTCGGCTAATACACGTGCATCCCAAGCGATTAGTAAGCGCGTCAGTGGTATCGCAGGTACCTATATACTTCGGGTGCGTGGATTCAGATAAAATTGATTGCGACGCCGTGAACGGAGGGAAGACCGATAAAGATTCGCGAGCGAACTCGAGCCCGAGAGCTATCTGGATTTTCCCGTTTTCGCGAAAACTCTACGTCAACATCGCGCTCGTAAATTGCCGTTCGGTGGATGGTCGGAGCTTCTAATTTCGACTTGGCTGGCGCGGTTTCGACGGCGGGCTATCTTATCGTTAATTACGGTGGCGCGCATGCGTCGGCGCGAACCGAGAACTCTTGTCCCATCTTCTTTTCTCTAACGTTTCTCCTCGCCTCTCGATCCTACTTGCGCCGCGGCACACGTACGACACACGCGAGGTACTTTGTGCCTTGGATGTGTCAGGGAGGTGCAGATTACGATGGACTAATAATAGACGACGATAAAAATTTGACGCGCAAAATGTTCCGCGGGGAAAACAGCGAAAACACGAGGGCAACGTACGGACACGCTCCGCGACTTTGACTCTCCGCGTTATTCGTCTTCTCTCTTTTTCCTCCCTTCCCCTCGAACGCGACGCGTTCGATCGTCGCACGTACTTTTCGCGAATGGCTGCGACACTCGAGAAGCTTATCTCGCTTAGGATTTACGTTTGCCGTTCCCCGTATTTTTACTTAGAAACCATTGAACTCGGTTAAGGAATGTAAAAGTTGGGACGTACGCTGCGCTGGGTGGTGGATGACGAAAGCTCGGTCTTTCGACACCCATTCACGAGAGCGCGTCGATTTTAAGCGCGATTTTCGTGCGAGTGTCTTCCGATTTCTCTTCCGTTCATCTTCGATTAACTTTCACGGCCGATTCGGAACGCAAAGTTTCTCTTTGTAATTTTCGAGTTACCCTTTGGAACGGGCGCGATGCTAAACCCCGATACAGACCGGGCCGGCCGTTTCGCGCCGAGCGAAACACCGCAATTTCGTTTAGGAAACGGATAAACGTTCGCGGGAACGCGATAATTCTACCGACGCGCAAATTCTATTGAAGAGATTAATCCGCGGATAACGGCGCGCGCCTGAACGCCGGCGTTCCCCGGCCAACCAACGACAGAAACAAAAAATTATTACAGACTTTCGAGGAAATTTTCGTAACGAGTAGAGGGAATCGCGAACAATGAGACGCGGGCCGGAAAAATTTGCAAATAAGCAGACGGCGGAACGGAAAAGTTTTTAATTACCAGCCCGTTCGGCTGCATCATAGATTCGAACCAGCGTGCAGCCGCGACTCCCATTCAATAATATGTACAACTTTTGCATAATAGACACGCATACGCGGCAAGTTCAATCATTAAAGCGATAGTGGCTGCGTCCGTGAAGAGTACAATCACCCTCAGCCTGACACCGGGTTGTCCACTAAATTGTCGTTTAACTCGAATCTGTTCCCCCGTCCCACGGAACACACGGCGCGGAATGCGATCAACAACACTTTCCTTTGCTCGCGCGGAATGCAAATACCTATATCAGAGGTAGCTTCGCCTCGCCACGAGGTGTAAAACGAGTCGCGCGATAACACTTGCACGAATCGACGCGCTTCTCCTCCCGGTTGCCATGCGCCGGCAACGAATTTTAATAAGACGGGGACAGTAGTCAATTTTCAGCTATCGAAACGACAGCAACGGGCAATGGACACCGCAAAGTACCTATATACCGCGGGGCTGGTGGGGCTGAAGAGACGTCTATTTATGATCGGTGCATCGCGAGGCAGAGGCATCACCGAAAACGGGATTAAAAATCTTTACGTTCAAATTTCACGCTTTATCATTATGAAAATGGTCGTTCCAGGGTTTTTTGGGGTCGCAGAATCTGATTCCGAGGTCAAAATTCTTATTAGATTAAAACTAAGCCCTGTAGGGGGGGGGGGGATGTTCTGTTTAACAGTGATTAACTTGAAATAACATAATCAAATCAGACAGCACTGTTAAACAAAACATAACATTATTTTATCAACATTTCCTCCCCCTACAGGGCTCAGTTTTAATCTAATAATCAGATTCTGCTACCCCAGAAACCCCTGAAATGACCATCTTCATAATGATAAAGCGTGAAATGTGAACGTAAAGATTTTTAATCGCCTTTTCGGCGATTCGGACCACTGTGCGTCGGTTTCGATCGGACAAAGTTAAATTGAAGAGAAGAGCTACTTACTTGTAGATACTCTTGGGGTCGATACCTGCTGGCATCCTTAGAGGTATTTTCTGTTGCTCCAATAGAGATATGTTGTTATCCTGTGACAGAAAAGGAAACGCTAGAATTAAGACTCGCGATAGGATTGACTAAGCGGGCCGTGATAACCCGTTTCCCTTGGAGTCGGTCGTTCCGTCGACATAAGCGCGATAACATGACAAGGCGACGATCGTTATGATTCTGGAGAGAAGATTCACCCACGCCAGAAGGTACGCGTACCTGAGAATTTTTGGGTTTGGCCGAGAGGTCGAGCGGTTGGTCGACCGGCGTCGCGGTGTCCTGATGAGCTTGCACCCCGACGTGAGGCGCCTCCCTCGGTGGTAGAACCCACTGGGGCAGTAAGGTGGGATAGGTACCGCTGAGAGCCGCGGCGACCACGGATGCTGCCATCGGATCCACCTGGACCGACATCGGTGACTCGGCCGATCGCGAGCTGCTGCTGCTGTCGCTCTGCGGACTCTGCAGAACGCGACATCGAGGGACGTTATACGTTCGTCCGACTCGTCATTGGTCGACGAAACACACGGAAAGGAATTGATTACCAGCGGCGTGGGAGGGCAGAAACGATCATGGAAAAAGGAATGTTCCGGTGGACGCGGCGGGACAGATCGAATCCCCGATGAGATTCCGTCTTCAGAAGGTAACGGCCGTACGGTGCGCGGGCCAGCTTCGTGAAACTTTTATAAGGGCGCCTGGTCGCGTCGCGTCGCATCGCGTCAAAGCGATCAAAGCCACGGGCGGTGTGGGAATGAAGGTGAGAAGTGGTTTTGCGGCTGATGGGAGAAAACTGAACGTTGACGTGCGCGTAACGGCGGAGGGTCGGTTGCGGCTTTCGGCTGCCGGCTACCGGCTACCGGCTACCGAATGCCGTCCGAGCGATTACGCAACCGGGGGCACGGCGGCGTGGCGGCGCGTGGCAGAGTGAAACAAAGTTGATGTCTCGCGTGGTACGGGCAAGAAGGCAACCCTTCTTCGAAAGGTATACTTACGAGGGGTGGCTGATCGTCGTGCGGTAGCTTGCCATCGAGACAAAAGTAGCACTTGTCCAACGGCTTCCAGTCTTCCGGCGGTGGGCTGGTGCGACGGCCTCCAATAACAAACGGCGCCACCGTGTTTCTACCGGCTCCATCAACCTCCCGGCACGGCAACCCTGACCTGGTCCCATCCCCATCCGAAGCCGGTGTCGTCAATATCGTTGGGCCGCCTCCAGAACCTGGCACTTCCTGCAGCTCCTCCTCCTTCTTCACTCTCAGCAAGCCCTGCGTCACCGGTGGTCGCTCCAACGCGACTTCTTCCGTTCGTTCCTGCAACAAAAATTCTTCCTGCTTCACTCGCTCTCGTCGGTGTATTGGATCGCCGGGCAACTGGAGAGGACAACGGAGAGGATACTCGAGGGGGAGGGGGATATTCGTGGAGGAAGGATACGAACCTTGGTCCCTTCCGTGTCGGTGGCGTTGGCAGTGGGATAATCCCGAGACGCTCGATCCTTGTTGTCTCTTCGAAGAGGGCTGATCGGCCTGTCGGCATCCTGATCGAGCTTCAGCCGTTTCTCCGCCTCGTTCTGGCCCCTTCCCTCCTCCTCTTCCTCGTTCTCTTCGTCGTCCTCTCTGTCGTCCGTGGCCTCCCCGTCGTTCTGTCGGCGTTTGCGTCGTCGCCTCGTTGTCGGAATCGTGGTCGTTCCTGTGGTCATGGTAGCCGCGGTGCTCGCCGACGCGATCGTCGCGATGCTCGTCGCTATCGTGCCGGTTGCGGTGCTGGTGGTGGTGGTGATGGTAGCGATACTCGGTCCCGTCGTCACCGTCGTCGCTGTTGCCGTCGACGTGTCCGTCGTTTTCGTCGGTGAACCCTCTCGAGCAACACCGTTCGCGTACTCGTCCTCGGCAACCTCGACTTTTACCTCGTCCGGCCTCAGACGACGCGGCTCTTCCTGCTGCTGATAGTGACGGTGATGATCTTGGGCCGAGGACTGATGGTGGTGATGATTTTGCAACGGATGCCTTTGCAGGCTGTCCTGCTTGACCAGGCCCGTCGTCGTCGCCGTTGTTGCCGCCGTTGTCGTCGTTGCTGCCGTTGATGCAGTGGTCGTTGTCGTCGTTATCGTTGCGGGTAACGAGGATGACGCCGGATGAAGCGTACGCGGCCCGATTTGTTCCAAATTCCCGGACACTGGGTCGCAGGACGACGAGAACGCCGGGTATAGCCGGTGGTGGGGCTGTGCCGTCACAGATTCGCTGCTGCGAGTACCGCTGTACAGGGTGTCCTGATATTGCTTCCATCTCCTACGGCCCATCAACTCCTCCGCTACCCGTTCCAGACCTGCGACACCACCGCAACTACATCAAACAATGATGAGCGCCGCTTACCCGATACCCCTGTGCAACCACTCTTAGAGCAACGGGAACCATTCGTGCGAATGCTCACCCTTACCATCGCGAAGTTTCCCCGCGAGCCAGCCTACGTCTACGCTACCGCAACATCACACCTTTCGGAAGGAAACGATTCATCGCGCGAGTACTTGTCTCTAAAAGATCATCGGTGATGGATATCATTTCGTTAGAACGCATGCAACCAACCGTCTTCCCTCGCCTGCTTGTTGAAGCAGCGTAAACGAGACTCGTTGCGAGCAGTGCAAACGTACACTGGGAGTGTGGTTTTCGGCCGGTGGAAAAGCGAGTTTCTCGCGTGCGCACAAAGATCCGTTAACCGCGATAACTCCCATAACGTACGCCGATGTCGGAATCACCAAAATCGCATGCTCGAGAAACCGACCGGACGTGGTGGTTTTTTGAAGGACACGGCGGTAACACGCACGTCCATAGTATCTGGCAGAATTTCGCAACCAAGAGAATTGCAGCACGCTAAATTGCCGGCGCATTACGAACGCATTTAGTAATCTTTCCTCCGTTTTTTTCCCGCCGCGAATCGTTCTATCGCGTCCACCGCTTCTCTACCCATAGAAATCCTGCTCCAATTACTATCTTCTAATTGCAAGTGGCCGGATCGCCGGATCCAGACCTCGTATGCGTTTTGTCGCACTTGCTGGCGAATAGGCGCGGCGATAACAGAATTTTTCCGCTTCCTTATCCAAAGGCCGAATAGCTGAATGTTATCGTAGCGACGTGACGTATGCGTGCGCCTAATTGCCAGCAGCGTGGCAACAAAAGGATCCGAGCCAGAGTTGGGCATTATTTAAATAAAAAATTATTTAAATAACGTATCAAATAAATGAGACTTTATCTTTATAGTTACTTTTATTTGAAACGTCACAAGTTAAGACGACAAAATTATTTAAAGGTTAAAATGAATGTCCATCAAATAAAAAAATGATTTGTGGCCGTCGGATAAATTCCCGTCAAACAAAAAGAATTATTTTCTGGCTAATTTTTATTCGAAATAAAAACAAATTTAGGTTATTTTTATTTGAAATTGTTGTCTTTTATTCGAAATCAATTTTTTATTTGAAATAATTTTTTGCCCACCTATGATCCTCGCCAGCCAAGATTCACACGGCTCTGCAAATATCCTGGCGTTCCGCGGCAGTTTTTCATCTCACTGTTTGCGACCCGATATTAATTCCCGAAATAAATATCCAGCGCGTACGCGGAATATCGAGTTCCAATGTAAATTCCAGTCGCGTTCATTTTCCGTTTGCGATCTGTGACGCGATGAAACTAACCGACAATCCTGTTTCGAAGCGACGAGACGTACTCCGCAACGCGTGACAGCGTGAAAACACGCGACAAGTGTCACTGGCGGATCGGCCGAAAAATCGGCGGCGTCATTTCCTACGGCCAGGGTACCTCGAAAGCTTTTCTACCGGATTACACCGGACTGGAGCGAGCCGTGAACACGTTTTCTCGTAGAGTCCCACTTTGAATGCGCCAATTGATTCTAAGCAGACACCCGGTACGGTGGCACGCGTCCCGCAAATGCACCATAACTGTCACGCCATTTGTTCGTCGCGTGTGCCCCGAGCACATGCCGACCGATGAATGTACGTAAATATATTCGCATGTGTACGTAGGATTCGCGTGCGCGAGAAGATCGACCGCGGAGGCGATTTTTCATGGCTGCCGCCTTTGTTTCTCCCCGAATTGATTTTGCTGGCCAGCCAGCGTAGGACAGTCGTGCCGATTAAAGCCGAGCCCGGCTCGCCGGCGAGGAGTGCTAGCGTTGTTCCTCGAGAACGCGGGCGCCGAAAAATTTGCAAATTCCACCGCGCTCCGAATCAATTCGCGTGAATCTATGCGGCCGATTCTGCGCGCGATCAGAATTCCCGCCTTCTGGTCCCGCCCCTTTACCCGCGGCTAACGCCGTTTTTTGATAAGGAATAAAAAAAAATACACCCGATTGGTTGCCTCCGCTCCTACTTTCGTTCTTTCGCGGCTGTCCCATGCGGGCCCGCGGATACGAAAATGGACGCGCGGCCCTTCGTCGCTGCGCGCCGACGAAAATTTAATGCGAACGGCAATTACTGGCATGAAGAATTGTATGCATGTAGGGTTCGGCGAACATCGATCGGGGACATAGCGAATTAACGCTGGCTAGGCTGCGAAAGGAGCGCGCGCAATGAAAAACATCTGAATAAATTATTATTGTTTGTCGAACGTTTCGAACGAATAGCGACGCCCCCCAACGTAGCCCATCGCCGTCCGTACGACCATTATTTAAACGCTCTAGTTCCACGCAGCTTATCAAATACAGGTATAATGCCAGTTTGCGGAAACGCGAACTGGATCTGCGCCGAGCGTCGCCGCGCCACGCCGCCGCTACGTATCTGCTTGCACGCGCGGCTGTCAGAAAAACGTATGACAAGCATTACGGTCAGGGCTGAGTTTGTACAGGCAGAGTTTAAATGGGGATCGAACCAGCTGCATTACCGTACAGCGACTCTGGGACTCCTTCGGAACTGTTTTCGGCCGCGACAACGCGTGCCACGTGAATTTCAAGCGCGTGTACTTAGCTAATGCGCGGCCTGTCTAAGAAGACGTTGCCGCAATAATTGCGGCACTTTATGCGAGCAAGTTCGATCGTTTTCCTCCAGCGATGCGTCATCCCAGTGGAAATATGATCGTCCAACGTCATGGACCGAAAGCGCGTTTGTTTCCTCGCTAGCAGGCTGATATCCCGGAGTGTTTGGTCATTCGTTGATTTTAACAATGCATCGATAAGGAGAATACGAGTTGCACAAGACAACGCAATCGTCGCAGCAAGCTAATCGCTGTATCGAGGGAGCCTCGAACTTCTTCGTAATCGAGCCGAGCATGCACCAAGACAACCGCAACAATTAGACGAATCATCATCTCGCGGGAACGTGCAGATTTCAAGGCTGCGTGGTGACTCATCAGAATCTGTCCACAATAAGGCGATCGTCGGGTGAAAAATCATCATTTCGCGTTAAATTTAGCCCTGGTTTCTCGGCGTTGTAAAATCCAGCTCGTCCACGGCTCGGAAGAGCGTTATTACAAAGAAACGAGTGGGGAAAACATTGGAATACGATTAGAGGATGCTAATTTCCATTTGAAGCGACTCATCAAGAAATACCTACGAGAAGGAATTATTCCAGTCGATGGACATTTGATAGCGAGCGCGCAGCTAAGATACCTCCCCCCCCCCCTCCCCCCTTTTCGTCGAAAGGTCTGATTAACTCCGGCAGAGTCTATCTCTATCCGCATCTAGTGGTTGCAGCATCATCGACCTTGCATGTAATCAATGGGCTCTGGGAGAATAATCCGGTAGGAAAGGTAGTAATCGCGCTTTTTCCTTTCACCGAGATCTACCGTCGAGTGGGCGGCGAAACACGGGATCCGGATTTCCAAATGAATGAACCTATCCCCAGCGAAACGCAACGGTATAAGCAACCGAGTGAAGAAAGAGGAACAGCTTCGGACACGGAATGTCTTTTGCAAGGCGTTCCCTAATGACGTAAATTGCTCCGAATCGGAAGGGATGGATCTGTCTCGTCGTTCACGGTGTCTAAACTCGCTAACGCGTTCCGAGGAACCTTGTTTAGTTGGTTAGCTAAGTAGCCACTAGCGCGTAATGCCAGCCAGCGCGATAGAAAAACAGCCGCGAAACGAGTCATTGGTGTCTGTGCCCGAGACATCGAATGGCCACCATTCTACTCGACTCGATTCTTCTATCCGCCGCAAGCAAAGCTCCAGCCTTTCATCGAATCCAGAAGTAATTAGACCGTTGACGCGGCTGCGGATGGAATTCCAGGCAGGAGGTGCCGAACCAATCTTATCTGGCGTGCCATTTAAGAAGAGGAAGAAGTAGGGCAGATGACCACGCCCGGGATTAAACCAATGACGCAGACTTGGCACCAGGAACTTCTACGGCGTATAAAACGATTATCCCTTCCCCGTGCTCTTTCGGGTGTTCGCGCGCGATTAAATGTTCGCGCCGCGAAATCGCCGGTCATCGAGTGGATTTGCTCCGAAATTCATTTTTTAAGAAGAAAAGTCGTGCCAAATCGGTGGAGGGGGTGGAGGGGGGGGGGCTATATAGAAGTATGTTCCCGGGGATAATGGCAAATGGAATCGCGGTGGAGGAGAAAAATTCGCGGAGGTCCCCGGAGCGATCGTGCCGCTCGTTCTCTTGATAAATCGCGAATCAAGATGAGGAAGATTCGAGGGAACGACGGAGAATCTACTTTCCACGGGCGTCCTCCGTGTGCCGAGGATATAGCGGCACCATTCTTCAATTCTAAATCGAATGGCCTCGGGGCACATCCGACCAATGGCGAAGCCGCAATTTTAGATCGGAGCGCACGAGACTATATTTCCCCCACCCGCGGTCCTGAGTGTTGGTGCTATTCCCTTGGTCCCGTCACTAATCGTCGGCCCGTTTCGACCAATGGCAATCCGGTTTAGACGAGAGTAGAAGGTTAGGAAATGGGTGGCCGGGCATGGTGGGGCCCCGCAGCTGGCTCTCACGACGCACAAGGCTATCCTTTGTCCGAAACTCGCCTGCGATTCGCCTGCGATTCGCCTGCGCCGCTCAGCCTTTGGGACGATAATAACGAAATAATTGCGATAACGACCTCGTGCCAGCCGGAACCTATACTTTTTCACCGAGGCCGCCGTATCGGCACCGCCGAAAATCACCAATGGCAAATCGAGCAACGACGCTAAACTGGATAAGCGGCCAATGTCCACGAGCTACCCGGCGATCTTTCGCCAGAGTTCGTTTCGTTGCAGCGATTCGAGTGTCTTTCCCCATTCGTCCCCGCTAAAAAAAAGCAATATTCTTAGCCGCCTACTCGAGAGTATTATCGGCAACGCTTTGTTGCACGATCGCGAGATTCCCATTCACCGGCGAGAGATCGGTTAGTGGTTTTCCAGGCGAGCAAAGGACGGAGAGCGCGATGGATGTCGAAATACTCGGAGCGTTACTTGTCTCTCAACAAGGCATGGAACCCAGCCGTGCCTCATTAAGATCTCGAAACGATGCCTGCCAAAGATAGAGCTCCCGAAGGTTACTTGTTAATCTCCCGAACGTATTAACACCTGAAGAATTATTGACAAAACCTTGCGCTCGCGCCTCTCCGCCAGTACGTGTATCCTTTCGAAGCTTCAATCAGTGTGTCGTTGCCGGGAATCAGGCGACGGTTCAGTTTCCGAAGCAGAGAAAAATATCGCACGTAGGTATTTTAAACGCCTGGACGGACCGTTGCGACGAAAAAATATGGGCGAATCGCAAGAAAGAGGTAAGGGACCCGCCGCCAAAGGCTGTTACAAAAGCACGGAAGAATAAACGAACAATGAAAGCAATGCTAACCAAAAGTACCAGCTGCCGAAATTTCTGGTCTCCCTCTCTTTGTCCTTCAACCCTTTCCATTCGATGGAACCGACAGGCCGGCGGTACCGGCCGCTAGGCAGTCGATGTATTATCGAGCGACTGCTTCTTTTTCTTCAACAATGTTCGTCAAGGTGTGCACGCGTGTCTGTACTCTGTACGTACACAGATCTACGTGAGAATATGTAGGTACGAACGTGGGCTGACCTCGCGGACCATTCTTCTTCGTTCCTCCATCTCTCTTTCTCCCTCTCGTTCACGCTCACGTTCCTTCCCTCTCCTTTCCCTTATTCTCTCTCTCACTTTGTCTCTCGTCTATATACCTCTCTATACACCGCCTCTTCTCCGTGCCACTCACTCTTTCTCGACGATTCTCCACTGGTAGTATAATGACCTCGGGAATCACTGCTCGGGTCGAACTAATGGAGCGATATCGTGCAATGAAATAATATACTTGAACAATGCGAAATTACGGCCCCGGCCGCTGCGCTCGCTCCTCCGAGGGCCTGGAAATTTCAAGAATCCGCGACCTCCGCGATCCACCGAAACGCTTTAACGGGACCGCTCTATCGGGCTCTAGGTAACCGTAAACCTGATAAACGACAACAAACGCTACGAGGCATCGGACATTTCCCTCCTGTCTCTTTTTCCAAATGGAGAGCAACACAATTCCCACGAACTTACCCGTAGGTGCTCCTCGCCGATGAAAATAACTTTCATAGGAGAAACTTGCTGTGCGAGATATTATCCAACGGTTGGAACTGGATAATCACAGTGCTGGCGTTCAAAGTTACTCGAGCAGAGCCGGTTAAAGAGCCCGGGAATGCAAAACGTACATAGGTACCCACTTCCGAACGCGGCGGGAGGATTCCTGCCGATATCGAAGAACCGAGCATCCAGCCGTACTTTCGACGTCACGTTAATTCGTCGAGCGATAATACGAGGGGTAACCAGACACCGAGGCGTACCGCCGTCTTGTGACCCATTTATCGGTCCCCGGTGTCTTGTGTTACCCGCGGGAAGAGACGAGGATTCGTCGCGAGATTGCGGCGTGTGGGCTACGTTAAATTCATCGTTGACAAAGCGGTGACACTGACGAATCGGAATGCAGAAGTCGGAACGCGCGAAGCCGGAAGCGCGAAGGACATCGTACGGTCGCGTTAAGATATCACCACCTTAACATCCTCTTCCCGTCGTTGCTTCGGCGAAAACCGCCAACAGCCACGCACACATTCGAACAGTACGGTATAATTTGCAGTTTTCGTACGTCGTCAATGTTTTAACTGTGCGCTTACTCGTCGGGTTTATCGAGTTTCACTTGATAGCGGAACGGTAACGGTGAAGGAAGCGGGCTAGAAGGGAGCATCGTCGTCACGAGACGTGAGCTTAGCCATGAATCGCAAGAGAAGGAAAGAGAGCGAGAGAGAGCGAGCGAGAGAGAGAGAGAGAGAGAGAGAGAGAGAGAAAGAGGTAGGGAGAGCAAGGACGAAAAGTCGTGTGTATACAGGCAGGCCTAAAATACGTGGCACAATCCAAACACGCCAACTACTTGGACGGTGCATCTTCAAAGTCGATTACGCGAGAGAAAAGAAAAACTGCTGCGAGAAGTTTATCCGACATAGCCGGCTCATCTCTTTCGGATGAATGAACTCCTTCTGGATCGTATTACCTGCTTTGAGGCAATCTGTAGATATGTACATACATATATGGAGAAGGCGACTGTCTGCGGGTAGAAACGATTAGGAGGAAGATAGAACAAGAGCGATCGCAAGAAAGGATGAAGAGATTAGATCTAGCAGAAAGGGAGAAAGAAGAAATATGCTTTGGAATAGAACCAGGGGGTATATCGAACGTGAGATGAAGATAGAAACTGAAAACCGAGAGAAGCGACAACGTGTGCAGAGGCTAGAGAAAGATAAGCTCAGAGAAGGGAATCGGAAACGAAAGGAACGAGATAGAGAGAGAAAGAGATAGAGCGAGAGAGAGAGAGAGAGAGAGAGAAAGACCAGCTAACTTCACATGCTGCGTTTGCAACGTGCACGTGCACGCTACGCAGCCTCGTGTACCGGTACTAACAGTGAAGACGAACTAAAACATATAGTAACACGGTCGTTTTGCACGTCGCGATCAAGTACAGTTCTACGTGGATCAAATTCGACGGATGATCGAAAAAGATGGATTAAAACGCATCAGATCGCCATCCGTCATCCGTTCAACGTTTCGACGATCATTTTTGCCATTGGATATAACGGAATCGTGTCGTTTAACGGGAGATGTATGAATGCATTACTTACCCCGTTGAACAGCATTAAAAATAATCGAGGCATGTATAACAGGCTGGCTAAATTCTCAATTCATACATGTACGCCTTGCGGCAGAGTGAGGTTAGTTTTCGCGGAGAACGTGCCCAGTTCCGTACAAATATTTCGATCAGTGTATTTTCGACGTAGAGTTCTTTCGAAATGCTTGTTCTGGAATTTCAGGCAACACGTTATTCCGTGTCACTGTCACTTCGTTTTTCCGATCAAAGAATGAAATAACCGATCGTACGTCCGATGTATAATGTAATGGATACATGTACAAGTAACAAACAAGGTAATATTCATGAGAGATCAATGCAGCGAAATGCTTTTATGACTAGTATATGAACAGACAAAGCATGCTTAGGACACCTTGCTCGTTTCTAGCACAAACTACAGCAGAATGATGTCGCTGTTGTAAAAACTTGGAGGTTATTTCAAAGAATTGCGTTTATTTACGTTTGAACGAAAGCTCTTCGGCACTGATCAAGATTACAAGATAGACTAAACATCTGAAACACGACGCGACATTTCGTCCTACACTCGTTACACCGTTGGTCATTGGTCTTACACGTAACATAACATTTTACGTATCACAGTTAGTTATCAACACTTCTAATAATTCTGATTTTATTAAACGCGTTAAATTTACGCGTTAAGCTTTCCCTATTGCAAGTAAGTACATACGTGAAACTAATTAAAAAGTGCCCTTGTTGACTCGCATAGTGCTAACCGCTTTTTGCTTATAATACTAGTGCTTAGAACTTTAGTTGGTCATGTGACCGCACTAAAGCGCGCGAAGACAATGACGCGATTCCCAGCGATCAGTTCAAGAAAAAATGGCGTGGCGTCTAGTCGAACCGTAGTAATCGCGAGTGTCTTCCGCGTTTCGGTTGGGAATTTATTCCCCACAGTGCAAAAAAGTGTGTGATCACCATTTGGAATACGTGCGCGAACGAGTGATGATAAAGTTTTCTCGCGATATCGCGTGTTAGTGTGAAAATTTGTGAATTTTAAGTGCGTGGAATTTGATCGCGAACGGTTACGGGTTTTCAGGCGAGAGATTCTCAGGTGACGACTACGATCCCGGCTTGGAAATGGATTATGGACTTGAATTTGTCGAATTCGTCGGATTCGTCGGATTCATCCCATCAAATGATCTGGCAGGGCATCCAGCGCAAGAACCGAGGCTACTTGGCAGTGGTGAGTGAATGGATATTATACTTATAGCGAATTATCCAGACTACGGTCGTGCGAATCGGTAGTTGAGAGTCAGTAGCCCATAACGGTATTTCTCACGAAGTCTTGATTGAAATACGTAATTACCGTACTTCCGATGTGAATAGAGGTAGATGGATAGGTCCTCTCGCGAAAGGATACAGAATTAGGGGTAAAAGGATTAAAAAGCTTGACATTTTCGTTGAATTTCTGTGGTCGCTTGGTACGGAAGCAGCTCGCTCTCTCAAAGCGTATATACGGTTGAACGATACGTAGAATAGGTAGCTCGGGGGTGTAGTTGATAGAACGAAAAAGGAATCGCATCGTGGCAGAGATAATTTGTCAAGTACAAAGGGGACAAAATTACCGGTGCAGGATATATAGGTGCATATGTACATGCATGAATTTTACAACTAACGCCAGTCGACTGCTCGTCGCGGCACGGCTGGTTATATTTTACAAGAATGACCATTAATATCGTTCATTGATATTAATTCCTGCCAAGCTTAATAATTATCTGACAGCCGGCGCGATCATTTAATGGATTATTATGCGCTTCCATTCGCGTATTAACTCATTTTACGGGTTTTAAAAAACAGCCTCGATGCGAGCCCGTTGTTGATTCTACAAACTGTTTACGCGACGCGCGATCTCCAGTCCGCATTTAGGCGGGCGAAAAGTATTTCGTAAAATATTTATGCTCGTCGAAGCCTGCCCTCTGCGCGTCATATTACTCGCGTACTTGAAAACGGGGGCTATCGCGAATATGTATAGGTACCCACATACATACATCGCAGTGCGTGGCCTCGTACGAATTCTCTTGCTCAGGATTGGGCGTAATTCCAATGAAGTTTTACGAGACTGAACATTTAACAGATTTCGCGGACGATATTAATTAAGGAAGATTGTTTCGATAAGAAAAGTGAATTCATATTCCCCGGATACTTGATGGAGTTTCACTCGTGATTCGCGAAATTAGAGATTCTTTATCGACCCGGTGATTTCCGAGCCGTGGAAGCCGTTGCACTTTTTCTCGTAACTCTCCGCGTAAGAATGGGGAGATATGAAACGGCGCGGCGGGCAGAAATAAAACTCACGGTGAAGATCGAGTCGTTTGGATAGGGCGCCGCGACCGTTCCGCGCGGCGGTAACCACAAAGTCGTTCTTCAGTCTGCACTTTCCAGCGCGATTCGTTGCATCGTGCCCTCTCTCTCTCTCCCCCCTCTCGCTTTCTCCACCAAGTGCTAATGTCGCTTTGAAGTTTTTGGGAGAAGGCGTCGCATCGCTCGGCAGAGGAGCGCGGACAAAGGCAAAGGACAGAAAGAAGGAGTCGCGCACATTTTCGTCAATTTAACTTTGTCCTCCCTACTCGGTAGGCCACGTAGGATCGCTCAGCATTTCGCCCCCCACTGAGACACCCTTCTTCTCGTCGCGTCCGCCCCTGTGTGCCACTCTCACCCCCACCGTTCCTTTCGCCTCGTCTCATTTCGTCTCACCCCTTCCTCCGCGGCTTACCCCGTCTCGCCTCGTCGAAGCGAGGTCAATCGACGGAGAGGGCTGAAGACGACCCCCACCCTTCGCCCGCCAGCCTCCCTACCACGGCTACTCAATATCGTTTCATTACGCACCCTGCTCCGCCATACCCATCCTCCACCTCCGTCCCTCCCTCCCCCCGATCCCCACGGCCCTCCATCCCCCTTGTCCGCCACCCTCTGGCTGCGCCTGCACCGCCGCCTCCTCCCCCCTCGCCACTGCACCCACTCGCCCACCCTCGCCGCCCCGATCACCCCTGACCCTCCTACTCCAGGTGGAGGTGTTCCCCCTGCCTCCCACCACCTCTGCTGCTTCTTCTCCTTCTCCTTCCCCGCCTCCACCCCCCCTCGCCACTTCACCCCATGAACGTCTCGCTGCTACCTCGGCGACGAAACACGAATGCCCACGAATTTTTATTGTTACTTCTCGCGCTGCTTCCTCTCGCCTCCCCTCTCGCGACCTTTTTTTATGCGCCTTTTAACGATCAGCAGTAACTGCACCCACCCGAACACTCCTCCCCTCTCCCCCCCCTCCCCCGCCACCCCCTGGCACCCAGATCTTCTTCTCTGCTCGCGCCTTGGAGGCGAGCGTTTTCTTCGGACTCCAAGGGTGTGGGTGTACGGCAGAGAAAAAAAGGGTGGAAAACCGTGCCCTGCGAACTGTTCGTTTGCCGCTCGCGCGGCGCAACAGCGTGCGACAAGGGCGGGGTGGAGGAATATTTTGCTCGTTGAAACCTTTTCGATTCGGCCGCGAGTCTTGCGCGAATGCACGCGTAACGGCGGTTTTCATCGGCGCGCGGGCAAAGTGGCCCTCGGCTATGATTTTCCAAGCGTCCACGAGAAGCGTTCGCAAACGTACACCGCACCACAGTGGTACACGTGGACGCGTGCAGCGTCTGCGTTTCGCCGAACGCCGGCGGGTGCCTCGGATCTCTGTGCATACGTACTGCGTTTACGTCTTCTCGTCTCCTAACAATGTCCTCCGTCGTGCGTCCTCGTTCGACGTCCTCGCGAGGATGCAGGCATTGTTACTGCCGTTCGTCGCGACGCGCGAAACTTTCGCGGAACGGTATCGCGCCGGGCATCGATTGGAACGGTTGAATCGCGGTCGGTGGGAAGGAGTATCGCTTCGTTACGTCCAGTTCCATGGTCGACGGGCACGGAGCGATTCCGACCGATGATTACGCGCACGAACGATCCACTGATCCCGAATTACGTGACGCGCGACAGCTTTCCGCGCTGGAAAATTTTCGAAAATCCCCCGCGTCGGCGGCCGGTATCGATCATCTCGCGTGTACCTGCCGTTCCGAGCAACACGTGCAACGTAACAGGTCGCGATTGGGATTGATCGCGGGGCGACAGGGAGCGATGCCGTGGTCGATTTCACGGAATCCCGACGCGAACCAGCACCTTGACTTTGTTCGAGCACTGTAGGAACACTCGGGCATACACCAGTCCCCCGGCCGTTTCTCGGTCTTGTTCGCGGTCACGTTGCCGGGGAGTAAGCAGGACGAGAAGCCCCCCGGTGCACTGTGCGGCAGTCGAATGCCGATGCCGAGACGGTGGATGCAGGCCAGCACTAGAGGCACTCCGATGTGGTGGGTGAACGAGACTCGATTTCAGGCCCGCTACCCTCCGTCACCCTTTCCCGAACGCATACTGGTCGATCTCCGAAGATCATGGAAGTCTCGAGAGGAGTACGCCGCCGGCACAGGTCTAACGCGCACACACGCGGCTCTCGCTCGCACTCCTGCACCCTTGCGTTTCCGTCTTCCTTGTCCCCCGGTTTCGCTCGCTCGCTCTCTTTCTTTCGTCCTCTCCGCTTGCCCCGAACGAGCCACTACCGCCTTCTTTTTTAGAATCTTCGCGACGGGGGTAGGAGAACCGATCGCGAGGGAAAAAAAAGACGGAAACGCGGGTCCGGAGGGAGGAAATCGAAGGGCGAGCGGGGCCGCGGGGGGGGGGGAGAGGATTGGTCGCGAGGGATAGTGGTGGGTGTCGGGGTGGCCGGGGGAGGGGTCGCGGGAGCTGGGGTGGAGGGAAAGACTCGCGAAAATTTCTCGACCACCAGCCGCAGCTGCGTTCCGAAATGAGGAGAGACGCGAACGAGAAGAGAGAGGCAGGGTGGGCGAAGAGAGGCCGTAGGGGATGAAGGTAACGCGAAAGGGGTTGGAGGGGGCGGAGGAGGGACCAGAAGGAGGAGGAGGAGGAGAAGGAGGAGGGACGAAGGGTGAGGTTACGAAAGTGGAAGAAGAAGCGTAACGGCGAGTGCACGCAACAGCAGCGCGCGTGGAAACGCGCCTTCTACGAGTAGCGGAGGACTCTTCTCTTGACGGACTAGCCCGAAGGCACAGGGAGGGAGAGAAGGGGGAGTGTAGGAGGACAATGGTGGGGGCGTAAGCGACGGCGAACGGGCAACAGAGGGATGTGGATCGGTGTGGGGGAGGGGGGTGGGAGGGGGGAGGGGAAGGGGGCAAGGAGGGTGCAGGAGGAGGAAGAAGGGAGGCAGTAAGGAGAAGAAAAGAAGGTTTCGGGCGGCGGCCGGGATCGCTCGGTTGTCTGTGGTCAAGGCACGCAGCTTGTGCAGTATTCTCTGCGCGTCTCACTCGCGTATGTATACCATACCGTTGGCTGGTAGTGGTGGCGGTGTTAGCGAGGAGGCGCCGGCGTACAAGGGTGCTAAAGGGTGATACGCGAGCCGAGGCTTTGCCATTCTTCCTTACGCGGACCGAATCTTACGCTGGCCTAATTAAAATAGGCGCGGTCCGATCCGACATTTCTCGGAATCGCAACCGCCCCACCCCCCCCCCTCTCCGCCGAAACTTACGATCAACGATAAGTGATCGCGGAGCTGGCGCGAGACCATTCGATCCTCGATTCCCCTCCCCGAAATATTGAATCTTTTTCCCTCGCCGTAACGACCGCGGCGAGAATATTGCTCGAAAGATACACAGAGAGGTGAAAAATTGTAAAATTCAGGAGCGCACGAACCGAGGCGTACGCGCGAAATATCGCTATGTTTCTCGACAGCATGCAACCACCCTGTTGAACGTACGGACACGAGTAGGAGTCACGCCTGGCTCACAGTCAACCAGGATTCGGCGTTTCGGTTCGCAACAGGTCTCACCACCGGCGTTGCTTCTCTCTTTCTCTCTTTCTCTCTCTCTCTCTCTCACTTCTCTTTCTCTCTCACGCTCTCTCTCTCTCTCTATCTATCTTTCCCTCCACCCCCATCTGTGACTTCTGTCTCTCTCGTTCCCACCCTCGTCGCCCCCCTCTCTCGCTCTGGTTCTCTCGACATCGGCACACAGATAGTCAACTCGTGCTCTTGCATCTGTGTATCCCCAACACCGTTCGGAGATTCGCCACGAGGAACGTGGAACAGTGGCTCGCGAAAGTACGCGGGGTACATTTGCGATTAAAAATTGTAACGATCAAGATACTTTGGTATCCGGCTGATTGCGGTTTAAGCTTGTAGGAGACAGAAAAAAAAATGATATACCAGACTGCTCGTCGCACGCGTACGGCCTGAAAGAGACAGTATCGACGATCGGGATTTCACTCACCGACTACGAAGACCATATTCTTTGTCCATCGCAGCAGCTCCCGTCGGATGTGTCTGCGTTCCTGTATGCAGCGGGCATAGGGGCACTCCGCCATTTTTGAAATCACATCTTAGTATGTGTATGTGTGCGTGCCGGCCGGGTGCGCCTGCCTCGTGTTCCCGCGTGGCTATCCACCCCCTCCGTCGCCGGCCGTCCTCCCTACTCGTCGTCGTTCTCGTCGTCGTCTTCGTCGTGGTTGTCGTCGCCGTCGCCGCCGCCGCCGCCGTCGTTATCGTCCTCGTGCTCGCGCTCGTGCTCGTCGTCTTTGGCCTTCTGTTCCTCTCGCTCTTTCTCACCGGCCTCGGTTGACCGGCTTTCTCGACCACCCGCCGTCGGTCTGGTTGGATCGTAGCTGGTTCACCGCGACCGCGATCGTTGCCGTTCCCCCGGCGTGGTTGAGCGCGCGCGGCGAACGCGGGGCGTCCTCGAGGAGGGCACGAGGGGGCTGGATGTCGCGTATGCACACCGCAGCTTTAACGTGCGTGCCGGGTGCGACGTCACGCGTGACGTAGCGCGCACCAGGAATGGCCAAAGTCGTCGGGGGCCAATGGTGGCGGTCCGATGATCGTCGCCGTCGACGTCGTTGTCGTTATCGTCCTCGCCCTCGCCCTCGTCTTCGTCCTTGTCCTCCTCCTCCCCCTGGCCGCGGTCGTCGTCGTCGCCGTCGTCGTCCTCGTCGTTGCTATCCTCGTCCTCGTTCTCGCCCGCGTCCTCGTCCTCGTCGTTGTCGTCGTAGCCGGCGTCGTTACGTCGGCTGTTGCAGCGGCGCTCTTTCGCAAGCGTCGAAGAGATGGCGAGGTGACGGCAGCGACGGTGACGGCAACGGCGGCGATGCTGCTCGAGTAGGAATGGGAACGCGGAGAGACGACTACTCCCTCGTGCTGAGACAGGGTTAAGGCACCGAAACGCACAACACACGTGCGCGCTTGCGCCCTGAGCAGTGCGAAAGTGCAGTCTGTCGCCGCCGAACGGGGTCTTCTCTTTTCCTTCCTCTAGCCTCCTTGCCTCCTCTCGCTCCGACCGATTCCGCCTTCCAAACTCACCCCGCCGATCTTCTCGCGGGGGACTTGTCCGGAGCCAAGTTCAGCGGACGTTATCTGAAACAATTCAATGGACGGTCGTTACTCTTTAGCCACTCCTGGATCTTGCGCTCGCGTTCCGAGGGATCGATCGCTCGTCGATCGTCGATCATCCTCGATCCCGTTCCCGCGGTCGACCGACAGACCGACAGCTGATACGGCGAGAGACGGTTTGATAAACTGCTGCGTGAAAGGGGCAAAGGGTGCAGGCCCCACCCCGAAATAGACGGGGTAGCGCTACTCGAAATGAAACATTGCCGGTAAGAAGAACGTTGGAGCCGATGGTGTAGGTAGGAAGGTGTAGTAGGGGCGGCTCGCACTCTCGCGCGGTGACGCGATATGGGCAGGTGGGGTAGGAGAACGGGGGCGGGGGGGGAGGGAGGGGGGAGGGCAGGAACAGGAGAAAGAGGAAGAGGCGCGCAGGGTGGTCGGAGGGTAGCTATAGGGGCGGATTCGCGCGCTCTACGTCGGCGAGGGGGTGGGTGAGCGCGCACCGCCGAGAGAAAGAGAGAGAGAGAGAGAGAGATAGAGAGAGAGGGCGAGAGGGAGAGGGAGAGAGGAAGAGGGAGAGAGAGGAGGCAGAGTGCGCCTAATATGCAACAAGAGAAAAAGAATTGGCGATCAATAGGTAGTAGCTGGTAAGCGTCCTTTCATCCGCCCCCGCGAACACCCTCGTCCTTTCTACTTGCCCTATTCCCCTCTCGTCCGTCGTTCACCTCCTTCCTTCTCGGGTGCCTCTATCCTCGCGCCACCCCCGCCAACCCCCCTCGCGCCCCTGTCCCATCTTGCCAGCCCCTTGATTCTCTCGCGTTCATCGCGAAACTTGTCCGCTCCATCGCCTTCGTCGCCAACATATTCGCTCCAACAGCGCGCCCAACATCCCCTCTGCCACCGAAAACCAAACATCTAATTGGCCTCTAATCCCTCTAATTCGGCCTTCTCTCTCTTTCTCGCCTTCTCCGTTTCACGCTCCATCGCGCCCGCTCGCTCTCCCTGCTCGCCGCCGCGTTACGTTCTTTCCCTCGGCTCGCCACTCTCCGGAGAAACTTTCGGCTAACTCTCGGGTACACGTGGCAACGGCAGGACGCGGGCGGGGTAGCCGCTCGGCGACGGAGAGAATAGTTGCCCCGACACGGCGCACGGCTCTTCCAGGACAAAAGTACGGGGATCGCGTTTAAATCTTAATGCCGCGAACGAGATTGCAACGGTTCACGGCTAGACACTTTCCCTCTCGAGCCTTTCACCCTCCTCGCCCCTCTCCGCGTCTCTTTTTCGAGGGTGTGTTTTGACGCGCGAATTTCGCAACGTCCGCGTGTGCATCATCGATCCGGCGAAAATAACACGGCTCTCTGCTAGCCGACGATTCACCGGTACAAACGCGGGAAAGTAGATCTCGCCGGCTCGGATCGATCTTCGTCTGCTCGTCAAAAGGAATATGATCGATAGTGTTTCGTCGTCGCGACACACGGCGTAGATAGGTGATCAAAATCGGAGCGGCGATGGCGCGGTGGCGGCGACGGCGGTGGTGGTGGTGGTGGTGGTGTCGTTCGTTAAAAGCGTTTGAGTCGTGCTGTTGATATTCCATTCGCGCACGGACGCCACTCGGTGAATTGAAGCCAGCCGTGAGCCAGCACGCCGATACCACTGACGCTGCAAGATCGATTGGATACTAGTTGTTCGGCTAGGTCCTAGGTAAATCTACGCGAGCAGTATCGATGAAACACACGGGAGCCTTCGGTTCTACGATTCCACAGCCGTTCCATATGTTCCGAGGCGCGCAAAAGTAGAAGGTAATTGGAGGCAATTCATGGCCGGTTCTCCCCCAGTCTTTCGTCTTCTCGTCAGCCGTTTCTAGTAAGTGGAAGGAAAGAGCGACAGCTTTTGCTAGACGGCCTGATTTCGGCGCGGTGCTCGTCTACGCGTGACGGAGCTTCTGCCGATGTCATTGAACCCTCGCGAGTACGCTGCTCGAGGGAAAAATGTGCTGGGCTCCTAGAGTAGGGGGGACCGGGGCTGGTAGGCCAGTTTTTCAATTTTTGATTTTTAATAAATTATGTGGGCGAAATATCATTAATCCGGTTAGTATATTTCATAGGGCATACATTTGGCTATCTGATTAAATTATTAGTGTTGGCTCAATGTGATAACAATTAAGGTATTTTAATGTTTTTCTAACCTGCCTCACGATCGGGGTTGGTTGACCTACGGTATGTGGTAGGTTGACTATATGTAGGTACAATCAGTTAAGAAAATGTTATTAGTAACTTATCTCAGTGGTAATAAAATACCACAATGTCGCAAGAGTTGTTTCTTTCTTTCATATTTTAATAAGCTGAACAATTTTTCAACTTAAACATTAATTATAATGTATTTATAACATAGTGTACAGTTTCGGGTTGTTATCCCTATATCAGCCTAACGAAAGGGGGTAGAAATCTGAAATTTCTCTCAGTGGATTATTAGGCAAAGAGTATTATTTGGTACACATAAATACTAAAATTGGCGCTGGGGCCGTTTTTCCTATGCTTACCCGGCTAGACCCTTTAAACAAAAAATAAAAATCGCGTTATGAATAACAAAATAACAATTTAAATCTTATATACAAAAATACTATGTCGATAGATCGTCTAATAAACAAACTTTAAAATAGTCCCTTAACATTTATTCTATTGTAACTATACAGAGTGCGAAAAAATAAAATCTTTAAGGAAAAATATTTACTTACATATTCAAACTTTGCAACAAACGCTGATAACTATTAAAAAACGTGCCACCGCGGGGTCGAACATAAATGCATGGCATAGTAGAAGTGACTTCTTTCTACAGTGGATATTTCCGCGGTAGAGCATATGTCGGTGGAAAGTTATTAACAATTAATCAACCTACCCCTTGAGACAACCAGTCCCGGTCGCCCCTACTTTGAAGTAGTCGGAGTTCTAAGATGCGTCAGCTCTACTGTATCAAGTATTTCACGGTCGGAGCTTTTCCTCTCGAATTTCAGTGTGTTCTAGTAGACTCGAGCCTTCGACCGTGCGATAAATTTTAAACTGCGACGAGACTCTCAGAAACGCGAATTGTTTTTTTCTCGCTAGTCACTTAATTCCTCGGATATAGAAGAGCTAATAACTTTCCGCGGTGTAAGTATCCGTGCGTCTTGGACGGTCACCTTGCTCGCTCGGTTCCTAATCGATTTTCCCATTACGCGAATCCGGGGAGTGCTTCGCACACACTCGCCTCGCTTTCCGTCGTTCCGTGTCCAGCCTGCATTTCCGTCCACGGACAAACGGTCTCGATTCCCCTGTCCCACCTTCTTCTCCACTTTTTCCACCCTCCCCCCCCCTTCGCCCTCTTCCTACTCTTTTTCTCCTCCTCGAGTAGCTACATCTACGCGGCCTTTCCCATCCGTGTTTTTCTTTCTACTTCTCCACGGTGGGCTCGCACTATGTATCTCGAGCGCTCTGTCTATTTCGAGTCGACGTACCCGCGGCTTCACCGTACTTTTCAGATAACCGTCTGGTCGATTTGCGATCTGAATTGTCCGGCCACGGCTCGTCGCCGCCTTTGTCGTTTCATTCTAAGCGGAAATAAAACGCGTTTCCGGGTAATTCCCTGAGTCGATCGATGCGATCGAACGTACGTGGATAGAAGGTTAGTTGATATTGCTCGACGGGATTTCCATACGAATTGGAAGAGTTAATTAGGCAGGTATCGCGCGCGGCGCGGAAGCAGAAGCGTTGTGTCGTCGTCCCCGACGGTGGCGAACGATGGCTGGTGCGCCGTCGTTCAAAGTGGTAGAATTTTTTCGAGGCGAAAGGAACTCGATCGCGAACGAGGAAGATAGAAGCGCGTCGCGGCTTGGCTTGGCGCGGCGGAGGCGGAAGGGTAGGAGGACTGCTTCAGGAAGAGCAGTCAGGGGTGGTCGAGAAGGAGGAGGAGAGGTGGGAGAGATGGTGCACTCGGTTTTTTTCCCGGTCGGGGGGAGGCAATGGGCGCGAGGCAAGGGTGCGTTGGATTCGGTTACTTGGTCTCACCCCTTGGACCACCTCCACTACCGCCTCTAGCAGCAGCAACAGCGAGCGGCGGCGGTGGCGGCAGTCGCACAGCACACTCTTTCCCTCTCGCACTCTCCCTCCTCTAGCCACCCCGAACCGCGTCTCCTCTTCCTCCTTTTTCGTCTTCCTTTCCCGCTCACTCTCGGCCCCTCGCTCGCTTTCGTTTTCTCCCTCTCGGCCTCCAGCCCTCTCGCTACCTCTCTCTCTCTCTCTCTCTCCATCTCCGTCTCCGTCTCCGTCCCACGCGCCTCAGCACGGTGCTTCTCGTTTTTTTAACGAAGGATCCGCTCAATACCTCGGCTGTCATAACCTCCCGGCACCCTTCCAGGGTGGCCCGGCTGCCACAGCAAAGCCACCCTCCGCCTCCTTGCGCCTCCGCGGGGCCCACCGACCCTACCGACCGACGAGCCACCACCTAGCACCCCCGCGCTCTCATTCCTCTTCCCAGTTTTTAACGTTTCGTTCGACGTTTCCCCCTGGGCGAGCGCCAGCCACGGCGTAAAGGGGGAAGTGCATTTCGTCGTTACTTTGTTTTACGTCCTTCCTCGTCTCCTCCTCTTCCTTTCATGCCCATCTCCCACTCGCTCTCGCCCCTCCGCCCCCTCTCTTCCTCGTCCTCTTTATCTTTCTCCTCTTCCTCGGCCTCTTCTTCCCCTTCGTCCCTTTCCTTCTCTCGGCCGCCCACGCGTGCACGATCTTTCCCACGTACAAGTATGCGTGCGGCCTCTCCTTCGCGGTTCCTTCACTGGCCCATACTCCGAGAGCTACTCCTGGGTCTACGCTCCCGATGTAATCACCGGCTCCTCCGCCGCGTTTCCACACAGTCTTTCTCGCAACAAAATCTTCACCCGTCGAATCGTTGAACGTTAGCTTTTCTACACCACGACCAGCGAAACTGCGATAGGTGAAATTTGCTTCACCGGGGCAGCTGACTTTTTACCGAAAAAAAGGAAGATTGGCGCACGAGAGGGAGATAGATTTCGGTACGGTTGGTTTAGAGAGGGTGACACAGTTGACCACGAAACCCTCGTTTCGCTCGACCTCTTTTGATCGAATCTGTGCGCGATGAACGGTCCGCCGCACCCCCAAAATCGTGTTCAGCTCGGGAGAGGTTTTAAAATTCTGGCGTGGGATATTCTCGATCATTGCACGATGAAAACTGGCAAAGTGTACGGTCCCTTTCAAGCGTGCCGAGTCCATCCACGCCCTAGTTTTTGACACTCTGTAACTCGTGGTGCTCGAGGTAGGTTGCCAATAGAAAATAGTTCCCGATTCAGGTGAACTTGTTCACCGTTTCTCTTACAATTAGCGGCTTGTCTCTTTATCACCACGGTTCTCTCGCGATTAGCTGCCACGTAATTCACAGCCGCGTCCAAGATACTCGTCCGGCCAGCATTACCTCCTCTTCTGCGCCCTTGTTTCCGAATTCCGATACGCAACGCGTATCAAAGTACCTACTTTGGCTGGGAAAAGGTTAGGAGGGGTTATTGTTGGGACGAGAATGCGTCGGAGGATAAAGGGAGGACGCGAAACGGATTTTTCAGAGAAACTGTATGGAATACTGAAAGGGATAGTCCTCGTGGCCGGCGAGAACGCTTAAATCCTGTTTGGGGGCTCTCGAGAATCCTGCGTTAGAAGTAGCAGCACGACATGGCTCTCGGGGAAGCAACAGTTCGTTCTGCACCCCCTCCCCCCCCCCCTATCCTCCCACTCACCGCCGCTTCCACCCTCTGGTATCCTCCTTTTGCTACCCTAAACCGTTGCCACCAAAGCACAGAGTTACCCCACCCCCTTCTCCGTACGTCTCCTCGCCACCGTGATATCCTCCTCGTCGTTTCTCCTCCAACTCGCCCTCCCTCCTTCCCTTTACACGCTTCCATGACTATACTTTGGATGTCTACTAAATTTAGGCTCCCGTTTCTCTCGCCTCTCACGCCTCTCTCCCCTGTCGGTACACTCCTTTTTCTTATTCCCCCGGTCTCTCCTTCTCTCTTCCACGCCAGCACGCTTCGGACACCTTGGTCGAGTCTCTTGCAGCTCGCACCGATTCCGAGCGTAAAAGGGATACGACCCCTTACGTTTCAGACGCCATCTTCCACCTCGTATAAAACGCCGGCCGTGAGATTTAGCCTGTATCTCTTACGACGGCACCGCGCTCTAACCACCCTGGAACGTTGACTTCTCGACCGTCGATCACGTTCCAGATTGCCGCGGAAGCGCCTTGCCTCGCAGATTTACGGCTGTGCAGGCGGAGCCGCGATATTCGTAACGAATTCGAGAGTCGAAAGAGAGATGGCAGAGGTACGCATAGATACCAGGAGGATTTTCGCCACAGGTCGACGGGACAGGGGGTTGATATTTCCATCGTCAACGTATCAGTCTGGCGCGCCGGCGACGAACAAATAGCGAAAAGTGCAATCGCGATTGAATTAATTTGATTCGGCGGAACGGTGGAAACGCGATCGAAACGAATTGAAACTTTCGGTCCGCGCGAATGCGATAATCTGTGTTTTCAACTCGATTTGGCCCCGATCATCGTAATGATGACCTCTGCGAAACCGAGCCGTGGGGGATAAAAAAAGCTTAAAAAAATCTGACTAGCGAGTGAAAGCAGCGGGACCGTCGGTGTGACCGAGCGTATCGTAGGGGGCGAGGGAGGAAGGGAGATAGAGAGTGAGAGAGAGAGAGTGAGAGAGAGAGAGAGAGAGAGAGAGAGAGCGAGAGAGAGAGAGAGCGAGAGAGAGAGAGAGAGCGAGAGAGAGAGAGAAAAAGATGATGAAAACGTTGTAAAACAAAACGTTTCGCTGGACGCAATTTCCAGCTGGGATTCCACGCCGGAAAATGCAATAAAAAGCGTTTCGCTTCGTCCGTGCGCTCTTCACCGCTATTCGAAAAAACTCGAAAGCGAGCGACTGCTCATATTACTCGATTAAATACGCGTGCTTAAAGCTGGCGCTGCGTATCGCGCCGGTTTTCGAAACGAAAGCCGAATAAAGTTGCAGCAGGCCGCTGCGGGGCCTCGCCATTGGCAAAGTGAAGATGGAGGATCGATCTCGAGCGCCCGATTATATTATCGCGAAAGCCATTTCACGTCCGAGCGATCATTAATGAGCTAGAGGGGATCTAATTTTCTGCCACTTCCATACGTCATCGGATCAGCCCTCTCGAATCGCTTTGTTTACCCCGGCTGATCCTTAAACATCGGCAAATGAGGTCACCGCGCGTCGGCACACCGGATTTAGGTCTAAATCCGTATCGCGTTGCTGGAAACTCTGAGCGCATTATCGCCGCCGACGGTGTATCGATTACGATTCGCTGCGATGTTGTCCTTTTTCACGGTGTACGCTTTTAAACATATTTTAAATATACGATCCGGCACCCGTATCCTTTCTGAATCGCGCGCAGGGGAAGCCGGAGGTTACTCAATCTTACTTTCCTTTGATGCGACCAACAATCTGACGGGGAAGAAGGCGATAGGGCGGGACGCGTCAGTCTTCCTACGGTAGGGCGAAAAATCTAAGGGAAGGACGGCGGAGATCTAGCCTGACGGAAATACCTCCGGGGAGCGCAATTGAAATTAATTTAGTCGGGCGACCCTTCGACTACCGGGGGAGAATGCGTACTCGCGCACCAGGGCGCGAGAGGCAGAAAGAGAGAGAGGGGGGAGGGACGAAATTGGATATAACGGGACGAAGGAAGAAGAAAAAGCAAGTAAACGCGTACGCCACGTACGCGGGGAAAGCTCGGTGCGACGAAGACGAAGATGTGTGCGTTGCACGGATTGCGAAAGAGTGGCTAGAGGAAAAGAGGGCTCCGTGCTGGGCCAAAAAAAAAACTCTCGTGGTCGCCCCGGCGTCATATCCCTCTCTCCTCTCCCCGTGCATCTCGCTCTTTCCCACTTTCTTCCTTTCTTTCCTTCTTTCTCTCCGCCTCTCCCCCCGGTACACATATGCCAACACTTCCATATACGCGTACGTTCCTCCTCGCTCTCTCTCTCTGTTCTCGTCGTTCTCTCGTTCTCTCCTTCCCTCGCACCCCAGCTTCTCTCGTCTCCTTTCCAGCCGGCTATCCTCCTTCCTCGCTCGCTCGTTCGCTGTTGCGCGCACGCTCGAGTGTACGACGAAATGCGTCAAAGAATCCATCAAATTAAAAACGCAATTATAAAAAAGCGTCGTCGCCTCTTTGTCGAAAAGCAAGCTCGCCGGAGCGACCCTTCCAGACCCGCTCTTCATCTCTCTCTCTCCCTCTCTCTCTCCCTCTCTCGTTCTCCCTTTCCCTGTTCTCTCCTCCGCTCCGCTCTCTTCTGCTCTCTTCCGCTCTCTTCTGCTCTGTTTTCTCGCCTCTCTGTCGAGGGAACAGCGGTTCCCTCTCGTATGTGCTCCTCGCGTCGCGTCGCGGCACGGCGCGACGCGGCGGCTCGCTGTATCAGTCCCTGCGTGGTGGATATGTCACGCGGTTCGAGCCCCTTCTCCTCGACCACCTTCGCTACGTACGTCTGGGTTCCTACCCCGAAAAAAAATGCTATCGATCCCCCGTCCTCCGGCGAGACTGTGCGCGCCTCTCCCCCGTTCCGTTTCGTTCCGTTCCGGCACGGTCTCAATTATAAAACGCTTCGAAACATGCTCACCCACCCTCCCCCCAACCTCCGCCCAACCCCTGGCCTGGAACCCCAACGCAAAGACGATGACTGGATGGCTGGTGGTATGAAAAGCGCGCGTTCGACATGGTTCCAGCCGCTGCAGTCATTGCACTCGCACCGCTGCACCACTGCACCGCGGCTCGTTCGTGTTTCGTGGGTTCGTTTTCCGGAGACCCCTCCGAACAGAGGGATCCAGGGAGGGAGGGAGGGAGAGCGAGTCTCGTACTCGCACTCGCGCTCGCTCGTTTCTCTACCGCTTTGACGCTTACTTTTATCTAACCCCTCCTTATTATACTCGGCGTTTTTGGTAAATGAAAATGCGTAGCTTCGGCGACGGAACGCCGCTGAAACTTTCAAAGTGCCCACCCGACACCCCTGCTCCGACCCGCGCAATCCATTCATGCGCGCGACATTTGTTTATTATCCCGTCACCGTTCGAGAAATCGTTAACGCGTTTAACACCGCCGAGCAAATCGCTCTCGTTCGCCCAGTGTCGTCGCTGGCTAATGAATCTCGGCGTGCTCTTGGCATCGGACTCGGCGGTCGTCTTCGGCCCAACTAATACTAGGGGAGACCAGGGCTGGTTGTCCGAAAGGGTAGGTCGACTAATTGTTAATAACTTTGCACCGACATATACTCTAGTGTGGAAACATTCATTGTAAAAAGAAGTCACTTCTATTATGCCATGCATTCATGTTCGACTATTTTAAAGTTTGTATATTAGAAGATCTATTGACATAGTATTTTTGTTTATACATAAATAATTGAAGGTTATATAGATTATTGAAGTCAAAATGGTTGACTAATAACGTTAATAAGGCTTAAATTGTTATTTTGTTATGCATAACGCGATTTTTATTTTCTGATTAAACTTCACTATGTTATAAATACATTATAATTAATGTTTAATTTGAAAAAATTTTCAGCTTATTATTAAAATATGAAAGAAAGAACTTAATATTTCATAATGCAACAACTCTTCTGACATTCTGTTATTTTATTACCACTGAGATAAGTTACTATTAACATTTTCTTAACTGATTGTACCTACATATAGTCAACCTACCCCATACTATAGGTCAACCAACCCCGATCGTGGGGCAGGTTGACCAGCATGGAACGTGTTATAAGAACATTAAAATACCTTAATTGTTATCACATTGAGTCAACATTAATAATTTAATCAGATAGTGAAATGTGCGCCTTATGAAATATACTAACCGGTTTAATGATATTTCGCCCACATAATTTATTAAAAATCAAAAACTGAAAAACTAGCCTACCATCCCCCGTCCCCCCTACACACCAGTCCGTAGTCGTTGGTCTATCGGAAAGGCGCAAAAGGTGCAAAAGCTAAGGACAATTACGTATCGATTGGTTCTCTAGGCGTAGCGGGAAACACGGCTGGCATACCTGTACGTACAGTGGATTTCCCGTGTAACGAGCGGACCGCGATGCTTTGAACCGTGCATGGAACCCGACCGACGTAAGGATTCGCCTAGATTATAGCCACCAATTCTCCCGTCTTACCACTGAATTATTGCCCCCGGCCTGGCATACGGATATACATATAACTAGCTAGAGTCTAGAGCATGGAAGGGTGGCAGATGGTTACTTGCACATTCGCGTGCCATCCGAGATACGTCCGTCGGCGGAGCGGCGACGCGCGCGCGCCTGCATCGCCCGAGACCGGGAGCTTGTGAAAAATAATATTTTCATGAGAACGTTCGAGCGCACCTCTCCTCGAAATAGCGGAGTACCTTATACCGTGAATTGGATAGCGAATTTTTAAAGAGACCGCGACCAATCCACCGCGTTACTATACCCACCGCTTCGTTGTCGATACAAGCTAAAGATAAAGTACAAAGGAACGGGGTGGCCGGAGACAAATGTCGATCTGTCGCGAGTGCGGCATTTATCGAACGATACGATACGAATGCGATATTCCAGCAGTGCACTCTGGCTGGCAATTAATCGCAGGCCGGGTAGCGTTCGGCAGGACGTTCTCGGGAGGAAAAACGGATAAGTCTCGTCTCGAAGAGCGTGACGAATCGCGAGGATAGGGGTGGTGGCGGTGGCGAAGTTCCACCGGCACCGATACCTCCCCACCAGCCGGCCACGTTTTTTCCTGCGAGCAGCTACCTATTGATCGGATATTCAAAAATTTCAGAAACGAGGAGATAGGAAGCTAGAGCCAGTCGGTGCAGGGGTGCGCGGGGGTGAGAAAAGACAGGGAAGATGGAAGAGGAAGAGAAAGAGAAAGGAAAAGGGCGGCGGGGAAGAGAGGTCGGGCGAGGTGGGGCGGCAGGGACGAGTTGTCGCGAGCGGACAGCCGAGGGGTAGTTGGGGGGCGGCTGCCGGGGGGGGGGGGGTTAACTAATACAGTAGTAGTGCCCAAAGACGCGCGGCTTCCTTTTTGTTTCCACCGGCCCTTTTTTGTTTCTTTCCCCTACGACCCCACCTGGCGGAACTGCGATTCCTCCGCCCGCCTCTGCTCTCGACCACCACCCACCTACCCTCGCCGTCCACCTAAAATACGAGCTCGATATTACCTTTCAGCCGACTGCTCGGGTCCGCGGCGCGGCGCGGCGCGTCGCGGCACTCCAACCACGTCCTTCGATCCGTGGACCAGCGACGACCATTACCGATCCCCGCGCAATTTAATTACCAGCATTTTATTAAAAGTATCGACAGCCAGCCGTCTTGTTTACGACTTCGCAAATTAATGTCCTGGCTCGCCGCGATCTCTTCCGCGGCGAAGCTTTTGCCAATATCGGGGGAAGGATGCGCGAGGGAAGCTCGACAAAAAACCTTGAAATTAATATTTCCTCCGGTGGCGGTGGTTCGAGTCGAAAGGCCGAAGGACGTTGACCCGGTGTCTAGGGGCTGGGGTATAAGAGCGGAATGCTACGGCAAGACCAGCTACAATTTCCAACGCGAAACGACTACGCTCGCGTGTATACCAGCTGCTTCGCCCGGACTCCTTTTTCCCTCGGCGTGATTCAAAATTTCCCCCCTCCCCCCTCCCCCTCCCCCCTCTGCCCCGCCGGTTGCGACGGATTCTCTTTCACGCGGAAAACAGAATAATAATAGCGGCCGCGCAACGCCCTCGTCTCGCGTCGAGGCGACGCGGCGCGATGCGAAGCCGACGATCCGGACACAAAATCGACAAAACGCGACAGCGATAAAACGTCAGCTGCAAGACGGCCAATAAAATCCAGGCGAATGTAATTGACTGGTAAATAAAAGGCGCGAGACGGGAATCAATATAGGTATAACGAAGGGGAGAAACAAAAATTGAAATACGCTTTGAAAATCAACAGCGCGGACGAGAGGTCTTGATGCGACGCATCGGCTATGATCTAAATTGCTCCGCACTGCCACGATACATGACGTTTATTAATTATAGGAAGTGGGATTTAGTTGGGGGAAGGGGTGGTCCGGCTGAACAACTTGTTGACTCCGGCACGCTGTTCGTACACGTCACGCCGCTGGACGAAGGTGAATTTTACCGTGCGCGTATCGAATAATGCCTCTCTCAAGAACGAGTTTGGAAAGCTCGTTGCATTCGCGCAACTACCTCCGTGTCGTGTCAATGCCGATGCGGCAATCTTCGCGAAATTCTGTCTTTTCTCATTGTTTCGCGAACAATAGATCGCGCGACACGCCGATAGGGACATTACTTAGTAACGTGATACATACCTATATTTTCGGGGCAGCGCCTAGCGTCTTTGGAATCGCATCGCGCTCTTCGGTACACCTAGCGCATTACCGTGCGCGTGGCAAGAATACGCTCGCATGATTCTTCGTAGACGACCACGATCGTTGGCACACCGCTCCTTTTGCCAAGTAGCTCCACGATAACGAGCTTATTGTTGAATTTCGCCGGGGAGACAAAGTCTACTGGCGGCGAAATATAATAACTTCGTAATATCTCCCTTCGACGGTTTCGTAAACACTGTATCAATGAACAGAGGGAACGACGGACATCCTCCGAAGACCGGAGATAGTCCCGGCTGGTTCTTGGCCGTGATATCGCTTACAATTGCATTGTTCGTGGCGAAGGAAAAACGGCGAGCGGAGAAACGGGGGTGGAGAAAGGAGTGAACGAATAGACTCGTCGCGAGAACGGCATAGGTATCATCTTCTACTTATTACACGAACCCTTCGTATCCTAAATTTTCTCCCCGAACTATCGAACACCTATTCGGTTGACCGTAGTCGAGAGGCTTCCCTGCGCGACTGTTCTCTCTGGGAGACACCGTTGCTACTCGAATGTGTGTCATTGATGCCCGCCCGTATCGTGGACTGTGTTTAGAGAACGACAGACATCTCCGCGGCGCGGGTCGCCTGGAATGCTAGAAATTGAGGCGACCAGTTAAGCGACAGAGGCGAACCGAGGAGGCGCAGAAGGAGAAGGACAATAGTCGCCATTGGTTAGCACCAAAATGTCAGCTGACAGGTTTCGTGCGGTTACGTAAACTTATATGCGATGTAGTATACACATAGATGGGCGAACTAGAATGGGGACGTTCTCGGCTCGTCGCAGCTTGTCCGACAAAATGCACTTGCGTGCATTACTGCTCGACGCAAAAACATGCACCTCTCCTTCTCCCCTACTCTTTTTCACCATCTTTCGCGCTACTCCAGATCACACACGCCCGGCGTGTACATGCACACGCACATGCAGCCGCGATGCACCACGAGTCCGTCGAGATGCACGCGATTCAGCCGAGGACGAGACGCAGACGTCGACTGCGACGACGGTCATGGTATCGACGCGATGCTCGTCTCGGTAGGCGAGTATAATCGGGACGGAATTCCGCGAAGAATTGTTGCTTTCACCCTCGAAGCTTGGTACATAGCACATCCTATCGTACGTCTCTTCCTCGACTCTTTCTATTCGCGCAGAACTCGTAGAAAGATGAATTTATTCACGAGGTCGGACGTAATCGATTCAGAGTTAGAAACGCGATGGAAGGGAAGTTTAATTAATTTACGCTTTACGCTCGGAGAATTTTGAGGTAAAGCCGAGGTGCAACGCTTAGGCCTCCAAAGAATCGATAAAAAAGCAGCTGCGACGTGTCGAGTCCGTGTGGCGGCCGTGAGTGGAACGTATGTGGAATCGTAGGAAGGAAAATACGAGGGCGGCACTGCTCAGCCTCGCCTCGCCTCGCCTCGCCTCGCCTAGCCAGGCCGCTGGAGAAGTGCAACCTATAATCGACTTCGTCCACGTTTCGCGTACGTTCGTTTCTTTGCCACAGATTTTTCCACTCGAGCGTGTGGCCATCGCGATCACCGAGCGACGGTTAATCTGCACCGAGGTACAGACAATTTCGGACTCGTTCTCCGAGGGAGGCTAATGAAATTTTCGTGGCTCGACAAGTGCAGGAATAACGACATAATTCATGCTCCATTCGGGGGACGATAACGAACCGTCGATTATGGATATTGCCGCACAAATGCCCGAGCTTTAAATGAAAAGAAAATCACGCTCGAATTCGACTCGACCTGTTTTTCCCCCGTTTCCAGCCGTGCCATTTCGTGCCCCGGCTGATTTGCATAAACGTTCATTGCCAATTTAGCGGCTCGGAGACCGCGCGGAAACAAGTTGGAGCGTTCAGCATATACGACGCGCAGTAAAAGTAATAGATGCCGTAGCAACGCGTTTTACGCCGGCTACCGAGCAGCTTTTCGTACTCTTCGGTGGAGCATCTACCGATCACCGACCCTGCGAACGTGGACAGATCAAACATACGTGTAAATCCTACGAAATCGCCGGAGTCCCAGCCTAATAAACCCTCGCGGAACCCATAGGATCGCTGGATCGAATTTTACTACTTAGTTTCTACGAGGAGAGTTACTCGAGGATATTTCGGTGTCCTGTTATTAAGCGCATGTCAATGGCAGCTGCGATAATTAGTAAACGCTGCTTTACGGCTGACGAACGTCCGTTGCACTCGAAGCTTACGGAACGGTTACCATGCTCCGTATAATCTGTAATAGAAAAGCTACCTCGACGAAGCGAATTACAAGCAAGTTATAGGAGCGTCAAGCGCGATTTTTCCATTAAATTTCACAGATGACCATCGATAGGAACGGAATTGCATGCTAGAGCGCATAATTAAACGGCATTGATCATGTCCGTGGCTGTTCGGTGTGGTTACACGGTGACACAAGGCAGCGAAAAGCGTCGAAATTGGTGGAGCAGCTGTCGGAGTGTTGCACTGCCTGCACTTGAGTACGACACTTACGTCACCGACGATAACATCTTAATACGAGGTATTTCGAACAACGGGAACCCGGCGGGCGTGCGGGGCAGGGAGGGAGGGCCTGGAAGTTAATCGAAAAGGAAAGCGGCGTATCCTCGAATATGATCAGTATCACGGTCGCTTATTGGCCTGAATTTCGTCATTATCAATATCAATGGAGTGTTGGCCCATCAGCTAGTCCAGAGTGAAGCGACTAAGCAGATAACCCAGGGCGACGTTGACGCGGGTCAAAGTCGACCCCGCTCTTTCCCCCCTCGGGAGGATCGTGGGGCTTCTGAAATTTATCGGGTTTTTCGCGGTCTGCTGAATGGCTGAGACGCAGTCACGTTCGGCGTGTCGAAGTTTTCGCTGTGAAAACGAGCGAAACGTAGGTTTACCGCGCGCGTGTATCCATGAATGCACCGAGCCACGAATTCGCACGTGAGCGGTCGAATACGAGCGGCGACAATATCGCTGCAACTGTTGAGGCTCGTTTATTCACCGCGAACGAGATACCGTTATCGACGCCAGAATCGATCCGCTCGATTTACGCGTCGAAACTTTGACAAACATATTCGTCGACCTTAACAGATTCCGGATCGCTATCAATGTCGTCTCCGTATACCATTCGAGCGAAGGGGTTCCACATGATCTTGGAATGAGTCACTCGCGTCCCAGTGCCGCGAAGGCGAGACACCCTGCTCGCGCCTAGCCACGTTCGATTTTACGAACAATCGATACCCCATTTGCTCGACTATTAATTAATCCACGGGATGGGGGAGTCGTCGGGAGGACGTTGAGCGCCCGCGACGTTAGCCGGGAACGTTTATTTTTACGTTTCCCCCTTTCTGGACATGGTCCATGAATAAATGCAGCACCGATCCGAAGAGCAAGACGGCACGGCACGATCTGTATTCCCATCTAGATGCGCATCCTGCCGTATCTAATGGTAAGACGTAGCCGATGGGAGGCTCTGTCGTACCTACCTACTTTCCTCGTTCGCTGCAAGTTTTTAGGCATCGAGGAGACGGGTGGAAAGAACGATAGCTCGAGCCAGCACCGCCGATCGGAAGCCGAATTCGCGGAACGCGGGGAATCTTTGGCCGATCGATCGGCAACGCTTGCGAGCCGGCAGCTTTGGATCTCGCGCGTAACCCATCCATATGCCGCCGAGGGCTAATTAACAATTCGTATACCCGATTCGAGAGACGGTTAAAAATAGCTCGAAGAAGACTTTCAGTGGAGGACACCTTCCTTGTCTAGGCGGGACACGTGAAGTTACGCAAGCTTAAATCTGCCGACCACTTTTCCAATTCCCGCTCCGAGTCGAACGCTTTTCGTCGTGCGACGCTTTTCTCCATACAGAGTAGCGTATCTACGTAAATATAATACCTATATGTACATAGGTGTGCACATAGTAGCTGCATAGTAGGTACCGTTTGAAAACGGAAAGTGAGCGGACCGGCTCTTTCGAGCCACAATGAACAAAGGACGAGGAGCTGCGGCATTTGTACCGCTGCTTTGGCGGACGATAAGAAATATACATAGTTGGTATCGTCTTCGACACGTAACGTAAAGACGTTATGTAAGTGTTAATATGCTGACCCTCGAGGCGACTCGTTGATCTAAATTCGCCGTGCGGGCGTTGCAAGTTTGTGGTTCCCAGATTATAAAAGCGATATAGGGGAGACCGGGGCGGGTAGTTCTTCAGTTTTTGATTTTTAATAAATTATGTGGGCGAAATATCATTAAACCGGTTAGTATATTTGATAGGGCATACATTTCACTATCTGATTAAATTATTAATGTTGACTCAATGTGACAAAAATGTAGGTATTTTAATGTTTTTCTAACACCTTACATGCTGGTCAACCAGCCTCAGGCTGGTAGACTATATGTGGATACAATTAGTTAAGGAAATGTTATTAGTCACTTATCTCAGTGGTAATAAAATAACACAATGTCACCAGAGTTGTTTCATTATAAAATTATTTCATTATTAATTTCTTTCTTTCATATTTTAATAATGAGCTGAACAATTTTTCAAGTTAAACAATAATTATAATGTATTTATAACATAGTGAAGTTTAAACAAAAAATAAAAATCGCTTTATGAATAACAAAATAACAATTTAAACCTTATTAACGTTATCAGTTAATTGAAGTCAACCATTTTGACTTCAATAATCTATATAACCTTCAATTATTTATATATAAATAAAAATACTTCAGTTCTTCAGTTCTTCACGCTAATTAGAGCGTGAAAACATAAAATATTTACTTACACAGTGAATTTTTAATAACTGGTAAAAAGACGTGCGACCGCGAGAGTCGAACATAGATGCATGGCACGGTAGAAGTGACTTCTTTCTACAGTGAATCTTTCCGCAGCAGCGCATATGCCAGTGCAAAGTTATTAAGAATTAGTCAACCTACCCCTTGAGACAACCATCCCCGGTCTCCCCTACGTGTGCGATTTATCGTCGCAATCATTAACGACGATGGCGACTACGTCGGCTATGGCGACCGCGAGCAATCGACGTGGATTTCCAGCGGATTCCCCACCACGTGGCCGGAGACGTCGCGAAAGAAAAGTAGCTGGGACCCAGTTGCCGGGCCGCCTCGTCATTCGGCACATGGAGTCGTTACGTAAGTCTAAATCTGCCAGCCATTTTGCTAGCTGGCGCGCGAGCCTCGATCGCGTGCGTGTGTCCCTGCATGCGCGCATATAAAAGCGCATAAGCATACACGATCGCGAGCGTGCGTATTCCCCTCCGCGTCTGCACGGCGGTGGCACCCTTCTTCTCTGCCGTTCCGCGTATCCTACGCTCGTCAGCTCTGCCTGCCGGCCAAGTATTTTGAATGTCACCGCAGTTAAACGGTGCGCCGTGTCGCCTGCACGACCACGAATCCACGTGCAGTGGAGAGAAAACGTGTGCGTGGCAGCGCCGGTAAGCAGCGTGATCCTCGAGCGTCGCGACGCCGCGCCGATGCATCTGACGAGGCTGACGAGGCTGACGAGGCGCACGCGTCCCAGCCTTTCTCCTCTCCCTCGATACGTTTTCTCGGGCCCGTTTTTTCAAGCAGCCCTGCTCGCTCTGTTTCTCCTTCACTCCGTTTTCTTTGCTACCTACCTACCCGACGCGACGTTGCGACGTTCCGCCGTGCACACGGCCGATTCAGGATTACGCGGACTGGTTTATTTCACGCGAGCGAATTTGCATTCCACGCATATACATATGCATATGCATGCACGCTCGTTTAGCGGCTAGGCGAAAGAGCCACTTCTGTTTCGTAGTTTCGTCGGCGAACGCCGGCCGTTGTGCACGCAGCATTCGGAAAAGGTTGCAGATCGACGCTGCCAAGTGGGTCGATTTCGACCCACGTGCCGATCGGCGCGCAATGTTGCTTTGATTCTCTCGGGGCTTGGTAGCCGGCCGTGCCGAAACCCCTTGGACAACAGGCAAACTTTTCCCGCGCCGTGACAAAGGGTATCGGTGTCTGAGGGTATAGGTGCGCGTAGCCGGCGTACAGGTGTTGAACAGACCGTGTAAAGACGGTGTAGTCGGCTGTCCAGGAGTAGGTAATAATCATTAAAGTCCTTGAACGGCGTGCGTGCGGCGGGGAAAGGTGGACGCACGGGTTACTCCGGTCGTTCTTGCCAATTGAAAAGCTTTTGCGCAATTGAAATTCTTTCGTCAGCGTCATCAAGTGCAGGCGGGAAGTGGAAAAATTGGCGACCCGTGGAAACAATGAGGAGCAATTGTCCGCTGTGGCACGCGCGCGCGCTATACCCCGGGATCCGGGCCGTTGCCGTGCCGGCGAGGGAAAATTTTTTGGAAAATATTCGTGGAAACGGAGTTTTCAAGTTGTCACAATGGCGCAACCTGTTGCTCGGCCGGGCTTAGAAACCAAAGGTTTGCGCTTAAACGCAACGGACATACCTACTTCGTTTATCCCTTTTTTTTTTTATACCCACATCTAACCGGAGTTTTTGCAAAGTGCAAACGGGCCGCGCGGTCATGCACGAGCCTTTCTGCGAGCCAGGATATTTTTGGAATATAAAAAGTCCCGTCGCTTTCCTAGCAGCTGCCTCGTAGACCAGCCCCGTGTACCTGCGTATTTGTTTCGCGCACGCCGACGCGCTTTATCTCTGGCCGTTTTTACGCGCTGTATTTTCGGGCCGCTACGGCGGGCAACAAAAATTATAAACGATCCCTCGAAATTACGAGCGTATCGGGTAATACTTGCACGTTTTACAGGATACAGCGATTCCATTGTTGAAATTAAATGCCGCTGGTATCGGTGGTTTTCCGGCGAATTTATGTGACGAAGCGTAACAGAATTAACTGTGGCGCGCGGCAAATTGGTTGTGTTAATTTTTCACGTGCATTTTCGCGACCGCGTATTGTTCCATGGAATTTCACGGGATGCAAATATTCGAAAGGGCACTTCAGGCGCACATTTTGTTTCCGCGCGGAGCATTAAAATGAAAAAGGTCCATTACGATTCGTTCGAATTTAATTATCGTTATTTCGAGCGGGCCACGTCGATGTTTATTTTACGTAAAAATCCTGACTTCCGATTTTACGCGACCTGTAAAATCCTGCTGCATTTAATATCCGTAGTCCGTTCGCGGAAAGCCTGAAACGACACGTTGACAGCCCATCATTCTTTCATTCCCCACTATCTACCTAATTTCGAGTGAAAAATACTGGCCTTGGTCATCGATCCACTCGCCCATGAATCATCCGGGTTTCGGTAATTATTTTCACAACAGTTTACCGCCGTTTCCTTTAATAATTGAATACTTAACTCTTGAATAATATTTATTTGCTATAAGTAGTCGCTGTCGCCTATTACCTGACGCCGCAGTTTATCCGTTAACGCGCGATTATTCAACTTTGCTCGGGCGGAAAGTTCCCTGGATAATTTCATTGCATCGATATCCGTGAACAGGTACACATGTGAATTCACTCGGTATTTTCGAGCGGCCGAGATCGGGGGGAAGTCGGGCTGAAGGCCCGATGGAAACCTCTCGCCGTTAGGTACTTAAGGACTTTGACACGCTATGCCTGTCGTTCTAAATCGAGGTCAAACCGAATTTTCTAGTTTAACCTACTAAATAAGGCAAATTTCTGCTTTCTAAAGCAAGATGCTAGGCTGCCGGGTGATCGTAACTTGGTCGTCAACTACGGGACTGAAAATTAGTGGCCGGTGACTCGAGGGATTTCCAAACGACCTCGGCGCAAACGGTACGCGATCCACGGTGGTGCAAGCCGTACCTAAAGCTCGCATCTATTTGCAATATAGAGTACGCTCGATATTGATTTTTCGCCAACTTCCGGCCGCGCTCCAATCTCGCGTAACGTAACGAACAATGCAGAAAAGTCGAAGGGAGATGGGCGGACCGCGGTGGATCGGGATCTCTGCGGCGTCGAAAGATATTTCGATGGAAATACGTTCATTTCGGAATTTAAAGATGCTCCACACGCTCCGCGGCCGTCCCATGCCGTCCAGTGTGAACGCGCGAAGCGAATTTCATATTGGTTATTATCATACGAATATAGCAGGCCTAGGATGACAACGGATTACATGAATAATTGTCACGTGCATAGCGAGCGCGATATGTAAATCCGCCATTATTTGATACAGTTGCGACAATCGTTTGCACAATCCGACGTTGCTCTCCAATGATCCTTTGTGTAGGTATACTTTCGATATGGCGGATCGACCGGGCGATTCGGTTTTACAATTAAAATCGAGGAGTCGCGTCTTCTGCGCGATATTATCCACGTATTTCGCTTGCGAAAGGATTCTTGGGAAATCGTGGCTCTGTTGCCGGGCCTCGTATTTCCCGGCCGTGACGAATTCCCATTTGGATTTCGATAGTGGCCAACCGACGAGGCTCGGTGAAATTCTCCGCGGCTACGCGCGTCGTTTTTACAGCGCGGAATATCATCCACCTACGTCGGGTGGTTTGCATTTGAATTGGCCAGCGATTGAAACCGGCGGACTGTCAATGAAACGCGTGAACTTTCGCGATCGTCGCGAACGCGGGAGGAGGGTGGAGGTGGGAGAGGGAGGAGGGGGCTGGGGGGGACAGAGACCGAGACGGGTGAGAGAAAAAAGAAGTGGAACTCGATAACTCTGGACATCCTGACACACGTGACTTCGGATACACACGTACCTGCACGTGCGCGGCGAGTTTTTCCGCGAGATTCTGATTCGCAAATTTTTTCACGTCACGGCCCGACGGCTCGTGACATATCCTCGAAAATCGCGCGGATATGCTCTGGAAATACAGCTTCCATGAAATTGTCCGAATAATCGCCAGTTCTTCGCGCGACATTTTCGCCAGAATTCGGAGATAATTTCACCGCTGCGCGAGACCCGCTGGACAATAAACAAAAGAGAAGACAAAGTGGATCCGCCGTGATGTTTGATGACGGTAATAACGTGTCACGGAATCCTCGCGCGATCGCGGATGAAACGTGTACATATGCGCGTACCTACGTCACGTACATGCTCCTTGCGAGTAGCTCGCGACTGAACTTGAACCTTCTTTCGTTTACTCTCGATACCGGGCACGTCATCGCGCGGATTCCCACCGACAGGTGTTAATTTCGCCAAGTTATCGCGCCAATAAATGACTTCCTTAAGCGCCCGGCGAATCGTTACGCCGACATAAACGCGAACAGTTCGCTATTTCCGGAGGAACGCCGCGGCACTCGCGCGTCCATTTATCAAGAAGCGACCGGCGAGCTTTATCGTCGCGAATTCGAGGTTAAGAATGAGTCGTCCCGCTAGCTGAATCACGGCGCGATGAGTCCGCCTAGACTATACTGTCGACGCACAGTGATCCGAATGGCCGAAAACGCGATTAAAAATCCTTGCGTTCGTATTTTACACTTTATCATTACGAAGATGGTCATTCCAGGGGTTTCTGGGATCGCAGAATCTGATTCCGAGGTCAAAAATCTTATTAGATTAAAACTAAGCCCTGTAGGGGGGAGGACATGTTGATAAAATGTTATCGAAATATATTCAAAAGTTATAAATAACTGAAATATAAGAAATTATGCGATGGTCGTTTTTAATCGCATGTTACATTTTTCGGAATCGGCAGGCATCTTTGAAACTTATATTATTTGATAGGCTATAGCATAAGGAATGTATTTGCAAAAGGAGAAGTTGCACTTTTTTGCGACTTCCGAGTAATAACCAATTATGCTGGCAGCAATCAGGCCGCTTGCGCGGAAGAAGTGTCTGCGATCAATCCACATGCTTCTACATACATTTCTGAAAATACCTGTGACTATACGGAAAATGTTTTCGATATAAGTCGTAAATAAAATTGTGTCAGGATAGGATACAACAATGTATTCCTAAAGCATTTGATAAGAAATTGCATTTTTATTAATCTAATAACAATTTTGACCTCGGAATCAGTTTCTGCGACCCCAAAAATTCTTGACATGACCATTTTCACAATGATAAATTGTGAAATGCGAACGTAAGGATTTTTAATCGCGTTTTCGGCGATTCGGACCACTGTGCGACGCGCGATTTCTTTCTTACTCCTCAATGTCACGATCTCTGTTCCAAGTAGGTATAGAGGAATCATACGGCGAATCGGATTGCCTCCACGGAACGAAGATGGAGCCGCCGTGTACCTATTCGGTCGATCAGCAAAGGTCGCACGATTCGCGGAAAGATAAATCGATCGCTCCCGTTCCGTGCCCGCTGTTGCATCGCGTCGTTTTCGCTCGAGCACAAACGCCACCCACGACTTTTGCGTTTCGGTTGCCCTTGGATGTTGGAAATGCAGGCTCGGGCGTACCGGTCGCCGCGAGTTCCGGAGCGACAGGTTCCCCTGCGTGCGGAACACGTGACGGGTTGCGTACACTTTCGCAATCGCCTGCCCGTGCCCAATCGTCCCTCGAATACCACGGATGCCACGAATATCGCAATTATTTAGTGAGAACGGAGTGCTCTCGGCGGAGGTTCGGCGGCGCGACGGTGGAGGACCGGTATTCATGGAATAACGAGGAGGACAGCCGGTGTCTACGGTGGCCGGCGCTATTTCGCCCCTGGGCCGAGAGCAGTTCTCGTCGCGCAAAGTGCCGACGCCGGTGGTCGTTTCGTCGGAACCAGACGTTTCTTGTTTCCGTGGGACGTGGCAGGATATTTCGGCGGTCCTGCGGGACGCCCGGGCGAACAGCGACCGACCAGACACATCGAAACCAAAGAACCCCTGAGGGAGAAGAAGGTAACGGACGCGACGTAAGGCCGGCTCCGGTGAACCTAACGAGGTCACTCGTTATTCGAGAGAGGCGAGTCGTTTCGACGCCGAAAGGTGGACGGACGATCGTAGACGAAACACCGATAACGCCGATAACACCGACAGCTCCGATACTTAAGTAGTCAGTAGCCGAAGTGTTACGGAGCTCCGAAACAAAAAAAAACGGAGCAGCTACGAGAAGCGACAACTTTTTTCGAAGGGTTGCCTTGGAGATTCGGAGCAGGACGATAATCACGACGCTCGTGACGCGGCGTGGAAAGCCGAGGGGAAGGAAAGAGGAAACGCAGCGCGTCTCGCTCAACAGAGCGCGCAGTCTTTTCGGCCATTTTGGTGTCTAAGAAGCACTCTAGTCCGTCTTGTGGCCTGTCGATCTCCCTCCCTTTGGCCTCTCCTCTCCGTGTCCCGAGTGCTAGCCTCGTCTCTCTTTCTCTCTCTCTCTCTCTCTCCTTCTCGTTCTCCCTCACGCACCTAGAGTCGCATACGATGACACGTGCACACGCTCGTTGGATGCACACACGCGCGCGCGAGGGCACTCCTCTTTCCGTCTCTCTCTCTTTCTCTCCCTCTTTCTCTCCCTCCCTTTCCCCCCGATTCTTTTCCTCCTTCCCTTCGACCCCTTCCCCCGATTCTTTCTCTCTTTGCCTCCCTCTCTCCCTACCTCTCTGTTGCTCGCCAGCTAACGTCCTCCTGTCTCCGTCTCTCTCTTCCTCTCTCTCTCTCTCTCTCTCCCCCCCCCTCCCCCAACAGCGAGGCCCCCCTCTTTTCTTCCCTCTCGGTGTGTGCTCGCGCGCTCTCGCACGCACGCACGCACGAACGTACGCGCGCTATTTAGTCGATTCGTTCTCTTTACGGGTGTTTCTGCCGGTGTTTTCCGACGTTCCCGCGGAACAACGGAGTAAAAGAACGCCGGTACTCACTTTCTCGCGATGGGAAGAATCACGGGGCTGCACTTGCTGGTTCGTGGCTGGTGACGATCGACGGATGCGCTCCTTCCTCTCAGAGTCGTTGGAGGCGGCTCGGCACGCTCGCGTCGAGCCGGTAGCCGCGCTCCACCAGCATCATCTTCCTCGACATTTTCCTCGGCGAACCGCTTGCTGCCGCGCGTCGGTCCCGCGTCGATTTTCCTCTCACGCACCGTGCCGAATGCAACCGGACAAAGAAAACGAACGGAGTCACAGGCGACCGACCGCGAACCGGCAAGGTCCCCTCCCGGTGTTAGATCCTAGACCACCGGACACGCGTGCGAAAAAGGAGATTCAGCGAGCGCGGAACTAACGAAATGGAATCGACGCAACGGTTGCACCGAACTCTCCAGTTGTACCGGCTCCCCTCCACAGTCTTCCTTCCACGCAAGGAGCCTGTTGCTCTCCTCCGTTCGATCCTCCCAATCCTCCCGATCCTCCTGATCCTCGGGGGGCGCCGCCGCTCCTCTCTTCTCTCTGCTCTATGCACTCTCCACTCTCCACTCTCCACTCTGCACTTTGCACTCTTCTCGACCTCCCTTTTCAGTTTTCCGTTTCCGTTTCCGTTTCCGTGCTCGACAAAATTCGATTCACCAGAGGCTCGAGCGACGGGAAATTGGACGCGCGCGATTCCACCGGCTATTCTTTGGCCGTTCTCGCGCGATCGTTGTCGTAGACCGCGATTCACCACGTTCCTGCGACCGCGGCGACCACGAGGATCGGCCAAACACTGACCCGGCTCGCGCGTCCACTCGTGATCAGCGATCGTGATCGCGATCCTGATGCCTGCTCCCTTCCGTGGCCGCTGCTGGTCCCTCCTGTTCGCGGCGTAAACACCGGTGAACGGGGCAGAGGCTGACGTGAGGTATCAATCGCGAACGGTGAACCGCCGAACCATGAATCGCGGACCGCGAGCACAACACAACAATAGAAGCAGAACAAAAGCAGCAGCAGCAGCAGCAACAGCGGCGACAACGACAACGGCGGCGAACGACACGACACGTCTTGTACGACGGGGCGAAACAACGATCCCCTATTTTCCCTCGGTTCCGTTAGAGCCTTCTTCGCGACGATCGCGTTTCCTTCCAGGCTCTGTGCGCTCCCGCTTCCTCACTCTTCCTTCCGTTTCCTTCTCTGTCTCGTTCCCGGCTTGTTCGCGACAATGCGCGCGTACTCAAGGCCGACGAAAACACCAGCGACGGTTTCCTTAGTTGGTGCTGGTTTCTTCTCTCCGGACTGTCCCTTGTTGCTTCCGTCTTTTCCTGTCACTCCCCCGTTCTTCTCTAGCGCGTTCGACGGGCGCACAGGCGAGAGGGAGATGAGGCGACACACGCATACGCACCACTTGCCCAGGCCTCGACGTTTGATCCGGCTCCGGATATGCGACGTTCGTCGAGTTGCATTGGGTCGCGCTGCGCTCCCGTAACTGCATCCGCGTCGGACGGTGCGGCTTGCGCGCTAGGAGCGCCGCCATCCAACCACCCCACCATCTTCGTCCCACCACCGCCATGCCACCACCACCATCATCCTCCTCACCACCGACTCGCGAGCGTCACTACTACTACTACTATTACTACTACTACTACCGCCACTACCACCACCTCCGAACAGTGCACCTACCGTCCACGCTACCAACACACGCCGACCTTCCTTTTCTCACCACCACCACCACCATCCTCGTCGCCGTCGTCATCGTCGTCGCCGCCGTCGTCGTCGTCGCATCGACGCTACTACCACTAACCACGGACCACTATCATTACCTCCGTCACTGCCACCGTCCTCCACGACGAACCGCACACGCACGGTCACTCCGGTGTGCCACCGTCCTCTACGAGTGCGCGAGTTACGAGTATTTGCTCGCACACCAACCAACTGCTCTTTCCTACGACCAGTCATCGAGAGAATCGCGAAACTCTGCACCATTGCACACCGGGACTCTCTATCGTTGTTGTTGTTGTCGTTGCTGTTGCCACTGTTACCGTGGTCGACGTCCAGCCGTTTCCTCGAGCCCGCCCGCCCGTTGGTCCAAAACGCGGGGGCTTTCCGCCCGCAACCTCCGCGCTTTGCCCGCCAAGCCGCTAAAGTTTCGGAGCCGCGAGAAAGTCGAATGTCGCGCGACGAGAGAAGGTAACGTCGGCGAGCAAACCTGCGCATCTCGGATCTCTGTCCATCCGAGCAAGCAGAATTCGGAGACGCGACGCGTAGGGATCGGTGTGACCCCAGCCTGCTCCAATTTCGAGTGCGCGAGGAAATATGTACGCGTCGAAAGGGGAGACCGCGCGGAAAGAAATGCATGAAAAGTGTCGAAAGTTGAAAGTTGGCCTGGAGAAGCGAACTCGTCCCCGCGCGGGACGGGCTCTGTCGCTTTGCCCGCTCAGATTTCGCATACTCCTCCAAACGATCGAGAGATTGCACGGTTCCGCTTTCGGTTTGTCCCCGTCCTCTGATTTAGAGGCTACGTGTTGCGTTACTCGAAGACATCAACTTCTATCTTTAGAGCGAACACGCTTGCTCATTTGGTAAAACCACGGAATACGTATATACAGGGCTGTGCCGCGTACACGTTCGGCTCCCCGGAACCTGTTTCGCTCGCATTGCTTTGTCTTACGGTCATAGATCGGCTTAATGCATTCTTACATGCGAGTTTTATCGATCTCCTTGCCCCGCTCCGTTCTGACTTTTCTTCGCGGAACTCCGCTCTTCTAGAATGCAATTTAAGAACGCCACGGCGGGTTCCCGGAACACGCGCGCTTCGATCGAACTCGCTTTCCCGAAAGCTCGGCCACCGCGCCGATTATTCGTCACCGGCTGGAATCCGATTCCAGCGAAACGTCATCCGTGGGTATCTGTCGACGGGCTTCTAGATCGGCAAATCATTTCCGATTCTTCGTAATTCTACGTGCTGGGAATGAATTCCGATCTAGATGCTCCGTTTGCCCGCGCAAACGCGACGCCAGCAGGCCAGCAGCTAGCTCGCGGACGCACGCACGCACACGTTTGGTAACCCGGCTGATTTCCCCGCTCGTCTGCGTGCCACCGTGGCCATGACACTTTTAATAGGAGACAATTTGATGCAGTTGCTGCTGCGATTTGAAATTTAAAAGCTAATCGGTGTGGCGCAGCGCCTAACGGCGCATCTATTCCCCGCCGTTTCTGGAGATCGACGGGCAATAAATGCGTCGCAGCGTTCGGCTACCAGATGCTACCGAAGACCTATGTATATTAACTGCAAACATAATAGTTCCATTAATAATTCTGCCATTCTAACTTTTGTCTGGCTTAGCTTATTCCCCACCGTAAACTGGGGCAACATTGACATCTACTTAACATCTATTAAAAACGAAAAGGAAAAAAATTGTATGCATTTTTACACTTATAGTAGAATCAGAAACGATGCAATGTTATAATAGGATACCTAAACCAAATTAAAAAATGTTAATTAAAAAAGTAAAAAAATTAAAAAATTATAAAATAGGGTGCATCGAACATAAAAGGAAAGAAATTTAAGTATTAATGTAAGTTCAGATGTGGTACAACTTATACTTTTTAGTGTTATTTATATATGATGTGCCAATATTACCCGGTTACTACAAACACGTTTTTGAATTTCTGATTTTCATCGACTCTACCAAGATATACCAAAAATGTTTAGAACTCTCCCCTGTAGTAAAATGTTCCAAAAAACATGCCAATGTTCCCCCAGTTTACGGTACTTAGCTAAACCGATCGGCGGAACGCGTGCGTGCAGACGCACCCGCCTGTCTTTCGTCCTCTTTCTCTATTTGCCTTGCACATGCGGTTCACGCGCCGCATAGGAAAAACTTCCGCGGTGCGCTCCAGCCTCCGAGAGTCGTATTTTCCGTTCGAGTCACCTTAGCCGTGTCGACGGCGTCATTGTCGCCGGACTATCGCATTTCGCATCCTCGCCGATTAAATGGCGATCGAGGAGCCTGCCAGGGCGAGCGACCGTTTGGCCGTTTTCGCGCGGGGCGAGAATCCGCTCGAGCTCGGCTGCTCCGCGCGATAACTCGCCGCGTATCGAGCCTTCCGTAGGATAACTTTACTAAACATTGACACGTCGCCGGGTCCTATCTATTTATTGGTCTATCTTATCGCGGGCGAGCCTATCTTTTTTCGCGCGGCGCGCTTCAAACTTTGCGCAAGACCGTTCCGTTCGGAGCTAGCAGCGAGAGGAGCGGGACGCGCGGGAGAGGAGGCGGACGGAGAAGGGGATCACGGCGGACCTTGAGGCACATGGACGGTTTAGAAATTCGTTAGATAATCCCGAGGCACGGCTTCGTGCCTCGGGTTTCAAGATGGCAGTCGAAAGTCGTAGATTAGATAGGACGCCTTCTCCGTGTCCGTTATGCAACCGCCGCGAAATTGGTGCATCTTCCAGCGGGCCGTCCCTCTCTTCCATCTGCACGCGCCGAATCGACGGCGCGCGGAGAGAAACGAGAGGCAAGGGTGCACGGCACCAGCGCGCCGGCATTGCCGTTTAATGCCGCAAAGCCAATTCCGCGTATACTTGACATTAAATTTTCCGCCGACCTTCTAAGCAGCGGCGCCGTTATGCGGAGTGCCCGAGCCTTTCTCTTCTGGAGACAATGCGCACTTGGCGGACCGAAAAATCTCCGTCTACTCGCGTTTGCGAAACGGAAATCAGAGCTCGTTCGTCTTCCATTCACCCAGGCTCTGTCCGGCGTTAGGCGCTCGTCTACTCGCGGAGCACGCGGGCTCGTGGACATTTTCACATCGGAAAGCACGCAAAGACGATTCTATGGGTTTCGATCTTCTGCATTCGATGGGGATTCGAGGAGCGCGGGCGAGAGCGCGATTGAAAGTTTCTGGAGCGAATTATAACGCTGGGTAGTCTCGACGCGACGAAGCTCCTCTTTGCAGACGCGGTCTGAACAGCTCCGGCGGCGGTCGGCTACGCGTGTGCATGTGTGTACACACATGCGTGGACGCCACGTGACGTCTAAATTCAGTCGGCCATTTTGGAGCATGATTCATTTGTTTAGAATGGGTCGAATAGGAGTAGAAGGCGGAGCCACGCACACGAAATCTTTGCGGGCGTTTTAGATAGGAGCCGGACGCGACCGACTTTCGTTGCCATTGGGCATTTTAGGCTTTCTTCCATTCTGCTGGTCGAAATTCGCGGTGCGGTCGGTGGGTCGAACTTGACTAAAAAAAGATGCTGACCGAATCGAGGCTTGTTTCCTGTCCCCCTCCGCTGTCGCCGGTATTCCGTTGACCCTCGGGAACCTTGGCCAAGCCAACGAATTTCGCGCCCTCGAGCGATCGTCGAGACAGCAGTCGCGCGTTCTCTCATTCGAGCAGGGATCAAGGAGCGCGACAAGGTTACGAGATATACGTTATTCCCTCGAAAAGGGGCATGAATTATTTATCGGGCGCGAATAAAATGAAAGGAGAGGAAGGCGAGCGCCAGAGACAATGACGATCTTATCGGGAGTGTGTGTTATCGAGCCGAACGGAATCCTGCGTTTGAATTTCGTCGGGGCTCTCCCCGTCTACTGCAATTAACGGTTGAAATATCCATGAGTAACTGACGGACAAGGTGGGGCACCCTGGAGCGAGAGCGCGTTCGGCGACGCGCTCCTTTTCTCTCGTTTCCTGAAACAAGAGCTCCAGCCCCGCTGTGCATTTCCGAATCTGCAGACGACCGAGCGGCGGACGGCGGGCTCGCTTGTGCAGTCTGTCTGATGCGTGGATGGGCCCAAGGTCAGTGGCAGTGGGTCAGTCGGACCAATCGCGCGGTCTCTTGGCCGAAGGCCGCGCCGAATTCGAGGCACTCGTTCGAGAGGGGTCGAGCGGCAAGCGGCGAACTTCTCGAGGACAGCCTCCTCCTCCTGCGTCGACGGCGCGGTCGTCGCACACTTTTTTTTAAGATATCGCAGTGAAATTTACGCCAAAAAATAGGAAAATATTATTCCTTTCTAATGATGTATAATTTAATACTTTTTACATTTATTTATGTATTTTTTAATTTTTTTATCTTATTTGTGATAAAAAATTTAATTCCGTTTATTCAGTACCTTATTTAATGCACCTTACAGTAGTTTAAGCAAAATGCTTCGGAAACTTTTCGTTTTCAAGTTAGGCATAAGGAAAATTGGAATACTAAAGGAAAGTAGCACGATTTTGTTTAGTAGCACAAGTTTCAGCTGAAATCACTGGAATTGATGCAACATTAATTAAAAAATTTCATATTATACTTTAGGTAATTTTCTTTCAATAGATGTAGAAAATTTATAACTAATTATATGACATGTTCTATACGTACTTGTTCTCGGTATCAAGTACACTTTGAAAAGCCGGGTTTATGGAAATATTAATTAAAAACTCCTATTCATTATTACCTACAGGTTAAATAAAGAATTTTTAATTTCGACCGTATTTTTAGAATATTAAAAACCAAAAAGTGATGTCAGCGCGTATGCTCGTTTATATGACCGAATCTACGCGCTGACATCACTTTTTGGTTTTTAATACCTACAGGTTATTTCTTCCCCCTATGCAATAAGCATTGAAAAATTTCAGCAATATAGGTACTCAAGAGACAGCAAAGCATTACGTATAATATTATGCTTGGTACTATACATATGCCGACCCCTGTGCATAAATTATTAATACGGACTGACCGAACGTTGATAATTTTAAACACTAATAATTTGAGCAGTGCAATGAGGGGAGAAATGACCGTTACATAATTATTTAGAGGAAAGTGTGCTGAAAATATTGCAATTAGTCCGAAAGTGGAACTTTTTGACATTCGAAAGATATTCCTAATCAAATTTGAAAAACGTCGCTATTTTCGTTCATGCATATAAAAATATTTTTTAATGGATTGTTTAAATTATTTACTAATAAAAGAAGATATTTATCGCAAAAACCTGGTCTTTAAATTAAACAAACCAATTTATTGCTACTTTCCTTTACTATTCGAATTTTCCTTACAACTTGGAAACGAAAAGTTTCCCAAACATTTTGCTTATACCACCGTAAAGGGCATCAAATCAGGTACCAAACAAACGGAATTAATTTTTTTTATCAGAAATAAGTTAAAAGAATTAAAAACTAAATAAACGAATAAATGTAAAAAATATTAAATTATACATCATTAGAAAGGAATAATTGTTTCCTATATTTTTGGCCTAAATTTCATTCCGATATCTTAAAAAAAGTCCCAAAAGGCGGGAAATTTAAAATCCGGCCCACCGCGCGTCGTCGTGATCCGGATCGAAGCGTGACGTCGCGTCGCATCGGCGCGTTCATTCCGGTGTGGAGCAAGCGGGCCGCGGCGCAGGAAAGAGAACGAGTGGATAGGCCGGTATCGTAGCCGGCCTTGACCGTATCTCCGCTTATCGCGCTCCGCGCTCGACGTCACGCGTCACGTTGTCGACGCGGGAGCTGTCCGCCGACGGAGACGACGTCGACGTTTGCCAGAGCGTCGCGGGCGACGTCGATCCCGTCTGCCTGCCGATCAAGCCTCGAGGCAACCGCGGCATCGGCCACGTCGCGCGGTTTCGATTAAAGAAATGGGATAACCGTATTAATTCAATTAGAAGGGGCCGCGACTCGTTTCGGCGCTCCGCCTCGCGATACAATCGCGATGGGAATCGATTGTTTGTAGGGTGCGTCTCGGTGCCGGGGCCCATTAACTTTGCTCGCGAGCAGAAATTTCCACGTCGGCAATTACTTGAATTAATTTCGCGATAATTGTATCGATTATGCAAATTACGTAATTCGTTTTATTAGCCGGCGATACGTATTATCGTAACGAGTTGGCGAAACGAACGCGAGGCACAGGGCCGGTGGCGTGCCTGAAAAGAGCGTGCGTCCGCGCCGACAAAACCGTCCGCGGGCGGTGGAACTTTTCTTTTCTTTCTTTCCTTCTCGGCGATAGTAGGTATTGCTTGGGTGTGACGTCAGTGGAAACGGCGCGGCGCGGCGTCACGGCTGCCATTAGACAGTGAACACACGTTCACCGGTATTATCTGGGACGGCAAAAGGGTCTTCGTTCGTCCAGGCGATCGTAAGTGCAAGGTACACTGACACGGAGTAACGCGTACATAAACGCCGGTAACGAACCGACGTTTACTCGTAGGTATCGTAACCGTAACCGGTGTAATTGGTATTACGCAAGATGCTTGCGCGCCGTTGTTCTTTCCACGGATAACGAGCGTTCGCGAGCGTATCGTCGCCTTACCCTGACCAGCGCATCATCGCGCACCGTCAACCTTTGTCGCATCAACGTTTTAATACGCAACAGTTTTCGACGAATGTTAACGTTACCCGGAGCCTCGCGAGAGCTGTTCATCTCCGCGAAGCTCTCAGGAACTGAGAGGGTGCCCGTCGACGGTGAACGGGGACCTTGACCGTGATCGAATTGCAAGCGCTCGAATCACAGACAGAGGGACGAGGAAACTAGCAGCGAAAACGATCCAGAAGCCGTCGTCTTAACAGTCTCTGTACGCAGCCATTCGCCTGCTGCATTCAAATCGTTTGGAGGATCGTGGGACCGAGAGCGGTGCACGGAGAGCGTCGAATCCTAGCCGCGATTTGCGGGGAATGCGAGTCGAGTGGCCTGCCGTAATTTCTAGGCGGATGCAGGGGCAAGGACTTTTTCCCTCGAAAGTTCACCGGCCCGCCCTACAGCCCGACTGGCGAAAAACAAAAGTCTGGGAAAATCGGTGAAAGGAAGTCTGTTGGAGGCGTGCCAGGATTTTCGGATCTACCGAGCCAACCGAGATAAGAGCAACGAAATTAAGGTCATCGGCCGTGAATCCGTAACCCCGAATCCAGTGATCGCAATCGCATCAGTTGGAAGAATGCCAGGGATTCTATGAACTTGCTCGCCGTGCACGCGCGCCCCTCGCTCCACGGGATCAACTTAATTTTCCACGCGGTTGGCGCATACTTTTTGGTCGCCCGGGTTTCGGGAAGGGATTCTGGCTGATGCGGTGGCTCGCCCTTGAAAATTCGGAATTCACTCGACGGCGAGCAGGAATACCAAGTGCCGCGGGGAACTCGTTCTCCTCTCGCCTCTTTCGTTCGCCGTTTAACGCTCGCCGCTCGCCTGGCCATATTTTGGCGATACCTACTTGTTGCGCGAGCAACGAGCCACGCGTAGGTATCTACCTTATATACGCGTATGTACGCCGTGGCGCATCTACATACCCCGTGGTAGAGCCCGACATCGGCTCGCGGCTGCTCTTGGCACAGGTACAAATAAAGTCGACGACCGGGACTCGAAATAATTTCGCCGTTCCCCCCGAAACGTCACCGACAGCGCCTCACGCTGTGCACAACGGATCCGTCCGCGGGGGCGTTTAATCGAAATCGGTGCCGATTTACGGAGCGGACGGTCGCGGCGCGTTTCATCGACGTTTAATCGAATAATGCGCTTAATCGTCGAGCTCGCCGGCGAAAAGACTCGGTTAACCGCGTCCCGTCGTTATTAACGGCTAATTTCCCAAAAATCATCGACGAGCATAGGGCTGGCCTTCGGCGCGCTTAATTCCCTGGAAATCCAATGCAACATAAACCCGATTTCAGCTTTGATCGGTTAACAACCAGCTATTTTATTCCCCTGGCCGATTTTGGTAACGCTCCCTCGGTCTTCCCCTCTCCGGCTCTTTGTTGTAATTACCCTCTTTACGGTAATCGGTCTATAACGATAATTTCGTTGGATATTTTCGCTAACGCGAATCAGGGCACGCCGGGCGCTCCAACGAATTTTAACCGGTTTATCAGCGATCTAGCCGTGCGTGCAGGCTGGAACAAAACGGGACCGTATCGTAAACTGGAGGGGCATTGACAGGTTTTTTAATCATTTTGTCATGTAATGTAACAATTAGCAGGTTTACGTTTGGTTTAAGTACCCTACCATAACATTGCATCTTTTGTGATTGTACCTACTACAACTGTCAAAGTTCATAAAATTGTTGTCCTTTTTCTTTTTTAATAGGGTGAAATCACTAGTAGTCGACCACTTTTAATGTTTAGCTTAAAGAAATAAGTACTGACATAAAGCATTTATTAAATGACAATTTTATATTATATTTTAAAATTCTAACTTTAAAATACGACAAAAAGCGCTCTTCATAGGTAAAAAAATGCTTTTAAAGCGATTTGTAAACTAATTTTGATTTTACACGTGCCATTGCTTTTTTCCAACACGAGAAGCATAACTACGCTTTGAATAGAAGTGACAAATGTTATTCAGTTCCATACATTTTTTACTGGAAAAGCATCAACAATTTTATATGCGCTTAAAACATTTAAAAAAAGAGATAATTCATTTATTTATGGGAGGTTGGTAACTGGGCCATCATTCCCTTTCAATTTTCAATAGTCGACCACAGCGGTCGACTTCTGGAGCAAACTGCATTCACAATGAACGCTAAAAGTCGACCACGTGTTAACTATAATTTATCTTATTAAAATTTTGATAAAACTTTTAAAATAACTTGTTTTAGTTACGCATTATTCCTGTCATTATTAAATACTTACCATTGTTGCACATTATATTTAAAAATAAATTTTAGTTTGTTATGCGCACAACGAGTTATGTCGACTACTAGCTATCGGACCGGTCGACTTTTAGAGTTAAGCAGTCGAATATTAAAGCATTCGAACATTTTATTTTTAACGTTAATTATTTATTTTCCCCGAACTTTTATACTAACACAAAATCTTTAGTGATACATTAAATACATTTGAATTACTTCAATACATTTCATATATTTTATAACATTGATTGTTTATTTTTTTAGAACTTTTCATTCGAGTCTATATAGCTTTAAGTGGTCGACTACTAGTGCTTTCACCCTACATGTTAAAAACTAGCCGGTACGGGGTAACCTTGGCACATCAGAAAAATAGTATTAACGGGTGAAGTTTTACTAATTTGAAGTCGGTAAGATACATTGCCACTTAAATTTGTTTATTTTATTTTATTTGTTTACAGCTTAACTAAAATCTAATTGTAACATTGGCACATCATATAAACAGCATTAACAGGTTAAGTTTTGCAAATCTGAAGTCAGTAAGATAAGTTAAAGATACGTAACAAAGTTACCTATGATAAAATCTCAATCTCGAATACGAATCTATACGTTCATGCGTATCTCTGCCAATATAAGCCCGGCGTATGCCAATGTTACCCCGTACTGCCAATGTTCCCCCAGTTTACGGTGCCGATAATGGTAGCGCGTAAAACAGAACGCTGCATGGTGTCGTCGTTTCAACGGCAACGGGGGCAAAGGAATGGCCAGAAAAATTTCGCGCCACGTTTTTCGCCGGTGCTTGCAAACTGTTGCTGTGACATTGGCACGATCGACGGTACATAGCCGCGGTATCTACCTACATAAGAGGAGCGTACATACACGTACACGGGTTCCGCCAGACGGGCCGGGCGGTACATGCTACCGTCGCTCCATGTATTTCGGGGGTGGCTACGTGCTACGGGCTACGTGCTACGTGGTAGTCAACGGACTACCCCTACTCTGTCGGACTTGGAAAATTTCGGGGGTAGGTAACTGACTGCGCTTTAAACCGGCTGCTGCCGCTGCGTCAGCTGCCGCCACCCCGCTGCAGCCGACCTATATATTCGGCAACGTTATATATGCACCTACATGTGGGTATATGTACCTACTAATACCTACTGTGCATCCACTACGTAGCCGACGGCGTCGATTTAAACGCGGTTACTACTTGTTGCTCTAGCCCCGGAGACGGAAAGTGGCCCGCGCATTTCGGAGGTCTATGTATTCGCCTCTGTCGAGCATAGGTAGGGTAAATCCGGGAGACGCGGTCGGGCCGGAGAGTTGATCGAGTCTCTATATTTCAGACTATCTACGTAAAAATGCGTTAAAGTGCAGATCAATTACTTCTCTAGAAGCCAAACAGTTGAATGAATAGCGTCATTTAGATTTTTTGGGGGGTTTTCGTCAAGCAGCGGTGTACAGAATCCTATTTAAAGTATACTTATAAGTTTACTAACTTTACTACTCGGCTTCGCCCGAAATTTAGATGCTGATTTCATAAAAAGAAGATTTTTTCTTAGTTTCTTTTTCCGAAAATGTCAGCTGAGGCACATTTCGTGATCTTACAGTTAATTGGTTAAAAGTTTTTAGGCGACAGACAAACAGACAAACATATAGAAGCTTTCTGCTTTATATAGTATTACAATTTTCGTTTAATGTTTGGGATAATTAGATAGTAGAGATATCGAGGGACAATGCAGCCAAAGTGTTTGGTCATATTAACTCTTCCTCTCAAAGTTAATGAAAAGACCATCTCTCGCTGCAGAAAGGTCGAGTTATGATTTTTTATTATTTTTATTTATTTAGTTTATTTACTCACTTTTGTATTCATTTGCTTTGCTAATTACCTGTAGGTAGTTCACTTTTTTCTGTGATGTGTTCTTTACTTGTATAGCGTAAACAAATTAAATATCAATAAATGTGTAGTTGTATTGACTCATAAATAATTTTATTGTATCTTTTGCTAATTTTCCAAGAATAATTATGTGAGTAGTCTCTGTCAACGACGAAAACCATTTCTTCCGGCACCTCGGGAGTTGTGGTCAGGTGTCACGACTTTAGTTTTGAACCTGATCTACAGTAAATATTGTCTTAAAGCAAATATCGATCAGTTTCTCTGAGTCAGCTGTTCTGAACATATAGGTTTGTTCTGATAAAATAAATAATTTCTATATTAGTTTGAATAGCCATTTTATATTATCTCGACCGCGTCTCCCGGATTTACCCTATAGCAGTCTCTTTCCACTCTAAAGCTGCACCGTCGCGCGCCACAGTTGGTTCCCTACGAATCACGATCCGTTCTGCATACATACTTCGGCTGCAAACGCATTTCGTGACTCGTACCACCGGGATGCTGTTGGATTTTCTACTTGAATCACCGCTTTGCGCATCGTTCAGCCTCCTACGATTCTTAGGACGATCCAACGAGTCACCGCGCCGTTTAGTCGCGGTAGTCTCGGTGTCTACATAGAGCCTAGAGTGGACGTTAGGCACTCGGTGCGCGAGAAAATTTCATTGATCCTCGCGAGACGCGTCTTCTGGTAGTCTGGTCTTGAGTCCCCGTGCATCGGATGCATCTGATATGCATGCAGACACGGAGACGCCTGCGAAGCGTCGTTCGTGCTCGCGTGCTCGCGTCGCATTCATCGACAAAGGCTCTGTACACGTGCACGTACGCTGGACGCACACTCGCGCCGAGCTACGTTCGCCAGTGTGCTGGTAAACGCGCTCGAAACTTGCCACGTGCTTCCTCGTGTGTGCGCGCCATTTGCACGGTCGCATACTCGGGCATACGTGCAAACGGCGCGCGGGCTCGCTCTGCACCTACGCGGAGGAACGTGCATGTGGAAGCGCGCGCATGGATGCGCACAAATGGCCCGATCGCCTGCATGTGCATGTGCGCGTGCATGTGCAGCTGGCTGCGCCGGCTTGTATCGCCGCGAAACGCGATGTGGAACACACTCGCTCTCGATGGGTCACTCTCACTCTCTCGGCCGAGAGGGAAATTTGGCAGCTGTTTTAAACCCGGCTAACTGGCGAAACTACCGACCCACCTCTGCCACGGGCCTTCCATCTCCCTCCCTCTCGCCCCCTTCTCGCTCTCTTTCCACCCCTGGCGCGCCCAACCTCCGCCTCCGGCTTTCTTTCCCTCTCTCGCCCCATCTTTCTCTGCCTTTACTCCTCTCCCGCCCGGACCCGAAGCTGCACTTTGCAAACTTTCGGTAGTTGGCCGCACACACTCCACCGTCCCCCCCCCCCCCCCCTGCTGTCGAGACATTTTCCTTTCAAGCTACCACAAAAGGATCTGCTCCGCGTTGGCCGTCGTTGTTTTCGCCGAGCCTCGTCCACCCGGAGCGTCACGTTTATTCGATTGATCGATGCGTCGGAGATCGAATCGCTGGATATCGTATGGAAAACGGTGGTCGGCCGTGCGGGCACGAAAAAATTTCGTGCTTGCACGAATCTATATACATAAATATACCTATGTGGGTACCTATATACGAGGCCGCGACGAAACAGACTGTTTCGGCAGCGGATGTGTCGCGCGCGATTATTCGTGGCAGGCGTGCATACGAGGGCGCTTACTCTCGCGCTTGTGTGCGAGCGTGCAGCCGCGTGCTACACCTACCTCGCGTGCACACACGTTGCATTTCTCCTCTCTCCCTCCGCCGTTCCACCGCTCTTTCTCTGTTTCGTTGCAGTCCGCTTCGTGCCCGCGAACCCGCCGAACGTGTAGCGTTTTTACCACACTGACCTGGGTTAACTTGGCGTACAGTGCCGAATAATAAAACCGACGAAACCGCTGACTCCCCTCCCCCTCTCTCTGTCCCTCCTCGCGCGCGTATGCACGTTACGGGGCTTCGGTTGGCGTCGCGTCGCACAGTGGTCCGAATCGCCGAAAACGCGATCAAAAATCCTTGCGTTCACATTTCACACTTTATCATTATGAATATGGTTATTCCATGGTTTTCTGGGGTCGCAGAATCTGATTCCAAGGTGAAATTTTTATTAGATTATAACTAAACCCTGTAAGGGAGAGGAAATGTCGATAAAATAATGTTATGTTTTGTTTAACAAAGTACTGTCTGATTTGATTACGTTATTTGAAGTTAATCACGGCATGAAATTTTAAAAAATTAACAGAGATAGCGTTTTTAAGATAGCAAAAGCTATTGAGCGCCCGGAAAATATAACAGTATTTTATCGACATTTCCTCTGCCCTACAGAGCTTAGTTTTAATCTAATAAAAACTTTGACCACGGAGTTAGATTCTGCGACCCCAATGACTCCTGGAAAGACCATCTTCGTAACGATAAAGCTTGAAATGCGAACGTAAGGATTTTTGATCGCGTTTTCGACGGTTCGGACACTGTGCGTCGGTGGCTGCATCACGCACAGGATGCACACAGAGGCAGAGGAGGACGCGCGCACATAGCTACCCGCCGAACCTACTCCGCCCTCCAGCCGAATATAAACGCGGCGGTGTGGGCTGGTGCATCGCACATGCATGTACCAGCCCGCCCCGGTGTTGGTAGAATGCACCGAGTGGCACACAAACGATCCAGTCCCGAGGGCAGGGCCACGGTCACCCGAAAATACGGCTGCATCGCGAGAGCTCTCGCTCTCGTTCGCCTTCTCGTTCTCGTTCCCGTTCCCGTTTCGCGGTCGCTCTCCTTCGCTCTCCTTCCCTCTCTTTCGCTCCCCTCGCTCCCCCCCCCTCCACCCCCTCTCCTCCGCCACACTCCCGGTCCCTCATTTTCTCCTCCTCTATTTATCCTTTTTAGCTTCACCCTCTTCTTCTCCCGTTTGCCTCGCTGCCTTTCAATGGCCCCGAGCCTCTGTATTCACGTATTGTACGCGCTACCGGCTCATTCACGAATCGTGGCCCTCTCGATTATTCGCGACCGTGGGATCAACCGGCGACGCTATTTTGCGGGTCCACTGTCTGCGTTAAATGTCAAGCGAGTCGAGCTTGGCTACCAGAGGCGCGTACCTAGGTATGTAGGTACCTGCCACCGTCACGCGATATCGGCTGTGACCCGAATGAACCGGGCTCGACTCTGATACAGGCATCGCCGGGGATGACGAGCGATGCTTTTTCATCGTTTCGCCGCGAAACACCCGGGCAACTCGGTGCCGCGAGCAACTTGCCGGCCACGAATTCGAACGAAAGACGACGCTCCGCCCGAAATCGTGAACCTATTCCATTAAACAAATTGCTCAGATTTGTCGAGTATTGTTGGGATCGTGGAAACGAGGAACGAGGAAGGGCGCGCAGAGCCAGGGTCGGAATTACGATCGCAGCTAGAGGACCGATAGGTTTTGTCGGGGGAGGGTCGAATCGTCGGCCAGAGGGGGAGAAGGGAGACGTGTAACGCGCGTATGGCAGGAACGTGGAAGAGCGGTCCAGCAGCTCGGTGATTACGCGCTCGAGGCACTCTTGGAACAAAGCTCCCTCTGTCCTAGCGAATCGACGACCTATCCCAACCAATGCATCGCGGCAACACGCGTGTGCACGCGATCGCAGAATCAGCCCCAGTTCGACTATACGTACAGCGGTGGCGCGTGTGCGCAAACATCGGGGCGGACAAAAAAAAAAAGAAATATGGTTGCACCGAGATAACGCATTGAACCGCACAATTTCGCCCGGTCGCCGCGCCGGTCGTAATGCACCGAACGACAATCTGGAACCGTCCGACTCTCTGGCCGTGACTCACGCGGCGGCAGTCAGGTGAGTCAATACCGTGGATCGTTGGATCGCTCGATCGCACGCCCGCGCCGATAATAAGAGCGAGCACGCGGCTCGGCGCTGGTACGCGCGTGCCGTGCCTGTACCTATAGCTGTATACTTTAGTCGAATCTTGATGCGTAAATTCGACCACGGACGGCGATGCAACGACGCGCACAATTTTATCCGGCTATCTCCGTTGCACCGCGACGCTGGAGCGCACCTTATCTGCCTATCTCCGAATACCGTAGACCCCTCCGGCTCCAACTTTTCATCATCCCTGGCATCCGTGTTCGGCCGCGATAACGGCTCCGATCGAATGTGGGCCGCGAGATCGCGTTTCTCTGGAGCCTGCCGTCCGGAATCTGTCGAATAAGTCACCGATCCTCCCAACCGAGACCCAAGAACCGTCTGGTCAACTAGCTCGCCAGCGAATTATTAGCGATTTATCCGCGAGTCGTAGCACAGCCACTAGCAAGGAGTGGTCGAGTGCTCCTAAAGGCCCTCCTAATGAAGCAATCCGTTCGGTTGCCGCTCGTTATTTCTAATTCCCGAAGCATGCGACGCCGCGTCTCGCGGAGCCTTAAGGTCGCCACGCGAAATGTCAGCCGTGATGGGCTCAGCGAAACGTTGTTTTTTCCATCGACAACGGACGCTCGGCGAGAAGCTCATTCTGATTCGTCGCGGTTCTATCGTGATCGATGAAACAAGGAAGTGGCAGTACGATACTCACCCGCTGTCCTCGTGGTGTGTACACAGCTGCCAATTTCTGGGCGAATCGTTGGCCAAAACATACGGTCCCAGTTTGTGTAAAATTCCACGTTTCCTTGTGTCGTAGGCACGCGCGGCCTTTTCTCGCGCAAGAAAAGTGTTCGTTACCAGGAACGAGACCTGGGCTGTCGCGCGACGCTCGAATCCACGTGATTAGAAGCCGCGGAAGTCACTGGATCACAGTAAAAATAATGACGGAGGCCAAGTTTGCGCGCAACGTCCCTCGAGGCTCCCGCTTGCAACTTGTTTTCGTTGCTCCAATTCGCCGAATTTATTGCTTCCAGCGCGAAGGTTGATTTATGCGCCAGATACGTTTATCATCGGTTGCACTCGCGCGGCATAAGAATTGTTACGGGTTATTCACTTGCAAACGGCTCGGCCTGCGAAAACAATGCACGCTCGACCTGGCTGATCGGCGGAGAATTTCGTCGCAGCGACTCTCGCGGGAACACCTCCGGAAGGAATCTCCGGCGACGAACGCACTACAGAAACTGCACTTTGATGGGTATCGCACTTTAAGTACCATCCGATAAACGATAAGAACTAGCTGGTAAAAAAGGGTTATCTGTCATCAGATAATTTTCACCGCGCTCGATATCGAGTGTTGGGCATCGCGCGAAGGATGCACCACGTGACTGTTACATAAGATTCCTTTGTCGATGCGTGGGTACGAAAAAAAAAAAAAAGGAAATAGGAGACGGGAACGTGCGATGCAGAAACCCGAGAGGAGCGAATATTCGGGATCGTTCCGAGTCAGCTCTTGGCGATCGTCAGCGTCTAGACGCGCGCACCCGCCTCGCGAATCTTTAACGTTTCCCACAGACGCGCCTGGGTGTGGGAGCGGGCATACACTTTTATTCGTTGGCTTGGCCGGTCGACACGATTCACCACGATTCACCGCGATGCACCACGAGTCTCTCGAGTTCCGTCGAAAATGGGCCGTTTAGGGCGGTCGAGGAGTTGGCGTCGTTGAACTCGGTGCCGCGTGCACGCCGCGTCGGTGGAACTACAGCCCGCGCGTGGAAAGCGCACTCTAATTGTAAGTGGCAGCCGCGATGCCGATTCGCCAGCTTTGCTTAAAGTCTCTCTGTTTCGCTGACTCGGACATGTTGTTCCGTACTGGCCGCCTGCACGTTCCGTGCATCCAGATAACACCCGTCGATTCACTAACCTACCTCACTCCTCCGCTACAGGCTGGTCCAAATACGACTCATCCGCGCCTACTTCGACCACCGCGTCCGCGCCTCTCGTTCCCGGCCAGATCTGGAAACGGAACGATCGATCCGTTAACGCCACTTTCTTTCGCCGTCTCAATTACCTTGCTAATCAAACGAACAGCCGCGCGAGTGCCCGACTCTCCGATCATTAGATAACGCTTACCTATTAATTTTTTTATCCCGCGGCACCTTGTTTCACGCTTGGCAGTTTCTATAAGCGTTCGTTTATTTTTCCCGCGAGACCAGTTTAACAATTGCTTGACACGACGAACGCGATTCTGACTATGCCACGATTCGCGGTGCATAGCTAAACCGTCGCACAGTGCAGTGGAAGAAAACGATACAACGGCGATAAAAAAATCTATAACTTTGGTTCTGGTCTAGATATTTTAATGATATTTGGCTCGATTTAATTGAAAATTTACGGCCTTTAAATTGCATTAATATAAGTGATATTAACCCTCGGAGGCCCGTGCTAGGCCCGTGTATTTGGACACATGTTTTCGAAAAGTGAGGCTACTGGCCAATTATAATTCTCATTTTATTAACATACTTACTAGTTACTGTGTTATATTGTAGTAAACCAAGTTTTTTAATATTTGCTATCGTTTTCATGTGATCGGTGCTGAAATTTTGTCAAAATCGCAAAAGTAAAGAGCTTGTCAAAAACTTTTATGTTTCCCATAGTTTTTATTCACGATTCTAAAAACATTTTCTTTGAGAGGTGCAATTTAAGTTAGTTACAAAGTTAATTACATAGTTATATATTCTATTAAGGCCATACAGTCGGGTAAAATGATAACAAACTTTTAATAAAATTTTAAAAAGTTGCAACCATTTGCAATGGGTGTAATTGATATCGTATGAAAGAATGAGCCCTTCTCTCTTAGAAACAAAAAGAATTAGGTGTTACTTTCCAAGAAAATGTTGATTGAAGTAAATTGAAAACGGGGTTTACCACAATATAACACAGTAACTAGTAAGAATGTTAATAAAATGAGAATTATAATTGGCCAGTAGCCAGACTTTTCGAAAACATGTGTCTAAATACACGGGCCTAGCACAGGCCTCCGAAGGTCAATATCATTTATATTAATATAACTTAAAAGCCGTAAATTTGTGGATAAATTGATCCAAATTTCATTAAAATATCTAGACCATAGCCAAAGTCATACATTTTTGATCGCCGTCGGGTCGTTCTGTCCCACTGTGCGTCGCCTAGCGTTCTAACGAAAAGACCCAGACAGAAACGCGCTAATTACTGTCGCGCGGTTTATCGCGCGATGTCGTAATATCGATTTCGTAAATTCTCGTATCGTATCGCATCGACCCAGAGATCCAATCTCCGACTAGGTACGTTCCTCGGTCTTCCTATAGATTGCACGCGCGTTCTCTGCATTATCTGTCTCGAGGTTGCAACCACGTACCCGTAAATACGCGCCTGAATTTCGTTTGTTTTCGACCGTTTTATTATTATCGATAACGCCGGTATTGTGACGTCGACGATCGCACGCGAGCATAAAGACGCGGGAATAAAGCCGAATTTGTTTTCGCTTAGCGTCGTGTCATCGACATTCGTGAAAAATACGCCGATTGCGAATGTACTTCTAACCGAGAAAGCAATCCTTCCTACCGTTTCAAGCGATACTCTAGTCGGGGCTAGATGGCAAACTGGTAGTTGTGTATCTACATAGGTAATCCTCCTCGATCTGTCGATTGCGAGCGAGCCTCTGGCGATCGGGCAATTAGCAATCGATCGCGCGATAACGTCTCCGTGACAGCCGCGGTGGCTGGTCTCGAGACTCGGTGTGTTTATTTTTTTGTCTCGCTGCTTTTTCCCGAAATCGAGCAGGATAGGGCTTTATCGGCATCCGTCCGACCGCCCGCCAAAAAATACGCCCGTTATCTGACAGCAGCGAAGCCGGTATACGGTGTACGGGTATACCTATACCTATCTACTCACGTGTTCGCCGCGGTACGATAAGATTGCATTATGTTTGGACGACGGGCCCGTGGGCGAATTAATTAAACCGCGAATAAAGACGCCCTCCCGTCTGCGTCCCAGTCTGTCGACGTGTCCGCGCCGATCCTCCTAAGCCAGATTAATGGATTCTATCGAGAGCAGACGGGAGCTCGCGTCATCGGCCTCGCGTCCCACAGACGACCTTATCGATGCACTATTTCGGCGGTGATAACGTCACGCGTCGACGTCCACCCGGCTCGGATCAACCAATTCCGCTCGGGACCGCTGTGCATCGGCCAAGCCTGATGCGCGCATCGCTTTCACCTTCTTCGATCCGACCGATTCGTCGATCGATTCCAGCCGATCTGCATCTCCGCGGCGAGCGAGGCTCGCGCTCGCGTGATTCACTGCAGCCCAGCGATACCTGTGTCGCTTCGGACGTGTATTTACGTCGGATCTCGTTACATTCGTCGCATCGGGGAATAACGCGCCCGGGGAATCGCGAAACCGGTCGCGCCGATATACCTACCTACTACCTGCTCCCCCGTTTCTGTACTTCTGGAGCCTTGAGGCGCGGATTCGAGGGCCCCCCTCGCTCCCGAAATCCACTCGCCCGTTTGTTCTCCCCGAACGGAAATTGAGAAAGAAAGCCGCGTATGATGCACCATCGGATGACACGTGTGACGCGTGACTGGTTCGATTTTGTACCCTAAACTGGGAGAACATTGGCAGCGATACGCATCATCGTATAAATTCGTGTTGGAGATCGAGATTTTATTATAGGTAGCTTTGTTACGTATTAATAACTTATCTTACTGACTTCGGATTAGTAAAACTTCACCTGTTAATACTATTTATTAACCGGCTGGTTTTTAACATGTATTAAAGAAGAAAACTTGATACTTGAACAATCCCAAAATGTTCCGATAGGATACTTAAAGCAAATGCTAATTTTTTACATTATATAAGAAACGTTTGAAAAACCTGCCAATGTTCCCCCAGTTTAAGGTAGGTTACAAGTGGTCTTCCCGCGAGTGGATACACACATACTGGATCGATGTAGACGGAGACACGACGCTCCGATAAAATTTCAAATGACGAGGAAAAAAACACTTTTCTCTTCCGTTAACGGGTACAGGAAGCGTTACGAAATTCGTGGCAGCATTCGCTAGCCGGTGGAAATGAAGCGGCGTAGCGGGCGATCGCGAAATCCGGATGGCATTCTTTCTCTGTACAGATCCACGGTAGCCGGGGTTCGGATACAGCGCCGGGCTGTAATGAAATAAACGGATCCTAGGGCAAAAAGTATCGGGGAATTTAAAGATTACTCGGCAACTCGAGCCGACTGGCGCGCGTAATTCAATTGGGAGCTGCATACCTACTGTGCTCCGGCGATGGGCGACGATAAATAACAGTTTTGCTCCGAGGAATTAGCGATCTACGGGAAAGATGGCTCGTTATCTGACGGGGCAGGCACGCGACGGATTCCATCGATGGCTTGGACTCGCAGAATCGATCCCGCGAAAGCGTCCCCGATATATATTAACACCCTGTATATCTGCGACGATCGTCTAGACGTCGCAGTTCTGTTTGCTCTCGAGAGGGTCCCCGATCGCGCCTTAAATTCAGCTTTATCTCGTCGCTCTCTCGGCTTTACCTCTCTCGCTCGTTCTCTGTCGGTTCCGCGACGTCTCTGTCGCTTACCGTCGAATGTCGCGCATGAATCGACCGATAGCAGCTGGCCTCGCTCACACGTCTAAACGGGGTAAACGAACTCTTTGTACCGTCGCGCCGAGTGGGGCACCGAATTGCGAGCCCAAAGTGCATTCGACGATAACGACAGCACCGATACGTATTACGCTCGTTTCGTATTCACGCATGCGATTTCTTGAAACGCCGTCGGTCGGCTCACCTGATTTCTGGAGAAACGGGGTTCGATATCCCTGAGCACGGGGCTCGACGAAATTTCATCGGTCGGGGCTCGTCGTTCGATTTCCCAGAGCGTCGAGCGTCGAGCGACGAACGAGGCGAGATCGTCGCGCGCCTTTGAGAGGAGCCGGTGGAAAAGAGCGAGGAAACTTTTGCTCGTTAGACATCCGGCCGCCACTGTTTCACCGAGGCTGAAACCGCGCGCTAGAATCTCGCCAATTCGCATCCACCGGCTAATCCAGCGAGCCAGTGGATGGCTCGCGCGAGTTTTCAGCGCGTACCTACATACCGGTCATCCAGGTTAAGGTGTCACTCGATGCCCCATTACTTATCGGACTCGCGTGGATTTCTTCTGGCGGAGAGTCGAGCCTCGATTCGATCGGCGGATCGTCGATTCGAGGAGGCGACGACCTGGAAATCCGCGAGTTGAATTTCTCCGAAAGCCGCGCGCATCTCGCCTCGGATCGATCGCGCTTCCGCGATAGTTGATTTCCATTTCTTTGAGCAGCCGTATTATTTTATCCCCTCGCGTCGCGCGAGATACGTGTCTACTTCTTTCATTTACGATTCACCGGAGATTCGCCGAGATTCTCGCAGATTCACGGGCGGAGAAGGAAAGTTTATCGTCTACTTAACGGCGAAAGGGTTGCAGGGGCCGCGGAGAGCGTTTCAAGGAGAGGACGACGAAAATCTAGCGTCTCGCGCTTCCGACGATAATAACGCGAGGCCACGGCGGGATCGTGAAAAGCGCGACGAACAAAGGATAGGATAGGTACATTCTCCTGCGGTGGGTCGTGTCGCGGCAGATAACCGCGGCGATAGGGGCGTTATCGCGCGAAAAGCGACGGTCGAAAAATCCCCCGGCCAGAGGATCGTATCCATTCGAAGCGGTTTCCTTGGCGGTGTTCGGCGATAGTAGGAGGTCCTTTGCCTTCTCACGATGGCGAACGCATGCCAGTCTCTCTCTCCGCTGCCGCAAAAGCAAGATAACCGGAATACAGGTTTCTGCGGATAGAGTTGTGCCGTGACGACGACGCGAAATGGTAGGGGGTATACCGGTAGAGATGCTAATGTCGGCCTTGTGCCACATACCCGTGCTCCTGGTGCCCGTCCACACGCACTTACCTACACCGCTCCGCTCCGCTCTGCTCCGATCCGATCGTGAGTATCGACGAGCGAGAGCACACACTCCTCCCGGTTGCATAGATACACACTGCTACCTACTACTTGCATAGCTACTCTCGATCCACTGCGATCTGAACGCGGACCGGTACGCGCGCGTTACCCAAGTAGCTATACGCACCGAAACGCATCGCTGCTTTCTTCTCTCTTCTTTCGGCGATGCTGACTCTGCCTGTCAAGAGACACGGTAGTGTCTCGCGCCAAGTGTATATGGATATATGCGCACCGCGAGACACGCAGTGTCTGTATTAATCCACGACCCGCTATCAAGAACCCTGAGATTATAGAATCCCAATAACGGATGATCCGATTAGATTTTTAATGGTCTTAATGGATAGCTTGGGTACGATTTACATCAGAAAAGTGTCTTCGTTTTGTTCCTACGTGCCTTATGAGCTGATATATTCTAAGATATTTTCTCCGTCGTCGAGTGTAGGCAAGAGGGGAGCATGAAAGGGTGAGAAAATGTCTATCAGGCAAGTCGTTCAGTCGATGAAGGTTTCGGCCAATTTCGTAACAAATTGTTGTCACGTGACAGCCAGACAGAGAGCACATCTGTCAAGGTAAACGTAACCTAGCTAGTGTCTAACAATCATAACCTGCCAAGTCTCAAATCAGGAAACTTGTCAAAATTTTTTAAATGTCACGAGTTTTTACACCATATAGGACACTGAATTATTACCTCAATTAACAAGGGCGCACAGGCTTGGATATAAATGAAGGCGAAACCGAAAAAGTGTTCATTGTCTTGGTTAATAAATAAAACAAAACAAGACACCACTGAGACAAGAAAGAAAGAAAAAGATTAATGCAATTTATACATATTTATTCAGCTTAGCAACACCAATTCGGGGCGCAATAGCTGCTTACTATTTAATAGATCTTTTCTTTGTATAAATAGCCATTATGATATTCGGCGCAATTTGTGTATATTATTAGTTTTGTAAAGCTATTAATTTACGCCAATGTTTTTAAATGGGATTATTTTTTATGGGATTATATACTTGGCGTACTTTTTTGTACTTTTTTTTTAAAAAAAAAATGGTAATTATGTTGGGATATAGGTATCTACGCGGCGACGCCGAACCTCTATTCACCTCGCGGACTTTAGATTGCACTCTTCTCTGCGCGACCTACTGCATCTAGGATCCTAGAATCTAGAGGGAAAGTGGATCTTTGGAATATTCGGTGGCATCGGGGATTATCTTTAGCCACTCGTCTGCTGGTAGTTGAAAACACTTGCGATGCATCCTCGCCAAGACCTCTTATCTCTTTATCCCCCTTCGTGCAAAATCGTGTCGACATTCGAGAGGAAGTCGAAATCTCCGGGATCGTAGCTAATGGTCTCGGAAAGATTTCTGTTTGGAAGAGGAAAGGAGGCCGAGGCGGATGTATCGCGCTGACATTTTTCCTCAGTTCGTCACTGGATCAAAAAGCCTTGGATTACGTAAACGCCGTTGGGATTCGAAGGGGAGGCAGTCGGACCGACGCGACTCGACGCGACGCCGCGACGGAGCGCGCTCGATGAACGAGAAAAATGGTTGCATTGGTCGTAGTGGTGGCCGTAACAGGCCTGGCTAACTGGCTGCCAGGCCGCCGCGCCGCGGCGCATTATCGCGAGCATCGATCGCAATTTCATCGCGAGCAAGAAAGAAGGTTAGGCCAGGCCTGGTAGTATAGGTTAGGCACGAAGCGCGTTGTATCGCGCGAAAATCGCGTGAAAAACTGGCTGTCCTAGAAACGGACTGGCCAGTCAGTGGCACAAACCGCTCCTGACGCGTGCACACGCTCTAGACTTCTAGCCTGTGCACCTTCAAGCACCTTCGAGCACCTTCAAGCACCTTCGATCGCGGCGAGACCACGCATTATCGGCTGCAACGCGCTCGCGCTCCCGTTCCTCTCCGCGTTCGCGTTCAGATTCGTGTCCGTGTGCCCACGCCTCGTGTTTCACAAGGGCAGAGGCCTCGGCGAATTTGATTTTCTAACGCGTGGACGCGAACCCGGAGGAACGCCTGGCAGATCGGCCAAATTGTTTCAGAGTTCATCGCGAGTTCGCGCTAACCCCTCCCGCCCCCCAACCCATGCGATTTTCCTTGAGCCGTCCCGGTTTCGCGCGTTCCATCCAGCACCGCTATAAATAATTACGTTAATGCACCGTGCGTATCGGTGGCGATTCGATTTCCAATGCATCATTGGATGCGCAATTAAAAAAGTAGGTACGCAGGAATTCGAGGGGATCCGGAGGCCGAGGTGATGGATACTATCTGTCGGAAAAGGCTATAAATTCTAGCGGCGGCTTTCAGTGTTATTATTCAAGCGGTTGGCTAGGATTGCGTCGAATCGAATGAATGGCGTCGCTGATTAGGCCGGGCGTTAATAATAAAAATATATTAACGACTCCCCGGGATCCTTATTAGGTATCGTTATTAAGACGGGTATAAACAGCCGGCGTAAGTCGTTACGCCACCCTTCATTTTTCCCCATTGCATCGCCGCGAAAGTAGGTGCACCGCTCGCGGAAAATAACCTTTGGAACGGTTGAGATTTTCCACGTCCCCCTCCGATCTTTCCTATCCGTGCCAATCTTCGCGGCAATCGCGTTACGAAATGCCCTTCACAGGCCGCAGCGCGTCCAATTTCTCGAGGCGCTTCGTGACACCGTGACTCGCGGCCACTCGACCTAGTCTCCGATTCGACGAACAATTTAAACGGATGCACCGATCTTTGAACCGACCAGCCATTGTCGTTTCGTTCCTCGCCAGTCGAGAACGTCTCCTGCACTGGATCCTCTCGTTTCTTCGCCACTCGGCACCGATTTTCTTTCCCATCGATTCCTCGCCCAGACGAGGTCCACTCGCCTGTAGTCATCCTCTGGAATCTGCTCCTAGATTTACGTAGAGTCGATCGTGAATCGCCGCCTAGTCATTCCTCCCCCGCGGCTATGAATTTTCCGACAGTCGTAGCTCGCCGGCATTAACGCGAATCGATTACGCTGGCGCGGCTGCTTCCAGTCGGCCAACGCGTTGTCCTCCTCGCGTGCTAAGTAATTTTAGGAGGCGATTTTTACGACGCGTATCAACTCCTCGCCCGCGTACACCTTATGTAACTTGTTTTGCTGCGAAATTTTACCGCGCCTGCGTACTCGGCTCGCTTAAAAACGGCCTGGCGGCTGATCGCGGCGACAACGAAGCGGCGGACGATGCAAATTGCTCGCAAAAACGGCGCGCGAGGCCGTACGGGATGATCCCGACACGATTTCAGGCAGCCTTGCCACCACTTGCTCGCCAAAGAAAGTGGCGGAAGTTGGCCGGCGTTCGCTGTCCCGTGGATCGATTAAACGACCTTCGGCCCGGCGAAGATCGATGGCTTTCCCGGATCGAATCCGCGGAAATCGGCGCTAGACGCGTTCAAAGCCGCGTTCCTTCGGCGCGGCTGGGAAGATTTATAAGATCGGGGAGGCGAGGCAAGGCGATCGCTGGCGGTCGCGAAATGCTTTGTTCCACGCGAGCGGCAGGCATTATACCCACATGCACACGTATCGCGGATGAATTCCTGGGACGAATTGGCGGATAGAATGATAGGGAATCGGCGCATTAGAAATGGCGGTGGCGAGCGCGGCGGATTTATTATGCGGATGCCTGAGGATCACGCGGCCAGCTCCGCGCGAGTAATAATCTTCGAGTGTTCTCTAATGCGAGTTGGAACCGGGCGGCCTCCAACAGCCTGAATTCGTCCCCCTTTCCCCATCTGCCCCCCGTCCCCGGTTCCTCTCGTCCCCTCCTTTCGACAGGAGAGACGGCCATCTTGCTTAGACCACGGCATGTGCACTGCCGAATGCCGCCGCCATGCTAACGCGACAAAGAAACTTCTAACTCGGGTTGTCGTAGGTTGCCGCCGCTCTGCTCCGCGCCGCGCACCGCGCCGGTATCCGGGCAGAGGGGCCTCTTCCATCTCGCACCGTTCATGCTCCTTCGCCCGTTCCCTCTTTCTTTCCGTCGTTTCTTCCTTTCGTTCGTTCCTCCGACTCTGCGTAAGCCGAGAGAGACGTCGACCACTTCAAGGACGACGATCGTGCCGATCGATCAAGCCGCTGGATCGCTGCGCTAACTCCGGCCAAACGACGCGACGTCTCTCTCCCTCTCCCCGTGCGCTCTCTCTCTCTCCCTCTCCGTCTGTCGCTGCCTCGCGGAATCTTTGAAATCCGTCGCGAGTCGCGACCGAGGGTCTTCCAGTCTGCTCGCCCTAACGCGAGGCCCGGCAAACTTTGGCGTCCAACCACTGGAACGTCTAGTCGTCTAAACAGGCGGAGGACGTGGAAAAAAAAACTTGCAATGGTTGTTGCGAGGGGACGGTCGCAGGTATTAGAGGACACGCGAGGCTCGCGTAATTACAACGTTCGTACGAAAGGCCGTGAACGGGGAGAAGGACAACCCCTTTGCCAGCGGTCTGCCCGCGATACGTAGCTCGGGCCGTTAATTACCTAATAATGCGTACGTCATCGTCCAGCTCGCTCGATCGCCTCGCTCGCCCGTTGCCGGCCACGCGAAATTCTTCCGGGCCGGGCCAAAGTGCGATCGCGGTCGATGCGGCGGGCCGAACGATCGATGGCAAATTACGGTCACGTTTTTCCAACAGGCCGTGGCAACCAGCTACGGCGAATCGGAAATTGTGCGAACCATGCGCCGATCGTGCCGCGGTGATATAAATATGCTCGCTCGAGTGAACGTGCGCGCGGTGGTCGGCTGGCTTATTGCGATCCTAACATCGCCTTGATCTGCCGATTACGGCTCGGATAAAATTCAAAATTCCCTCGTATTGCGCTCGCCATCAAGGCCCCAGGCTAACGAGGCCTGCGTAGGTGGGATTGCTAGCCATTGTCCCGCGTTAAGTTTCGTTCACGCGATCCTTCGGGCGCGCTGGATTTGTCCGCCGAACCTGGCCGGGCATGCGTCGAAATTCAAAGCTGGAATCGCTGAACCGCGGAACGAGGTCGCCGTTAAACCAGCCCGGCCGAAGCGTTCTCTCCTAAGCGTGGGCATGCACGCGACGCCGACGGGACGGAGGAAAGAAGCGTGTCCCGACGGTGGTTCTCGCGTACGACACAGGCGAACGATCAACGAGGCGTGATTCTTCTTGGTTCAGCCGGTCGGTTATCGGGAAACAGCGGGGCTGGCTACTTTCGGAACCTCGGAGTATCAACAGCGACGGCGGCGTCGCACAGTCGCCGAATCGTCGAAAACGCGATTTCACACTTCATCGTTATGAAGATTGTCATTCCAGGGTTTTTCGGGGCCGCAGAATCTGATTCCGAGGTCAAAATTGTTATTAGATTAAAACCAAGTGTGAATTTATACAAATTATTGACCTTCTAGCTTTAATAGCTTTTGCTATCATAAGAACGCTATCTCTGTTAATTTTTCAAAATTTGATGCCGTAATTAACTTCAAGATATTAACTTTAGATTTACTCGTACTTTTCATCCCCAGCAGTATATCTCCTCAATGGTCAACTCTGACCCTATAAACCGCATATGTAGTGTAGCTAACTCATATTATGCTACAATGGACTTATTTGGCGTTAAAATAATCAGCTTCACAAAATCGGTTCACAGAAACTTGCGAAACCGTTTATCAATAAAATTAAAATAAAATAAAATAATTAAATCAGACAGTACTGTTAAATAAAGCATAACATTATTTTATCAACATTTACTCCCCTCTACAGGTCTTAGTTTTAATCCAATAACAATTTTGACCACGGAATCAGATTCTGCGACCCCAAAAACCCCTGGAATGACAATTTTCGTTATGATAACGTGTGAAATGTGAACGTAAGGATTTTTAATCGCGTTTTCGGCGATGCGGACCACTGTGCGTCGGGAGGAGGTGCGGCGCGGGCAACAAAGGCGCGCTGCTCGCTCGACACGGGCTCGATTCTCCTCGGTTCTACTCGGTGGATCTATGGGGATCGATGAGGATCGAGGGGGATCGACGAGGATCGACGGAAACGCGACGCGTGTCCCCTTTATTTTTAATCTCTGCTTTAAATCACCGAGCGCGAGGGCGCTCGCGACACGCGTCGATGTGCCGTATTCGCAAATATCGATTCTGAAAAGCGCCGAACAATGCCGCTTATTTTCTGTTTTCAATGCCCATTGTGTCAGCCGTTGCCGCTGGACAGCGATCGTTCTCGTTCTCGTTCTCGTTCTCGGTCTCTCTTTCTTCCGCTTCTCCCTCCCCGTTTCCCCGAACTCCTTCTCCCTTTTTCGCCGACCACTGACCACCCGTTCGTCGTCCTCGCTCCGAATTACTTTCAATCAGCTTTTCGCGTCTTGTCGCGACCGTACCACGAACCCCTTGCTTCTTTGTACGCACGTAAGAAAGGTCCAGGTCGCAGTAACGCCAACGAGTCGCAAATGAACCCATCACGAAAGCAATGCAGTAACGGGATGACGCCGCGCATCGTCGCGCGCAATAATTAACTTGCACGGCAAATAGCGGGCCAAGATTTTCGCGTTATTTAAACGTTTTTCCCCTTCACGAGATCGGTATGATCAATTGTCTGACTACGCACAGTTTTCGGGCAACAGCGGTCGGTTTTTTGTTTTATTTTCCGAAAGCACCCGGGTTCTCGCTTGATATTTGTGACAGAATATATCCGGTTCGCTTCGCTGAGCTGCGGTCAAGTGATTTTTTTTTTTTTTTTGTGAATTTGGGAATAAAAAATGGTATCGAACACGCGCCGACCGTATCCCGTGCAAGTGTCGTTGCCCGGCCTTTGCGGTGTATCGCGTGCAATTTACATGCGAATACGTGCCACCGCTTACGTTATCCGCCGTTTACAAATAACCGCGAACGGCCCCGTTTAGGTACATACCGCGAACAAAACTTTTCTGCTCTCTCGGCTGTGTCGCAAAACGCGTCGCTTAAGAATCCGCGAGCGACTCGTCTCCGCGGGGAGGACGGGAGGGGGCAATTAATGAATCGCGGAATAGAAATAGAATAGGGCTTGAGAAATACATAGGTATATGCAGAGACGGCGGAACGGAACGGGACGGGACGGAACGGCGAAGCCAGAGTATCGTCCGCAAAGTTACAATTTGCGAATGCACGCGGCAGTGGAGGCAAAGTGAAAGTGCAGTGTGCAGCTCTGCGCGCAGAGCGGGTCTCGGTGTCTTGAAGCCGGGGAGCGCAGAACCTTCTGACCTTGTCCCAAATACTGCGACTGACTGGCTCGCTCGTACCTGGACGACGAGAGGATGGTAGTGGTGCGGTGCTGGTACACAGGCCGCTGTTCGTGCAACTTCTCTCTCTCGGTACTCTTGCGCGTGTACTGGTGGCCCTCTGCTCTTTGTCTCGGATCGCTTGCTGCGCCTCGTCGACTTCCTGTCGGGAGCTTGGTTACCTCTCGCCGCGGTACCACCACCTCGAGCTTGCTGGAATTTCTGGCTCCGCTTTGGTAGCTTGCTAAAACTCTCCGCCGTTTCAGAACCTCCGGGAATTCAGCCAGCGAGAGCACACCGCTCGCGCTAAATCAGCCGCTAAAAACCCTCGAAATTTCGCCGTCAACTTGTCGCGAAATCTCTCGCCGAGCCGCGGCACGGGCGAAACAGCGAGACGCCCGCGTCGATTCGTTTCGATGGAGTGTCGAACGTGAGTTGTAGCGGCAAGCAGCGACGTACCGGAGGGAACCAACGGCTTCGCAGGATCGATGAATTCAATTTTTTTTTTACGACTCTCGGGCGCGAGAGCTGGTCGTGAAATTTTAACGGGTTCCCTGCAACGACGTCCTCCTCGAGGATTCCTCCCCGAGGATTCGAAACGGCAAGGATATCACGCCCGTTTATTATAGATCCGTGTAGCGATTCCTTTTCGTCAGGATCGCTTTATGTTCCAGACGTACGGTCGGGAGCGAAACCATTATCCCCGGCTCGGGACACTCCCCACCCATACACGGGATCCTTCATTTGAATATCGAGCAGCGTGCCCTCTTCTATTTCTGCATTTGTATTCTGGCGTCGATATCGATCTAATAGATACAAAGAAACAACAATGGCTCGTTGGACTGACGCAACGAAAATATCGTCGATGAGTTCGCTCGGGAGGACGAGTGTGTTTACATTTCGTCGCTCTCGTTTTCACGGCTTCGGTACACAAGCGGGCACGCTGCCGCGAAGAATAGGAGCCGAGGGGCAATTAAGAGCGAACGGCGCTGCCGATCTTTGTCCCTTTTCGCAATCTCGGTGCAATTAAATCGGATATTTCAGGCGGTGGCGGCGACGGCGACGGCGGCACCGTTTATCGCGATTCCACGAAAACCGTTGCAGCGTCGACCGGTTGTTCCGAGTAAAAACCCGGCCCTAAGGTTTCCTCTTCGACCGATCGTTTTTCACGATGGATCTCCTCTTCGCTGCTTTCGAGCCTCTTGTTCTCTCTTTCTCTCTCTCTCTCTCTCTCTCTCTCTCTCTCTCTCTCTCTCCTTATCCTTTCCTTCCGCCACCGTGTACTTATCGATCGTTCGCATCCTCGCGCCCGATATCGCCGCGACGTAATCGAAAACGAAACCGGTTCCCCACGTATTATTATTCCGGCGTTGCAAATCACTTGTACGTCGAAACGATCCGCCGGCTAGGATGTCCATTAAAGCTAAAACGCCGCCACTCGCCTATGAGTCGGGCATCGATTATTATCGTTCCTGTATTCTGGAGCTCCATCGTGGAGGAGCCGAGAAAGAGAGAGAGAGAGAGACGGACGAGGCAAAGATCTCGCAGAGTGGAATCTGTCGCGGATAATCGCGGACCGGCAGAAGCGACGACAGATCCCTCGAAACGCCCGGCCTGCCCGGGAGAAGACGATGCGTGACGATCGCTGGGCATTAAGCTCGCTTTTTGCTCGTTAAGGGGCCTCGCGATTAAAAACGGCCTGCTGCCGGGAAGGAGGGCGCGCATGGGTAGTGACGGGGTGAAAGCGCGTACCGTACGCGTAATTGCGAATCAACGTTTCCGTTCCTTTCGTTCGAACCGCGCTCGACGGTTCATGGGCGGGGTCATTCCCTGAAGTGATTACAGTACCTTCCTATAGTCACTAGTAGCCGGTGTTCGTTTCGATCCTCGCCGCGTAATCGAAAGGAGGAAGGTTGCTTACTTAGAATCCTACGATTCGATATTTCGTCGGGTTGGACCGTCGATGCCGATTTCCTGAACTGGCTCGGAGCGAGGCTGATACGTTGCGTGCTGGACGCGATGCGAGTCGCAGCTTAACGCGTACGCGGCTCGCGCTCGCGTTCGCGCAGTCCCTCGCGCGATTTGCATGTCGCTCGAGGTATCTCTCCTCCGTTCGTAATGAATAATAGATTAACGGCCGCTTATTAGGCGGCCCAGCGAGGCCTTCGCGATCGTCGAATGTTAGAACGTTCTAAAATGGTCGCCCCGAAGGCCAGGCCAGGTTTTTACGACGACCGGTTTAGAAACCGACTGCGCTTCTCGCGCCACTTGCCCCTCGATCTCTGTCCACTGCCAGAAACCAATCACGATCGCCTACCGGGAATCGTTGCTCGATCCAGCCGACCAATCCACAGCCCATGCAAACGCTTGCTTTTCGTTCTCTTTCGACTTTGACTCCTCTTTTTCTTCGTTCGGCCGAGGAGCGATCCAGCCGGAGGAAGCGTCATCACGCCCAGAGAATAGTTATTTTCCGTCGTCTATAAATAAAAACAGATGACACGTTCGCGTTGCTTTATAAGTAGGTAGGTAGGTAGGTAGGTATCTGTGATAGCCCCCCAATGCGTTGACTATCCAACAAAGCGAAGCGAAATGTTACGCAACCGGACTTAACGGTAGGCATGCCAAGTTGCTGCACCGTTTCTCACGCTTTTGCGGCGCAAAAGTCTGGTCCGCGGACTCCATAACATACCTACCAGGTTTTCAAGACCGCCCGTTGATCAGGCGCAAACCTTTTCCACCCGGTTCGGATGGGACGAGTTTCTTTTTCCACGAATCGAAAGCGGTTCGTCACATTTTCTAGCCCACTGCCCGATATTCTTTTTTTGCCGGGCAGGATCGCGCGGCACCGATACAGCAGGATCCACTCGGACGGAATCGACGGTCGATCGCCCCGCGAAATTTTCCCAGCCTCTGATTATCGCCGGCCCCGTAAAAACGCAGGCAAGATCGATCGTCGCGTCCGGCTGACCGACAAAAATACCCGAAAAACGCAGCTACGGGAACGGTTCTCGTCTTCCAAGTAGACATTCGTGTTCGAACAGACCGCCTTCTCTGCTACCTACGTAGCCACACTCGCACCCCAAGGCCTTTCTTTTTCCATTTGTTTATTTGATCGGAGAAAATGATAGAGTTGCTGGAAATCGCCGGTACACGGCAGAGTAATAACGAGAAACCGTTTCTCTGTGTTTGTTTCAGGTCCACGGCGCGCTGTATGTCGAGGCTGAGAAAGATTGGAGAAGAAAAAGGCATCGCGTCGCGAGCCGCGGCATCGTTGGAGCATCGCCGGGGCATCGCCGGTGAGTGAACAACAATCGTTGCACCTTTTTGTTCGAGCGTACATCGTCGCTGGGTGGTTACAATTTCACAATAAGTAGTAGGAACAAAGGTCTGTTATTACGTCCCCGGCAGACAATACTCGCTGCGGATAATGAATCGTAATCGCGATCGGCTGTTTTGCGACACGAATTAGGCTGAAGCTCGTCTAACGTGCTTAGAATACGATCGCAGCGCCGGGAAACAACGAGCCGCGAATATAACGCGAGCGTTACGATATGTCATCGTCATCGTCCTAGTCGTAGTTGTAGATCGTTACACGCTGCCGTGCGCACGCTAACTGGATACGGATACCAGTGGCCTTTGCACCTGTCGGGCCAACCATTCCTTCGATTTAGCGAGTGTTGGCGATGCCTCGCGGACCAGGCTTACGCGGCAGGTGAAAAATCTTGATGACTCCGAGCCTACTCACTCCCCGGCTCGATCATTGTATTTCAACCGCGTTTTTGCTTCCGACTCGCGAAACGGAATAATTAGCCAGCTCGACGGAGCCGCGGGAAATGCGCGGCTTATCGTGTGAAAAACTGTCCGCGCTCGTTGAATAGTTACGCGTTTCGACTCGCCTACCGATCTCACTTCCTCGTTCGAAACCCCCTTTGGTTAGATACCGACCTACAGTTACTCACAAAATTGTGCGTACACTTATGTTGGTAGTGAAACTTGGCGGGAGAATGAATAAAAACGGACATATTTGAGTGTATTGTTTAGCGAACGATTAATGCATTCCAAAAAAAAGACATTGGGTTCCTCCACACAATTTATTTTTTCATCAATTTTGGTTTCATCGGAAAATATGACACTTTTCCAAAAATTATCATCGCAATTCATATAGGTTTTAGCGTTCTCTATTAACTTTAGAGATACAAGGTTTCTTCCACTCTACCGTGATACTCTTCTTTACGTAAAATTCTTCGAACTATTTCTACCGATTTGCAAATAAATCTATTATCGATGTCCGATAATATCTTCTTCCTTCCTCGTCCAGGTTTATTACGAACTGTTCCTTCGTACTTATAATGATTTACAATTTTCTCAATTGTGGAATGGATTTTACTCACAATTTTACCCACTTCGCGCAATGATTTCCCTTAGCAATATAATTTTATAATTAATTGACGAGTAGAATTTCGCTAATACTTAATGAGCAGATAACAAGTAGTAGTTTGTTTTTAGTTTCTTATCAACCGCGTATCGAGAACCATTTCGCGGGACTTCCCCTTGAATAATTTGTAAAATTAGTTACGTGTGCGCTCAATTTTCTGCCAGTAATATGCCTATATATTTACGTTTTCAGTTAAATATACACAAATACCTTATGTTTCTTAAAAACAAGATTCATCAATCGTTCGTTAAACCATACTAATAAATACATATTGCGTTTTTACATTCAAATATGTGCGTTTTTATTCATTCTCCCGCTAATTTTCTCTACCAACATAAGTGTACGCTGAATTTTTCTGACATAACTGCATCTACCGATTGTCCCTCGATTTCGAGCCCCCGCGCCATGCGAACCGGAGCCCCGTCCACAAAGTGGCTAACAAGCTGACGAAAAAGGCGAAGCCGCGCGACCGCGGAGCGAACAAGAAAAATAGGAAATTAATTTCCGCCAGTAGGAATTATTCATCGTATTACGGGAACGCGAGCGTTGAATTCTAACGAGTCAGTCGGTTTGCCCGACGCACATACATAGCACACACACGCGCGTACTCCTAGGCGCACCGTATCTTTTTATAAAATCTTATTTGTCTCGCTGCGAGCTACCTACTTATGTATTTCTCTGTTTCTCGGCGCGGTGGTAGGTATATCCGCGCGTACACGTCGTTTCTCTGGATTCAGCTCGGCGACCAACTATCCGCGCGCTGTCCTTGTAGATTCTAATGCTAAATCCGTCTCTCTGAACCTCTCTCTATCTTTCGAGCAACCGATTGGAATGCATTACCAATGGTTTTAAGAACCTTGAAGCACACCGGCCACGTTTGAAAGTGAGCTGCACAATTTCTTACCCAGCATCGAGTCACCACTCGGAATAATTGCTCTTTGCGGCGTGTATTACGGTCAAAGTTCGAGTGCCCGCGTTCTCTCGACCGCGATCGATAATCGCGTCGCACCGCCAATTTAGACGCGAGCGAGCCACCGACGCCGGGGCAACCTTCGATCGATTCTTTATCCGCTCATCGTTTCCGAGAAAACGCTCCTCGAGGCCTGGTCAATGTCGCCGCCTTTTCCGCGATTTCGAACAATAGTTTAACGCATTCTCAATGGGCGATGCTCCGTTATCGGGAGCTAAATCGATGCCACCAGCGGTAGATATCGCGGCGCGATTAGATAGGCGATTAGAGGGTTCGCCTGAGAAAAAAAGGCTAACGGGACACAGCCGGATTTCGCGTTATATCTGTCTCGGCCGGATCGCCGAGCAAACACGATTCATCGATTAGGCGTAGGTACTTCCGCGATGCCGAAGGTCGCGCTGCTATAGTAGGTGGCGGCTGAAACGGATAAGTTAAGTAGATATACTAAATAGGTTTCTAGGCAGCGAATCTTACCGAACCGCTAGGTGGTAAGCTCCGTCCGGTGGCGATCCCGCGCTCGAAACTTGGCCGACAAGTAGGCCTTCCCCCCGAGCTAGCCTCGCGAAACCATTCATCGATTTTCTAAAGTCGCTCTCCGACCGCAAGCGATTCTGCGACTCGGCGGATTCGCTGATCTGGGAGCACGGGCTAGAGATAAGAGGCAACTTTTGTCGCGGATAGTGCGCAGTACGCGTTACGTAGTTGGGTTTTTTTTTCGTGGAACGGCATCGGTAAGGCTTGATCGATGTTTTTGCTGCGAAAATCGATCTACGAGGCGCGTCGGTCACGGCGCTTCGCGACGCGCGGCCTTCGAATACCTGACGTAGATGACGTCAGGCCCTTCTAAACAGGAGGGGCCCGGGCGACTAAACATGGCCGTGGATTTAGGCGACCAATCGCCGTTGCGTGCCGGCGTCGAGCCCCCCTTTCTAAGCGGTCAGGGTCCGGATGGTCCTGCCAAAAAACGAGCAGTACGGGAATAGAGATCGGAGGAGAATGGACGACCCAAAATGGCCACTCCGAATGGCGGACCTCCGACCTCGTTTCCTGGCTCGGTTTCCACACTTTCCTCGCTTTGCTGGATTACCGGGCAAAATCCGAGCGTGAATTTCGATACGCTGCTAACTGGCCAATCGACGATCCCCGCGAATGGTTATTGTAATGCAGTTTTTACAAGGGAATAATGATCGGAGCGGCCGCTTGATCGCCAATGAATATGCACAGCACGCGGGCAAGGTCCTCGGCGGGCGAGAAAAAGCAACGTCGCGCTGGACCTTTCAACTTCCCGCGACTCCACTCGAGCTTCCTCGAGACGGAATTTCGCGGCGGGGCCAAGCCGCGGGATACTGCGAGAATCGATACCCCCCCTGACAGTCGTTAGACCAATTATCGTCGTCCGAACGCGCTCATTGATCGGTAAATATTTGCACGGCCGAGGACGGCGCATTAATATTTATCGGCATGCAAACTACCGCACCGGCCTTGCCGCGCGCATCAACGATGCTTCTGCGACGACTGGTCCAATTTCCGCGATTCCCGACCCTTCTGACGCCCTCCTTCGTTCCCGGACGATAAATCGGGGAACCGCGAATTAGATCGTCCGATCGCGATCGATGCGACGAAGGTGAAACGAGCCCGATCTCTCGATAGGTCGCGAGTAGAACTGGTACAATGTGCAGGCGGCTGCATGTGCATGCATGTGGCTCGGCCGCGGCGGTCTCTTTCAGGCGCTTCGAGCAGAGGTGAACGCCGAGCTAATCCCAGTGTGTGGTAATCGTCGTTTGCAAGATGTTTACGTAATTTCACCTTTTTTCGCATGCACCTCCACCGATCGGCCACCCGCCTCCCCTCCCCGCGCGCGCGCGCGCGGTTCCCCACCTCGCGTTCAACCTCTTTACCGATGCACGCGAGGAACGGTTTATAATGCCGCCATTAACGGACGTCGTCGTGTTCTCACGACAGGGAGGAAGCTTCCCTCCTCTTTTCTTTCCCTTTTTTCCGAGAATCAAAGCAGCCTCTCCGGCAACTACGTTTCCCGATCGGAGCTTCGAGCTTCTCTCGGATTCGCCCGGGTAGTTACGTAGGTAAGTAGCGTCGCTATTTTTGCGTCCCCGTTCCCCAGGTAGGCAGGGAACTAAATAGAACACGACGGAAAAGCACGTCAAGTGGACACCGCGGTGATCGATGGAAAAATTCGCCGCGCCTTGTCGATTCGGACGTGGCGGAAAGGGAGGGGGGCAGCTTTAATTGCAAAAGAAAAGTATCTCTGCGAGGGAGATGGTTCGTGTAGCAAAATGGGTGCTCCGCATGCGATACTGCGTGTCCGGGGACGACGAAATTTTTCACGCGGATCCGTATGGTATCTCGCTCTCTCTTACCCCGTGATCCGGTCCTCTCCTCCTCTATTTTCTATCGGCTGTCTTCTCATCACGGCCGACGAACAGCCGTGCGTGAGCTCCTACTTTTTGTCGGCCGACGACCGGCCCAACCTGCCGTTCTCAATGATTTCAAACCCGTTTCCACGCACGCTGTACATACCGAGGTAGGTATATACCGAAGTACACGCGCGTCCGTCTTCCACTGGGATCCTGGAACAAAGTCCATGGATCCTGCTTAACGGAATTTCACCGTGCCACCCGTACGGCCGAGTGGATGTGTTTCGGAGAGGTTCGCTCGCTGTAGGCGATAGTTAAAGGACGAAAATGCCAGGAGACAGGAGCGTTAGGTCGTTGCGAAGCGACCAGCCCTCGATCCGAGAGGCTTTTTTCGTTCCTTTTGCGTCCAGTTGGCCGACGATTAGAGGAATAATAATAATAAATCCAGTTTATTCCATACAAATTACATAAATTATGTGATAAATGGGCGAGGTTCAGCATGCCTGTTGTTTTGCAACCTAAAATTTTATTTGTCAGAAATAAAAATAGCGAAACATCAGAAGAGCGAGAGAGAGAACCACAGTCCACGAGACAAGGGGAGTTACTTACGGATAGTGGACGAGAATGAAAGAACGGGACAGCACATTGAAAAACGGGGATAGAGGACAGAAAACGAATTTCCGAAGGAAGAGAATTATAGTAAAAGCAGGATAAACAGGAGAAAGATACCGTAAATTTGTCCGTACGATGTGCAGGCACAGACAGGTCAGCACCACGCCTAGTATAAACCCGGCAATTGCGACAGACCGAGGGCAGATCCCTTACTTAAATACTAAATAGCAGTGGCCCAAGTATCGAGCCTTGAGGTACTCCACGTTTAACCGCACGAATAGATGAGACCGTAGGCATGAACTGGTTAAGCATAACCTGCTGAGTGCGAGGAGAGAGATACGATTCTAGGAAAGACAGGACATTAGAGGACAAACCAGTATGTCGAAGTTTAGCAATCAGCAGGTCATGATCAATCGTATCAAATGCTTTAGAAAATTCTAAGCAGATGATGGCAGATAACCGTCTACAATCAAAGCCACGCAATACGGTATCGGACAAGTTCAGGAAGGATGTAGTAGTGCTATGAGCATGTCGAAATACAGACTGAAAGACTGGAACAGCATTAGTGGAGATGAAAAACCTCCGAAGCTGTGTGATGCAAAGTTTCTCAAGCACCTTAGATAAGAAGGGAGTAAGAGAGATAGGACGGAGGGAATTAAGGGCGGTTGCGTGAGGTGTTTTGGGAATAGGAACAACAAAGGAGTGCTTCGAGGCACGAGGAAATACACCAACGGAAATAGCAGCGTTGAAGATATGTATGAGTGAGTTAAGACAGTAAGGGAAGCAATTAAGAACCATAGCGCCAAAATATATCGTAAGGATTAGAGGACGTAAGCTTAATGGTTTTACAGACAGCAAGGAGATCTTCAAAAGTGAAGGGCTCAAAAGAGAAGGTGTAGGGGAGTAAGGATGAACGTTAACCGAGGATGCATAATTACATATAAGATTAGGAGAAGCAGTACAAGCAGGAAGAGAGTCAATAAAGTGATTATTATTTAAAGTAGGATCAGGAAAAGAATCAATATCAGACGAAACCCTAGACGATCAGTAGAATCCGGTCAGGGATAGGAAATCCCAGAACCTTCAGGAATAAGAATGAAAACTTTGAAAAAAATGCCCGCTTCTCAGTACGGATGACAGATTTAGCTACATTGCGAAGATGCTTATAATAATCCCAAGCACCAGCTGTCCCAGGCTGCGACGAGCCGCTTCCTGGACGGAAGACATGGTCCGGCGTTCCTTTGCAGCAGATTTATAATAATTAGGTAGCTGAAAAGAAGGAGACGCGTGCTCGCTGTAATAAATTATAGGGGAGCATTAGAGCGGTGGGATCGAGCTGACGGTAGGTCAGTATCTTCTGCCCATTCGAACCACTACCTATACAGCTCCGCTCCGCTCCTTTCTTTTCTTCCCTGCGGTGGTCCCCTCGCTGCTGCGGCCACTTGTGCCTGCTGGTGGTTCAGTTCAGCTCGGCTCCTCGACCAGCCCGCTGATTCCAACCGACCAAACTGGTTTTCGAGAATTTGATGGATCTCTGCCATATTTCGATTACGTCCACGGGCAGAAGCTCCGCCGTCCAGGCTGCTCTGCTTCGCCCGAGAAAACCTTTTCCCTCGGCAGTGTGGCGCGGACGCACCTCCGCACCGAAATCTCTGCGCGCATTCTTGGAACTCGTTCAACTCTGCTCGTAACTTAAGCAACCACTTGATCTCGTTCATAAACACTCATCGCTTGCACCCCGAGGCTCGCGCAAAGTTCGTTCACCCTGCACCCTGCGCCATTTCCTCTGATTCTTCCGCGCAGCAGGTACCTGCCTACTTTATACCAGCTCGCTCGCGCAGCTGGTGACAGTTTGTGTACGCACAGAAAATGTTGCGTTGGGAACAAACGCGAGAGCTGCGGTGATCGACCGTCGCCCCTCGCTCCTCCGTCTTGCCCCGTCGAATTAATGCGCGAGCCTGCAGTAACACTCGTGGCCCGTCCAAGGGCGCGTTTAACGGCGGCAGGTGTGCGGAACCGTTATGCGGTTGAGCGGAGAATTTTTCAGCGAGTGCCGAGGATCGGTCCCATCCCCGGGACAGCTTCGGAATTGGTCGGAATCCGGGAGGATCTCGGCTGGCGACGGTGCTCGCCGCGGGCCAGGATAATGAAAAATAATTTAGATTCCGGGTGCGTTATTACCGCGCTCGCCTGGACGAATCAGCGCGCTATCGTCGAAGGCCGAGGCAGCATGGCAGCCTGGACGCGGCTAATTAAACTGTCCCTGTCCGGCGTTTCTTCGCGCCTCGCAGTTTTATCCGGCGTCGATAGCGACACGGAACATCTTGAGCGGCGAATCCTCGCGCGGTAATTAATATCTCCGGAGATAGGCGGCGTTGTCCGAAACACCAGAGACGAAATAAAATAACGCGTCCGGTGGGGCGAGTTAATTAGTTGGAAAAAAATTAGCCGAGTTAATTAAATTTTCGTGCGTCGGAGCGCGGATAATGTGCAGGTTCGAAACAAATAATCTGTTGGCCCGCTTTGAGTCTGTTTCGTGTGTTCGCCGAGGCGAGTGGCGAGCCGGCGCGGCGACGAGGCTTTATCTAATTACCCGTGAGCGGGGCTCGGTCGCTCCGCTCACATTTTTCCTCCTTCTTCGCTCCCTCCTTTTTTCATTTCCCGTGCTTGTAACATATTGTACCGAGGGGCCAGTTGGCCCGAGGACATAATAAATGCCTCTTTCTCTGCTGGCTCGGCTTGCTCGCTGCTCGCTGTTCCCTTTAGAACAGCTTCATCGGCCACTCTTGGCCCCTGTCTCCTGTGACGGGCGCGGCTCATCGTCTCGTAGTCTCGTCGTCTCGTTCGAGGCCGTAAACGGAGGAAAACCGAGGACGAGGACGAGGACGAGGAGGCGAGATGCGAGCAAGGGGCGGGGAGGGAAAGAGACACGGGTCGCCTGCCGCGTAATTGAAACGTCCTGTACACGCCTATAAGGCAGAAGGAAGCCCGTTGCAGTTCATCAGTCATTCCGGGAGTACGCGGCAGTCATCGCGGATGCATTTGCAACCCCACAGAACGCGAAATGACGTGGGTGGGCAGGGTGGTAGAGCGACGTGGGGGGGGGGGGGAGGGAGGAGCAGGGGTTGCGGGGGCCGATGGGGGAATCGGGGAATCGGGGGAGGAGAGTTCACCGCGGTCGGGGGTGCGTTGCGTTCGCCCTGGTTCGCCCTGGTTCGCCCGCGAAGGGAGGCCAGGAGAGCGGAAAGGGAGAGGATAAGAGAGATGCGCCCGTATACCTATTCGCGTATATATGGTTCGCGTACGTGCTCGTGGGGTAGGTCGTGATTGCTCGACGATACAAAGGATGGACAGAACCCCCCTGGGCACCCTTCCCTATTACGCCCCGTACAACTTCTCCGGTGGGACGAGGAACTCGCCCCTGGAAGCCACCGGTAAGACAAAGACCGACCGAAGGAGAACGCTCCTGTCCCCGTGACAGTCGCGAAACTCACTCTCTCGCCCCCTCTCTCCTACTCCCTTTTTCAACCTTCTTTTCCAACCATCGCGCCACGCCGCACCGTGGTTCCTCTCCACGCGACGGCCCTTTGTCTCCCGCAACAGAGATTGTCTTTAGCGATTTAATAACGCTACAAGCAAATCCCGCCCGTCGGCCCTCCGCCACGTTCTTCCCTCCCCTCGTCTTAATCCTCCGCCAGAGATGGCCGGAACGGACGAAATTACCGAGGATTCCGCGGTCCCTCGGTGCAGCGTTTGATCGAGCACGGGGACAGCAACGGGCAACGGAAATTCCCCGGCCCATTGTTTTCGGCGGTTCCATTAAAACGCGCACGCGTTTCGCCGACGCAGCAGCGCACAGTGAAACGACGTAAGGACGCTAACTGGACATGGCAATTACTTCCAAACGATTTGGACTTTCATTGTAAAAATTTGCACACTTTCATGTCATGTTACGTGCAATAACTGAGATTCGGAAGAAAAAAATTGCAATCCTCCTGGGCTTTCTACAAATAACTAGGGAACATCCCGAAACCGGAAATTCAAAAAATTCTGAAACTTTGTGAATATGTAGGGAATATGTTGGGTAATCAGGAGGAAATTTTTAGGTTCGGGATCTTACCTTGTACCAAAATTATTAGGTATAAAGTGAAATTTTTACATTAGATTAGAGCTAGCAGCAGGTAATTTTTCTCCTATTTAAAACCTTACCATAAAAGGATTAAATTCAGGTATTTTAGACCTTGGGTGACTTTGAGTAAAACTTTAAATCACTATAGTTGAATTATTATAATATTGAGTGCAACGCATTTTTGTTTTATAGTACAGTTGTTTAGCGATAAAATCCAAGTTAATTCAGAATGATTTTTGTACAAAATTATTAATGATAAGGTACTCAGTAATATGTAAAATATTCAGAACTTATGAAGTAATAGGATTTAGGCAATAAATGATTAAAGTGATGCAACTGAAAGACAAAAAGACCGTACTTTTCATAGAGGTCACATTTATATATAATTGGATCAAACCTAATGTGAATATGTTTATATCTTTGTGTTTTCTAATGCTACGAACACTTACTATAATAACCGTTAATTTTTTTTTCCATTATTTTCTTGTACTATTGTTTGTTTATGTAAGTACGTTGTAAGTATTTGTTAACATTATGAATTATTTATTATAAACTAAAGGGTCTTCACCCGTGGAATCAAATAAATAAATAAATAAATAAATAAATAAATAAATAAATAATGAAGATTTAATGAAGTTATAAAACAAAATTTCAACACTCGAAATTTTAGCCGATGCCCAAATAAATAAGGCATTCTTGTCCCCGTGTGCACCGTCGCCGTTCCGGATTCTCCTTAAAACACCGCCCTCCCGTCCCGGAGATGAGCCGTTTCTCTTCGGCCACGGGGAATCTTGGCGAAAATTGCTCAGTCTCCGCGCGTCTCTCGGGTTTCCTTCGCTCCCGAGCCACGAATCCCCGGAGACGCCTACGTTAATTAAATTAATTCCGATGGCATTTTTCCGGGTTACTTTGGCGAGGCAGTGTAGGCGAAATAAATTACGCAAATCGTAAGGAATACTGCTGGCAGAAGGCAGCATTCCTTTACGCTACGCGAGACTGAGCCAGACTGAGCCAGCCCGGGCACGCTTAAAGGGACCATTACAGCTAACGTTCCCCGGTAGGCAGGTAATTAACGCGTTACGTTCGCGTCGTGTCCCCCGACCCTTCGGCGGATCGGCCAGCTCAGATCCCAGATAGAGCGCGGAAGGCTTTCGCATCGGATGCGCGGGAGAACGGCGAAACGAGCAGTCGTATTGGAACAGGAACGCGGAAAGAAGAAAGGAGACGGGAATCCGCTAATAAAACCACCCCGCAATGAGAAAGTCTTGAACTGTCGGCAAATGAGACGTTGTTGCCCAGCACGCCGATGCGAGTTACGTACTTATGCGTACGCGGTACGCACCGCTCCGCTGCCAGCCCGAGTCGCGCTCCTTCGTTCCTTTTATTCTCGCGGCCCGCGCAATTTCTCACTTCCATTCCGCCGCGATTCCGTTAAAGCTCCTTCGCTCCCCCTTCCGTCTCGCCCGCAACGGGGAATTATATTGTAATCGAAGTAATTTGCGAAAACAACTCCGCGCGCCGAGAGATCGGAGATTGAGGAAAGAGCCGAGAGGAATCGGGAAGCACCTCCGCGCCAGTGCGGGAAACACAGCCCCGACACGTTCCCCTCGAACAGCTGGCCCTGTGCTTGCGGAGCGACAGTTCGGAAAACACAACTTACTTAGGTTGCGCGATCTCAGTATCGTCGCGAAAACGTTCAAGTCGAATAGACTCAATTATCCGCGAGGCCCGCGCGACGGTCGCGGCAGTTTTTCATCAGCGCGATAAGCGCCTCCCCTTCGCACCTGAGACGCGATTGCGTCGTTCGACCGTTGAGCAACTCAACCGTCCATTAGATGTCGAAAGCCGTTTTTTTTTTCTTCGCGCCGCTATAAATAACTTCTTTATTTGAGCGGGTGTTAATCGCCGCGGGGATAAACCGAGCCAACAGTCGCCGTCCCCGCGGGAGGTTGCATACACCCGTTCAGGCCGCGCACGAAATTACGATCGAAAGACTCGAAAGCCGCGCGAGATAGGGATTTTTCTCGCATCAGCGCTGACTCGAAGGAACAAGATTAATTCGTTGAAAACAAGCTTTATCTGGCCGCGGTGTTGAATGCCGCGGGAGGGCCGCGCGTTCGTTCACGATAAGCCTTATCGAAATAATTACGTTATCTGAAAATGTCTATTGCGCGCTCGCGAAAATGCCTGTGTGGGTGCAGGCAAATCCCGAGAAAGTACCTCGGCGAACAAATAAATCGTTGGCAATCTGCTCTCTCTCTCTCTCTCCCCCCCTCCCTCTCTCTCTCGCCGCGCTCGCAATCAGCCACGGAGCTCGGTGTCGGGGCGACGGTGAGAGAAGCTTTCCAGAAAGAGGTGATCGGATCGGGCAGAGGGAAAAGCTAAGTTTAATGGTCGGTGTATTATCATAGTTCGAGGAACAAAGGCGAACGTTCGCGGTGGGTTTGGTTGGCCGAAAGTGGCGTTGCGTCCAGCCGAGGTCTCGAAGAGAATCGCGGACACGCGCTCGTAGCCACGGCCGGTTTATCGCCCGCTCTCTCGCTCTGTCGCGTGCGCAGCTCGGTCAATCCTACTCGGTCGCGGCTCTCAGGGTTACGCGAGTCGCGAAAAATATTTGAAGCACTCTCGAACCATGGCCTTGAACGAGTTTGTTTGCGAGGGCCGCGTTATCGGTGCAGTCGACACGTCGGTTATTTTTTTCGCGGAAGACGGCGACGCGGTCACGCGCGACATTTGTCGGGAAAAATCGTGCGGTTCGGCTTTTCGTAACAGCGCGATAAAGCGGCGATATCGTTGTTGTTTTTTTTTCACCGATCAACCGCATCTCGCTAAAAAATACACACCGAATAGCGCGACCGAACCAACTGTCTGGAGCAACGCCTACGAAAGCTTGGGTCGCGCGAATGTCGAGTAGGGTAAACTCGGGTAAGTTCGTGGTACAGGTTGCTCCGTGATACTTTTTTATTTACCTGTATCTCGATACTGTCTGACCTCGATTTAGATGGAACAAAAACTAGCAGATAGAGTGGATCTTGTAGTCTATGTTGTGGTAAAATAATTAGTCAATTGAAGTTAGCGCGATGGAGTGAGAGGGCATTTTGTTCCAGCAGCGCATTATTCGTGAAATTTTTCGTGCTAGTTGTGGACGATCGGTTGTTTGTGTATTATATGTGCTTCAGAAGGTAAATGGAAAGTTCAAACTGCAGGTAGTTGATGGTAAAATGACACTTTAACGAGTCTTACTCTTGAAATTAGCATACAATAAGGCATCGATGTTATATTTGCTTATGAATAGTAACTAAATTCTTATTTTTCGTGTGCCTGAGACTGCGTTTCCGATTGCACTGTTTGAGAAATTCTGATGGCAAATACCAGAAACAATGTTTGCTTGTGTCTCAGACATCTAACGATCATGAAACATAAAACAACAATAATATAAAAGAATATAAAATAATGTAAACTATTGTAAAATTATATAAATTAATATAAAAAAGGTAGCTGATATTTTCAATTAAATATACTTAGTAAATTTCTGTTACCCTATTATTTGTTTCTCTGATGTCTGATCTATCATTATATCGTAGACTCACTTTCAGAATATGTAAATGTTAGCAGTTAATAGACAAATTCTAAAACTATCGCGGAGTTCCCGAGTTTACCCTACCTCTCGAAGCGCGCAAAGCCGAACAATCGCCCGCCGCCGCGCCACACCGCGCCGCTTCTCTTATCGCGGGGAAATATTTTGAACCGTGGAAAAATTCAAGATAATGGGAAAAACACGCGAAATCGTTCGGCGACGCGTCCAATTCCGCCGCAGTTTTCTCTTATCATCGACTTTAATTAGCGTACGAATGTGTTATCGCGTTTCGGGCATCGAGCGAGCTTTCCTCAGCCCCGTTCCTTTTCAAACGATACGCTCGCCGTTCCACTTCGAATGCCGAACAACGAATCTCGCTGGGATCGTAAGGTCGGATCGAATTTTTCCGATTATCTTTGTCGACGAATCGGACGATACTTTGCCGGGCCAGGAGGTCAGACAATCACGCCAAGATAGATTTCTGGCGTTCGAGTATCTCGCGTGCTATTTTTCGCAAGCTTTACTCTAAATATTTTCAGGAATCTCGCGGGTAAGAAGCGCTCTCCGAGCACGCTGCTGCAAGTCGCGATACAGCGGGGCATCTAGCATTCCGTAAAAAGTTTCTGCTCGCGTAGTCAGCGAGTCCTAGGGCTCGTAGGACCCTTCGCGTCGAGGGTTGCATGTACTATCCCATTGGCAGTGCGGGCGAGGACACCTCTGTCGTCCTTTTCCCGTTGGAACGACATAAGGGTTCCCCTGTGCGCCCCTGATATGGGGTGCGCGAAATGCCCGATGGCGGTTCCATTTTGCGGCGAGATAAATATTGCGCGATTCGCGTTCGTGTCATCCAGGCCTTGCCACGGGAAACGACGAGTAGTTCCCCGATGAAAATCGCGGACCCCTGCGCGTCCTTTTCCAGCTTGTCTGTTAAGTCTCCGTGGTGGAGTCCGACTCATCCGGAGTTTGTTATAATTTACGGGGGAGTGTCGACTAAGAAGGACCTCCTTCGATAGGCAAAATAATGAAAAGATTTTCACGGACTTTATTAAACGTTCTACAAATTTAATTAGACGAGCTTAACAAAACAGTGGAATTTGTGTATTACGAGTGACTTGGTCTATTTAACCATCTAAATGTTCTGTCGATCTTCTGGTCGTCGAGTCTCCTCGAAATCACTTCACCCATCCTTCTCAGTTTTGGAAAACGCGAATTACCCAATGCCCGTTGAGAATCTCCAGATGCGTTGACGAAAACCCTTGAGATGCCGGACCCATGGTGTGCCTAGAGCCCAATTTATGGTGTTCTGGCACGCGTCAGCAACGGCGTGTCACGAGTCCGAAAACCCGCGTCAAGGACTACCCTTTCTTTAAAGATATTTATGTTTCCGCACCCACTTGGCGAGATGCGCATCGGAGACGAACTTTCCCCGGCCAAATGTCGAGGCTGGGGTTCATCTGGACATTGTCACTCTCATTGTCCCAGTAAAAGAGCGCCCTGCCTGAAAACTTCGCATCTGAAGACGATCGACAGATGCCTGGGAAGATCTCAGCCGACTATCTGCTGGCGCGTAAAGGTGAAATCAGACGGCGATTCACGCGCAAAGTTCGCCAAGCCACGCGCCGTCTGATCGGTCATGGCTCGCCAAGCCGACTTGCCGAGCTAGACGAGCCGAGCAAGCTCGCCAAGCCACGCGCCATCTGATCGGACATGGCTTGCCGAATCGGGCTCGCCAAGCCAACAGACGAGCCGAGCAAGTTCGCCGAGCAACGTGCCGTCTGATTTCACCTTAACGTTTACTTCGTTCAAGTCGGCCAGAAGATCGCGCAAGATGCGCCGATAACCGATAGGCGGGCAACGGGTGCATCGAACGGTCCCGCACGGGGCCGCGACGCGTTGCTGCAACCAGCGACATGTTTGGGACACGTGTCGGAATGCAGCGTCGTCGACTGCATCGGCAGACTCAGACAATTCAACGACGGGGGCCCGGCTTTTTTGCGACGCGAGAAGGGAACTCGGGTGGACGGAGAGGGAGGCAAGAGCGATTTCTGGCCGGTAAATAAAGAGAACACCGCTGCTGTAGGCCAGTGACCCGGCCTGTCACGTGCAGCACGATTACGCCATTATCTGCCGGCTCGAAGAAAAAATCGCGGGGCGATCAAAATGCTCGGTTTAAAAATAAACGTCGATCGCCCGCCGCCACGAATCTCTCTCTCGATATCTCTGCTTGTTCCCTGAACTCGGTAACTGCGATGGCTGGCCATAGCGGCGATCAAAAATCGCTGGACGATACGAGTAGCGAGAGGCTTTCGTAACCGGCATTGTTCGGCTGGAAAGGAGCCGAGGACACGCGAGATATTCCCACGCGGCGGGAACGGGAGCCCCGCGAGATCGAGGATCGTCCGCGCGATGAAAAGCGGCCGAATCGTGGTCGATTGTGTCCTTGCCTTACGGTTCGAGCGTGGACTCGACCTGCGAACAAGCAGCAGCCCGTGGAGCGACAGATGGCACGCACGCACGCATGCACGCACGCATGCACGCTACCGAAAAACTGCAATACATAACGCTCCGGTATCCGCCGCTCTCGCACGGCACGAGTCGACTGCGAGTTTCTGCTCTTTCTATTCCTTCTAAAGACCGGCGACAGGAACACCTACCCACGCTTCGATATTTTAGAATAAAGTAAAGAGTCTGGGGAACGCTTCCACCGATCGTCGAGCATTCCTCTTGGAATATACTTTTGCGGGTGTCGGATTTCTCGGTAAATGTCCGTTTCCGCGGCGAAGTTGGGCAAGCTGAAATGTGGGCTTCGAGCACGGGCTTGGGCTCGGGCGGCGCGTGGGCCACCGATCGTTCTCGATCGACCCTTTCGAGTGGCGAGCCGACATTCCTCCGGATCGATGGTAAAAATCCCCGTCGAAGGCTAAATCTCGACTGGCACGACTCGTCGTGCCCGTGCCCGTGCCCATGCCCATGCCCGTGCTCGCACCGCGGAGAGAAAGGTCTCTGTCGAGATAATCCGAAACCCAGCTACCTTTCGACAGACTCACTCTAACGATCTATCGATCGCCACGAACGAGCCACCGACGCTTCGTCGGCCAGGCATCATAGACTCGAGCTAGCGAATTTTCAACACCTCCTAATCGCTGGTTTAGCGCCGCCTTCGCGTAAATGCAAATTCGTTACACGAGCGACGCCGATAAAAAACATTTGACTCGAGGTGTCGCGTCGTAGGAGCGGCTGTTCGTAATCGGCGCTTTTAAACACGTATAATGTAATCGACACTGAAACAGACGGCCGCTCGTAACTTCTGTCAGCCGGTGAATGGAAACGTGAATGGAAACGCCGCGGCGTGCCGTGCGATCGGCACGAAAGTAAGAGGCGTTCATTCGCTCGCGAAGGAATCAGCGTCCGTACCAAAAGTCAAAGGATCGTACCTCGGCCGCGGTGCAGAGATCCTTCAAGGTGGCATGAGAACGGTCGAGGAAATCGCCCCCGATTCGACTCTCGGCGGACGCTACGCTCTCGCTCGCCGGTCGACGCTTGTAGTAACGGTTTTTATTGAAATTACCGGGCGGTAATTTAGCGCGCAACGCCTCCATTAGAATGGCAAATTAGACGATATAAATGGAGAGGGGAATAATTGCCTGCAAGGGATAACCGAGGATTCACGATTGTTTATGGGAACGAGCAACTTGTTACGCTCGAAACGGTACCGTCTTTGTCTTCCACCAGGAGGTTCAAACAACTATGCCAACGGAGAGGAATCCGCGAAGGATATAGGCGCGATGGCGATGAGGCGCAGTGACGCAAAAGTAAGAGGAATCGGTCCGAAAACGCGGGGCAGAGGCAGACCTGTGGAAATGAATGAGAGGGAAACGCGGCATTCTCGGCTATTTCTTCGGGTTCGGCCAGAGATGGACAAACAATTAGGTATTTCGAATGAAAAATTAATTTCCAATAAAAGACAAAAATTTTAGTCGAGACTCGTCAAATAAAAATAACCCAGATTTATTTTTATTTCAAATAAACAGGGATTAGAAAGAGAGAGGGATATTAGGAACGGACCTCTCGCTCCCTCCCGTTCGCTCTCACTCTAATAACTACCACCTTACATCATGCTCTCCTGCTTACCGCTCTCTAGCACACGCTCCCAGAGTTATTTGAGTTTCAAATAATTTTCGAATACAAATGAATGAAATGGCGACAAAATTATTTCAAGGTTAAAATGAATTCCCGTCAAATAAAAAAATTATTCGTGGCCGTCGGATAAATTCCCGTCAAACAATAAAATTATTTGCGGCCGTCGGATAAATTCCCATCACAAAAAAAAATTATATGTGGTCGTCGAAGAAACTCACGTCGAACCAAAAAAATTATTTGTGACGTTTCAAATAAAAGTAACTCTGGGTTATTTTTATTTGATGACGAATAAAGATAAAGTCTCATTTATTCGCTACGTTATTTAAATAATTCTGTATTTAAATAACGCCCATCTCTGGGTTCGGCGTGTGTCTAACGCTCAGCTGCAGACTCCCACGATCGGTTCATGGTCTCGGCTCGCAAAGTCGACGGAGATCGACGCAACCGAGCCGACAGCGTTTCCCAATGTCCTTTTCCCCCGATTTTTACGACGATCGCGGTCATGATAAACACGTTGCAGCCATAGCGCTCCTACAACAGTACAGTCGGATAGTTTTGAAGCAACCAGGAAATCTGCGCCCCGTCCTTCGCGCTCGTCAGCTTCCTGCGCCACGAAGCGGTCTCGATCGAAAGTGAAACGTCCCTCGGATCGATCGACCCATGATCGACGCGGATCCACCGATCTCCATAAGAGGTTCGCTCGGCGGAGAAGGAAATGTGAAATGCCTAGATCGGTAATCGATAGGTTGGGAGACACTGGCCGTGCTACCTACGTGTAGCATTTTGCATGTAGGTATATCGAGTGCATAGAGAGGCACACGGACTCCGGCACATGTAACGGGCACGTAGGGGCACGTACACGCGGAATCGAACGCGTGTAAACGCGCCCTTACGATCCCACGGCGACTCGGCGTGCTTCTGTGGCCTTGCCGCGTGAAAGGCACACGGAAACCGGCGCGTCCATCTTGTTACGTAAAGCCCAAGTTTTCATGAGACCGCCACTATCCGCAGGGACGCAGCGATTCGCGAGAGGACGGTATGGGATCGCCGAGATCGTCAAAGGAGCCGTCCTCCCTTCCGATTGATCCAACTTACAAGAATCCTTCGGCAGCTCAGCTGCTTACCAACGGGACTTGCCTCGCGGATAAATGAATAAATAGGTACGAAAGGACGCGGAAAAGAATTCGCGGTCGCAGTCTATTCGAGGCCTCTCTCCTCGAACGACAACGTCAACGCCGTGGAGATATGCAAGGATGAAGGAATTCCTGGGCGTCGAGCGACTCTTACTTCTAAGTAAGCCGAGAAGAATCGCATTTTTGCCATGCCTGGACACCGGTATCCACTCGGTTATTTATGAATGGAGTCGCGCCATCGCGCGGAACGACCGCCACGAGCTAGCCACCTACCGATCTATCGAGACGCCGCGGCGTTCGCGAGGCATCGGCTCGGCAAATGCCTGGGCAGTCCAGAGCCGCGGCCAAAGAAAGTAGCGAAACTTGTGGTCCCGCAACGGGAGAGGCGGAAATGAGCGCGTTGCCGGCGAGCATCAAATTTCAGGTTTACACCGGTAGGAAGTTCGGAAGCCGAGATTACTCGCGAGACACTTTCACTCGTAAATGCCCGCTTGCCTCTTGCCATCAAGTAGGTACTACAAACGGGCAGGAATTACGCGACCGCCGCTCATTAAGATCGAAGAAACCGAGGGCGAAGCTGAGCCGTGCGAGCAGCAATGGAACCGTTTCCAAAGCAGCGCGAGGAATCGGTGGAAATCGAATCGAGCTGGCGAGAGACAAAGGGACGAGGCAGACCGATCAGCGCGCAAAGGCGCGGAGACGCGGAGAGGAGAACAAGGGCAGGAAATTGCGACAGAGCTTTTATTTTTTTTTTTCTCGCGAGGCGGAGGTAGTTGCGCGTGGATTCTTGCGAAAATGCCTGAGTGGCCTGAAAAAATAAAGCGCGCAGATAAGCGCCGGTACCTGATAAAGTCGCGTACGCTTATCGTGTTTGCCCGGCGCGATAGCGATGCGCAAAAATGAGGTTGAAATTGCAAAACTGCAGCGGTGCAGCGAGTTGAGGGGGCGAGCAGGGCGAGGTTGATAAATCGCGCGGAAGGGTCTCGTGGCAGGGAACGTAACGGGCAGAGAGAGAGAGAGAGAGAGAGAGAAAGAGAGTGGCAGAGGGAGGGAAGGCCGGTGCATTCGATGCACCGTCGAGGGGACCGCGTAATCTGAAAGGCTTATAAACCTGCATCCGGCGCGGCGATCGATAACGGGAGTTATCGGCGTTTCGTACGAATCGCCGCGACTTCCTCCCTTTCTTTTCCACCTTCTCGCGCTCGCACACCGCTGTTTTCACGTCCTTTCCTAATCGAGCCTCTCGGAAAAACCAAAGTCTCGCCACTCTTGCCCCGTTTCCCCATTCGCGCTTCCTCTTCTTCCTCGCTCGCGGCAGATGCTCGGTCTTCCAGGGGACTCGCAACGTTTCTCGCGAACGAGGTGAAAGTCTCGAAGCATGTATACCTAGATTTCGCGTCGCAGCGGGTATCCCAATTTATTCGCGGTCGAAGGGATCCGACGAAGCTGCGCGCGGCTCGACTCCTTGCTCGCAGCCGCTTCTCCCGCAAATATGCTTAATTCCGGGCGAACACAGAGACGGAGGCCGGCCCTTCCTGGCTGAGCAGCCTCGGCCTTTTATTAATTGATCGAAATTAGAGCGAGCACTCGGCCCGCTTCATTGACAGAGCTACCGACCGGTGCAATGACCGCTCGGCGATTCGACTTGAACCGATGACGCACCGCCCTGTTAGACGACAAAATTTTATTTCATCCGTGACGTCGAACGCACTCCACGCCATGGCACGCCACGCCTCGCGGAAATCAACGGAAAACCGTTACGATCCCATCGCCACTCGTTCTCGCAAAATCTACCTATTTGCGGAACGCGGATTTTTCTCGGAATTCCGCGATCGCTGCCATTAACTACTCGCCCGGGACTCCCGTGATTTCTTCTTTATCGCCTCCCCGCAACTGTCGCCTATTGGAGGCGTGATTACGATGAGAGCGACGATAATAACCATGGTTTCGAGGCGAATAGGATTTCCTGGAATCTATGGTCGACGTGGACGGGTCGAGGCAACCCTGATAGCGTTCGTTCCGTCGCGTCCTCTCCCTCGGCGTAATTAGCTCGTCGAGTGTCGCAACTTTCACGCCAACGGCCGTGACCATCAACGTAAAAGCGTACCGCTGCGGTATTAAGCATTGGAAGTTGGAACAGACGTGACGGCAGGTGCAGCTGCGCCAATACTGCCCGCTCGGTTGCATAATCCCGCAGAAAAAGTGACCGTTTTCTCGAAGGCGCAAAGCTTGCCCCGTTCTAGCAACGGTCCCGCTAATGATGCCGGTAATCCGGCGACGACGAGTCACGCGTTAAACCCGACGTCGCAGTAGCATTTGATTTTACGACTGTTCCTCTCTGACGCGACTGTTACGCCAGGCTTCGGCGGGCAAACTTGCTCCCGGGGAAGATTTTAAGGGGATTCGCGACGCGTTCGCGGAGTTTCTGCCGCGCCAACTCGTTTACGCTCGCACGCAAACTGCGAAACAAGCTATTAAGTTGCTACTCGGTCGCCTACATCCGTAATCCCGGCGTATTTTCATTCTCGTTAGACGAATATAGACGAGCACCAACCTATAGAACTCCGCGATAAAAGCATCTTTAGGAGTGCAGAAGTTTGTCGTAACGCGTTTCCCTGCCGAAAGCAGTCTCGCATGGGAGTTCGCTGCGCGAACAAATCGGCGCCCGAGCAAAAGTATTTTCGTTATAGTTTGCTTCGGTTTCGTCGGTGTTAAATCCACTCTTAAGTCGGTCCCCCACCTTGGCCGGCTGTAACCTCGAGGTAGGTCGGATCCCTCCGCTCGGATGTTTACCGAAGCGAAATGTTAATAAAAGGAATCGAGGCCGTCCTTAGCTCGACCCGCGGCGAAGGTCGGGGGCGGGCCTACAGCCACCGAGTGCGCCAAAGTATGTATTCGGTAGGTAGACACGCTCCGACCTCGATCTCTGCCGTGAATCGGAGACCTTCGCTGTATTTTTCGCCTCTGCCTCTTCTCTTTTTTTCGCACGCTCCTCCGCGCTGTCCCCTGAGATTTGTCTGGACGAAATCCTCGCTCCGGTGATGCAGACTCCCGGCGAGGGGCGATCGATCCTTCGGAATTCAGTGATCGCTCCCGTGTTTGGTCAGACATTCTGGACACAAGCACCTGCCGACCCTGCGGGACGTCAGAATCCAGGGTGAACTTGGACATGGGTGAAACCAGGAAACCGAGAGAACGTGACGGCGGTCAATAGACGTCTTTAATTACGTGTAACGTAGAACGGACGGTTCATCTCGGTTACCGCGTTAACGTCGAGGCAACGACGGCACGGTGCACGCCGTGCCGGACGGGTGCCGGCGTCGCGGCGCGTGTCCAGAAAGCAAAAATTTGAGTTTTCAAATTTTGTATTTCATTTCGTGGCATTGATAATGAACAGTTCTCCGATAACTTAGTAAAATAAATAACGGATTTAAGGTTAGTAATTACATTCAAAGTCGAATAACCAAATGCAAGTTGTCACAGACTACACATAAAAACATATCGGTTCTTTCATTTTTTACTATAGTTAGTCCTTTGTGTGTCCTTTAATTTGGTATAAATTTTATCTGCACATAAGAAAAAATACACATAATAAAACTAAAAAAGCAGACAAATCTATGCTCGCATATTTATTTATAAAAGACACAAAAGGGCTTTGAATAAGAATGAATAATTTAAAATTTATTATCAATACGAATTATTGAAAAAATTAATTTTCTTTTTTATAATTGTTTCACATGTTTGTTCTTAATTTGTGTTTAAATATATTTTATTTGTTTTTCTTTTATTATGTTGAGAAATATATTTTAAACGATTATTTTATGTTAAAAATTATGATTTTTGAGTAGGTATAAATATGATTAACATATCAATTACATATAAATATCTGTATCTTAATGGAAAATTGATTTTTTTCCGATATACTCGTTGCACTGTGCGACTCCTTGATCGCCACATTGAAAATTATCCAACGGGGATAGATCGAGCGGATCATTCGGTTCTCTGGACCTTTCGTTGCTTCGCCTCACAATCAGTCATCGCTGCTTCCCGTAGCATAGTTTTGCAAAGACTGCCGCATAAGCGAATGTTTGACGAGCGGTTTCTTTCGTCTCTCGGTGCGGGCTGCGCTGCGCGGCTAATCCCTCGCCCTCGCCCTCGCCCTCGCCCTCGTTCTCCTCCCGTTAATTCCGATAAACGGATACCGTCAGAGTAGAGACATTATTCCGGCGAATAATACCGAAAGTTAAGAGGTTTTCGCAGGAATTGGACGTGGCAGCGGGTCGGTGCGTGGCTGAGCGCGCGGCTCGGCTCGGCACGACGCTATCCTATCTGGGCGAGCTCATTGTCCGTGTATCGTCGATAAATCCGCGTATTTGCCGCGTATTCGCCGCGAAACTCGCATTGTTTGGGAAACGGTGCACGCGCACGCACCCATACACCAGAACCCCCGCGCGGATTAAGCGGGAGTACATCGTGGATTTATAAGCGGACCCCGCTGGGCATCGGTTCAGACAATGCACGCACTCGGGCTACACGGGCATTAAGCGTACGCAGTTTTACCTCTTCTCCGGTAGCAGCTTGAAATTAACTAAGTAACAATAGCTACCGGCCTGATTTCTCTTCTCTTCCGTTCTGTTCCGTTCTTTGCCGCGCGTTCTTCCCGGGAGAGCTCTTTTGTTTCCCTCCGAGCGTAACTCTTTCCTCTCGCCGCGCAAAATTTAAAGGGCTTCGAAATTATCCGTCGATTTGCCGCTCGCCGGTTGCAACGCCAAGTCCACCCTACGTAATCTTCCGCTAACGGTCAGCGGTCTCCGCGCGCTCGTGTAATTACAATTACCTGTCTGTCACTCGCGCTCCCGCCGAGTTATCATTCGAGATTAGTACCAACGACATAGTTACCTCGTAAGTATGTCGGAATTCGAAGGGAAAAGTCTGACGGGAACTCTCTTGGTTAGCTGGTATTTAATAAAGCGAATTTTGCGGCCGTAATGGTTCGCTTGACAGGGCGTACGAGCTAATAGGTGTTTAAATTGCTGGCGGTTAGTCACCGCTGGTGAGCGCTCGCCATTCGTTTGGAGCTGAGGCGGCGAATTAGGACGCGAGGTGAAAATAATTAATCGAAACGACGACGCAATAAATATGATTACGGGGGGTTGCGCGCGCGTGCTAACACGGTTTATGGCCGAGGCGGTGCAATACGGTGGCTGCCGCGAATTCGTAAGCGGATCTCGACAGGGTCAATGCCAATATCAATTTGATGGCCGTCCGTTCGCGCTGCGAGCTGTATTCCGCGTCGAAAATTAAACCGATTACTCCACGTCCACGCGCACTTTTTTTCACCCCGTCGCGGAAAACTATACGCTCCCTGACCGCGAGCGATCACCACTCTTTCCTCCCTATTCTCCCCCGCTCTCCCCCCCCCCCCCCCCGTTACCGCCGTTTTCGTATTTTACGCGTCACAGGTGAATCGATTTATTTCTATTAAACGCCGCGACAAATAAACGCCATCGACGTTCCTACGCGGAACAACATGCCCGTTCAGTCGCACTATGGTTACGCGCTTAATCGCTCCGCGTAACACTGTATTACGTACCTCTCGATCAAAGCCCGATCGGTTTTCTCCGAATTTCCCCGATTATCCATCTCTCGGCATTAGGTAGGATGACTGTACCTAATATCGCCACCCGCTATATTTCGCAAAGTAAGCTCTAAAATATATTAATAGTACCTACCTAAATATATGTAGGAAGACACACTGTAATTGCAGTATCACGTGATCAACAATTTATTATAGGAGGAGTATTTTAGTGAATGTTAATAGTGTAAAAATTTGTTGGACTGCCACAATTTTGCATCACATTCGGAGAATGGAGTAAGTGTAATAATTCCGTGAATGCAAGAAATTAAATTTTGTAATTAATTAAAATTTTGTAGTTTTCAACGACTTATGCTACACGAAAGATGAATAATTTCTCTTTACTTTGAAACGAACTGCATGCAAAAATATCAATTATTATTGAATTGACAGCGATTTAACTTTTGCCTGGCGATATTAGGTACAGTCACCCTACCTACTTCGAAATCGATCGGGCCCTACCGAGGAACGTTCGTAACGGCTCTGATCTTCCCTTCTTCTCTTACTCCGTTGACCTTATAAAATATAAGTCCCAGGCACGGCTTTTGCCCAGATAAAATCATCTCGCTTCAGTTCATAATTCATTTTAGCGCGGCGCGTTGAAACGCGAAAGATCAAGCCCGCCACGGTTCGTCCGACGACGAATAATATCCGTAACGATGTGTGGCGGATGGAAAAGCGAGGTGGTCGCGGTGCGCGCGAGCCTAATTGCCGCGATTAAAGCGCATCCGTTACAGTCGAATTCGCGCTTACACGCGTGTAGGTAGGTTCACACGTGTGCAGCAATGTTGCTGCTCGGCCGGTCCGGTCGTCTCGAAAACAAGCGCTGGCCACTGTATTACAATACCTGCTCCGGCCAGGTCTGCATGTGCACGCTGCACCCGCTGCACACACCTATCGCGGGGCTACGAGTTCGATCGCTATTATTTATTTATCGCTGCTACCCACTGCGCCAGTTACGGCTGGCATTCCCTGAACCAGCACCTACGCGAACGTGCACAGGGAAGTCGTTCGAGAAGAACGTAAAACGCTCCAGTGTGTCGGCCTCCTCATCCCATCCTCGACCTCCCGCTAATCCCTTCCCATGGATGAGTGTTCTAGTTACGCCAGCATCCACAGATTTCGTCTAGAATTTCGTGAAAAGTGTAAGTCGTCCATCGAGGTTCATTGACACTCTCTTTGCGCAGAGGTGTTCCCTCGACGGGTGAAAATTGCTCTCCAATTCGGCACAAGGTCAAACAAATTGGCACCCGGCAGCGACCGTGAATTCATTCCCAAGAATGCCACCTTTGTCGCGCTCTGTATCCCGCTGGACTTTGCGAACGAAGAGAGAACTTTGTCGTTTGCGGGTCACGCTTCTCGCGGTTCGACCGGCAGAATTGAATTACGGCAACGTTTAATATCCTCTGAAACTAGGTGGTCGACGTCGATAACGGTGGACGTTCGCGAAGATTGCTCGACTCGACTCGATCGCGCTGACATCGACGCGATATCGAGTGACACGCTTTTCCGGCTGGACGTAGAACCGTTCTTCCGCACGTTTCGTTGGCGAGGAACTCGTAACGAGCTCTCCGGGACTCTAGCGTGTCCTTTTTCGCGCGTTTCGTCTTAAGTTTCCTAGCGTCCAATCAGCCGGGATCGTGGACGCATCGAGACGATCGGTATCGATGGGGAACAAGGGGGAGTCGATAGGCGAGCAGGCGAACCTACGGCGTTGTATTTGCTTTGCAAAAGTATCCTGTCCCAAGGCGAACAAAAGCGGCTTTTGTCCCGACGCGAGCGCCCGTGCTCGGTAATTATCAACGCTCCTATTCATCGACTTCGTTTCGCGAGTCACCCGTTCGTGACTGGCGAGCCGACGCGGCGCGACGCGTTGCGACGGTTACGGACGCATTCCCCTCCCCCTCTCTCTATCTCCCTCTCTCTCTCTCTCTCAGCCGACTTTTCCCGCGAAATTTTCCGCGGTGCTTGGAGTAACGGTGCGGAAGTTGAACGTGGCGCGATTTTTTCCGCTGGCTTTATGCGATCGATGACTAAGAAGGGCTGGGGAGACGGGGGAGGTCGGAAAGATTAATAAGAACGTACGTGCTCGATTCAAGCTGACTCGAGCGACCGTGCCCACCGAGCTTAATAACAAGACGCGTATACGCGCGGGCAACGATCGCAGAAAGGGGCTATAGGGGCAGCGCCGCGCCGGCCTGGCCAGAGATGGGCGAGCTGGGGAAAAGAGAAAGGAGAGGAGGCTCGCAAACTCCATAAAGCAAGTCCCGACCTATCCTCCGTCCTTTTAGCTTGGCTGGCATTCCCGCGGGCCGAAAACGCGGAGCCAGTCCCATGGATCCAGTCCGAGAGGCTGCAGCCCCTCCCTTTCTTCCTCTTCTTCTTCTTTTTCTTCTTCTTCTTCTGCCGCTGCTGCTGCTACGTCCTCATCCCTCGGCCTCTCCTCTCTTCTTTCACGTCATTTCGTCGGGCCGTTGGAGGCATCGGCAGAGGCTTGTGTTCGTTCGCGGTTATGCCTGACAGTCCATGTGCCTCGTTCACGGGGCAGTGCACCGTGGCCCCTATGCTGCCAGCGCCGAAAGAAAAGAATTGCGGTTTCTGCCTTCCTTTCGATAGTCCTTTTGCTCTTTAGTCCAGCGAAGGAATTCCATTGGTTTTGGCGCTGCGCGGCCGTTAAAAATTCCCGCCCCGCGTCCACTTTGCATCTTGACTAGCCGATCCTCGCGCTGATTGTTGAAATACTGCGAGAGCGACGGCACTCGTTCGTTGATCGACAGGATTTGTTCGAAGGGAAGCGTGCACCTGCGGCTGGCTGCGCTGGCGGAGTACACGCGAGTGGACTATAGCAACGGCGAATTCTTGGGCGACTTTTGGCAGGCAGTGTACGGAGGGAGGCACGGGAAAGGAAGGGGCTGGGCGGGAAGAGGACGGGGTGCACCGGCGGCGGTCGTTGGGTGAGGTCAGTGTCGAGCGTTCGCGAGTTGGACAGGGCCTCCTCCGATGCACCGTCGCCTGTGCACGCCTGCACGTCTCGGCGCGCGCGTGCACGCTTCCACCAGAAATTGCATGTCGCCTCACATCGTTGCTCCTCCAGTTTCAAACTGACCTCGTGCTCCCGCTGATGCCGCCCTGATTAGGCTTTGTTCATTAAGATTTGATACGGGCGCACGTATCGCGCCACGGGCACGTCGCTCCCAGGCAGAGAGACGGAGAAGCCCGTTTCCTCCACCGTCCCGAGCATTTCCGAAATCATAAATGTGGCAAGATTCGGCAGAGCTCTCTGCACTGTGCCACTGCGCTCGCAGCGTGGAGCGTGAAGCACGGAGCGGTGCGTGTTGTGCTCGCGCGAGGGGCGACCAGCGTGTGTCGTCTGTGAGAAAGTAAAGGCGATTGTGTGAGTGCGTCCGCTCGCGACACGCTGCCGGTTTCGCAGTGTGTTCGCCAGGAGAGGTGCATCGCCCTCCGTTGCTGCGTCAAGGCCAGCGAAAATGCTCGCTCGCTCGCTCCGCTCGCCCGTTCCTTCCCTCTTTCGACGCGTTCCTCTCGCTCGGTCGCCGTCTCCTTTTCGCGTTCCCTGGCCGCGGCACTCGTGTTCTTTCTCGCTTTCAGACACTCCACTAACCGCCGAAACCTCCTCTCGGCCCGATGCCTCTCTTTCCTCGGCTGCATCGCGCGCTACCGCCCCCTCGCCGCGCCGGAGCAACAGGCCCGGCGATCGGCGCACGTACGTATTTTCGTGGCGCGAGTAACTTCTGCTCCGGTGCCGCGAAATGAGTTTTAGGCGGCTCGTCACAGGCTGCCGGCGGTTAGCCACTCGGCGGACAATGCCAGGCCTTGTTTCTTCTTACGCAGATCGTTACGGTAGCTGACCTACTCTTCAGCTGCATCGCCCGAGCCGAATGTCGAGGCAAACGGAGGACGCGCGCGGCGTCATCCAAGTCTAATAAATAATCTTGGTATATACGTGAGTAGGGGAAAGCGGGGTAATTCCGGTTACATAAGCAAGAAATGCTATAAAATTTTAGTAAGTTACACGTTTGTTAGTGTTTTTGTATATTAATTGATAGTTTGAAGTCTCTAGTTTGTATTAGTATGGCCGAGAAAGCATAAATTAACGTTGTAACAAAATTGGAAACATTAATACAAAATAGGTACTTTGATTTTGATGATTTTTCTTTATAAAAGAAGTGAGAAAACAGTTAAATTAATATAAAAAATTATTATTTTCTGTTTTAAAATTAATTACTACATGAATTACAAATGTACCTATTCGTCGGGGTATCCCATCCTGAACATTCTTCATGTGCCCATGGACCACATTCGCGATTCAAAATTTAGTTATTTCTTTTTCAATTTCCTTTTACCTCCCTTTTCTGTTTTTCACGTGGAAGCGTGTTAAGAAATATTCCTGGCTCTATTCTGCCTTATTCGTAATTCTTTTATACGTTAGTTGCATCTAAGCCAGAAAGAAGCAATGTTAAAAGCTGGCTGGAATTACCCCCCAATTTTGACTTCAGATAGATGAATTAATACGCTGAATTGAATTTACATATCACCAGAAACCAAATGTGAGTTTGAAAGTAGAAACACTTCTCTATTTAATGAGATTAATATTAATAATTTATATCTATTCCAAGTACTAATTTACTTTGATTAAAAATGGACCACTCGAAATGAAGACTCGGGGATTTATTTGCAAGAAAAAACGGCTATAATCATGGAAACGCTGAATATTAGCTGATCGCATCATTAACAAGTGGTAGGACCATACAGAGTCAAGTCACGCGTTTTTGATTTTAAGAACAAAAAGCTCGCCGTTATGCGATCTTCGAAATCGTCTCCCTCGTAAAAAGGGAATAATTCGCCCATTAAGAAAGTGGAGCGATGAAGACGCGCCGTGGAAATCGTTGAGGTTGCAAGGGCCGTCCTCCGTCTATCGCGGGGTGCACGGAACAGGTGCTCCCAGGAGTAGCAGAAATTATTGTTGGACATCGGCTTACCCGGCGAGTTAACGTCGCGTCCAGCGATATTACAGCTGCGCTAGCAACGAGTGCCAAGTGTTTATGGGTTATGAGCGATAAACCCTATGCAAACTTAAGTTGCATAGGAATACCGTAAAATAATCTAACTAGCGGCAAACTAATTAGCGCCGGAGCCAAGTATCAACTTATAAGGAACTAATTGACTCCAAGGCGCGTTATCGACGCGGATTAATTAAACGTTTCGCCGCATTATATCGACTTTTTGCGGACGTTGCGATCTTTATCGAGCCAGTCTCGTAATCCGACGATTCGTCTCGTAACACTGGGTTCATTTCCTCGAGCATTTCCGCCAAGCATTATAGATTTGCCCGGGACAAAGCGCGTCGGGTCAGCGAGCCCCCGCAGAGATTGGGAAACGTCGCGCGTCTCGACGCCCACGCGAAGCCTCGAAAACGCGCGTCTCTTTGCTCGCGGAGAACTCTATTATATGCCTCGCGCCGCGAAACAAGGAAATACGCGCGCGCGCGCGCGCGCACGCCGGAAAGCGCGACGCAGTGGAGAGCGAGGAACGGTGCTAGAATAACAGAAGAAAAAGAGACAAAGCGGGGATGTTGAAAGGAGAGAAGAACGGGGATGGGAGAAAGAGAAGGTCTCTCGAAGCGTAGGTACGCTCCATCGTCACGGAATTATGCAACGACCAAGTTTTAGTGGGCCGTATAGTTACGCGACGGAATAGTCGCTCGCTCGCAGCCGCCCCCTCCTCGCTCTCGCGTGTCGCGCGCGGCTTAGCGAACGCTCGCGGATTTCTGTCGCGCGTGCGTTCGTATAAAGAAGCGCGTAGCCGCGTGATTACCGTTAACGCGACGCGATCCTCGTTAAACGCCGCGTAACTGGGTTGAGAGGACACTTTTCCGCTTCTCCCTCGATTTACCTCGATTTCAGTCAGCTTGTTCGAGGGTTGGTCGGTCCAGGCTACAGAAAATAAACCTGGAAGCTCCTAGAGACTTGGTCGTTTGGCGTTTGTTCCCTCGCCGCTGCTACACGGTATCGCTATCTTCGCCCCAGGCTAATGTAAGTCCCGTGTCAGCGCGTGTGCCGGCAGATCCAAGCGAGGAACCGTTAACCAGCAGTTTATTCGAGTTTATTCGGCGAGTTTAAGTCCCCCGATTATAACTGAATCCGCGGATACTCCCTCTCGCGCATTCCTCCGCGGTTCCGTTTGTTGGCCGTCACCGGTCCGCTCGCTCGTCCCTTGCACTCCTCGAAGCTTCTGTTCCTCGAGAGGAGCGACGGTTACAAGGCAACGGGTTGCGCAACGATCGCCAGTTTACGAGCCTACTCGCTCGCTAAGGACGAGCGCCGGCTCCTCCGCTATCGGACTCGTCCGTCACCGATTACGACTCGATTATAGCGGTTACCGGCTACTCGACGATGTCACGCCGCGATAAGCGCCGCTTCACTCCAAAGTTAACGCTTTCGGGTCATTCCACGCGAAGTCGGACACTTTTCGGAGTAACGTTTCGGATTTCGGTGCAACTTGGATATGTTGTAGTCTTTAAGGATATATAAACGTATCTCGAAGGATTTTTCAGAATGTCAAAAATTGTGGATTTTACAGAGCCTTGAAATATAGTGTTTACTTTTTTCCCAAAAATTCTAACTGTTGAACTAACAAACTGATAAAAATTTTCGGTGCTTACAGTGGAGATATAAGAGTAGCTAATAAACATTATTTCACTTAATAGAAACGAAAATTTTACCATTTATTTAGCAATTCTTCTTAACAAATGCAATTTTATAATTGGAGGCACCTTTTTAAAAATTTAAAAAATAAGAGGATATAGCCCGGTTTTTGACCTCTTCGCGTGTTTAATAGTTACTGGAAACTATTGTCGTCGAAGATTCTGCAGAAAATTATTCTTTTTTATTCAAGATGAAGTTCAGAGCTATCATTGGTCTAACAAATAAGTTACAATTCATCCATTCCTTGCCAATTATAGAATAAATAGTTGTCTACAGCATGACAACTTTGTCATTATTTCAGACTGTAAAGAACACGACAGTATCGCAGTTCATTTATAATTACAATTTAAAAAAAAAAAAGTAAACACTATATTTCAAAGAGCTGTAACATCCATAATTTTTGACATTTTGAAAAATCCTTCGAGATATGTTCATATGACCCTAAAGACTACAGCATATCCAAGTTGCACCGAAATCCGAAATGTTACTTCGAAAAGTGTCCGACTTCGCGCGGAATGACCCTTTCCGATCGGATTCTCCAGGAACTGGAGGACGTAGGTACGTTGGTATACATGTACCACTGGCTAACGGGTCACTCTCCAGCTCTCCACTACGTTTATCTAGCCCACTGTGCGGGGAAACGAGGCTGTTCGCCTGGGTTCGCCGAAGTCGACCTCTCGGCGACTTTTCTCGAGGCGGTGCAGCATGTGCGGCGCACACGCGAACGCAGAGTGCGTGCAAGCCTGGCAAACGTCGACCCTCTGTCGGTGGGCTCGAAAAAGGGGGCAGTCAGGCCGCAGGACGAATGGAAAAGCTGCACGAAACGAGCAGCCACCTATAGGCCTCGTGTGCCCGTGGTATCGGTATGAATGAATAAACAGGAGCATAAATAGGCTGCTTAAAATTAGCTGTTGCGGGCCGAGCGAATTGCATTTAAGATCCTATCGACCGGTCAAAGTGTTATGGAATAGAAGGTGGCTGACGGCCGTGGTGGTGCTCCCCTGACACCGCTCGAGGATGCCCCTGAAGCTTTCCCCTTCGACGAACGAAGGAACTGGACAGCTGTTCGGAGACGTCATGGTCGCCGACTCTCGTCTGCTCGTAACGCGAGCTCCCAGCCAGCAGAAAGCGTGCCCTTCTTCCATCGAGCGCCTCTCGTCGAAGCTTCCACTACGGCGGGGAACGCGCGTTTATCGCTCCTCCGAGCGTCCACTTGGGGGATTTTTCAGCCGTCCCTCGGGCATAGTGGTTTGATCGTCAGGAAACGAGAGAAGATCGTCGCTCTCGCGACGCGGGCAAATTGTAGGGATTCCCCTGGAATTAGAGGCCTAGACGAGGCACTGGGGTAGAATTTTAGGGAGCCTAGAACGAACGGCGTTGTGCGTCGGTAGTTGCTTATTTATGAGATTAGAGCGGGTAATTGGCGAGGGAAATTACACTGGGCTTCCGCACTTCTAGCAGGCTATTGCGCGCGACTCGGTGCGTAGGAAGAGGGCATATGCACGTAAGGAGGAGAACGATCCGATGCGTTGCCTCGCACCAAAGTCGGAGCGAGGCGAGTAAACGTCGAATGGAATTAATAGGTATAATTTGCGATCGTACCGGCGGGGTGGAACGATCTCGCGGTTCGCGCGGGATTGTCTGGCCTCTATCGTAGCATCCCACCGGGTTCCTTAAAACGAAGCCACCGACCGCGACGCGCTCGGCCGTGACAAAAGACCGCAGCCGGCTGATTAACTAAAACGTGGAGAGGGCGCGGGGGATTTTTATTCGAACGGCGTCGAGTGGAGTGGCGTCGACGTCCGGCCGAGGCAACTATTTGAACGTCGGTCGCGTCGTTCGCGTTGCTCGCGGTATACAATGTGTTGGAGGACCGGCTCGATCATCGCTTCGACCTCGCAATTTCGATCCGCGACGCGGGTCGTTGCACCGTCCTCGACGCAACGTCGAAGGCAGCCGGCACGTATGCACGTACGCGCGCACACGCTGCCGTCCGGCGGTCGCGCGCGTCTGCACGCGCACGTGAACGCACACAAGGGCCGGCGTATATCGATGCACGGTATTATGCACATAGGCCACGCGTGCATCCCTTTGACGATCATAAGCCACGGTTAGGGGTGCCGCAGTGAAACGTAAAGTAGAGACGTGCACGCACACGCGTCCACGGTGCCGCCGCGTGCTTATACACGGTGGCCCGAAAACCAGCTGGCCGCCAGACAGTCGGACACCTCGTTCAGCTTCTCGCGAGCAAAAGCGCGCGCGGGTGCCTTCGTCCGAAACGCCAAAGTCGTCCAACTCTCGCAGGGGAATCGATCGGTACAGGGTAAATCCGGGAGACGCGGTCGATCTAATATAAAATGGCTAGTAATACTAATATAGAAATTACTTATTTTATCGGAACAAACCTATATGTTCAGAACTTTATGCTGATTCAGAAAAACTGGTCGATATTGGCTTTAAGAGAATATTTACTGTAAATCAGTGAATATGACGCTATTCATTCAACTGTTTGGCTTCTAGAGAAGTAATTGATCTGCAGTTTAACGCGTTTTTACGTAGAGAGCTCCACCGCGTCTCCCGGATTTACCCTATGTAACCCGTTGCGTTATCCCCTTGCTCCTGCTTTCTCTCTGCTCTGCATTCCGTAAATTTCCATTTTTTTCCGTTTGCCAGGATGAAAGTGCGTCGAATCCGCTGCAATGCACGCGCACCGGTCAAACGGGGTCGTAATTAACCGTCGAAAATGACTGGGACGAGAAATTTAATGATATTTATTTAAAGACTACATATTTACAAAATCCGCCCGTAGGGTTCTCTCGTTTTCCGTAGAAATATTAGGTACGCTATACAAATGAACCGTTATTAATATCGCGTAGCCCGTCGCGCTGTAATCATCCTCGGTAACTCGATATTTTATCGGATATTAAAATGTTCGTATTAAAATAATACGATACCGTAATCAGCCGGTGGCGCCGCGCCCTCCTCGGACGCGAGTCTTTGACGCGCCAGTTCCATCACGAAATTCCTCTGAAAATCTGATTCGAATTTCATCGCGCACATTCATTCCGCCTCTCCTCTTCGCCTTCCGAACTAGGTATCTCGGTGATAAGTTCGGCGAAGAAGAAAGTAGAGCCTCTTCCGAATGGCTAAATCACCTAATTCTCGTGCGCGCGCAAGGTACCGCAATAATTATTCCAATCAGATACAGAATTAATCCCCAGCTACTTTTCTGCCTTGACGTTGCTGTTCTATCGCCGCGTTCGCCTCCCGCGAAACTGGTCGAACTCGGCGCGTACTCATCGAATCGAAACCACTTTTTCCGAGGCTGAAAGAACGAGCGTACGTTGGCCACGGTGCGTGCAGCAAGCAGCTACCTGGTGCACTGCACCGAGTACACACGAGGGGGATAAAGGGAAGAAAAAGAAAGGCGCGCAGCCAGCATCGGGTAGGAGCGGGAACGACGAAAAACGAGCGAAATAGAGTGGCGGGCAGCGACAGGAAGAGGGGCCGTAGGATTTCGCGTACGAAAGAGCAGGAGGCGCAGGGAGGAGCAGGGCGTCGGGGGAGGGGGGAGGCGGAGAGAGGCGGAGGGAGAGGCAAGAAGAGGCAAGGGCCCGAGTACAATGCGTGCTTCGCAGAATAAACGAACTCTCTGTTGTCGCGAGAGCAGAAGTAGGCCTGCGACCATCGTCGAAAGGGTGCCCCTCGAAATCTCAGGTGGGGAACGAACCCAAGTGAGAGCCGGGGACCGAGAACCGGCTGGAATTTCGGGTAGGTCGGGACTCCACTCCACCACCACTGGTCCTAAACCGACAGCGCACCATCTGCAACTGTGCGTCCCCCCCCCCTCTCTCTCTCTCTCTCTCTCTCTCTCTTTCTCTCGTCGTTCCTTGTTCTCCCGGTCTCCAACCCGTGCCGCCCACGCAACCTTCATTTAGACGTGCCAAGTTCGCTCGACCCAGAGACGCGACGCGTCTTCTCGCACTGTATACATATACCTACGCGAGTGTTTCGGGTGGTCTTGTATTTTCGAGTCGCGCCCGTGTATCGCGTTGCAGCTTTCTATTAAATCGAGTGCCCTGGCGCGTCGGTTTGGAGAAAGTCCTCGCCACCGACAGACCGACCACGGGCGCAGTTGCCTCGAGATTTTTCAGCCTGTCGTATTGGTGAAGGCCCGACGGGGCAAGATGGCTAGAATTCGCTGCACGGCAGCGTCGGTTCCGCTCGTCTCGCCGCGTCCAGCCGCGATGGCTCTCTCAACGCCACGGAAGCGCCAGCAACCAGCCGTGAAATATAGATGCCTCGGTTACGAGCAGAAGAATGACAGTAATGGAGGTAGAAATAGAAACGAGTGGAGGGGCTGTGTAAGATGCGGCAGGACCCAGGGTACCCCAGGGTCAGTGGAATACCGGATCGAGTTGGCCAGCCCAGGGATCCAAGCAGGTAGAAAGAGGAGTGCCTGGGTACTTGATAGGAGGCGTCCTGGCCGCCCGGCATTTTGGGACAGCCGCTAACCTCCATTGTGCCCCTCTATTCCCACCCATCTAATCGCCCATGTTGCCACACCTGCCTAAACCTGGCTCCTGGCTGGCCCCGCGATCGGTATTCTTCTCCATCCAAAATGGCCCCGTCACCCGAGGCATATTCGGAACATTTTAATAACCGCGTTCGAGCGTTGGCAAGGGCGGACAATCGTTATCGCGGAGACGTTAATATCGCAAATTATTTTGCGCGGTGAAATTCGTTGGAATACGTGCCAGCTATATCGAGTATTCGCGGCAAGCCCTAAATAAATATACAGATACCCGGGCGCGGAAAAAATACAGAATTCAGCGATGGGTATTATTTTCATACGTCCTCGCGTGCAGATTTATACAAATTTGTTTGGTGCCAGGCGCGAGTAAATTGAATACGAACGTAAACCGAGCGGAAAATAAGTTTCATCGTCCGTATTTTTCTAATTAACGACGGTCAATTGCCCGGCAAAAATGATTTCAATCTGAAAATTGAAACGGCACGGCGCGGCTCGGCTGACGGAGAGGGGTGGGGATCCCCTTCGGAGCGTTTCCTTTTCAGCGGGTCGACCGGCTCCGCGAACACCATAATCGTTATCAACGACGTTTCCGTCGAACCACGGAACCGAGAAGAGGCCGACGGTCGAAGACCTTCGGCCACTGGTTTCTCTTCCCCCGGATTTCTCACGGTGGCCCCTTTTCCGGTGGCCCGTCGGCCGCTCCTCCGTATCTGGACGACGCGACGCGGACGCGAGGAAACGGTCGCGCGAGTAACACGACGGACTTTGGAACGGCCTGGCGAAATCTCCTCGAAATCGATTCAGCCCGAAAATTCTACCCGCGATCGCCTCGCGACTGAAATTCTATACAAAGTACATTATCCTTTAAATTAGGTGCTAATCTCGCTTCGCTGCGGTGCACGAACGAAGCTAAACGTTTTTATAGCTCGATGAATATTCCTTAACCCTCTGCATACTAACAACGGTTCAGAATGTGGGAGTAGCGTTGGCCGCTGAGAGACGTCGAAGACGGTACAGAAATAGGCAAATGGATTTAGTATGCAAGGAGTCGAAGCGTTAGGCGCGCGAGGGCCGAATTCGAAGGTGCGTCTGTCCTGGGTCGCGACTCGCGCGAACAATACGAACGCAGCCGTGTATCGCGTTCGCGAATCTACGCGCTGCTCGTTGGGCATTTCCATCGGATTCTCGGTCTCGGTCTTGGTCTCGGTCTCGGTCCTTCAACACCGTGGAAGAAGGCTGCGGAGGGTCGTGTCCAAGCCGAGCATAGCGGTGCGGTGTGCGCGGCAAGAGGAGGAGTGGTGCACCGGTGCGCCAACTCAATTTCTCCTCTTTTGGTACCCAACTTGTGGCTCCGGGTGGCGGGGTTCCCCCACCAGCGCGCAGCGGGCCTGAGGCCCCGAGGATCGAGCATGCCGGTCCCTTCCCGCTCCTCTCGGCCCCTCTTCCCCGTAGCCAGGAGGGTCCTACGGCCATTGATCCCGACCTTCGCGCGCCGAACGAGCGCGATTGCCAACGAAAGCCGACTTGCCGAACCCGAACCTGCCGCACGCGGTTTTGCGTTGCCCCGTCCTCGCCCCTCGGACCTCGGACCTCCGACGCCACCGCCGCACCGCGCCACGCCGTGGCCGACGTCGGACCCCGCGCTCCTTTCCCTCCGTCTACCTCCTCGTTTCCTCCATCCTTCCACGACCACCGGCACCCGCCGCACCTCCTGCCCTTCCTTTCTGTTTCCTCCTACTCTCTCTCCCCTAACCGCGTGTCCTAACTCCGCTGCACGTCCAACTCTTTCCCTCCTCGTCCCTCCTCACTTTTTCTTCTGTACCTTCCATCGCGATTCGCGAGGGAAAAGGCTGATGCGCGCACGGGGGATGGCGAAACGCACGGTTCTTCGGCTTTAAAAATAGCCTTCCTGGAAATCCGATTTCCCGAGGCTTCGGCGTCCAACTTTTTCCGCAAAATTCTTTCACCTCCGCCCTCCCAGAATCAATCATTCAGCTGTCGTGTGCCCGTTCTCGCTGGAGTGTCCATCAGTGGAAGGAAACGCCCGGCGTTCTCGTTACAACTGAAAAGAATCCCCCGATTCCTCTTCCGCGAGAGAAGCATCTAGAACCTAGATTCTAGGTCCTTCTGCGTGGCAGACGCTCGAAGAATGGGCAGCCGTTTCACCTTGGACTCATTGTCAGTCACTCTGCTGCTCGATTCAACACAGTTCGACAGCCGACCGCGATGTGTCGTCATGCGCGAGAGCTTTCGCGTGTGTTTTGGTTGTTACACCCGGGAGCTTCGTATCCGCACCTGCCTGTTATCTGCTGCGCCTTAATAACATTTCGAGGGACGACGCACGCGGGTACCTGGCCTGCCCTGGCGCACCCATGTCCTCGGTGAGATCGAGTTTTTTGGTTTTTACACACATAGGTATTGTACAGCGTTCTGGATGGCGAAGCTCGCCACGATTCTTATCCACTGGAATTTAAGGATCGAAAGGAGAGCCGATTCATTCGCAAACCCCTCCCCGTGCATCAACAGGTACGTGCCAAAGTTGCAGATCGCATGGTGCTAACGCGCCTAGACCGCCGCGTGTATAGGTAGACGCGTGGTAGGTAAGTAATCGTTACCAAGGCTACCGGTATAAACTAGCGTTGATATTAGCACGAACAGTGTCCGACGGTTTGGTGGCCGGCGGACGATGCATGCGCATGCATGCACGCGGTTTGTCTCCGATAGGGTAGATGTACCATTTGTGGCCACTTTAAGGATTTCAGTGACTTTCATCGTAATTATCTTTAAAATTGTAGTTAAAAGCAGGAAACTATAAGCTTTACTAAATTTTATACTACCTTTACTATTAATGTCTAAGTTACCATTAACTAGAGAAATCGTTGAATAATTAATAAAGTTAAAAAATATAAGAAATCCATTTTTCAACCATTCGTGGCCACTTGCACATTAGTTTTGGCCACTTTCAATTTTTTTTTTAGTTTTTAGTGCATTTTAATAAAATTTTAACATAAATTTTTTTTTATATAATTTTTAGTGTTTATGGAGTTACATTTCGCAGCTCTGACTTCTTTAAAAATATCTTTTATTCAATTTCAAATCGCGATGCGACTAGCGACCGGAACGCAGCGGCTTTAATTTCAAGTCGTTTGGATTTGTGGTTATGGGTTATATTTATTGATGACTGGGTAATTTCCTCACCCGCTCGGGGTTAATTCTTTTTTTAAACCAAGGATCGAAGCTGAATAAAATCGTTTAGAAAAATATTTTAATAAATTTTCCATTACTGGCCATGGGGTGGCCACAACTGGACACTCCATTGTATCAGTTTTGGCCACCGGATGGTCAGAAATGAAAGATTTATTAAAATACTGTATCATTTCTTGCCACATAATTTGTTTCGTAATAGTGAATTGAATTTGATAATTTTATACTTTGAAAATAATTTTTGAAACTACATTTAATATATATTAACCATAATTCATATATTAACATACTTTGATTGGTAAATATGGGAATTTTACTTACCGTATATCCTTCACGATTATTACAAGAGCATCGAACCGTTTACACACTTCGTAAAAAATACTGAACAAAATATTTACGGTGTGAAATTCTACACATAATTATGTGTTTATATACTTCAATAATATATATGTACAAAGAGGAACGGTGATCTCTGCTGAATGATACCGAGAGGCGAGAACAGCCGAACGAAACGTGTTAGCTTTCTTTTGGCTGAAGGTGTGCGTGTAACACGTATACGTATTACATCGACAAACATTTGACTTGAAGAAGAAGAAAAATCTTAAAATTTCCGACTGATCCACGAGACGATATTACGATATCTCTGTCATGCGTGTACCGATTTTATTGAAATTGGTCTTATTCGAAAGCTTATATGCGGTTTACATAAGAAAAATGCCTTTAAATTTAGAAAATATTGCAGGCCCGACGAAATATTGATGAAATAAGTTTCAAGTTAGGTTGAATTAGCCGGGCAATGAGTAAATGATAAGCGGTAGCGACAGTCGACATATACAGGGTGTCGAAACATGTACTTGGCGTCGAGACGCTACCGCGTTTCTAGATACATTTCGCGCGTCGACATCGACCACGGACTTGCGGGCGCAGTTTTGGGATCGCGTTACGCGAATCCCGCAACAAATACGCGTGTTCTCTCGCGTGTCCGCTCGGTGTACGCGGTCGAGATTGCCGCCCCGCAAGGCCTACTCCTCGTATGTACGAAGGCGGATAACGTTGCCCGCTATACGATGCTCCATCGCGTCTGCTCCGTCCAACCCTGGAGATGTCAGGCTACCTGGCGAGAGAAGAAAACTCTAGGTGCATTCGCGACGTTCTGGAATTCAGTAGCACGATTCGTTGATCCGCCGAGGAATCCATTGGTGCGGGATGATTATGACCTCGTGAAACGTCCTGTAGCGTTACTCGCCAGAACCATCGCGTTACGCGAGTAAGATGACTCGAAACAAGGTTATTGGCTCTGGGAGTGCAGCTGCCGCCTGCTGGTGTTGCTGCTGCTGCTGCTTCTCCTGCTTCTCCTGCTTCCCCTGCAGCCGTCGCGGTCGTTCCGCGCGGCTTTCTGGGTCCCACTCTTTCTCTTTCCTTTTCCATCGCCCGTCCATCCGCCCTGCCTTTCCTCCGGCAGCGTTCGCACTCTCGCTTCTCTGGCGCTTTCCTTGTCGTAGAGTACCCACCCGGAGGAGCCGATAGTCCAGATACCAGCGAGGATTCCCATGGCAGAATCCTGCTGGCGGACGAGCCGTTTCACGATTCCTGCGATTCCTCGCTGTCTTCGGGATTGATTTAATTGCTCGCGGCGCAAGGTTCCTGGCAAACGAAGGTCCGTGCTCGTAACGCTCGTAACTCCCCGCTATGAAACGAACACCTACTTCCGCGCCAAACTCTGACAAAGATCTATTTTTTTCTTCGTTGCCGCATTCATTAACGGATAAAACGTAACGTCACGGTAGAGAAGATTTCGCGGAACCCTCGAATCCCGTGTAGATTCTGCGAAAGATTCCCCGGAACGAATTCCAGGGCCTCGGCTGACGAGCGAGGATCGCTTGGCAGTGACTGTACCCGAAGTTTGCGGGCCCGCCAAAGTGAGGTGTGTACCTACCCGCCAGGTACTCTGCGCCGGCAGTCGTGGTAGGTCAGTATACCCTGAGCACAAGTATTCGAAGGAGCAACGTTCAACGTCCAACCGAGCGAGCAGCCAACCAGCCGGCGCGCCGAGGGACAAAGAGCGGCCGCCGCGCCGTGCCGCTCCGCACCGCACCGTCCCAAAAGAATAAATAAATAAAAGAGCCACGGAGAAAGAGGGACAGGGAAGAGAGCGGCGGCGAGACCGAGACGCGGATAGCAGACGAAGACGAAGACGAAGAACAGGGGGACGAAAGAAGGATGAGAGAGGAGTAGGAGAATGCGGCACGGGAGGAGAGGACGATGAGAATAAAGTGGTACCAAGCCGAGTGGCCGCCATCAGTGCCAAGGACACCGACCGAAATCCAAGGGTACCAGCAAGGCCGACGCAGAGCCCGGCCCGGCCCACGCCACGGTAAATTTACTCGCTCGCCATCTTTTTATCCTCTTTCGTCTCCGGCGTCGTCGTCTTCTTCCTCTTCTTCCTCGGCTTCTCCATCTCATCCTCCCGCGAGCGTTCGTTTTTCCTTTTGCTGCTCCCTCGGCCGAGCGTCACCGGCGCTAAAGACGCCGACCGAAATGCAAGGGCGCCACGAAGGCCAATGCCGAGACACGAGGCCCTGACTCCGTGCCAAATTATCCTTAATTGCGCGAACGTTCCGCCGAGGAACCGGCAACACTTGCTGAAAATATCCGGCATGTGCCAAGGGGACTCGTGCTCGACCGTGGAGTCGTGCTTTTCGTGGCACGTAGCGTTACTCTAGTCGCAGTCTTCTCTCATTCTCTCCCACACTCTCGTCCCCCGCTGGAAATCCGCAATTCGGCCGGGCATTCAAATCACTGACGAAGAATGGGGGAATCTGAAACAGGGATTGCGCCGCGTGGCAGCTTCGTTCGGGAAGGTTGGAAATTCGTCCAGGGGCCGGTGTCTCGAATCTTTCGGAAAGGCTTCCCGTCGATTCGCCGTTGGAGGAGGCGAGTGCGGCCGGTAACGGTCGAGAAAGGCCGGGAGCCAATTTTAATCCTGGTTTTTTCGTTAACACCTGCCCGGTCTGAATTAGCTTCCGGTGTTCCGGTGGCGAGGCTGCCTTCCAGGCTCTTTGCGCCGTTAATTGCCAACAACGAGGATCGCCTCGCCTCACCCTCCCGTTGGCAGAGGCCATCATTAAAAGAACGAGGCCGGCGGCTGCGGGTCTCGAGTTTCGAGGCAGCGCTAGGTGGATGACCGCGGCTCGCCGGTGTGCCAGGGTTGATGACTGCCGCGGTTGCGAAGGAAAAATTCCAGAAAAGGTGGGGGCGGATCGGGCGAGGGTGGACCGGTGCACGTAAATGCGTTAGCCGACTACGCCGACCGGGGGTGGAACAGAGAAGAAGTAAACCGCACGCATATGCGTACGTAGGTACGCGCGATCGGCGGGGGTATTGGTACAGGTATAGGTATAGGTAGGGTTGTTTCTCCGGTCAACTCTCTCTCCCTCGCCAACCTTCTCTCGCCCTCCCTCACCCTCCCTCACCCTCTCCCACCCTTTCTTTCTGAATCGCGCGCGCTCTCTCCCTCCCTTCCCGTTCCTAACCCGGTTACTCGTTCTCGCTCTCTCCCCCTGGTCTCTCTCTATTTTTTCATCCCCCAGAAGGATGAGCCTGCACGGGGTGGAGCCACCCACGCCCACGCAAGCCGGCTCTAGGCCTACCCCAACGTAACTCCCAGTGCGTATACCTACCCTTTAGACTGGCAGCCATCCCCAGATGCAGACGACGCGTAGGGGGCGTGTACGTGCCCTTGCTGTGGCAGGCTCGGCTGCGAGCAGGTCTACCAGTCCTGGCTACCAGCCACCGAGCACGTGCACGTTTTCATCAACACGGGGTGGAGGGAGCTGGCTTCCGTTGCTTAAGGGGCCAGGGGGAGCATTTCGATGCCGAGGGTGGAAAAGCCATCGGCCTCGGCAAACAACGAGGGTGGGAGCGGGAATGGAAGTGGGAGAGGGGGAGGGAGAGGACCATCGGCCAAGCAAGCCGATCTTGCCGGATCGCGACTTTTCGCCGAACTTTCACGGTCCATTCAGCTCTGCTGGCACACGCACGAACAACAGATCGAAAGATCGGTAACAGGAGGTGGCCATTTACATTTGGCACGCAGCTCGGTGTCCCGCTACGATATCGTCCCCGTTTCGGTATCTGGATCGGTGGCCGCGAGGCCTGGTATCAGTGCTCGCGACATCCATATCAACGGACTGTCCTCGGTTTATCGGATCTTGCGAGCCCGCGCGATACGATCTCTCCCGCGCGCACCGACTCTTCTGGTTCGGGAGATCGACCTTCACGGGATACCGCAAGTGTCGAGCAGGCCGTTTTGCTGGACGTTTTCTTCGCCGCGTTTCCTGTCGCCACGTTTCCTCTCGCCTCGCCTTGCTTACTACCCAGCTGCCGATCGGCGATGCACGCCGCGCTCCGCGATCGGTTTGTTCTTCTCCATTATGAACGAAAGGCCGTGGCCGACTGAGACATCGTGGAACAGGTGCCAACCGGTTCGAGAAAGCTTCGCTCTGAGCCCGTAGCCACGAGCCAGACAAATCGTTTCGTACTTCCACTTCGATGCGAAATTTTTTCGTCCTTTGATCAATGACTGTCTTTGGGAAGGAGAACTCTCGTCCCCCTTCTGCGGGGACGAACGATGATGTCGAGAGGGAAATAGGGGAATTATCTGAGAACCCCAATTGGAGAAGCACCTTGGCTATAAAAAATGGCGGAATTACTAGGAAGAAAGGAACGAAAGGGTTGCTCGAAATTTGATTTTCGTTGCATTGGACGGCCAAATTGGCCAGGAGCTCTGTACGAAGAGAATTGAATGCCGGTGACTGGCGAGGGTAGGACAGGGTCCGGTGTAGTCTGCGGCAAGAGTAATTTTTACGCGGTGCGAGCGGGCCTTTCGCGTAACACATGCTCCCCAGTATACGCACACGACACACGTGTTACCTTCTTCTCCGGACGGCTCTTCTTCTTTACCCCTCTCTTCTACGCTCATTCTCTCTCGTTTTCTCCCGTCCCCAACCTCTCCCCGTGCCCCTGCCGCAGTCACTCGATTTCTCTCTGTCCCTCTGACACGGTACCACTCCCTCTGTCCTCTGTTCGATGATCATCGTCCCCGCTGCACCGTGCGTAACAGAGTAATGCCGCCAATAGAAGATCGTCGCCCTGTACGCGCGACGAGGAAGCAGGATAATCCAGCAGGAAGAAGAAAGATAGCCCGACGCCGGCCACGCGGCGCGAAACAAGGACGAAGGTAGCCGTTATTTTTATAGCGTTACGGTAGGTTAGAGTCGCGTCCAACCAACGTTTCAGGCTCAACCTAACCTGGCTTGGTCAGGGCTCCATACGCGTCTCTCCTCTCCTCTTCTCCTCTCCTCATCGCTCACCTGTCTCTCGATCTCCCTTCTTCTCCTCTCTGTCCAGGCAACGCCGTGAAACGCCGTGGTCTTGGTCCCTCCTGGGCCGGCAAGGCTGCGCGCATTTATAATGCACGCAAAATTTCATGCAGACCCGTTTCGGCTGCCATCCAATCTTCTGATAACACGCTATTGCATGCGTGCGCGTTACACGCGCTCCGACGCGATGCGAGGCGGCTTTCTCTGTGTAGCATCGCTAGGCGAGCGCGCTCCACTCCGCTCCGCGCTGCTCCGCGATCGCTTGCCTCTACACGCGTGTGTGCACGCGCGTCTATCAAGAGACACGGTAGTGTCTCGCGCCAAGTATACATAGATATATGCGCACCGCGAGACACACGGTGTCTATATTACGCCACGACCCGCTATCAAGAACCCTGAGTTTATAGAATCTCAATAACGGCTTATCCGATTAGATTTTTAATGGCCTTAATGGATAGCTTGGGTTCGATTTACATAAGAAAAGTGTCTTCGTTTTGTTTCTACGTGCCTTATCAGCTGATATATTTCGATATAAAGTTGCAATTTGCCGAATTTTAGGGTAAGATATCTTCTCCGTCGTTAAGTGTAGGAAAGGGGGAGCATGAAAGGGTGAGGAAATGTCTCTCAGACAGGTCGTTCATTCGATGAAGGTTTCGGCCACTCGCGTAACAAATTGTTGTCACGTGACAGCCAGACAGAGAGCACGTCTGTCAAGATAAACGTAACCTAGCTAGTGTCAAAAAATCATAACCTTCCAAGTGTCAAATAAGGAAACTTGTCGAAATTTTTGAAATGGCACGAGTTTTTACATAGGACACTGAATTATTGTCTCAATTAACAAGGTGAGTCGCCAAAAATTTTGAATCGACTATTTATGTAGAGCTTATAGAAACGGAGGGGACGCACAGACTTGGAAGATGTCCGGAGAACACAAGTTCGCACAAGTTTCTGGAAATTTGTCAAATAAAGTAAATCGACAAAATTTGTCAAATTAGCTTGCAATGTAGAGCAAGTCACATTAGTGAAGAAAGTATGCTGAAAACGCATCTCCCATGATACTTTTTAATATTTTGTGAAAGATATTCATAATACTTTATTAAAACCCACAGTAGTTCCCACGCTATTCATTAATTTTATTAGCTTCCAATTAACAATATTTAAATTCACCAATAAACATACTAAATTAATTTTATTCCAACACCACACATCTCTTCTTTCACTTTCGCTGAATTACCATTAGCATTTAAATTTCCTGCAACAAGACTTTCTGCCTTAGAAAGAAAAAATGTGTTAAATAATATTAAGCAGTTATATTTTTATACAAATAAATATTTTAATACAAATAAATATTTTATTCGATTTAAAATACTTGGCGCTGCGAAACCCAAAAAATGTTAATTGTCTTGGTTAATAAATAAAACAAGACAAGACACCACTGAGGCAAGAAAGAAAGAAAAAGATTTTAATGCAATTTATACACATTTATTCAGTTTAGCAACACCAATTAGGAGAGCAGCATCAAGTATTTTGAATCGAATAAAACATTTATTCGTATCAAAATATTTATTTGTATAAAGATACATCTGCTTAATATTATTTAACAAATTTTTTCTTTGTATAAATAGCCATTGTGATAATTGGCGCAATGTTTGTATATCATTACTTTTGTAAAGTTAAATATAGCACATTAATAAATTTATATTAATTTACGACACTTTTTAAATGGGATTCTTCTTGATGGGATTATATATTTGGCGCTCGTTTTTGTATCTTTTTATAAAAAAGGTAACTTTGTGGGTATTTAAGAACGCCGCATGCTTCTCCGCCCTTTTCTCTCGCGCGCTCTCCTTGTCCGCTCTCTACTGCATTCTCACTCTTTCTCTCGTTCCTCTAATGCTCCGTCCGTATACGTGTGTCACCCGCTCCGCGGATCTTCATCGGCTACTCTGCCACTCTGTTTCTCCTCCCTCGTCAGCCCCCTCTCGATCAGCTTGCCGGCGCGGCGGTGTTTCTTCCTCCAGCAGGGAGCGGGATGGGCAGCGCACGACAACTTCCGGTGGCCGGCCAGCACGCTTCCACGATCGAGATGCGCCTCTCCAGTGGCTTCTCGAAAAAATATCTCTCTTGTGCTGACACGAGCCCGCGCTCTGCACCGATAAAGAGAGCGCACCCTCTCCCTCTTCTCTCTCCTACTCTCGCGTGCACGCTTTTTCTTTCTATACGTTTTTCTCTTTGCCCCTCCGCGTTTCTCCTCGCGTTAGCTACACACGCTCCCGTGCTCGACCACTGGCTTTTTCTCTGTAGCGTTCTGCGATCTTTTTATAGGCGAGCAGCGACGAGTTAGCCGCGCTCCACGCGGTAAACAGGACACGCCGGGATTCGAGCGTTCCCGATGCTTAACCGCGCCGATGCTCTCCGATTTTTATCCACTCCCAGCCCGTTTCGGATGGCTTCCCCTCTTGCCAGGCTTTCGGCAACGATCTCAAACCCCCCCCTCGAGTTCCAATCAAACCTCCAGCTGCAGCCCCTTCGAATCGCGGAGGGCTAGACGCGCGAGCGACGTCGTCTTTGGTCGTTGGACCGTAGCTACGTACCCATACACACCTAGACGCCGCAGCTACTATATTCCGAACGGGCCACGAGCCGATACCACTCGGCTATCCCCCTGGTTCGCCTCCATCTTTATTCGCGGTGGAACCGGCAAATGGAATTTGCGCCTCCTTTTCAATGGGATGTGGAAGCCGTAACGTCATTTCGCGTTACATCTTGTCTCGCAGGAGATCGGCCGGGTGGTGTCGTAGTTCATCTTCGCGATGCATTTTCTGGTCTTCCGGGCACATGTACGTTTTTACGAGCGTGGCTTTTTATTCGCCCGCGGTGAACCATCCAGCATACGTGCGTACGCCAACCGTCCTTCGAGGAAGGGACCTCGCTATCGGAAATCCTTCGTTTAGCGTTCAGTTGAACGAAATATCCCGAGCTCCTGGAGTCTGTGCGAGACATCAGTTTAGCCTGTTGACAATGAAGCATCTCGGGCAGGGATCTGGCGTCCGCGACAGTGCCTACACTTTGTTCACCGTCAGTCGAAGCTGGAAGAACGCCGGGGCGGCGGTGGCAACCACCCTTCCTCGTTTCCTGGAGTAGCAGCGGGCGAACAGCGCAGACGAGTTAATTAAGCAAAGGCTCTCTTAACGCGATTAACGGTGTAACGGGTTTTAATTATTCCTGGCACCTCGTCGCCGCGAAATCCCGGCCGTTTTCGGTGACAAGACCGACGAGGGGGGAGGGAAAGATCGTCCGTTCGGGTAGGGTTGACGGTAATAGGGAGACTCACCGTCCCTAAATTGCTCGCTCCTCAATTATTCACCGTCATTCCTCCTTCCATGGCCGAGTCTCTCTCTCTCTCTCTCTCTCTCTCTCTCTCTCCTCTCTCCTTCCCTCCCTCTATCTGTCTCTCTGCTATCCCATCATTCTTGTCCCCGTTTCTCGCTTTCCTCTGAATCTCATCCTTCGCGTCCCTCCTCTCTCTCTGTCTCTCTCTCTCACTGTGCTCCTCCGTTTCACTCTCTGTCTCTCGGCTCCTCTTCTCCCGCAATTCAAGTACCACCTACCCAATAGCCTACCTCCATTATGCATCGGCCTCGACGGCATCGTCGTCGTCGTCGTCCTCGTCGAGGCCGGGGAACGGCGACGCCGACGACGACGGCGAAGAAGAGGACGCCGAGATGCTGAATGGGATCCGCACCGACGTTTAATTCAGTCCAACACCGCGGTATTTCGCGCCTCGTGATGTTCCATTAAAACCCGAGACAATAACCTGACAGCTCTGATCGGCACGTCTCCAACGGCCACCCCGCGCGCACCCGTTCCTGTTTAAAACGAAACCAAAGCTGTCCGCCGAGAAACCGACTTCCGGCTTCCAACACTACTCCGTCCACGGACACGATTCCATTTCTCTGTGTGGCCCTTCCTCTCTTTCTCTGCCTCTGCGCCTCTCTGTTCCTCCGCAGTCCCCCCTCCCTCGCCCTCCCGGTGGCTATTGGTTTTTGTTCGATTCAAGCTTACGCACTCAATGAAATCGGATATCGGCGAATCGTCGCTTTTTTTTCGGAACATCGCGTTCGATGATACACTCCCTCTCTTTTTGTCGAGAGTTTATCAGTTATCCGAAATAATCGGTTACGTATCAACCGACCGCGTCAATACGCCACTCTGCCCGCTCTCTCTTTTTTTTTCCATCGGATGCGCGCTTTTTCACCTGTAATTACTTGGGGTAAAATCGATTCGTTCTGGCTCCGGCTTTTTTTAATCCCCACCTGTCGATCAAAAAATATTATCACCGACGGCGAAAGCTTACGAGTCAAACGGGGGGCGCTGATCCGTGGGTCACGGATCCAGGAGCAGCGGGCTGGGATCGGCAAGTCGAGGCGAGGCGAGGCGGCGTTTCTCAGGCAAATAATTTCCCGGAAAATTAACGTCTCCGAGTTTGCGGACGCGTGTTCCTAAGACCGCCACGCATCGGGGGGCGAGCCCGGAAGATGAGCAGGGGCGCAGGGGTGGATTACACCGGAGAAAACTATTCGAGGGTGGAAGGAGGCCGCGGAAGAAGAGCAGACGAGAAGTGCCGCGCAAACGAGTGTACGGAAGCGCGAAGGTGCAGGACGCGAGCGGAAAGTAAGAGCGAAAGGAAGTCAGGAAGCAGAGACACGCTAGCATCAGGAAACTGCTCGAGGGGAAAGAGCCCAGGGGGGAGAACTAGGCAGGCATCGGGCTGCAAAGCAGGAGGGTGGGAGGTGTAAACGATTAACGCCCTGGTATTTAAATGTTGGACACGCGCAAAATAGAATAACCGCTTCAAGTATTCTAATTAGCTGCGTGGAATCGCGCGCTCGGTAGTATGATAGGTACGGCGGAGGTGAAGACGCCAAAGTTTAAGGAGGGGCTGGCGGAAAGAAATGAGACGGAGGAACGAAGAAGCGAAGAAGACGAGCGAAAGAGAGCGAAGGGACAACGGGGGCCACACAGCGTTATAAGATCGATAGTTGATGTGATAGCAAGCCGACCCAACCCAACCCAACCGAACCCCTTGCGACCCTCGGTTCGTTCACCCCCGCGGCACATTCGCGCCATTATCTGTTCCAAATGTCGTCAACGGCATCGTTTCGTTTACGGTGCGGCACATCCACCTTCTCTTCGCCCGAGCTCGCCACCCACACCCGCACCCACCCATTCGCTCGCCCCCTCCGCGCGGGATATATGCCCCTTCTTGCCTCCCCCCCTCCCCCTCGGCCCCCGCGGCCCCCCGCCGCCCACACTTCTTTACCCGCGACCCTCGCGAACCCGTGCAAGCGAACCGAGAAACCGGGCAGAGACTTACCCCGTTTCCTCCTCCGCATTCCCTCCGCGCACCCCCATCTCGCCCCTTGCTTGTTTTTAAGGTTATGTGTTCGCCGCGCATTACGACCCATTCCGGTGCTCGGCTGCGTCGTTTTACGAATCCCTGATTCCGCCTTATCGTCTTCCTCCTCTTCCACCCCCTCCGGCCTCCCTTCCCCCCTCCCCGGCTGCCACCCACCCCCCCTCGCCGTTACGAGGAACGCTTCGCTTTTTTGACCCTTCCCTCGACTCTTCTTTTTTCTCGCTCGTTGTTCTTCCATCGTCGAGGAAACGCTTCGCCCGTGATTCCGCCCCGAGTCCCCGACGAATCATCTTCGGTGTAGACACCGCGATGGAACCAGTTTCCTCCGGCGCGGATGGAATTCGTATTGCCGTGGTTTTTGCGGGGCAACAGCGTTGTGTGGTGGGTACAGCGATTACCTCGATTCGCGGCTGCAAAATTTCTATCAAGCTCGCCGAACCGCGGATGGGGGAGTCGCGAGCGAAAGGGGGTTGAAACGCGCTGCCGCGTTTGTAACACTTAGCGCGCGCACTCGAGAGGAGAGCCGGATAATTGAATGTCGAAGACGTTACTTTCTGGCGTTTACGAGGGGAGAGGGAGCGCGCGATGTTTTCTGGCTGCATCCACGACGTATTTTTCCATAAACGGGATGAGGTGGCGGCGCGTTTGAGTGGCAGCTGCCGCGCGAAATGCCTCTCTGGCCAGTTTTATGACCGATGCGGCCCCGACATCGATAACGCGTGGCAGCTATGTATTAGAGTATTGTGGGGTAAGAGTGCGCACTTAAAGTTTAGACTTCTCTAAAATCTTAGGTATTACACTGATAGTCGTATCATTTTGTGAAAAATAACTACTATCCCTTAGTATTCGATAGAGAGTGGCTTCGTGTAAATTTACCTGTCACAACTTATATAAAATAAGTATTTCCAAAAAGTGTCAAATGCGAACTTTTACGCGATATGTCGGGCAAAACTTTGCATGTTATAGGGTAGAAGAACGCAACGAGAAATATCCAAAGAAGTGTTTTATTTTCCTACATAGGTACATTGTTGGGGTTATTCCTAATTCTGCAGTGATTTTTCTTTTTGAAAGTCGTGCTTCTAATTTGTCTCGAGCGATCTGAAACATCTCTTCACTAATCGGTTTTCGGTCGATTGTCCTCCTATAAGTTCTGACAATAATGAATAAGACAATAAAATAAAGTCATATTTTTTACTCAAAAAGTTAATAAAAAACGTATTTGATAATTAATTTCTAATTTAAATTTTATAGTCGGTTTAATCAGTTTAGTAAACACTAAAAATAAAATAAATTTAATGAACACCCGTCAAATTATTTTGGGGCAAAGGTTCGCCTTCAAACTCTTGCCCCACTGCGTTGTGCGAACTTTTGTCCCCACAGCTACTTTTACATTGTTTAATCAATCCTGTTATCTGTGAGGAGAATTGAAAACTTCTATTAGCACTTTTGAATAGAAGAATTTCACCTCTATCAGACGACATATGAATTACAATATTTACTGATCAATTTATAGGAATAATATTGATTCCTAAAAATGAGAATATTATATCAGAACTAACGAATTCAATACTTGCCGAAACAAAACGAAGCACAACTACACAATTCGGCACTGATGGCTCTTACTTGATTGACAATTGTCTGTCAATCACCATTGGCAACTGCCACAACTCAAACCATAATAAAATTCGCATGGTGCGAACTCTTACCCGCTGCGAACATTTATCTACCTTTACTCTATACGTCCTAACGCGCGCTTTCCACTTTCATGGAAGGCCGTCTTGTACATTTGGCCATCGGCCGCGTAGAAAGACTGGAAAGCGCGGAGCCAGATTTCAGTGGCGCGCGAACAAGGTCGCATTAGCCTGCAACAATGATCGCGGTAATGACAGGAGCACCGCGTCTAAGTTTATTACCGAGTTACGCTGCCCTCTAATCTACCTGGCGGACGAACAAAGCCAGCCAAGGCGGGCCGGGGCGCGCGTTAAACGCGTCCACTAATGCCCGGTAGCGCGAGCGCTTTCTCTCTGTCCCTCTGCGGGACGAGGAAGCCCGAGGAGATTCGAGGAGGCCAACTATTAGCATAATGCGATCGGTGGCCGATGACGGTAACGGATCGTAAGATCCGAGTTAAGGGAAGAAAGCAGGAACGCCGGCCGCGGCTTTGCAAGCTAATCGAACGCTCGTGGACTCGATCTTACGTTTTACCTAACCAGACGAGCCGCTCTCCCCATCGACCGAGCGCATAAATTATTCCACCTACACGCCGCCGTCGCTTTTCACCGCTCGGTTCGTTCCACTTGCTCCAATTTTCGGAACAAGTCGCGGTGCGGTAAGGAAATTAAAAAAATCGAGCCCGATTCCAGATGAACAAGCCACTTTCCCTTTCGACGCTCCCTCCGCGAGGCGAGTCTCTCGCTTTCCCCCAAATTCTATCGAGCTGCCAAACAATAACCACCCTCGGCTCGAGACGTTGAAAGGTCTAGCTGGGAATCGGAGAGACTCTACCTCGCCAATGGAAACGAAACGTTCATACTTTAATCGACGGTTGAACCAGTGGATCCCAGAACTGTTCGAAAAGTCGCTGCCCATCGCGTGGAAAGTGGCGCGCAAAGTTGCCAGAATTACGTAACGTCTACCCACATAAGGGAATTCAATGTCACGACTGAGCCGAGTTGAAAGAACACGCGCTACCATTCACGGCGGGCGGACTGGTCGGCCGTGCTGAGAGGAGCGAGACGGAGCAAAGCGGAGCAGGAGAGAAACCAGGGAAAAGCAGACAAGGAGAAGGCGAGACTCTCCCACTACTCGGCTGAATACATACCCCTCGCGTACTTTATCTCTGCCCGTGAATCGGGCCCGGTGCACAGAACCTCCTTCGATAGATACGCACGCTTCCGGCGAACGCCTAAATTTAGGCCTCGAGGTCTCGAACGGCCTTCTGCTCCCTGTGTTCCTCCTCCAGCTCCTTCGAGGGGGAGGTGAAACGGGGGCGAATGGGACGAGGAACACGAGGGGACAGAGGGACTGCGAGAGGGAGGAGAAGACGAGGGCAGAAGGAGAGACGCGTATATAGATACGCGCGGTGGCCGGCTGTCCGGCCGTCCAACCGGCTGGCAGGTTTACAAGGAAGGTAAGACAAGACGATGCGTTGCGTGGCGAGGCGAGGTGAGGCGAGGTGAGTCGAGGTGAGGCGAGGCGAGGCGAGGCGAAGCGAGACAAGGTAGGCAGGCAAGTAAGCAGGAGAGGCAGCGTTCCCGGGCTGAAGAGTACCTACGACACACACCGTCACGCATTCACCCTCGTCCGATCCCAGACCTGCCTGAACTCTTTTTCCCTTGGTCCCTTCTTTACCCTACTCCCTTTCCGTTCGCGGCCCTCGCCGCGCAGCAGAGCTGCCTGCTCGCATGCATGCCTGCCCCTGGCTGCTTGCCCGCTCGCTCGCTCGCTCGCTCGCTTCTGCTCGCCTTCTTCCACCACTACCACCACTACCACCTTCGCCACCGCCACCGCCACCACCTTTCTCTCTCTCCTCATCCACCTTCTCGACCCTTCGCGCTCCGTTCTTGTCCCCCTTGTACGCGCTTTCCCTCTTCGTCGCTCCGGGATCTCCGCGGTGTCCCCTCGCCCTCACCTCAGTCGTTGCTTGCACGCCGAGCCGAGCCGAGCGGAGTCGTACGTGCCGTCTGGCCCCCTTTTCTCCGCGCCCCTCGATCTCCTCTTCCTCCTTCTTCAGCATCTCCTCCTTCTCTTGCTTCGTCTTCCTCTCTGCCACGTTTCTCCCTTCCTCCGCATCCACCTCCACCTTCCCCTCTTCCTCTTCCTCTTCCTCTTCTTCCCGCCGCCGATTTCTCCCTCCCCGGCCCCGCCGCTCCTCTCGCGCGGCCCTACGCCCAGGGGTGAACGAACCTACTAAATGACGGCCATGAAAACAGCCGAAGCTCGGGCACGAAGGATGAAGGAAGCCACGGACCGAACCCGCGGGAAGATCTGCCCCCTCCCCCTGCCCTGCTTCTTTCTCTCCGCTCATCTCTGCCCCTTCTTCCTCCTCCTTCATCTTCGTCCACATCGATTCGCCTGCGTTCAGGCCCTTGTCCGATCGGCTTCGGCCCTCCGTCGTCGATCGTTCCTCGATCGTCTTTCGATCGCCCCTCGACCGATCATCTCGCTGGAGCTCGCCAGTTCGCGCGTCTCGCCTTCCTCTCGATCTTCTTCCTCCTCGACGACGCTCCAAACGAGTCGATGCCGATGCACTGTGACGATTTTCCAGCCACCGATATCCCTCCGCACATGAAACACTTGGGCCATTCTTCTTTTGTGCTCCTCCCCCAAAGTTCCTCCACTCGCTGCCCGGTGCAAGGTTCTCGCGGAAATCGGGGGCATCCGCGACCTCTGCGCCGGTCGATCGGCTTTTAGGAGGCATCGGTGCGATCAGACGATCTCGAAGTGGCTGCCGGCTCGCCGGGCTTGTTCGCAGCGGGAACTGGAGGATGCTGTCGCGGTGAATTACGGGACATTTGAAAGAAGCGACTCGCTAAGGCTGTCGATCCCCATCGACGAGCGACGTCTGTGGAAAGTCTGCGTCGTTGCGTCGCGTAATCATCGCCGCGCGGTCACGTAACCGTGGAAAACGCCATAGAAACGGCGGCCAAGAATTACGAAGCCAGTGTGTCTCGTCGACGCGGCCGACTACCCTCGAATAGGCATCGTGCCGGAAGAGAACTCACCAGCGGAAGTTCGATTCTCAGGATCGATTCCGTATGCCGTCGGGCGTGGGTGCGTGCACGTCTCGACGACAACGGGACGAGCGAGCAGGCGAACGCGACCGGGGTTTACGAGTCGCGAGCTCGGGCTCGCAAGATCGAGCAGAGCTGCGGTCAGTCGTTCTGCAATCTGCAGACCTCGAGTCGCTCCAGGGAACCATGCCCCGTACAAACGGTCACCACTCTTACAACCCTTTTCAAAATCTGCGTAGGTACATAGCTAGAACTTTGGCTGCAACTCGATCAGAGTTAAACGCGCCTGGGACTCACGGCATCGGCCAAGTAATTTGACTACTAATTCGACTAAAACGAAACTTAAGAGACTTAAAACGAAAAACACGTAACTTGACTCTTTGTGGTACTTTCACTTGTTAATGCCGCGGCTAGCTAATATTCATATTCATCTTTTCCATAACTGTAGCAATCTTTTGTTGTAAACAAATCCGTGAGAATTTATTTCGTAACGTAACCTTATAACAGTGGTCCATTTTTAAAGGTGAAAAGCGCGGGAAAGCTGAGAGTCGCTCGGTCTGGGCGGTCGATCGTAGAGCGAGTCTGTACACGCGCGATTATCGGCGAATAAGCGTGCACGCGTGACGTAGAAGCGTTGCATAATCTTGCGGCGATAAGAAGTTACTCGGTGCCCGGTTATAGCTCGTAAACGCAGCTCGGGGGACCGACTCGTCGTGCGGCTCGCCGATTCGCTATATTGGGAAATACTGTGAGAGCGCCATCTAGTTCAGGAAGCTCCTGGAATCGGGTCAATCGCGTTACAGGACTGGTGTCAGAAATAGTGCAATAATAATTGTTATCGGCGCACTGAATCGGCCAATTTGACCGATTCAGTGCGCCGATAACAATTATTTTAGTTTTGCGGTCGATATTTCTATTTAAAAAGTTTTTTGTAGTGCAATAATGTTTCTATCATTAAGCAGTTTGTTAAATTTTACAAATTCGACATCAAACAGTCGAAATTTTACAGAAGGTAAACAATTAATTAATGCAGGCCGTATAATTTGTTGTGGAATAGCTGTAGAAAGTGATCCACAGTATGAATTAATGGCGTTTTGCCTGCAAACATCGTACTTGATGAAAGGAAGTCCTCGTGAGATATACTTAAGTATTGAGAAAAGTAATACAGTAAAATTGGCAAAATGCAGCTGTAAAGCAGAACTTGGTGAAAAGTGCAGACATATTGTTGCATCATTGATATTTTGTACCAGGTAGTTTAGAATAATGATTGATTCAATTCAATATTAACTACAGGTATAGGTATAATTTTTTTTTTGTATCATAGAAATGATATATCTACGCTAAATATTCTTTCATCCACTGACAAAAAGTGTATATGGCGTGCTCCGAGAAATAAATCTTTGGATAAATATAAGCTTGATCCTCTACGAGACCATAAATGTTTTGAAATTTCTAATTCTATAACATCTGCAATGTCAGAGGATGTAAAACTAATGATAAGAAAAGTTATATTCTGTAAATTCTGCTTTATCAGCACATATGTATGGGAACAATTTATGGGAAATTTCATCCTTAGTTGCAAAATGAATTACTTCCTTTAAACAGTGATATAACGTATCAATGGTATTTAAAATAATTTCTCTACAACTGGAAACTAATTGCCGCTTAAATAATACTTTAAGAATTGTATATGAAATATTGTATTTTAACTTGATGATAAAATTTAATGGTAAAATTAACAATTAACTTATTACATCAAAAGATAACATACATTGTAAATTTAAATAGTTACGATTATGTGTGCAATCATACATACACTTACCTAGGAAAAAATAATTGGTTTGTTTAAAATGTAAAAAGTATACTTGCATATAAGCTGATACTTCTTTTCCTATTTTTAATATTTACTTCCACATTTTTAACCAACTAACTCTCTCATTATTTCCGAAATCATTTTTAATGATTATTATTTCGTTAGGTTTGGGAAAGTAATGAAAACGGATTGTAGTGTCGATACTGGCTTTGCTATTAGAGCCATATACGGAGCAGTACATTCTGCTTTTAGTTTCCACAGATGGAAACCTAACTCCCGATGAATCTTCCATTGTTTGTGTAAAATATCCAGCAATTATTTAAAATTCAAGTGATGTAAAACGATACTGACAATGTCTACGTATTCTCCTATTACATGTGTCAGCTAACCCGATTTGACTGCTTTTAATTTTCGCCATCAGATTGCGTAGCGGAAATAAGAAATTGCCAATCGCGGCAGTCCCGTCGCGTACGAATGACAACGAGTATCGTTACGCACGCACGATGCCAGGCTCGCGATACCGCGAGCAGATCGGCACATCTTCGCGCTGCGGCTTTAGCCGACGCGCGGGAAACGGGGCGGATATCGCTGGCAAAATGGAAAGGCCGTCCGAGGTGGTTTTTATCGAATCGCCGGCTTTTTGTCGTTGCAACCAACGCGGCTATATGTTTCTCGCAGGAACGGTGATTTACTTCCGTTTTATAAAAGGTGTAACGCAGCGTTTCAGGATTAGACCGCAACCGGTCCGTCTCTCCGTAACACCGAGGCCTTTGCTTGCGTGAATATCGGTCTTGCCGTAACTTTTTCTCGCGCTCGCGCGCCAAGTATTTTTATTAGTTTACATGAAATTAAACCCATTTCCTTCCGGTCTAATAAATAAAACAGCTAATAATAGACGGTGGCGGTGGTACGTAGGCGCGCGGGCGCGCTCGTCGCCTGTGTGTCCCGTGTGCCTCGCACCATCTAAGAACGTTATTGCTTCTTTTTCATCGTTACGTCAAAAAGGGATCCTCCTTTTAGAGCGCGATCACCGATAAATTCAGCCTTTATCCTCGGAATTTTTTCCACGGCCGAGCCCAGTAATATCGCGACTCGCATTTTAACCCTCCCGTGGCATTTTTAGGTTGGAGAATTCGCGTGAAATCTCGCAGCCTCCGCCGCGACGGACATCATCGATTGCCAGAAAAGTCGCTCCCGGAAATGGATCGGAGGAATTCGTGGCGCCATCGTGGTCGTTCCGTTTGTTTAGCCTCGCGTACACGCACGGCATCTGATCGCAAAAATCGCGTCAAGTTATTGTAGTCGGGTGGCGTGCTCGTGGGCACTGTTCCGCGCTGTGGAAAGACGAAGAGGGAGAATTGAAACGGGCTTCGGGTTTCGAGTCATAAAACCAGCCTGAGCCTGAGCCTCAGCAGCCTCAGCCTCAGCCTCAACCTCAGCCTCAACCCTCTCCGTACGTGTGTGTTCGCTTCTCTCTCTCCCTACCCTCTCTCTCTCTCTCTCTCTCTGGCTGTCAGCCGTTTCGTTGCTCTTGTCCCTGTTTGGTCGCACCCTTGCCGAGATTTCCTTCGTCCCCGTTCCGCTCTCGATTGTTTTCGGATCAAGCAGCCATGGGAATCGCTGGAAACGACACGGAAAGAGGGCTTCCGAAGATTCAGGTAGCACCGGTCCGTTCGAAACGAGGGGAAATTGATCTTAACCCCTCGCGGCTGCCAACTCGCGTGGCTGTTCGTATCGAGCTGTTCGACAAGACATTTAAATTCGAAAAGCGTTCCGCTTACGAGTTAATCGTCGTCGTTATCGCCCCCTGCCGACAGATCGGCCTAAAAGAGGGGAAAAGGAGAAGCAGGGGATCGCGTTCCCCTCGGTCTTTGCCGAGCGGCTAATTAAAAAATACGAGACAGGCGTATGGGTTTAGAAACGGAACGTTGAAACGCGCGGACGAACAGACGCAACCCCCCCCCCCCCTCTCCGAGATAGCCGTGTCAGATAAACGGGATATTTATGTACTGGAAGTGTTAATAAGCGAGCGGATATTTATGCCACGGCGTGGCGTTCTGTCTAAACACGCGAATTAATTGATATACCGATTTTCCGGAGATTTCTACGATGCGGCGGTTGGGCGAGGACGAACCGGAGGTATCGCGAGCACGGAAATCTGCGCGTGGAACGGAAATCATCCGAGCTTTCTCGATTCGTAGTGGCGCCAGCTCGTTGAAACGTTCACGGCCCCGCGTAGAACAAGCGGCGAGCGTTCTCGCTCTCCTTTTCGTGCGGCGTGCACGCGCAACGCACCGTCGTCCTCGACATTCCCTCGGCGCACTCGAGTCCGTCAACAACGATTTTCCGTCGTCGCGGTCGGGCGAGGAGAGACCCTCCTCGAGGGCATCCACCAGGCTAGAAAACAGCCCGCTAGGTCGAAGCAGAGTCGTGGCGCGAGCAGAAACGGAGCATTCCAATTTCCATCGTCTTCGTCTTCGATGAATTAGCCGCAGGAGCAACTTGAATCGCGGCCCCGGCGATTGATTAACAAGGGAACTCGAATGAAAGTTTAAATCGGTGCTAAACGAGACGCGGCGCGGCGGCTCGAGTCGTTTCGCGGGCCACTGGAACGTCGGAACTTGGTCCCCGTTCACCCCGGACAAATCGATGTCGCTCCGTTCCGGCTCGTTTGATTTTACGGGTCGCGCGATCGTTAACTAACTAGCGCCGAGTATGCTGATTACCCGTGATTAGGATTCTCCCCGGTTATCGCGGAGTTTTAAGCGATTCCGCTTAACGCCACTGCTCGGAACAATGTTAATCGCGGTCGCGGTCGAAAAAACCGAGCAGCGCGACCGTACGGTAGTACCTCTATGTATGTTGCATTCCGTTGGCTTTGTTAATGAATTTCTAGGACTAAATAGGTTGCTGGAAATGCCGCAACAGGGGAAATGGAACGGCCATGACCGGCCTTAACGTTTCACTAGGACACTGTTTCCGTGCGGATCCCAGAGAGGATGACGGTATGCGGCCAGGACAAGCTCCTTGGAGCCGGGCAAGAGGCACGTTATTAGCATACGCGCACGGTCAAACGAGCTATTGTCTCATTATCGATGTCGAGCTTCGGAAGCGACGCACACAGAGGCAGGTCGACAGAGAGGGAAAGGGAGTAGAGAGAGAGAGAGAGAGAGAGAGAGAGAGAGAGAGAGAGAGAGAGAGAGAGAGAGAGAGAGAGAGAGAGAGAGAGAGAGAGAGAGAGAGAGAGAGAGAGAGACAGAGAGGGAAAGAGGGGCCAGCTAGGTATATGCCAGTGTATTGTAATGGGCTTCATCTCGACCCGTCTGCAAGCACCGGCTCCGTCTCCGTCTCCCTTGCTGCTTAATCCTCCCTCCGGGTAAGGGAAGGTGCGATAACAAGCCACCAACCTACCTTCTTCTCTAGCCATCGCCGACTCGGCTGTAGGACCTCTCGAGACGGGAGAATGTGCACACTCGCGCTCCCGTCAACGAGAAAGAATTCAGGCCGTACGTGGCTATACACCGTAAGAGAACCGAAGCCGCGCTCCCCCGCCAGACCACGCCAGACTACAGCAGACTAGACCAGACGAGATAGAGACGACGATTTTAGGTCACCGCAAACGCCGCCGTGTCATCCAGCTTCTCCATCCAGTCGCAGACGTCCAGCCTTATCGCGTATCTTCCTGCAATTTTCTCCCCAATCCGCTCGCCAAATCTCGCCTCCGAAACGGACAATCGCGACGCACACTTTCTCCTCGAATCCACCAGTCGGGCTTCCGCTAACGAAGGAACCCCCTTTGTGCGCCCCTTGTCCAAGGGAATCGTTAAAATTCCGCCCCGAACCCGTGAATTAGCCTTATCGATAGGTCAACTTCGATCCCTTAATTGCGGCCGGTCCATTCTCTCTTCGCGGACACGGTGGAAGTAGGCGGGAAAAGCCTTTGAGGTGGACTCGCGCGTAATTACAGTTGACGGGCTTAAAGCGACGGTACTCGAATAAACTGAATTTCGGCCGAAGTGCCACTTGAGAGGAGAGGACGAGGACGAGAGCGGCCAGAGAGCGGGCAGAGAGGCGCAGCTGGACCAAGAGCGTGAACAGGTACTATAGATAGCGGTGGCGAGCACGTTGTCGAGTTGAAAAGCGCGCGAGAGAGAGAGAGAGAGAGAGAGAAGAGAGAAAGAGGAGCAGGAGATTTTCGCCTGGAAAGACGCACCCCTTTGCCACGTGGAACGCCGTTGTCGCATTTTCCCAACTGGCGGAAAAGGTGTCGTCGCCGCTTGAAATCGAAACGAGAGTAAAAGCCGAGGCGGGGCGGCGTGTTTGACCGAGAACGGATCCGTTTTCCCGGTACACGTTAGACAGCGGTACATAGCTACAGCGATCGCTGCACTTGGACTTGCTCCATGAAGCTGGAGCCAGAGCCTCTCGAGGAGGAGTGGGATCGCGTTCACGGGGAAGGTAGGGGAAATCAGGTTACAACCGAGTTAAGTGTGGGATAGAGGCGCGAGTCATGGAAATTAAGATCCCGTCGATACGCGCGAGAAAGTTTATTTCGCGGTGACTGCCGCCGCGCGAAACGGGCCTTCGTGTTTCTAGTAACTCGCGAAGGGAGCGCTAACTCTCGCGGATATTGGATCGCGGACACGCGTCGGTGCACCAGTTTGGCGTCAATGAAATCTCATTTGGCTGCCTTGTAACTGTAAGGGATTTAATCATAGAAGTTTACCGGCGATTCTTTCGCCGTTACCCTAAACTGGGGGGACATTCCACGCGAAATCGGACACTTTTTGGAGTAACATTTTGGATGTTGCTGAAATTTTAATATGTTGTAGTCTTGGTTTGATATTTAAACGTACCTCAAAGGATTTTTCAGAAGTTTAAAAAATGTCGATTTTGCATACGAATTTACGAAATTTAATAATAAGAATTGATAATTCGCAAAAGTAAATAAGTTGTAATTTTTAGGAAACGAAAAGTTGTCAGTTGTTAGTACAAGATTTTTTCAAATTTTATTCGTACAAACTCGCCAGTAAAATAATTAATATTATTCTGATCTGTGTATTCGGCGTGTGCTCAACAGTCACATTCGGTACACTGCACCCAATTTTTGTCAAATGATTCCTTGCAAACAGACATGGGCAAAATTTTTATTTAAATAAAATTTCGAATAACGAATAAAAAAATTAGCTTTGTTCGTCGAATAAATTCTCATTGAATAAAACAATTAATTTTATTCGTCGAATAATATAAAGTTAAAGTAACTTTTATTTGATTCTTATTTACATAATTTTTTATATAATCAATGCCCAACTCTGCGTGCAAATACACTGGATAACATTTTCATTAAATCCTAGCTTCCTGTTTATTACGTTATCATACCTATCCTTATTTATATTTGGGTTAGGCATAATAACAGTTTCAAACACAACTGCGTTGTAACATAATTTAAAAAAAAAGAATAAAGACGAATTATTATTATTATTATTATTATTTACTTTATTTTTCTGCGGGAAAAGGTAGAAAGAAGGCTAAATGTACATCTTATAAATTAATCTGAGTTACTAACAGATTGAACTTACAGATAAGAAAAAATTGGTCTCTACTCGTTGACAGAGTCTGGTGGTCGGTACTGCACGACAAAACACGGGGAAACATTTTACATCATGGTACTATATTATATACAAAAGAATATTGCAAAACTAGGACGTTTTATTAAACTTAATAGGCTAGAGATAGTATACATAATAGAACAAAATCATTTACTTACACGAGAAAGAAAAGATCAGCTTTAAAAACTAACTTTTAACCCAATTAGTGTCAACGTACACGTTTAATGCCTCAGAACATCAGAACATCGATTAATTCAAGTAAAGTGCTAATACCTGGTCGAAGAAGCGTGAACTAGCTTTGCTCTGCACTGTACGCTGGTCGGTACTGCACGACTCTCCCCTAAAGAAGGAAACTTGACACTTGTAGTAGAATCGGATACTTAAAGCAAATGTAAACATGCTAATTTTTACATCATATAACAAAACGTTTCAAAAACCTGTCGATATCCCCCCAGTTTACGGTACATCTCTTCGTGACCCCGAGTCCTCGATTCTCAGCGGAGCCAATGGGTACGCGCATGAAACACGTCTCGTTCGTCGCGATTAGGACTCTGTCAGCGTAATTCCGAGCACCGTCGGGATCCCAGGCAGACTGGAGGCTGACGATCGCGGCGATGATTAAGCACGGCGTACGATTAAACGATTAACCGATTAAACGAGCGGAGTCGAAGACGTTAGGAGGGAGCGCGCTCCATCTTCGCCGGCTGGGAATGATCGAAACGATTAATTTGGGCGGGAGCTGGAGCGTTAAGCGGTCTCGCGAGCGGCCGTAAATCTTCGCGACGCTTCCACTTGTCAAACGGCGTATTAGCTCGTGAAGTACCTACGCACCGTTCGTCGTACGCGATAATTAGCCGCGTCCGCGGCGCGTACGAGCCGAGATATCTGTCCGCGAAACGATCCTGCCGGTCAGAAATAATCAATTGCACGCGGCCCGGTCATATTCCGTAAACGGTCACGTCCGCGCGCGTCCGACGCGACGCCGACTTCCGGAGAAGCGGCGAGGAAACCGGAGGAAAGGGCTTGACTGGAAAAACAAGGAAAGGAAGAGGAGCGAGCGGCTGAAGGAGCACGGGGGCAAAGGGGTAGGCGAAGGAGCAGGAGGAGGTGGACGAGGTGGATGAGGTGGAGAGGAGGTGGAGCAGCAGAAGAGGCAGCGATCGTGCGAGGAAGAGGAAGAAGGTCGTGACTCTGGTAGCCTACATCCAAACGCGGTCATCTCTTTCCCTCTCGGGCTGTCCTTATGCCTTGACTTGCCAGCCTGCATGCAGACGCAACGCACGCTGCCTCCTTCTCTCTTCCTCCCTGCCCGTTACGCCGACGTGAACGGCCCTTAACCATAGCTTTGCCTGCCTTAACCCCGTAACCGGCGATACGGGTTTCGTTAAACGACCGTCCGCTCCTCGACCTTATCGTCCCACCGACGCGCTGTCACCACGATCGCGATAAACCTCCGTCGAGTCGCCGCGGGAACCAGCATTCTCCGCGCGGTCGTGCGTACAAACCTCCGAAAAAAATCATTCTAATTAATTGATCCCTGGTGATTATTCGGCGGGGGATGTCCACCGAATCTGTCGTGGATCGATGGGAGAAAAAAAGCTGTTCGGAAGATGGAATAAATATCTATTAACTGGTTGCAGCGACGAAGGTACATATACATCGCGTGGCGTTCGCGCGACGCGCTCAATTATTCATGAAAGCATCGCTGGAAACAGTACAGTCGTGGACAGCAGGTATCTCTCTCGTTTCATTTGAATCGATATCGAGTAAAGCTCGTGAAAAGTTGCCCAGTCGTTTCAGCTTTTTCTCCAAAGATGCGAGAGCCTAGTCTGTCCGTTCTGCGCTGGGGGAAGCCCAGGGTTGGAGAGAGCCCGCGCGATTCGCCCGGACCTACAATTGGGTTTCCTTGCAATTTAATGCGGGCACGACGCAGCGCAAACACAGACGGCCGCAGGCCCGATGTGAATTTAATATCGGCGGGATTTCAGTTGCAAAAGTGCCGGGGGATTTCGCGATTGAAATGCATCGTAATATTATCATCCGTTGTAATTTCGGTAATACAGCGGCAGGTGAATTACGCACGGATCCATAACGGCACGATATCCCCGGCGCGGCGCGATGTAATTCCAGATACGAGCACACGAAACATTCGAAAGTCATGAAACGGTCGTCCCTCCGCGTTTCAGTTGGATTCGAGCGCGGGGGCGTCGAATCAACGCTCGGTTCCTTGGGGACTTTCGATGCTACTGGTCCCGAGTGTGGCTACCTGGGGCCTTATCGGGCCATGGCGTGTCAAAGTTCCTAAGAGTGTCAAGGCTTCTTTAGAGCTGCCAGGTCGCGGCTCGAATACGTGGAAGCCGGACGCGCGTAGATGCGTCGCGTAGACGCGCGGCGGGTAGAGAGAACGTGCGTGCGTGCGTGCGTGCGTGCGTGCGTGCGTGCGTGGATAGGCGCGGGCGAACGTAGGAACGTAGGAGAAACGTAGGTACGGAGCGCAGAGTACGTAGGACGTGCGTGGCACGCAGGGTGTTGGTGTAGGTCCAGGGCCCTGCTCGGCCAATGAGGGGCCGGGAATTCGTGGCAGAACGCCGAGCAGGCCGGCCAATCGCGGGGCCCCGGCTCCCCGGGGGTTACTGACCTGGCCAACGCGTTAAATATCCCATCCTGAAAAATATCCTGCCCTCTTCGTCGCTCGGCCGCCGGCCGACGAAGACGACGCCGCTACACGCGTGCAACGCGTACCGTACGTGTACCACGCGGAAAGGGGAAAAAGAGGGAAAGAGGGAACGCGGGGCATAAAGGAGGGTTCCGTCCAGAGAGGAACAGAAAGAGAGACAGAGAGAGAGAGAGAGAGAGAGAGAGAGCGTGAGAGGGGTGAGAAGGAGAACGCTGCCGCATACCCCCTTTGTTTGCGCGACCACGTTCAACCGTCTTTCTCTCGCTCTCTCTCCCCCTCCCCCCTTCTCTATGTCTCTCCTTTTTCTCTCTCTCCTCTTCTTTCTCCGGTTCTCTCTGCACGCATATCTCCAACTCCCCGTGGCTTCGTATTTCATTGATTAGTATTGCCCATTAAAAGGACGCCTTTATTTCGCCGCTCTTCCATTCCCTGGGATCGACGACTCTCTCCCTCCTTCCGGCTCCGTTCCGTTCCGTTCCGTTCCGCTTCCCCCTCGCTCCGCCACTTATTAAATCTGAACTCTTAAATGGCTGCTCATTACGAACCGGAGCCTCGAAACGGCTGATTGTTTCGTGTAGAGTGTACCAAACGATTCCCAGCCATCTTGGCCAGTTTTTCCAAGGAAGCTTCGGTTGAAAGGTGCGCTGGGGTCCCGTGCACGGGGCTGACCTTTTGTATCTGTCCTTATCATTTTATGCCGGCGACTCCAGTCGTCTCCGAGGCTTTGTAGGTCAGCCTCCGTCTACGCACGCACACCCGCAAAGCCGGACGATGCTGGTGCCGCGTTTTTGTTTCTCTAATGGTTTCCGCCTAATCGAAAGTGGATATTTTGTCCGGAGTCACCCGGTATACGACCGGATAGCACGAGTCCACGCACGCACGTCACCGTATTGTCGCTCGTGCGCCCAATTGCAGACCGGCAGAGAGGAGTAGAGGACTGTTGGCCGGAAGCACGTAGTAATATGCGTAAAAATATTATTAATGAGCGCGGTGATGCGTCACGCTGGCCGAGCTCCACGGATTTAGAGGCGAGGGCTCCTCCAACCGAGAATGGCCCTCTCTCGCTTTTCGCTCCTTCTTCCTCTCTCTCTTTTTTTAGTATCCCGCAGAGTGGCCGCGCGTCGCAACCCTTTGATCGAAAAACACCTCTCGCGTGAAAAAAAATCAGCGCGTCGATATTTAGAATCGCCCTCGAGGCGTGCGGCTCTTTGAGGAGAGGCGAAGAATCCGATGCCGGCCGATACGCCGTAAACGGTGCGTGACGCGATAAAGGGTTAAATTTTCTACGATAGCCGGCCGAGTGGAAAAACAGCGGGAGAACCGACGATTCTTCCCTTTTCGTGGCTTTTTTTGCCCGTGACGCTTGCAAATCGGTTCTTTAGCAGCGGTGCACTCGCACCGGAGCGCGGTCGACGCGTTTCTCTCTACCCTCTCCCTCTCTCTTCCTCTCCCTATCCCCCCTCTCCCTTTCTCTCTCTCTCTCTCTCTCTCTCTCCCTCTCTCTCTCTCTCTCTATGTAATACGGAGCAAGACAGGGAGAAAGAGAGAGAGAGAGAGAGAGAGAGCGGGGCCACTAAGGCGGCCCAACCCTTGTGGACTTTTGTATCGATTACCCATCGGTTGGGCGTAGGTTTCGCCCCGGCCGGCGTCGGCCTGCCGTAATTTTAGCGCAAATATCCTCGCGCTAATTGGAGCGATCGCCCGTTCGCCGATCACCACGCGGACGCGAAATAATTTCGCGTTGGTGTCGCGTTGCTGCGTCAAACCATCCCCCCGTTCCACATCCCCTTCTCATCCCCTCTCTCGTCTTCTGGCAAGATAGAAAGCGTCCTCGATTCCATCGATGACACTCGACTGGCCTCGCAAAATTAACCGTATCGCCCTGAACTTTGTGCAACGATCCCGCCCGACTAAACCTTCCCCACCCCTCGTAGCTGCCGTGCAGACGCGTCTGGATCTCGTCGCCCGGCGTCGGCGTCCTCTAACGAGAGGGCCAATCTTCGTCCCAAAGTATCGCGCAAGACGGCCGCTTTAACATTTCAAATTCCGGCCCGCGATCTGCAAGTCAACGCCGGGCTCAAAAGCTTAGCTGTGCGCGCGGGGCTGGCCGGCGTGTTGCATAAAAATACGCGGGGATATTTGCATCCGTGAATCGTTCTCGATACCCGGAGAGCGCTCCTCTCCAATACCGCGAAGCGTCCCACGGAACGTCGGAGGACACTGTTCTCTTGAAACTGTATACTTCGCCCACGTATTCAACGGACCTCCAAGCATTTCGAAGCTCGACGAGGGCCCCTCGCGTACCCTCGAAACATTCTCCTCCATCAGCATTCCAAGGGACGACGCAAATTTTCTATCTTCCATCGAATTTCAAATAACATGCCTCCATTAGAGATACAGTTAGGAGGCAACGAAAACGCTATTTCCAATTCCACGTTTGTTCTCCCACCCCCCCCCCCCCCCCCTCCGTTTCTCCTCCGACCGCGAGCATTCGAAGCTGCAAATTCTAACGCGATCGTACAATAGTCGAGCGAGCCCGATCATACCGCGCGTAACCTGTTTGCTGTTAGGTACATGCGTCGAATAAGCCGCTTAATTGTTTATTAATAACGGTGGTAGTATCGCTAACAAATAGACGGCGAGTAAATAGAGGCGAGGGAAACGCATCGATTGCGCTCGGCCACCGTGAACCCACATTATCGAGGAAATTAATTGTCGCGTCCGTGTTACATCCCCGAATGTGCCCGCCCTCGGCAACTTCTTTCCCGTTCGCGCGGCTTGTCGCGATCCAACTGCAATCGAATTTCGAAACCAGCTAAATTTAATGCCCGCCTCGAAATCGAATTACGCCACGGTTAAGCCTCGTCTATGACGCGTCCACTTTTCGAAATCAATCGCGAAGCGTGACGTAAGCTTGCGATAGAATTACGCTAGAATTTCGAGCGAACGTACAAGGGTTGAAACGACCCGAGAGCTTTTAATTTTAATTTTCTTACCGAAGTAGGTAAATAATTCAGAGAAATCGATTTTGTTTCAGAGCTTTCGAGTCGTCCGAGGTGATTGACGTTCAACGCAGCTCGCAAAATCCGGGGATGCTTTTCGCGCTGAAAGTGCTGGCCGAAGCGCAAACGACTCGTGGAGACGGAGCGCTGAAAGTGGGCTGCCCGGTAGACCGCCTCGGTAAGCCGATTATCCACCTAAATACGAAGCCAGAGCGATGCATGTGGCTTAAATTGGCGTTGTTTCCTCTCTTGGCCTCCCCCTTCGCCTCTTCCACCTGCTCAGCCCTCCCCTTGCCTGGATTTTTGACGCTCCCGTTGTGATCCTAGGCGCGCGTCGATCGTGCTCTTTCGCGCGTCTCTTGGATGAAAAATCGCGCCAGGCATTTCGCGCGTTTGATATCGAGAGGCTTGACAAGGAGAGAGCCGGGTGCGCGCGGGAGAGTAGGATCGTGGGTCTCGGGGCCTTGGTTGTCAGCGACGAAAAGTTGACCGATGCCACGCCGCGAATCGACGATTTACGGCCTCCAGCGAGGTCGCTCGGATGCACCGGGGACTACGGACGAGGAGGATGACCAAAGAGGTAAGGTGGGGTGGGCGATGGGACGCGCAGGGGCGGGGAGGAGCGAGATTTTTCCGCGGGCGGGATTTTGAAACCTGTTTGAGCGCTTTGAAATCTAGAGAAATAGAAGAGTGGCGACCAAAGCCGCGCGGCACGGCGGGCAGGATCGGGTGCTCAGAGGCTCCGCCGTGCTGGCCCGAGAGGAGTGCAACGACTCGAGGAAGAAGAAGAGGAGTCGCTGGGAGGGTGAGAAGGGCCGAGAGGGCCGAGAGGAAGGAGGAGGATGGCCCGAGCAGCCAGGACGTACGCAGAGGAGAACCGAGTAGATCGGCAAAAAGTAGTTCGGCCGTTCGTATGTATGTACGCGCCGTGCCGAGCTGCCGAGCCGCCGCACCGAGCCGATTCTCTCTCGGTGCAGCTTCTCCTCTCCTTCTTCTGTTCGCTCGTTCTTCTTTCGGTCTCGGGCTCTCGTCGCTTCTCGTTCTGGGCAGCGTCTGAGGACGCGCGTAGGGGAGACCGGGTATAGTTGACTAACGATGTTAGTTGACTAATTCCATATAATTGTTGTATTATGGAATAAATTGTGCTGCGATTCGCGATATCGAAGCATATGATTAACTACTTAGCCTGCCATTTAATGTTTCGCCGTGACAAAAACTTGCGTGTTCTGTCAGTGAAAATGAAAAATCTAAAAAGGTCAGCGAGAAGTAAATATTTTTCTTTCGGCTATTTATGAATTTTTGTCCACTAAGTACTGCCTGATGTTTTTTTCTGAATATTTTGTGCAAACGTGATAGGGGAGAGTAGCCTATTTTGGACCGGCTCCTTAATTGGACCATTTGTGTATCTCGATAAACAAATATATTTGCAGTGGTTTTTTCGGCTACACTGATTTAGGAAGCTGCTCTCGCATGCTTCATCTCGACTTCCTAAATCAGTGTAGCCGAAAAAAACACTGCAAATATATTTGTTTATCGAAATACACAAATGGTCCAATTAAGGAGCCGGTCCAATATAGGCTACTCTCCCCTACATTTTATTTTATCCGGTGCGTGGAGGTTCTGTACGTACGGCCCTTAACGTGTTAACTATTTCGGACGGGGTTAATTGATTAAGTATAGGAATACCACTGATAATTGCATTTTTTATCCTCAAGATGCAGTCGAGGCAATGAGTTTAACTCCTCGAGTCCACTTTCTCCACCACAAACAATTTCAAACTCACCCCTACCAGTTTTACACCCTATCCTCCCTTCAAACTCTCGCGCCTTCCAAATAGACCATAACAAACAAGTACAAAATAATTACTGTAACTAACACCGTGATAATTAATGAAAGAAATAACACTGTAGAGGAGTGAAAAAATATAAAAAACTTATCGGGCGTAGTATACATAGTAGTATACGTAGTATATTACATTAGAAATGTAAAAAATTAGTCAACTAGACTCGATCTCCCCTACTTTACGGGCTGAATGTAGATCGGCTGGACGCGCCGCGGTGTGCGCGCTGGATATTGGGTTTCCTACCACGCGCGCCTCTTCTTGCTTTATTTCCTCGCGATTCCGCGCAAAACTGGACTCCGTGGAGCCGCCGCACAGTGTGCGACTTTGGACAAAAATCGCTGGACAGCCCGAATCTTGACCGATTCCAATAAATTTTGTTTTAAAATACTCGTAAAAGACTCAGCAATAACGGAAGACTGCAGCAAAACCTATTGATTTAAATCAGCTATACTTACAGTTTATTTAAAACATAAATTTTGTAAATTTGAAGTAATTTTTTTATTTTATAGCTAATGATTAATTACAAAAAAAAATAATTTTTAATATCTTTAATCTCTAAACTTCACGTTTGTATGTTATGTTATGCTAAATACTGTTTTTTATAGATTAGAGCATCTGATACAGGTTTTACCTACTGTAGTGCTCTGTTATTGCCGAATTCTTTATGAGTATTTTAAAAAAAATTATTGAAATCAGTCAAGATTAGCGCTGTCCAGCGATTTCTGTCCAAAACCGCACACTGTGCGCCGACGACCGGGAATAATCGTTGCAAGTGTCGAGGCAGCAACGAACCTCGCTCGAGAATTCGTTGATCGGGGTCTAGGAAACGGTAACCGGCGCCGCGAGGCCGAAATTCGTGGACGCGGCGCGAAATCGAAATTTCACGTGGTCTGCCTGGTAACGGGGTTAATCGCGTTTCGCGATAGCATCAACCGCAACCACCTGACGCACCGCGTGCATACTAGCGCGGTAATTACTCGCACTTTTAGACGACCCGTTTCAGCGTCGTTTGTACAATAGCTCGCCTAGCCGCGAGAATCCATTCCACCCCGCCCGCGCCCTCCGGCTAACTGGGTCATGGGAACGTTCGGCGCCATTCCAAATCCTCCTCGCGTAGATTTTCGGGAGCGAGGAAGCCGATTGTCGCGTGGCCCTTCTTGCTTCTGGCTTTATCGCGCCGTAAATCAATGTACAGCCCAGGAACAGGCGCTAAGACATTTGCCTGGTCGGGAGTCCGCGTGGTTGCCGCTAGCCCGTCGACGGATACGCGGTTCCCAGGCCGCGAGGGACGTGGTTTTATTAAGCACAACCGTTCCTCCCTGGCGGGCGTAAAAAAAATCCGTAAACATTCTTTATTTATCCGGTGGCTGAAGTTTCGCGAGAGGGAGGGATCGCGTTACTTTCGCAGCAGCTTTGAAAAGGTCCTCCTCGTCGTATTACCATAGAGACGGTCCGCGAGGTCGTAAAAGGTTGCGCGCGGCACCGACATAAAGCGTTTAATGTGCAACTCTTGAAATTCTATTTGCACCGGTCGCGGCCGCGGCCGGCGTGCCGCGACGCCGGCGATGCGCCGCTTCTGTGGCCCTTTGCGTGCGGAGTCCTCGCAGGTGGCGCCATTTGCCACACCGGAACAATGCCTCGTCCTCGTCGCCTCTTCCGTTCCCAGCGGGGACCACTGGTCGCTCGGTCGGGTCGGCCTCTCCTTCGAAAGAAACTTCACCCCCGTCACCTTGACACGTCCCTTCGTCCCTTCGTCACAGCGGTCCCCATGCGTGCCAAGGATGCATACGAGGGAGAGAAAAGTAGGTCTAATTAGGAGGAGAAAGGGGAGGGCACCGTCCTTGATGGAATATAGAAGCGTCTCCGGAGAGTCTTAGACGGCGGAGCTCGTCGAGATCGAAAGCGCTGTCCCCCCGTCGAAATCTCGATCGAAGGATCGAACGAAAAAAATCGCTGTGCTCGTCGCCATTAATTTTCCCCTCGCGGCGCGGCGCGGTGCTCTCTTTTCAACCCGACGCATTCTTTCTCTCCTTGTCGCTTTGGGATCTGGCTTTGCCGACCATGTTGCTTTAGGTCAGTGCCGTCTTCCGCTCTTGTCCCCTCGGTGCTGGCAGGGCCAGAGCTGGCTCGGAGCGGCTGCCCTCCTCGTCGCACCTCGCGTGAGCGCATTCGGCCAGACCGAGACGCCACCTGACCGGGAGCAACGAAGAGGCGCGGGAAGAATCAGCGAGGGAGGGAGAGAGACGCGATGCCCGAGAAAGGCTAGAACGAAAGGGCCAACCCGCTGTAGAAAAAGGACGGAGGGAAGAGGCAACGAGTGGTTTAGGGAGGGGCAAGAAAACCGCCGTCGGTCCTTGGTCCGTCCTCAACTTCTTCGACTTTTGCTCGACTTTTTGGGCCAACCTGCCCACCTTCCGACTCCTCGCCCCGTTTCCCTCCCGAGGCCCTGTTCCGTCTTCTAGCAGCCGGTCCGGTTGGGACCGGTCCCACTCTTAGCGCTCTGCCTGAAGCTGCCCTTTCTTCGGCCTCCTCGAACCGTCTTCGGAGGATCATCCACCTGGTGCCCTCTTCCGTTGTCCTTTCCATCCTGCCTTTCGGACTCGCGCCAGGCCGTTCCTTTTCCTTTCGATACTCTCGGCTAACCGGAGACTACGTACGGCACCTATGCGACTAGCAAGCGCCCGATGCTTCCTAGAAAAATTCTTCGGACTCGGCGACGATGTCGCTTTCAGCTCGCGGAGGGTCGTCGCCGGGCTCAACCCCTCGGACTCGGAGCGTTCACCGCCGCGCGCCGGCCTGTCTCGCTCTTTACCAACTATAACTAGTCGGTGCTAATTTGGTAGCTCCCCCTGTTTCGCGCCCTTCTCGTCGCAACGGCGATCGCGGTGCGCCCGTCGAGGGTGTTACGGCCCTCTCTTCGCCTTCCATTACACAACGGCGAAACGGCGGTAAATTACAGTCTCGAAACCGAAGGAGAGTTTCGCCGTCGCCGTGGCCCTCGCCAGCCAGAGGAAACAGGAGATCCAGCACCCGGGAAGAATGGTAAAGAGGTTGCACTCGCGGCGCATCTGTCGAACGCGCTCACGCACTGGCCGAGCTATTTTTCAAACGAAATTGGTGTGCTTCCAGAGCTGGGGTTCCACTCGTTAGTCGTTCACCCCCGAGCCGAGGCTTCTCGGCGATAAATTGATCCCACGTTCGGGGGTAAATACGATATTTAAGCTGCTGCCAAGGAAATCTGGAGAAATCGCGGGAGCTGGGGGGTCGTTATTCATAGGAGAGATAGGCCCTCCGCGCTTAGCGCATACGTTTCCACGTGTGTAATCCCCTTTACGCGCGATAAATCCGGGGGAAAAAATTCGAGGGTGGATGGATAGAGGAGGCACGTGTTCGATAACATCGAACGCCATTCACTCGGTTCTGGAAGATCCATTGGGAAGGGTCGGAAACCCCGCAACGTCGCGTCGCCCAGCTCGCGAGAAAGAGGAAGCCCTCGTATTGAAGCGGACCGTCGGCGTTACCTGGGCGAATCTCCGTGTAGAATGTAGATGACACTAACCATCGGTGCCGGTGGTGTATCCGTCGGTTAATAGCGTCGATAGTCGCCGTTGATGACGGCGACGGTGCATGGTGGTAGCAGCTGTCGTTACCCAGAGGCAAGCTTGCTCGTGACTAATCCTGCATTCCGATTCACCATAACCTGCCCTGCGAACCTACCCCTATGCGGCGGCGATTAAGCGTGCCCGGTTACCCTAGCTTGTCATCCGGCTACAAGAAAACCGAATCGATACCGCGCGTGCTGCACCCACCCACCCACTAATTCTCTTCCTTTTAACAGGAGAGCGAGGGAGTTTTCTCATAGCCAGCGCCATTTAATTGCTCAGACTTTAGAGCTTATAGGTGACCAGTGCGAGACACAAACGAGTTCGATATTATCTACTACCTATGTACCAAAACTCGAGCGCGAGTTATTATTTCTTAGAACATCTATCTATTTAGTATTATTTAAGTATTCACAAATTTATTAATGAACTATATGTTATCACCATCATGCATAGATTTTAATCCCACAAATCTATCTCCTTTTGTTGCAGGGAGGCTCTGCAATCGTCGTCAGGATTCCTCCTTCGCTGGATAGTGGCGGGGGTGAGTCGTTGTTCAATTTTTGCATGCAATTCGTTTCAAAGTAAAGAGAAATTATTCATCTTTTGTGTAGCATAAGCTAGAGTCGTTGAAAAGTACAAAATTTTAATTAGGACTCAAAAATTTTAAATAGGACTCATTTTCACATGTAGGTACTTTTATTATTTCTTGCTCTATAAATGTATTTTTATCCATCTTTGATTTCATTTTTATTAGAAAAATGTAGAAATTAAAAAATATAGATTTTTAAAATATTTTATTCTTAACGTTCCGATGTACATATTGGACACAGTTTATTTCGGTTGCTCGGCCCATTTCGTAACCCCACTTGTAACAAACTTTACATCAAAACCATGATTGTTCACTACTTTCATTACGCAAAACATTTTAATCGATTTCATTCCTCAAGAACATCATTAATTACGTATTTCTAGTAGACATCCTTGCATTCACGGAATTATTATATTTACCTTCTCCGAATGTGATGCAAAATTGTGGCAGTTCAATACATTTTTACACTATTAAGATTCACAAAAATACTTCTCTTTCTGTAGTTGTTGATCACATGATGCTGAAATTGCAGTATGTCTCCCTACATATGTTTAAGTACTAAGTCAGTGCATAACCGATAAATTTTAGAGCTCACTTTGCGAGATATAACGAGTGGCGATATTATCGGCTTCGCCCAAAATTTAGATTCTGATTTTATAAAAAAAAAAAATAATTTTTTTGTGAAAATAGTCACATTCATCTGGATTAGCTAGGCATCACGAGGTGAGACACATTTCGTGACCCCAGAGTTTATCGTTCGAAAGTTTTTAAACGACAGGCAAACACACAAACATATAGAAGCTTTCTGCTTTATATATTAAAATCTACTCTTAAAAGACAAGGTTCGTTTCGATAGCGTTAATCAAACATCTGCCGCGCACCTCGGTATTACCAGCGTAACGAACGACAATTTCCATCCCGACATCGCGTTATCTTCTCTCTTGTTTTCTCCCCCAATATCTGTCCAGTCGGTTCATTCCGTTTCTTCCGCGCCTCTTCGAGCGTAACGTAATCCACTTGACCGGGCCGACAGGTTTTTCCCTCTGCGCCAAAGGCAGACGGTCCTAGCTACCTACGTGACCGTGCGTGTTATCGCAGCGACTTTCCTTTTCCCGCCCTGAGATATCCGCGCTCCTCCCGCGCTAATATCGCTAATATAGCCCCCCTGCTGTACGTAACGAAATATTATCATTGCACCCTTTTTACCAGCGGCTACTGTCGCTAACGGATGTCGTCTCGGTGGCCGATATTAAAGTCAAATCAGCGGGAAAACGTCGGGCTAATATTTCCGCGGTCGACGAGCCCTTAGACGACAGACGGTTGGCGAGGGGGCTGAAGGAGGGTCGAGCCACCCGGTCCTCGAGGAAACAGAGAGAAACGAGGAGCCGTTTGGCTCCTCTCGCTACGAAGGAGGAGCGGGAAGAAAGGTAGAAAGCTAACCGATAAGGGGCAGAGAGAAAAGCAAGGAGAGGACTGTGGAGGAGAATTAAGCGCGGCGAAAAGGCGAAACTCTCCGGCAATTTTCTTGCTTTCAGAGGCCGATTCGTTCACCGCGAGCATACCGTAATTGTGTACTTTGTCCTCGCGCTTCGATCAGTGTTCCATAACGAGTTGTCATACGGCGCAAAAACAACGATCGATACCCTGTGCATTACGGCCGTGTGTAACGACCGCCGCACACGGCTACGTTGCGCGCCCGCTCCTCTCTCTCTCTCTCTCTCTCTCTCTCTCTTTCCCTCTCGCGCTCTCTTTCTCTCTCTCTCTCTCGCTCTTTCTATCTGCCCCTCTGTTTCGCTGTCCCTCACCCTCTCGGTGCCCGCTGTATTTCGCGGTGCAAACGTGTGCGCCCATTGTGCCCGCGGACACACCCGTTCGTCCTGTCGGAGGCTCAAGTGTGAGCATGCAAGACCGAATGTCATCGAGCGATAAGCATCCGTCCAACTCCCAGCCACCGCCGCTCGCGTTCGATTCGCCAAATTCCAAAGTTGCTTCGCCCCTTGTTCCTCCTGCGGCGCCAACTCGCGCGGCCGTGAGGAGCCGCGCGCCCGATCGATCGATGGAATCGATGGACGGACGCGCGGGCGTGATTTAAAACGTCCAGGCCGACTGTAACAATGTGATGGAGCGAGTTGCTCGCGATTAGAGGGTATACGGCGTACAGCTGGCTTATAGGCCGCCTCGAGGAGGCACCGGTAGAATTTCCATTCTTCGATGGACACCGGCCAAGTGGAAGAAGAAGTTTCTTGGTAACAAAACTCGCCAACTATGTACGTACTATTCTCCTTGAGCTTACACCGCGCCGTGCCGTTTACGAACGGACGCGGACGGGACGAAAGAAACGGTAGGCCGGCGCGACTAGGACGCGTGCTATCGATCCGTCCCTGAATGGAAGTTCTTTTTCTGGAAACGGACCAAGTTGTCCCGGACCCCTTTCGATTTCCATGCCATTTAGGAAATTAGCTTGGACGCTTTTGATAAATTCCCTCGGCCGGCTCGGGTTCGAGGAGGTGATTAAAAAATCGGTGCGAACATTAATCCTTTTAGAACGGGATTCAATGGCAGCCCCTTGTCTATGCCCGCCCGGTTGCATTTCTGTTCGAATGAAACGCGTATCGACGCGTACGGGCCGGCGGACGCGAGTGACTCACGTAAATTACACAAACCATAAAAATCGATAGGCGCGTCGATTCGCCGGGCTGGTTTTTCAACACAACCCCCTGTACACGCGCTCGTACACCCAGGGGGCTCCCCCGAGTTTGGCCCTTTTTTCGCTTCTAATAGCAGATGCTCGTTTCCCCGCCGAAACCAACACCCCCAACTTGCGAAAAACTCCACTCGGTCCAAGCTGGGGAGGAATAAAAACGCTCCGTCCGAGAGCCGGTTTTTGGTCACTCGCCGCGAAAAAAAAAGCAGCGCGCTCTTGGAGAGACGGAAAAAGGGTGAAACCGAAGGGAGTTCGGCGGCGTGTTCGTGGCGTGTCCGCTCGCATATGTCGCGACACCGCGTTCCGCATCAGAAACCCGCGACGTCGATTTTCCCGCTCGCAGCTGCTCGCTCGTGTCCTAATAAACTGAGGGGTAACCAGAGCAAGTTACCCCCTTATCGTGTAATTCGTGGATTTACATTCGGCGGCGCAAACAGGGTTCACGAGCAAGAAGGCTTGGGCTCAACGTAAAAGTGCCCTTTATTTTTGTCATTAAAAGCGGAAATGTCACGGAAAACGTATCGGCTCTGTGTAAGTCGTGGGCTCTCGAAGGCGCACCGGCTGCTCCCATTCATAGAAGAACCTGCGCTGCGCCGTTTCCTTCGATAATTGGTTGCGTTTCAGATAGCTCGACGACGAAAAGTAAAAAAAAATCAGCCGCGTGTGCAAGGCTGCGAGAGGAAAACGCTATCGAAGTAGGCCGTTTTTTCGTGGTACTCGACTAAGTAGTTGAGCTGACCTGTGTTGTTTTTACGTGGCCCCGGCCGGTGTCCGAGCGGCGTTCTCATTTACGCGCTCGGTTTTTTTCGCCCATTCATCGGCATCGGCGAGGTGTTTACATAGCGATAGTAAATTCTTGGGCAACGCACGCAGTAAACCGTAGGAAGAGCCCCGCGCGTGAGAGGACAAAACTTTCCAAGCAAATCCAGTGGGCTCCCTTCGATCCGAGGGGGTCTCCCCCTCTTTTTGCCGCACGGCGGGCCGAGGCTCGTCGACGCGGCGTGGCCCGACCAGGACCTACCCCAAATCGCCCGTTAGGCCTTTCGGCGGCAGTCGCGCTCGTGCGTGCACGGCCAACAGTTTCTCCGCCGACATCCGGCCCTAACCTTCCCCACGGAGCACCTCGTTGCGTTCACCCTGCCGCCAAACTATTGCCCCGCACGTTTCGCGTACAGTCCGCTTCGAAAGTATTGCTTTTTTACTCGTGCGCAGCGCGCCCGAACTTTTCGACTCTCGTTCCTTCTGTATATCTGCTAGGAAACACTGCCTTGCGCCAAGTGTTGCTTCTGTTAACTCTGCTGACGATCGCCGGCGTCTCCAAGAATTTACAATCTACATGATCGCCGAGAGAACGCGGTCTCGATTTGAATAATCACCGAGCAGCCAAAGCCTCCTCGTGGACTTCTCGGCGGTGTATGTAAGCAGGCATAGTGTAACGGGTCACCGGAATTGGCATTCCGTTGCGTGGTCGGGCGATTCGCGAGCAGCCGATCGATTGGCCAGCGACGATGCCGTTTTTCGACGAGGAGTTCGTCGCCTGGCCTCGTCGCAAATCCGATTAACCTGACCCGGACGCTGTAAACGGAGAAGCCTCGTGGCTTATTAATGGCCGCCCAGAGACCACCGAGCCCGGTCTGCCGGCTCGCCTCGCACCGAAACCAGAATGGCCGAAAAACAACAGGCGTACAAGCGCAGCCAAGAATCGTGCGCCTGTTCTTTAGCTTCTCGAGTTCGACGATCGAGGGAATCGGCTGGGGAACCGATTATCGCCCGCGAGGGAAGATCGCACGAGTGCGAAGGGGGACGGGGAATTCGTAATTCGACGAGCGTGACGCGACGGAGGAACGACCGGTTGAAATTCGACGCTTTCCACGCCATGGAAACGCGCTTTATTCGCCGGCTGCACTTTTAGCCCGCACGCATGTGTGTACGCAAGGTCATTGACGCGGTACACTTTTATCGTTAAGTATAGTCGGCGATGAGTGGTTTGCACGCGTTGTCGGCTCCCGTATTTTCCTTTTTTCCTTCGCTCCTCCTCTTCGTATCCTGTGTCGGAATCGAGCGGGTGACGTTCGTTCCACGATCCACGCTCCACGTAATCTCGACCGATGTTTTCGTTTTGCTATGAGCCGCTCTTTCGAGGACCTTGGGCAACGCGTCATCGCGTATTCAGTCGGGCAGGCGTTGTTGATTTCGAGGATTCGCGGCTCGCCAGCTTCGGCAGGAGGAAGGTCGTCGCGAAGCCAGCCGCGTATCGTTGCGATAACAAATTCAAAACAGATACGCGGTCGATCGCCTCGAGGATAGGACGGGGCTGCCGGATTATTTAGTCTTATTCGGTGAGTGACCTGTAACCACGTCTACCACCACCACCACCGCCAAACATATCTTCCTCCATTCGTCTACTGTCTGGCCTGAAAATATCGCCCGGCAAGTACGCGAGGGCCCTGACCCTTCCCAACAAGCCCCCTCCCGTCGCATCGCCAGCGAAATTCGGCGTGGCTCTTAACGAGGTCAATTCGAGATGACCATCCTTCGCGTTTCAACCATCATCTCCTCGACCCTCGACTCTCGTTCGACTAGCTGTACCTTCTGGCACGTTTGCGGATACTTTGGCGGCGTCTTCGTCCAAAATGTAAGTAGAAAGCATAGAATAGGGACGATAGGGGCTGGTTGTCTTAATAACTTGGCACCGACATATGCTCTACTGCGGAAATATTCACTGTAGAAAGAAGTCACTTTTACTATGCCATGCATTTATCAGCGTTTGTCGAGAAATTGACTACGTAAGTAAATATTTGCTCTTAAAGATTTTATTTTTTCACGCTCTATATAGTTACAATAGAATAAATAAAAGGGCTATTTTAAAGTTTGTTTATTAGACGATCTATTGAAATAGTATGTTTGTTTATACATAAATAATTAAAGGGTTTATAGATTATTGAAGTCAAAATGATCGGTCGGGGCTGGTTGACTAAGATAAGGTTTAAATTGTTATTTTGTTATGCATAAAGCTTTTTTATTTTTTGTTTAAATTTCACTATGTTATAAATACATTATAATTAATGTTTAAGTTGAACAAATATTCAGCTTATTATTTAAATATGAAAGAATGAAATTAATATTTTGTAACGAAATAACTCTTCTGACATTGTGTTATTTTATTACTACTGAGATAAGTTACTAATAACATTTTCTTAACTGATTATACCTACATGTAGTCAACCTATCTCGTACTGTAAGTCAACAAACCCCGATCATGAAGCTGGTTGTCTGTCATGGAAGGTGTTAGAACAACGTTAAAATACCTCAATTGAGTCAATATTAATAATTTAATCAGATAACCAAATATATGCCCTATCGAATATACTAACCGGTTTAATGATATTCCAACCATATAATTTATTAAAAATCGAAAGCTGAAAAACTGGCCTACCAGCCTCGGTTTCCCCTAATGTCTTTAAGTCCGTCGCGTATTTTGGCGAAGCGAGGCGTGGCGAAGCGAATCGAAGAAATTAATAATAATTAACCCTCTAGGTACGGGGATGTTTTAAACTTGACGTAGAATTTTTTTGAGCGTTAAAATAATCTATTTTATACTTCGGATTTGGAAGCTACTCGGTTGGAATGCTGAGAGTGTGAAAATCGTTGATTTATGGTATGAGACGTAGGAGTCCGGGTAATTGTTTGAACATTGTTCGAAAATATAGAAAACAACATAAATATGTTCTTCAATGATTTTATTAATATGAGAAATCATATTTGAACAGTAAGTAGATGTGATGGTTTGCTTTATTTTGCTTTATACATAACAACCACGCATTTGTTATACATAACACAAGTAAATAGAAAGAAATAGGCAGGTATCGCAGTCTTGAAACATATTCTTAAAACATGATCTACATATAAAGACTCACACAAGAGCATTGTTCTTATTAACGCCCCGACTTCTTGTTGCTGTAGTAACGATAAATAACATAAACACTAATAAATATATGTAATTATACACGATTTAACAAATAATATAGAATAGTACGAATATTTAATGAATTAGGAATGACATATAAGTACTTAACAATTTTCATAAATATGTACTCCTAAGTCCCGGTGGGACATACACGTCCCATAACTTTAATCCGAAAGCCCCGTATGTAACGTAAATAGAGTGCAGTGCCCATACAATATTTTCTCAATTAGGACTCACTTTTACTATATATATTTTACTATAAAAAGTTCTTTTACATACTTCAATTTATAAAAATAGTCTACAAATTGTAGCAGATACAGATCACGATCAATAGCGTCGACTAGATTTACTTGTTTATAACAGTAAAAAGTTGTTTGTAACAGTAAAAAGTACACCTATCAAATCTCGATCTTATTGATAGAACGTAAATACAAATGTGTTATTCCAAATGGGACTCTAGATTCCCACTAGTCTCTACAAGGTTAATTAATTGCGCTGCTCCACGAGTATCAATTGTTTATAAATTTTTCTCTTCGTATCGCCGCGCTTCGCCAAAATGCGCGACGGCCTTTATCCTTGTCGCGAACGGTATTCAGAGAGAACTCGGCCCTCGATACGAGGGTCCCCTAGTTCCCAGCCACGTTTTCTCGATTTCAACTCGAAGGAGCCGAGATACTTGTTGCTCCGGATCGATCTCGCGCCGCGTGAAAACCGAATCGGTGAGACGCAACCGCAGCTTCGTCGCGCGATGCTGGATGCTTGATTCGCCAACAGCCGACGACCACCGCCGAGATTGATTCAAAATTTCTGCCATTCTTCTCCGAATTCTATCCTTGCGACCACTCATCGCCAGCTGTGCGCCGCGATAAGGTGCGCCGTGGGCGATCGCGAAAAGGGAGCGCGCCCTACGCAACTGACTTTTATCACGTAATAACGTGCAAATTATCAGGCCGGGCGTAATTGGGGGGTATTTATGTAAACGCAGCGAGCGATGGGGGACACGATAGTTTCGTGCGTTCCGCCGAAACGCCACTGACAGGCCAGCGGAAGGGACAGCAGCGGGAAAATTGGCGAGGAGGAAAGGAAGCCGTGCACGCCACGACCTTAATGTTGTTCGATTCGGCCGGGCTCTAACCGATACGAACGAGAGGCCGGCTGACCTCGATATTTCGCGTCCGCGTGGTCGAAGGCTCTTGATTTGGCAGCGGAAAGTGTACCAGCTCGGTTATGCCCGGGGAATCGGGTATAGCCGAAGAGAGAGAATCCTCCGGAGAAACAAGGGGGAGAAGATTGTCGGCGAGGCGAGCGTATGAAAGGTTAAAAAGCAGTCCGCGAGCGCGAGCACGTCGAAAAAGCCAGCGAGCTTCGTGCGAAATCGCATCGCCAATAAAAAATGGAACGCGAGGAGGCCGGAGCGGCGAAGAAGGTGGTGCGAGGAGGAAAGACGGAGGAGAGCGCGGAGGGGGATATCGTACGAACTCGATACCGGGCGAAGCGTTTGCGCTCGCGTCGACCGGCGAGCGCGTGTGCGCCTGCACGTATCTCGTCTACGCACATGCATCGCGGCAGCGTGCTGAATTATGCAGCCTGCATATTTTCCGGTCTGTTTGGTGGGTCTCAAAGCCTAGCCGGTAATCCAGCCAGTCTGCGTGCACACCGGGTGACTCGTCTACAGGAGGCCCGCAAAACGCGCGAAAATTTTTCAATTTCACAGCAGGCTGCCCCCGCGAGAGACCTTGCCGAGAGACGGGGCACGCGGAGGGAGCGGAGGAAAGAGAGAGAGAGAGGGAGACGCTAGGCAGACGAAAATAGAGGGTGGAAAATCTGCCTCGAGTAGGGAGGACTTCTCGAAACCGGAAATGGAATAAGGTTGGAACTCTTGGCGGAGTTTCTCGCGGGGGGTGGAAGATATCCACGCCCGAGTCGCTTTTGTCAGCGGGAAGAATCTGAGGATCGCTTTGAGGCTGTATCGGTGGCCTACGCGTTGACAGCCGCGATCTCGAGCAGAGAACTGGGACTGTTGCCGTTGATACGGCACGGTATCGGGAATAACGTTGGAAGGTCTGGTCGGAGTACAAACAAGCCTCGAAGAGCAAACGGGCAATTTGCGATCGCACGGTCCGGTTCGTTACACGAGCGATTAGACTCGTCAAAGCTCGGCTATCCAGCAGCCGGCTTTTCGTAGGAGTGCACCGTCGTCTGGCTGCCAGCAATTAGCCTTGTCGAGCGGTGCACCAAGACGCCTCTTACCTGTCAGCCAGCGATAATAATTACCGGCAACGGCACCCCGTTTCTCGAGTGGCAACCCCGATTCCGCTTTCCCTTCCCCACGCCCAACCCTTCTCATTCTATCGAGGTGTCGACACTCGAAACCTGCCTCGATTAGACTTTTCCTCTTTCATCCACCCTGCTCGCCGCCTCTGTCCTTCTCTCCCTTCCTGTGTCATCAGCCTGGAAGGAGCCCGGAAGAGAGGAAATCGTGCGGGAAAAAACGAAGCGGGCTATAATAGCCGAAGGAGCGACGAGGGAAGACGGAGGGACGAAGGGAAGACGAGTCGAGTAAACCCTGTCTCACGCGCCCCGCGCGTTTACGCGGCGCGAAGGCCCTCGGAATTTCGTGGAGGCGCATTCTTTAAGCACTCGATACGGCTAGGGTAGCGGTTTCCATCGGAGTCTGCCGAGCTAAGGCTCAGGTAATTAGCGGCGGTCTAAAAAGTGCGAGCGGCGTGCGTCGGTTCGGTGCGATGACCTCGCGCAGGGGTGAGTGTTGAGGAGAAACTGCATGAATCGAACCGGGATATTCTACCGCACCCTCCGTGTTCTCCCGACCCTTAATCAATCTGACCACCACTCGTTCCGTTCGCTGCGAACCCTTCCTCCGATGGATGAAAAATTAACCGTGTCTCGTTAACGGGTGACGAAAATTTTACATCAACCGGCCATCCCGCGGGCCCGGCTGATAGATATTCAGGTTGTCGGCGCTGGCGCGCGCGGCCTTCGGTTGTTTCGGTCTGATTCGATGAGTACATAGTCGGACGTAAACGAGCGAGCCACGCGAGCCGGCAAAAAGTTCGCCGGGCGCTCCTTTCCTCGTTCTAGCCCCAATTTCATCGCGCACGCAGGTTTTCCTGAAAACTGTACTTAAGCGCCGCGGGGGGGGGAATCGAGGTCGGGGAAAAGTGCAGTCGAAATTGCTGGGACGAGGTCTCGGCGTGGAAAGGCGGCGATCGATCGGGGGGACAGTAGCTTCTGGATCGTGTCGAAGGACGTGGGCTGCTCGCGAGAATTAATTGCCTGTCCGCGTGACGTTAACGGGTTCGCTCGATATTAAAAATACCCCCGGGGAGAGGCGAGCGACCACCCCGCGCGAAATACTTGGTCTCGAGCGATCTACTCGCGCGTTCCCCCTAGTCGTGCCGCAACAACAGCTTTTTCATCGGTGGCCAGCGAACCGTTCCTTTGAAATGGCCAGCGCTGCAGCGGCGAGCAAGGAGGCGAGCCATCGAATCCTCTCGCAAAATCGATAAACCGCATCCATTAGTAATGATCGCAGTTGCGAAGTCTTCGAAAAAAAAAAGAAAAAAAAAAGAGGGTGCGCGAAGCAGCGCGGGTCGGCCGTTTAAAATTTCAGCTTCGCCCCGCCGATTCCGCCCTGTCGGCCGCCCTCCGTCCACCCTCGCCACCTTTCTCGCCGGCCCTCCTCTTGCCTCTACCACCGACATCGACCCAATAATTGGTATACCTGTCAGCGCGCAGAAAGGGGGATGCATCGAGCTTCTTCAATGGAATACTTGTAACCGTTCGTCCAGGACTTTTCCTACCCCTTTTCCACCCTCCTTGCTTTCCTTAGCGATGAACGTTAATTGCCGACGTTTATTGCCTCTCGGAACGATCGAGAAACCATCGTCCCGCTCCCAAGACTTTTCCCAGCCAATCAGCATTCGATGATAACTCCCCCCTCGTCTCCCTCTGCGAAAAGAATGCAGGAAACACCGTCCTGCCGTGTGCCTTTCGCCTCCTCTTGCCTCTTCATTGAAATACGTTACCCCAGCGAACCCCATGGGGTCACGTACCTCGATACCAGGAGCGCAACGACGCGGCCAACAACCCTTTACCAATTGGTATCAGTCATTTCTCCCATGTTCTTTCTCTGAACTTGGCTCGATAGTTGGCCGGCGAAGAGCGGCGTGAAAACGCGCGAAGCGGTTCCGAGGCGGTGGAGTTTCATTACAGAAATGGAAGAGGATTAGAACCGTGCTGCGGTATCTGACGCCTAGCCAGTCAACTGTAGCCGGGATGTTTGGGCGGACGTGGATGTTCGACACGAAACCGGGACACTTTTGGCAATCTCCGTGCAAACCTCGCGACACGAAATGGTATCGTTCCTTTATTAATGCTTTCCAATTGGCAACGCTCGATGAAACGGCATTACGCAACCCCGCTGTCCGCTGTAGAATGCATTACGTAAGCTGGTTATGGAAACGGTTCGCATTCAGCAGGTGCAAGGTGCCGCGGAGGCGCGTCGCCATGGGGGACGATGGAAATTCCGAAAAAATGGGGCCACCGACAGGGTAATCGCTTCACCAGCGAGGGAAAAACGTTGGCGTCGATTAATAAAGAAGCGTGGCCGTCGTCGCCGTTGAAATTTCATCGAGATCGTTTAATAAGCGTCTATAATCGTCCGCGGGAGAAAACTGTCGACGAGCGGTAATATTTCTCCGTTCATGATTCTGCTCTACCCTATCCTGCGATTGCACTGAATTTAATTTCATACCTCGCCAAAATATGTATATGTTTGAGAACGTTTCCCCTCTTTCTCCTTCGGTGTTCACTGTCCGCGGGATGTGTAATTTTCGAGTAGTTTCTAATTAATGACTGATTGGCAGCTCAGCGTTATTCCACCCCTTGCTAAGGCTCCTTTTTCACCACCTTTGTTCCAGAAATCCCTCTGCCCTCTTCGCGTCTGTCGTTCTCTCTCGACACCTCCTTTAGTCGCCTCTCTTTCTCATCTTCCTTCTCTCAGTCTCTCTCTCTCTCTTTCTCGTTGTCTCTCTTTCACGTCCTCAAATTCTCTTCTTTTCTCGCGCTGCCCCGCAGGCGAGCCGACGAACCCATCATTCGACATCGATTAATTCGTTTCTGTTCCCAAGCGGGCACAACGAGGTCCCTCAAACGTTCCATTACGGCAATCCAAAGAAGAGGAGGAGCAGATCGCGGACCGCTTCGAGGAAGTAATTAACATCGCAGCAGCCCGTGAACCGCGAAACTTTCGTTCAACCTGTTTGAGACAGGCTAGATCTTGCGTAGCGATGGAAACAACAGCGAGGGGTTGTTGTTTCTTTCAAATGAAGCCTCGAGAACGTTTTGCCGAACCCCTTGGCGTTGACTCGCGTTCCGTTCCAATGTGGGAGGTTGAGGGGGTATGAAAGGAGAAGTAGCAAAAGCAGGAATCGCCCCCATAAGCGATCTCCAACCCACTACAGGATCCAGCGCTGATCTGAGGTCGGTGGAGGCGAGTATTCGCTACGAAAGTGCGTTTCATTTCCAATCCGTGGGACAAGAAGGACGGATAATCGCGGTTCCCGTTGGGGTTTATTTACCCCACGGAAGCAGCCTCTCGAAGGAGAATAGGGTGCTCGAGGGAAGGGTGGGAAAGGGCGCGCTGGTCCAAAGACAGAAGCCGGACCCCGGTTGGCAATAAAACCGAATTCGAAATTTTCCAATGAATTATGTCGGCTTTTTCCCTGTCCCCCCGTGCCGGCGGTCGACGTGAAAGCACCCCCTTTTGGTCGGGGTGCATTCAGAGGATCATAGAAGTACGGAACCAATGCGTGCACGCACGCACGCATGCATGCACGCACATTGCGCTCTCATGCGCTCTCTTGCGCTCTCTTGCTCTTTCTCTCGATAAACATCTCCCTTCATCTGGCCCGCGATCTCTGTCTTTCTCTGTCCGTCGAAGGCAGGAGAGGGCAGAGAACGTAGCGAACGTAGCGAACGATCAAATAAAAGCCCGTGTTTTCCCCGATATTGAACCCTAAGCTAAGCCTAACCTGCCCCAACCTCCGCCTACCGCAACGTGGCCTGGCGTACAGCGCGTAGGGGAGTGCAGAAGGAGGAAGCGAGAGGGACTGCTGGAAGAGGAACGGAACGCTCGCCGGAGGTGGAGGAGATGGCGGAGAAGCAGGGGGATGGGGAGTAGGTGTACGGGGGTGGCAGGTAGGGGGAAGCCACCCCAACTGCGGTCGTTGACCCCACGCACACCCCCAGTCCAGCCAGAACCCACCCCTCAGGGCCGACGACACTGGTGCCGTCTCACGGAAAAGTATTGCACTCGCATTGCAACCCCCTTTCAGAACGTCCCTCTGTCTCCTCGCTCACTGTCGCCGCCCTTCTTCTCTCCCTTCTTCTTCCCGTCTCCTCTTCCACCTTCCTTCCTTCCCTCTTTCTCCACCTTTCGCGCTTTTTCTCCCACCCTCCCACCCTTCTCCTTTGCCGTCTTTCTCGCGCGCCGCTTCCTCGTCCTCGGGCTTTTTTTCGCCGGCCCACCCTGGACCTTGGGGCTCGTATCCCAGGATAACGACTCGGCGGGAGGAGGAGTTCAGGTGTGCCGGGACGAGCCCTTAATCTTTCATCGATTCGTCCAATTTTTCCACGGCGACGACGCAGGCGTTTCGCCGGCTACGAAATTACCTCCCCCCCACCCCCCCGCGAATCCCGGCCCTTTGACTTTCAGGACAATTAAACCTCCGCTCGGATGGAGAATTTCTAGAGAATTCGTAGAAGACTCGTAACGACTCCAAGCCGAATCCCTGAACCGCGGATGCTGTTATAACGTGAAACCATCGTTTCCACCCCCATTGTCTCGCACACACGCACAGGCGCGTGCACACGTCTACGCGTCGAGTCTTACATTCCTGTTAATTAACGACGGATAGAGGACGCGGTCCGCTCGAGCAGGAAATGGAGAGGTTAAGGAATTTCCAAGTGCCGTTTCGGACCGCTCCCCCTCGACGAACTGAATCTTTGTTCGGAATCGAAGCCGCTGCACGGGGATCTCTCGTGCAAGGGGTATTTATCGTCGCTGCCGGCTTGTCGTGAGAGAGCCTGCTAGTCTCCATTAACGCAACAGTTTATGTCGGCGGCTACAAACGCCCGCTGCGCATCGACATTTTTTATGGGGGGAGATCGGCAAAAGTTGAATGAACGATATCAAAGGGTGCCGTTACGAAAATTCACGAGCGAACCGCCGCGCGCTACCGCCGCCAGAGAGAGAATTAGAGAGAGAGAAAGAGAGAGAGAGAGGGAGAGGAGAGAAAAAAATGTTGCTCGTCGAGGCGCGTGCATTTACTACGTCGCGTAATAAAGTGAAACGCAGCGATTCAATGGCCAAGCCGTGGCCAGGCGTATTGAAAAAAAGGGGGCTACTATTCGAAACCTTAAAAGATGAATATTTATACCCCTGCCCGTATGGAAAGCCGACCCCCGTCGCCGTCTAATTCGTCCAACCAGCAAACACCGCTATCCCGAAAACTTGCCCAGGCTTGGCGTTCGCTTGGAAATCCACATCCGGTTCCACCCCTGTCGCCCCGTCTTTCACCCCGTCTCCCTTAGGAGCGCGCGACCAATTTGCAGATAGGGACGCCAGCATCGCGTGTGACAAATCGTTGCTTTCTATCACTACGAAACGAACGTTAAACATCGTCAGCCACTCGCGCCTATCGATCTCGAGCGCGTAGTTTCGGGCATCGCGGCGCGTCGCAGATGTTTCGTAGTCGTTAAGAAAGCCGCGTGGCCGAAAGTGCGCGCTGATCGGCGATTTCTCGATCGAATTGGCCGCGCAACGCTTTCACGGGGAAGCGGCGACGGACAAAGAAGACCGACGGTTCTCATCGCCTCGCGGAGGAAAGAGGATTGTCAATGGCATACTAGAAAAGTTGCGAGGAAAAGTTTTATTGTCTAGAGCCATGGCCGATTTGTTATCCAACCGTGCGGATGCGTACGTGCGCCGCTTTTGCTTCCGGGTTAGGGCTCTGCAGGGTGTTGTTCAACGACCTGTATCGGTACACCTTTTTTCTACGCGGCATCCACGCTCACCGGCGACGTTCTTTTTCTTCGTCGACAATCAAGAACTCATCCGCAGCCAGCCGGGGCCGCGACTCTTGGAGATTGCAGGTGCCGGTGACATAGGCCAGGCGCGGATCCATCTAAATCACCCCCGTAACCAGCGTCGAAGCGCAACGCTCGCGAACGCCCACCCCCGAATCATTTCTTCTTCCACCCTTGATCGCCGCGCCAACTTAGAGACCGTATCGTTCGCCAAACGCATTTTCGTTCGGAGGAAGGAAGTTATTCGATTTCGAATGCACCCTCCGCGGCGGCGCTATTTTCATCGACAGCGTGAATCAGGAGCGCCGTGCGTGACGGTACAACCTGTGGTTAAAAATTGATTACCATCTCGAAAATCCAAGTTTCCCCCTTTTCCCCGGGAAAAAACGGGTGGATTGGGCTGGATCGAGGATATCGTGGACGGTGCCTGTTGTCTCGTTTAAAGGGGTCATTCTGGTTAGACGGTTTGAAAAAATCGATTTTTTTACATTTCTTCAAGAATGTAGAGGAGACCGAGGCTAATTGACTAATTTTTGTAATTAGGCCATTGGTATTTTGTTGACTTGCTGCATTTCAAAAGTTCACAAACATTAGGTATACAGGCTTAATTTTGAAAATCGGTTTAATTGAGTCTCGGTTGTAGATTTTATTGTATTCAGAGTAGTGAGACGAATAAGTCGACAAGTCCCGGTTGCGGGGTTAGTTGACAACCTACTTTTAAAAACAAAAATAGCACAGAAAAAAGCAGAAATACATTGATTCTTGCATTTTGCCCGCTATTTTGCTAATTTTGAAGACAAAATCACTAATTATAGTCCGAGCGATGAAATCACCTGCATGAGAGCGATGCATGAATTTTTCACTATGTCATCAAAAACGCCTTCAAAAGCATTTTAAAAACAATAATTTGATTACTTTTATATTCTTTATTTCCTGTAGAAACGTAGTTTAGTCAATAGAGAAAAGTTACTCCATTACCATAATTCCTTTCTTCGCAATAATTTCCTGAAAATCGCTCAGTTTATCGGCGCGCTTACCAGAACGATCCCTTAAGGGGGTATACCCGTCTGAACCTTCGGAAAATGTGTACATTTTGTGGATTTTTTTTTACAAATCAACGGCATTGATGCAGATTTTCCGTTTTTTTACTATCTTTACATAATATCATAAACGGCTCAAAAAAAGTTTCATTTAAAAAGCTATTGTTTTTGGGAAATTATGGATACATATCCGAAAGTCTTTCGATTTTAGACGGCTAAACGGTGGGCCTACAAACTCGCGCTACGTTCAACCAATTCGTTTCCAATTTTGCATGCAGGATCGTAATAAGATTCCACATCGTCCATCGATTTTTTTTTATTCCGATTCCCCGTGTATTATTTATAAAGAAAAAAGGTTACATTTTCTCTTAGAAAAATGTAACTTTACCTTTGATCTCTCACCATTTCTTTATTTTCCAAACTTTTCAAAATCGGCCCCGATGGACGATAGTTATTGACATACTTCATAAGAAGATTTTATTATTTTCTAATTCAGACACGACATACAGCTGTTTCTACGCCCACCGTTTAGCCGTCTAAAATCGAGAGACCCCCTTAAACTGCGCAACGGCTGCGCGGGCTGTTTCGTCCAACAGCTATCCAAACCATTAATAATATACCTAATTCAAGGGACGAAAATGTGGAACAAATGTGTAAATGTCTTGACGGACCCCCTGTGTCTGCACGAGAGTCTCCAGATGATTACAATGGGTCGTTGAACCCGTCTGGATGCCCCCGACAAAGGGACTATAAAATTCATCGATCGAAAGCTTTTCTGTCTGAATTCTGTATTGGTAATTGCGGAGTAAGTGTACCTAACAAATCGGCATGTATAATGTTTGAAATATCGTTCACTTGGTATGAATCAAGCGAAAAGCAACGATCTCTCACTCGGGGTTATTCGCCTGTCTTTTAAAGACGCGTAGACGAGCGTGCGAGCCGGAGAAATTCACGTGAAACGTGCGCGCGACTCACGGAGGGACGACCTACCCTAAATTTGCGTGTCTCGAGCGGCGCGGCCCAACTTTTACCCCCTGAAACTTTCAACCCTTCCAGGATAACCCGCGCTGACCTACCCCTACTGATTGACCACCCACCGCCGGATTGACTACCACCTGACCACCTACGTGATTTATGTACGAGCGGCGCACGTAGACGTAGGGGCGTCGAGACCCCTCTTTCCTTCTTAGCCCTTTCGAGAACCACTTGTCCCGCCGCGCGTCGGAGAGAGGGTTGAAAAATTCCCCCCGCGATTATACCCGTGCCGCGGCACACCGCGGCAACGCGTACTTTTCGGTGCAAAAACCTGCCACGGACTTCTTTAACTGTTTTTTTTTTCTTTTTCTATTTCCTTGAATACCGTGGAGACAGTCGATGAAACTTTCCTCTTCGGCGAGACAGGTAATTGCGGCGCATGGCCGTACGAGGTGCATAATCGGTTTCGCTGCAATTTATTAATATCATTTGTCGCGCTCGTGGAGGAAGTGGGGCAGGGTGGACGGTGGACGGCGTCGAAGAGGTAAAGTTGCTACCCCCCAGCTCTGCCTCGCGCCCCCTTTCCCCGAGAGTTTCGGTATAATTACCGACACTGCACCGAGAGCAATCCCTGGTGATCTAAAATATCCTTCTCTTAAGTTCCCCGCTAGGTCCACTTAATTCCGCGGAAGTTAATTAAGAACGCGGGCACCGCTCTAAAGTAGCCAATTTAAATTACTTTTACGAGTCCTTGGGCGCGCGCCGCTCGCCCCGAAATCCATCGACCGTCCCCGGTCTCCTCGGGAGAGGCATCCTTGGACTTACAGGTCGCAGCTCCAGACAGGAAGTACGCTTCGAAGGAGGACTACGTATACCTATACGCGGTCCCCTTCCGCGTGGCCCGCCGATCGATCGATCTACTGGAAATTTCAACTTGCAGCGCACGCGATGCTCTGCCGTACAATTGTCCCAGCTAATCAATTCCCCCGAGCGTTCTCTCCTCGGCATCAACTGAATCGAATCCGCCTCGATACGAACACGCCCATCCCTCGTGGACAATCGGTCGCAAAAAGGGGGGGGGGGAGGAGGTTTCTCTTAAATTAGGCCTCCGAGGACAGGTGAACAACTCGGAGAGAAAATTCGTTCGAAATTTTCGGTGGCAACCCTCGATCCGCGATGCATACCTGCCCCCAGCTTGTCGTAGCGATACTCGCACCCCCGGCCACCCCTCTGCGCGCCTTTATCCGTGCCACTAAATTACTACCGGCTGCCTGCGAAATTGCTTTCGTACGTAGGTACGTAAAAGAAAAGCGTGGTCCGCGACGGTCGATACCGGGCCGAAAACAGGGGAGGGTCGCATGCGTCTACGCGCGAGCCTCGGCTTACGCACCCGACTTCCTCTGAGAAACGAGGGCCGGAAGAAAAGGACCGATGCCGAGCTTCCGCCTGGATCTTGTGCGCGGGAACGCAAGAGCCGCGGCACGCGCAACCCCTTTGGCTTCTTTACGCGCGGAACGCTTCCCAACACCCCAAGATGGGAATCCTCGGGCCGAGACGCGTGGAAAGGCGGATCGTTTAGCGGCGGGTCCACGTATTATTGGCACTAAACCGCGATTGCGTCGTTAGGGGGCGGGAAGGGGTGGCCAGGACGGAAGCGTTGGCCGCTTTAATTATTCCGGGGACGGTTGCTCGCGCGACAGACAATCTGGCCGCGGCCGGAATTACTTGGGATTAGCGAATTTTTCCGGCCTGCTGGCGAGGACAAGATACATTTTTGAGCGACGACGGGACGTCGGCCCTCATTAAAAGTCCCTTAACAAAACTCATTAGCGAAATTCGCTTCGGGGAATGGGTTACGACAACGACGCTCGCCGTCCTATCCGTAAGTTTGTTCGGAAAGCACGTCGCGTTGTGTGTACGGTGCTTTTTGCTTCTCGAATTCGCCGGATGGCAAAAAACGTTTCGACGTCCGATCCAAACGACCGCCACTCGCGAATTATATAATACACGATCAGCTAGCGCAGTCGTCGCGGCGTGGCGCGCTCGTTGGCAACTTTGTTCTCTGGCTCCGGCTCCCTTCGATGTCTCTCCAGCCGTGGCGTGCTCCACAAAGGGACTGTAAGTACTTGTTGCTCTCTCGAAATACACGGAATCGTAATTCCCTCTCTCGGCGCTTTTGTCCCTCTCGTGCAGACCCCGTCCCGTCGAGCGCGCCACCGCGATTTCGAAAATCCCGATATCCGTGCTCCAACGATCCACGTCGCGGAGATATCACCTGATCAGAGTTCGATCTATCCGTTTAGCGTTATCGATCGTCGATGAGGTCGGTGTTCGAATCTCACACCGCTAACCTTGCCGTTCCTTCTGAGCAGATGTTTTCAAGATACGGAACATCAACGATGTCCTTTTGACGCTGGAGGCGTCTCAGGACTCGCCAGAAAGTTACATATTATGTGTAGGGGAAAGCGGGGTAATTTTAGACAGTGTAATAATATTCATCGTTTCCATGAATATAGCGGTCTTTTGTAGTAAACAAATCCGTGAGTGTTCATTTCGCAACGTAAGTTTATAAGAGTGGTCCAATTTTAAGGAAGGTAAATTAGTACTTGGAATAGATATGGATTATTAATATTAATTTCATTAAATAGAGGAATGTTTCTACTTTCGAACTGACATTTGGTTTTTGGTGATATATAAATTCAATTCAGTGTATTAGTTCACCTATCTGAACATGTGTTGCGGCAATTTTTAACTTTTAGCTTTTAACATTGCTTTTCTCTGGCTTCGATGCCACTGACATGTAAAAGAATTATGAATACGGCAGAATGGAACCAGGAATATTTCTTTACACACTTTAACATAAAAGAACACAAAGGGGAGGTAAAACGAAACTGAGAAAAAAACTATATGTATATGGAATCGAGAATGTGGTCCATAGGCACGTGAAGAATGTTCAGGATGAGATATCTCTGAAGAATACATTTGTGACCAGGGTTGCTACCTCTCCGGTTTTGGCCCAGAGACTCCGGGTTTTGAAGCAAATCTCCGGGCTCCGGTTTTACTGAAAAAATTTCCGAGTTGTAGAAAAGATTGAGATAGAAGAGAGTCGTGCAATACCGACCGCTCTAAGTTTTTTGATTATATCTTGGGATTGAGTCGATAAAAATCAGAAATTCGAAAACGTGTTTGTAGTATAGATGGAACTTTGTAAGAGGAGGGAAATTATTTTTGGGAAATTTAATAATAAGAATTGATAATTCGCAAAACTAAAAAATTTGTAATTTCTAGGAAACGAAAAATTGTCGTCCAGTGCCGACCAACTATTAAATTAGTATATTTTTAGTTCTAAATGATTAACGATGCTAATATTTTTTTAAATTCTATTTGTACAAACTGGCAAGTCAAATAATTAATATTCTCTTGATCTATGCATTCGACGTGTTAGACTAGAGATAGTATACATAATAGAACAAAATCATTTACTTACACGAAAAACAAAAGTTTAGCTTTGAAAAATAACTTTTAACCCACTGAATGTTAAAAGTATATCAACGTATACCTACGTTTAATGCCTCACAACATCGAGAGCAATGGAGTAAACAATATGACCTCGAAATAAGTTATAGAGAATTGTGATTCTCGTTGATTAATTCAAATAAAGTGCTAATATCTGGTCGAAGAAGCGAGAACTAGCTTTGGTCGGCACAGTACGCTGGTCGGTACTGCACGACTCTCCCCTAATAAGAAATTGTGGTATTATACAGTGGTATCAATTTTGTATACTACAATATTTATTAATTAAAAAAACAGATACTTTTAAATTCTGAATTATTGTCTGAACTTAAAAGAATCGCACATCTATTTTCTGGATATCCGAGAACATATTTTTTTTTTTTGCTTTTTCCATCTCCGAGTTTATATTTACAACCTCCGGGTTGGAATCTTGTACGGCACTCCGGGATTTATATGGACTCATGTAGTAATTAATTTTAAAACAAAAAACAATATTTTCTTTTAGTAATTTAACAGTTTTTAAAAAAACATTATTTTCTTTTAGTAATTTAACTTCTTTCATAAAGTAACATCATGATAGAGTCCAGTGACCTTTTTTGTATTAACATTTCCAATTTTGTTACAACGTAAATATATGCTTTCTCGAACATACTAATACAGACTAGATACATCAAACTATCAATTAATACAAAGAAACTACGCAACGTGTAACCTGCTAAAATTTTATGGCATTTCTTGCTCGTGTAGCCGGAATTATCACGCTCTCCCCCATGTATACCTATGCCTGTGGTCCTGAAAAATGTTGCCCCCGCCCTATGCAACCGTGTCGTACGACCACGCGCGTGTATTACGCCCCGAAGACACCCGGCGCAAACTTGGTCGTACACCGTACAACCGAACCGAGTTCCCCCTAGGTGTTCGTCCTCTTTGCCTTCTCTTTTTTCATCCCCGTAGCACAGACATCCCCGTGTCCGTAGCATCTGCGCGTCCACGAACAACGCCGGCCACCTAGATGCATCTCCATCGCGAAATTGATCAGCCCCCCATTCTCCCTCCCCCGTCCAGCGTTCCCCAGAGAACATCCCAGGAAACTTGGCGTAGCGCGTACAACGGAAGCGAACTGCCCCGATGCTACCCACCGCCCACTCCACCCGCAGGACAGGCAGGGACAGGGAGGAGGGTGGGGGGGGGGGAGAAAGAGGAAAAGAAAACGTGGCTGGGTGCGTGGAGGGATGAGGCGGCAACGGGCGGCGGCGATAGCAATGGCCACGGTAGCCGTGACGGTCCTCGCGGAAAATTCATCCCTTAAGAAAATACAGGCAATAACCTCCGGATCCTCCTCATCGGTGGCGCACGGCTGCGAGAGGCGGTGGAAGGAGGGAGGGGGGTGGCGGGCGAGAGAGAGAGAGGGAGGATGACGGCGCGGGGATCGGAGGCGAAGGTGGATGGGACAAGGAGATGGGGATGGGTGGTTGGACGGTTCGGGGGTGGCAAGGTATGGCAAAGACGTTGCTGCGTAGAAGATCGGAAGGTTGCGGGAGCAGGACGGCGCGGAGGGTGGTGAAGAGGGTCGGAGGGTCGGTGGGCCGGAGGGACGGGGGTGCTGGGGGTGCTGGGGGTGTCGGAGGGTGTGAGAAGGGGGGTGCAGCGAAGGAAGGAGAACGAAGCCGTCGGCGTCTAGGCGCGGAGCGGAGAGGAGCAGGGCGCGGCGGGCTGGGCGGCGGGCGGGGGAGGAAAAGGTGAAGGTGGAGTACTCGGAAGGGGCGGTGGGTTAAAGGTAGCGGGCCAGAGCCTCACTTTATTTTTATGCAGTTATTGATCTCCGTAGAACCCGACACCCGCCGTGCCCACCCTTCTTCCTCCACCTCCTCCTACGCCATCTCCTCGGCCTCAACCTCCTGCCGCCGCGCCTCTTGCCGCCTTCTGCCGAGCCACCCTCTCGCCCTTCGCGAGAGCTAGCCTGCCGGCGAGTAACTAGCTTATCAAAAAATGGGCGTTGCCGCCTCTCACTGTCTCGTTCACTCTCCTTCCCTCGACCCCGCGCTCCTACGCCACCCTCTATCGGCCCTGTCGCCCTCTCTCTCTCTCTCTCTCTCCTTCCTCTCCTCTCCTCTGTCTCTCCCTTTCTCTCTCTTGCCACACGCAGGCCGTCTCCGTCTTATCCGCGAGCGGAGCGGGGCGCGCGCGCTCTTCTTCCCTCCAGCTTTCTCTTTCTTCTCTCGCATCGCATCGGTCGCTTCCTCGGTCGTTCTCTCGCCTCCTCCCGCGTATTCGCTCTTTCCACCTTTCTCCGCGTCTCTGTCTCTTCCTTCCTCGCGCTGCCCTGTTGGCCCCTTGCCGCGCGCATCCTCTCCCGAGGCCAAGGCCCTTTCTCTTCCTCCGCGTCGTCCGTTCGTCTCCGGGAGCGCATCTTCCATTGTGGCCCGCACACCTGCCACGTCGCAGGGTGGCCCTCGTCGGCGTGTCGACGCGGATGGTCGCGTCGGCGGGCCTACGGGACGCACCGGCGACGAGAGGGGCGAGAGAAGGGCCCGAGGCGAAGGGGATGAGGTGACTCTCGCACGGCGAGCGTCTCGCATATAAGATATGGACGGGTGCAGGCGGCGATCCGGTGGAGGAGATCAGAAGGGGGACACGCCGAGAGCCAGAGGAGAGAGAGAGAGAGAGAAAGAAAGAGAATGAGAGAGAGAGAGATAGAGAGAGAGAGAGAGAGAGAGAGAGAGAGAGCCGCGTGTCTGCCGAATCGGGCCGCCTCTCCTTTTCTTCCAGGGTGTGTCCCCGTGGCTTCTTCGATTTAGGGTAGGTTCGGGACTGACCGAACGAGCCGCTTCGCTCCCTCCGGCTCGTTATACCTCGTTGTTTCTTGGAGTTTCGCGCTACCTAGGCTGCACCTCCCGCCCTGCGTCCGTTCGGGTGGCCGCGCGCGCGTTTGGCTTCAACCCTCTCGTCGTTGTTCTCGTTATCCCGCGAAGACTGGCCACGTGCGCGCGTGTTCACCCGTACACGTTCACGCTCGAACGTGCGTTACACGGCGTACCGGCCGGCTGCGCGTTTATATGCGACGAACCCGATCGATGTCTATGCCCCATCCCCCACGGCGAGCCGCGCTCTCTCCAACCCTCTTGGTCCTTAATTACGCGAGAGGGACGAGTTACTCTTTTTTTTTTTTATTCTCTCGCTCGTCCCGACGAGACTGGGTATGACGGGCGGAAAGGCGACTCGAACGAAACCGAACGGGTTCGATATCGCCGCCCATCTCTCGAGCCTCGCCGAAATTTCCAAGTCTCTGTCTCCCATCTACCATGCACCCAGCTTCTTGCTGCCGGTGGAATCCGAGGCTCGAGGCGCAAGGAGCGTCGCGACGCTCGTACCGGAATGATTCGGCGCGACGTTTCCCTCGAAATTGGGTCGTTCGATGACAACGAAACGACGGGGTGGCAGGTAGCAGCGATTTCCGCCGGTGGTGATTATTCCGCTCGAACGGGATCGTTCGTCAGACAGCGCCTCGACGGGCTCGACGTGCTTCCGTCAGGATTTCGCGCGACTTCGATTGCGCAAATCGTGGATCCTTGAAAAAGTCTACCTTGGGAATGAGGCTCGAGGGGATGCGTGGGTGATCAGAGCGTAATAAATTTCAGTGAAAGCGCCGATACTTCCTTAGGACCTGTTAGCTCGAGATAAAGGAGGAATAACGTTAGCATTGTTCCCCGTATCCCTCGAGGCATCACTTTTCGTGCAGGTTTTCTATTAGTGGCGGTGCACTTCCGACAGGTGTCTCGGAGGAAACGTAGGCGAGGGAGGCTGCAGCGTAAGTGGCTCGATCGACTGTTACAGGAGCGATGACGAGAGAGGAACGTCCCGGAATCCGAAGTAACGGTACGCGCAATCAATAAAAAGGAACGCGAAACATCCGTCTCGTCCCTTCTCGTTGTAGACCCCCGTGTTTTCCACCCCTCGGCTACGTCGGCGAAGGGTCAATGTCCGATCACGTGGTAAAAAGGGCGAAAAGCGTTTCCCGAAGAGAAAGGACCCCAGGGCGGGGGAGGATAAAGCGAGAGCGAGAGAGAGAAAGAGAGAGAGACCCTGCGAAGGCAGGCGGCCGAAAACGTGGCAGCATCGTCCGGGCCGTCCGCGTTGCAACAGGCATCTGTTGCGATAGAAGATGCGATAGATATCGTGCTGCTAACATCTACACGCGCCTCTCCCACACACCTACGTGCCCCGTTTCGTCCACCGTGGCACCCATGCGCACCCACACGTCTCAGCGCTGGCCACGAGTTTACCTTTCCACGCGAGGATACTCTCCAATTCTCGAATTCGAGCCTTGCGAAAATTGCCACCTGTCAGCCTCGTCTTATTATCCATCTATCGTCCAGATCCCTGAATCGTTGATGGACCCACGCTGCCAAACGGCTCGTAATCGCGTAAACGACGCCGCTCCACGCGGACGGGTAGCGGAATAGCACGGCGCGTACTCGTTCCCGGACACATTCGCGTTACTGTCAACACACCGTCCGTTACGTCCATTCCATGCTATAATCGAAGTGTATGGGCGAGTGTGGGCGAAACGATAAAGCAAAATATTTACCGAGCGCCGCGGGAAGAGCTAATTAAATAGACCACGATTTACAGGCAGATCCTCGCTATTTTCGCGTCGTTTTTCGCGACGCGTAAAATCGACCGGTGTCAAAGCGCGCGGCACGGCGCATCGCCGCGCTACACTTTTCGTTTAATTAAATCGTAACGAGGTCCGAGACGCGTAAAACTACATTTCGCGCGTTACGCTAGTCGAGTCGGGTTGCCACTCTTCCCCATGCCCGCGCTTTTTTTCTGTGTCTCTTCTTTTAATGTAGGATAAATCCGGGAGACGCGGTCGCCCTAATATAAAATGGCTATTAAAACTAATATAGAAATTATTTATTTTATCAGAACAAATGTATATTTTCAGAATTTTACGCTGATTCAGAAAAACTGGTCGATATTTGCTTTAAGATCATATTTACTATAAATCAGGTTGAAAACTGAAGTCATGATATCTGACCACCGGGAGAAATGGTTTTCGTCGTTGGCAGAAACCACTCACATTATTATTCATGGAAAATTAACAAAGGATAAAGCAAAATTATTTATGAGTGAATACAACTACAGATTCATTGATATTTAATTTGTTTATGCTAAATAAGTAACAAAACACATCACAGAAAAAGTGAACTACCTACTGGCAATTAATAAGACAAATGAATACAAAACTGAATAAATAAACTACATAAACAAAAGTAATAATAAAATAATAATTAAAAATAAAAAAAATAATAAAAAATCATAACTTGACCATCTCTCGTTTCTGCGACGAGAGATTGTTTTCTCGTTAGCTGTGATAGGAAGCGTTAATACATGGTCAAATACTTTGGCTGCATTGTCACTCAATATCTCTACTATCTTATTATCCCAAACATTAAACGAAAATAAACTTAGAAGTATATTATAAATGCGATTCTGTACACGGCTGTTTCACAAAACAGGTTAAATGTAACCTCAATGTAGCTTTTAAAACCTATAAATCCAGAAAAACACAGAAAGACGGGAAATGACTCTATTCATTCAACTATTTGGCTTCTAGAGAAGTAATTGCTCTGCACTTTAGTATTTTTACGTAGATAATCTGAAATATAGCGACTCGACCAACTCTCCGGCCCGACCGCGTCTCCTGGATTTACCCTAGTTCCTAACCATGTTAATCAAATTAGAGTTGGGTAATAAATGATAAATATAAAATAGTATGATACTATGAAAATAATAATAATAATAATTTTTAACATCATGTATATATATTTTAAAACGTTCAATGTTAACATAAATAATTTTAATACGAAAATAGAATATTAAGTTTCGACTCTCTTTTCGACTCTGCCATATGCCACTGTGTTAAAATGCATCAACTTTACTTAATAATTTCTCGATAACTACGTGGTAAATCAATTTTAAACTTTGGTACAAGGGTTTCTCGTATTTCAAATTAGGTTTGAACGAAATTTGAAAGAATTCTTGAATTTAGTAGATTATTCAATAACTACCTTACCAGCCCGCCGCGCGGTGCCATCGCTTCTCACCTTTCGATCGGTTATCGAACTTGACTCGCCCTGGAACATCGGTCACGACCGTGTCACCGACGAGAATAGTAGGTAGGTAATTGTTTACATAACGAGAAGGAAAAGCTGATGCCTTCACTGCCGCGCCTCCAAGGTTTATTTGACAAAATTCGGTAACTCTGTTTTTTTTTTCAAACTGACACCCACCCGTGCCGGTATAATCTCCGAACGGAGGAGATAGTCCGCGCACGCGACGAAATCCCGTCATCCGCCGAATCGTTGGTCGGAAAATAAGCGTGGCCGCCACGAAAAAACGTGCCAGCCCATCCGTGGAAAATTGTCCGAGCGGAATTGTCTCTCTGCGGGCGACGGGGAAGGGCGGAGGGGAAGGGGAGGGGCGGGGGAGGCGACGCGAGAAGAGAGCGAGGGTGGAGGGAAGAGAAACAAGCAGCGAACATGACAAACAGACTGACGTGTACTCGCTGAAAGCATGAAAGGATAAACGAATAAAACTAGTATATTAAGGACGATAAATCCGTTTTTCTCCTCGTTTTTCCACCGCATCGGGTAATTAAAAGTGCTCGTCCGGCGGGATTAAACGCAAACCGTACCAAGTTCCGCGACGACGTTGATAGAAAAACGCCGGCTTTGTTTCGCTGAAACGGTAATTAATACGAGGACAAATGATCCGGGGAAACGTTGGGGGACGCGGTTCCAGCAACTTGCCCGGCGACACTGGCCCGAAAGCGCGAGTTCCTCGGCGATGCGAAGTTGGTCTACTTCGCGCCGAAGTTGCACGGTTCTATCGAGCGGGGACGGACTCTGAAAATAGGACCGACGCCGGGCGTCTAGCTTCTGACTTTCTGCTCTATTGTGCCGGGCACACCACCTGTAGAGACAGGGACAGGGGAGCTGGGACAACCTTGGGCAGTGTGGCGGTATCGATCCTCTATCCTAATGACCAACCAACGAGAGTAGTATGACCAACGACGCCGCCAGAAGTTTTCGCCTGAGCAGCGCCAAAAAGCAGGGAAACCTCGGTGTGCACGCTTAAACTGCAGGTTGGCGAGGTGTCGACAGACGCCGCCTTGGTGCTTCACGCCGCTGAAAATCTGCACTATGCATTATGTAGAGCGCGGTACACCTGTTGTGCCGGTGTTCCTCGGAGGGCGGGATCTACTCGACGAGCTAAGTAAGCAGCACATTCCTGCCGCGCTTCTTGGGGTAACGAAAGCGCGGCGGAAACGCGGAATGCCAAGTAGCTCGGGTAGAACCAGACCGATTCGGCTGGAAAGTTACACGGGGGTTGCATCGAATTACGACGATAATTACGTGTATTAAAATTCATTGCCTGTCGGACTACGCTTTCTGCAATTTACGCGAGACCCCTTCTCCCCCTGGATCTGTTTGCTTTTCCACGCAGTTGCGGGACGGAATCGAATTCGATCGCGATGTTTCTTTCCTAGCTACATAAATTCCCCAAACAGAATCGCTAACCTACGACTTCGGGATACTGTAGGAATAGGTTTCGTAATTTCAATAAATTCGAGAGTCGCGGTAAAAATTCGCCTCGAAGTGATAAAAGGACTTGAACCCGCGATTTTCGGGTCCTCTCTGCGCTACTGGCCAGTTGACTTATGGAGATTCCTGATCTTACCCTACTTTCAACGAAATTTCTAATGTCATACGAATGCTCCGTGCGTCTATTGCCGCGTCAGAGTCGCGCGTTATGTTCCCTATTGATTTCATTCGTGAAAGGGCCACGTACCGGGACCGAACTCGTCCACCCAACGAAGCAACAAGAAGTTTGACGAAATCGAGATTCGACGCGCGAGCCACCCGCGTCGCTATGTACACAAGACACACGAGCATCGTCGACACGGTGCAGTGTTATCATAACCTAGTAACGCCAAATATTGATTTTGACACGTACACGTGACGAGCTGCTAGGCGTTCGTATATAAACGCGGAGCGAGACAGAGCGGCCCGGGGCGGAGAGCGAGACGAACGCGGAGATATTTAAGCGTTCATATTCGTCCCCGCACACGTCTTCGCGACTCTCCGCCGCGTACATCGCGTGCACGTGTGCCTCCGTGCGTGTACCAGCGTGTATGTGCGCGCGCGGCGTGCACTGCCACGTGGGGGGACACGCACACCAAACACCTACGGTCGCACACACGTGGCGCGAGAAATCATTCCAATGCCTGTCGATTCACGACAAACCGTCGTCGTGTTCGCGTCAAATTCATCTACCCACACCGTCGAAAATCCGCGATCGCGTACGCGTGGGTGTCGGACGCGACAGCAGTCGACGGCTCCTATCGACTGTTACAAAACGGCCGGCCGAAACACTGTCGTCGCCGACGGTAATCGGAGACTTTTCGGGGAAACGGCATTTCAACGGATCACCGTTATTCGCCGAGTATTTTTATTCGGTGTGCACGAACGTCGGTCGGCAGGGAAAGGAACGTTTAGGTCACATCGACTGTAAAGATGAATGGGTATCGTATGCTGCTGGCGTGATCCGTTCAGCGTTTGTTAAATGTATATTAACTACGGTTTATCGTTCGCCGGCGAATAAATCGTTGCCATTCAGCTTTCCAGGCGATGTTTTCGCATTCGGTTAGTACGCCTTCATATACGCCATGTAAAAGGAGGTCATGGTACAACCAAATAGCAGTAATAACACAACTATGAGTCGGCTCCACCACCAGCCTGTTCTAAAACGTGGAATTCATAGAAAATCAACCCGCGAGGATTTAAACGACATCTGTTCTAATCTTACCAACCAGCGAAACATTTATGTGCAAACTTCTGCATCACCTGTGCGCGAAGTGCATGAATCGTCGGTAAATGTGTGAGTGGGAAATTCGCTTTATGGACAGTCAACTCTTTTCCGTTTTACCAGCGTTATATCGGCGCGGGATCTGCTTTACCATCTGGTGCGATTTTTTAGTCTATGTTTTGATATATTTTTTTATATCTGTAATTGATAATCGAGCTTGTTTTGCTCACTTACTGAAGCGTTGTTGAGTTATTTCTGCGCTTATTATTTTATTACAGTTTTCTGCCTTAACTGATGACATTGACTTTAACCGTTAGTGAAAGTGCACGCCCCGCCGCCAGATGGCGAGACAAATCCGACTTCAGTCTGAAAATGTCAATATTTTCGAGACAACTCGACAAGTGTAATCTCCCTTCCATACGTAACAAGCAAATAACAACGTGCTCGGTAGGTTATTAAAATATATTTCTACAATACGTTACGGAATATTTGTCAAACTCTGGTCGCGTTACGATTGCTACTTTGTCGTGGGGAAAACAATAATGTCGGTTGAGCGGAAATGACGCTGGATTGCGGGGGAAAACGATATATTTTTAGCAAAAGTTCTTCGTAGTCTCGTTACATGTGCAAAATCACGAAAATTTTACGCGTAATGGTTGCGCAGATTTATCTTAGAGTAGTGTACTAGCGATAAACCGTTCGATCCAATAGAATAATGCAAGTAATTGTCGACGATAAAGCCTGGACTCGGCATGAATCCGCGAAAAATGAAACCGCCATTTTAAAGCGTTCAAACACCCGTGGCGGCACAACGTTCCGACGTGTCATGAGTAAATATATTTTCCAGATCGAAATAAAAGAATGTAAACGTGCCGATGGGTCGGGAAAATTTTTTAATATTTTTCCATGACCGATGCGAAATAAATTTATATGGCATTTTACCGAGAAATCTGTGTTGTAACGAACCTGCCAGCTTGGGTACATTCACTGCTGAAAGTACTCGTGTCAGGGACGTCGCGAGGTTTAGCTGGACGCTTCGGATGATAAAATCGCGCATGGCGCTTCCTGAGAAATATTTTCCTCGTGAAATACTGATAGGGTTTTGTGAACACAGTATCTCTCTACCACCGACGGTTAAAAAGTTATGAATTTCCAAAGATCATTTATTACAGGCATCCTTCGGAACGTGTTGAGCGATACTGTACCACTAAAGCGAGGAAGAAACCGAGTACCCGCTTCGACAGTCGCGGCCTATTAAAATATCGCACTGATTGGATACAATTATATGTGAATGTATGAATTTTTAGATACGATAAATACATATTTGTAGCATCGACTGGTCAGATATTTATGTATCTATCAGCCATTTGGAGCCGCTGCGTCCCTCGACCCACGAAATTCCTCGTTTCATAAACAGAACAGTAAAATTGTTGTAGACGAGATAATGAAGTCTACGATATATGTTTGTAGATGCATATAAATGATAGGGAATGGGACAAATCATTTGTTTTAACGACAAAGACGTTGGCAAAGTGTTGGCTGAAACAAAGCGACTGGGAAGGCGATCGACGTTTAATAAACGAGTAGCTTTTTTGGCATATCTGTAGAATGTATACTGATTGTCATATGATGCGACTATATGCCCGACGCTACGAATCCCGGAGTGGTCGGTTCGTACAGTCCGTATCGGCGAAATCGTCCAAAGGATCGCGTAAAATTCCATTTCGATCCGTTAAATCGCAATATTGCGCGTGGGGCGTCATGAGAAACTTGTAGAGAAAAAAATATTGACCCGATTTGGTGTATACAATGGCCCCGTGAAACGCCGGGCAACGATGTTATGGATTATTGAAGATATATTTTCTGGAAGAAACAGCACTGGCTATACGAGATGACTGTACCGTAGACGCCACCGGCAGCCACGAACGGTCGCTTGAGGTACCGTCGGAACAAAGAGGTTCCGACGAACGTGTTGGCGGACCATCGAAACAGGGTGGTTCGATCGCAAAATTACGAGTGGGGCGTCATGAGAAACTTGTAGAACGCAAAAAACTAACACGATTTGGTGTATATAGTATTCGTTTTCAACCAGCCCCCGACGAGATATCCGCATTGAAAGTTTCGTAAAGCTAACGTATATCTGCTCGGTGTTTAGGGTGACTGTACCAACGGACGCTACGGGAGTCCGCAGCCGGCATAGGTTCAGTTGGCAGCAGTACGCACAGCGAGAAGCACGACCATGGCCGATATCTCGAACGAAGAGCTTCGCAAGGAGATCACCGGTAAGTCACGATATCCTTCGATTTACTGAACCCCGGTAGTCAGTTATTGTAAAACTAAGGTGCTAATCGATCGTGCCGCGTATTATAGCCGTGTTCGCGAGTGGGAATACGTAGGAAATCGGGTCCTTTGCTCTTGCGACATGACGACTTTAGCGCGCACGTATGCGACGAAGTGGCGTGCCCCACGCCGGCCATTACACCGAGATACAACACTCCAATTTTCACCTACGTGTCGCTTCACCTAGATATCGGGCCGCGTTATCGTTCCGTACAATCGAATGCTAATTTTTTCAGAAAATTTTTCCATGCCCTGGAAAATTCTCGCTTCTCCCCTGGTTGTTCAGATACCAGTGCTTTCTCCTTCTTTCGCTCGTGCCATAGTATACGGTGTGTGACGCGTCTGGCTGTGGTGGCGCGCGCCAGAAGCCATCGCATGCTTCGTATCTCGCCTCTTTCTCGCATCTTCAAACACTTTTGCGCCGTGAAAACCGATCTCGGGGTGGACCGTGGCCTCGTTTTTCGCAATATTTCCACCGATCCAGATTCTTTTTTCTCATTTCGCCCGTCCAAATATAGTACGGTTCATGGAATTTTTGCTCGCTCGTTACGCTCGTAGTTACAACGTACGTATGCACTTTGTTGCCACGAATTACAATTCGCTTGGCTGCCGTCTTTTCCCGCCGACAGGAACGACCGTAATGCCTGGCGAGGCTTCGATAATGTTTCCTCTTTAGCGAGTCCCTTTTTAATCTTCGCTGTTTACTGCCCGGATTTTTCCTGAAAATAAAAAGTACTCTGCCGATCGAATCCCAAGTCGTGTGCTGTTAATTTCAACGATTTTCCGCCGTCCCGCGACCCGATGCACAGCTATGATCGATTGGCTGATGCAAAGGTGGCAGCATCACAAGTACGATTTCCTCGATAAATATCCGTCGGGAAGCTTACTTGCAGAAATCTTTTTGTTCGTGGTGCGGATGATAATCGGTGACCGGCACCGACCAGGCAGCGGCCATTTGCGCTCAATATTTACTAGGCACCCAACGCGGGAAACCACATTACCCCACATTCCGTCCCACGTATTTCATTTACGTTTACTCGTTGTAATACACAAATTCGACATTGAACTCCAATTCGCCTACTATTACTCACATTTGTGTTTATTGTATTTTATGAATACCCCTCCTGTGTGTATGTTGATGAAATATATGAATGATTTCTCGTATTAATTTAAATTTGATTTTATCTGTTGTTATAATTTTGGTTTTTAAATCAATAAGATTTTTAAACTTTTTGTAATTAAGTTGATGTTTATATTCCTTTTTTAAAGTGGGTGTTGATCATATTTTATGAATACCCTTCCTGTGTGTATATTGATGACGTGTAAGTTTTAGACTAGAGTGTTCATAAAAATAAATTTTATACCCGCTGCTCCAAAAGATGTAAAAAATAAGAAAGAAAGTTTGATTTAAATATGTGTTCACATGTTACTCGACTACTTTCTTTGCGCATCAATTGTTCACCTGCTTACGTAGAAAATTCTGTTCGAACTTTGCGTGTATTTGGCTCAAGAGGATGGATTAAAGTTATTGGAATTTTATGAAAGTGTATACAAGTACTTGGCAAGATTGTGCATGGAATAGGAAGTATAGATTATGAATGTAAGGAGCGCTTGAACACTTCAAAGTTTGATATACCAGGAATTTATGCGAGTTAAAATTTTGTTTATCATTATAGCTATCCTTAAGGATGCTGACCTTACTACAATGTCCGCTAAGAAAGTGAGGCTACAGATCGAGGGGAAACTTGACATAGATCTCACAGAAAGGTAAGAGTCGATTGAGAATTTTCAAAATACATTTGGATACGGCAGGCACTCTTATAGTCTTCATGGCTCTGGAGTTAGTCCGTCTTGTGTCCTAGATAAAAAAGAAGGAACTCTGCGTGGAGCTGCTCTTTTAAGCTGCCACCTCGTTCCTCCTTCGACATTTCCATCAGAGCCTAATCTATTTTCCAGAGAAATATGCCTGACATTTTTGCCAAGTAAAACACTTGAACTCTGTGCAGGAAAAAAGAAGTAGACAGCTTAGTAATGGAGTGCTTACAAGAGAAGCAAGACGGAGCAAAGAAGAAGAAGAAGACTGCAAGCGAAGAGTCTGAAGATGGTGAGGAGGAGGAGGAGGAGGGATCAGAGGAAGAGGAGGAGGAGGAAGAGAAGAAGCCAGCCAAACGAAGTCCCGCAAAGAAACCAGCAAACAAGCGTAAGAAGGGATCTTCCGACGACGAAGAGAGCGCGAGCGATGACGACGCCAGCGATGAAGAATATAGCCCAAAGAAACCAAAAGTTACCCCAAAGAAGGGTAAGCATATAAAAGAAATTGCTAATGTCGTACCCATTTATATAATTTCTGATCCTTATAAATTCGGGGTTATTAAATATTAAAGCAGGCAAGCCTGGAAAGAAAGGGAAGAAGAAGGGAAGCGATAGCGACAGCGACGAAGATTGGGGCAAGAATAAGAAGGCTCAAGGCGGCGGTGGAGGAGGAAAGAAAGGCGGAGGCAAAGGTAAGGGTGGCTACACTCGTGCCATCACATTGTCTCCAGAACTTGCCGCGGTTGTCGGCGCCGAGCAAATGGCTCGACACGAAGTCGTTAAAAAGGTTTGGAGTATTATCAAAGAAAGAAATCTTTATGTAAGTATCAAGCTCGACATCCTCCTGTTACGCATGCCATTCGTTGTCTTCCAGCGATCAGATATTTAATGCTTGCCCCGCTGTTTTTACAGGATCCTAAGAATAAGCAGTTCGCAATCTGCGATGACGAACTAATGAAAGTAATCGGGGTAAAACGTTTCAGAACTTTTGGTATGATGAAGTACCTGAAAAATCACTTTGTAGATTAAATCATCCCTGAGCCACGATCTCTGACAGGTTTATAAACATTGTATAACATATTCCAGGATGCAAAAGTGCATCTCTCCATCTTTCTCACACGATACATACATAAATACATATACATACAAACACACGAACATATTTCTTGCGACTTAAGACTTTAGCCATGTTTGCACACAATCCCGAGGTGGCCTGTTGTCCGTGGGCGAGCCACCCTTCGTCCCTTGCTGAATGCTCGCAGTGTAGAATCTTAATTTATGGGCATTATTAAAACCGCGGCTCGATGACATTGTGTAGAGGCAGGACTAAAATAATGCGTACGCAAATGATGACCCACAAGTACGAATTCGTGTCAGATTCGGTGAATATCGGAAGGCTACACGGTGGACGAAGGTCGGGCACCATAGGCGATCCGGGCGACTTCGGTAATGGGCGGAAACATTAAAATGGCCAATAGTCAGTAAGCTGGTTTTAAGTCAACGTATTCGGACTTAACGTTTTATCGTTTGCCTGGTGGTTCTCGTAAACAGCGCCCGTTCACCAAGCATGAAAATACGGTGTGCCCATTGTGGCAGTGAAATTTGAGCAGCAGCAAAGCGCTCGACATCGTTTTAAAAGCGGCCTCTTTTTATTTTATTACGTGACACTGATTTGAACAAACGTAACGATTGTAATATGATATCGATGATAATTATTCTCGGGGATACATAATATGTTTTACGTTGTACACGAATTTTCATTTCTTCTTTTTTTTTATCTTCGAATTCCTCGACTGCCGCCTATGTATCACACACTATTTTCATCCTTTTTCTTTTCCAACGTTGATTAATTTTTGGCCAACGGATGTAACAGAGAGATGAATAATTTTGTCCCCGAACGAGGAAGATACTGTGGTACAGTTACAAAAGAGTGCGGTAAAAAGAAAATAAAGAGAAAGACGATGCGAAACAAAAAAATCAACATCCTGTACCTCTTCTGTATAATAGCTACATTATACACTGAAATTATAACTAAGCGAAATTTAATTGTATTATCATGTAATTACTAATTATTGTCGTAATATAGGTTTCTTGGTGTAAAAAAAATTGACCTAACTCTTAAGATTTAATGGTAAAGTGATGGTGTATTCAAGCGAAGGTACGATGTATGCATATTATAAAGGTCACACTATGCGCAGCACTGCGCAATGTTGAAGTGTAGAAAATAAGATATAGGTTCATTGATGCGAGGTACGGAAGTTAGTAATCCTGGCGTGGATGTCCAATGCCTCGACGTATGGGAAAAAATTCGTGTATTTTGAATATAAAATTAATGAACGCTGGCCTAAAAATCCACGAATGCCACGAACAAGAGAAACAAATTCCAACACACACATTTGACAGTAACGAGAGAAAACAACGGAGCACAGGTGAAAAAAGAAAAACTTAAACGTGTGTACACGGAATGATAAATTATAATGCCAGTTTGTTTTTTCTAAAGGGAAAGAAGTGCGAATTGTCCTTGATATTCCGTGAATGTATTTGAGATCATTAAAGGATATTGCTTTCATTTTTTTTAAGAGTGCCCTTTATACATTAACTTCCTGGAGAGAGCGACTGTCCGAATCCTGTTCTATCCGGCTTGTCCATTCGCATTTATAAAAGGCTCTCAGAAATATGCATAAATCGCGCTGTTGATTCATTAATTCATAAATGTTCAAGTTCATCTTCCAAGAAAGATAAAACGTGTTGATTGTCGTCGCGTCTTCCCCGCAGGCCATAAATGTAAGTTAAGAGTTTCTTCGTATTCGTATAATTGTCTCTTCTCGTTTGGACTTCTTTGTCTCTGGGCGGCGCAGCTTGCACATAAACGCCATATCGGAAGTTCGACTTGTACGTTTGCGTACTTCGCGTGGCGCATCGACTTATGTTTGCCTGAAAGTGGAATAACGTTTCCTAGCCTCGTAATCCTCTCGACCATTAATTACCATTATAATTACCAAATGCAACGCTCTTCTTCTTAATTCCCAGATGTTCGAGGTGTAATCTTTATCGTTGCAGGGTGGGAGTATGTGCACGTCCGTCTGAACCGTTTGATCCTGGCAGGTCTTCAGCAGCGGCCCCTCTTCCGACAACCTGTACACGGTGCCGTGAATACCATGCTAATTTAAACGCAATTTGCATCTGAATACTTACACCTCTTGCGCTTTCAGAGCTTCAACGTCCTCGTACAATTGGAACAGGTACACATACTCCAGGTGATTGCGTATAAAATCTAGTGCCTCGTAAACGTACCTGCCGGCGAGGGAATTTTATTTAACGTTACCGTTCGTGCTTTCATGTCCCTGCTACTTATCTGGATCTGCCCCGAAGTTCAGGGCAGCCTGCTTCGAGCTGAACACATAGTACTTTCCCCTCCATTTGGCGACTCCGTTGTTCGGATTTCCCGGCATCAGCGCTCCTCGCCCGAAGACGAACGTCCACGCGCAAAATCCTAGAAACTGAGAGTGAATTAATTAACCTAAGTAAGTCACGTTCGACGGGAGGCACCGGTGCTGTGCGTAATCATCGATTCCGCTACGCCGCGCGCGTCATCCCACCTCCAGATTTATGTTCTCGAAATCCTTGGTATCGTTAGGGTAATAGAGAGTGCATGGGCCGCAATCGACTGCAAGGGACACCATGGTTCAGTTACTACACCACGTGCAGCTGTCCGAAAACAGTGGATATATAACCCGTAGATACATTAGGATCCGTTTTGTTACCTATTGTCGCGCCCATGGATCGTTCCAATCTCTCAGCGTCCGTGAGAACTTTTTCGATGGACAGCATGTCGTTCAATATCGTTTCGTCGTACACGTTAACGGTCTGCGAATACAAGCAACGTTCAGGTGAATACCGCTAAGCACGCGAGATCGCCTTTAGAATTATTACCTTCGTACTCAGGCTTTGTAATTCCCAAAGGAAGTTGTTCACGCTGCTGAGTATGATCACTTCGTCTTGGAGCCCCATCCATATATCAGCCAGGTCGATGAATTGCGGCTGATCGAATCGAATAATGTGATTTCACGGTGGTGAAATTAGTATCCTCGGGGAATGGAATAAAAAGCTCATGCTTACGTATACTTGGACAGTGGGGATGGCAGTTCTGTATCTGACGGTGTCGTGGAGCTTGAACAGACGCCCTTGAAGACGTTCCACCAGACTTTTTACCTCTTTTTCGCTACGTTCCGCGTCGCTCAACAGTTTCCTGCGACCGAAGGAACGGCGATTATTTATCGAGGCCGACGTTCAAGCTATCGCTACCAAGCCCTAAATAACCTGACGTAGACTTCTTGCTGCCGACTCGCAGCCAACATCTCGATAGCCCACGTTACGTTCTCCTTGGAGAAAATACCGAACGGTATTATGTCCCATGTTATGAGAGCCCTGTCTAGGGCTGTGGTAAACTTGTAGATCTTTAACATCAGCTGCTCCAAATACTCCATCACGGAGTCGCGGGTCCTTTTCGTCGCTTCTTGCAGAATAGAAGGCACTACAGAGGGCATTATATTTCAGAGAACTTGGCTATTTAGTCAACCTAGAATCATTAGGTATTTACGATCATCGATGCCTTCGCCACCCCGTTGGCAGTCTCTGTTAAACAGTCGTATTCCCGCCACAGTGCACATCAGTTCCATTAATTGCTCTTCCTTCTCACGCTTCGACATCCTCACGTACTGTCCCAATTCGGAGGGTTGAAACACGCTCTGGAGGGCTACCGAAACTTCTCTAAGAAACGAATCCGTGAATGCCACAATTATTGTTATTATCATGTTGAGCTCGGCGCCAGATATTTGTTACCGAAGTACAGAGGGTACGGTGGGACTTCCAAGACCGCTCAAGACGGTGATGACCAGCAGCATTTTTTGGTACAGTTTCTGGGCCTCCTCGTTATTGGCGATCTTTTCAGTTTCGCAAATTTCCGCCACCATGGGTCCGGTTTTTTTATGCAAACGTAGCCTGTGTCGCCTAACAGTTTCATCTGAACGAATACAGCGGATGTAAGCTTGTGCGAAAGGGTTCAACCGAAATCGGAGATTATTTTATAAATATAACTGTGACCTCTCTCGTGATAGTGTTTGGCAAAGTACAGCTGGTTCTTGAGAATCGTCAAACTTGGCTTATCTTGGTCGCATATCTTCTCCGTTATCGCCTGAACAATTCTCTCGTTACACGCCTCGTCGTCCGCTTTAATTCCATAAGCGGGGTTTAACTGGAACAAAGTGAGCTGCGACGAGATGGAAAAATGTCATATTAACGATCGCTCAGGTTAACTGCAAATTAGAATTCGTTATTGGGGTACTTGCCAGAAAGGAAGCAAAGTCCTTGGTCGTGTGCACGCCGGCTTCCTTGCACTCGTTCACTATTGCCCTTATTAGCTCTCTTCGCAGGTCTTCCATTACTAGTATCGCGTCAGTAAGTAACTGACGCGATTTCTACTATTCCTGGTCCTTGACTGGCCCCGTGCAGTTTGATCGATACTCGAGCATCCCTCGGAAACGCAGTTTAGTTATAAAGTACAGTTGTATAGTAACTACGAACACTCAAAGAATTCGCGAAGAATTCTGATTTGGAGTCACATAATTCCTCTGCTAAATCCGGTCCACTAGGAAAAGAGCAGCCAAGTAATTCTTTTGTTTTCACATATATCTAAACGTATAAGAACATACTTTGCGTAATTCCAACAGCTTAAAAACATGCCCCATTAAAACTACACAAATTATGTTCTCGACTTACTTACGCATCTTTTATTTTTAATGTATTATCCGCTCTAATATAGCAGTGGAAGAAAGGCTGACGTTCGCGAAGGTCAAGGAAAAAGAAATCGATGTGACCACGGCGTATATCGGAAGAAAAAAGAAAAAGAACAGAAGCAAACGGAGTAATTGCGAAACGCGTGAGATGGACGAATAATTGGCGGTTCAAACGGGGCTCGTATCGGCGCGCTACGAGCTCGGTCGGGCTCGGCTCCGCTCGCGCACGGTCGCGCGCATCGATGGCTCGATACGCGCCGGCGGTGGGGGTAGCGGTGTCGCTCAGAGGTGTCGCGTCAGTCTTGAGCGACGGTGCAGTCGGGTCGGGTGGTCAGTACGGTGTGGTGTGCGCGTCACGAAAGCGAATAAAGAACACGGAACGCTAGAGCGCGACGAGGGTTGTGTCATGACGTTCGCGTGAACACTGGTGCACTGGGAATCGCCGACGCCCGAGAACCATGCTGAGGGATACCTGGTGCTGGCCTCTCCGATCTACCCTGGCTGGTGTGACGTTGCGGTGCGAGTTGGTGCTGATTTTGGTGCTGGTCGTCGCGATCCTGCCTGACGTGTACACCGAGAGCCATGGTGAGTCAAACAAAACCTTTACCGTCCGTGGACAGATCGAGCAAACAAGGTCGAACGGCCGAGGCACTCGCGTGCGTCCGTTCTGTTTTACTCGCGAAACAATTGATCTCCTCGGGCTTTTGTTTGTTTATGGTCTACTCGACACGTTCTCACCAGCATCCTAATAACCACGCTTTTTCCTCGAGACGGTTCGTCGCGTGCACGCGGTGACTAACTCTTATTGACAATGTGAATCGTCGCGGCGCAATTAGCACCAACTTTTAGCAATACACGTACCTAGTTCATTCAATTAGATTAATTGCCGCGTACGTACTTTGTTCACCTTGTCTGCCCGCGCTGAGATATATACACAGATTCCTTCCGTGTTACATTGTTGCAACGGAAGTATAAACGAAACTTTCCAGCGAGCTCGGTTGTTGTTCGGTTGATTAAAAATCCAGCGTTGTAAAAGTGTATTCAGTATTTTAACGATATTGGAGAATCATTCATTACGAGCGACCCACGCTGCAGCCCGCTAGCTAAACAATGCAAATCCATTATTGTGTACGTTAAGGCGCGCGAACCTATATCGTCAGATTTTTTTTCTCCTCGACCCGTGGCAATACAAAGCCGAATAGTTATCTGCTGTTGGTTTATCGGGATGAATAATTGTCGTGGAACAAAGAAACGGGGGGAATTATAGTAACGGAAAAAAAGCCGGCGGAGTAATTTATCTCTGGCAGAGCTTCGAATGGAGGGGCGAGGATCGTCGGATGGATCGATCGGGATTTACGAGCGAACATTACGCGCGTAAATATGTTAATACGCCGGGATCTATCTATAATTTATGGAATCTCCCGTAAACCTGTCTACTAGCGTGTCGTATGTGTTATGAGGATAAGATCTTAAATTCAAAATGTAACAGTCACTGCGCTATTATTGATAAAACTCTATCCGCGGTCTAAAACTAAAGTGTTCTCGAACAAGGGGTTCTAAGTTTCAGTCAAAGTGGTATACGAAGATGTTGTTCGCAAGGTGTCTCGCATCTCCCCTTAACAACTCCGCCGAATCCACGAGCACTCGTTCTGGTTTCGTGGTAAAACTATCTCGCGTTTTATGGAAACAAGCTTTCCCGACTCGCATAGAAAGAGAACCTTGCAACAACGGTTTAATTATTCACGGGGACGCGGCGCGTGTTCGTTATTTTTCTCGTCCTTCTCGGAACGCTCGACAGGCCGTGAAGGTACATACACGTGGAGAGTCCTTGAGAATGCCTCTATAGCCAGTCGACCTGGTGGTTGTCGTTGCTTCTGTGTTAGAAATTCGGCGCTACTGTTTCGAACGGTTCCTCTCGATGTCCCACCGCATTTCCACGTTTCCACGGCGATGCTGCAACGAGTCTCGCAATCCCTTCGTGGTCGGTGTATCGTGTCGCTTTGTGTATCCGATAACGTTGATATCCTTGTGCCTCTTTCGCTGTCTATTGGATCCTCTCTCCACACTTTTCCGCGGCTTACCTTTGCATTCGCTGGGGAGGCTCGTGCAGGGTATAGGCTTCAGCTGGAAATCGATCGACGAGCGGGGCATTTTCCTTCCCCACCGTGGGTGGATTGAAAGTACAAAGCAGTCCGGTGTTTCTACCGAATAGGCCTTAGCTAATTTAGTTGATTATTAGAGTCTATCGAGGGGCCTACCCCCTTGCTCTCTTCAAATATGTTAGAGATACGAAGCAGAGAGGGAAATGGCCTTGAGATCATAGATACCGATTCGAGTTCGGGATGTAGCTGCAGCATAGGTCAATCAATTATCACGATTGAAGTAATGAATAAAAGGGGTCGATCGAATCGGAAGTCAGCGGATAGAGATAGAGGAAGTCGTAGGTCGTGGAACGTCTGGTATACGTCGCGCTCGCGTGAATCATAGAGACGAGCCGAGTTGCAGCTACACTCGAAGCCAACTGATCGGCTGTAATCGATGATTAATCCATCCTCCTCGAGGGCGACGACGCGGTCGAGTGGTTCTTGGAGTTGACGAGGTGTGTACGCACACGCTGACCACTCGGCCGAGCTTCGAGGGCAATGATTCCACAAGGAAGCCCGAGTCATTGTAGTTTCCGCTCTTTCTATCATGCAGAACATTCTTCCCTCCTCCTCCTTGTAATATACCGTCTCGTTATCTCCCGGCGAGTTGATTCCGATGCAAATCCAACAGTAGACAGACGGTTAATTAGCGAGGAAAGTTTCTTCCTCGAAACTTCGCAGCTTTATTTCAGTTTTAGTCAGACAAACCTCGCGCCGCGATGCCTTCGAATTCTCGAAACTCAGTTGCCCAAGCATTTCGATTGCATCAACGCGATTTAGCGCCAGTTGCGATCGACGTATTACTCACCAAGCAGTCGATTAGTAAGTCGCGCAACAGACGTCTGACGTCGCGACTTCCGTTCCTGTTTTCGCTGGAAGAAACCCGAGCCCAGAATTCCCTCGTTTCCTAGGGCTCGGTCGAGTCCCTAATCCAGATCTACCCGCCACTTTGGACCGTATTTGCGAACCGGAGGATTCATTAGCGCCCCCCCTGCCACTCGATCTTCTTTTAATTCAGACGAACGTCCTCGGGTTTCTTCCCAGATATTTCACGGTCCCGTGGAATTTCGAGTCACGTCGGCGCGATCTTGCCGAGGCCAGCCAGTTGACGGATAGAGCCCGTTCAGTATTCCCTTTAAACGAGCTAAAACGATTTCCATCAGTGTCGATCGTGGCCGTCCCTCGCCACGGCGAGCCGCTCATTAAGTGGACGCCCGTAATTATGAGCGGCGTCTAACGGAGAAGGTCGATTCACCGCGACTTCCGTTTATCGGAGACTCCGTCGCGTCGGCTCTCCAGCCAGTCGATTTATGGCTCTCTCGAGCTCTATGCTGATCGCGGACGAGAATCGTTGGATCTTCTAATGTTTTCGCAGGCTGGTCATGCGTTTCCTGTTGCCCGACACCGATCTTCAGATCCGTGCTGGTTCATCAAGAAAGTCTTTTAGCGGGTGATTAACGCGACGCGGGAATAGTTGCCGGTATCTCTAACTGTAAAACACGAGCGGTGGCTTGGTTGCACGTGTTCGCGATTGAAAGGCTTCGCGAAAGCGAGTCAACGTTGCTAATGCCCGCTATCTCGACTTCCGCGAAGCAGACGGGTTCTTCGGTTTACTGGCATTCATAATCGTGAAAGCGTACGGTGTATGCAAACGAAATCGGTGGCGATTCGTGGGTATTGCGACGAGTCACTGTCCATTGAGGAAAAGAGTCGCAGCAGTTCCTGCATTACATATCACGGTAGAACAGTTGTAATATTGGGAATCGAGCGCTTCCGCTTCGACTGTCTCCATATTGCAATGGTACACAACCGATCATTCAAACGCTAGAATTATTTGTAAATTGAGGAGAATTTCGTGTTTGACAATAATTATCGCTTGGAAATGGAGCCTGCGAGTGTTTACAGTTGTTGGGTACATAAATAATTCGATAATTCGCTTCGACTAAAGCGGAGGTTACGCGTATGGAACGACGGAGATGATCGATGCGCCGACGAATGCGAAAATCGTTGGATAAATTGGAAAACAATGACGAGCTCCCGTCGATACACGCATCAATAATTAATTAGCCGTGTCCTCGCGGAGAACTGCGAAGATTCTGCGCCGCGTTCGCGGTGCCGGTTTATTCAGGAACAAGCTACGTCGGCTTGCTAGACACCTATGTAGAATTCGACTTTCAGATCGTCCCATTCTGAATCACCGATTGTGGAATCAGCGCTTGCCGAGTTTCACAAAAGGTTTAGAGAAAAGCCCGTTCTCCCTTGGACAATGCGTCGCGATCGTAACGAATGTGGAGCATTTGTTTGCGACCCGGTCCCGGTCGGTCGTTCGCTCACCAATTAATCGGACGCAATTGGAATTTGCGTTGTGCCCCGATAATCTGAGATGGCACTTTGTCTTCGACTGTGACACGCGATAAATTCAGCCGAACCTATCCACGAAACTTTTTATTTCTCTTGCATCTTTCTCGAATGCCACCGATCCTGTCTCCTCCGAGACACACCTTGTCACCGCCTTTTTCGAAGTTTCTCGCCTCGAAGAGAAATCCGCGGAACCGAATACGTCAGGCTGCCGTTTGACGGCTGATCGACGATCGACGTTGGCGCGACTTTTGATTAAACGTTCCCTGGAGCGTCTGCGACGGGGCGACAATGCGGCTGCGAGAAAGGCAATGGAACCTCGTCGCGCCACTTTGCATTCTCCTTCATTGTCTGGCCGTTGAAACGCGCCGTCGGGGGAAGGAAAAAACCGTGGCGGTGGTGTGACGAGGGTGCGACACCCCTACGCCCGCGGGGAGAATGCTCGCGCCGCTTTCGCGGGTACCGCAGACGATGGATCGTCAGCGTTGTGAATGCCGACGACGAAACGTTCGATGCTTTTGTCCCCTGCCTACTCGGCCGCGGATCGAACGCGCCAGCGTTTAGCGGTTGAATCATTTTCCAACCTCTGCCCGCGTGAAGTGGAAGGTGTCGTTAACGAGCGGAGTGGAACACGGTGGAACACGTCACGCAAAGAAACGGGGCGAGTGGGAATGAATGTTCGCAGGACGGGAATCGTATAGGAAATCTCAATTACGACGCGGGGATTTAAAGTGGCGAGGAGATAGGAAAGGCCCCGAAGCCGTTAAGGCAGGGCTTAGCGGCGGGTCAAGAGCGTTAAGCTCAATGAGGACGACGATCGAGGCGACGAACAGGCTCGTGCCGCGTGTGGGCAGAATTTTATAAACGATACGTGTGTCCCGGTGGATCGTGGGCGGCTCGTACCAACCGACGCCACGCCGCGCGACGCATCGCTCGCGACATCCGCAGATTATTCCGATTCCCGTCGCTCGAGGGTTCGCGTACTTCTGCCAGAGACTTTCCTCCTCGTTTCGCCGCTGCTCGGAGAAACTGTTCTTCGTTAGCATCGTCATCGTTCCCTCGCTGCGCGGGGCTACTACGCCGTGTTTACTTCTTTATGAAACTTTCACGCTGAATTAACTGGCCCCGCTCACTTATCTGATTAAGAGTAACCGTACCAGCTTGGCATCTCGATTACGGTGAGCCGCGGTCTGTTAAATTCTTCCACAACCCGGTGTCTTTACTCTTAACCGTGGCAAATCCTGCCGTGATCGACTCCTCCGCTTGATGAATGCTCGATCCGAGACCTTGGGCGATCCAGCAATGGGCTGTCCTACATTCCTCCGTAGGTGGTGCGCCTTCAATGTCGGAATTGATTTGGAAACGGGGCGAGCACGAAGGAAAACTGGAATCAAGTCCACTCTCGCTCCGAGTCCTTTAGAACCGTTTCCCTTCGCCTCCTCCCGTATATCGTGCAAGCTTGTTTCATCCATAACGCGTGAACGCACGGCGGGCAAACGATCGTAAAGCTTTCCGCTCGACGTACCATGCCTCCGGGCTAAAATAAAAATGCAGCTGTGGCATATGGGCGCCACGATCCTGCCTCTAAATTACTATCAGTTTACTCTACCACCCTTCCTCCTCGGCTCTTCTCGCGGCCTCTAGTTTTCCTCTCGCGTTCACTCGCCTACAATCTTCGTTTAAGAAATTCCTGTCCGCTCGTTTTTCGGTGCTCCGCGCCCGTCCACCGCTCGACTCTCGGTTCCGAGAGGCAGCGTTGTTAATTCTCCTCAGAAGCGGTGCCGTTACTTCGGACAGTGGGCCCTGTTAAACATCGACGAGGCATTCGGGTCGAGGGAACCGGGACGTCGAACAAAGCGACTGGCGATTAAGAGTCGAACCTGGAGGAGCGGACTGTGTTGACGGCGCGAGGGCGAGCTGGCGGCAATCATCGAATCCCCCTTGGCGAGTGGCGTTCATTGTACTTCCGATTCTCATTGAAGCCGACTATTTCCGTCGAGGCTTTCCAAACACGCCGGCCATTGGAACGAAATTATGCGACGCGTGCCAACCTCGCCATATGCTCCCTCAAATTAAACGCGGCGAGGCCTTTGCTTTCCTCTGCCCGGCCTCGTGAAAGCTGCGGAAATCCACGTCCCGATTCCACCTCGGGGGATAATTGCGCGAGAGGAGACAATGCCTCGCTGGTTCGCGACAGTTCCTCCACTCGTCCCGAGTTTCGCCGGTTTCGGGGCGACTGTCGACCGCTTGATCGCCGCTCGTTACCTACGTACTCGACGTCACGTATCCCCGCAGATGGTCCCGACACGCGTTCGCGTCCATCCACACCCTGTTACTTGACGCTCGCCGTGACTTGTTGCTCGCTAGATCGTAGTTCGGAAAGTGGCGAGGGTGTTGAAGTGTCGATGGTAATCGACGTGTACCCTCATCTCCGTCCTCGCTTTCTCCCTCGAATCCTCGCGGACCGATACGCGGCATTTCGCCGGGCGGTGTTTGTCGCACTCTTTCCAAGCTGCGTCGATACAGATGGAACATTTAGCCGTATCGCGGAGAGCATCTCGCCTGGCTTCGCCGTGTGTCGCAACGCCTCCGTTAAATAATTGCATCCCGTTGCGCAATGGCGAGCTCACGACTCGGAGAACCAGTTTCCATTTCGCGGCTGACGCATCTCGTTTCATCGGCTCGGCCCGCGGCTCGCCTCCTTCTTCCGGGATCGGTTCCACCTGGAAACCGTGTCCGAAGCTCCCTGTAAATGGCGAACGATCGCGCGCTTTCTTCCGAGCCGCCCAGCGACGCGACGACCGAGAATCAACCCAGGCAGAGAGAACACGGGCAATCTCGGCCAATTATGCAAATCGTCGTGTTACCGTTAAATTGCATCCGCCGCGCGGGCGACATTAACGTCGAACTTTCCATCGGGAGCGCGAAAATTACGGGCACGCCGGCCCGCTTCGTCCCCGACCGATTTTTCCTCTCGCTCTCCCTCGTCCCACCTCCGCGGCGAAAATGCAATCGCGGAATCCGCTTTCGTGGCTCGCCCCCGCGGCGACGAGAAATATCTTTGCACCGAGAGAGGAGGTCGCGCGATTTCACGTCGACACACTTCCGACAATGCATTATTATGAAATATATAAATGCAAATTGATTTCACGACCCACTGCATCCAAGTCTCCGGTGAACTCCGGAGGGGTCTTTGTATTTTACGGAGGTCCTCGTGCTCATCCTTCAGACTTTACGAGTCAAACATTGACCAGATTCGGGGAAGCTTTTTACTCGCCGAGCGTCTGCCTTTATATCCCGGCTTTATCATGCTCGTAAAGTTGTGCCATCGGTCCGGCGCACTTGTTTTCGGAGGAGCCCCGCTCGCACTAGGGCCGAGGCTTTCAGCTCGCGCGATCGATCTCCCTTTCAACGTATGTATCAGTCGCCGAGGCAGAGCCGATCATCGACAGGGAAATTTCCCTCCGCCGGCAGGGTTTTTACGACACTGCCGCGAAATCTATCGGCCGCCCATCTTCCGCGAAGGGAAGATTCATCGCCGGCCACGTAGGATTGATCGTCGCGGGTCAGCTCGCCTCCAGCGGCGGACGTCCGACGTCTCTGCAAGACGAATTCTCGGAAGAACTCGGAATTACGTATTCACCAGCTTCCCTCGGCCACGTTTCTTTTAGTCACGCGTGACTAAAGGTACAATAAGCGTCGCGTTGCGTGAATCATCGGGTGCGAGAGAGGTCACGATCCTCCTTCTCGTAGAATTTTTCACTTTACGACGCGTGTAATGGGGACTGGGAGCTCGCGGCGGGAGAGGAAACAGAGGGGGGAGAGGGGGAACGACGACTTTTGAGGCGCATGGAAACCCGTTGCCGTGTGATCGCTGCCACGCCATCGGTTAATTAAATCAACGGTGGCCCGATAATGGCGTTCGACGCCCGACCCAGGAGGGATCTCTGACCCCGCAGGTGACAACGCAATTTCCTGTTGGGGGCAGGTTTTGATTCACGGGCCGAGATAAAACGGGAACGTCGAAACTCCTTCGTGTCGATGGTACACGCCCACGTTCGACGGGACGCTGCGCATCTATGCACCGATCGATCGAGATATTTTTTGTAATCCTGTCGCCCCACGGTCCCCCTTCCAGGCTCCATGAATCTCTCGACCGTCCCGATTGTTCTCAGAAGGGAGCACCGATATTTCTGCCCCATCCACGGGAAAGGAGCAATTTATCTCGACCCTCTGAATAGGGAAGCACGACTTACATTCGCTGTGGAAACAGTTGTCGCGGGGGACGAATCAAGTTGGCCTGCTCCGATTGCCAGGATCGATCGTTGGTCCTCGGAGGTTGCCGTGGTGTATACGGTTGAAGAGGCACGATGCAACAGCTCGGGGAGACCGGTCGGGAGGCTGCTGGCGTCGTCGCGAGATCCGAATCTATTCTGGGCTTAACAATGGGTCACAGTTTCAACGTGGCGGCTAGTCTGGACCGTATCTCGGCAACTTGAGCGCCAAAACGCCACTCCCACCTCGGGTGCATTCCTTCCGCGGTGGCGCGATCATCTTTCATTGATCCCCGATCGAATGCGAGCGCCGAGTGGCACGCGTTGCGAACGTTGCTCGCCAAGTCCTGGGAGTACATGCTCGATCTTTAAAAACCGACGGAGCCGGAGCTCCATCGGCTGGTGTTATCGGTCGTCGAACGTGTTGACGCGTTAACAGCTCGCTCCAGTTTCATCCGTGGAGACGATAAGCGAAGCCACGGGCCTAGGTATCCGTCGCAAGAATAGTAAGTAGACCATCGAGCGAGAATAGAGGTCGATGCATCGCGAACCATCGCGGTTCCGTAGCTTACAGTCTCGTCTCGCGTTTGTTTCCCGTGGTTGTCGTGACTAGTCGCGTTTCTCCTGGGGTTCGCTCGCCTAAAAATGGATCCGAGGGAACGCCTTTGAGCGCGGGAGATGAAACTGCATCCAGAGATGCAGATACGTCTGTGCCTCGTCCTCCGTGTCTGCTAGTCGACGAGCATTCTCGCTTTCTATAATTCACCGCGCTTTTGTCGATCAACTCTCTTCTTCTTCTTCTTCTCCTTCTTCTTCTCCCAAGCAGACGTTTCTAAATATAGTGCTGCCGAGTGTTAATAGAATCTCGCTTTAATTCTGGACCGACGACTTTCCCCGTCGAAAGACGCTGCGATTAAAGGGAGCCCACACGGAACCCCAGAACAGGGGACAGATGTCGAAGAAGCTTTGCAGCGCGTGCTCGAATTAACGCTGGTCGATCTCCTCTCTTAAAACATCGCTGTCCGCTCACCCGTGGATCCTGTATCTTTGCTTTCCACCACCTTGGACCAGCTCCAACTCGGTCGATTTTTGTTGGTCACCGGGCGCTCAGTTTCGTGAAAACCACCCCGCAGGGCGGTTCTCCGATCCGTGCACCTGGACTCCCCCGACTCGGCTGAATTGTTCGACTTACCTGCAGTCCCACCTAGGCACGGTCACTCGCAGCCCATCTGCCGATCTTAATCGGCCCCCAAGCCGGGAAAAATAAACGGTTCTCAACTTTCCGCCCACTTTATTCGACACCTTTGCGCGCCAGGGGTAACGAGCTTAACAAACGGCGCAAAGAGACGCGAGAGTCGGTGACGTTTATTTAATAATTAAAACGAAACCAAGGTGGAGGTGGAAGCAAACGAGGAAGCCGTGGTAGTTATTAACTCTCCGCTCGACACAAATTTCGCCGAGCTTTTCTCCTCGGACAGCTTTCAATTTTCCAGCGTTTTAAGGCGAGCAAAAAGTATCGCCAGCTTTGTGCACCCGCCCGCCAAAGCCCACCCCCCGGGGATGCCGCGGCGATTATATCGCGAAATTTATTGCGATTGCCTGGCAACAGTTGAACGGAGTCTGTTAGCGTTTATTGCGCTACAAATCAGCCGGATAGCAACAATAATTGAATCGCTCCTTCGTCTCCGTTGTACACCGATCTTCTGACCTCTGCTCGCTGTTTCTCTCGCTCGTTCCACCACCGTTAATTAAGCATCACGGAAATAACTCGGGGGTAGAATGGACTTGCGGGTAGTCGCTCGAGGCTGCCGCCTCGTTTCAGAAGCTCTGATCTCTGGGAATTCGAGTTATCTTGGCCTTTTCCCCTCGTTTCCCCGGTATCACGGAAAGTCCACGTCGACTCGCTCATTTTTCTAGAATTTGTGCTCTCGGCTATCTAGCCCCGGCCACGCTCCAGCCGGCTGAAATAATAGAAGGTCGGGCGGCGACGGCTCGCAAGCCAGGGAAACGGAAGAGCAGCGGGGCTAGAGTTTTTCTCCAAGTGGTCTAAATTTATTCCGCTCCCCTTGGCGCGACGATCGCTGCCCCATTGAAAAATCCAACAAATCCGTGGAAAGGGTAGTTCCGGGGCCTGGCGATAAGTTGATCGAGAGATCGCAGGTTGCTCCCGTTTCACTGATTAAACTCGATCGCTTTTCTGTATCCCCTCCCCCGCGGAAACAAAAGTTGCGCCGTTTTCGAGGGTGGTTCTCGGAGCGAGCGTAACTCGCTGACAGAGGAGAGGCAATTTACTCCGAATTAACGTCGCCGCGATGAATCCGACGAGAAAAAGAGAACCAGGGGTCGTTGAGCTCTTTCAACCCCTCCCCCCGTGGATCGTTTTCTCTTGATTTTTCTCTCGATTTGATTCCACCCCGCTGGCTCGGTATCACGAGCAAATTCTTCTACTTCCGTCGCTGTCTCGGTAGTGCTTTCCTTTTCACCCGATCTGGAACTAGGCTCTCTAGCTGCTTAGCGACTTGCTGCCAGTAGCTCGTCGCGATCGAAAACGGATCGATAGTCGTGGTCGTCGGGCGTCGGAGTGTTTGAGGGCGGACAAAACGGACGAGGTGCGCCCGATTTAGCGGACGCCTCGTTAGGTGCGAGACGACGATGACTCACCAGGTGCCAGGTTCGTTGGCATCGTCGCCGTTTTATCGACTTTCCATCGTCGACTGGATGTGCACGCAGCCAGCCAGCCAGCCGGCACGCACGGTTTGTTGTTCCGGTAATATGGGGGGGCACGTGTGTTGGAACGACGAGAGGCTGGCGTTCCTCGAGGGTTAGGTCTAGCAACGCGGAGGCCGCGCCGCCCGGCTCGTTCTAACGGTACACGATCGCAGTAAAACGAGAGTAAACGGTTACGAGCGAGGTCGAGAGCGGCGACGAGACGGCCTGCGATCGCGGAATGTAAAGTAAACCGCGCTCGATGGTTACGACAATGCCCCAGCCGCGATCCCGTTCCACTCGGGTGACGGGGACTCCTCGATGGCGGCCGATTAAGATTACCAAGAACAATGAAACTCCACGGCGGAGTAGTCCGCGGCGCTTCGTAATTGTTCGCGCAGTCAATGTTGAGTACGCGTGACTTTGGTGGAAGATGGTGTCTCTCGGTATCTTCGAGCACGTAAGATGATTTTCGGCAAGAATTTCGCACCTCCGGGCGGTTTCGGAGGCGAATCTTATAGTATAGGCGTGAATTCTACCGGTGTCGCAAATTACAGATAGTCGCACAGTTGGTGTGTGCAGTCACCGCTGTATAGTAGACTTACTGTTAGGCCTCCAGTTAATTGTGGGTGCTATGGAGGAGAGGAGACAAAGTCTACGAAAGAGGAATATACTGCTCGACACTATTTTTTGCTGAGTATGATTGTACAGGGTAGAGTTGCCAATATTGGACCGGCTCCTAGATTGGACCATTTGTGTATCTTGATAAATATATATATTTGCAGTTCTTTGTTGGCTACACTGATTTAGAAAGTGGAGAAGGAACGTACGAGAACAGCGAGACGGTTATTTATTAGTTTGTCGTTCACCGTCGTCGAAATATAGAAAAACGTGGTGCGCGGTTATTATTTTTCGTGCTATTTCAAGTGAATTTCTTTCTACTTGAAGTAACTTGTTTTCACCGCTCTGTTCTTATCAATGGGATTCTTGATGTTGGAATATATGGATCGGAGCTTATTCAGGAGCGGTTGTTATGGGGCATTATTAGAACTTGTTTGCTTCCTTTTTATATGTTTCCCCAAAACTCGATTCCTATCACTCTCTGATTACATGCATGATTTATTCTTATTTACCTAGCGTTTCATTCTTACTTTTGCACGTTTCACACCTCTGCGTGCTTCACTTCCAACATATATTACTTATTTGGTATTATTATATTTTAACATTACTTAAAATAAAAAATTCAAGCAAAATAGTATATTTTTCCTGACTTGCACCTGTTTTTGTGCATAAAAATATCAAGTTTTCAAAGGGTCGGATGCAGTCGGATATAAATAATTCAATTTTGTGAAATTGAATTCTGAAACATAAATGCTTCAGAAAAAGCATAGACAATCTTCTTCAAGATCATATAGAAAGTAAATAAGACAGAGGAAACAATTTGAATACACGAAATTTACATACAACTTTAGAAAACTTATCACAAGAGCTAATATATTCCGACACATTTTTTTGACGATAAACTTTGTCGCTTTGAATAGTGACTTATTTATTAATTCTTAAATTTGTACTAGTACACCATCTTCTAATTACTTAATAATTGAGACATCGAGAGCAATCACGATTGGTTGAATGATTCTCGCTTAACGAAAAGTCGCTGTTCTTTGGAAGATCGCGTAATAGAAGAGGGTGTCGGCGATTCGCGTAGAACTAGGAAGTCGGGCCACGTCGTGCCGTGTCCAATGACCGTTGTAACCGCCATCATAGATCCCTTTATCGGAGACGGGAACGGCGTAAGTCGAAGGGCTTCGTGTTCCTTAGTCGACCGGTGTCGGTCAGCTTATGGTGCTCGCGTTACCGTCGCTAGGGTTCTTTTCTTGACCTTTGTCTGCCCGGAGCTTCGACTTGTCGTCAAGCTCGCCTGATCCCCGTGTCGCGGTTCCCAGAAATTCTTTCCGCACGATTTCACAATCGCCTTCGAGCAATCGTCTTCGAGTAAGACGTCACATCCAATGAAAGGAATCGTAATCCCTGGCCAGTAGTAGCGCGTACGCGCTCGTCTATGAAGACCCCTGAACGGAGGCGCCAACGCCGCCAACAATGGTACATACGTGAGCCCCAGCGACATCCTCCCGAATGTCTGAAAACGTCCACGTGGCCGCCAGGAAGCCTGTTTAAGGATGAACCGCGCGATAAATTATGTATAAGCCGCGGTGACGACCGGGCGAGTTTTCGAGAAAGAGGGAAATAGTCGAGAGCGAAGGGCAGAACGCGGCAGAGCTCGTCCAACTGAATCGGTTATTCGAGTTTCCAAAGTGTACCTACATAGTTGCACGACTGTTGATCCGCCAGGAACTTGGACACCGGGGCGAGAATAGAGTTCTGCAAAGTCGAAGCTTTCGCGGGCAAGTAGCGCCGCCATTGTCGGCTACATTACGCGTCGCGGATAAATTTCCTCGTGTGGTTTGAGCGCCGGTGCCCCGATGGTTTGGAAATCCGGTTAACATCGTCCGCCAGTTATCCCATTATCATGCAAATGTCACGGCAGGCATTTTCGCCGGGCGTCGCGGCGGCCAGGTGCGTTGCCGCGCCACTGTAATTACGCGATGCGTCGTCATTAAGGAAGGCTCGCAAGAAGCACGGTTTAATTAAAGCCGTCGCGAATAAAACCGCGCTCCTCGGGGTCGGCAGCGACAATTTCTCGCGAGCACTCGAACGCGCCACTTTCGCCTTTATTAACATGCAAATGCCGCGACGGGCCGACGTTAATTATTGCAGTCCGCGTCGGTGTGCCTTTCTTCTGTATAACTCCCCGGCTGCATTTACGAACGTCGCTCGCGATTTTAGTCGCAGTTTATGTCTTTGATCGATACTTCTCTCTCTCTCCGATGTGTTTACGAGGTCCAGGCCCGTGAAATATCGAGCCCCGGGCACTTGGAGATGCGTTGAACCTCGGGCACGCGTCTCGGATATCGGCCGAGCGGAGTCCGATGAATTTTCGGGTCACGTGCCGGCTAGTGTACGTGCTGAAAAATTCTGTACGCGAAGGGACTCGAGCCTGGAGGAAGTGGTTCCTCGAGGGGCACAGCCCATGTTTTCCACGTCCAAGGAAAAAAGAAACGGTGAGATGGAAAGGAACGGCGTGGGGTTAATTTGAAAAGCAAATGGAAGGGAATCAACTACGACGGACCTTTAAATATACTGCCGTTTCGTTTTCTCTGTGGCGAGGGTTCTCTCCGATGCTAATTAAATTCAAATGCTACGAAATATGGATCCTTTCTCCGCTGCGCACGGGACTCTCTAGCGAGGGGGTGTCGTTTGTTTAATTAACCGAGTGTAAAAGGACACCGAGAAGATATCCTCGCAGGAATTGCGGAGTATGAGTCAGAGGAATCCCCCAGCGGATCGATACTCCGCGTGGACATAGCAAACTTTCGAGAGCGAGTTCGTTGTTTCTCGCCGAGGTTCTCCCGGGGAACTTGAAAATACTTGTACCGGCCGGAAGTTAAAGGAAAGTTCGTCGCTTAACAATCCCTCCGAAAACTTGTGATTCAATTACTCCGCGACTTTCCTTTCCGCGGTTATTCAATTCACGGTCGAGTTCTCGCGACACATCTTGATGCAGGTTCTTGAGAATTTAATCAGCTTCTCCTTACACGTACTTACTCCTACGTCTACTGTTGCCATTTTTCGCTTCGATCCCCGGCACATCCGTTTCATCAACGATTCAACCATCCGCGCCCGCATCGCAGCACCCGTAATTGATCGTAATTCGTAGTTGATTACCTCCAGCTCCGAAATGACACTCCTGCTTTGAAAATTAGTGCCTCAGCTAACCTTCGAATTTGCTGCGCGAGGAGCCCAGGGAACGCGTGCAGGAAGAGGAGCACGCTGTTCGGCTGCTGACCCAAGGGTGACCCGCGGCGAGGGTGGTTTTCGTGGAAGCGGGGGATCGATACGATTCGGATCCCCCAAAAATTGTCGACGAGGCGCCGTCGAGTCCCCCGTTCGGCAACCTCGAGCTTCTGCGAAGTGTAACGCACTCCGTGCATCGACGTCCGCCGAAAGCAGAACGAGGAGAGAGCGAAGCGGAGGGATCGGACTCCGCGTGGGTGTGCGCCTCTGCGTGTACACTCACGCATGCTCGCGTGCAAGTGCGTGCACCAGCTTGTTTTATATTGGGCGTGCGTGTGTCATCGCCCTAGTCGCTACTACGCGTTCTGAACGCATAAGAGCCTCTTGAAGGGTCCTGGACCGTTTTCCTTGCGTATACATAGCTGCTTTCCCTTCGTTTTTGCTAATTAGCATCTTCAGCCTCCTCCCAGCCACGCGTTTTCGCGAACGAGACCCTTGGAAAGGTTTCAGACCGCTAACCAAGCCTCGCCACCTCTTCCGCCCACGTTTTTAAAATAATCCCACTGCCACGGGGGAGCCGGCAGATTTTTCCTCGGACGAGAAACCCCTCATGGCGCGTTTTAACGTTATTAAAACGTATGCCGCTCGTGAATCGTTTAATCGAACGGTTCTCTGCGTGACGTTATTTAAAACCCGCGCGGTTGGTTCCCCGACGGAAAAAAACAGAGGGAAAATTAAATATCAGCCCTCATCGGGGCTCCGATTCCACGCCACGGAGTCATAAAGCGGAGGCTCGTGCAGCTCGTCCGATGCGAATCGTTTTTCCTGGCCGATGGAGTCGTTGCCGTCGAGCCAGAATGATGGTTTTTCGACGCGGATTCGGCGAGCCGTGACACGCGAACAGCGTGCTCCGGTCGTTAAAATCGCCCCGCAGGCCGCTGGAACGAGACACGCCGGATCGATGCGATCGGGCCAGGCGGAATCGAAAATAATTAAACGAGGGGAAGCAGGCGTGCCGTGCTCGCCTCGTTATCGAAAATCCATTATTCGGCGCGGAGGCGTCGGGTTTCCCCGACTCTCGTGCCGCTAATGGCCGCTTCTGGCCGCATCCTCGAAACTTTGCTATCCTCGAGCGATGTTGGCGTCGTCTATCCGTCTCTTAGACGACTTAACGACACCTAATTACCGTCTCGACTAATCACCCCGCGGGTTACTCGTTATCGTCGAACCACCTGTGCGCCTGACTTCCTCGCCGGGGATAACGCGCGAACGTTTCTTTGCCACTTGGACCCGAACGGTGCTCGCTAGCACGGAAGCGTCTCGGGGCTATACGTAGAAACGGACGTGGCAATAGCTAACAATAAGATACGCTATCCGAAGGCGAGGCAGATAACGTCCAAGGAAGATAATGACGCAGAGATGACTGCCCACGCTTTTCCTGGCTCGCGACTCGCTCGAGCTTCGATGTGTATGGAGAGACCGAGAGTGGCTGGTTTATCGATCAAGCGCGGATTAGCCGAATTTTTAAAAACTCGCCGAGGCAATTTAGCCTGTATCGCGGCTCGAACGTGGTGGCGCTAATTAATTATCGATATTGATTAATAATTAATCGAGACCATTATTCGTCGTCCAGCGTCCGTCCACAATCCACGCTGGAAATTTATTCGGCGCGGTCCGTTGAAACGACGCGACCTGGTTCCAGCCGGGATCCTTTTATTCCTCGCTCCAACGCGGCTTCTTCTTTTATTATTTCTTTCGTCTCATTAAGAGATCCACTTCCGTTGACGCGCGTCGCTCGGACACGCCGGGAATTAACGGCAACCAGAAACCGGCACGGAAATAAGAGGCTAAAGGGGAGAAGAAAGGGGGAGAGAGCGGCGGGGCGTTATTTCTGGATTGGAAAAACAGGGACCGCGCGCGGCGAAGCAGAAATATCCTCGCGAGCGCCCGCGAGTCGGCTCGACGATTTGCCAAAAGATCGGCTCGCGTGCGACCCGGTTCGAGATGCTTTATGGCCATTCCGCAGCGCTGAAAGGACTCCGTTCCATTCAGTGTCCGCGGGTCGAACGGATTATTCGTTCTCCCGCACTATTCCATCGTCCCATGGTTGGCGGAAGTCTGGCTGAATGTCGGTTCTCGCGGTTTTATTCGCGCCACGGCGCCTCCTGTCACGATCCAACATTTTAATCGGAATTTCCCAGGCTCGTCTGGACGCTATCGGAAATCGAACACGGTCCGTGAATCTCTGGCGAAGATGTTTGAAATTCGAGGTGGAGGAAAGAAGCAGCGAAAATAATCTGTGGAAGTATCGGGCGCTTCGGAGCGGAGGCTGTGCGTGCAATCAAAGGGAAACAAATATTTGAGAGGCCGTGGAGCCTTGAATAACAGGAGAGCCCGCGCTGCTTGGAACAAAATACCTATCTGCTCCTTTTGGTATTCGACTCCCTCGATACGGCTGCATCGAGTTCCCTCCTCCTCCGCCTGGCACATTCTCTTTTCCGTTTCGCGGGGGCTCGCGAATCCGCCTCGAGAACCGTCGAAATTTAAGAGAAGCCGAGCTGCAGCGGGCGGTACAGAGACAACGGAAAGATTTATCTCGATTTTCACTGGGATTCCGTCGAAAAGAGGGTAATATCCACGAATCTGCGTCGAGAACAAAGTCCGGATTTATCTTACCTCTCGACAGTATTAAACAAAACTCCAAATTACCAGACATCGCTGGAGATAAAGTTTCCAATTATACGAAGCAGAATCTCCCTTATCCGAACCTTCGAAGCTTCAACCCCAATTTCGACGTGAACTGAAACTTTCGTGGCCAAGAATGAAGTTGCACAAAGCGAAGACCACGGTGGTGCATGGTGGCCATTAAAATCGGCTCCGAATAGGGTAAACCAACCAGTGAATGACCGAATTATTGAATTTATGGATCTTTGAAATTAATACTTGAATATATTTATGTATAAAAATAAAAAACCTGTTGAAATTGCTTTTAAATTTATTTTTCTTGAAGTTTTAAGGGCTATGAGCTTGCTACTTCCTTAGGAGGAAATCTTTTGTACGGATTAACTATCATTGGACAAATTCCTCTCCCGTTAGCACTATAAGTGCAAAGAACTGTATTGCTCTCCTTTTCTTGCCCTGGTGAAATCAAATACATATTTTTTTTTCCTTCTGTGGTCCTAATAATTTCCCGGTCTTAGGACATAATTGGACTCCTGTCTCATCCATGTTAAATATGCGAGAAGGGTGGTCATTTAAAATATCACAAGCGTTTTCTTTTTCCAAATAGGCTATTACATCTGCAAACCATTATCTAATATTTTGTTCCGTAAAAGCCGTCCTACTTTTAGATAACACTTCTGTCTTTTTCAGTGCTATTTCTGGATGCCTCTTTAGAAATAATTTATATCATTATTTCCAGGCATATTATTTTTAAAACATTTAGGACGTGGAGCTTTGTTTAATACAATTTTTTTTGTATTTTTACTATATTATAATGCATAGGGTATTCAATGCGGGCGTTATCTATTATCCCCTTTTTTTTAATCTACTTTCTTCTTCCAAAGTTAATATTGCCGGTGCGCCCATCTTCCTATTACCGGTTCATTTTCATCGTGCAATTTGTTTATTAATGAACTTTTAGATATTTTGTATTCTACTGAAGCTTAGCACTTAAAACTTTGCTTTTAATTTTGCGAGCCACTTCTTTCAGACTTGCTTCCGTGTATTGGAAGCTTTTATACTTTCTTTTCGTTTTTTTTTTGTTTTTGTTTATTGGATTACTTTTTTTCTGCGTCTTCGTATTTTTCAAATTTTTGTCCAACTTTTTTTTCTTCAAAACAGATTTCATTTTTTCTACAGGTTTGATATAAATTATTATTTATAAATATAATCTTCAAAACGTGCACAGCAGGCTTCACAGTCATTGACTGGTTGCAATGAATTTCTAATCTGACAATATTTGACCAGTCGGTCATTTACTGGCAGCACGGTGACCGACGGAAAATTTAAAATAATGAAAACTTATAATTATTTTGCCTATACACAAAATTAATTTTAATAATTAATGCGTTTTTCTTCTCATTGTCATTTAGTTTATAAATAAAAACGATAAATATTACTAGCACAATACATCATTTTCGAGAATACGCATTTACTGCCTTCTTACTAAAGGTGATTCTTGAATGAGTGGTCACGGGATACACTTTTGAAATACTTTTAATTATTATTATTATTTATTTATTTAACGAGAGAAATAATAAATAATAATAATAATAATAATAATAATAATAATATAGGATATCACAAGTACAACTGCACTCCATTTATAAACATATATTTGTTTTTAGATTCATAATTGACATTTCTTTGCTTAATGGTCATTCACTGGTTGGTTTACCCTACGTTTTTATCGCCTGACGAGATACTACGCGCCGCCGGCGGTGCAAACAAGGTTATTGATAATAATTATCGACATTCCCTTGCGCCTCGACGAGAGCGAAGCTTACCACGGGCGTATTCGAGGCAATCCTCTTTTCGAGCAGACTCGATAAGCGCTGTTTCTCGGCGGAAAGTGCCACGTACAGGCTTGAAAGGAAGACGCGGAAGTTGGATATTTCATGGGATGGACTTAGATCGAAGGGACAGAGGAGGCAGAAGCGAAGTGAAAGAGGGAGCTTCTCCGCCGACGTTAATCCAAGACGCGAAACCACCACTTGACGCCTATTTGCGGCAATTAACCCGAAGCGCGTTGACGAACTTGAACTCCCCGGTTAATTGGATGCGCCGCAGACGTCCGACCGTTTTCCTCCTCTTTCCTCCAGCGGTAGAAATTTGCTCGCCCGAGTTGTCTCCTCGGCGCGAGCTCCCTCGGGAGGCCAGCGCTTCTCGGGGCTCACCTGGCCGATCGAGCAGGATAATTTGAAACGCACGACCCTCGATCGACCCGCGAGTCCAATTTCAATGAAAGTAGTTCTCCAGGCAACTGCATTTGCAAGGGGTTGCTCGAGATCTCCCACCGGCGAGGAGCATTCTTCAGAGACTCGTTGGAACGGCTACATGGACCGAATTAGAGCCGCCCGTTAATCCGACGAGAGGGCTTTCGATTAATCTTCGCGAGAGCACGGATTTCGGATGATGCCAAGCTTCCAGCTGAAACCCTTTCCCGAGTTAGTCGCCCGGGGTTGTAATTTCATGGAGGGAAGGCGGAAGATGTCAGCGGGGATGAGAGAAGGGATTATTTGATGGAGGCGCATCTCGGGGATCGTACTAGATTGTAATCGTCCTAGGATTCTCTTAGTTTCGTGTATTTAAAACACGAAGGAACAAACACGGGAACCGACGCTCCGCGAGCCGGGGTGAATTCAAATGCAGTAGACGCGAAGCTTTCAAATCCTCTGTTTTAACGAGCGCATCCGGTGGAGCGTATAACGTCGACTTTCGAGTGGTGGTGCAAGCCATAGAAAGAATCGAGGAGCTTTCGTGCGAGGAGCTTCGGTTCCGGAACAAAAGTTGCACTTCCTAGACGCTCGATACAGGAGAAAAGAATAGGAAAAAGCACGCGTACGCGTTGGATGTAGCGCGCAGGGGTGGAGGAGCAGGGATGTTATCAGTGGGATCGTGTCGGGGGTGGAAAAGCGATAGAAAAACGGCGCTCGTTACCGCGCGAGATTTCCAGTACACGGTAAAAAGCCCGCAAAGAGGATTACTCCGTTGCTGTTCCGGCAAATCCCCTTCCGTATCCGGAACAAAGGGATCAGCGAATTAAAAAAGAGAGAGAGTCCAAACACGCGCAGCAGTTTCGGCGGCGAGGGGGTGTTAAAATTCTGAGCGCGAGCGGACGAGCACGTAATTCCAGCGGCGGGAAAGACGAAGCGGACGCCAGCGAAGGTCGATAGAGGGAACGTGAAGGGGTGCTTCGGTGGTAAACCGATTTCACGCTCGTGTTACTCGCGCGATACACTCGAGCGCGAATTAATCCAGTAAACGCGGCTGAATCGTTCCCGGGAAAACGCAGCAACGTCGCGTAGGGAAATCGTGAAACTCGATGCGCGAAGCCAAACGTCGATTAGCGTTTTCCACCGCGACGCGCGAGGGTTGAGTCCTCGATGAACAGCGAGTTCAAGTCGAGGGGCAACGAGCAGTGAGGGGCCTGCGCTGCTCTTTGCGCCGCCAGTAGTATTCCGGATTTAGCGAATCCCTGAAAGACTTCTTGCGGTCGGGCGAGGGGGTGGAAAGTAGCTTAAGTACTCGTCAAGGTGGCGTGGATCCTAAGCACCTTGATATCCCAGTGTCCATAAGCTACGAAATTCGCCTGTTGGCTATTGTGGGTGCGATACCCTGGTTAACGCTGCGTAGAGACGTCGCGAATAAGTTTGCAGCGAGAGCAGCGTACACTCTGTCAACGCGGAAGAGTTTGGTGTTTGCCTAGGTATATAAATTATCGAGCAGATCGCAGCATCCGTCGTGAGTCACGCGTCGGACGCCTCTCCCCGTCCCGGTGAGCCTCGAAGCCCCCCAGCTCGGCTATAATTACGAAGTTTAATTGACTAACGAGCGTAGACGGGGATCGGCGAAGCAGTGCAGAAATGGAGCCCTGATTGGTCCATTCACCAGGCCCGACTTCGTTCATTCACGTCGCAATTAATCCGAAAGCGTCTAGCCCGTGGATCCCAGTCGGGTGTAATGCTCTTCCCCGAGCCCCGAGAAACTTTTCCTCCGACGAGTGCAATCTCGACGTAGGTATCGATGCCCGGCAGAGTTCTCTAGAATCTCGACTCCAGACGGATCTGAGAATCGAGGCGATATCCTGCAGCCGCCACGGATGAGAGCGTAAGCCGAGGATTTCACGGTGGAACTTGAAGCTGAACTCGGTCCCGGTTCAAGACCAGGTTAGTCCTGATGGCCTGGCCTGGCCGCCGCGCTCAGGGATCGCCCTGGCGTCGATGATCGAGTGCGCCTTGCTCTCTGGCGCCCGGTGGGATTTATCGATCGCTGGTTAATCCGGCGCTCAATGGAATCCGTAATTGCGTTGGATCGAGCCGGTTACCAAATCCAGCCGAATCTTCTCAGGCTGCCGCAGGGTTTCCACGCTCGCCATCGGTCGTTGCCGCGGGACACATGTGAAATCGGGATACGCGGCATGGGAACACGAAATGCAGATCCGCCTTCGCACATGCCTGGACGGTGGTTCTCTCTCGCGCGTATTATACGCGCCGTACGCCGAATTAACGACGACCTAATTGACCGTCGCTAATTCCCTCGTCCTCGCAGCCACTCCCTCGGCTCTGCAGCGCTGACGAGCGTCGTTAACGTCGCCAGCGTTTCTCAAACAGATTGCCGGACGCCCGGACACTTTTCTCATTCGCCGTTCAACTCCGCGATTCTGTCTTTACGGTCGCCGATCTGCTTTCTGGAGCTTCGCTTTTACGGCGGAGCAATTTTGACGACGACCCCGCCTAACTGTCTCTCTCTCTACCCGTCGTTTATCGCCCGTCTGTTTATGGGGTCAGATAAATTTTTCGCTTTGAAGAGCGCGAGAGTGTACCGCGCGCGAACGACTACCACTTTCTCGTATCAGCCTCGGCCCCATATTCCGCTAGACCTCTGTCATTAACCCGAATTTCGCCGCAGGAAGCAGATATCTATTCCCTGCGCGCCTAGCGCCGCGTCCACGCTCCATGTCAACTGCTGAATATCACATCCGAATTACTCCGACTCGCTCGAATCTGTTTCAATTGGAACGAACCCGGCCTATCTGGCGCGAGACCTCCGCAGGGCCCACTTCAGCCTCCGTTCGAACAGCGAGCCAGCACCGGGATGATTCATTCGGACGCGATTAGCGGCTAGTCGGCGTTGGTACATACAATTCGAGCGGCGATCCACGACCAGCTTCGATTTCCTCTCGGAACGGCAACAGGAAATTAACGACAAATCGCGCGCCCTGCAATGGTCGGCCGGTCTGGTTAGCTTTAAATCCGTTAGAGAATCGGGAAGTAATTATGGCCTGCACTCGCGTGACGCCGACCCAATTATCATAGAATCCGTATCAGCCGCGAGGTATTAAACGCGCCTTCGGCGAAATTCGCTGTTCCGCCAGTTTTTTAGTGGAAGAAGCCTGCGTAGAAAGTAAACAGTATTCCGCTCGGCGTATTAGGGAGCTGATTACGATCTAGACCAGAGCTGTAATTATTCGAATAATTAAGAGTATTTGAGTATTCGAATTTCTAATTGTAGGGGTAGAGTGTGTCAATATTTTCAATGTTTCAATTTTAAAAACGACTAGTTGATAAAGGGTACAATTTCAGGTTTAAAATGAACTCTTTCAATTTTGTGTAATGCATTATTTACCTAGTTGGAATTTCATTTGAAATTATAGAAAAATACGAAAATTAATGAAATTATTAAAAAAAGTTTTCATAATTGAACTTACGAACCACAACAGAAGCAACCAAGATATCAATTCTTTGGAGGTCTTTTTACATTAAATAGCATTAAATTTACTACATAGATGACATACATATAGCTAGATCTGTTGCTAAAGTTAGATATACTTTCATTTTGTAATAAATACACAATTTCTATAGATTTTCATGTGAATGTAATGATGTTTAACAATACGAGTTAAACAACCGTTGCTTATTCATCTGATTCTATCAAAATCTTCTACTTCGCTCTCTTTGCTTCTTCCTTTATATTTGTTTCTACTTTCTGGATTCTCGATTGTTTTGTTGTTCGTGTAGAGCATATTTTTCCGGTGTGTCAGCAAAAAACTTGCTTTATCATCATTTAGAGCAGAGTAATAAGTATAATAACATGATACAATTTACTATAAATACAATACATAAAACTAAATATCAAATTACTAAAATGTGTACACATTATAATAAACCAATGTGTACTGATTCGTTTGCGACAAAGCAGCAACATTTTAAACGGTTCCTAATGACGGTTAATTGAAATAAAACTGCTAAGACAACATTTACTTACGAGCTCTAAATACTAAAATTCTGGGCTATAACCACAAAATGAATACATAACGCTCGTTTGTGTCACTAAAACCAACGATGCTAATATTATCGAGCATATCTCGCATGCTGTGGGTTACCACATTTGTCGTTCAAAAGGTTTTACAAATGTTACAATTTACCCCGTGTTACCTACGGAATAGGAATCCAAAAACGAAATATTTTTTCACACTTAATCGTGGAATTCTTTTTCATATTGCCCTTTACAATTATTTTTTTTTTCAAACAATACTCCCAATTATTTGAATATTCGAATTCTCTCGTATTCGAATGCTTAAATTTTTCGAATATTCGTCGCAGCCCTAATTCAGACGAAACGAGGCTAATGTCCGTTCCCTTGTCCGACGAAGATTAGAGACCCGATGACTTCCTGCGCCCATTACGCGAGAGCCTCCACTATTTGAATTCAATTACCACGGGGGGGGGGGGGGGGGCATCAAGGTAATCGCCACACTTGCCCCGTGTTGTTCAAAAACACTCGTCACCGAATGGCAACACCTCGAGCGAGCCGCGCGAGCAAATCCCTTCTACGTGCGCGCATCGTTCACGTAATCACCACCGATGCGAAAGTGTTTATCTGCCCGCATTCAACCACACGAATATCCACGGTACCTATCTTGTTTCCCCGCAAAATTCGCACGGCGAGTAGGATCCACTGCCGCCGTTTTTTCGGGGCGAGAATTAAACGGACGCGAACGAGAGCATAAATTGAAAAACGGGGAGTGCAGGGGATGTCCGTTTGCGTCACGGGATACAAGATTCGCGTTTCGGAGCCCGTCGACGCGCTCTACGCGCGTACATTTGGCCGGGGCTTTTTGCGAATGGCGTTTTTTCCTCATCGGCCGCCCCTTTGACGTCAATCTCGTTCCCATAAACAGCGCACATGTGCTCGCGTTTCGGCTGTTCCGCTCGCGGCGTCGCGCCGATGGATCAGCGCGCTTTAAACGGTCAATCGAAATTCCATGGTGACCCAATTGCCCCCCAGTCAACTCGGGGTCACACCGTCGGGATCGATCCCCGGAGCTCGATCGTGTCGCGATCTCGCGTCTTCGCGTTTTAATTGGATTCCACTGGGAGCTTCCGACTGCTTCTGCTTCGGCGATTTCTAAACATCCGCCGTTGAACGAGCTCGCTCGCAGAGCGGGCAGAGTTTCTTCGACTGGTTGGCTGGGTAATACGGCCGACTCATCCGAAGATGCAAATTACGGTTGCCATGTGAAATCCGTACTACCTGAATTCCTTGATAAATTCCAGAGAATTCTGGCGAAGGGAGATTCGCTCGACGAAGAAGCTCGAGCGCTTCGAGACCGATGCTTCTTGTCGCGAGACGAAACAGGCGAGACTTTTCTTCTCGATTGAAACGAGGCGAGGGCGTCGGGATTACATCTCCGGTTCAGTTTCTCGATTTCAGTCCCGCTGCTCCTCTCTCTTTCTGAACGCAGAGTGAAGAGGGCAGACGCCCTGGCAAATAATTACAGTTGATTTAATTCCTACGCTCGCGCGGCCCACGCTCCGAAGCGTGTGCCCGACGGAGTGACGAATCGCGAGCCAAGCCCTCTCGTCCGATCCGATACGTAGATTTTTGCGGCCTTTCTGCGCTTCGATGGCGCCTCGATCAAGGTCGAACGCATCTGGTTGGAGTGGTTCCTCTTAAATCGATGATTTGGACGAGTATTTTTAGCGGATCCTTTAAACAAGATTCGCGGTTCCGTGGAAAGGAAAAGTTTATTTGGAATTTCCAGCTGACTCACAGTTGCCAGAGAGGCGGAAAGTATATCCCATCGGAGAGGGGCATAAAAATAACAATATCCATCGATAGTCCGAAAAACGGAAACGCTCGCGAAAATTGGGCAAATGCTGGAGGCGGTCGGGCCGCGCTTATTGTTCGTCTCGATGTCAAGGACTTCTGTAATTAGCGATCAAACGCGCGCAAATTTCGGAACAAAAGCGCGGTACCGTTGCCAGCCGCCGAAAGCATCCCGTCTACCTTGCCCTTTTCCCTTCAAAATGCGCTCGCTCGTTAAAACACCCGCTAAACCGGAGACAAAGGGGCGCCGCGAGTATTTCTCTAACGATTTTCGCTTGCGTGTGTTCGCAGGACCGTCCCCGGATTTCAGCAGACACACGCTGGTCAGACCGCGGGTCTATCACGGCAGGACCAGGCGGCAGATCTCGTCGACCAAAGAGAACGTAAGTAACTAAAATCCAGAGTTGGGCAAAATGTAATGTAATTACAACTTACAAATTTCGATTAAAATGTAATTGTGTAGTTGATTAGAGTATTGTGGGGCAAGAGTGCGCACTTAAAGTTTAGATTTCTTTAAAATCTTTGGTATTACACTGATAATCATATCATTTTGTGAGAAATAACTACTATCCCTTATTATTCGATATCGGGCACAATGGTCCAATAGGACTGAGTGCCCGGAAAACGCCCAGGAAAAAAAAAATTATTCGATAGAGAGTGGCTTCGTGTAAATTTACCTGTCACAACTTATATAAAATAAATATTTCCAAAAAGTGTCAAATGCGAACTTTTGCCCCCGCAGCTATTTTTATATTGTTTAATCAATCCTGTTATCTGTGAGGAGAATTGAAAACTTCTATTAGCACTTTTGAATAGAAGAATCTCAGCCCTATCAGACAACATATGATTTAAAATATTTACTGATCAATTTATAGGAATAATATTGATTCCTAAAAATCAGAATATTACATCAGAACTAACGAATTCAGTACTTACCGCATTGTACGATAACAAAACGAAGCGCAGCTACTTACCTGCACAATTCGATACTGGTGACTCTACCTTGATTGACAATTGACTGTCAATCACCATTGACAACTGCCACAACTCGAACCATGAAATTCGCATGGTGCGAACACTTACTCGCTGCGAACTTTTACCCAAATTAACAATTATAAAAAATAACGTGTGATCAACTACACAATTACATTTTAATCGTAATTTATAATTTGTAATTAGATTCCTTTTTGCCCAACTCTGCTAAAGCGAAGGATCATAGATTATAAAATATCTGCTTCAGACACGCGATGACTTTGTAGATACGGACGAGATTATAGTAACGTGGCAGCGCGCGCGTCGTAGGATTACATATGTATGGTTCCATCAGGGATCTCGATCTCTCGACACCTTTCTCCAGCGACTGGCTTCCTATCTAGCCAGATCGAAACGCGCGAATCGGGCACGCAGCGGCGGGACTTAGAATGCGGGACGCGGGATCGTCGACGGGTGCAACAATTTCAATGCAAATGCGGCCGCGCGCCGCGAATACGAAATCCAGGATCGTCGCGCTAACTGCGGCCAAGCTGTCGCGGGGTGTCGAGAGGTCGCGACGGGAATCTCATCGATAACGTCGTGGATACGTCTCGCGAGTAATCACGCCTCCATCGAGGACTCCATCAGAGACATCACCCCTCTCGCGCGTCTGCCTCGGCAAGACAGATGTTCCGTAGTAGCCTTTCGTACCGGAGGGGGGCTATTTCTGAACGTCTGCTGGATCCTCTCGAGAGCGGGATTCGTTTAAAATAAAAGAAACGAGTGGCAGCGACAGTGTTAGCCTCCAACCGATATCACAAGGCGGATCGTTGTTGGATCCAAGTACCACGCATCTGTATATATATGCGTTTCGATCGCGAATCGTACAACCGAGGTTCGCAAAAGTTCTCCCCACCCTCCGCAACCGCGCTCTCATCTGCAGCGATTTAGCGTTTCGCGCCGGCCGCCGCCGTGGTGATACCGAGTTAACAGCCGTAGGGGTAAACAGACTGCCTATACAGAATCGAAAAGCAAAGTTCGACACCGATGTTTCAGCGGGGGAGCAGTGCTTTGCTCTCGCGTGTTTCGTGGTACGCTGCTGTTTGCAAGCTTTTCGGAAACATTAACATAGGGGGATGGCGAACGAATAGCGCTGTGCTCGAGCACGCTGCCCAGCTCTCCGCGCTTCGAAACGCTTTCCAAGCGAAGGCCGGGAAAGTCCATCGCAGCTGCGAGCGTGACGCTTCCATCGGCTTTGGAAAGAAGTATTCCCGAGGCGGGTCTAACGAGGAGATAGCCACGTAGATAAAGAATTCGTTTCGTTCCGTTGCCTAATGCTCCCGATCCTAAACACTGGCGATCTCGCGGCGTCCAGCGAGCAAGGCAATTGACCCCGTTTCTGGTTATCACGGGGAAGAATGAGCGCCTATCAGCCTGTCTGTCCACGGCGACGAATCTAATTTCCTGTCGCGCTCGGTGCATCACCGTGCGCCCTCAACTCACAGCCGATTGTTTTCGCGAAATTCCCGGGCAAGTGCGCAACTGCGAGCGTATCTCGACTTATCTGAACGGTGCCGGATAGAGCGACCGATTCCCTGCTACCGCTCGATTTTCCTTCGACTTTGCGCGTACGTCTCGCCGGGTGAAAACAGTGGATCGGGGCGTTTTGGAAAGGACGATTACTCCACGCAAGATTAACTCTTAACAGTCTGTTGGCTATGTAGTACGGCGTAAAGAGGAATACTCTAGAGGAGGAGGCCACTTTTACTCCACTTGGTGAGCCCGCCCGAGGCAGCGCCTCCATCGTGTACGAGGCCCTGACATGCAGCACAATTAACACTTTATCGTCCGCGCTTACGTAGGCGTAAGTTCACGACGGCGACTTATCGCGCGCAACCCCAGAAATTTTATCTCGCTTGAGAAACATTACTTGCAGAAATGATCGAACGCCTCGCGGCTCTAATTACGTATCGCGAGGTTGCTCCAAAACTCGCAGGCCCACTACTCGTTAACACGCCTCTTCCACGCACTCCCGCCTTTGAAAAGCTGATTCTTAAGTACTGCAAGTGCATTCAGCGCCACGCGTCGCGCGCGTGAGCACGCAACCCGATGGCCTTTTTCTGCGAACGAGCGACATGCGTTTGTCAAAGTCTACGCTCGCCAGTCCCCGAGTTTTCCTGGGGAAAACAGAGCTGGGCAGAGGCGGAGGTTCCTCTCGCTGTAAACCGCATTTCTACCGATAAATCCGGGGGGAAAGGCGCTCCCCAATAAACCCTCGACGCTGTTTGCCTGTTTATCGTGCACCAGCTTCGAGCCACTCGACGATAGGAGGTCCTTTCGGCGGTGTAACGCGCTGTGGGGGAAGGGACAGGGAAAGGAGAGTAAAGCCGGGACTAAAGAGATTGCGCGAGTTCCTTTTATCCAGCTCACGAGCTTCCGGCCACAAAGGGAAATGGAGTGGTTCCTCTATCGCGGCGTACACATCCTGGACGTAACGGTTTTCCCCTAAAACGTAGAAGCCGAGCTCGGGTCTCGGGAAAATCGACGCGGCCGACAAGCGCGTCCAGGACGGGCAACGATAAACGGTCAAAGCTGACTTCGAAATAACTTTCCTCTATCATCCTCCTGGCCGAGAGCGCCCGCTTCCTGGAGGTATTACGACGAAATTATACGCGGATGGCCCTTTGTCTCCGTACCGGTGCATCCTGCGCGCGTCCCTTCTACCCGTCCTGAAATATACGCTGGGATTCTTGCTACGAACTATCCGCCGTAAGGTCTTTTATCGAGGGCTCCCCGTTTGAAGGGAACAGGGGAACAAGGTAATTTTTATCGAATTTAACGGCGCTCTGTCGCTGAGCATAAACGGATCCGTGAAACATCAAAGGCCGCGGTAAAAAACCAGGCACAATGAAAGTTTCCCCGCTGATTACGTTAATCGCTCGATGAAGGGGTGGGCGGCGTGTGCCGCGGGCGGGCCTCTAGGACGCGGAAACGGGCTCCTTGTTCCTTGTTCCCCGGTTCTAGCCTCGACCTAGTCGCCGAGACGAGATTAAAAGATGCCTTTCATCCTGCGCGCTGCGCCCACAAAGAGCCCCTTCTGCGCGTACCGTCGCCCGTACATTGTGCGCTCCGCTCGCTCGCTCGTTAACCGCGTCAATTTCCAAGAACATCTCCCCTCTGCCGCGTCCCTTCGAATAATTAACGCGTCTCTCGCGTGGCTTATCGCCGTTACGATTAGAAACCGCGGCGCGGCGCCTGTGCATGCACATTATTTTCGTTAACGTTCAGGCGCTCTGTCTCTTTCCCTCTGGACCGCGTTAAACCGACCGGGCCGGCCGCAGATAGATTGCTCGACGGTAATCGCCCCGTGCTTCGCGGACAGGTGTTTACTTCGAAATTAATGCGATAAATTCCCCGATTGCATCGCGATACGCGCCGCTGCGGTATTCGTTGCGCGCGGCTAGCCGGGACGCATCGAGGATGAAACGCAGACGAAAAGTATGCGAAAAGTAAATTTGCGCCGCGACTGGGGAGGTATTATCGATCCCGTCTGGCCGGAAATAAACAGCGCGGACAGATTACGGGCGGAAAAAAGATGACAAGAGTAATCAAATAACCAGAAAAAACTTCGAAAAAGTAAAAAAATTACGCCGAGTACACGAAATCAAGTACATCGCAAAAAATAGAAGATAATAATATTTAGAAAATAAAAAAAGATGTGAAATCAAAATGAGTTGCAAGTACACGAAGGTACTTTCCAACTACATGTATGTGTTCGTATATTCCATTACTCATATCGCGGACATTTTAATAATGTGAAGATAAAATGTAACATCTAGACATTTATCTAGATGTCCGTGGCCTGGAAGTCAAATACGTGGCGTGGCCAGACAAGGTCAAGGTGTCTATGAATAAGAATTATTTAAAAACGCAAAATAATGAAAGTGTATTCATATCGACAGAGTTTTAAATTGACAAATTATCTGAAAGCTTGTGAGAGGAAAGGTATCGGTATCGATGGTCTGAGAATACCTTTAATAAACTCTTTAAACAGCAATATACAAAGTTATTAATCCATAGTTAATCTTATCGTGGTTCATCAATTAATACACAAATTCCTCTAAATAAATTATAAAACCGCCATATTTATTATTTTTAATGGTTTACATTTAATAATCAATTCTATTTAAATCATTTTTATAATAGGGTATCTAATCCTAGTTTATTAAAAAAACTTAACAAATATTAGTTAAATAAAATTTAATATATTAAAGAAAGATATTTCACCACATCTCAAGAAATTTAATTAAATATCATTATACAATATACATTACTTTAAAAATTAAATGAATTAATTTACAAATTAAATTTAACCCCTGTTGCTGGCACTAAAATTGCCTTAATTAACTGAAATTAAATTAACTGAAATTAAATTAACTTAAATACACATGAATTTTATAGAATTACTTTGACCACCCTACTTTAGCAACCATTTAATCCAAATAAAATTAAAATTTAATTATTCATTAACTTAAATACACATACATAAATACGATACATATTTGTAAAAACACGTGGCATCTCAAATTTTGACATCTTACCTTATTTAACACTCGCCATTATTTAGCAATTGACGAACGAAACATGTGTTATTTCTTACCGTTTCCTGGTTATCCATGAGACGATATTACGATATCTCTGTCATGCGTGTACCGATTTTATTGAAATTGGTCTTATTCGAAAGTTTATATGCGGTTTACACAAGAAAAATGCCTTTAAATTTAGAAAATATTGCAGGCGTGATGTCGGGCGATGAATATAGCGGTAGCGACAGTCGACATATACAGTGTGTCGAAATGTACTTGACGTCGAGACGCTATAGCGTCTCTAGATATCGAGCGCGTTCCCTGTCTGTGTTTGATCGAGCCGGACAAATAAACATCGTCCGCTGGGCGATCAATCAAACGGCATATCGGCCGAATGGGTTCTCCACGACCACGGCAATCGGACAAACGAACCGCGGTGCAATTAAAATCGCGAAGCTTCACGGGTCATTAGCGTGGTTTAAACGGCCAGGTGCTGGCGCTGCAGTCCACGCTCTCGTCCACCGCTGTTCCATACGATTTAATAGCCGCTGGCCTCTCGTTCAAACCCCTCCCGCTCGGTAAACCTCCTCTTGGATTTGCATTCGCCCATCGCTGCGAAGGATCCCCTGCGTCGCTTTGAAATTTCAAGAGGAGTAGCAAAATTGCGAAAGTAGCTCGTCCGGTGCAAATCCTCGGGGTTAATTGAGGACAATCGCGGAGTATCCGTGAAAATGGAGCTTTTGGAAGCACTGGCGGTGAGAAGTAGCGGGAATACTTGGTGGAAACGAGCTCCCACACGCGAGACCACTCGGTGTTCCCGGCTGGTTTCGCGCGGGAGACGAGAACGCAATCAAGGATAGCGTCGGGGAGCCGCATTTCGCGGAAGTGTCGCGACAATGGTTTTGTGGGCGCGGCGGACGGGACGCGAGGATGACATTCATGGGAGTTTCCGGCGAGATCCGGCGCTTTCACGGCCTCGAGCTATACCCTCCGCGAGGGGCGAGACTTTTTCTCCCCCGCGCTCTGTCGCAGTGATCCTGCTAACCGAATTTCAGGGGAAGCTCGAGCCGTGCGCTGATCCGACACCTGAAACGAAACAGGCTATCGATAAATAGGGAGACCCGTTAGTATCGGGGCACTGGGAATCGCGCGATTCCATTCGAAAGGCGGAAAGTGACGAAAGAGCGGTGGATTGAACCGCTACAAGGCTTCCTCTGTGCCCTACCTCATTAGCTGGATGATCGTCGGAGGCGCGGCGCCGTGGAGAAACCCCGACGCCCCTCCTTGGTCTGTTTCTCGGTATCGAATCGGGATAAGCTCGGGTCACGGAATATCGAGAAACGTTTCCCAGATTGGCTGCCGTCCAGGTATGGATTGCTAACTATCGGGCGACGATGATAGAATCCGCGCCGAGAGAATTCCGCGGATCCATCTATCGTCGATCCCGGTTGCATCCTCGCCGCGTGCCCGGAATATCTAAAACGTGTGACCCGGGACGGGGACTTTTTCACGGGGATTAGGGTCCCGTTTGATAGAGCGCTGCGATCGACGAGGCACGTATCTCGATTAATCTCACGTGTTGAAAACCAACGACGTTCGTCTCGGGATCTGCTTATCGCGGCTAATCGCGACCGCGCCCTGGCTGCAGATTTCAGAGAATCGTTGCAAAATCTCCGAATCGGGAGATAACCCTTATCTGCATTTCACGACTCGTCCGCTCAGCAGAAGCTTCTGCCGTATGGAAAGTCATACGCAGGTTGAAGCTGCTGCTACTTCCTGCTGGGGGTAGATGTGGGCCAGGACGACGCATCCCCTATGAATTAAACATGGGGCGGATTGAGGGACGGATGGAGGGCGCAAACGAGATTCGCAAATTCATTTCGGCGGTCGGCACGCGTACGCTGGTGGAAAAAAAAGCTCGACATGGAGAGTGGCTCGGGGCCACGGAGGGAATTTTAATTTTTAAACGGTCGGCTTTTCGGCTCGGCCACCGGGGCCGCGAATGGAAACGGGTTTGGGAGCGGATGAAACTAGCGCGCGCTGCAAATCCGCCAGAGCCTTGCCTCTTTTTTTTTCATCCCTCCTTCGCTCGTGATTAAGTTCGATTAATTTCGTAGCGGTTCGAGAACAACGAGCGTGGCTACCCGCGAAATCGTTGGAAAGCGAGGGAGAAGGCCTCCGCGAATAATGGCTTTTTACCGGCGGACCGTTAACGGAGGGGGGAAAGTATTTTCTGGCCACGTAAACCGGCTAATTGGCCGGGTGAAATCGATTTCCACGCGATCGCAGAGTGTTCCCCTTATCTGGATCCTCTCCGCGACGCGCGGCCGCGCAACAGGTGCATAATGTCGAGCCTCGGAACGATTATAATGCATTCGAGCGTCGATTCGCGGCGGCTTTATCGCGTGGTTATGCGATAGGAAAGCGTGCAACTTCCGGGACAATTTTCCTGTTCGACCACCGCGAACGAAACGCCCTCGGTCGATCGACTGCGACCAACTTTTCACGTTCTTGGGACTGTTTGCTTGCAGGACATCGAGCACGCGGACGTGCTGACGGTGGGCTTCGAGCTCGACGGGGTGGAGCGTGTCCTGGACCTCAGGCTGAATGCCGATCTGATCCCCGTTGGCTATCAGCAGCGTCATCAGCACCGCGGCGGATACCGGGAGCACACCTCGTCCAAAGATGTGAGTACACTTTACCACTTCTCTAAACTTCAACCAAACGGGGGCAAAGTTGGTAGAACGAAAAAATTAAAATCAATAAAAACCGATAAAACGGTAAAACTTTTTTAACAGCGGTGAAAAAGTACGTGCTTGAATTTAGTATCAAACTAGGTATAAATTGTTTTTAACGTTAAATTTTGCCTGAAATGGGTGGAATTTTTTTTTAAATAAAATTTTATTTTAAAGAAACTTTATTCAAAACCATTTTTACATCTGTTTTTAAAATACATTTTCCGGAGATTTGTTTATTATATTTAGCACAGACGCACTTACTTTTATTTCTTTTGCAATGATACTTGAACTTGCCAATTCAACCGGTTTTTAATATTCTATATATTAGATAGAGGCGAAAGTATTTTCGGCTTCATGGTCTTAGTTCTTCAGCGAGTTGTAAAATAACCGTCCTCCTACACTCCAATGTTTGCATACCCATCCCCCGCATAATAAGAACACTATTCATGATCATGTCACTGAAAGAGCTGAGCCATTTTGAGCGTCAAGAAACTCAAGAAATTATGCTGGACCCTCCAACTCTTGTTTATTATATATTTGGCCATGCTTGGAGATTAAATTTCAAAATAATTATTAAATATAAAGAGCGGCAAAAATCACTTTTGCCCAGAGCCACGGAACAACTACATTCTACCCTGAACCAAATTCACTATCAAGAAAGGCAATCGATACCTTGCCTCCGATTTCCAACGAAACCTGTGTCCAGGTGTAAAGACCAAGAGAATCGATAGCCGGTGACTCAGTGTCCGATCGCGTGCGTTTCCAGGACGGTGGGGTATAGACGCTATAGACAGAATACGGCAGCGGACGTTTCGAGATTATCGATCACTCTTAAATAACGTTGACGAGCAGCGTGCAGACGCGTTCGCCTTTCGAACCACTCCCTGTTTCTAAAAACCGAGCACGTGGAAACGCGAAACAGGGTGCCTTAGAAGACTCGAAAAGCGTCGCGTCGTGGTACACGTGTTGATTTCGCGTGGCAGCTTCCCCCAGAAAACGCGAGGCCAGCCGAGTACACTTCCCTCGGTTCTTCGCCGGTGTCCCGGGCTCCAGGAGTAATTCATATTTCCGCGAGTTGCATTAGTATCGCGGCGCGTACCGGTCGTGAATCACGCGGCAAGAGTAACGGCCTCTCCTCGGGATCGGGCGCCCGTCGAAAGAAGGACGAGCCCGCACGGTTTTTCCAGCGGACCGAACACCTTCCATTGATATAAATTTTTTCGAGCAGCGTTATTCACGGGTAACGGGCACGCATAAAACATCGGCCGGGAGCGGTGTTTCATCGACCGAGACGGTCGAGTTCGTTGCGCTTGCTTGTCGTCGCTTCCACATTTTACGCAATTGAATAAATGAATTGGCGCGTCCACTTGTCATTCCCTCGCTTCTCTGGCCCCGGCACACGCGTCTGTCTCTGTTCCCCGCCGCGGTTTATTTGCGCCCGCCGTTGCGGGACGAGCGGACGAGCTAATTTCGGTCGTTTAAATAGGGGCAAATTCTGCGAATGTTTTGCTGGTCAGAATGCGTCCTCGAATGTCTCGCGGTCAAACACCAGAGCGACGGTTGCTGCCTGTTTGCCCCGGGTCTGGCAATAAAAGGAGCTTTCTCCAAATGAAATTCCGTCGGGCGAGAATTGCGCCTCCGTTGAGGTGGAGTTGGATCCAACAGGCGAGTGGACTCCGTCCCCTTTCGTCGAATTAAACGGTGTGTCCCCGGGTGTGCGATAATCGACCGATAAATCATCTTTCGCGTCGCTCGGATCCTTCCCCCGCCGAAGAAAGGAGCAAAAGGAAGGCGAGACGAGCGCCTGGCCCAGCAGAATCTGGGCCAACTATATTTGCAGCGGTCAGGCGAGCAAGCGAGCAAGCGAGCGAGCGGCGCAGAACACAGCGGAGGATCCAAGATAAGTCGGGGAAAACTCATTCTCGAGTTTCATCCGCGACAGAGTTAAGAACCTTGCGCTCTCCAAGCAACCGTCGCGTTATATTTCCTTTGAGGCCGAATTTACGCGATTTCGGGATTACCTATGCTTTAAGTCGCCCCTGTTAGTCTGTCGAGAAGCTCGAGGAAAATTATCGTCGGAAGCTCAGCTGGCCAGGGGCTTTTCAGCGGGTTGGCAGTTTGAATACAAAGCGGCCATAAAGGCACGAAGCCAACTTAGCGCCCCGAGCACAAAGCATGGGAAGTATGTACTAACGGTGTTTGTTGTGGAAAATTCACAGGAACTCTGCCACTACCAGGGCAGCGTCAGAGACGCTCCGGGATCCTGGGTGGCTCTGTCTACCTGCAGAGGCTTGCGAGGAGTTATCTTCGACGGCGAAAACCTCCACCATATTCACCCGGAAAGGGAGTCCTTGGAGTCGGATCATTACGTCTACAAGCAGAGCGATCTCGTCGCCAATAACAGCTGCGGTAATGTCTTTTATATCTGCTCCCGAAATCCCTTCCACGCGAGAACTTTTCATAAGGATAACCGCACCTTATCCTGTTACCTACCCTGAATTTCATCGACTCGAGAAAATGTCCCTGGGAGCTGACCCTTCCTAGCCAGCTAGGAAAGCAGAGGCTCGTTTCTAGAGCTGTTACCCTTGCCCGTTACAGCGCGCCCGCTCCTTTCCTGGCCTGGAGGACCCGTCTCGCGGAGACTGGTCTCTCCTTAACGGTCTTAACGAATGTGGGAGCGAGATTCTGCCGGCTCCCTCGTCTCTTTGTCCTTAACTTTACCGAGAAGCCGACCGCGACGATGATGTTGGTTTTTTGTCCGATGCAGGTTACGAGGGGACACCGCACCATGTCCTCGGCCACGAGCACCGCGGGATCCTCCACAGGGCCGCGAGGGTACGATGCTATTCATTTCTTTTACGCTCTTCTGTAGGATCACGGGGATCTAGCGTTATTCCGTCACGCAATGCGCGATAGTAGAAGCTAGGGTTCGTTAGACGCAGTGAAACCGAGCTTGGCTTTTCACGGCCATACGAAATGCATGTTCGATTAGGCTCCTCTTGTTGCAGCACAAGAGAGCAGCCGAGGTGATCCGGGGGCCCTACAACGCGAACAGGCATTCCCGTTACGTGGAGCTGGTGCTCGTGATCGACAAGAAGGAGTACATGGCCCTGGACGAGAACCTGGACAAGGTGTACCACCACTGCAAGGAGATCGCCAACATAATCAACGCAGTTAGTATACACGTTTCCTTCGATCGAATCAAGAGAGCTATATAGCCAAAGGCACGCCAGCAGAGAAATCCGTCGTGTTGCAGCTGTACATGCCTCTGAACATATTCATCGCGCTGGTCGGCGTGCAAGTTTGGTCGGACACGGACGAAATACTGCTGTCGTCGAACGGAGACACCACTCTTTCCAACTTCCTCCGGTACAGAAGGGAGAAACTGGTCCACGACATGCCGAACGATAACGCCCAGCTGTTGACGTGAGTCTGGAACCACGGAAAATATTGCCTATAACGCGGACTCGGTAGCGGCAAAAACATACGGTAGAGAATTTTCAAACTTGCAGACGAATCACCTTCGAGGGCGGCGTAGTGGGAAAGGCGCTTAAGGGACCAATATGCACGTACGAGTTCTCCGGGGGTGTCTCGATGGACCACTCGACCGTCGTGGGGTTGGTGGCAGCCACCGTAGCCCACGAAATGGGTCACAATTTCGGCATGGAGCACGATTCCGCTGACTGCGAGTGTCCGGAGGAGAAGTAGGTTAAACTTTCTTACCCGTTTTTCCTTCCTCGCGCCGATCTTCCATTCCTGGGATACCCCGTAGTATTCTAAATTCTCCATCCGAGAGCATCCTCCGCAGCACGTTGAATACTCCCCGGGCACAGAGGCGCTGTAACGCAGGATTTGCGCGGAAGGAGAATGTAAATAGTTTTGTATAAACACGCTGCCGTGAACAGAACCGCTTGAACCGCGATTCGGCGAGCTTATCGCTCGCATTCTAAATTCATTCACCGTCCATCAGCTTCCCTCTTGCTGCTCCGCCCGCCGGGATACTCAACATCGATCTTCCGGGGGCGGATGTCGCGAGTTCTATATAGGAGGCTTGATCGCTCGGCGGTTCTCGACCCGTGTCACATCTGATCCCACGTTCCTCTGCGAAACAGATCTATCAATCTGTGCACGCGAGAGGGCATCGCCGTGATTACCGTCATTCCGCTAGAGCCAGCAGCTTCTATCGTGCTCTAAACACGCTCGATTGCGTCTGATTACAGATGCATCATGGCATCGTCGAGCGGCTCGTCAGGACCTACCCACTGGTCGACCTGCTCCCTGGAGCATCTGGCTCTGGCCTTCGAGCACGGGATGGACTACTGCCTGAGGAACAAGCCGCAGAAGCTGTTCGACAGCCCGATCTGCGGCAACGGGTTCGTCGAGCCTGGCGAGCAGTGTGACTGCGGTCTTAAGGAGAACTGCGACAACCCATGCTGCAACGTCACCACGTGCATGCTGCACACCAACGCCAGCTGCGCCACCGGCGAGTGCTGCGACCTGAAGACCTGCAGGCCGAAGACCGCCGGCACGGAGTGCAGGAGCGCCGAGCACGAGTGCGATCTGCCGGAGTACTGCACCGGGCAGAGCGAGTACTGCCCCGTGGACGTGTTCAAGATGGACGGGGAGTCGTGCAGCATGGGGAAGGCGTTCTGCTACCAGGGCTCCTGCAGGACTCACAACGACCAGTGCAAGCTTCTCTGGGGACCCACCGGCACATCCTCCGACGCCCAGTGCTACGACATGAATAACAAAGGAACGAAGCACGGCAACTGCGGCTACAATCGCTTGGAATCCAGCTACGTCAGGTGCACCGACGAGTAAGACGATCAGATTCTCTCTCTTGTAGCGTAGGGACACTGCTCGGCGCGACTGTCCGGCATCGCACCACGATCTAACCGAGACACCGACACGCTAGAGCAGCTCGCAATTAAGAATGAACGGAGGTCTGAAGGCTCGCAATCGTTCGTGGGTTTTAGAAACCTCCTCTGCGGAATGCTTCACTGCAAGCACCTGAACGAGAGGCTGGAGTTTGGTATGGAGTCCGTGGCGATCCTGAGTCACTCGTTCATCAACAACGGTGGAAAGATAATACCCTGTCGATCGGCCATCGTGGATCTGGGACTGAACCAGGTGGACCCGGGCCTGGCGCCGGACGGCGCGAAGTGCGCGCCCGGGAAGGTAAGCTTGAATAGAACAGATGATACGGTAGATTACAAGCGACTCGCGTAATCCTTGCTCGCCTCGAGTGTATTTCACCGTGAGTTTCACCGATGCAGATGTGCGTGAATCAGAAGTGCATGCCGGTAGCCGATTTGCGCGCGTCCGTGTCCGGAGGGAAAGCGTGTCCCAATAATTGCGGGGGCAACGGTGTGTGCAACAGCCTCGGCCACTGTCACTGCAGTCGCGGCTTCCGGCCGCCGGATTGCACTCAGCCTGGCGTGGGCGGCTCGGAGGACAGCGGGCCAGCGGAGGATCCGAATGGTGAATTGATTTCGTTGCATTTAATCGGCTGTCACACGGTGGCCTCGAGAGGCCCCAGCCCCACTAATCCGCGACGTATCGTTCTGCCCGTTACAGCGCGAAACGACTTCGTAATGGCCCTCTACATTATCTTCCTGGGCATCGTGCCGATGGCGGCCCTGTCCTCGTTCGGCGTCTGGTACGTGAGAAACCCCGGCCAGCATTGGAAGAAGGGCATGTTGTCAACGTACGTATCTAGCTTCGATCGCGTTAAAGAGAAACGTAAACCGCATGCTTTTACGTCGCGCGGTGCTCGCGACTCGAAACCGCGCGGCCACACGATCGGCAAGAACTTTTACGAGAGGGTAGTGATCTTCTTCTCGCCGCGGCAGGAGAGCACCCGCGACACCAGCAACATATTCACGATCAGCGACAATGTGCCGGCGAAAAAGAAACTTCAGATCACTAAAACCGACTTGATATCGACCACTAACCCAGACGCTATTAACTGCAGCAACAGCATCGAGTATAGAAAATCGATGTTGCTAGCCAGCGCGAATCAGATCGTCGATAATAATCGGAGTACCGAGCAATCTGAATCCGATCGGTCCGCCGTGTCACCGTCAATAGAGTCGAGGCCGAGAAAGAATTCTCTTAGGTTGGAGTTAGGCACAAAAATATCGGAGCGCATTCAGCAGTTGCAGAAAAAACCCTCGAAGAATATCAAGGCGCTGACGCTTAAAACCGATGTGAGGTTCGAGCAGTTGAACGAGAACCCTAGCTGTAGCTCCGGTGTCACGCCGAGCTCGTGTGAATCCTTGTTGCCCAATGAGAAACCGCACGCCAAAGCACCTGCTCCTTTTTACAATAAAAAACCGCCACCTCCACCGGCCCCAGCCCAAAGCCTCAAGCCAAAGATCTGATCCGTGCACCCCATCTTCTTATTTTTCTTCTTCACGGTTTTGCGTATCAGTCGCGCGTTACCCCTCTTTTATTTCATCTTTCTTCTTCCTCACCATCCTTAATTTAGGGCACCCTCCTTTTAGTGCGAAGATCATAGCAATATTTTTCTCCGTAACTCCAACTATGATCTTTGCATTACGACGTACAGGGTCGGCAATAACGGTGGCGGTTAATAGTACATCTGAATCATCCTTGGCGTTGCCAAAACGATTTCAAGTATACACTGTGATTTTTAAGTTGTAATAGATCGAATGACGAATACTCCAGCGCGACACGTTTCTCGTAGCAATGAAATCAACGCAACGTTGTCGATGTACTTAAACGCTGAGTAGGCATTTTTAAAAAGAAATTCTCTTTAAGTATCTTCGGGCACCGTGGAACTTACGAGAGAAGGTAGTGTAGGTTTTATACGATCGTGTCTTTATAAATATTCGAACAAAGCAGTATAATTTTATACCTATAACGTAAAGTATCGAAACACTTTCGGGCGTAGGTGATTTATTTATTCAATTTATTATGTATTATTACGCAAGCTCAAATAACGATACTTACGTATACGACGTGATATAGTCGTAGGATATATTGCGTGTAGTTACCCCCAAAATGCGCGTATTACGACATGTAAAAGTACTACCAAAAGAAATGGGTGATAGCGAAGTGGAACAGCGATTCTCAAGATGGCTCTAATACATAAACGATATTTAGTCGGTAATAATTTAAGAGCCGCGATTCGATTTCACGAAAGGCACGTTATCTCTTGAATTACATTTGTGAAACGCGAAGGTAGAGCATGCGCATAGATATCGATGTGACACGAGCATGGGCATGTGGAAATCTCTCCTCGATGGCTTTTGCATTTCAAGATTACTCTGAACCTCTCGTACACAATCGAGTCGTTGAGTCAGTATTAACGATTACGCAAAATACCCTTAACTAAATAATTCACTGTTGAAAAGGAAAAGAGGAGTCAACGTTTGATTACTGTTAGCGAGCAATGATTTCTGAGTCAGACACGTCGGGCAAACAATTCGAATGTCCCGGCCAGAAGAATTGCTCATTACTCGAACGGATGGATTGTACATGTTTATTCAATAAAAGTAGCGTTTTACGCAAAGTGTACACAGTTTTCTTATGTGATCAAAGAAAAAAACTTCCTTCTTCCACAGAGCTTGCCGCTAACACTTTAATCTTCGACTAACATTCCCCCGCTAGTTTGTCGCGCATTTTGCATGCTGTGTTCCGAGGATCGGCTAGATCCTGGCTCGATTGTGGCAACGATCGAGCCAACTGCATGCAAGTAGTTTCGCTCGACAGAGTGTGCATTTCACGATCCGCCAGCGATCGCTGGGATCGTCACGAGACGTAGCGTGCTTAACACCTCGATTCCCCCTGGCTTACACACTTGTGCTTAAAATTTCAGGACCGACCGGGGCCACAATGGACTGTCCATCAAAACGATCGATCGTTCCAGTCCGTTGCCCCGCAACATCGAAACGATCGACTCGAGTCTGAGTCAGGATCCGGCGTGCGCGAGCTTATTGCCGAAGCCGGAGGCCGACGAGCGTTACAACAATAATCTGTTCGGCCAGTTCAAAGGTTTCACGATCACCCCGATTAAGAGCCAGCCGAAGAGCCCAGAACCGAGCAAACCTGCGCCCCCTCCGCCCACGATCCCGACCGTAGCGATAAAGACCAACATCAAGGCGCTACCGAAGAGCAATCCGCCCCGAAACTCCCTCCTGAACTCTACGTCCAGCTTCAACGAGGCCTCCGCGACAGCTCCGACCTTGCCACCGTTGAATCCAGGATGCACGGCGCGACCTCTGATCAGCAGCCCCGTGCTGGCCGCGACCACCTGCACCTCTGTCGAATTAGTCGCGCCCAAGGCTCCCGCCAGACCCCCTCTGGACATACCGACTAGACCAGCGCCAGCTCCGCCGATGCCGTCGGATTTACAAAAGCCCCAGAGGCCGAGCAGCACGCCGTTGGCGAACGTGCTGCTTCCGGAGCCGGAGAGGAAGCCAGAGAAAGGCGGCACCCTGAACAGGATAGCCTCGATGCTTCGTCCCAACTCAGGGATCGTGAAGATGGGGCTGCAAGCGGCGCAGAAAGACGAGAAAAGCACGAACTCGCTGCCCAGGACGCAGCACCTGAAGGCCAATAAAGTGATAGACAAGGAGATCCTGAGGAACCTGGAGATCTCGAATCCCATACCGCAGAGGGAGATCGAGATCCCGACGCCGGTAATCCCAGTGGTCTCAGCCACAGACGCCGAGAAGAAGAACGTGGTGCTGCGCGCTCAATCTATGAGGGACAATAAGATCACGCCGAGGCCAGCCATTCACACGTTCGGGTCGATGAGACAGGCGACTCCTGTCAAGAGGCCGACTAGCATTCCTGCGAGCACCAGGCCCACGGCTCCGCCGCCTGGACCTCCCACGTGCACACCGGCCACTGAGAAGCTGAACGAAACTGGAAAGATTCCAGGGTTACCTGGCTATCAGACTCCCCAGGTGAAGAGCGCGCAGAAGATCGTGGACAACGCTTACGACGACTGTATGAACCTCGTTTCAGAATCGTCCTTGGCCAAAATCACCGAGGAATCGCCCACGAGCGATAACATCTACGCGGTGATAGAGGAGGCAATTCCCGAGAAGAATAGAAAGAACGCGGAGTCGGAGAAGCAGCTCGACAACGAATACAAACTGCCAAAGCGAGTGGAGGCCACCTCCAATTCCGCGGACTTGGAATCGATGGGACTGCTGTCAGAGATCGTTTCGGAAATATCGAATAGAAACTTTGATTCTATATATTCCACCGCGACGCTGTCTCAGAAGGCGAAGGAGAACGAGGAAGCTTCCAAGAACGCGGACGATCTGGGATCAAATAGCTCGCTGGGTGCTTACATGAACTCCAACCACTACAAGTCACCTGGAAGCATTTACTCGAACTCTGCGTCGGGCAAGTTCAATTCGTCCAGCTCAACCACGAGCTCTGGCTACCTGAATCCGTCAGCCTTGAACGTCCCGCGGCAGGAGTTGGATAAAGTTTCCGCGGACTCGAGAGGAATGAACAAAAATAAACTGGTGTCTTTGAATTCAACGAATCCAAATCTGAACGACGAGATCTCGAAGGAACTGGGCATGAAGCCCGCGGAGCGCGTCGCACCTTGCAAGCCGCTCGCCTCGCTGAAGACTCGGTCGCTCCAACGAGCCTCGAAGAGCGAGGAGGACACGGTAGATGGTAAAGAACCAGCGAAACCGCCCTTGGGGAGAACAAAAACGCCACCACACATCGTGAAAGGTTCGACGGGGAAGGAAGCAAACGAGGCGGCTGCTAGACCCGCCACCAAACTACCCCTGGACACCGCGTTGAGGTCCAAACAGAATCCTGACAGTAGTTTGAAGGGCACGAAGCAGGGATCGAACGCGAATATGGACGCAACGGGACAAGCTAGCAACGCCAATCAAGCGGACAAACAAGATTCTCGCGCGAACGTAAATAGATTATCTTTGAAAACTGTGCCTTGTAGCCCTAAGGATAACGGGGGGAAGTTCAACAGCCCGGACTTGGTGTCCAGCTGTTCGAGCTCCAATCAGACCGGTACGAAATCGCCGGACGTTCTTGGTAGCAATCCGAAGTTGAGCTTCCACACGAAGAACGTTCAAAAGACACCCACGTTGCCTAGAGGTAGCTCCCCAAAGTCACCGTCTACGCCTTTTAAACCGCTGAGTATCGCGTCCAAGGCGACCGCTCTGGCGGAGAAGAAGAAGTCCCCGACAACCGGTAACGCGAACAAATCCTTGTCCTCCACGAAGGAGCCGGCTTCGAAGACCTCGCAACAGCCGAAGTTGGCTCAGAAAACGGAGGCCAAAAGTGGAGACTCCGGGGCAAAGATAAACCCTGTACAGAGAGCGGCCGGTGGTAAATCGAACGTCGCGTCCCTCCAGCAAAAGTTCGAGGGCAACAAGAACGTTAACGCGCCGAGGACAGTGCCGAGCATACACAAAAAAACGGTTGGTAAAGCGACAGAGGCGGTCGGTGCGAAGAAGTAGGAGATCTTGATCGGTGGCAATTGTTCTCGAAATATTCTAGTCTGATCATATTTGGGTGGTTGTATTCACTTTTCGAGCGATGTGAAACGTACGAGATACGTTCCAACAACATTTCTACCGTGTTATTTTATTTAATGGTTCGTACGGGAAAGTGGAAGCGTATAGTACAATGATAAGTCAGCCTCTCGGTGGAGCGGTTGAAAGAGGAAGTTGATGAAAAGCTTCGAGAATTGTAACTTGTATTTACTTGTCGGAATACAGTGCTAGGTTGTATCTGCCGCGAAATACGGCGACTGTACTGGGCTGACGAAAATACGCGGCACTCCTTGAAGGGGAACGATTCCTCTCCGGAAAAAGCCGACCTCGACGGAGATTGCCTCCTCCCTTCGAGGCGTGCCGCGCCCTTTGGGACACCCTGTATATTACCACTGTAAATAGTAGTTGATTAAAAATTCTAATATTTTTTGTAGAGATCATCCATTACCGGTAACGTTCGGAAATACGAGAAACACTACGATATTTATCTTAAGAGCATTTTGTAAACGACAAAGAGATGACAAAGTGAGCAACAGTTTATTTTCGAAAGTCTCGCGCTCGGTGCCGCAAGAGGGACGCGTAAAGAAATTATAATTGAACTCTGTGATATATACCATACGTGCAAAGAAAATTATAGCACAGAAAGCATCGTACCCATACATTATACGATAAAAATAGCAGATTGTAGAGGCGCGACCAAATCTATCATTTTATATCGTATCGTGCGTGGAAGATGGAACATTTTTCAAAGACCGATTAGTCTCTCGAGAGGAAAACCATATCCAAGAAAATGTACGAACTCCGCGGAACAGCCTGTCGTTCCCTTTCCAAAGACTAAGCGTTAAAAAGAAGTTCATTTACCACTTTCGAGGTATACCGCCCGCCCGCGGATGAACATTTTGTAAACTCGGCTAGCCGAGACAACTTGAGCGCCTAGTGCTTGCTAGACTAAACGCCCCGATCGAAGCAAAGAGGCGGAATTTCTGTGACAAAGTGCGCTAGAGTAAAACGGGTAGGAATATTTTGCTTAAAAAAGAACGCGCGACACCACCTCGGTCGTCTCCGATTACTTTTCGCGCGGTTGTTCACCTGCGGCGGAATCTAGCATCGTTAGACACGCTAAGTCTAAAGAGAACGAAAGATATTTATTTGACTGATCGATGTAAATATGTTTATAACGCGTAACATATAGATGTAAGTCCACATTTTGTACAATGTACCTTCGTGCTCGCCAAGTTAATTCGCGAGCTACCCTTGACCGCATACACACGACATCAGCATTTAGCTTCTCGACGATGTCTCGTTCGTTTTGTTGTTTAAGCCTGTAAGACTCATCTGTACCAAAAATTGGGAGAAAAAGAAAGAAGGAAGGATGAAGAAAAGGTTTTATTGAACGGTACAGTTGTGTAACTATACATATTCGTGCATTTATCATTTCGACAAAGCGATCTCTACGCTTCTTGTATACGATCGATTCGCTTTTAGTTTATACAGTTCCTATGTACAGACGTTCCGACGTGTTGAAATTTCTTAGAGACCGGCCAACAACCAGAGTTCAATAAAGCTTTTTGCAAATTATCGGTCGTGTTTCGCATGTCGTTTATAGTTGCTGTTCGCCACACTCTTTTCTATGCTTCTCTTTGCGCAATCACGTGTCCGCACGTATTGCCCCGGTGTAAAGACAATCAGACGCTCCGTACAGCTTGTGACTATAAAACGATGAGAAATTATCTATCGAGGAAAGCCTTGGCCATGGTCGATCGATGAAAATATCGTCTTTAAAAGCACGATTTGTTTCTTAAATATGTCGGGTGCCGTTAGTAGTTGTCCGTAAGGTACGATCGATCAGTTCGCATCGAGATCTTGCAGCCTATTGTAGTTTACAGACATTGTTGCATTGTACGTTCAATACCAAAGATAAATCTCGCGTTCTACGTGTTAAACGGCCAAGATGTAGACTACTTAAAAGTTGTCTTTAAAACTTGTACATTTCCCAATCCATAGCGACGTTATAATAAATTCTTTATTCCACGCATGTGATTTTCCAATCAATCGATGCCGGAGATTGAAAGAAGAGGTAGGTGAAAAAGTTGCAGTAATCGACCACACTAAATGCATGCTAACAATGGACAAAGTACATAAATTGAAACAGGGGAAGTACGTAGCTTTGTGATCGAAATTTCATTCATCTTTCATGCAACACAATTCATTTGAACCCCCTTTCCTGTTTCGTGGAAGAAACATTTTCTTGATGGAACGTTCAATTCTATAACTCTCGCCGCAAAGCCTCGCTAATTAATTACTGGAGGATGTGTAGCATCTTCGAAACGACGTTATATTAAACGGTAATAGGGCCAAGTGAATCAGCTGTGTGCTCAGTCAACATGGCGACAAAAAGATAATTCGCCGTGAAAAGTTAGCCCATCGAAAACCGCTTTACAATCAAGTACCACAGACTGTTCTAAACGTTACATCTTTAGAAGAAAAAGGTACACACATAAATTAGATACAAAACTGGTTTTCCATTGTGTAGCAAGAACAGAAAAATGTGCGTTAAAGGAGATGGAGGCGAAGAACCTAATCGAAGAGCTCGCCAAGTGGGGAGAAATCTTCCCCTTATGGCAGTCCCCTCCAGTCGGATTTATGTGAGCTGGCTATACGTTTATGAAGAATGAATTTGCCTATACGTTCCCGTATTATAGAATTATAAAGAGCATCGCATCGGAGACGTTGGAGCGAGCATGTTTGTTTTCTCCCAGTGTGACTCGCTCACGCTCATTTCGTACGTAATACTCTCGTCGAAGCAATGCTCACGCCGCGTCAGAAAAATTTGGAGTTCCGTGCACGTTATGTGTCGCGACGAAGAGTTTTAATGTAACACGATCGTGAATTTATGTGACGTGCGACTGTTGTATTAACACGTTCATCGGTCTCTGGCAGTAAGAATATTACGAGAAATCTGCGAACGGTTCATTGATAAATGCTGCCGAATTGACCGAGCATTGCGTGCCTATCAGTCACTGTTATGATTTGTCAAAGAACCGATAACCTAACAATCATTCCGGAGTATCGGAGAAAGTTTCAGATAATATATTAGATGAAATCGTAAGGAACATTGCTGTTCGATTGTTTGTTTGGAGGAATACGTTAGCATCGTAAAATAAAGCGTGCGGTTATGTCGCGTAGTGTTACAGTAATCGTTCCTCGGAATTCTTACGTGATAGGAAAACTCGTTGTAATTTGCAGGATATTACGATTTTCTATTTTTGTATGGTGAAAATGGCTCATGCTCCATTACCGAAACTTATGTGTAAACCTCTGAATACATCTAGTATGTGTCCCACGGATTTTTCTACATCTACTGCCTTGTCTGATGTGAGTCTAATTTGCGATATATATATTGGTGTATTTCATCGTGCTACAGTCTGATTTTACTTTGCAGGTGTTACAGTCGGACCCAGTGAAACGGCTGCTCAATCAGCCGAATATTATTATCAGAACAGTTCCTTTGCAAAAGCATGACACTTCTTTGGTTAAGAATCTTTTCACGAGCAAATGCAGTTCGCACTATCGTTCGAGTAGACCGGAGCGACCAGAAATATCCATAGTTCCTTTACAGATGGAGACGGAGGAGAGTAAAGAGGAGGAAAATCTGTTACCGTCGAAGAAGGAAGGGAAATCGGAAATTATACTAGTGCCTATTAAAAGGGAGCAGAAGCCCTGCGGTCACTATGAACCTTGCGAGAATATTGTGTGCGACGTGGCGGTGCAGCAGTACGTCGACCGTGACAGAGCGTCGCCCATGTTAGCCACTAGTATAGAAGAAGACGAGATAAACGCGCCTGTTTCCAAACACTGCAAGAACGAGATGTGCGATGCGTTGAGCATCGACCACGATCGTTGTCGCAGGGCTGTGATAAGATTGAACAGATACAATCGGACGGCAGCTTGCGACATTTGCGGGGTCTTGTTGAAGACATTAAGGGCACGTTTACACCATAAGAACTGCACGAGGAAGAACGAATACAGGCACAACGAAGCGGGCAGTGCCGAGATACTGAAGGAACGGATGCGCGAGAGGGAGATTCAGATTCTAGAGAATTCGAAGGTGAAGAAGAACGATTATATGAATCCTGTGACAGGGTATAGCCTCGCGATGGAGACATTACAAAATAATCAAGAATTAATTGTTATTCCGAAATCAGTTCCTAGGCAACGACCGGCGACTAATGCAGCTCCTGCGGCTATCACTGAACCGAGTCCGCAAGTCCATGCGAATAATGTTTTTGGAAATATTTTCTCTAATATACCGATTGTATTACCACAGCAAAGTATAGTGATTGGAAAGACACCGTGTTCGAGCGAGAACAGCGTAACTGCCCCAGTGCAAGTAGCCTTGCCTGACACTTTGAATAGACTGCTTATGGCGACGACCAGCACGGTTCCTTTACCTCAAAATCAGTATGTCACGTTCACGACGCCGCAGACCCCGCAGCAAATAACGTTAAACGATCTGCTGTTCTCGCAATCGCAATTTATGACAACGCCCATCCAACCGAAACCAATGCTGACGCCTATCCGTGTTGTGCCTATAACTAACTTAATAACGCAGCCATCGTTATTGCACCAGACGCAGGGTATACCAAAGTTTTGTATTATGGCAGACACTACGGCGCCGGTACCGGTGCCAGTGGGTATAACGACTCCGCAGCCTATTCAACCTTCAGTCCCAGTCCCTCTGCCAAAAGTTAATATCTCACAGAATCGTGAAATATTACCCAGACTTAACTTAGAACCGCGGGTACTGAAGAAACGGAAGACACCGATAAGAAAGAAGTGCAAGATTAAGAGAAAAGACTTCAAGTGCAATTACTGCCAGAAAGGTTTCAGTACGGACTGGTATTTTAAAATTCATGTTGCTAAGCATACTGGTGGGAAGCAATTTCCTTGCAAGATATGCGCGCTGTCCTTTACTAAACGGTGCGACCTGAAGAGACACATTAAAAGGGAGCATAAGGGTGAACGTAGTCCTCGTAAGGTGAAGAAGGAGCAGGATACCGAACAGTCACAGAAATGCTCAGACTGTGGTGCCGAATACGAGTCGGCCGATGAGCTGAAGCATCATAAACGGAAATGTCACCGCATAGCCGAGTGTATGCTGTGCCACGACGAAGTATTGCTGGAAGAACTGGACAGGCATATGATGTCGGTGCACGAACAAACGAATGACGTGAAGATTAAGGAAGAAAGTATTGAAATCGACGACACGCACCAGGAAGTAAGCAAAATAGGAGTCCTCTCGAATATCATAGAAACAAAAATCAACAATTACGATCTGCAGCAAGAGAATAACGATAGTAGAATGAACGGATATATTTCTATCCCCGATCAGATCACCGCGGAAGGTATTAAAACAGAGTTGAGTTACGAAGTATAAAGCATTCCAATTTAGCCATTTGTTAAAATTGAAACGAAACAACAATCATTGGGATTGAAAGTATATTTGTTATAAACCTCGTGTAAGTTAAGTATATTGATAAAACAAAATATTTAAATACCAAGATTAGTGAAACGTTAACTCTTTGGTAGCAAATTTTATGCTAAACTATTTATACAATGTAGATGTGTTAATATTTTTTCAATCTTACAGTGTCTGTCGTGAGTTTTAATTTTAGAAAGATAATTACAACATACCTCAAATTGTATAGCAGCAATATAAACAAAAGAAGGACGTTTCAAATTTATTTTTAAAACATACAATGCTGATAGTCACGCTTGTAATTGCGAATGTTGCGAGGAACGCGCTCGACAAGATTTATGCGGGGAATCAATATTTTTGAACCAAGTGACACGCTCTAAAATATTTTAAACATTAAACAAAGACGTAAATTTAAGGATACTTGTATGTTATTAAAAACTTTCAAACTGTGATACGTGGCCATCTTTCCGATATAACAATTCTTTTTGTTTGGCGTGAAAATTTATCGTTGTTAATTAAAATATTTAATATTATTTCGAGCAGATCGATGACTCCCGCGGACTCAAGTATCATTATTACGACTGTGCAACACGAACAAAAATGCAATCACACATATCTCGAACGCACAGTCAAAAATGAATGCGCGCGTGCATAGCCTAGAACCAGGAAACTTTTTATTTAATTATTTAAGAGTACTTTGTATGGAAAGAGAGTTAAATGCCATTCTTGACCTGTGGATGCATATAAGTTGTATTGTGTTCCTTTTACTTTTAGTTGAATAATATTTTAGTCAAAAGTATTTTTATGTATATAGATTTAAATTTAGAGAACTACTAAGTATCTTTGATATGCCACATGATCACGAAGAAATGGTTAATACCGTTGAACAAGCTCTGTATAGCTTTGATTAATTTAGTTACATGAGTATTTAATAAATGTTTCGTTATGTGACGCGAATATGCAACACCGACACTTGTATATTTTTTACTATTCAATCGTCCGCAGAACACGTTGGCCTTTCATTTTATTCTCTTCAGTGAGAATGTATTAATAGATGTAGAACGTTATATTATAAACTGCATGTATATGATACCTATTTCTAGGAATATTCAATCTCTTCAAATAACGTTAAACGCACGAATAATTTCATATCACGAGAATATGCAACAATTGGATAAATTCGGTACCACCCGGGTCGTTATAAAATGTAAAGCTGACGTGAGAAAGTCCATATAATCTTGTAAACTATGTTTGCAACTTGGAAATTGGTACGAAAATTTTACCAAATGTTATCAAGAGAGCGTAGACACGCCGCAAGGCTTAGGGGAGAGGTAATTTTCTTACAGAAATTAGTTCCTTGATAAGGGAAAGGAAGTGGAATGTTACGTGCCTTCTAAATTTTAATGTTCCTTATAGAAGTACGTTCACCGTCACTTTGTAAAAATGCAAATACTCAAGGGAAATCTATTTCAGTTTTTATTTTACCACCCTTGATCGACAATAACACATTCGACATCAGTCGTTGCGCAGCTGAACAAAATATCATTGCTTTACGACGGTATTTTTTCGTGAAACGAGATAATTTGTAAATTCTAAGTATTTTTATAGTTTCAAGACATCACCTCGAAAGTTTGTGTATCTCAGTTATCCAAAGGAAGTGCATTAAAAACTATGGGCATGCAAGAAATTATTTTTAAAGTTAACTGAGACCGCAAGATTATTCATTGAAATACAATGCATCCTGAGTGTAATGCATGTCATATGTATATTCATCAATGTGTTTATAAGGTTTTTGTAATAAAGGATTATTTAATACCACAAACATTTACTTAAAATAGAAGTTTATTTTTAAGTTTGGAATACTGACTATGGATTACATTGCAAGTTGCATTCAGAGGTGGAGTAGATTTAAATATTAATCCGATGCATTATATAAAAAGTTGCTTAAGTTTTTCCTTAGGAATACATATTACATTGCTGTACAGTAAACATACTTTCAGTCATATTCTGTCCAGAGCCTCTAGCATTATAACGCTGTTCCCACGTATTACCTGAAGCAATAAAGTACAATAAATTCCTCTCGCTTTATACTTTAACATTGTTCGAGGAAAGTTTTATGTACAAATAACTTACCACCATGCCAATATTGTTTTTAGTACCATCCTTGCATTCTTCTATACTTTCATCTATAACCATGTTCATGAATGGATCGAAGCCACGCAAAATACCAACAACATGCCTTCCACCGTTTAGTTTTACTATAAAAAAAGAAGAAAATGCATGATCGTGCAAATAATTTATAATAATATTGTTCCATTGACATAGGGTTGTACAAAGAAAGAAGTTCCAGGACTAATAGTTAATACTTATACCAATATCTCTTGCAAAAAATTACAAAACTGTTAAGATTTACACTATACACTCTGCCAATTTTACAATTAACGAAATATAACCTCGAATTCATTTAGTATCTTTTACTCACGTGACAATCTCTTGTCCATGTACCTAAAAGACAAGAAATTATATTGTTAATACATTTCATTAGATTTCTAAGTTACAGGATACAACACAAACATTTATCACGACTTAACAAACAAAACCGCATAACGTACTTTTTAAGTTCTGGAGGATGTGCCTTACTCATCTTCGAGCTTTCTTTACTCCCACAGTCAGCTACCTCGTAATATTTTACTTATACACCCCCGAAAAGATAGATATTTGCGTTTTTTCAATTTTCAAAATCTGCACGTTGTCGCTACAAAATCACAAAAATATCAAGTGAACTTGTAGAGGTAGTGTGTTTATAAGTATGACCAACTTTATTTCAGTTCTCTTACAATGTTACTATAGTTGCGCAACGCTGGGCGGTGCATCGAGGTGCGCCGTGCGCAGAAGCCAAGTCTGCGTCCCGCGCAGTACACGATGCGATGGAGGGGAGTATGCGGTACCGATTGGTTATATTTTAAGGCACGTGGGAAACCGCCTTTACATATCCATAGGCGCAGCTTCTGTAAAAATCATAAAGATAGGGCACGCGTAGGTATTGTCATTATTGGCCGACACCATGTGACAAAGAAAAGATAATGTATACATAATTACAAGTATAATTTTCATGCTTTCTTACCCTAGAAATCTTCTGAGGAGGTGCTATCATCCGACTCGGACGAGTCGTCAGACCCGCTGCTCTGTAATTCCATCGTCAAGTTGTCCATAACATCTTCTAATAAGCCATCCTTCTTCCAATATTCCTGTTCAATCTTTTCGACATGCGCACAGAAATTTTCCCACCCGACTGGTGTAACTTCCTGTATAACTTGTCGCACATATACTTCTAAATCGCCGATTGAAAGAGTCGAAATGGTTTTGTTTTCTCGAATCTTTTGTTTCACTTCTGCCCAGGCTAATTCAATCGGATTTAACACACACATGTAAGGTGGCAGTCTTAATACTTTGTGTCCATGCAGTTTTAGTAATTCATCTATCTGATATGTTTTTTCTGATTTCTTATGTTGTTGCACAAGTGTTGATAATTCGTGCTTCCTCATCGTTTTAGTGTATGGGATGTTATTTTCTGCCAGCCATTGTATCATGTCTTTCTTCATACTATATTTTGATGGTGGTTTATTTGATTCTACACTATGATACGGGGTATTTTCCATTACTATTACTGAATTTGGCGGAACATTTAGCAATAGCTTCTCTCTAATCCACTTTTCAAAGTCTACAGCATTCATTTGCCCGTGGTAGTCTCTATTTGTCGTTGGTAATTTAAAAATAAGATCGGCGCCATTTAAGAATCCACCCTTCCCACCGGCGTGAACAATTATTAGTCGGTGGGAGCTTTTATTTTGCAATACCCCTACGAATTCTTCGGTTCTCCAACATTTGTTGAAGTTCAAGTTATTGTCAACCCACATTTCACCGACATAAATAATGTTCTTATTTTGTGTTCTGTAATACTGGACAGCTTTCAAGTACTTTGATCGCCAAGTAACGATACTTGGCTTCTCGATTAAGAGTTTCTGGCGAGTGTTGCTATTTATATATTTGAATCCCATATTTTTCAACAGTTTGTAGAGCGAGTCTGTTTTCCATGGGAAGTCTATTCTCTCTCGTATAGCATCTAACAATTTTTCAGCAGGCGGTACAGTTTTGTTCTCTAGGTAGAATTCATAAATTATATTTCTTATGATCGTCTTATTTTCCTCGGAACAATGAAATTTCTTGTCAGGGCGTCGTGGACGTTTTTTCCCTGGTGAGGATAATTGCCGGCCTCCAGATTCTATGCCTTCTTTCCGAATTCTTATAATTGTCTTCTCTGACACACCAGTGTAATCAGACGCACGTTTGGTAGATTGGTGCAGTAGATGAATAAGCCGACCCTGCAAAGCTTCTTCGTCACATTTTTTAATTACTCTGCTCACTATATTGCGTGCCTCGCTATGGATCGTTTGCCCCTTGCGCGATCCCATAATGCTTCAAATGTATTATTTAATTTAAGAAAACTGTCACCAGTGATGCCAGAATGAGGACGGGAGCGCTCGAGAATTTCCCCCACCACGCATGCACACTACGCCGGAGCTGCGTGTCCGTGAGCTCGGCGCTTCGGACCACGTCGGGAAGACGAGAGAGAAAACGAATGTGTGTCTTTCTCTCTCGCTCTTGAAACCAAGCGACACGCGGCCGTACGCGACTTCACGAGTGCCTCGAGATCCACTTTTCACTTTCTGACATATGCATAATACTTGTGTAATGAAAAAAAAATTTGGAAAAATTTTTGTTACGGAAATCACGTTTTAAGACCTCCTGATCACGTTTTGACCATTTAGAAAAGAGCTTTTTTTTTTAAATATCTCATGTATTTGTTAACACGATTACAGTATTGTCACCAACATAGTTACTGTGACCAACATAGCTAAAAAACGAAGCGATCTGAACATTCTGTACGACGACGGCAACAACGACGGTACCGTTTAGAAGATGGAATTCAGAGTTCACTTTTTGACACTTTGAGGCTGCGTATCTCCTAAACGGCTGGTCCTAGGTCGTTTTTGACGAAATTTTGAAAGAAAACTCAACCAAAGAAAGGTATAATCTCCTCCTTTTAAAACGTCCCATATACTTTAAGCAATCAGACCGCCTTAAAGAAGTATTCTCATCTGGAGGCGATGGCGCAGCTGTAAAGTTTCGGACTGCTAAACCGCTGCGAACTTTTTGGACGTAGGTTCGAGCCTCGGAACTTCTAATAAGTCCCACAGGGTCATATTTTTTTCACATTAATTATGTATTTTTCCGGTTTCTAACTATATGACAATGTTCAATATTTATTTACAAATGTTTTAACCTTATGTTAAAAATATTTCAACCTGAAATATACGTAAAAATGACTTGAGAGCAGTTTTTATGCCACTGTTTCTATGGTCTAGTATTCCGTCAATTACAGTATTGTTCAAACATTCCTACACTAAATTAATATTATATATAATTGGTTTTCTAATCTCCCACCTTTAACAATTGTCATACAATTCTCTCGTGTTTCCAAAATTCAGAAGTTAAACAATACTGTAATTGACGGAATACTAGACCATAGAAACGGTGGTATAAAAACTGCGGCTATACTTCCGAAAACCGATCAAACCCGATTGGGCTGAAATTTTGCAAATAGGTTCATTTTGCATAAAAATAATGTTTGCGAGAAGGATTTTTGGCGACTCGAAATTTTTTTTTAACCATTTCAATGTCGCTTCCTACCTTACCGACAGAGTCGAGAATGTCGGTAAGGTAGGAAACAAAATTTCAGCCCAATCGGGTTTGACCGGTTTTCGGAAGTTTTGCCAAATATTACTATGTAAATACGTTACTGATATGGTAGTGGAATTGGACGCTATTTAAATGGCGTAAAATTGGGAAGATAATTTAATTCATTATACTCATCATATGAAATAACATTCGTCGTAGTTTCTATAATATACAAGTCAGGTTACTTAAAATACTTTTCTTCTGCTTACAGGTGAAACTTGGGCATATCTCTCCGTGACAGGAACTTTATATGGGCCAAATGATGGAAATTTCAACAATGAACACAAGAAAATAGCAATTTTATATAACTTACAAAGTAAAATTATATATTTTATACTTTATTGTAAAACTGTAAAAGTCTTTATTCAAATAAAGTGGGAAAAAATTGAAACAGACTATTATTATTGAGAAATACCTTTTATACATACTCCTATCCAAATAGTCGAAGTAGCTACATTAAAGTGACGTCTTCGAAGCAGAAATTTAGGATACCTACTTTCGCTTCATGTTCTCCTGCTGCTTCGCTCCAAAATTTGGTCAAAATTCTCAGTACGCTGTAGCTCAATTTTGGAGCGAAGCAGCAGGAGAACATGAAGCGAAAGGAGGTATCCTGAATTCCATCGCCAGAAACCTTTCGACAACTCTGCGCCTCTGCGTTCAATAGTTCTGCGTCTTCGATTCTCTCTCCGAAGGCGCTAACTTTGTGCCACCTCTTTCGACATCATGTTCTCCTGCTGCGAAGCTCAATTTTACAGCGTACTGAGATTTTGGACCAAATTTTGGAGCGAAGCAGCAGGAGAACATGAAGCGAAAGGAGGTATCCTGAATTCCATCGCCAGAAACCTTTCGACAACTCTGCGCCTCTGCGTTCAATAGTTCTGCGTCTTCGATTCTCTCTCCGAAGGCGCTAACTTTGTGCCACCTCTTTCGACATCATGTTCTCCTGCTGCGAAGCTCAATTTTACAGCGTACTGAGATTTTGGACCAAATTTTGGAGCGAAGCAGCAGGAGAACATGAAGCGAAAGGAGGTATCCTGAATTCCATCGCCAGAAACCTTTCGACAACTCTGCGACTCTGCGTTCAATATTTCTGCGTCTTCGATTCTCTCTCCGAAGGCGCTAACTTTGTGCCACCTCTTTCGACATCATGTTCTCCTGCTGCGAAGCTCAATTTTACAGCGTACTGAGATTTTAGACCAAATTTTGGAGCGAAGCAACAGGAGAACATGAAGCGAAAGGAGGTATCCTGAATTCCATCGCCACAAACCTTTCGACAACTCTGCGACTCTGCGTTCAATATTTCTGCGTCTTCGATTCTCTCTCCGAAGGCGCTAACTTTGTGCCACCTCTTTCGACATCATGTTCTCCTGCTGCGAAGCTCGATTTTACAGCGTACTGAGATTTTAGACCAAATTTTGGAGCGAAGCATCAGGAGAACATGAAGCGAAAGGAGGTATCCTGAATTCCATCGCCAGAAACCTTTCGACAACTCTGCGCCTCTGCGTTCAATATTTCTGCGTCTTCGATTCTCTCTCCGAAGGCGCTAACTTTGTGCCACCTCTTTCGACATCATGTTCTCCTGCTGCGAAGCTCAATTTTACAGCGTACTGAGATTTTGGACCAAATTTTGGAGCGAAGCAGCAGGAGAACATGAAGCGAAAGGAGGTATCCTGAATTCCATCGCCACAAACCTTTAGACAACTCTGCGACTCTGCGTTCAATAGTTCTGCGTCTTCGATTCTCTCTCCGAAGGCGCTAACTTTGTGCCACCTCTTTCGACATCATGTTCTTCTGCTGCGAAGCTCAATTTTACAGCGTACTGAGATTTTGGACCAAATTTTGGAGCGAAGCAGCAGGAGAACATGAAGCGAAAGGAGGTATCCTGAATTCCATCGCCACAAACCTTTCGACAACTCTGCGACTCTGCGTTCAATATTTCTGCGTCTTCGATTCTCTCTCCGAAGGCGCTAACTTTGTGCCACCTCTTTCGACATCATGTTCTCCTGCTGCGAAGCTCAATTTTACAGCGTACTGAGATTTTGGACCAAATTTTGGAGCGAAGCAGCAGGAGAACATGAAGCGAAAGGAGGTATCCTGAATTCCATCGCCAGAAACCTTTCGACAACTCTGCGCCTCTGCGTTCAATATTTCTGCGTCTTCGATTCTCTCTCCGCAGGCGCTAACTTTGTGCCACCTCTTTCGACATCATGTTCTCCTGCTGCGAAGCTCAATTTTACAGCGTACTGAGATTTTGGACCAAATTTTGGAGCGAAGCAGCAGGAGAACATGAAGCGAAAGGAGGTATCCTGAATTCCATCGCCACAAACCTTTCGACAACTCTGCGACTCTGCGTTCAATATTTCTGCGTCTTCGATTCTCTCTCCGAAGGCGCTAACTTTGTGCCACCTCTTTCGACATCATGTTCTCCTGCTGCGAAGCTCAATTTTACAGCGTACTGAGATTTTGGACCAAATTTTGGAGCGAAGCAGCAGGAGAACATGAAGCGAAAGGAGGTATCCTGAATTCCATCGCCACAAACCTTTCGACAACTCTGCGACTCTGCGTTCAATATTTCTGCGTCTTCGAATCTCTCTCCGAAGGCGCTAACTTTGTGCCACCTCTTTCGACATCATGTTCTCCTGCTGCGAAGCTCGATTTTACAGCGTACTGAGATTTTAGACCAAATTTTGGAGTGAAGCATCAGGAGAACATGAAGCGAAAGGAGGTATCCTGAATTCCATCGCCAGAAACCTTTCGACAACTCTGCGCCTCTGCGTTCAATATTTCTGCGTCTTCGATTCTCTCTCCGAAGGCGCTAACTTTGTGCCACCTCTTTCGACATCATGTTCTCCTGCTGCGAAGCTCAATTTTACAGCGTACTGAGATTTTAGACCAAATTTTGGAGCGAAGCAGCAGGAGAACATGAAGCGAAAGGAGGTATCCTGAATTCCATCGCCACAAACCTTTCGACAACTCTGCGACTCTGCGTTCAATATTTCTGCGTCTTCGATTCTCTCTCCGAAGGCGCTAACTTTGTGCCACCTCTTTCGACATCATGTTCTCCTGCTGCGAAGCTCAATTTTACAGCGTACTGAGATTTTGGACCAAATTTTGGAGCGAAGCAGCAGGAGAACATGAAGCGAAAGGAGGTATCCTGAATTCCAACGCCAGAAACCTTTCGACAACTCTGCGCCTCTGCGTTCCATATTTCTGCGTCTTCGATTCTCTCTCCGAAGGCGCTAACTTTGTGCCACCTCTTTCGACATCATGTTCTCCTGCTGCGAAGCTCAATTTTACAGCGTACTGAGATTTTGGACCAAATTTTGGAGCGAAGCAGCAGGAGAACATGAAGCGAAAGGAGGTATCCTGAATTCCAACGCCAGAAACCTTTCGACAACTCTGCGCCTCTGCGTTCCATATTTCTGCGTCTTCGATTCTCTCTCCGAAGGCGCTAACTTTGTGCCACCTCTTTCGACATCATGTTCTCCTGCTGCGAAGCTCAATTTTACAGCGTACTGAGATTTTGGACCAAATTTTGGAGCGAAGCAGCAGGAGAACATGAAGCGAAAGGAGGTATCCTGAATTCCATCGCCACAAACCTTTCGACAACTCTGCGACTCTGCGTTCAATATTTCTGCGTCTTCAAATCTCTCTCCGAAGGCGCTAACTTTGTGCCACCTCTTTCGACATCATGTTCTCCTGCTGCGAAGCTCGATTTTACAGCGTACTGAGATTTTAGACCAAATTTTGGAGCGAAGCAGCAGGAGAACATGAAGCGAAAGGAGGTATCCTGAATTCCATCGCCACAAACCTTTCGACAACTCTGCGACTCTGCGTTCAATATTTCTGCGTCTTCGATTCTCTCTCCGAAGGCGCTAACTTTGTGCCACCTCTTTCGACATCATGTTCTCCTGCTGCGAAGCTCAATTTTACAGCGTACTGAGATTTTAGACCAAATTTTGGAGCGAAGCAACAGGAGAACATGAAGCGAAAGGAGGTATCCTGAATTCCATCGCCACAAACCTTTCGACAACTCTGCGACTCTGCGTTCAATATTTCTGCGTCTTCGATTCTCTCTCCGAAGGCGCTACCTTTGTGCCACCTCTTTCGACATCATGTTCTCCTGCTGCGAAGCTCAATTTTACAGCGTACTGAGATTTTGGACCAAATTTTGGAGCGAAGCAGCAGGAGAACATGAAGCGAAAGGAGGTATCCTGAATTCCATCGCCAGAAACCTTTCGACAACTCTGCGCCTCTGCGTTCAATATTTCTGCGTCTTCGATTCTCTCTCCGCAGGCGCTAACTTTGTGCCACCTCTTTCGACATCATGTTCTCCTGCTGCGAAGCTCAATTTTACAGCGTACTGAGATTTTGGACCAAATTTTGGAGCGAAGCAGCAGGAGAACATGAAGCGAAAGGAGGTATCCTGAATTCCATCGCCACAAACCTTTCGACAACTCTGCGACTCTGCGTTCAATATTTCTGCGTCTTCGATTCTCTCTCCGAAGGCGCTAACTTTGTGCCACCTCTTTCGACATCATGTTCTCCTGCTGCGAAGCTCAATTTTACAGCGTACTGAGATTTTGGACCAAATTTTGGAGCGAAGCAGCAGGAGAACATGAAGCGAAAGGAGGTATCCTGAATTCCAACGCCAGAAACCTTTCGACAACTCTGCGCCTCTGCGTTCAATAGTTCTGCGTCTTCGATTCTCTCTCCGAAGGCGCTAACTTTGTGCCACCTCTTTCGACATCATGTTCTCCTGCTGCGAAGCTCAATTTTACAGCGTACTGAGATTTTGGACCAAATTTTGGAGCGAAGCAGCAGGAGAACATGAAGCGAAAGGAGGTATCCTGAATTCCATCGCCACAAACCTTTCGACAACTCTGCGACTCTGCGTTCAATATTTCTGCGTCTTCGATTCTCTCTCCGAAGGCGCTAACTTTGTGCCACCTCTTTCGACATCATGTTCTCCTGCTGCGAAGCTCAATTTTACAGCGTACTGAGATTTTGGACCAAATTTTGGAGCGAAGCAGCAGGAGAACATGAAGCGAAAGGAGGTATCCTGAATTCCATCGCCACAAACCTTTCGACAACTCTGCGACTCTGCGTTCCATATTTTTGCGTCTTCGATTCTCTCTCCGAAGGCGCTAACTTTGTGCCACCTCTTTCGACATCATGTTCTCCTGCTGCGAAGCTCAATTTTACAGCGTACTGAGATTTTGGACCAAATTTTGGAGCGAAGCAGCAGGAGAACATGAAGCGAAAGGAGGTATCCTAAATTTCTGCTTCGAAGACGTCACTTTAATGTAGCTACTTCGACTATTTGGATAGGAGTATGTATAAAAGGTATTTCTCAATAATAATAGTCTGTTTCAATTTTTTCCCACTTTATTTGAATAAAGACTTTTACAGTTTTACAATAAAGTATAAAATATATAATTTTACTTTGTAAGTTATATAAAATTGCTATTTTCTTGTGTTCATTGTTGAAATTTCCATCCTTTGGCCCATATAAAGTTCCTGTCACGGAGAGATATGCCCAAGTTTCACCTGTAAGCAGAAGAAAAGTATTTTAAGTAACCTGACTTGTATATTATAGAAACTACGACGAATGTTATTTCATATGATGAGTATAATGAATTAAATTATCTTCCCAATTTTACGCCATTTAAATAGCGTCCAATTCCACTACCATATCAGTAACGTATTTACATAGTAATATTTGGCGAAACTTCCGAAAACCGGTCAAACCCGATTGGGCTGAAATTTTGTTTCCTACCTTACCGACATTCTCGGCTCTGCCGGTAAGGTAGGAAGCGACATTGAAATGGTTAAAAAAAAATTTCGAGTCGCCAAAAATCCTTCTCGTAAACATTATTTTTATGCAAAATGAACCTATTTGCAAAATTTCAGCCCAATCGGGTTTGATCGGTTTTCGGAAGTATAGCCGCAGTTTTTATACCACCGTTTCTATGGTCTAGTATTCCGTCAATTACAGTATTGTTTAACTTCTGAATTTTGGAAACATGAGAGAATTGTATGACAATTGTTAAAGGTGAGAGATTAGAAAACCAATTATATGTAATATTAATTTAGTGTAGGAATGTTTGAACAATACTGTAATTGACGGAATACTAGACCATAGAAACAGTGGCATAAAAACTGCTCTCAAGTCATTTTTACGTATATTTCAGGTTGAAATATTTTTAACATAAGGTTAAAACATTTGTAAATAAATATTGAACATTGTCATATAGTTAGAAACCGGAAAAATACATAATTAATGTGAAAAAAATATGACCCTGTGGGACTTATTAGAAGTTCCGAGGCTCGAACCTACGTCCAAAAAGTTCGCAGCGGTTTAGCAGTCCGACACTTTACAGCTGCGCCATCGCCTCCAGATGAGAATACTTCTTTAAGGCGGTCTGATTGCTTAAAGTATATGGGACGTTTTAAAAGGAGGAGATTATACCTTTCTTTGGTTGAGTTTTCTTTCAAAATTTCGTCAAAAACGACCTAGGACCAGCCGTTTAGGAGATACGCAGCCTCAAAGTGTCAAAAAGTGAACTCTGAATTCCATCTTCTAAACGGTACCGTCGTTGTTGCCGTCGTCGTACAGAATGTTCAGATCGCTTCGTTTTTTAGCTATGTTGGTCACAGTAACTATGTTGGTGACAATACTGTAATCGTGTTAACAAATACATGAGATATTTAAAAAAAAAAGCTCTTTTCTAAATGGTCAAAACGTGATCAGGAGGTCTTAAAACGTGATTTCCGTAACAAAAATTTTTCCAAATTTTTTTTTCATTACACAAGTATTATGCATATGTCAGAAAGTGAAAAGTGGATCTCGAGGCACTCGTGAAGTCGGGTACGGCCGCGTGTCGCTTGGTTTCAAGAGCGAGAGAGAAAGACACACATTCGTTTTCTCTCTCGTCTTCCCGACGTGGTCCGAAGCGCCGAGCTCACGGACACGCAGCTCCGGCGTAGTGTGCATGCGTGGTGGGGGAAATTCTCGAGCGCTCCCGTCCTCATTCTGGCATCACTGCCCTAGGCCCCAATTAAAGGGGGGGCTAGGGGGGCTGCAGGCTCGCATCAAAGGGACATTTTGGTTTTGGTACATACTGGCAAGCTTGCACTCAGCGACTAGCCAATTTCAGCGCCTAGGACGATAGAACGATAGTAATTCGTAATTCCGGTAGTGGCTTTTGTGGATTACGCTTTGTAATCGCTTAGGAGTAAATTGAAACGGTCCTTGTCACAAGTCACATCGTAATATTCCTACCGAATATAGAACGATGAACGTGATTCCGTGTTTTGTGTTGATCGCAAGCATCCTGGAATTAGTAAGTGCAGAATGGAACACAAAGGATTACATGAAACGAGAACATTCTTTGATCAGACCGTATCAAGGTTCGTGAATTTTATATCGTTTTGCGGAAATTATGTTTCGGGTAGTGTGGAACGATGTGACGTGTAATCTCCTGTGATTTAAATTATGCACGCCTAATATCTGTCAATCTAAGTACGGAGATAAGTTTCAAGTATACGAGTCTAAGGTTACGTTCATAAAAAGCACAGGTTTTATGTGATTTTTTTGTAATACAACAATGGACGTGAGCACGACACAAAGTCCAAATACCGCCTTGGCAAATCGATGAAACATTCAGCATAAATAATCTGATCTCACGTTTTATACAGCAACTTCTATCTATTCATGTTTAGGATCTGGAATGACAATACCTTACTGGGATTTCATGGGTAGTACAATGGTAACAAATAATTACATTAGATTAACTGCGGATCAACAGAGTAAACAAGGTGCCATATGGAATTCTGTTGTAAGTTCCAAAGTTTCTCTTGTATCAATGATAAGCATTAGACAAGAACGTTCAACGAAATCATCCTTCGTTCATCTTCTTCCATTTAGCCATTCCACGTGAGAAATTGGGAACTCCAAGTCCACTTCAAAGTGCATGGAAAGGGAAGGGACTTGTTCGGCGATGGATTTGCAATTTGGTATGCGAAAGAAAGAATGAAAATAGGCTCTGTATTTGGAAACCAAGACTATTTCCAAGGATTGGCTGTCATTTTAGACACCTACAGCAACCACAATGGCCCTCACAATGTATGTACAAATACAACATGTACTTCTGAGCAACAAAGCGGGATAGCGCAGCTAATTTGTTTGAATTTCATAGCATCAGCATCCCTACATCTCTGCCATGGTCAATAATGGTTCCTTACATTATGATCACGATCGGGATGGAACGCATACGCAGCTTGCAGGCTGCGAAGCAAAGTTCAGAAACTTGGAGCATGACACCCACATCGCTATACGTTACGAAAGAGATACATTAACCGGTAAATAACATGCTAATCGCAAAGAACTTACGAGCCGTTTTTATTATCTCCTTAGCAGATATAGAGTAAACTGTCTCTCTAAAAGATTCCTTTTGATACAGTTTCCACGGACTTTGCGAATAAAGCCGCATGGAAGGAGTGCTTCTCCGTGAAAGACATAAAACTGCCTACTGGTTACTTCTTCGGAATTTCCGCGACGACAGGAGATTTATCCGACAATCACGATATACTATCGATTCGCTTGTTCGAGCTAGACTTGCCAGACGACGTGAGCATCACCTCTGAATATTGCGACCTTTTCAGAACTTATCGCCCCTTTTAACAATGTATTGTATTCACTTGCAGCCCAGAGATCAGGAGGATAGGTCCAATATTTTACCGTCGGCAGCGTTTTACGAGGCTCCGCGAGGTACTGTAACCGATAATTAATAACTCGCGTGATATTTACTCGTTACTAACGGTCCTGTGATACTTGTTGCAGAGCATGTAGACAATCCAAAGCAGTCCGCGCTCAGCAGAATAATGTTTTTCCTTTTAATGCTGGTCGGCGCCCTCGCAATAATAGCCTGCATCGTGATAGCCATTATGTGGTACCAGAAGCATCAAGAGAACAGCAGGAAACGTTTTTACTGAGTCGCGAGACGTACCTATTCTGCTTTTGAATTTCTCGTTCACGTCGGATGTTCTGTCTATAAAATAAGGTGTAGCTGTAAAGTGTTCATAAGACTGTTTCTTTGGATATTAGTATAACGAACAATGGTAAACGTATCGAGAGGAACAACGTTGGGAAAATATTTTAACGGAAAGTACATATATATATATATATATATATATGTATTAGCGAGTGATCGAACGGTAACAATAATGTATAGAATGTTGCAGCAGTTGTAAGGCATGTCAAATTATGCTAATCACCACTCTGGTCCTAAAGATATGTTCACCGTGTATTGTACAGAGTTCCTTTACCAAAGTTTCCATGCTCTTGAGTTGCTGCAATGACTCTTCTAGACTTAAGCGCAGCGAATGTACTATATTATCGAACTACTCGTGTAGATGGTAAAGAAACAGTGTTCTCCAATGTACTTTCACCCATCCGGGTGTCGATAGTCTTGCGATAGAAGCAATTGCATAATTGAAAGCTGATCGTGTCACGCATCCACTCCGAACTGTAATGTTTGTCTATGGATTTCTCATCAACGATTACGATAAATTTGTTCTGCGAGACGACGGGCGGTAGGGTAAGTTGATTGTAGTGAGTCTGGAACTTGCAATATTTCAATGAAGCATCACACGCTCGAGCGAAACGAGCTTTTCTAGAACGGTAATCGATATCCATGAGAATGTTTTTTCTCACCTTTGACTTATATCCTTAATATACGTGTATTCAATATAATTGAAAAGACTTTATTGATGCAGATTTTATATTTGTACATAAACAAACGGAGCATTATCAATATATGGAGTAGTTGTAGAGTGATTTCGTACTGTACAACTCTTTTTTATACAAAAACGAAAAATAAAGGGAACCAAAATCGCTGATGAAAGGATTGCCATGTTGAGGGAAATAATTATTATCATTCGTGGAAAGTACTGCAAGTCATTTGTTGCCAAACGAAAAAAAGTATGTATAAGATTGTGTACGAAAAAAAATTAATTGCTTTAGAAAAACATAAACAATTTTGATTAAAATAAAAAAAAGAATATTCCTTGCGAGTTCGTAAAATAATATCTCGGCTAGATATTTAACGTGACAATGTGTTTACTTTTTAAAATATATTTTATTAGAAATAATAAAATCATTTACTCAAACAGAAAGACATCAAGGTACATCTATATTTGTCTTTTATCTCAACTAGAGTTCTTCCTCTATTGTCCTGATATGACGTATTGAGAGATAACTGTGGTCATTGCTCTAGACAGTTACGAGACCTTTACTGTTTTAATTGTTTATGTTTTTACAGTCTAGAGACTTAAAATTGATTTTTAACAGTGACGTTTAACTTCTATGCGTCGTACGTGTAGATATATATCATCATCTTTACTATTTCCTCGAACACATAGAACATTTATATGACAATTACACGAGCAGAGATATTCCAACAACTAAATTACAGTTCCGAAGATCCATCGAGGTTCGTATAGATTACAGATCTATGCGAACGTGTGTCGAAGGTATAACGTTGAGAATTCTATGAGAACTGAAGGTTGATATAACGCTGTAGGTACACGCATCACATTCGTTGTAGATACATCGTTCTTAAACGCGCCATTCATGCTCGTTATGCTTGATTGGGAAAGATGTTCCTCGTTAAAATGTACCATTACAAAGACTGGTGTGATATTTTTTCATCATCGCGTTAAAATAAGATCGAAGAGGGTCCACCTCTTCTCCTTTCGATTTTCCATAAACGGAATAGAAAAATATTAAGCGCATTTGTCTCTATTACCTGCAGTAATACGAAAATATGTCGATCTTAAAATATACATATATCATTATAAGTGTACTCTTCGACGTAAATACATTTCACGAGTCCCCGTTGAACTTCTAATTGCCTGAGGCGCTTGGTAACATCAAAATACGCTTGTACAGTTCTATTAGAATTACGTACACACATGTACATCCCATAAAAAAAGGCTATGTGTCGTTAAAAAGTCTAGGTTCTACAGGATAATGTCCAAACTGAGAAACAAATCCGCTATAAAAGACGATAGTAACTAAAAATCATTGAGAATTCAAAAAATACTGAGAGCTATATTTTACAGAACTATTCAATGTAACTTCCTCTCTCCAGTAGGACATTTACTTCGCCATTCCTACTCTTCCTTTCCAAAGAATCTTGATGCAAACATTGGTCCTAACGCCCCGAGGAAAACGTTAGGGCTCGATATATACTTTATAGCTCGTAGAACCATGCGAGACGCGACTATTTAAACATCACTATGGGATTCAATAAAAAGTTGAGAACAGTCTTCAAGCCTAGGTAGAGATCGCTTAAAACCGATCTAAATGTCATGTGATACCTGTAACGTTTGTAAGATTTCAAGTCGATAGAGTGGCAAGCTAAACACCCCATTTCTTCCAATTCGATCTGCGGCTTTGAACCGCCAAGCAAAGACTCCTTCTCCAGACCGTCGTTCAAAAGCGTGCCGGAGAACCAGATCTTGTCTCCGGGATATATATTCAGGCTGACGTTGGTGAACGAATGGTCTGCCACGAGCGAGATTTCCGCGTTGTTCCCCCATATACTGCTTTTCATCTTCACCGAGATCTCGAACTCGTACCGGTTCCAAGCGGGGAAGTGGCACTTGTTCTTTCGCTTTTGAATGCTGGCGAAGTGCTTGCAGTTCTTCTGCCGCTGTTTGTCGCCCGAGTCGCAATTATTCAGGTACGGTTCGCCGTATGTACAGCTGGCCAGATTTTCAATACTATCAGGTAATTTGTTGAATATCGTCGCGATGCTATTTCTGATCGATTTCAGTTTAATATTCGTCACGTAGCCTTCCCACGAGACTAGTATTCCTTCCAGATCGGCGCACTGGATTTGCACCTGCGCCTTCGACAGCAACTCTTCCCACGCGGGCTGGTGGCAATGATTCTGGTACTGTTCCCAAGACAATGTAGAGATACCCTCGTACCTGTCCGACTCCTGTTTGTATTCCATGATCATCGGCCAGGACAGGAACGTTCCGGCGGCGATGCCCATGGTTAACTGTAACATTCGTACGCAATAATTACGATTCTCCGAGTAGGTATAATCTCTCGAGAGGAATTTACCTGCACAACGGTGATGATCCAGTTGAACTTGGGCGTCCTGGTTTTCCTCAAATACCAGGAGGCAAGGAACGGCATCCCCCCTAGCAGAGCAGTCACGGCTATCCTCATAGCCAAGTCGCTTTCCGATAAGTACTTGGCAGTAGCGACTATAGGTAAGATGATGGAGGCCAGTCCAGCGAGCGGTAGGAAGAGGACCATGCCGACTAACGCGAGAGCACCTCTGATTAAACCGTACCAGGTTGCACCTTGCGAGCTGAATATTGCTATTTGCCACCAGCTTAGGGTGACACAGTGGGGTATCAGCGTTTGATAAGTGCCTTTCCAATTATCTCTGGCAGCCATTTTGGCGAACACCGCTGGGATCAGTAGATAGAAGACCGCGCGGAAGTTGAGGCAGAATTCTATGCCGTTGCCCACCACGTACGAGGCAAAAGTCGGTACCCTTATGTCCAAGAACCTCCAGCCCTGCGCAACCACCATGTCCGTTTCGTATGGATACTTTGCGAGAACGTGAACACCGAAGCTAAAGAGGGCCAGGAAGTCTGGGACTCTGGACGAGTCCTTCCACATGAAATTCAACAGCGTCACCAACGTCAACGCGATCGCTATAATTGTAAACTCTGACTGGGGTGTCCACTGATGGGCTATGATAGGATAGATCATTAGATTCAGCAGCAAGGCGAGAAAAAAGTGGCCGTAGGGCTTGAGATTGTTGCAGCAGAACTGATACTCTGCCTTCTTAGGATTCAGATTGCCGCTCGAGTAGTTGAGGAACAATCCCGACCAGACGCGAAAGTTATTAAACTCGCGTTTCCGTTGCAGCATTTGGAACGTGGTGATGACCATCACCACGAAGGACAGGTAATACAGCGCCATCGGTATAAAGAGTATAAGGCTTTCTGTGCCGAACAACGAGTACAACAGAAGCAGTAGTAGTATATGTATATTCGATGTGAAGAGAAATTTCCTAATTGACATCCCCCTTTGACCTAACGTTTCTATCAGCCATATGTAGAGGCGTTTCAGAGACGCGAGGGGATGGATGAGAGGCCTTTGTAACAGTGGTATGGTGTCCAACGCCATTTGCGCTGGCTCTACCATGCACAGAGCGTGGGAAACGATTGGAAGCATCCCGCGTGCGTAACTAGCTGCCGCAGAAACCAAGGCTGCCTCTGTGATCTTCTCTCCCTGATGATCCATCCAATCTGCAGTTTAAGAGATAAGTACCTATATTTCCAAGCAAACAAGTACCCTTTAACTTGTCTGTAGTATCGTCTCACCATGGATATCACTCTCCTTCTCTTCTTCATCTTTCTTCGGCGCCGCATCTTCAGGAAGCCCATTTTTTGGGAAGTTCTCAGTCGAGATATCGTGTACATTTTTCTGCACTTTACTGTGCGAGACGTTATTCGAGTTGGAGCAGCTTACGTTGTTAGACGAACTCGTCGCTAAATCCCTCATACGTCTTTGTAGCTGCTCTGTCGTGATAAAATCTTCACCATTCGAAAGACTGTAAGGTATCAAACGTTTACAGATACAGAAGACATTATCTCATTAATTTATGCATCGTTTCCCTTCTTGTACCTAGTAAACATTTCCCTTGCCGCTCTCCTAGCTAGCTTCTCATTCTGAGTCATATCAAGGCAACTCTTCACGTCATAGTAATTGTGCTCCGTGATCCCGCGGCCGGTTGCTAGACATTTTCTGAGGATAACCGTTGCCTCTAGATTCCCCTGCTCTGAAGCTTTGGTGAGCCAATACACACCCAACTTTGCGTTCTCTTCTTTATCTACATCCAGATCTAAATGCATATTATGTATATAATACATTGGACACAGCAGAGCTCGTTACTACCAGTTATGTTTCCTGCGAAATACTGCATGCACACTTTAATATAAATGGGAGATTCATATTGTACCGCATCTTTCCTCCAAAAGTTGCTTGGCTAAAACCACTTGAGATTCAGGGCAACCGTCCTCAGCCAGCTGAGATCGCAATCTTCTGAGAGATCCTCGTGGTCCATCTAAAATTATGGGAGACTTAAACTTCTAGATCTTTCCTAATTACTACAAAAAGTTACCATCAGAGCTATTGCTTCCGACACATAAAAATGATATTGTTAACTTTGGCCAGTTGTCAAACACTGCCTCCCGTGAAACGGCACGACAGTTGTCTAACATCTTTCTTCGGTTAAAGTGTTCTTACAAACCTCGAACGAACTACTCGCCATTGTTCGCCGCGCGACTGTCTTTTCTTTTACGAGCAGTGCGCGGCGAGTTAGTCAGATCGCGAGAGTAACGGAAACCATAGATCTTTGGGAGATGATCGAAAGTGAGGCTGCTTCGCGTTACCGTGCAGTGTCCATTGTTTTCGTCCGGATCTGCCAGACAGCGGAACGACTCCAGCCATAATTTCAAAGCTCTTCGGAACCACCAAGTTTACCGCCGATTAGACGTCGCCTGTTAATCTCGTTCCCTCGAAACAATTTAGCCGCTATCAAAAACGCCTACCCCCATACACATTTGAGACCGCTTGACGGAGCGACTGTTAAAAATTGGCGAGCCGAAGCATGTTTCTTGAACGCGCAGGCGCGATCACCGTGAAGGTTAGATTCCTCGCAAGTAAACGTCAAGAGCGCGAAGCGGTAAGTTCGTATGCGTACTCTATCAGTTGCAAATGAATGGCTGTCTAAATATAAACGCAGTCGATAAAGATGAGACAAACCGTTTAGAAATTTAACGAATGCGTTCCACTTACGCCCAAATCGCCCGCGCGGTTGCGATATTTAATGGAAATCACGGGCGATTTGGGGATAAGTGGAACGCACCCAACATCATATCTCGCGAGATTCCTTAGAATTAAAATTTAATTCCTTTTAACTCTTTTATGTTTCATACGATTTCCAATATATGTATTTAGTCTCGATAATGTTTCGGTATTAGGAATAGGGCGAGAAATAACACATTGATATATATTTTACAAAACTTTCCAAATTATATGTACATGTATTCGTAATAAATTATAAAATATAAATACTGGGTGGCTACGTCAATCTCTAGATCCTTCCTCCTTGGCCGTTAGGAAAGTCGTCACAGACGTCCCCGCAACGATAATGCACAACGCAGAAAATATAACGTTTTTGCATAATCCACGCAACGGCGAGCGTGACGCTCGCAAGTTTTATTACTGATCATGCGAAGCGATAGGTAATGGAGCCAGTCTCGACGATGTTGCGATTCTCCTCGTGGTCGTGGTAGCAAGCAAACCATCCATTTAGCAGAACCACGTCTTCGCTGGCTCCTCGTGTAGTCAGAAATCGGCTCGAATGCCGGTACTGGAACAGAAATCGTCCGTTTCACGAACACCGCTGATGAAAGCCAGCATTGTAGTCTCGAACTTACACATGGCCTGGTCCCGAGTACGGTGGCGGGTTCGGTCGGATGTAAGAGTTACAACGTTCGTCGGACATCCTAGGAAAGTCGTGATTCTTGTCAACACCTCGTCTTATTTGCGCGGTAGTGGGGGAATCTAAGTGCTCGACAAATACCTGGGGCTTCGTAACAGGGAATCAGTGGGGCTGGAAGGCTGAGCCGAGAGCGACTTCAAAGTGCCTCTATCTGTAGCAGCGTACTGTACCATTTGTATGTTATTGTTGCTGACACCTTCCCTCGGCATAGTTCCCCTCTTTTCGCTACGAGGTAAACAAAAGAAACGTTCATTTAATTAATTTAATAGGATATTAAATCGCGTTCAACACAAGCAAGCGTTTAATAAACCCGCCGGATGTCACACCATTACGAATCTTTGTCAACATTGTCTCGTTAAGGTTCTTAGTTCGTGTTCGACCATCGTGCATCAACGATAAATCGTCGGTATAATTAGTACGGATTAATTTAACTTTCGGGACGCGTGTGTACCTGACTCGTGGGCTGTCTGATTCGGCGAGAAAAATGTTAAACAATTGGTCGAAGTACTTGGCGGATTCGGGGTCGTTCCTACGAAGAGAAAAGAGATTGGTTTAAAGTGGAACTATTTAATGGTCGAAAGGAAACAGATTCGAAACGTTTTCACATTATGCGAGGCGTTGTGATTTATTAGCGGAAATAAATTTCATACACACATCGAATGCGATTGACATTATCCTTGCTTTTGTCATCGTCGCGACTCATAACATTCGATGACGACAAACTTGTGTGTAAGTATTCCTGTTTCCGCGTCTACCTGCATATTCAGCAGTCTGACGGTAATTACCTTGATCGCGTGCGTAGACAACGAGCTACAACATCCTTGAACGGCAAAGTTTGTGTTCTTCGAACATCAACAGGGAATTTTTACACATTGTTCGCGTACGATTCTTACTCGAATCATTGTTCCAAGTCGGTAGCTACAACCGGCTTTGTGTAACCTTATCCTAGGCCCCTTAATACGACCCCCTCAGATGATATTGAATCGAGGTAAATTCTATACTTCTCATGTGTTTCTTAGACAACACACTTTATACAATTCCCACACATCTCCTAATAATTTCTACAAGCTTTCCAGATTATTTCAACAGCTTTTCTATACTACCTATGCCGCTGCAAATCGTTCTTTGACTTCTCTTGGATTTGCAACAATACTCCGAATCGAGGGTAATTGGTATTCGATTTTTATTCAATTATGTATTTATGGATTGATCCTATATTATTCCGACACCACTTTCACATCACTCTACGCCACTCTTACATCATTACAACATTACTTCCACGTCACACAACACACTACAAAACAACACACAAAACATCACAAAGAACACGTCCCCACAAATGTTGCAATAAAGATTAATGCTGAACCTGCAGACACCCACAATTTTGCTCGGAACTTTTCTTGCAGGCGCAAGAATCATGCGATGAAAGTCCGAACAAGACATTTTTTAGTTGCTGCACCTGCAGGAAAGGCATTTTCGGCCCACGACTTCTCTTGCAGGTGCAGCAACGAAAATTTGCATTTCTTGTAGGCGCGACACTTCAAAAACCTCCTGTTCCGAAATTGATGAAAATACGAATTGTATAGTTGGTAGTGTGTTGTTGACTTTAGTAAGTGTAAAGAATACAAGACTTTAATTATTTCCCTGTGTTCACAAAGGGTCACTTGTCGTCAACGTGGGCAGTGGCGTCCGCAGACTTTTCCAGGAGGAGGGGCATCTTTGGGATGATAGTAAAGAAAAATATATCCCTCTTTCTTTTTGTAACCTATTTTATAGTGCCAATTTAATTAAAAATTTAAAACTGAAATTTAAAAATGTTCCCTTTTTACCTCACTGCGGCACGCAAAGGAGGGTATTGTGTTTATTAGTATAAAACTTAATAAAGATCAGTTTTAAAAAATAAGCAATTTTTTTCAAAAGCCAGGGGGCTGGGGAGCAACTGCAAAACAAAAGTGACACTGGAGGGTGTTACAAAGCAGACTTTTCCGGGGACTGCGTCATAGCCTGAAGAAGGGTGGCTTTGGGCGACTGTATCGCCGGAACGCATTCATGAACGTAACCCCGAGACAAGAGATCATTATTCACATGCATAAAATATCTTTCCTTTACACGATACAATCAGTTTAATTATTTAAAGAAACCTGTATGAATCAACCCTTTGTCTCCAAGAAGTCGCAGAAGGGTTTATCCAAAAACCGGTTCCCGAATTCCACTATTTCCAAAAACCCGGTTAAACCTGTTTTCGAATTTTCACAAAAAGAAACTATAATGAAAATAGTAAATAAATATTTTTACTTATTATAAAAAAAAAATGAGTTTCCTTAATGTTGTGGAATGATAAAAATAGAACAAAATAAAATGTACTCTATAAAAAAAATCCGTACAAAATATCTTTTAAAAGGTGGTACCAAATTATAAATCCTTATTTCACTTAGTATTTTTTCTGAAAATATGAACTTATGAAGATCAGTTTTACAGTAAACTGTTACCTACTACAATATGCTTGTGTCCGAGGCGATTTCAACGCAAAACCTTTTTAACCAAATAATTAATTCATTTCTACATATTAATTCTAGTATATAAAACCGTTTTTTTTTAAATATAAAAACAGGTTTTCGACTTTTACAAATTAAAATCACCAATTTTTAAACCCGATTTTGAAAAACCGAAAAACCTTACGTCGCAGCAGCTCGTAAAAACACGTTAGTCCAACAGGTCATACCCTTTCGGTACGAAACCACGCGAATACGTGCTACTCAAAGATATAAGTATTTGGCGCCGCAACGTACACCGGGAAATACTGAAACTCGCTTCTATTTATATCCGCGCCTGGCATACACATGCACGACCTAAAGAAAAATCGCTTACTTGTTTCTGTTTATAAAGATCATTATGCCCGCTTACGTAGTTCGTATTTATCTTACCAGTTGTACAAACTTTAAGGCTTCCGCTATTTGTTTACAGCGGTGCATTAAAGGCGACCGCGCAACTGCACAAAGGGCGGTTCATCGCGAAAACAAGCTTCGTTTTCGAATTACCATTATCCAGTTCGTTGCGTTTTAACCCAGCAACCTAAGTGTGCACGCGGTTGATTTAACTGCGAGCATTCAGTGTGTAATTAGCCGCTTGTATTACCGCCTAGTGGACACGTACCTCGTAATTAGCCACGCGCCGAATTCACAGAACTCGCGCGATGCAGCTTGGAGTGTCCCGATCGTGCAGTCCGACGCCGCGTCGCTACTTGACCACTTATCATCTGTTTATGAATGAAACGAGCCGCACGTAGTAGCCCCCTCTATCGCTCACTCGGCGCCCCTACTACTCGCGCGTACGCTCGTTGCGCATAGCCGCGCATTGGAATTCATTCCGCGAACACGTGGTCCGCGGGAATGACAAATATTTCGGTCGACGTTCTCTATCGCACGCACCGGCAGAAAACTCTCCTTATACGCTGGGACGTGCTTCATTCAATTACGTCAATTACCTGCGATGACTGGAGCAGGACTGTGCCCAGTGTTCTCGGTAGATTCTCAGGGATACTCACATTTTCTCGTGGTTCAGGCACAGCACCGTGCTGAGCAGGGCGGCTAGGACGAGCAGCAGCGCGGTGGGCACGAAAATCGTGGTGGCGATCTCCTTGAAGTAGCTTCTCGTGGGAATGCTGGCCTTCGTCGACCTGGCCCACCGCCACTCTGTGTGCTCCGAGATCCCTGAAGCTGGCAAACCGACCACGTTCATGCTTGATCCTCGCCTGGCGCTTTCTTGTTGCAAGCTCTGCTGCTCCTGCTCCACCTGGACCGAGTAGTAAAGCTATGTATTAAAGGAAAATGTGGGTATGGGCGACGAAAGTACACTCACCAATCTAAAGGAACACCAGTCCAGGGTGAATTCTGCTTCCCTGAACAGTCGCTCGACGCTGGTACGCTTGAAATCTCGCGGGCAGGACTTCAATTTCCACAGAGGTTTCACCTCCTCCTGCAGCTCGTTCATCTCTTGCGAAAACCGCATCGAACTGCCAAGTCTGATCACAACTCTGCCGTAAAAAAATATCCTTATAGCTTTGTCTACGAATTTACCAGCGAGGCGCTACCTAGATAGCATGTGCACGCCTAGCGCGATTTATCCGGCACAATCTGGAATAATAATTCTCTATTTCGATGATGGTTCTCTTGAAGAGACTTCAAAGCTTTTGGAATAGTACCTGCAGGGTTCGTCAACCTGCTACGTGCAACAGCACACGTCGCGTTTGACTTCCGACTGCGTCATCGCCTTCTTGCCCGAGCCTTTCCCGTTATCTCGGTCGTAGGTCGGGGGTAATACCCATACGCGTTTCTCGCTTTCATCTTCCTGCGACGACCGGTATGCAAATTTCGCTCTACGAAATCCTTAATCCATTTACGTCGAGCCCATCATTGTCACCGATTCACTCCCTGATTATGCGGAATCGCGGATGCGTCAGAAGGAATCAGAGAACTCGTAGCTTCCTCGGTTACTCGAGTGACTACCGCTCTTCCCGCGCGAGTCACCGCGAAAACCGTTGTCCCGTCCTTGCGTCATCAGCGGCGAAGATTCCCTCGAAAAATCCGCGTGGACGTTGCCGTCCGCGTAGCGAATAATCGACAACGAAGTTTGGCGGAACGTAGTCGCTGATACGTGTACGATAACACGCGATAGAAAATACAAGCCCGATATCTCGCGGCGTGCGACGTAGGTCGAGAGCACAAGAGAGCTCTTCAAACTGTTATCTCGGCTTACTTGAATCGCAATAGCGGGGCAAATAAAGTCCCTGTTGTACAAGTATTTCTGCGCTTCTAGACGTGCACGCGTTATCAACAGCTATCGATGGCTTACCTTCGCGACGGACTATGGTTAGCGCACAGTGAGAGGAAGAAGTGAACGGCAATGATTACCCAATTCGGGTATAGCGAAAGGTTTCAGGCGGAGGTAGGCATGATCCAGCTGACAATTGTGTGCGCTGAACTTCTTCCGCCCACTGTGGAGCGTGTGCATATCGAAAGCGAGCGCATTTGCCTGTGGCTCTGTTCTGTTTACCCGATAACGGGGAGCAGATAAAGCTATCCCATCAGATAACTGTGATACCTGCTCGAGAGCTATGAACTGGGAGCACAAAGCACTCGCAGCCAACAGTGACTTTCTCGCTGCCGCCTGCCCCACATTACCATTGCGATCCCCCGATCTTCATTGCGATCCTCTATCGAATCTAGTTCTGCTCGCGTATCCACCGTGAACTATGTCAATGATAAACTTTCACCGAGGTGCATCGCCGCGTAATGCGTCGGGACGCGGTGACGTCTAAGCCTGAGAGCGCGAGGCACGCGAGCAAGCCAGCCGGAAGCCATTCAGTCGGTTAACTGGTACGAGCGCGACGACAATGTCGCACTTACGTTGCCAGCTTAGTTACGCGCATATATACAACGTTAAATTCGCTCGTCTGATCTACGCCGTGGTTTCGCCGCGTATTCATTGAGACCACTGCTCCTATTGGCGCGATTTAGTGGACCGAATAGTGCGCGATAGCTGGAGGATCTTGATAAGATGCTTGGATCCATCTGAGAAGAATCAGGGAAATTGGACTGGAAATTACTGGACGCGAGAGCTCACGGTTTTTGGTTCCAAAAGTGCGCGACGAATAAACCATTCTGTTCTTTAAACACTGCTCGCCGACTTTAAGATCCCGCCTACGATACCCATACACGCGAGCAAGTACTTGCAAGTGGACAGAAGAAGGAGAATTGCGAAGATTCGAGGAAACGTGGGACGATAGCGTTTGCAACCGTGACGAATCTCAAACCATTGTGCGGTGAATGCAGATGATAGGAAGCACGCGACTCGTTTCGCGCCAGAAATAAACGTACGTTCCCTAATGCCGCGTGTAATGACACCGTTACTCATCCGTAGATAGTGCCTGAAGTAATTTCACGAGAAAGTAAGCGGAACGGTGACGCAGAAAATTCACGGAAAACGCCGTCGAATATCCACGCCTCCGAGTGGAGCCGCAAACTCGTACTCGCAGCGGGTGCAATCTCGGGTGAGTGTTCTAGAGGAATGATCGCGAATGATCGATGGTGTCGAGCGGTGTGGAAACTCGATTCGACGCGATTCCAGTCGGTTACATAATAAACTACTGAAAATGCGAATAACTGATGGGGACGACGGTCTTTGAAGCGTTTCCGTAGATGGCTATCTCTAATGACGTACGTGCCTACGTGCATTTTTCGAAGCGAGCTCGAGAATAATGCTATCCGATGCAGATGCAAGTAGCGACGATCGCTCGGCTGTTATCCTGTGCGACGCGGCACGGCGCCGCGCATAGGAAGCGGCAATTATCGATTTGAAAAAAAGTCGGAGGATGCGTGGGACGCGCGTCACAATGTTGTTTTCCGTCGATCGAACGATCGATGCGTCAGCGGTAGCGAGGGAAACGCGTCTCTGGTCTATGCGGCCGCGTGGAGTTCGATTATCGCGAAGAAAGAGCGCGTTGGCGGATACAACGATCGACTCTGTTAACTGTGTGTTCCCTAGGCCCCGAGGCAATCTCGCTCGCTTTCGTTCCGGGGACGGCCGGACGACTCACCCTTCGCCCTCGCTCGGTTTCAGGGGTAGGCGTGCGCCGAGCTCGATCGCGGAGGCGAGGAAGGTGACGTAGAGGTCCACCGCGTCCTTCCACAGGTTCTTCCTATAAATAGAGAGGATCAATCGAACGCGTGCCCGTGTCGCGGGGCATCGAGAGTCTGTAGCGTGCAAGGCTGGGGGGTTCGCTTTGCGCCCTTTATCGACAGACCTAAATATATCGAGGAGCTCCTCGGTTCTGTTACGGTCGAACATGTCCTCCACGTTCAGATTGTCGATCTTCAGGTGGGCCTCGTACTTGGTCAGGTTCTCCTTCTCCAGGACGTTCATGTCCAGCACCTTGTACCTCGTCTCGTACGTGTGACGGTTTAGGCCCACGATCTCCAACTGAAAATCGACATTGGTATCATCGCGCTGCGACACATCTTTGTACTGTTAATTGTCTTAAGGGTAGTAGACTATTGGATACGTAAAATCGTTAGTTTCTTTGACGTTAAATTACCTTGATACCCAACACTCGGTAGAGTCATGCTTTTGACAATCTATTGTGGGCACGGTTGCGAGTATTTACAAGGAAAGAATCGTCGGAATGTATAAAATTGTCGAAATTATTAAACGTTGAAGATTAATATGTGGTGTACATCGATTCAGGTAAAAAAATCATTTGAAAGCAAAATGCTTTGAGGTGATTATTCTATACACAAATATCTACAGTGTGGAAACTTGCCGATGAATTTGAACAAAAATTGTAGAAGTTACACACGAATCATTTTTCTTCCACATTTTTACGGGAAAAACTCATCTTTAATGAGTTATAAAATATTTTACAAACATCCAATGTTGATGCGAAATTTCTACATGATAGAGAATGGAATTATACAGTCCTAGTTAAAATTTTAAGTAAAAATATTCATTGGTTCAAGAGTTATGATGTACACCATTTCTGAAAATGGTGTTTCGAGAAAACTGGCTTCAAAGTTAAGTGTCCTATGTCAATACTGCTCTGCGAGGCCATTACTCTACGGTGCACTGAATTACGTTCGCTGATATAACTTCGAAAATTATTTAAAATTTCTTCATGAAATTTTGTTTAAAATTTTTATAAAAGATAAGACTTTCTAAATCAGTAAAGAAAAGTAATTGATTTTCTGAAGCTAAAATAGTCCACTACTCCCTTAAGGGGTTAGGCCACCTTGGCCATGTCAATAACCCTTAAAACGGGGAGAGCAGGGACGGATTTGTATATAGGCTAAGTAGGCTGCAGCCTGGAGCGGCAAATTTCGGGCGAAAGAAATTGGAAAAGTTCGAACACAGAGGCTTGGGACAACTTTGAAAACAATTCACTCTTTTTTCATTTAGAAAATTAACAATAACTCATATGTGACTTGTCATATTGAATTCATTTCAAAATTGTCGCAACTCTTTTAAATTAAAATATTAAAAACAAGAAGAAAAAATAGAAAAAAACATACGGTTCGAATCTATAACCTTCTCCTTTTTGAAGTCGGTTAAAAAGAGCGGCAGACGCTTGTTAGCCTAGGGGCACGAAATCTCCAAATACGCCACTAGGGGAGAGTTGGATAGCTGTATCACTCGGTGTCGACATACTTTATTTTCTCTATTAGGTACAAGAAAAAGTGAAAACACCCTTTGTATATCCACTCAGCGTACTTATATACGAAGGGGTGTATCGCGACAGCGTCTATAGGTCACCTGAAAGTATTTCTGGTCTTTAGGCGCGACGCCGTACAGAAAGCCGTGGTGATCCCTTTTGCTGTAGGTGTAGTGGATCCAAGAGGGAAGGTCGGGTGCGTTGAGCAACGAGGGCTGGTACGAGAACTGGTCGGATCGTCCTAAAAGTGTAGAACAAAAGGGATCGAGATCGATCTAATAAGGTCTAAACACACTTATTCAGTTCCGTGACGACACAGTGCCGATGTGCCAGAGGTAAGAAGAAGATATCCTCTACGCTCCACTTCTTCCCACCGGCACTGATCTGTCACGGAACTGATAAGTCCGTTTAGATCCTTAGTCATCATGGATTCATTACTTGACCGCGGGGTCCAAGTCCTTCGATTCGGGTGCAGAGCGTGATTAATTCGATTTCGTGTAATCGGTCAGCGCGTGACACTTATTGTCAGCCAAAGAAAAGATTTCACCAGCTTTCGTGGGAATAAGGAAAACCCGTTCAGGCCCGTAACACCAATAATACGAGGGAACCGTAACGCGTCGCCGATTCTTGGCTGATGTAGCGCTAGAAAGTACCGATACATGGACACGTGACGAACGTCAGCTGTGAACCGCCGGCAAGGCGACGATCCTCGAGGGGAACGAGGGTCTATCGATTGCTATTCGCGGCGCGTCGCGAATGACGCGCGTCGAGCTGGTATACATGTACGCTTGTCAAACTGCGTGTCCAGTTAGCGACTCAGGACCGAAAACAGCCATTATTCGGTTGGTTACCTATGCTTGGACACGCTCCTCCCGTTCTTCCTCGTAACCGCGTTACTTTGGCCATGCTAAAGCATTCAGTAGCTGGGTCGCTTTTCCTTCCTTACCGTCGTTGTTGCTCCAGTCGAATGTCTCCGGCCTGATGGGAATAACGAACACCTCGGTCATTAGGATGCTCTCGGTGCTCACGAAGGCCACCGACAATGACAATACCACGGCGATCGGGAGCATGATCGCGGCGCGCCTGAAAACTGTCAACAAACCACGGCTGCTCTTCACCCTTTCACTGATACGTCGGCTTATAAGCGCTCGAACGTTGGTCGGCGTGCGGTAAACGCCCGTGAGCGTTCCGCGAACACGGTTAACAATCTATCATCCGCGATTCCCGCATAGGGGTATGCAGAAGGTCGAAGGCTTTCTAAGTAGATTCTCGCTTAGAACTCGTGTCATCGATCCCGGGGACTAGGGAATTTTCAGGCTTCAGTCTCGCGAAGTATATATCGAGTCAGTTCCATGGAGAATGTTCAGAAGAAACGCTCTTCGACGGCAATTAACGACGATTAGCGTGGGAACGGATCTGCGCCGTGACAGCCTCGTCAGTTCAATGGGAATTAAACAAATTAACCCGTCGATGTGGAGACGCTCAATGTTTACCACCTTACGTACCGTAATACGTATAGACTTCGATATTCCACGCCGATAGGTTAATTTTCGCTTACCGAGCGAGGGCCGAGACTCGACGACTGGGTCAGTGGAGGCACTCAAATGCCATCAACTTTTCGGCACCGTCGCCCTCGGTCTCTGGCGCGCTCTTATCGGTGATTCGTTGATTACGAGGTGCAGGGGAGAGAACTGTTCACGACACGAAAATAGACGCGTGGTTTCGCGCGACGTGACGCTCGGAGCGCGATGAAGCGGGTCGCGGAGGGAAATCACAACACGTGAGACGTGTCGGCTTGCGAAACGCAAACTGGCCGGGCCGATGATGCTCGGAGCAGACGACGGGACAGGTTAACGCGCCGTGCAAGTGCACGTCGGGACGAAAACTACACGGTAGATTCGCTCTAACTCCGCGCGGACGAGAGATGTGCGTACTGTGTAATTGGTGGCGGAGAGATCGCGATCGCACCCGACGGCACGCTTCGTTCGCGTGGCTAAAGCCGACGGTGTTTCACCCACACCTCCGCGTCGAAACCGATTCAACTTCGCCGAAAAACGAAAGCGAAGTGTAAGCGTAAACGGGGCATAAGAGCGCGTGCGTTTCGCCCTTCTCATGCGCAGCTAAAACATCGTTTCCGACATTCATTCCCCAGGAGCGTACGAGCCGTCGGCACGGGCAAACCGCGTTCTTCCTTCTCTTTTTCTTATTTATTTAAGATTCCCAGACTATTCAGTCGTGCCACGAGAGCTGGCAAGTCTCGCATGATTGAGCTGCAGCTTTACAACGCACACAGCATCGCGCAGCGTTGGCAATTTATCCTTATCTGGACGGAACTTCCGTCCTGTTTATTATCGTGACGCCTTTAGTAATTCCCGATAGCTTCATATTTCAAAGAACAAACAGACCGTAGGAGATCGCGGAGCTATCGCTTGCGCAAATCTCGCACAGTAGAGTGAACGATCGTCAGAGACTGCATCCGCCAAATCGTGACGATGATTCCTTGAATCTTAAGTAAGTACAGATCGAGGGCAATCTTTCCTCAAAGACGTCACAAGAAAGTCTGACGAAATCCAAGTTTCTCCAAATAAATTTCAAGGAAGAGTACCTGGACGACGTTCGCGCGACGAAGGAAAGAGTTTGCGCAAACGAGGATTAATAAAAATGCTCGTAAATAACCGCTTTACCGATACCACGGACGCAACATCCGGTTTTCGAGACCTCGTGAATCTACTGCACCTGATAACACAATCTAAACGTCGAGAAGCGTTCCGTGCGAGAGTCGTTTGTTGCATAAATGTCAGAACATAAATTGAAATAATAGTCGCGCGCTCTTTTCAAATCTGCCGTTGATTCACATAGAATATAATCATCGATCGATCAGTACGAATTGAGAGTAGAATTTAATATTTCCGGGTCTGTGGGAGAAGACAGCGAGGTAGAGGGGCGTGTTTCGTGGAAAGCAGCTTAGGATCGTGAAGAAACCCCCGGGGATCGATGGATCGTGCGTAGACGTCGCTCGGGGCCCGGTTATCTCCTCTGTGCGAGGTTTACGGTTCCCGATGTGCACGGCACTGCCTATTGACGTCTGCAGTAGGCGTGGTTTCGCTCTGCCCGATAGAGGGATATATTTACCGCGCCGCACAAGTTTTCTCTGTGGTGCGCGAACGGGCCTCGCGTTATTCGATTAATAATGTGTGGTATTCGCAGTGCGAGGTTTGATGCGACCGGTAGACGCCACAACACCGTGCAGGCCACTCCTCGGCGTAGGGGTTGATTCCTCGAGGTGACCACAACACGGCAACACCACCGTTCCTTGCCCGGGGGTGACTTCTCCTCCCGCGGTGTACGGTTAAACGCAACGCAACGCGCAGTGATCTGCCCTGTGTCTACGGGAGAAAAGAGAAGAAGAGAAGAAAAGTAATTTCCCCGCTGGGTGGTCGGTGTGCGCGCCAGAGCTCGCGACGCACAGTTGCCAGTTGCCATTGCACGCACGGTGCGCTCTCGTGACACCGCAGGCCTTCCGCAGCCTTCCCGTGCAACGGCCCGTGGGAGCCTCTTCTGCGTCGTCGACGGGACCGATTTACCTGGCGTTGTTCTCTTTCCCTGCACGACTACACTTTTAAAACTTCTCCCTTCTCGACTGCATCCAGGAGAATGGCGGGCGACGGCGTTCCGGTGTTACTGGTCACCGCAAACGTCGGCAGTATCTTCGAGGAGGTAACGTATACATACACGCAACGTTAGAGACAGGTCTTTTTCTGTTTTCGTTCGCACACCGACCACGACCCTGAGCGATCGATCGCGCCTCGCGGCGGATTTACACGTCCCTGTTCCCTGCCTTGCGATGCACGCACACACACGACCTACTTCTTCCTTTCTCCCTCTTTCTTCCTTACCTTTCCTCTCCTTTTCCTTCATTTCGGCCACACCGTTTGGCGCGACTTTCGTACCATCGAAATTGCCCGTACTCGCCTTCCCTAGGGCCCCTCCTTCATTCAACTTTTTCCCTTTTCGCGTTCCGTCTCGTTCCCTTCGGGCGCAAAGTGCCTCGCGATGCCACCGAACGGGACTGTCGCGTGCAATTGCGATTAATAGCTCGTGGAGAGCCGAGGCGCGTCCACCCACGGCTCTCCACGATTACGCGTTTTATTATCGGTCAGCATGAATTTGCATAGGGCCGAGTGACGTCTTCCCATTCAGCCGATTGATAAGACGACGATGACTCGAGGGCAGCGCTGTTACACGCTCGATCGCTCCTGCTCGCGGTAAAACGGTCCGCTTTCTGCATAGCAAAGTAACGAGGAAGACGGGTGTACAATTTTTATCGGTTTTCGATCGAGCAATAAAATAAATATTCATATTCCAAGACGCGTATAAAAACCTTTCTCGTTTTCTCTTTGCAGCCGAGCGTAATGTTGAAAATTTGGACAGAAGAATTTTTATCTGTAAGTATTACAGATAAGATGCATTGTCATTGTGTAAATATAACACGCTATTTACATTCACGAGGAATCGCTATTCACAGACTATACTGAGGCTGGATCCAAAGTTTATTGCACTGCACTGCCAAGAAGTGGGCGGGAAAAGTTATGAGAAAAGCTTGAGGCATGTGGAGGACTTTGTTAGGTAATTCACTGTAAAATACACATATCTATGATGCTCCGAATATTATACAATCAATGACAATTACACCACCACGCCACGGATCACCAAGATTCCTTAGAAAATCCTGTTATAGCGAAGCTTCTTGAAAGGCTTCTTCCAACAGAGCTAGTTAAATGTGTAACTAAATTAATGGCTGAAAATTAACTCCTATTCTCCTAGTAACATACTTTCTTTTCAAACAATTAAATATTTCAATGTTGAATTAAACCAATTTTCAATTAAGATTTTTATTTAACGACCTGGGTTGGGAGGTACACGTAAACCGCTTTAGAACGGTAGTGGAACAAATATGTTTCCCTGGTGACAATATTCAATCTGATTTAACGCATAAGTGGCAGAAAGGGATAAAAATAGATGATCACGCGTGGTCGTACAGTTGAGCGAGCCACTTCAAAAGATGAGTTTATTGAATGATATTCATAGGGGGGCGATGTAAAAGAAAGAGTTTGAAAATATAACAGATCTTTGAGCCGCCATAAAAAGTTCAGGATGTGTGCCTCCTGGGCTTTGCATAGTTCGATTCAATCTAATAAAAATAATTCTCTATAGGTTACTTATGTCTTCGGAAGAGTTAAGGCTGTTTGACAAAATCAGAGTATTCTTAGACGAAGATTATTCATCCGCTGAGCACTATACTGTAAGTAAACGAAAAATGCGGTATGCTATCTAATTAAGAATGGTATATAATTACAATTGCACGCATTATTTTAGGCACTTGGGAATTTCTACTTTGTGCACGAATCTTTGAAAGAAGTTTTACTATGGGACTTCCAAGGTATGACACATCCTATATTTTAAAGTTGGTAGTTTAGAAACTATGGTGTACTGATTATTTTTATCATAATCCTAGAGTGCACGTTCGTACCAGTAAATGGGAAAGAAGTTCATTCTGGCAATATAGAGGCAGTCACAACCAAAGAAAAAGCAAAGTTCCCTCAAGAGTTTTTTCCAGAATGCAAATGGTCTAGGAAAGGATTTCTGAGAACACGATGGAGTATTAGTGGAACAGTTGTTGATCTCATAAATATACACTTATTTCACGATGCCAGTAATTTTATTGCTATGGAAACGGTGAGTGGACGAGGCTGCTTAATTTTATTGCATAGCTCTGTATCGGATTTAAAAATTCTGATAATTTACTTTCAGTTTCCATCCGTGTATAGTAAAACACGGAGAAGGGCGCTCGAGCATACGTTAGATAGGTTTCACAATGACAAATATGCAAATGTACCGTACTTTTTATTCGGAGACTTTAATTTTAGGACTGATACGGCTGGTGTGATCAAGGTACACTCGGAAACAATATTTAAAGCTTTCTTCTTGTCTAAATACAGTAAAAGAGAAGATTCATATTTCCTTATATTTAATAGAAACTTACAGAAGATACTCAAGAGAGAAGGTTGTCGAATAAAGGGAACATTTCGAAGCTGCAATTTCACAATAAAGACGACGATCTCATACTGACATTGGGAAAGAAAGAGTTTTCCCATCACGAGCATCAGAATGTTTTTATGCAGAACAGTGGACAGTGGGTAAGTAATTGATACGTTCGAATATCACCAAGTACGATGTTACTTACGACATTGCATCGACGATTAGGAAGGCCATAATGAAATTACCGATATTTATATAGCTACGTGAATATGACAGAGAGCTGGCTGACTTCGACGGAAGATTATTGGAGTTTCCAATTAAATTTGTGCCCAGTTATCCGTTCGAGGAGGATATCAACGAGGGTTCGAATTACATGCAAACGAGAGTGCCAGCTTGGTGCGATAGAGTTCTACTGAGTCCCACGGCTAAAATGCTAGTTCAAGATGTACGAAACACATTTGCTAACTGTCCTCTTTAAACCAGCGAGTTTATCTAACAGAATTCCTTTGTCATTTAGATATCGTCGTCAGATGCCACGGAATATGGGATAATAGGCCCAACAACTTGCATGGGTGATCACAAGGTGAGGCAATCTCCTTTTCTACCGTAAAGAAAGAGCTACTGGTTTGTTTTTACTTACTATGCTGGGTACATATACTTACACAATTCCTAGTTCTTATTCTGATGATTCATTCTTTTAATCATTATGGTGCAGCCTGTTTTTCTGGAGTTTCGAATGAATCTCTAAGCACTAAGGTACCTATCTATGAACTGTCTGCCTGTTCTTATCTTGGTTCTCCCATATATATCCTATATTTCTACACTAGTACTCCACTATCTTATTTACAATCATATAGGGGCTTGTTCGGTGTAGTTGATTCAAGCGCAGTATCATTCCTGAACATACCGTCCTCAATGATTTCTCGATCTCTCAACTCTAGTTAGTTCCCCCGCAATGTTTATCATCGACTAACTATACAACTATATTTTATTTAACCATCGCAGGTATGCACTCTATCGCTTGTCCGATTCATTTCCCACACAACCCACAAACCTAGGACTATACATATTATATCCCACTACAAACATACCAGCCGATATTGCAGTATGTAAATTTTATACCGGGACATCCTGTACCATATTCGAGAGTACTTGGTATTCTAAAAACGTTTCGATACTGTGTTATCATGTTGCTGTACAGAAAGTTACTCCATACTTGTATCATTGTCCCTGAATTACGTTAATGTTAGCTAGACTATTTATAGAGCCCCCGCCATACGAGGAATGTCCCTCCATTTCTTCATAGCGATGCACGATAATACATAAGGATGGTCCATTTTTTTTCCTCCCTTTACAGCCAGTCTACTTGAGGGCTAATCTCGCCTTGGACGAAGGTATGATAAACTGCTGCAGCTTGCCAAGCGTACCTGAGTTTTGCTTTCGAGTGCCAGAAAATTACGTGGAGCTGTTGTCCATGTTGCCTGATTACAGTAGTTACGCTAGCGGGCGGGTCAATTACACCGACCGCTCGGCTAATCTGTTGCACGCAGCACCTATTAAGCATGATCCCTACACCCCGGATAGCATGGACAGCCCGAGTCCAAACGCTGTGATAATAGTATCGAGCGAGGTCCCAGACTTAGAGAGCCTGAACGAATGCGGCGACAACGCGTCCGCGTTGCACTCCGCGCACGCATCCATTGCGGCGAGACGTATGGACAGAGCTGTGTCGCCGGCTCTGCTCAAGTCCAAGTTGGAACTGATCGTGCGACACAAGAAGCAAGAGGCGACGGACGCGGACCAAGACGCAACGGATATCAAACGGAGCCCTAGCGACTGCTACTTGCATTCGTGGCCCACCACCGGAGAGAGGCAGTGTTTCGCGAGGAGGAACAGATGTAACAGCGACGTCTCTTGGCAGAGATCTCATCTTCTGACTCAGGCGTGGATTCAGGGCAGGGGTAAACAGGGATACCACTCCTTCGGGGACTTTATTCATAGGTCGTCCTTGAATTCCACCCCTCCGGATGGCGTTGAAGGCCTGCCGTCCGATTTGATCATACCGAGGATATCGATTATAAACGCAAGCAACTTCGAGTCCAACGAAAGCTCCGTTTACTTGCACGACGATAAGTACAGTAATTATTACTCGGAGAACAAGCTGAGCACTTACTCGGACGGGAGGACGAAGAGTTTGAGCGCGGAGGCGATCAGCTCGGAGAAGTCGGACGAGCTTTGCGAGAAACTAGACGATGAGAGCAACAGACTGAGCTCGAAGAAACTGGAAGTCAAGGAGGAGCCGTATCTGCAGGACATAGGCGAGCTTATAGCGAATCAAAGTACTTGCGCGATGATGGTTAGTAGAAACCTCTTCCGGACGAAGCACATAGCAGACGAGAGCAGAACGTCCGGTATTAAGGAACAACGTTTAAATGAAATTATAGATACAACACTTGATAAGCCTAGTATTAAAAGTAGTAGTCTAACTGCGGAGGGATACGCGGGGAACGAGAAGACTTCTCAAGTATTACAAGCTACGGAAGTCTATCTGGAAAGAAGCGAGGTGAAAGGTGATACTTTGAAGACACAAGTGGAAAGCAGAAAGGCGGATCAGACCATTTTCAAGCCAACGAATGTAGTCGAGGAAGCAGATATTTTCAGATGCGAAAGCAAACACGAAGTTGCTTGCGTAGCCTCGAAGGAAACCACGAGAAGCAATTCTGTACAGAGCCAGGATATTAGCGATAATACGGGGAACGTTAAATTGAAGCTAAAGGCGCGTCAAGTCACGGAGAGATGTAAATATAATATCGTCGGGAAGAAGAGCAGATGCCAAAAATGCTGTTGCATCGTGTCGTGAAAAGACGCTGCGATTTTTGTTTCATACCACGTCATGTTCCTTATTTATTCTCCTCGACGTCATAGTCAATGTTCACGCATTACGAAGAATTTCATCGAGGCTTACCCCCTTCTATTGATATCAAACTACCATTTATTAGGGGAGAGCTTAATGAGAAAGACACGCGATACATGTAATTCTTCGTGTACATAAAGCAATCGTAAATGAATTCACAGAAGTGAATTTTCACGATCGCGACGCAATAGCACTTAAACCTTACGATCCACTTGTAATAAGTAAGCTAGGAGGAAAGAGCTATTACTCCTTTAGGCACTTGTTAAGATCCCGCTTACGCTCTACCAAATAACACAAAACTTCCTGTTACACGTGCATGTCGTGAGACGTTTTTATTAAGTGTCTTCTGCATGTGCATGGTACTCTAATTGTTAGCAAAATACTTGAGTGATACGATTTACTATATACACGTGTAGCTGAATAAGCATTATATCGTTGTGTTGTGTTGTATAGAGTTTAGGAATCATAGTATCCAAATGACTGTGTCAGAATATAGTATCAAACACTACGTGCGATGTATGAGGCGTTATCAGTATAGTATGCGAAATGGACACGCGAAAGAACCGCGCGATCGCGTCTTCCTATTTTCTTATTTCACCGGATACATTGTGCAATTATCTTAGATTACACGTAGAGCGTTATTAGCTCGTTGTTACCTCGCAGTTTTCGTAATCCTTTATTCACAACGAATTCTAACGGGCCAACACGATTCGACAATTCGTCTCGACTTCATTATCGCGAATCTTTCATCCACTCTGCATTTCTCAACGAAACCGCGTACAAAAATATATGTGCATCTGCGTGCATGCATCCTTGCCACATTAAACTGCGTTTACCGTAGCATGTTAGGAACTTGCGTGGAACGTGTACTTGTTATGCACACGCAGTCCGGTACTTGGACTCAACTGCCAAAGTTAGCCTTGTCGTAGCGATAAAGACGAAGATATTAACTTTATTTACAGAGTTAATGCTAGGTTTATATTCCTTTCACGTTCTGTTCAGTTATCGATGTTTATTCGAAAGTTTTCCTAATTACTTGGTAACGATATAGTTGTTAAGTAAGAACGATATTAATTGATAGTAGCCCGGCAAGCGGTTCACGCTCATTCAAGTCTACTTGAGACATTCTTTGTCAAACGTAGTCAATAACTATTAAACCTTAGAATAGCTCGATGAACGTACTCGTTCGAGTCTTGCCAAAAAAATGGAGTGAAGATTGAAAGTACAGTAGAAGGAACAGTGTCTCGATAACAGTCACGTTTATAGGTACTTAGCAAAAGTACAATTTTGTAACTTTCGTTCCGCCAACCGTTTCTTTATCATATGCATTTGTTTTCGATTTTACGATACTTATCATTCTCGAACATAGTAGGCGATTATTTTTTTCCGTTTGTAAATATAAATTTATTTTTCGTACAACCGAAAGCCGCTTTTTCTTTATTTATGCCCTTTAATGTGTGTCTAAGATTACTGATTTTCGGTTTTACGTGTTACTGTTATTTGCACGTTGCATTGCAGTGCACTTTCAATATCCCACAATGTTATACATCCATTTAAACTTAGTACAGCAGATCAAAGTAAATAGCGTAAAAGAATTCAATATTTTCCAGCTAAACCACGCGAGTACCTGAGAATCTAAAACAGCAGCGACAATTCACTCGTTTGAATCCCTCGCAGTTTCCCGCCTCCCGCGCAGCTAGCTTCACGGCGCTCCGCGAATTTAAAATTATACGTTACAGAATGCGAAAATAACAGTTCTATCTTCTACATTCACCGAGGGCTATTGGATTACATAAATATGCAACGCGAAGCGTTACAAATCTCACGTTTACTCTAGACATATATAAACAAATAATTCCTACCTTGATCTGCTATACTACGACTCGAAGCCGCCTAGTGAACGGGTGATAATTCCTGCTCGCAGACACGTTGAACGAGGAGGCCAACTCGGGTACGATGTCCAGCCTGAGCAGCCGTGAGATGCTCAACAATAACAATAACCACAGCAGCAACAACAACAACAACGGCGCGACCACCATCACGAGATACATACACATTAAGCACGCGGATTCGTCGGTTAAGATTTTTCGGGAGACCACCGTCTGATACAAAGTACAACGTTCGAGGCCATCTCTCGAGTATTCAAACTCGCGACGCGACATGGGTACTTTAATAACTTCGCGATTAACCGGCGCACATTTTGTCAGGCCACTGTCGCCACGCTACTGACTATGATTTCTAACCGGTGAATTAAATTGGAACGGGATTAATTCAAGCGGCCGATCGGGTAAACTCGCATTACGGTTCGACAGCGCGGCATCGACTGCCGCGACACACAAGCGCGCCAGTTGTGGGGGGAATATCTGCGCGCGCATACGGGCCCCGCTTTCAGTGCACCCTACTTGCAGGGCTGTCTTTTTGAACGATACGAGCAGGCGTACTGCGCCGAGATGCTTTAAGGATGCTTTATCATTTGCAAACACAATGAAAGCTATATAGTAATTGCTGTTGTATACGAACTAGTAACGATAGAATTATTCGAAGAGGGCGGTTACATCTGGAACGGTGTCGTAAATTTCGTCGTGGAACTTTCAGTGTCTAAATATGTTATATGGATATAATGTTGTTAGTGGGCGATGGTACAGGGAATCGCTGATGTAACGGGACGTATCTGCTGGTACAATCGCGCGCACGATGATTGTTGTATATTATTTTTTAAATGTCTCGTTGTTCCTACACTGTATTCTCCTGGATAGCTGTTTACTAGGCGATAGAAAGTGTTTCTGTGGAAGATCGTTCGATATGATATTACCGTGGTTAACTTCGTCGGTCTTCGTTGTTGAAGCTGGAGGGGAGAGAGCTGCGCTACGATTGCTGCCAATGCTCCACGCAAACTTTCGCGACCATTTATATCAACGCTTCGTCAGAGTTTCGTAGGGAAAAGTCTACGAGATTGTTGGGCGAGAGAAGCATCGCCAGTGGCGGATTTAAGATTCATTTTTAAAAAGAATTATGATTCTATCCAAACACTACTTGTAATTTCTTTTCTGCGTTATTACACTTGACTCGTTGTTAGTGAATTACCTCTTCGTTTCCCCGAAACAAAATTTTTCCTTAAATCCGCCACTGAGTATCACTTAGGATCGAACGTGACCGTCCCTCTTTTATTATCTCGAAGAAAAGGTTGGCAGTCTCGATTTCCTCGGGGCGCTCGATCCGCGATAGTATCTTAATCCGATCCAGTTGGACTAAAACTCGCGGGTACATTCCACTAGCGTAACCACTAGCGAGCGAAAAGAAACGTTGAATGGTACTCGAGATGTTAAACTATAGAAAGTTACAAGTAATCTAGACGTTGTAGAACGTACGTGTTTGCACGCACATATCTGTATTCCTTGTCGGCGCTTGAGTCGTTACTTAAGAGTACTTATAATCCCTTCACTGCCCCTGGCTACGCCACTGGCGAATTCAAATCCTTCGCTGTTCGCATAGTAATAAGGAGCTCTCGCTCACAAGGAACTGCTGCTAATTTTTATGAAATTTTACACACCTCGGAGTAGGTGCAGGGGTAGGAATATTTAACTACCTGTCCCTTGATCTTCTCTGCTTCGTAAGCACGCGGTTTGATGAACAATTTGTTCGCGATGGTTCCTTGTAGGCGTGCAAACATGAATGCATTGAATGATGTATGGGGGAGGCCTCTAACGTCTTATATTATTTTTGCTCGCCCTTTGTGCTTTCAGCTGGTGATCCACTTGGAAGTTAAGCTAAGCTATGCTTTTCAAAGTTTTAAAACATTAGCTTCAAATGGAACCGTTTCCACCAATAGCTAAGCTAAGCCGTGCTATGCTTTTTTATGTTTTATAGCACAGTCAGACATAGTATAGCTTAGCTTAGCTTCCAAGTGGATTCCAGGCTTGCTAGTGGAAATAACACGAGGAGAGATCCACAAAGAATGTCTTCATTCTCTCGGCTATCGTATAAAGTATGAATTGAAAATACAAAAGAGGCCCCCTCTCGCGGTTTTCTTACTCGTGTTTAAGTTAGCGAATCGTTAAAGATTCTCAACTAAAGCTACACAGCACGAACCGTTACTTCCCCGCGTCTGGCGCTTTCGATTATCGCCTTTGATACCACACGGATCAGTTATTTTATATAAACGTTTATTGGAATATCGGGCGAACCGGAAATACTCGACCGGCTCGCCCTACGACTGCTTCTGAATCCGTTCCATCTCTTGGGCGTTTTGCACGTTTAACGACAGCGACGTAAGTAATCGTGAATACCGGCAGCAGAACTCGAGAACGCGTCGAACGTCTTCGCGGTATTCGCGCTTACTCGACAAGAAAAAGCCTCGTTGCTCGATTCGCGACGCATGCTCGACTATTACTGGGCTCCGTTCGCCAAGTCGCTGTGCGAAATGTCTTCTGTCGACGCACACGTCGACGATAATCGTAAGTCATTCCTGGAGACTTAAGTATAGGGACGTCGCGGCTGAAGCGTATAATTCGGCACGTGGGTACGGAGCAAGCGTGACGTACGCTATGATTAATTCCTTCGCGTCGTATATTAGAAAAATTCTTTCATTCAAAACACCCAGATGTTCCAGAGTTCTCATGGAAGCTGAATCGTACGCTTCACCCGTGACTGAATAATTTTAAGTCGATGTATGTGTCGGTATATTCGCAGAATTAAGAATTCGATTACCAGTGGCGGATTTAACGGGTCTCATCTTCCAAAAAAAAATATGATTTGAGTCAAACACTATATTTCTTTTTGTTTGCCCATAATTTTCATATCACACGTGCGTGAATTTATTTGTATTTCTATTCTCAGGGTGGCCCAGAACCGTAAGTCCGCCACTGATTCGAACGCTTTCACCAGGCTGGTTTTAGGATTTCCTTGCGCGAGCGAGATGTTGGAGAAAATTGTTCCGCGTGATCAACGTTGAGTTGCCGCGGAATTCTTGTCAATGGATGTCGATGGTCCCTGCTTGTCAGTGTCTCTGCCAGTTAGAGAGCTAGAGAGGAGGAAGTTTTATGGGTAAAGGTGTTAGAGGTAGAAACTACTTAGGCGAGCAACTAAATCCGTCAATAGTTACTAATGGTACAAGCTTGATTTCGACGAGACCGAGACGCGAAGCACGTTACCGAGATCCTTGCTTGCTCTGGTGGTTTTAGGAGGAAACATTATTTCATCCGTCTTCCGGCGGCAGGTAAACGTTGTACTTTTATAAATATGGATGTACTTATATTTTGTACCGGCAGTAGGTATATACCTTGCAAGGGCACGGTATCTTAAACGACGAGATTATATATGTACGTGTATGATGTCAATGGTGTGCGACTAAACGTTCTACGGTAAGGTCACGTTAATTCGAGGAGGCGACTGAGGGGATTGAACAATGTTTCTGTTAAGTTTTACAGCGGGATGTAAATTGTGATGCACTTATTTCATGTATATGCATATACAAGGGAAAATAAAGTTATCGTTCTACAATGTCTGTCAGTATATGAGTCTCTTTTCAATTTAATGCGTACCATTTTTCCTGAAGAAAATACAGACGTTTATGTGGAAATACTTGCGCCCAATAATTGTTGATAATTGTTTCATATCAAATGAAACAATTGTAAATTTGTTGAAAAAGGAAACTTGGCGTTACAGACTTTGCTCTGGTTTCTACAAATTTTGTAAATATTTAACCCGGTGATAAAGAGTTAGTAACAGTTTAACAGTTTGTATCTTTCCCTATCTAATACCTCCTCGCACATTCTGCGATCATGTTAACTTTTTAGAATTTTCTAACAGAAATATGGCCGCTTGGTTAGTTTGTTATTTCGCCGCTGGTGGTTATAGCGTCGCGCAGTCCAGGAATTGAATATTTTAATTTAAAGGATAAATATTTAAACGTTCGGTGTGAAAATCTAATTTCATTGAATACCGAATGAATTTGAGCTAAGGTTCTTTTAGGTGCTTTACTTTGAGGGGTGTACTGTTTATTTATAATCTAATTTTTAGGACCGCTGTCTCTCGGCGCTGACCTGTGAACGACACCGTTGATTCGTCAGTGACGCAAAAGTAATTGGAGTACTGATATTAGAAGCGATACTGACGCGCTAATATCAGAAAGGTGCTGGTTTTCGGATTCATTCCACGATTCTGGGCCTCGAATCACTTAATAAAATGTTTGTAAAGAGCAATTCATTCTTTGTACAATTAGAAGACCATGAAAGATATAGCTATCTAGGTAGGAAACTCATAAACTGTTCCTTTCAATGTATGCAAGGTGAAGAATAATTTGTCCGAACCAAGAACTGACTATACCGGTGCTCAAGATCATGAAATAATGTATCATATTATCTATATACAACTAAGTTTTAAATCCGGAATGCAAATAAATGCATAAGCAAAGAAATTCTTCCCCTGTCAGACCCTGAAATGAACGCTTAAGTTTCTAAGGAAATCGCTAGAAGGTTACAGGTTACAGAATTCTCTCTTCAAAATTTCAAAGATATTGTTTTCTCGAAATAAATTAATAAACATCCTTACAGAACGAATAATGTTTCATAATCATCACGACCCTACATCAACCTTCAATTACATATATAACCATTCTCAACTACCAACGGAGACGAAAAGGCCCAGCCAAAATCATCCTCTACTCTGAATTTTCCATCACCCCTAGTCAATGAAAAAATCCAAATACTATTGAATGAATAATTGTTACGCTGAACGCTAGCAGCGCCCCGTTGCACTCCCCATTGTTATTGTTTAGTAACGGAATTTACCGCTACTACAAACGGGATCCGAAGTGCCGGTCGCGTGTGTGCTGGAGTGCGTCCAGTACGCTGTCCGACGCCATCCGACACTGTCGTGGGACGTTGATACTGTCCTCACGCGGACGTGCATACTCCAAAGTAACTTACGTAAAATCCCGATGCAAGTACAACTTCTCTGTGGAATCTAAGAGTACGACAGAGATTCGTGCATCTACGAGGTGGTCCTACGGTCAACTGAAGAGTAGCGACGCGCGTGTCTACGGGAAGCGACAGAAGTGGAGCGGCATGCATGTTACATGGCGTCGCGAGTGAAGCACGTACGCTACGCGTTTCCCTAATTACGATACACGCGCGTCCTTTGTAGTGCGTTCTCGGCTTGGATCCCGGCGTTGAAGCGGTGCCCGCGTAGAATGTGAGTGGCCTGGTGGGAAACAAAAGAGCAAAGTAGGCGGTCCGCGGGGGATAGAAAGAGAAAGCTCGAATATATCGATATAATAGGTAAAAGCAGAGGAGCAAGGTATAGGATTACTGGATTACTGGCATTCGACCAGCATCGACCAGTAGAGCAAACGGCAGACGGGGGCTTGTCGCGGTTTCATGCTTTCACTGGTTCGCGCGTTCACGCGGGGGACGAGGACGAGCGGATAAGTAAGAAACGAAAAGGGCGTGGAGAGATCTTGATTTCTTGATTGTACGTACCGAGCTGACTAAGAGAGGCAGGGCAGGCAGGACGTGCGTAAGACTGGCGTAAACGTAAAAACGTACGGTGTAACATACACACACCATGGGTAAGACGCCAAAGAAGGCGGCCCCTGGGGGCGATGAGAGGAATTTGTACAATCGGAGGCCGCTCAAGGCAACGACCGCGGCGTCGAAAGCTTCTGAAACGAACTTGCACAAGAGACAACGCGAATCCGAGAGTTCCAACAGGTTTGTAAAACCAATCAGCCCAAACGAACCCGCGGCTTTATCCACAGTTTCTCTCGCAGGAGAGCATCTATCGGCACCCTCGCTTCCTCTCGTTTAGTCGTTTCGTCGTCGTACCGGCCCAAGTGATATATACGCGACGCGTCGCCGCCGGATACCGTCCCGATCGTGCACGATTTATTTTCCGCCTCCGGTATCCGAGGATAAAGCGGGCCAAATGTCACCCGATTTCGGTGGCAGATAACCGCCGATATTTTCGGCACATTCGCCAATTCAAGCGCTTCGGGTTTTCTGTCATGGCTTTTTAAACGTTGGTTGCTTTGTATTAATCGAACGAACGGATGGGGACTCGTGAGATGAATGATTCAGAAAAATCGGGAAAAAGGTGAACAGCCTTATGAATGCAAGGGATAGGCAAGGGACTTTGATCAAGCTGCTTTGCCATGTTTTTCTTTTCTTTTCAAATTAGTACCTCTCATCACCTCCGGCATTTCTTACTCGGTGGAAGTTAGACGTAGCAACGGGATATGTTCCTTCGACGGTTCTTTACTGTGTGGGTTTTTGTTGCAGGTCTAAGCTGAGCGGCATACAGAAGAAGATACCGCAGGGTCAGAGGAAGAGCTTTCAAGTAAGTTTTAACATTCTCGGTGGCTGTTAAGGGTGTGTCTATAAATATATATTAACTGGGGAATCAACCTTGAGATATATTGCCTTCGCCTCATGTGGTCGATGTATTAATTACTCGTTAATAGCCGATTCTCCCTTCGAAGATACAGAATAACATCCTTCTTACAGGGCAAAGTACACGTGGCAAAGAAACTTGACTTGAGTCACATCGCAAAGCCAGTCGGCAGACCACGTGGTAGTAGTAAAGAGAAGAAATTGGTCGTTCCTGAGAAGCCTGAGGCATCGATTTCTGCAAGCATGCAGCCGGAATTAGTGGAGTCGGAAGTGACGGCAGAGGTAACTGTGCAGAGCGAAGATGTACAGAAGGATGTTTCGAAGGACAAGCTGGAGACTATTAAGGAGTGCGTCGATCAGGCTCCTCCCGAACCTGCCCGAAAGGAACAGGAGAATGGTACGAGCAAAGAGACAGTGGAGGAGGAGGGAACCAAGGGACCAGAGGTGCCAAGCGATACCATAGAAATCAAGCAGGTGGACGAGCACGAGGAAAACAATATAAGTTTGAACTATGAAACGGAAGATAGTTCTACAAAGGCGCAAGAGATGAAACCGACTATCAACGAGACGAATGATGAGAGCAAAGAAGATCTCCCATTGCCAGAGGCTAAGACTGACGTGATTGAGAAGGAAGATTTGCAAAGCGAGTCTCAGACAGACACGGAAAGCTTCTCGGTAGAGGTTCTAGAGTCCACCACCTCGGAGGTGTCCGAGGTGTCTGAGATTGTGTTGCAGAACGACGCGGAGAAGGAGAAAGAGAAGGAGAAGGAGAAGGAGAAGGATGTGGAGAAGGAGAAGGAGAAGGATGTGGAGAAGGAGAAAGAGAATCCCGGGGAGGTCGCAAACGAGACGAATGTGTCGTTCGTGTCGTACGACCCCGCTATAATGTTGAAGGACGTGCAGATTAAGCTGAACGACTGCATGAAGGAGAACTCGAAGCTGTTCGAGGCAAGCAGTGCCGAGCTCGATACACTGACACAGCCTCCGAGAGACTCAATGTCCTTTGGGAAGACGCTGAGGAGCATGTCCGGCAGACGTTCGCTCAGCAGAATGCGCCACGTGACCTTGCGCGAGCACAGATACTCTCCGAATAACTCAATGTTCGTGAACACGTCCATGGCCTCACTGCCCTCCGACGAGACGGAGGACTTCAAGATCTTGCGTTACAGTATCGGCTTGTCTGACCCGATGTCCGCGGCCAACGGCAGCCAAGCGGACAGAAAACGGAAACACGACGCCGAGGAATGGAGCTCTTCCATCAAGAAACAGAAGACAGAGTCGGAGAACAGTCTGCTGAACACCTCGATCAGCCTTCTAAAGGGACTGCGCAGGCCTATACAGGTCTCGACTCCGGTGTCCGAGATGAAGTTTCAATCGGGCAAACTGGACCTCACGGACGAGGAGAGTAACAAGTCGATGAACGAGAACGCCAAGAAGTGGTGTAGTATCATGTAAATTACCAGAGTTTTATATATATATATATATATATATATACATATGTTATATATATTTTCGCACGCGAAGGAAGCGATCGATCTCTCCGTGCCATGGGTACAACCGTTATCGTATTGTTGACTCAAGCTGTTGAACGATATTTCTTTGGTATTCTGTGCAAAAGTTCGCGTCCTCGTTTAATCCACCATCATACTATCTTTCACGTTCATTCGCGTATCTGTTTTCTTTAAGATTCTTCAAGTTGTAGAGTTAGGTTGCGGTTATGCTGGAGCGTATCGATGCCACCGAAGCGTTTCTACTTTTTCCACGAGATACGTGCAGAGTGTAAAGGCGCTAATTATCACGGCCATTACCAGCGAGTATATGCATGTAGATTAGCGGAGACCCTTGCAACTCAGTTTTACCTTGATATTCAGAGTCAAATGCTCTCTTATTTCTGCGTACTCTGATTATAATAAGCGGGGAAAAGGTTTAAAAGGAAGTTAAACAAAGTAGAAGAAGGTATGATCATTATCCCCTTTACATTCTGTGCACTATAGAACGTGCGATTTCGAACGACAGAGGCTCCTCAGAGAAAGACACCCGCGGTCTTAAAGCATGAAACTATTAAACTTTGACTACATGTTATCGTGCCGCGTCGCGTAACTGGTTATTAGTACCCGAGTGTGTTTTATACGAAGCGACAGAATATAATTATAATACCGTAACGAGTAGAACCTCCCTCTAAAAATCTACGGCCGAGAGACTATATTTCTCCAAACACATTACACACACAACTTTCCGCGCGCAGTGTACTTTAGATAGAGCGACCGATTCCCTCGATAAGTAACCACAGACGTGCGCGCGAATCGGAGTTTTATTATCGCCAGGGGATTAAAATTACTCCACATCGATTCGTTCCGCGTTGCAAGAAATCATTTTACTTTTTTGACGTTATGGAAGTGTATTTTTTGTAGTCTTTGTTAGGTAAATGCACCATAGGATATAATTTTCTAACAGATAGGTATACGCGACGGCAAGCAAGCGAACAAGAGGTACAACCGAGGGTATCGTAAAAGATTATGAATAGAAAGAGAACATTTACCCTGTTTGTATGCCTCGATTGCCGCGATGATTAAAGAGCTTGTTTGTCACCAGCGCCTCGTCGACGGAGCTCGCAGCATTTCTCGAGCGACGAATGAGTACACGCATCGACATTTGTCAATTGGCCTACCGTTCTGCGTTTCGGTGGTGCAGAATTTTACGGAATCACGCGTTGTTATGCGCGTGAAATGTCGCTCGAAACACGCCGAGACAGAGAGCTCGAGGGAGAAGCTACGCAATTTTCCAACTTTCTTGCCGATCTGTTCATTATGTTAGTCGTAACATAGGAGGAGCACACGGTAAAACAACGTTTATGGAAAACCGAAGCATATCGGTTATGAGAAGCTAGACTGGTAAATACTCGACAAGAGAATGTTAGGACACGGCGAAGTAGCGTTCCCCTTTAAGTTCGCTCCTTTTTCTGCCTCTATTATCGGTACACGTGTATTCCCACGCAAGGAACACTGTGTCCCGTCATCTTTCAATGAAATTGTGCAGGGCCAAGCGCGTAACAGCTCGCGGCGTACTTTTATACGTGTTACGATTAAATATAGAAGAGAGTTGAACCGACGTATGAATAATGTATATAGAAAAGGAGATTTGTAATAAATCTTGGAAATGCCAGACCAATTGTATTATTGCGGTACCTTGACCTCCATATCCCGTAATGCACTTCTCGGTATGCTTTCTGATGTGTATACAGAAAAGCGCGAAAGATCTGCGACGAAGAAGTCGCTCGTTTACAGATGCTATCTGCTGGAAGGACAGGCCCGTTGTGAATTGCTGATTCGGTCGCATGCCTTCGAGTTTACGCCGCGGACTCATTGAACGTTTGGAATGTCGGTGTTTGTATCCGCTCGGCTAATGACGCTAAGTTATTGGGTCGTTGAACGTCTATCCTTGACGGTGTCGATCACTCTGTTAATTACTAACTTTCCAGAGGTGGTGTACATAGTGGTTAAGGCACAGAAATTAGTGTTTCTGTTAGATTAAGGTTACGAACCCTTCATCCAGTAGAAATACTAATGTACACATTAGTTGAAACCCGTCTCGCTTCTCTAATAACTACGTTCCAAGGTGGATCCTCGGATAAACTTCTATTTTCCCTACTAAGCAGCAAATATTAGCGCTTTAAACGTGATTACGCCGGCGCGTAATCCTTGCCGCTTGTTTAAGAGAGGATGATATTAATTAAGGAAGAAAATCGTCCTTAATGACTTCGCGCGACGTCAGAATAAACGGTTTAAGTACACCTAGAATTACAGCGAGTCTTTTGAAGCAGCTGCCCACAAAGGGAGCGATTTATCGTGGAATTTAGAACGCGTAAACGATCCCCGCCGCTCTGTCAAAAATAAATGAAGTCTCGTCGTCGAAGGGGATCGCGAGCGGGACCATTTTTCCGGTGTAAAATCGACGACGAGAGGAATGCCTCGAGTGAAGAATTCCAGGGGGTTGGATGGACGAGTCTCATCGATCTACGCCCACGATCTTGATGTATCGATACTCCAGGGGCATATGCGGCCTGTCTGGAATCCAAACTCGCGCGATTCCATCGCGAAAAATTCTTGGCGACGGTGGTGAGGTATCTGCCATCCGAGAAGTTGAACGGACGATTTTCAAATTCCTCTCGCGAACCTCTCGGACGGGTTTTCATGGAATGCAGCGATGCTGGGTGAGTGGAACGAGCGTCATCTTCGATAATGGCGAAATAATAACGTCACGTCGCACGGGCCGCGAGCTCTCGCGTCGCGGCTAATTATCGCGCGATGACTTCCTCGTTTGAGGCGATCGTTGAGGGCGTCTTGAATGGAGCTATCATTAGGTAAATGGGAGCGAAGCCAGTTATAACGATGGCTACCAGTTAGGAGCAGGGACGGATTTGGGCACGGGGAAAGTAGGCTGTAGCCTAGGGCGGAAAACTTTGGGAAGTGTCAAATTTTGGGGAGCGACAAAACTTGGGAAGCAATAAAAATTTTGGGGTGTGTTAAGATTTGGAGAGCGACAGAAATTTTGGGGAGTTAATTTTGTGGAGCGACAAATTTGGGGGAACGGCAAATTTTGGAAAGCGACAAAATTTTAGGCGAAAGAAATTGGAAAATGTTTAAACACAGGCTTGCGACAGCTTTAAAAAGAATTCCTTTTTTTTTCATATAGTGACTTAAAACTAACTCATGCCATATTGAATTAATTATAAAATACTCCCGACTGAATTAAAATATTTAATGATACCTCGCGAAAAGGGCGGAAAAACACTCGTTAGCCTAGGTGCGTCGAATCTCCAAATCCGCCCCTGGTTAGGAGCAAGTGTCCCTGGTCTAAGCAAGACTGGGAACTCTCTCTGCGTTGTTTAAACAGTATGTACCTACGTTTCGTACCAGTTAGCCGAGTGCCGATGGTAACGCATAAATATGTTCCACATACCGCGCCGAGCTACAAAAGTGTGACATCTGAATTACGCGTGCAGGCGCGCTTGACAAGACACAGGTATCTCGTTTCCATCTACGCGAACGTAATACCGCCTGTCAAGGATCCCCGTGTCCTCTGAAAACAACCTGGATGCCACCCGAGCGGTTTTAAAGAATCCCATCACGGCGACGACGCTAAGACCCTATCTCGCGACGGTAAAGAGTGCGACGCGTTTCTGTTACATAAGACGGCAGTATAAATGTAATTCCCAGCTCCCCTTGGGAAATTCAAGACTGCGACGAGGCACGCGTGGAAATTGGAGCGTCCAACGGCGTAGACCTGTCTGTACGTCGCGTGCACGCCACCCACGATTTCGAGCCGTGCGCTCGCCCATCAATCCTTTCGATTACTTCGTTCGGTCGACTGTACGAGTTCCGAGGAACTGTTCTCAAGGACTTAATTCCGCTCCGATCCCTCTCGAATCCTTTATTCAGCGGTAACATTCCCGTTGATACTTGAAACGGAATCCTCTCTGCCCTGTTCTCCACCCCGCTCCAACGACCAAAGTCAACTGCACCGATTGCCGGGAAGCTGCGAAATTTCTCCCATTGATCGTGTTTGTTCCATTCCCTCTCCTTCTGCTTTTTATCTGCTATTCATAGCTTCACCCTCTCTTCCTCGTAACTTCCTATTGGAATGAAAGTACACACTCGCCGTTCAATCAAACATGCACCGACTCAGCCTACAAAGACCTGTGGTAAATGAAAACCCTCGAATTTTCATAGCAACCCAACGAAACGTCCATGTTCCATGTATCATGTAGTTTAAGACGTAAGGACGACCGCGCGATGCAGACAAGGCCCTTGGTAGCCTTCCCTCAGGCCAGGCCACAGAACCGTCTTGATCTTGGTCCCATTGGGGTTCAGGGACGCGCGATGCCTCACGTGGACTTCCCTTCTGAACTCCAAGGACTGCGCCACGTCGAGGACCAAAGGTGTGACGCGTGCCAGACTGGCCCAGGCTAAACTGGAGCAGGCAGCGGCGTAGCTCTTCACCTCCGTGCAACCTCGCAGACACGGAAAGTCGTACAGCGTTCTCTCCAGCTGGCTGACCACCTGTTCCGCGACCTCCTGGGAACCGGTTAAGGCACCGGAAGTCGCCAGTTGCCGTTTCACGCATTCCTCCAGGCCCGGCGTCGGCTGCGTCGCCACCGCGGTACCGTTCAGCAGCTTCAGCGCCTCCAGGTACCTGGACGTCTGAATCGTGCCTGCCACGCGCCACGAGAGCTGCAACAGAGATTTCAAGGATAGGGTAATTAACGATATTTCACGCTACTCTGCCGGCTTTTTAATCGCTAGGTTTGCTGCTTAAGGGGATTATAGGCAATCGTTTTTGTCGAAAATGAAACATCTCTTTTTCATTTAATTGCGAAGAAATAAATTGATGCCGAGACTTGTTTTTTGATACAAAGTTTGTTAACATCGTAAGCTTTAAAAAAGAGGTTTGTTTAGTCAAAAATATGCATTATATTTGATGCAACAGATGGATCATTAAAGAGACTTGTTAAAAAAGTTTCTTTTGTTTTGTCAAATAGTGTAGTTTCGACCTGAACCTTAATTGAATTTAATAAAAACTCTTATTTTTTCTAAAATGAAACTCAAACGTTGTCTACTGAAAAACGCACTTTTTTGAAAAATCGCTATTTAGTAGCTGTAATTTTCATAATTTTGCTATTGTTATAGGTTCAGTGCAGTATAATTATTTTGCAATTATAGTAAAAAAAACTGAAAAGAGGGAAAATCGGCTGTTCGAAAAAATGATTCCTTATATGGAACACCTATCAAATTTGTAAAGAAAACTGAAGAATCTTTACTCTTTCTTTTACTAAAAATAAAGATTTTCTGCGAAACAAGCATGTTTTTGTAAACCCTACGATCTTAATAAACACTCTATCAAAAACAAGCTTCATTTCAATTTATTTCTTCATAATTAATTGAAAATAAGTGCTTCATTTCCCACAAAAACGATTGCCTAGCACCCTTAAGCCGTGTAATTAATAAAGTTGCTGTCGAGGGAGATCGGCCAAGCCGCCGAGAGTGATTCGCGGCTGGAGTTCGAGCTTCTTTTAATGCGAGCTGAATTTTGACGAGAGGAGCTTCAGAGGCGTAAAGAGCTCGGGTTTGAAATCTAATTTAGAGGAACTCAGTTTGAAATATAATTTTGCAGCAGGTGGTTTTGGCAATGCTACGAATACCCAATTCGCTCCAGCTAACACGCATTGGGAACAGTGCAAACGCCGAGTTTAAATCGAGTATTGGTTCTGTTTGGTAGCACAGAGGAGGTTTCCCTCGATTTTGAATTAACCAGTCCCTTTTAAGCGGTGAGGTCTAACGGGGGATCTAGCTCGCGGGTTTACGAGAGCTACGGGGAAAGCAGGGTCTCGGTTTTCCCTGAGAGGCGAAATCTCCGTTTTTCCCTTTCGAAGGACGGGAGAGTCAACCCGTAGAGGGGCAACACACGCGGGATCCGCTTTGATAATCCTATGATTTATTCACGGCGGAAAGTGGATTTCGCTTCGACGCGTGCTTTTTACGGCATCGTTTCGCCCGGATTTTCTACCTTGAAACGCCCCGAGCGACGCGAGACACGTACTCCCCGCGAGCTTGCGGTGGATAATCGAGGGTATTCATTGGTTGGAAAATCAATTTCTCGCGTTCGAATTAAAAGGGTTAGCTGGTCCGAAGAAATAGTCTCCGACTTGCGGACATGATTCGCGAGGCGTGAAAGCTCGCGCCGCCCAAATTATTCCCGACACAATGCAGCGTCGAATATTTGTTTCGCAAGCATTAAAAGCCCGTGGTCTTTTCGTCGCGTTGAGAAACAGAGTCGGACATCCTGCGCCGCGAGGAGTGACGTCGACCGGACGTGGTGGGAAAACGAGAATGTGTTTCGATCCCGTCTTGACGTTGTCGGCACCGCTCGCGATAAGCGTTCCTATTTCCTGTTGATTAGAACCGGCCAAGGCTGGTCGATTAGAGGCGCTCGAAGCCTTTGAGTTCCTAAGTGTGACCTAGTCTAAGTGGAAGAGACGAGGGAGCCGCGTAAACAATAGTGGGTGTAAGGGAAACTCGAGCAAAGGTCCAGGAGACTGAAACTCTTTGAATGGCTATCAACGAGACGCGCGCAGAGGAAAATATCGACGACGTTATTTACCACGAGGAAATGCCAGAAATATTCCGCGAGAGGGGCTCGAAGGTCGAGAGTTACATGGCGGATTGGATAAAGGTTGTGCAATTTAGCTGATACCTATGCTGCCAATCTCAACGTTTTGGAATTCCGCTTACTTCCTTCAAAGTACAAACGCGACGAGCCAGGACCACCAACATAGCATCTGAATAACTTCCCATTCGTTCCCTGACAATAATTTGTAAATTTTTGTATATAAAACGAGTGATTCGAATAATAAAGTGAAATAAAAATAAATAAGGATTCAGCGAACGAATTAATGTTCCTGTTTGTTTGTTTTAAAAATGACGAAAGAGTTGGAAGCGACGTAGAATAAGGGTGTGGACGATGTGCGGAGTAATCTGTCCGTCTGAGTAATCGCGGGGCTATTCTACTTTCTAAGTGGAAGCTGGTTTTCGAAGCGAAGTCCCATTTGGATGCTGCTTGGGGCCACGGTTGATCCCGACGCTGGCGCAACACGTACAGCCGAAGATTATTTTTGCCGGCATAACACCACCACCACGCACCCATCCGCCGTCCGATCGATCGACCATTAACGTCAAAGCCGTCGGGGGAGGGGCGGCGAGGGTGCACTTTTGCGATCGAGTGTAGCCGGCGAGTGGCAGAGGCGCTAGTCCGTCAGCCTAGGGCTATTACTTTGCATACATACAGGTGCCTGCCCGCACACCGGTCGGCTGGGAAATCGATGAACTAAAATAAATATCCGCGACGAAAGCGACTCCGTCTCTCTTCGTCCTTCTTTGGTTCGCGTCTCTAGGCACCTCTCTCTTAACGATGGATTAACAATCGAATCTTTCCATAATCGAGTCGCTGGTATCGAGTCGTAATGTTTCTTACGAGTGCACCCTTTCGGTTTCTTCCGCCCTTCACGTTTATTTCCCTCCCCTGTGAATCTGGGGAAGAATAAAGGAGGAAAGAGAAGCTACAGTCGAATCAACTAAACTGTAAAGCAGGGGAACACCAGAGCTGGGTATTAATTAAATACAAAATTAATTAAATAACGGATTAAGTAAAAGTTACATTAACTTTAGATTATTTGAAGAATTAGTTAATTTTTTTATTCGTCAAGCGTCGAATAAATTTCTCAATTTTAACTTTATTGGACGTCGATTAAAGTTAAAGTTAAAGTTAAAGTTGAAAATTTTATTGGACGCTGAAGTTAAAATTAACTTTACTCGACACGTGACCAGTAATACTTTCAACTTCTATTAGTCATTCTGTATTTAATTAAAAATTTGGCTCATCTCGGGAAACACTTAGGTGTCCATGAATAGCCAACGTTTCTTGTCGCGACTATGGCCATCAAGCCGAGAGAAAAGAACGACAATAGAGCGAGCAGAGCGTGAAACTGGGCCCATACGTGCGTGAACTTTTCGACTCGTAACGGTATCGCGGTAACAGTTACACTAGGAAGCCAGTCAAAGAGAAAGGAACGTATGTATTCGCATTGCGATTCTCTATCTGCCCATTGTGCTCGCCGACAATTATTTCGCAGGAAAGGCTCGCGGAATAATTACGCAATGACCCGAGGCAACGGAAGAACCGTCCCGAGCCTGTGCATCACCACGCGTCTCCACGAGCATATGTCTGTGGTTTGGTCATTTTTCGCCGCAGGAAAAAGCTTGCGGTACTCGGTTCCTGGCGCTGGCATAATACCACTTACGGAGTTAGCACCGATGGTAATTTCCCATTTGCCGAATTCCGTGGCTTTTGTCCGTCGCTAGGTCTGCTTCGTGATTGCGCGGTTGTTCGGCCTTAGGGTTGCCAACATATTTTGCAGGAAAATACAGTACCTTACGGCCAAGCGTGACAAAAAATATAGAACGTTGTGAAAAAATATAGTGCTTTTCAGAGAAATGTGGTTGCAAAATAAAACGATATTAAAATAACAGCATTTCATTTTTCAAGAGTATATCTCTTTGTGCGCTTCGCAATCTTTAACACATATATTAATGATTTGAGGAGCACATGTTTTATGAGAGATAGTTTGACTCTGTGTCCCTGTTCCCGTCACTTCATATTCATTACAGAAAAATCCTCTCTGTGAAAGCTAAAGTGGCGGGAATGCAGAGAACGAATGAAATTATTTTGTATAAATTTTGACAAGCAGGTCATAGACAAATCTATTTCATTCAGAAGTCACGTTCAGAAGTTTAAAGTTTAAATTAAAGTTTTACAAATTGTAGAATTTTATCGATGTATCGGAAATATAGTATTTTTACGTACAGCTTCTTTTTCTAGCATAATATAGTAACGTCACAAGATAAAAATATAGTACAATACTATTATATATTATATTACAATTGGCGACCCAATTCGGCCCCGTCTCCACAAAATTGAGTATTATCTTTGCCGTTGTTGACGCGCTGAGATAACCAGCTTTGGCCAAGAATATCTTCGGCAATTCTGTGGGATTCTCTTCTATGATAGATCTCTCTCCATCACGTTCATGAGATCGTACGAGTTCAGCTCGCGCCGACTACTGGGAATTACGCCACTTCAATCGCCCATTCTTCCCATCCTTCTGTTTAACGCTCGGATGGTCGATTAATTAAGGCAAACAAGAAATCCTCCCGGTTTAGGTAACGTGTCCGCAATAATGCTGCTGGAAATTCTCGCGAAAATACATGGTGTAGCCGCGGAAGATTAAAGCAGCCTCGGTGTTCGCGTTTCTCGCAGGAAATTGGGGAATTAACGGTTGCTCTCGATCGAGTCGCGGGTTGGAAGGGAAAGTTAGTCGGAATTAAACGTCTGCCCTGTTGGAGGCCACACGGAGACTGGAACCGCGCCGTGAAACACGAGACGCGCACTTGGAACTGTACTCTCGTTACCGTCCCTTCAGCGCGAGGACCAGATCAGTATCTGTCCGCGTTCTACGGGATCTAGCGTTTGCCTTTGCGACACTGAGACACCGATTCTTTCTCTCCCGCTTTCTTCTTCCAAAGCTCTGCACTGATTTCGTCCAGGGTCCAGGATCTTTTTCACTCGTAACTGTTTCGAGATTAGAAACCGATATCATAACCGTTTTCAAACCTCGATTTCGTCCCTCTCTCTTACACCCTCTTCGTGAACGCTCCGAGAACGGGAAGAAAAATGGTCGCCGCGTATTACTGCTATTAATTCGCCAGTGGGCGTTAATCTGGGTGGTCAGCAGCGGCACAAGAGCGTGGATTGTTCAGGGACTAATGGAACGGTTACGTCCTGAGAGTTACTTTGCAACGGTGAATGTAAAACACGGATTACCAGAGGTGTCCCTCCAGCAGGGTTCCCGAAGCGCCACGGGCAGAGTAGATCTGGTTCGCGCGATCAACGCAAACCACGCGAACCAATATCCCGGGCTGCGGTTACCGATACCTTTGACGGCGACCGTTTCCGCCTGACGACGAGCGTGCTGCAACTTCAGGGGTCGCCGGTGAAAGAGGAGGGTCTCTCGTGTGCTTACCGGCATTATTGCGCGCCACGGATTTCCCCCTTTCCACTCCGCTGTTTTCCAGCCGAATAATTGAACCGTGAACCGAGTAATCCCGCCGCGTCGCGACCGTGGGGTAGAGACCCGTTTTTGGAAAACAAGCCAGCCGGCTTGTCACGCTCGTCGTTTCAACGGCTAATTAGCATTTTCTTCCCTGACGAATTTTGCCCGCTGAAATTTCTCCAACTTTTCGGGCTGATTGCGAGAGGGAAATTAGTTCCGCGAACCACTTGGTTCCCCTTTGTTTTTCCCGCTCCCAGGCCACCAATTCGAAAGCTGTTCCTCCGCTGACGCGGCAGCGGCTGCACGGGACAAAGCAAATTTTCCGCGCAACTCGTACGCGAATTTCCATTCCGCTGTCGCGGAAACTACGAGGGAAACCGGCCGCGTTTGTGCTCCGATAACGACCGCGGCGCGTCCAGATAAAGTAACAAAAACAGGCGGGGAAAAAAGGCGGGAGTGAAGGGTGATGATTGGCAGCCTGCTCTCGTACTCTATCGTAACCTTTTTTTTCAATCGTCCACGCCAGGCGAAACGATCTTTCCGCTCGACAGTGAAGCAGTCTGGGGAGAGGACATTTTTCGCCTGTCGGACAGAGGGCCCTTTTAATTCGAAACTTCGTTGGGGAAATTCGTCTGGCCAAGACTCGATCGCTCCACTTAAAGGGTACTCTAGTGTAACTGCTCGTTTTTCAACACCCTCTTCGAGAATTTATTTAACAAAAAGTATACGTTTATGCTGTCTGGCTTTTTGCGCTTTTTTATACCTTTTTTGTCACATAGTAGGTGGCGCAAGCTTCTTGAAAAAAATTCTTTTGCGACGGGCGATGGTGTGGTAACCGTGATACTCACCCAAAAAGGAAAAACTAAGGTTTATTTTCTTTATTACGGTTGCCGCTATGGTTGCAACCGAGAACGCGTTTCTATCTTTAAGAAGATTAATCTTACAGAACGGAAACAGCTAAATTTTTAGAAAAAATCGGACATTTCTTCGGAACGCTGTGATGCTGCAAATTTGTATTGTTAGGAGGGATAAAAGAGCTCGAGAAAAATCTGAGTATTACTTCAAACATACCTTAATACGCAAGCAAAACGCCAGACAGTAAAAGGTTATAGTTTTTGTTGAATAAATTGCCGAAGGCGGCGTTGGAAAACGAGCTGTTACACTAGACCTACCCCCTTACCGGATTAATCAGCCGATCGGGCCTCTCCAGCCCTTATGTTGTTCGTTCACCCCCCGAGCCGTAAACTCTAAACAGAGACACCTCCCGCAACGATTACCTAACCGACCCGCTTCTCTTTGACGGACGAGCGGATGCAAGCGCATTAAGGGGTCGCCGTGATTATTCCTACTCTGCATAAAGTGCAACTTACCACGACCACCGAGTAGAGAATCTTGGCTTTCAAGTCGGCCGCGTCCTTGAGGGGTTGCAGAGCGTCCAGAGCGTCCAGGGTATGCAAATGAGCCTGCCCGTAGAGGGCGGCGTACCTTTCGGCCAGCCGTTCCGCGGTCGCTTCGCCGTAGCTGGAAAAATTCCCCTCGAGCCTGAGAATCTCACAGCTGCTCCTTGTCAGCAGGGGTTCAGGGGTCGGGCTGCAGCTCTCGTCCGTGTGGTAGCCCGCGCTGCTGCTAGATTCCTCCTCGTACTCATCCCCCAGATTTTCATCCGCTCGGAATGCCTGCGCAGAAATGTCCGCGTGCCTTCAAATTCTCGTCCCGAGGGCACTTCGCCGCATCCCCTGCAATCTGCCGCGGGCAGAAGAAACCGAGATCCCACGCGACGAGACCGTCCACTCGATGTCACAGAGTTATTGGCAGCCTTTGAATCTGCTACTCGAGCTGACTTGCAAATTCTCCTGCGACGTTCATGGAAAATGGAAGCCGGAGAGATGGAAAAAGGACGCGGCGCAAATGGAAAGTCAACAAGGACGCGAGGGCTTTCGATAACAAAGAGATGCGACAAACATTTCGGCCAAATAGAGTTTTTGTAGTTTTTAGAATGTTTACCGTAGGCTCCATTAGTTTATGGAATGTTTTGCGCTCGGGACTGCGTCACGATGGGCACGCGAGTGCACTGATTTTTCAGTGAAAATTAATACGCCGGCCGTTCCGTTCCCAAGCCTTTCGGAATTCGAGCGTGAAATCGGGGTCGCGAGGAGTCGTTAACCGCTTCTTCAAATCCGACGATTTACGAGTCGCGGGAGCGAAGGAAGACGATTCCCTATCGATCATCTCTCTTCGCCTCCGCTGGTAAAAGTGGTATCCCCGCGAGATCTGATTAATTAGCAGCTCAAACGATCCACCGTATCGCCACAGAAACCGCGCGCACTCGCTCAGCGCGCCGCTTCTTAATTAACAGCTACTGACCCTGGTTTCTTCCCGCGACCTGGAAGAAGCTCCTCGAAACCGATTCTTCCTCTCGCTCAAGCTGCAACTGCTTCGATTCGCCGGAAAGGACTCCTCGGAATTTTGTGACGCTCTTGCCCCTCGCACAATGCCACGAACTTGATTCGGAGGAATCTCGAACGGAATTGGATCGGACAGAAGTCTTTCGATGCTTTAAAGACCGTCGGAATTTAAAGTGGGAGATAATTAATCTAACACGCGGGCAACGCCCTTTGTTCGCGTCTCGCGGGGCGATTTCGCTCGGGTTACGTGCCGCGGGGGAATCGTTTTTATTAGCGAGGATTGGAAATCGGGCCAGAAACGAGCGGAGGGGTATCGATGCAATTCACGGGATGCTGTTGTCCATGGAATTTTGCAGAAAGCCCGGAACCAAGCTTGCGGGCAAACATTTATTAATCGCAAACACCGGCCAGGGTCGATTAACGCGTGTGTCAGCCTGTTCTGCCCATCACCGCGGTCGGGACACGTCGTTATCGAACGAAACGTTCGCTAATTGTGCATTAAATTTTGATTCGACCTCGTTCGCGGCCTCTTTAAACAGAGGCGCAAGCCCTGCGCGTCGTTTGTACGCCATTAATCGCTGGACATTCGAAAATCGTTCGCTCCGATATTTAAACTCCGCAGTTTAATCGCCTCGATCAGGTAGCCTCAATTAATTTTCATGAGTAGGTTAAAGATGGTAGATTATGTTCGAGACGCGAGGCAAGTCTCGTGAGGCCGCGGTTGCGAGGTGGATTTCAGGAATCGTGTAGTCGTTCGATCGATAAGCCGAGTCTGCGTTTCCGTAGTTGGAAAGGCACACGCTGCAAAGGGCACACGGTCGCGCTGCCACGGGACACTCGTGTAATTTAAGAGCACGGGAGGGTCCTTAAGGGATTTCACGTGGTTAGAGTATCTGCGCTCGCGAGTCTAGCTTTGTTCGTCAAACGGCACGCTGCTGAGCCAACATCTCGTGGGACTGCCGCTGGTTACAACGCTCCCCCCTCTCTGGGGCCGTATTTTATGTTCCCCTGGATCTTTTTCGCGTTTTCAGGGTAAATACGGGACAGAGGCTAGCGGAGGGATACGAGTTTGGATACTTTGCGATGATATTTCTCCAAGATTCAACTAGGGTTTCTATACGGAATCAACGCACCGATCCTGAGACACTCGCTATCGATTAGATTAACATTCTGAAACGACTGAGGAGGAAGACCGTGGACTATCCAACGAGAGGGACGATAAGGTTTCAGGTACCAGGACCGAACAACTCACCTGTGGATTGTCCTGGTCCATCAGCTGCAAGGCCAGCTCGCAGCCCCTGGAGAACTGCAGCAGCCTGGCAGCCAGAGGCGGGTTCTTCGTGTTGCCGCTGATCGTGGATCGTCTCAGGGCTGTCCATTGTCTAAGCGCCTCCTTGTCCTGCTCGACCCTTCGCTTCAGCTCCGATAGCAGACTTTCTAAGCCGCTCGGGTCGCCGGCTTTCTCCAACGTGTTCAGCAGACTCTGATTATCGATCAGCCTCTGTTGGATCTCGCTGTACTTGAGGGAAAGTTGCCGCTGGTGCGAGGCCGCCTGTACACCTTGGTCCGCTGAAAAGCCGCGGCGCGGTTACTTTCCTCCGAAGGCCGCGGAGCAATCGAGAAACCTATGATTTCACTCGTCCCTGAATGAATCTTCCAAGCGATGCAGCTAACCGATCGCACCTGACGGAGGATCATTCGACTCGCTTTTCCCGCCATTCGATCATCCCGCAGGCCACCGAGGGGGCACCATTAATCACGGATAGTAATAAATTTTAGCCTTGCTAATTTCCCGGGCAAAGCTCGTCGAAATGATACCTGGTCGACGAAACGCGTGTTTTTGTACTTTCTCGTATTTCACCGATTTGGCGGAAACCTTTCCCCGTGCAAAAGCAACCCATACATCTCCCCCCGAGCGTAACGAACTTTCCGCGCTTGCAAGGGGCGGAAACGCTGCGGTGTACTCGCAGAGGCGAAAGAGAGGACGAGTCTCGACGCAACGTCCACATCCACGTCGCGCGAATCCGGCCCCGTGTAAACGCATTAGCGTCCGACGCATCCGCTGGCGTATTTGCATGCTGGATATGTAACGTGTCCGTCACAACTCCGTTAAAATTCGATACTTCACGGTTCTTCGAGCTTTTACGGGGGATCAGAAATCGTCTCTGACAACGGGAGCTATGCTCCTTACGCTGGCCAGAGTTAATCACGCGTGTATTCTGCTCTTACGCTAGGCGTGATTCATGGCGCGACAGACGGTGGACGAATGCGATGTTTCAGGGGAAATACGCGGCGAGAGGTCTTCTCATTCTCGAGGGACTCGAGTCTGAAAGATTCTGGGACACCGTATTTTAGGACCGTCCTTTGGAATTCGCGGTAAAAAATTCTTTGGGAATCGGATCATCGTGTGATTTACTACTTTCTCCCGCGCGTGGTTTCGCACAGTGCGGAGGATCCTACTGATTATAGAGTGGCAGTCGCTCACCTTTGTGCGTTCTGGCGTGCTTGCCGAAGCTCTCGATCTTGTGCACGGCCAGCTTGTACGCGTCTATCCTCCCTTCGAGCTCGTCTTTAAGCGCGACGGGCAACGGAAGCAGATTCGACGCGCCAGCGTTCTCCGAGCTGCTGGTCGGAGAGGATGCCACCAGGCCGTGTTTCCCCAGCCCTTCCACGGCCCTCTCCAGGGCCCTCTTCCTCGCGACCAGCGTGCTCCTGGCGTTCGGTGCCAGCCTGTTCAGAGACACCAGCAGCTTGCACCAGATCCGCAGGCGGAAGTGGTCCTGGCTGGTCGAGATCAGGTGCACGATCCTCCAGAGAACCTGCTCCACGCGCAGCAGCTTCGTGTCGCTGATGTTCAGCTCGACCAGCCTGGAGTAGAGTGCCTCCAGCAGGGACAGGCTGTGAGGCAGCGTTTCGACCAACAAGTCCACTGGAATGTCCGGCAGGGTCGCCTTCAGAGTGTAATGAGGGAGCTTGATGAGAAACCCCGCTGCCTCTCGATATTGCCTGCCCTCGTAAAGTCTCAGCAGCCTGTTCAAAGCAAACGACCCTGTTCAGAGTTGTCCTAGCGATGGGGATGTTGGCTAGACGCTCGAGGGAATTCAGCTACTGCCTTCGTAGCGTTAATACGCCCCAAAGACACCTTTGAAGATCGAGTAATGATAGATATCGCCTACAGAAAGGCACAGATTTGCATCCCAATTGTCATCCAACTATATATGTATGCCAGTGGTTCCCAGTGTTTTCTGGAGGGTCGCAGGTTATTTGAATATCACGAAAGGGTGTCGCGACTCAGAAAAGTTTAGGAAACATTTGTATATGATCTCTAACTATCCAATTGATCGACACGAGTATAATCGCAGTGGATCCTCACCGTTACGATAACCAGTCCCTTAGGGATTACCACGACACGCTTCAGCCGTCGAGTTGAACGGGCGATTTCGACCCGTGATTCCTCCCGATTCAATAAGCGGCAGGTTTCGCGGTATCGCCTGCACACGCTCGGATTATGCGCATACATTAATAACAATCGAAGCGGGCGATTATTCGCGATTCCCACCGCGTTGCATTTAAATGCAAACGTGGGGCTAGGTATGTCGAGCACGCGCGCGTACCTTCTCAGAGCCATCCTCGGATTCGAGCCCTCGTCCTCGGGCAGGCCGATCTGACTGACTTGGAATTGGGAGCCGGGTCCCCACACGAGCCTCTGTATAGGGTTCCTGGGTCGTTCCGGCCTGATCCTTTCGCAGGAGTTCAGCCCAGCCGGAGGCACGGTCCGTCTGCTCATCTTGTCCTATTCCACTCGCTGCCAATCTCTCTCCTATTCCCGCTATCGCCTCTCGTTCGGCAGGCTGGCAACCGCCGCTCCGACGATTACCCTCGGATCCCTTTGCTCCGGGGAGAAACTATTCAATTCATCCACGCTCCTCGATCGATCCTCTCCCTTCCTTCGCGCTCACCTTCGGGACCTCTGTCTCGGACGATGCTGCTTACATGCTCGGCGTGTTCCCACTCGACCGCCCGTCGCCCGAGTCTTCCGCTCTCTGATCTTGATTAGAGGGCCCACTGTCTTCCCTAACTCGCGCGGCTTACTCGCGGAGAGGCTGAACGCGCTCGCGCTGGCAGTTCCGATCAAAGTGGCACTCCATTCACGAGCATACCGAGTGACTCATCTTAACCAGGCTTTCTTTCTCCGACAATCTCCCTCGTTGTTCCTCTCTCACGGCTCTTTCTCTGCAACCGCCGGTCCTCGGTCCCGAAACTCGCACTGGCCTACAGCCTGGGGCCTGGCCGGCCCACTTCGCTCCGACCGCTTCCTTCTACGCCGGGTGGTCCTGTCCAAACAGTCCCTACAGCATCGATCAACGATCGCGACCCTTCCCTTTCACAGCAATATCTCCCGAACGCCGGTTTCGAAATAAGAAAAAAACCCTCGATCCTGTTCCGCGTTTTTCACACGCGGCGAATCAGCGAGTGCCTGTCGCGGCCGCTTCCAAACTACCGTCACAAGATTTACACGAGCTCGCTCGGATACGGATTCACCGTCACGTCGGGCGTAAAATAAACAGCGGCTGGATCGTGCTTGGATTCCAGCTAACTCTAAAAGGCGAACAGGCGAGCTCCGTGACTCTCGCGAGGCGCCACTTGACAGTCTGCTTAAACGAGGCAACGCGAGGGAAGAAGGCCGGATTAGATTGCTTCCGCGGAATACAGGATCGGAAGAAGAATCGTGATTGGGGATCGTGATTGTTGGATAATCGCGGGGAAACCGGGCGCGTCCCCGGGCTGTGCGAACGTAACGCGAATCTAAATTCAATCTATCGACCGGAAAACGTATTGACAAATAGAATTTACCGCTCGTTGAGCCGCGCCAGGGAAACGCGCGTTAGCTTCTCTAATGGCACGGCGATCGATCCTCGCGGGCGCCGCTCGGGAATAAACGAGATCAGACTCCCGCTCGATGCAATTAGCCGCGAAATCCGCCGAATAGAGATCGCTTCTGACCGCTGTCGACGGTGATAAGATCGGGGATCGATCTCGTGTCAGAGGCCGACTTGCAACGACTAACGGTCACGATTGCCGGGCACGTTGTAACCGGAGAATTTCGAGCGGACGAGGCACTGGCTTTCGCGGACGATTCCGGGGAGGCACGTATTCGCGATGAGAGCCCGAGGAGCGGAGAGGATTTTCGGCGGTGGTGCGAATGCCGACTGATCCGACATGTCTGCGAGAAGCGCGAACAACGAAATCCTTGCTCGTCTCCTCTCGCGTAGGATACGCGCGGCCCCTCTGTCCGCTTCACCGGATGGAGGTGGAAGGAATCGCGCGGATGACTCTCTCACGAGAGATCGGAGAAGGTAGCGATGGGTATCTATCTACACTTGCGTCACTAGATTTCATACGGTGCAAGTTCTTTTTGCGAACTTAATTAGTTACTTAGGTAACTGCTGATACCGCTAGTGATGGTATCGGATAATAGCTGAAGCGTAATCAGGAATTTAATGCGTAATTTAAGTGCATTAAGAGAAGAAGTCTAAGTGGTCATTGATCGAACTGGCAAGGTTACATATCCTGAAGATGGTATCCTCGAAGCAGAGATGGGCAAAATTTTTATTTTAGTAAAATTTCGAATATTGAATAAAAGTTAAAAAAAAATGATTCGTCGTGTGTCGAGTAAAACTTTAACTAATTTTTTTATTCGTCGAATGTTTCAATTTCAGCGTGGAAGAAATTTTTCAACTGTAACTTTATTCAACGTCGAAAATCAACAATTCGTCAAATAAATTTAAAGTTAAAGTAGCTTTTATTTGATTCGTAATTTAAATAATCTTGTATTTAGTTACTGCCCAACTCTGCCTCAAACCCAAGATCTTCTTGGATCTATCTCAAGATCTATATTTATACCGTGAAAAGAGGAATGACGAATTATGGTAAATATTCATACCGAACATTACTCAGAAGAAGTAGGAACCCTGAAGTACGATCACGTAAAGTCTACTCTGTGACAGGATTGCAAATGATCGCGACTTCGTCGAAGAGCCGCGAGGGATTCGAAAATCTCGAATGTCATAAAAGGTCAAAACTTGCGGGAAGTCCTGGTTTTGAAAGATTGTCAGGAAGTTCGAAGTTCCGTGGATATTCTCCGAGCGTCTCGAGTCCGTCGCTAGCCAGGGAAAGAGCGGTGGGGCGGCTGGGAGCGAAAGCGTACGAGGAATAAAAAAAAGAAGCGAGAGATGGAAAGGGACGGGGTCGAAGAATGACGAAGTCGACGAGCAGTGCGAGGAAAACAGCGAACTGCCTGGAGAGATGAATGTAATAGACGCTTAGGGAAACGAGGCTAACGTAATCGGCAGTGGGGAGTGAATTAGCAGGGGGAGGACAGGGAAAATCAGCGATGAAAGGGGAACGAAAACGAAGAAAGTAGAAACTCTTGCAAAAATACAATCGTCACGCAAACCCTACTTTTCCATGAAAGATAGAAAATTTTATCGATACTTCGTAGCACCGTAGAAGTCCAAGGTGCAATGTTTACGCGTAAGGTCTAAGTTTCGTGCTTGCGATTCTGTGAATCGGACCGTCCAACTTTTAAGTAAGATGTAATGCTTCATTTTTTCTTTCTTTTTTATGGCTAGATGTTTTGTTTTTTTTTCTTGTACGTATGCTGCTGTATTCTTTATTGTACAAATTAGGCTTGTCTCGTAATAAACAAATAAATAAATAAATTAATTACCCAGAAGGGACATAGCGTGGTCCTGAAAGCTGCGGAAGTCCCACAGTCCACAGCTTTGAGGTTTCGGAACAAGCGGGTTCAGGAAGCCCATCTCCCGCAAAAAGTGCCAAACCTCTTGTTCCGAAACCTCAAAGCTGTAAACTTTGGGATTCCCACAGCTTTCGCGACCTCGCTGTATACCTGCCAGGCACCGCGCTTTCCGTTCTCGCGACTTCCGGCCCACAATCCCTTAACGGAAACATCCTCGTTAATACCCATTGCCGTGCATTCGGTGTGTCATTAAGGACCCTCGTGCGGCTCGCGGCAGGAAGAAGAAAGAGTCTCGAGGTAAGGGGACAAAAGAGAGAGAAAAAAAGGAACAGGAGCAACTGGAGACGGCGGATGCCGACCTACTGTCCTGCATACCGCTCGGGACCTGCCACGAGGACAATCGCCGACGCACACGTGGTCCAGCCCAGAAGAAACCTCCCAGAGCACGCACAACGCGTTGCTCGCTTCCTCTCCGCTCGTTCTAGCCTCTACATCCGGTCACGATGACAACTTTCATCGACGGACCAGCTTTGCATCGACAGCTAACACTTTCCTCCGCGCTCATTCGGCTCTTGAATCTTTGAGCTGGTTCTCGAATCTCTGAGCTCCCTTCGGCAATCGAACGAGTGAAAATAAGGATTTGAAGATCGGTCTGCCGATATCGCAGGGGGCCAAGCTGATCGAGGAAATCGAGTTACGTGGTTAACGGGACTCAGATATAAACCGCTCTCTTTCCCCTTGCGATAAACAGCGTGCCCTGTCGAGCGTTAATGGCCCGTTAATTGAACGGGTTACATGAATACGCAATTACTCGATAATTTGTTAATTCGGCAATCCGATCGGCGGACTATTAAGTGATTATCTGGCGGGCGTAGTCGCAAAGGTCGCTAATGAAATGTTCATTGTTTCATGGAGTTTACAGTGGCATCGGCGTAGGACAGGTGTCTGGTCGCCGCTATTCAGCGTCAGCGTTCCGCGACGCGACGCGGCGCGATTGATCGCTCGATTAATTCGCGATTATAATAACGTCTCGGTCGTGCCTAATGCAATGATTCGAGGGGCTCGAGGCGGGCGTGCTGGCTGCGCGGGAATTAATATCCTAGGTTGGAAATGATTATGCGCGGAACCGGTACTGGAAAGCGAGAAAACGCTGAGCTCGATGAGGATCGATAAGCCAGGGGGGTTCTCTAAATCGTTAATGGTGTAATTGCGTACGCGAGATTGGATTGAGATGGAAATTCCCTGAATTACATGCAAATTAAATCCACCAGCATTGGTTGCGCTTCGGCGTGGAAAATATGTGAATCACAATGAGGAAGTTCGTGGCAAGCTTTAGACGATTTCCGTGTTCGAGATTAAGGCTCCCCGGCTGGAAGTGGTCCCAGGTAGCCTATTATGGCGCCCGGTCACCCCATAATTTTCATTTAGCTACTTGGGCTGCATCGATTAATGGCCCTGGCCACGTGCAGCCGATCTGTTACCATTAGAAACGGTCATGCGTGCAACTTTTCTTTCCTCCTCCGTCGCTGGAGGCACTGATCTCCATCGAGGAGATTTTTAATCGCATCGACGCTCTATTTACAGTTCAGAATTATTACATCTTCATGTTCTGGCGAAGAGATGGACAGTGAGTAGGATCAAGTTCCCCAGAGATCCTCTTCAAACACAGGATCTTCTTTCCATTCTCTGCCATAGCTATTTTAAGGGACCCTCGAGACGTCCCCAATCGAAGTCAAGCAAAAGTCAGTAATCCTTTGAAACTCGGTAATCCGCACAGACAGACATTCTTTTCCAGCCACCCCCGATGTACCTCGATCGATTCTAGATACAGTGTTTAGCTTGGGGAACGCAGCAATGGTCCCTGCTCCTTGAACGGTACCCTGAAGTGGTATTCTGCGACAGCCGAGAACGGGATACGCGAGGAACGGTCTCAGCGAGCGATTTTCCGCACCACGTACCCGGGACGCATTAATCTTTCCAATTTCTTTGTTCCCTTCAACCCGGAGCTGTCGCTTCGCATGCACGGATCCGTTAAGCGGATCCTCCAGCACCGCTACTCGACCGTGGATCTCACTTCGGTACGCGAAAGTCCTCGACAACTCCTATATTTATCATAATAAATGAATAAAAGAAATCCTGCAACTTCTTCAAGGATGCATAAAAACGTAGTTCAAATTCAAAACGTAGTTTCTTATAAAAAAATTCCAAATTTTTATATGTACATCTTTAGCCCCTAAAATAGAATTTCCTTTAATTTATATGTTACATATCTTCCGCGTCCCAGTGATGTTTTCGAATACGAGGAAGAAGAAGACTTTTGATCCTCGGTGTCAACTCATGCACAATCCATAGACGATCCCTCGTCGGTGGCTGGGATGCGCGGAGGGTGGCAGGGGGACTCGGAAGTGAAATCGCTGCGAGCTATCGTCGAACTCGATCGTCGTCTGGCGTGGACCGATCCAGGCTATCTCGAGCACAGGTATTTAACCGCTCGCGAGATTACGGGCGAGCGTGTGTGTGCTCGTGCAGGCACTGGTGGGCCCCGTGCATCCGCGCGCAGCGTCTCCCTATCCAGCCGATATTCCGAGAATGCAACCGGCCATTTACGAAAATGACATTCCCCTGGCCTCCGTTGCGCGCCACTCCCTCGTCCTCCCTGATGTTGCCTTTTTATCGCCGACACAGGCTTTGTCGGCCCCACTCCGCCGACACTTCTTCTCCTCCATTGAAAACCCGATGGAAATTACGTTAGTCTAGGTAAACGCCTTCCCCGTCGTTCGGTTTGCATCCCCGAGTGATCGATCGTTGTAACGTCGTTACCCAATGTCTCAAATTATTTCGCTCGTCGCTGGGACTCTGTTGAAAAGATGCTTCATCCTAGTTTTTCCTCCACCGAAGTGGGATCGAACGGCTCCCCTTAGAAATACTTGGACTGCGACTCGTTAGAAGCTTAAAGCGCGAATGATTTCGCGATAAAAGCTGCCCGAGGACCTTTCCACGCTCGGAATTTATAAAACGTTTCCCGAATGCACCGGACCGAGAAATTGCTTCGAGCCACCGCTCGTTTCACGCGCATATCTGAAGTTTACGATATCTGCTTGCTGGCTGCACGTTTCAAACGCTTCCCAAGTAACCCTTTCCATACATTCGTGGGCTTCGGAGAGTCGCGCAAATGCTGGCAATGTGATCAAGAAAAGAGAGAGAGAGGAGAGATGAGAGACGAAAGAGCCATTGGATCGCGTTTTCTTTCGAGGGCCGAGTAATCTCGAAATTGCAGGCGCGTCAGTCGCGGAGTAATTCGCAAGCCTTCGCCGATATCTTGCAAGAAATACCTCCAAGGTATACAGAAGCCATAATTTCCAATTACGGTTAATGTGGCGCGGTATAAAGAGTGATTAAAGCGTAGAAGGTGAGCAATTAAGCCGTGGGCAAGGGGTTGAAGATCCAGCGGAAGTATGGAAAATTCATGTCCCCCTTGTTGGCCGTGCTCCAACTTTTTCTATCCCCCCGTTCTTAATCCCCTGCTATCATAACGGCGAATAATGGCCGCGGCTATCAATCATCTGCTAGGAACCGCAGGAGAAAGTTTCGTCGCCTCGGAACTCGTTACTCGTGCCCGTTTACTCGGCGGCTGCGCCTCTTATCAATTGGCAAGCGCATTAAACCTTTCTTCGCGCAGGTGTCGCCTGAATGTTCAACGCCCACCGCTCACAAGCCTACGACTAACTGAAAAGTCACCACCGCCGTAGAGAACGAGACGATGGCTCCGGAGTCGACTGCTGAATCACCTCCGCAGCGATTTATTTTTACGCCCATCTTTCTCGGCCCGCTGATGATCCGAGCGAACGCACCGAGGAGCAGACCGGCCGTTCCCCGGTGATCGATGGTCTCCAGCTACTCGTCCTTCTTAGCGCGGGGATTCTTTTCACCCTCCAGTTACGAATAAGGTCGCGAGCAGCTTGATAAACGTTATCGCGGCGTCGTGTCTATTACTCGGCGGGGCGAGTGTTGCACTTTTCAAAGGGGCGCGTCGCCCGCTTCCAGAGAGGCTCAAAGGAGAAAGAATCGAGCTGGGTGGAGGGAAGTGGCGGCAGCAGGAGATTCATCAACGACTCGACGACTTAGCTCTTGTGTAGGTAGCCGTTGACCCTTTTTATCGGCCAGGCTCTCGATGGATTGTTCGCGGATCTTGCCAGCACACGTAACAAAGTTCACGGAGTTGCCGCTGCTCGAGATTTAGTCCCGAGAAGTTACCACCGGGGAATGGGGTTTGCGAAGTTGAAGAGTTGGACGTGCTCCACCCCGTTCGGTGACATGTGTCGCGCGGAAAGGTCGAGTAGTTTAACTTTCGAGGCTCTAACGCCGTGCAGGAAAAAACTCTGACCCGCTCGTTCGAAGGATGGTTCCCTTCCATTGTAGCTGCCCGCTCGCGGCTCCAGCTGTTTCTTCTTGGACAGATCTTTTGGTACCACCCGCGCCTTGCGCCCTTTAGTCGACACTGGGCGAAACTTTTCCATCCGCTCGTGCAAATATCGAAAATAATCCGACGGCGGCCTCGGCGTGAAAGTTAACGCGTCGCGGCGAATGCAGAATCGAAACGTTGTTAAGCTCCGAGCGAAAATGGAATTTCAAACCCTCCCCCCCATCGCGTTCTGTTGTTCACTCGGGAGTTTCTTAAGAATCTCGCCGCCGCTCTAAACTTTCCCTTCTGCGCTTAAACCCCTCAGCCGCCGCTACTCGGCGGACCGCTTTCTTCCCCGAACCTTCAGACCACTTCTTCCTCCGTTCTTCCGCTCGAATCGTGTTCTCGCGAAAACACAATTGCCCCGGGACAATCTGCACCTCGTTACTTCGCGGCTGGAGAAAATTCCAGCTTTAGAATCGCGTTGGAATCTATCCATTGTCGCCTACACCGTCGCGACGCAACGTGTTTATTAATAATAATACATGGCATATTCCGGCACCCCCCAAAGAAAAATGAAAAAGGATATTAATGTGACCACGACTTAAATAATTCAAAAACTTTTGTAAAACGAAAAGAAAAGTCCATTTTATTCTTTAAATAAATTTTGGCATTAAAACTCGCTTCCACGAAGATTAAATCCTGAGTGCGCCACTTGTGTTTGTTACACTGTTTCAATCACAAATTAAAATATGTATTCTTGAATCTGAATAGAAACGAAGGCTTTCTGAAAATTAAGCTTGCTTAAGTTACCAGACTCATATCACTTTGTACTAAGTAAGTTACCACGTTTCTTGTATACTAAAGGGTATTCCCCGATGAAAATAATAAATAAAAATAATAATAATAATAATAATGACCATGCAGCTTTCAGTGATATACTCAGGCATTTAGCAGACGGACTGTAGGCTCGCGTAAAAATTGACTCTTCCAAATAAAAGACATCTAAACAATGTACCATAACTTCCAGCAGTTCGAGGAACTTGTCAATCAAGCTTGTGCAGCTTGGGAATAGCAGAAATAGTCTTGCGTGTGCAAGGGGAAGCAGCGTTCGCCAAAGAACGATGAAACTACGAGTGAAAAGGAACCGGATCGGGGCCCAGTCGGGTCGAAGGCAAATCTTCCCGCAGGTCGGTTTTAAAGCTTGCAGAAATAGGTTGCGCCAGGCAGGGGCTTATGTGTCGTGGACGAGGCCTCGTGATCGATAGGGTCTAACCCACCACCGCCGTCGCCGTTCTGCCACCATAACCCGCACACATATAGACGTACACCGACACACCCGCCCGAACGCATTACACGGTGCACGTAAATACGGAGGGCTGGCCAGGTGCTGGCAGGTTTCCTTCGTGTTTACCGACCGCGAACTCGCTAAACGATTTCTGTCCACGCGCACCTGCGACTGCACCCCCTGTCTGTGCCAAGAAACGGGAAATTCTTCGGTAAACGTGGGTGGAAGCAAGGTCGTCCACAGACTTTTCTGTTGGCAGGCAACAATCGGTTGCTCGTTCGAACCCATTTAGAATAGGTACGTATATCTTGTTCTCCGCGGCTCTCAGTTTTACCAGAAACTCCGCGAGGAACGCATCTCCTGCGGGGATTCTCGTAAATGCAACGTAGAGCTCGGTTGCACGCGTTTCGCATCACGCTCCCGCTATTCAAAGGCCGTAGCTGTCGGTTTACGATATTTCTTTCGCCTAGCCGGTCGGGTTACGACCGCGGAGAGAAGCCTGCGACGCCCTCCGCTTTCCATTAGCGAAGCTCTCGCGGCCAGCGTTAAATTTAATACTCAGCGAGCCTCGATCTCCGCCCAGAGGCGTCGAGCTTCGTCCGAGTCGTCGTAAAAATTGGCGAACGCGCGGCCGTCGGTTACTGGGCGTGAAATCTCGATCGCGTCGCCTTGCTGCCTCTGGAATTCACTTCGGCTAGTCTTATACGCCCCCGCGACGCTCCACCTTGGCCTGTGTTTATTTTACGGCGTCTCGGAATCGTTCCTCGCGTCTATCGATACACCCTCGACACGCACTCGACGCGTGAAACCCGTCGGCGGTAGCTCTTCCCACCTTCGTGCCCTTGTACCCGTGAAATCGCTCTTTCCACCCCCGTCTCAGCCCCGTTCCATCCTCCGTGCTCCCTTTGCTAAGGAAACGTCCAAATAAATTTGCAGACGCAACGGGCGTTAGAGCCTTCCTCGTCGACGCGTTGCATATATTATGACGTAACGAAGCCGATGGCGCGTGCATGCCTGCGCGGACGCGTGCAAGTCAATCGCGTCTATTTTAACGCGACGACAATAGCTCGACTCCTTTTTTTCTGGAACGACGCTGCGCCTCGCCTGCGTCGGTCTGCACCAGGGAGAGGGATCGGATAAGCCGATAAGCCTGATAATCGCGCTACGCGTCACGGCTGGCTTTTCATTGTTGCAGCATCCAGCCTTCGTTAAGAGACGTTGATGAATGCTGGCGGAGGTTCCTTTCGAATATACCGAGCTGTAGCGTTCCTGCGAAATGAATTTCGGCAACCAGAGAATTGAAAAATTAGAGTAAAAGTAGAGTAGTTCGTGCGTAACGCAATACGTACTTTTTGTTTGTGCCATAGAGTGTTAATGTGGGTGGAATCAACTCTTGAAAAATTCAGAATTTTCTATTTCGTGGAATATTTCGAGAACGGGGGGGGGGGGGGGGGGATGTCGAACAGAAATTTCAACAAAAGTTGCATCTCATTTTTATATCTACAAAGCTGCGTAAAAATAATTATTGAGAAATCTATACTTGTCGAGTTACCCTCGCCACCAACCCTTAATTCGATAATTAATTTCACGCAGTTTTGTGGATTTAAAATGAAGGTACCAACTTTTGTTTAAACTTCTTTTCGATATCTCTCACCGTTCTCCAGATATTCCACGAAAAAGGAAATTCCGCATTTTCTTCGAGGAGTGATTTCACCCCCTAAAACCAGAGTATGGCGGCAACAAAAAATACGTTTTGCGTTACGCACGAACTACTCTACATACACACGAAAGTTGCATAATTTTCTGAATTCTCAGGTTACCTACGTAGCTTCCCTTGTCAGTTAATTTTAATGAATTTTAAGAAAGCTATATGCACGCGTATAAGAGGCCGATTATCTCTCCAGAACTGCAATTCAAAGCCCAGAATGTATATTTAAAGCAGTCCAACAGTAATGCGAAGATATTTGCATTTCCATGAGAGCATAAAGCGAGAGGTTCCAAGGGGATTAGCACTGGGACGCCGCAGCGCCGCGAACGCACCTTAAACGACGTAGCGAGTGGTCGTCGATTTAGCTGGAACGAAATCCGAAGCACGCCTTTATCGCGTACACCTCGCAGTTACGCGACAGCGACGCGTTTCAATCGCCCACTGTGTTATAAAATGGTTTCAGCGACGCCTCGCGATAGAGTCCTCCAACTCGATCGTACTCGTCCGCGGGCGTACACCTAAGGGCGATCGATTGCCCTTCGCTTGCACGCCGATCGGGTGCCGTTAGGACTCGTCGAGTTTAACAGAGTCTTTCGAATCCCTTCGCGGAGTCCTCTCCATTCAATCGAGAGATATTTCGTTTCATTCACAGTCAACCAGCCGCGCTCGTCCTTCGGCGGCCGTGGAAGGGAGGCGGGGAGCATGCGTGATTATGGTGGCCGGCCGATGCATTCAAGATTTTGCTGTCGTTCACCAGGCCTGGCTAACCTCGTTCTGAATCGAGTGGTCCGGTCGGCGAGCACGGCCAATCGAGAACACGTTTGCGGTCGGTGAATGACTGGTTGGAGAACGTTGTGCTCGTCAAAGCGCACACCCGATACACCGAGGCCACACATGGCCGCGTGTCTGAGGGACGATCTCCTCTGTACAGGCCGATCTACAACCCGCCGCGATCACCTGTGGCCGCAAAAATCCTCCTCGCTCGTCTTTCATCGTTTCGCGAGCCCATTAATCTGTCGTTATCGCTGACCGAGGTAGGAAACCCCGCGGAAACGACTTCCCGAGAGTCACGAGTAACGGGAGGGATGAAAAATGGTACGTAGCATTCCTTGGGAGACGGAGGGCTTCGTAGGTGCTCCGTCAACTCGCTGTACAACAAGCTTTCGTGGATATGTTTGATCAATTTCCTCCGGTTACGTGTGTATCACGAGGTGCAGCGAGCTGGAGGAAAGTATGGTTACGCTGTATGGAGCGAGCAAGGGGAATAGAACCATCTGCAGTCGGACGCACTTCTCGATCAATGCCACGGTAACTAAGGGCAGTAACTAATTGGAGGCTTCGCTTCGGTATGCAGATATCCCGAGTCTCCGCGATGCTTTTCGAAAGTATATTATCCTACTTCGTCAAATTTTATTCGAACGGGATTCGAAGGAACGGAGATTCCAATGGGATTCGAAGGAATGGAGTAAAGCCTGTTGCACGGAGACAGGGGTAGGAAGAACTTGTAAATCACCCTGTATAGTGGCAGGATCGCGTGCGCAGCGGGAAAGAACGAGGGTGTACAGGTGAGAGCGATGGTGAGGCATCGTTCACTAGAGTCAGCCAGAGTGTGACGGATTTCACGGGACGACGAGCTAACGAAAAACTAGTCGGCTGTGAGGTGAGAGGGCAGAGGCTACCCCTTCCCGCCCCCCTCTCGCCCCTTTTTACCACCCTCTACACAGCGGAGCCGGCGGCAAGCTTTTACACGACGCTGCAACCGCCACGCCGCGGATTAGACACTCTGGCTAACCTCTTGATGAATATCATTCATCGATCGATTTCGTAATTTCTGAAACGCGGATTCACGGCCCTGTCGAATGCAAACCACCCCCCGCGGGTCGAAAAGCACAACGATAATTGCCCCCTCGGTGGGGTTTGAATGTTTAAACGGTGGAGGGTGAAAGTGGAAGGGTAAACGGTGACCGGAGGAAGATCTCAGGGTGCCCCGACACAGGGAATGGCAACGTGACGGGACAAGTTCGTTAGACACACTCGTGCAGGCCTCGTTAAGCTCTCGTGTTTCGCTCTTTAACGAGGATCTTCGCTGTCGAAGAGAAAAACGATGTCACTTCGCGCCTGTAGTCGAGGATTTTATGGCTGCAGGCTTTAGTTAATAATTAGGGAATTCTGTGGGGTCTCTTTATCATCTCCTTCCTGTGGGTTCTTTTAATTTGCCTATCTTCCGTAGTCAGGGACGAATTAAGCCCTTTAAGGGGGTATACCCGTTTGAACCCTCGGAAAATGTGTACATTTTGTGGATTTTTTTACAAGTCAACGGCTTAATGAAGATTTTCCATTTTTTTACTCTATGTACATAGTATTATGAACTACTTATAAAAAAAGTTTCAGTTAAAAAACTGTTCTTTTTGGGAAGTTATGGATACATATCCGAAGGTCTCCCGATTTTAGACGGCTGAACGGTGGGTCTAAAAACTCGCGCTACGTTCAACCAATTCACTTCCAATTTTGCATGCAGGATAGTAATAAGATTCCACATCGTCCATCGAGGGCTTTTTTTATTCTGATTCCCCGTTTTTTATTTACAAAGAAAAGAGGTGGCATTTTCTCTTAGAAAAATGTAACTTTACCTTTGATCTTTCATCATTTCTTTATTTTTCAAAATTTTCAAAATCGACCCCGATGGACGATAGCTATTGACATATTTTATAAGATTTTATTGGTTTTTAATTAAGACACGACATACAGCTGTTTTTACGGCCACCGTTTAGCTGTCTTTCGGATATCTATCCATAACTTCCTAAAAACAATAGTTTTTTAACTGAAACTTTTTTTATAAGTATATAATTCATAATACTATGTAAACATAGTAAAAACAACGGAAAATCTTCATCAAGCGGTTGACTTGTAAAAAAATCCACAAAATGTACATACTTTCCGAGGGTTCAAACGGGTATACACCCTTAAAGGCCATAAGCACTTAAGGTGTCATTCTACTTCCATCGACCGAAACATGAAACTATTTTCAAAGATTTTTTTTCTCAGTAAATGCAGCATATAACGAAATAAATCTTCTTAGTATTTAGCAAGCTACTCTCAAATTGGAATTTACCGAGCTACTCTATCAGATCTACTGTTTACTTTTAAAATTTTAAACAACGATGTTGACCATAGAATTATTTCAGCTAAATGCGCCACTAACTCTTTTAGTACTCGAGCTTTTAATTTATCGCTAACAAACAACTCTGTTTCATTTCTTTTCCGTTTCCGTATATTGTACACTTTTACCTGGTATGTGTATTGTACCTCTCCGAGTGCCAACCCATGTATACTAAATAGTACTAGTAATTTGCCGCGAGTAAGTTTTAAAGGCAGCTACCCCCGACTTTCTAGATTTTCAATTTCACCGCTACGAGTGGAGAACAAACGGGTGCGGTTGGATTCAGTCGCGCACCCCCTGGCAACGTCACAAGCCGCGTTATTCAGCTTGCTCGCGGTGCTCGCGGCCAACTGACGCTCCAGACATTTCCCCAGGAATAATCCTGCTTCGCCTCCGCGTTAAACACAAAACTTCCATCTACGCACGCAACACTAGAATAATCGAATCCCGCGACTATTCGCGACGAAGTCTCTCCGTTTCCCTCCTGATCCCCAGCCTTTCCACCCCCTCGTTCCTCGCACCCGCCGAGTCTCTTCGCCCTGTGTTTTCCCTCTGGAAACTCCGAGCCTCGCTCCGTGGAGATCGTCGGAACGTTTCGAATTAAACAAGGTCTCCCCGTCGACCAGAACGAGCCAACCCCCCGAGAGGCGCCATTAAACCCCTCGTTACACCCCCCGTAACGAATAGTTTACAGAAACAGTTGTTCGTTTTTCAATGAAAGCCTGGTTGCCGTTTCTCGTCTAAACCGTTTACCTGCCCCTCGCCCTGCCTCGACGAGGAGCTCTTTATATCTTGTTAAGTCTCTTGTTTCCCGTTTTATCGTCCCGAGTGCTTCCTGCTGACCCGCTGGGAACAGTGACCCCTGACGGCTGCAACCCCTCCGCAGGCTTTACACCGTGCCACTTTTCCACGAAGAGGCGAAGAATTCGTCGTTCGCGCGCCTTTTAATTTCTTTGAGGAAGTGGAGCTCCTTCGAATTGTGTTGTTTGTTAATAGCTCGCGAGGCATCTGCAGCAGCCTGTCCGATCTGAAGGTCCAGTCGAGGAATTAAATCTTAGCCGTTAAAATTTCCAAGGCGGATAGATCGAAGGTGGAAGGATTGAGAAGGAAGGGTGCACGAGTCAGTTGCTGATTCAGGGGAGGGCAGATAAGCGTTCAGCTCGCGAAACACAAACGCCAGAGCTCTAACGAGGTCGGAAAAGTTGAGGGGCCTTCGGAGGAAGCTGAGGTGGAAGTTTCATGCGAAAGATAAAGACTCGACGAAAAGTTGGGGGTTTCTCGCACGACCTACTCGAACGTTCGCGGGTCTCGATTCCAAGAAATAATAGAGAAACGACGAGTGCCGTTCGATTCCCTCTCTGTTGCTAGCTTCTCAGCGATTCAATCGTGGGAATACTCCAATTCGATATGTCCGAGAGCCTTCAGACCGTCAACTGCTCCGAGTATCACTGACATAGACGGTGGAATCGTATTCCTCTGACTCACGCTATCGCTCGATCTGGATTCTAATCGCTTTCGAAGCGCCCAGTCACCTGGCTGCACGGTGCCTCGAGGACTGCCAGTTCCGAGTAACGTCCCCAGCGTCTGTCTCTCGAGAAAGCGCTCGAGGTTCTTCCAGACACCGAGAAATTGCGAATTTTTATCGCCGGCTCCAGCTGCGAGTTATCGACGTCGACCAGCGAACAGTCCTGGGAAAGTTTTACGTCCGAAGCAGGGATAAGACGAGTATAGGCGAGGATCGAAGGCCTTGGATCCTCGAGGAGGCTGCAGCGTTCGAGAGGGAAATCTCGAAGAAAGGGTATCGCTTTCTTCCGACAAATGAGCTCGGTTACCGCGGCTCCTGTTAAGTGCAACTATGGATATTAAGAGGCACCGAGCTCCTTAATGACACTGGAGCTCGCACAGCTTTCAAGTTCGCCGAACGATCAGCTAACAGGGAACCTTTGTGCTCGAGCTTGCTCTCTCGACCCGCCAACGATCCCTTATCGTCGCTGCAACCAATCCTCTGCACTCTCTTCCCTGTAGGCTGCTATATGTCTTTGCGCCTCTAGCCTCGAATTTTAAATATATGTTTGCACTTATTAATGTCTTGCGCTTAGTGTTATAAAAAAAGTCTACATATGTATTACAGTTGTGGGAATATATCTAAAGTATAATACTTATTTATATGCTTAAGAATTTTAAAAAAGTTTAATTTTCAATTTGTTTTCTTTTTTCACTCGTCAGCACAACGCATCGACAGCCTTAGATTAATTGAATCTACGCGACTATGATTCTCAGCTCCCCATACGTAACGTGGCATTTAAACTTGTACTTAGTTTCCCACAAGGAAAAGTTCGTTCCCTTATTTCTAAGGGCAGAAAGAGCATGCCACGTTTTTTCTTCCTTCCTCCAGCGAGTAACTCAGAATTTCCTAAGTGGCGCCTAAGAAAAGTCCCCTCCCTAGCCGCGCGGCAAAAGTCGAGCGTCGAGGCACAAGTTTTTAAATAAATTGCCTTCGCTGGCGGCGTTCGTTAATGGGAATTCGATTGGACGGTTCGAAGACGTGGAGCGTCACGCCGCAGCCGCGATTAGGGCACGCGGATCGATAGGACGAGCAGGTTGAAATATTCAGGGAAAAACGCGCGCCTCGGGGACGCCGTGCCGAGACGCGGCGCTTCATAATGCAACTCGTCCCCCTCGAAATATTACGTCGTATCTCTCCGCGGACGTTTAACTGCCGCGTGCCCGTGAAACTCCGTGTCGCAGCGGCTTCTTTATAAATATTAATTGAATGCGCCGAGTTACACGGCCGCCGCGTGCCGCTGTAAACCTCCGGCAAGCTGGCAACGCGATCACTATGCGCCGCTGCTATCGATCCTTTCGACAACATAATAAAGCAATAAGTAAATAAAAGACGAAGGGACCCTTGCCGCGTCGAGAACAATTACCGTTTCCACTGGAGTCCAGCGCGACACCCGAAACGGAGGAACAGCTGCCATTATTCGCCGTCCCCATTTTTCCGAGATGCCCGGGTAGATAAGGCGAAATTACGAATGTCACCGCGTTACGAGGCACATATATAATGCCTCGGAACGAGGGAGTCGGATCTCGCGCGCTTATCTCTGGCATGATAAAGGCTCGTATTATTTATATAACTGGAGAGAGCCTTCAAAGAGATATAACTCGAAAAAGAGAAACAGTTAAGGTAGAACAAGCCAACGAAGTTTGGCCACTCGGTACATACATCTGTGCAAAAGCAAGCTCGTTAGTAGGGGTTAGAAAATGGTCCTAAGAACTGCTTTAGATGAAGGTTTTCAAAGACGCTTTTTCTCGTTTGAAACTCGACGAAGTCGCGAGACGTCACGCGGTAAACAAGGGCCGCGAACTGAAATTAAACGTGGCGATGGTCGTTGCGGAGCAGCGAGATTGCGGGAACTGTGCTGGGTCTTTGAGGCCAGGCGGAAAAAGCGAACGAAACACGTCTAGATGTTCCTCGATGGTTTCCTTCTCTAGGGGGATGGTCTGGCTACAGGTCATAATAAAATTCTCCACCCGGGCACTGATTACTGATTCGATTACGCTTGATTGCGAGGCGGACGCGCGGCCGATATGTGCACGTGGCTGTCATCAATCGGGAGCCCCGAAAAAGCCTCCGTTTTTTCGGTCACCGGACACTCTGTTTCGTTCTACGAGCTTTTTACACTCGGCAAATCTGTGTCGTTGGAAATTCTACACAAACGAATGGGTGAAACTCTACGAGCTTCGCTCACTGTCCCTGGGAAAGTAACCGTCTGCTCTGCGCGAACTTCTGACGCGATCTAGCCACGTACTTCTTGCTCCATGGCCGCGAGAAGTCGTAAAAAGGAGATAGAAAGAGCGTCGTCGGTTTTAGGGTGGTTTCTGTCGCGCTCCGCAGCTGTTTCGTAAGAACACTTGTTCCCTGGCAGCTACTTAAGGTCCCAGTCGAACTGCTACTCGAGAGGTAAATCAGTGGAGCGAGATTACGCGAAGAATTTTCTAAGCCCTGGGCTCGCGGGAGCTTAATAACGATCCCGCCTGTGTTCGATGTTATTAAATTCTCAATCATAATTATCGACAGCGCACGCGTAAGGTATCGAGTTACCTTTCCCAGATTACAACAGCCTCCTCGCCCGCTGCAATTTTCCTCGCTGCAGCTCGCAGGCATTAAGGGGGCTTCCTAGTGTGACGGCTGAAAGAAACTCAATTTTTCGGGAATTAAAAAAAAAAGTATTGCACGTATCATGTTGCATGGTAGTAGCTTTATTCTATGACCCTTTAAGATTATAAAACAAATTTGCAAATTTAGATATCCATTCCCGATGCTCCTATTCCGCTATAAATTAATATTTTCACTTGCAAATTTTTTTAATTCCCAAAAAATCAAGTTCCTTTCAGCCGTCACACTAAGAACACCCCTTAACGTCTTGCATAATTTAGATTAAATTGAAAAACAGTCCCTGATTGAACTTCGCCTTTGTTTACTTTCTTTTCGTTGTTTTTCTGCTTGTGTTGTGCAATAAAGGCGTTTAATAATAATAATAATCCCTCCAAGGTGAAGAGGATTTATCGTAAACGCCTACACTTTTTATTATTTAAGCTCGACCGTGTATCGTTAAATTATCCTGTGTTAAGTCTCTCGCAAATGGCGACACATTGGCGAACACGTCGCCGATACGATCCCGTAACAGGACAGGCTTCGAGTCCTCGTTAACGTCCAGATCTGGTGGCCTAACCCCGTGTCATTCTAGCCACCCCGACAAATGCGATTACCCCCGGGTCGACCAACCCCTCTCAGCAGCTCGTGAATATACAAACTCGGCCCAGATATAACCCACGGCCCTCCGTTTCCCAACGCTCTCTGTCCTCGTCGAGCAACCCTTTCAATCTCTCCTCGCACCCTTTCCACTGTGCCACCAGAATCGTTTCGGAACTTCCTACCCCTGCTTCCGATATCTACCTCCGCGGCGAATCACCTCCGAACGCGTGCTTGAAATTTTATCGGCTTTCCCCTGGATTGCCCTCTCCTTCCTCGCGGGAGTATTCATCGATCAACCGCGAGGATTGCTCTCGATTAGCGAACGAGAGGCTAAGCGTCTTCCGGGGGCGAAATTAAGGGTGTACAATCCTGTTAAAGTATATTTTTAACGGTAAACTAAGTAGTAATACGACTTTGAAACCTATTCGTTACGCTACCGAGCTAGATTTTCGACGAGAACACGGCCAGTGGCGAGTTTCCACTTTCCTAAGCTTGTTTCCATGAAAATCGAGCGCGCCGACCGGACAAGCGGAAGCTCGTTTTACAACCAGGGTAGGAGTGTCGGGCGCGAAAAAACAGCAGCGAAACGGGAGGGTGGATTAAACACGAGGGGATTCGCAAGTGCTTTCACCGCGGATCGTTTTAACGCCTCCGCGAGGGACACTTCGGATCGCCGATTTATCAGCGCGATAGGATAATCCTTTATACATTCCCACGCGGCGTGGCTACGGTTCGCGATCCCTGATTCGATTAATACGAACACCTTTCCATTTCCCTGCGCAACACCCTGTTAATCCCTCCTTCGACAACCCTGTCGTTATTATCATAAACCAGTTGCTCCGTCGTTGCTTCGTCTTCTGACCGACACCGTTTTATTAACCGATAATTACTCCGTCAATCAATCCTCCGCCCCTTCGACCCCTTCGGGATTCCACGACGAATATGCCGTACATAAAACAACAGGGGACACGAGCCACCGCGGCGAGATTTCCTCGGGGGTGGAACTCGAAATTCTCGGGGACGAAGCTCGCGTGGGAGGTCGCAGTTAATCGCGACGACAACGACAGAGGGGAAAAAAAAGGAAATAAACGCGAGATAGCAACTTTTATAACGCGAAGTTAACGGGGCTGTGATAAATTCAGCCTTGTTTAAGGTGGACAGGTAATTGTGGGGATATATCAAGCCTGCCTCGCTCCTGGAGCCTTCGAAGAGGCTCGATGGCTATCGCGAAGGGGCTTCGAATCGCGAGAGTTCAAACTCCCTGAATGGGTCGCGTGTACAAATCGGAGCAACCGGGAATTCTCCTAGCGCAGCTCGAAAACGCGGATTATCCGTGGCTCTGGGGAACTTCCAAGCGAGCTTCGTGTGTTGTGCTTGCGTAATGAGATCTGGCAGACGGAGTCAGCTTCGAATTTCGCTAGCTTGCTGCCTTCGTTCGGTAATCTGCGTTTCAGGCGTCTTTTAGAAAGCGACGGGCATCGATGGGCGCGCAGAGTTGTTTAGCGGGGAATGCGAGGCCTGCAATGTTACGAGCAGCCTATTCTGAATCGACGAGGTAGGCGTGCGTGTACCGATTAGGGATTATCGAACGAAGGCTGGCATGTTTGACAAGGGGCGTTTTAATTTGACGTCGATTAGTGGACCACGCCGGGGATTATCGGCTCAACAGTTACATCGAGCAACAACGAGGCCCGCCGGTGCATTGTTGGGCATATCCACTCGTAGTGAAGCCGCAGCATACTTGCTTTGCCTTCGCTAATTGCGTTCAACCTGATACAACGGGAATCACCTCGATACACGTCGCCCAGTTCGCTATGTTTTGTCGCAGTATATTTACAATTTCTAAGGCGACGGACTTTTTTCTTCGGTTAAAGCAATTTCATGAATGGTGTTACAAGCGTGGCGAGAAATTTCTGTATGGTTGGAGACCCTTGACTCGTTGAAATAGGCAACGATGTTCTAGAGGGCGATACAGTGCAGCATTTTCGCTAGAGTCTCTACGGTTTCGAGGATTATCCACCGATGCGGAGCCACCTCGCGTTACGCTCATTAAAAACTTGCCACGAGAGCTTTAATTTCGTGCCTCCGACGATCCAATTAACCGCGGCTCTGTAATAATTTCGCATCCCCGCGGCGGACGCCCGAGCGCTTTATAAATCCCTGCGACAGGGAAGATCGAACGGCTGCGAGATCGAATCGGACTTTAATTACTGCTACCTCGTTAATGTACAGGCGAAAATGGAATCCGTAAAACCGTCTCGAACTAGCGAGTTTCTATTTCAAAATCGGGACCTCTGATTATCTCTCGGAAACTGGAATAAAATATTCGTCTCGACGCGCGAGAGGGAAGTATGGAAATAATTAACCTGATGGATCCTGGTAACGAATGTGGCCCCTGTAATGAATGCTTTCCGTCTCGGTATATTTCCCAGAATAATTCGCGATTGCCCAACAATACTTTTTATGAACTCATTAAATGAAATTACGTAGGTACAGGTTATTTACGTCAGTCACGCTGGTCATAAAATTCACCAAAGATTTCCCAGGAATTCCTGAGTTCGGCGGATAACTCGATAATTTCCCAAAAGTTACCACGAAAATCCACGGACGTTCGAAAATCGAACGTCAGTCGAGCGTTAATAAATAAGTAGACGCTCGGGCTCGCGTTACACGCGTCAGAACATCGTTCGAAATGTCCATAGCTGGGCCTCGGTTAAAGAATTAACCGACATCGACGCACTCCGAGGCAACCGTCCACGTGCCAATCAACATTGCTCAATGTTAGCCAAGTGTAATCGATTTACAGGAAATTATGTGGCGAGTTCGATTGCACGGGAAACTTCGTACCGTCAACGAAACTGCACCGGCAACTTTTATTGCCTGCGAGTTGGGGAATTGGAATTTGGCGCGAACGAGCGAGGTCGTCGGTTAAAAAAAAAGAAGGAGACACCAACCATGATTACCATAAAAATGGATCTATCGAAACTCAACGTTCACGTTGCGTTCGCCCATGATTCTATCTCGAGCGAGAAAAATTGCCGCGCACCATCGAGTTTCGCAAGTTTCGCCGATATTTTGTCACTGGGGCAACGAAAATTCTCCGTTCACGATCCGATTAAGTTACAGCCTCGATCATTTCATTCCAGACGTTTAAGAGCGACGAAAGTTTAAAGCCACTGTACTCGCGTCGATATTAAATTCCTCGTGTTTACCTCGGTCACTCCGCGAAGGTGATGCGAGAGGAAGAGAGGTCGTGGAAAACTGTGAAGTTCCTCGGACAAAGTGGATGCGCCAGCCTCGCACCGGTAACATTAGGTATTCAAAGCATCATCGTTTCAAACGCTCGAATTTTCCACCTCGAATTTCATTTCGCCGGTGTGACTGCATCCTCGGCGAATAAAGGGCGCGTGGTATCGAGTCTCGTATAGGAAACATCAAACGTTCTCCTGCTCTGTGCCCGATCGCGATTATTGAAAATAAAGCGCAAAGGATCGCCGCCGTGTTCTGGGAACGGTTGGTTAATATTTCTGGAACTTTCATCACACAGTTGCCGCGGAAGCGTGCACTTTGACCTCGACTGCAGTGGAATATTAAACTATCAAGTAATTAATCGTCCCCGTGGTTACTCCCAAAGTCGTTCTAACGCGGCGCGATGCAGACGAGTGAGTTTTAGGGGGCAGCATACACCCACGAGGCGGAAAAGTAAGCTAAAAAGTCATAAAGTCGACTTCTGTGTTCAAATGCCCGCCATTTTGCGAAAAAATGATAAAACAAAAATCGGCTACCACAGTTTTTTAGTCTACTTTAAGAATAATTTTTCCTCTCCGAATTTTTTAATGAAAATTTCACATTTTATAGACAAAAGTAGGGTAAACCAACCAGTGAATGGCCGAATTGTTGAATTTATGGACCTTTGAGATTAATACTTGAGTATATTTATGCAAAACAACAAAACAACTGTTGGCATTGCATTTAAATTTATTTTTCTTGAAATTTCTATAAAAATAATTACTTATACTTATCGTAATTTAGAAAAAAGATTATAAAATGCAAAATATGTAGAAGCCCAGTAAATAACCGCATACTTTTAATAAGGATTGTACTTATTAATGTTTGCTTAATACGCCTAACTGAAAATATAGGATATTAAAATTGCAACTACACTCCATTTATAAACATAATAATTTTTAAATTTATAATTGACATTTCTTTGCCTAATGGTCAATTACTGGTTGTTGTACCGTATCACCTTTCTAGTAACATTTTTAAAACATTTCTCCACCGAAAAGAGATCCCTCAAATCCATCCTACTTTTTCGCCTCCTACGTGCACACATGTTGTTTCTTAATTCGAAAACGATCGCGCCACCCTTCCCGAGGGAGCTTAATGAAATTTCCCGGTCTGGCACGCGCGATATAGACCATTCCTCGATTGAAACCGTCAAAGTAGACGGTGGCAATTTACTCGAAACGCTTCCTCGCGCCTCGGCAATGAGTTACGCTCGGCGGACCGCCTGGCAACGCTGCTGCAAGTAGTGCGACTCCGTATACAGTCAGCCCCTCCGAAGATCTTTGCTCGGGACGCAATTAAACGAGCCCTTTCGTTCGATTCGAAGGGGCATTGAGTTTTAAAACGGTAACTCGACCAGCTCCAACTGCCGTCATGAATTATTCAAAGGGTGTGAAAAAAATTCTTATCGGCTGGCTCGTGCGACAGGTACCAAGGGCGGCGTATATCGAGGTCGCGCATTTCACCCGCGCCCGGAACTGAAACAAAATCGTTATTGAATATCGTGGCCATTTCTCGCCTTAACGAGAGTCTGAAAACTGCGGCAGAAGTGTAGCCAACAATGCTTCTTTCACGCAACGATGCTATCTTCTCGCCGGTGGGCGCCAAAACGAGCCCCCGGGGACGTGAAATTAATCTGGCAATTTGTAGAGGCCGAGAATTACGGGGAGGAAGTTTCGAGGGTCAGAGATCTCGGGGTGGTTCTGGAACGCCTGGATCGCCGCGCCCGTGCAATTTTCTCGCCGGCGAGCCGCGGAATAGCAGCAATGTAACTTCCACCGGTGCTTGAAACAAAAAACTCGCTTGCCCCTCGAGTGGCATTAAAGAGAAGAAAGGGAAGTGTCATCTTGCTCGAGGAGATCTTATCTCGAGACTTCGTCGCGCAACGAAGGAATCATCGAAACGTCTCACTCGCTCTTCGCTCTAATATCGCGCACGGTCTCGCGAGAAGCTCTGCACTTACGCCCCCGCTTGATAAGCTTATGGATTTTTACGAGTGTTCTTGGAAGTTCGCACTAAAATTTTAGTACGAGAAATTCGAAGGACGAGGGCTTTTATTCGCCTGCTCGGTGCCGTTCATCGCGCGAGCATCTCGCGTCTTATTACACTGGGAACAGGGAGACGGGCCGCGGCAAATAGCGCGGAAAAATTCGATTTCGACGGCCAGCCGCGTGAAGTGATTGCGTCGCGGGAGACAGTCGACCACGGCAACGCTTCCAAATCGGTGTTTTATGTCTCCGGCCTCGCGTTTCCAACTACTCCCCGCCGATTCCAATCTCGCCGCAGTCTTCACCCTTTAGTTCTTCACCACGTACGCGAGACCGAACTCCCCCGGAGTTTTCGCAGCTGTCGCAGCCATCGCGGCCCAAATATGAAATCGCGTTTACCGTCGTTTCACACGGAGAGATGTCCCCGGCCACTCGAAGCCCCAATATCGGCTGGAGATTCTCGAACGGTGGTCAAATAAGGGGAATTACACCGTGCACACGAGCTGGGGAAAAGTTTGATAACCTAGTGGGCGGCGGTTAATCGGGGAACTATGAGCTACGTAACACACTTGTAATTTCGCAAGTATAGGGTAAATCCCGGAATTGTCGGTACACCTAGCATAAAATAGCTATTAAAAGTAAAACACTGATATTATTTATTTTATCGGAATAAATCTAACGCGTTCACAGCTTTACGCTGATTCGAAAAAACTGGTCTATATTTGCTGAAAATTGGCTTGAAAACTGAAGTCATGACATGTGACCATTTCTCCCAAGATGTCATTAGGCGCTCAGAGAGACGATAATTATTCGTGAAGAAAATAACAAACAAGATAGCAAAATTATTTACAGCTACAGATTTATTGAAATTTTATTTTTTAAGGCAAACAAGTAAATAACACATGAAACAGAAAGTGCTACCAAAGCAAATGAATACAAACGTGAGCACATAAAACAATAAACAGAAATAATTAAAAATAATCCCTGGCAAAATATTATTAATATTATTATTAAACTAAAATATTGCAAATTTAACTGCTAGATTAAATCTTCATAAATGAGTGATCCCGCAACCACAATTTGAAATTGAACACATTTATCCCAATCATAACTGTACCATCTCTTTCTGCAGGGGAAATAGTCCTCTCGTTAGCTTTGAAAGGAAGGTTTAATATTGTCAAATACTTTGGCTACATTGTCCCTCAATGCCTCTATTGCCTTATTATCCAAACCATTAAACGAAAATTAACTTTAACGCGTTTTGTGTATAGAGTGTGAAATATAGCAACTGTACAAACTTCCCTGTCGCACCAACAGCCCCGGATTCACCATATCAAGCGGAGCAGGGAATATTCAGAATTGGAAGGAACATTGAGCTGGATTTAGTGGCGAGTTCTCGGGACGTTGGAACTGAGAGTCGTGCCGTTAGCGTGCAAGGGGTTAACGCCGTCGAAAAATGGGCTTTCCCTGCGATTCCAGAAGAATTCAGGCCACGAAGAGGGCTTGCCAGACCCGGCTACGCAACCTCGTGCAGCCATTTCGGAAGGAATTACGACGCACGGACACGTAGCATGCAAATCACCGTGCAGCCTTTCCGTCGGCTATTATGCATTCGCCACGGGGTGTGTTTATTAGTTGCGTTCGATAAGCTCCCGACAGGCGGGGCAACTTTTTATTAGACCCTCCTTCGAGCTCCTCCGAAGGGAATGGGAAACAGTCGGAGGAAGGAGCGAAAGGAGAGCAGGAAGAAAGTCCATTTCCTTTTCATCGAATTTCAGGATACTTGCTACTGGGTGGGGGAGAAGGGATTACAGGGAGATAGCGGGGGTGCTATCAAAACGGCACAGGCGGAGGGGTTGAATTAGTCGCGGAGAAATTCAACGGGTGACGGGTTCTCAGATAAGGGCGTCCCTGTCGGGCGTACAGCCGGTCGTAATATGCGAAATAGGGCAGCGACGCCCTGGATAAACTGATTATCTGCGCACGGTCGCCATCTTTTGTCCGCCGGCTCGAAAAACACACGCTGGCCCTCGGCATAGCGCCTCGCCGAGAAATAATTACTAAACGGAGATCCGCGTGGACAACATTCAGAGGACAAACTGCTAAATGTGTCCTTTGCTACCTCTTATAGGGCTGTACTTATTTGGTAACACGGGTATATAGGGGAAACTCGGACAAAACCGGGTACCACGTCTAAAAAGAAAGGAAACCACAAAGTTAAACAAAAGAAGGATACTGATGATAGCAGTGGTAATGAAAACAGTAAAGACATTTGCATTTATTGCCAAGAATCTTGTGGTCAAAATTGAATACTGGTTAAGTGCAGTCTACAACTTGTTCTAAGTGGACTAAGTTGCACTGATTGGGGGTCTGAAGAATTGGACGAGTACTGTTGTTAATTGTTATAGGTGCTAGAGCCAGTATCTAGTATAACAAAATTGATAACAGTAGAAAACCGACTTCAAAAAAATTAAATTACACTAAAAAGTAAGAAATAATTTTTTCCCTTATTTAATCTAGGACTCTCATATTCTTTAAGTCGGTGCTTCATCGTTTGCACTGTGCAAATCTAGCGCCGACTTAAAAAAAAATGGAGTGTCGTAGATTAAATAAAGTTAACAATTATTTTTTACTTTTTAGTGCATTTTTATTTTTTTAAAGTCGGTTTTATACTGTTATAAATTTTGTTTATTCGTTATAATGTTAAATAAAGTACCCTTAAAGTTCCTAAAGAATTAGCGCAATGGTATCTGTGCCAAAAATCCCCAAAAATTGATACAAAAATAAGCCGTTTATACGGGTTTCTCCCCGATTTTGCCCCAGTTCTTCTTTTATACAAAGCAAAACTATTTAAGAAAATAATACCCCAATGCCATTTTCTCTGTTTTTGTAGCTTCAGGACCTCCGACAACTAGTACCCCGAGAGTACACACCCTAAATACGTCCCCAGGCGTTTCACTTGCCACCGAAGCACTCATTAAAGTCCCCACAGCTTTTACGAGGTAAAAGCATCGAAGTAATAATAATAATAAGTCCCTGTATCTCGGCAAGGGCCTATACCCCCGGTGCCCTTGTCTTATCGGACGTCGTAACTTCCTACGAAGTTACGCGGCGCCCCCAAAAAGGGCTCGCCAGTGAAATTCCCAGTCACCGGTCGCTTTAGAGTTCCATTAGAAACCTGGTACCTGACGAAAGTTCGCTTCACCCGTTGCATGTATTTTTAATGAAAGGGAACTCGCTGATCGGCTTTTATCCGAGTGTACGGCGCGCTCTAAAACTCCGCAGAACTGAATACGAACGACGCTCTAACGAGTGTCTAATGGAACTTTCAGGTTACCGGACTCTGTCAGAGCCAAATAACATTCGGTTCTGGCTAAGCCGCCAATTACGAGGGTCCCCTGAATGTACTTGTCGTAACAGTTCGGGGCATGGACGTGGCGTGTGGTTGGAAAGGGAGTTAAACAGTCTACATGTAGATCCTAAAGATAATACTGGAATGATAGGGAAGTAGAGGGTCGGTTTCCAGAGAGAGAGAAAAAATTTCAAACGTGGACGGAGAAATCTACAAATGTCGCAGGTGCATTAGATTCCTATTGAATATTCTAAGGCGCGAAAATTCCGCGTTCAAAGAACAAATATCACGAGACCGAGGAGGCACATTAAGGTCGTCGCTGAAATTTTCCTCTTTTACATTCATTCGCGTTCTCAAGCGAGGCACCGCGTCATTTATCACGCTTCAACGTGTTCGCGTTGCATAACGACGGAATTAGAGGAGAGTAGTGGCGGGAAAGTGGATCCAGCGTGACAATGCGAGAGGACAAATTTTCCGAGGGATTCCTGGCTGTCTCGTGGAATATAAAAGGCCCTGGTAGCTTCCAGGGGGATGTGCATCGGCTCCGTCGTCGGTGGCTCTCGCTTCTTTTCGAGAGGTGCAACAGGTTCGACGCGTACTTCTTTCTCCCTTGTGTCTGCTTCCCCTTGGTCCGCGAGGAGTAGATTCTCTTGGAAAAGCACACGTTTTTTCTAGCCAAGCGGTTCGATACAGCCAGTTTGCGCTACTCTGGGCCCTTCAACGAACACTTTTGTTTAGAACGTCTTAGTCAGTAATGTCTCTGTATAAATACCTAAGTGCGTCCGTTAATTTTAATTTTAAATTTCACACTGTCTCTATGTTATCTTTATTAATTGTATATCGTAAACTAAAGGGTTTTTACCAGTGGAATAAATAAATAATAATAATAATAACACTATTTACTACGTCGAGATGTATCGATACTTCTGAAGACGCGTCGAGAACGAATCAAAGAGGTTACTACTTAATAGTACCTACATATTTCTCTTAAATGGATGCGTATAGTGAATCAAGTGGATTCTTTTCTGAAATCTATGCGGAGACAAATATCCCAACTGATGAATGCCATCGGTCACTGATCGACGCAGGATTAGTTAGCAAGGATATCGACAGTCCCTCGCTTCTCTTAATTTTCATTTACCCTGCAATTTGTCGTTTAATCGAACGGAACGAGGCTCCGCGTCGCTCATCCCTCCCTTCCTACCCGCCCCATTATTAATCAATGGCATTTTCATTAATTCTTATTCTCGCTCTCAACCTCTCCCTCGTATTTTCGCATTCAATCACGAATTATTTAACCGAGTTTCGATCGAGGGCGAAAATAGTCGTCGGTCCTTCGGAGCCGCCAGTGATTCCTATTTAAATCGGGGGACGATGAAATTAGCGAGCAGACGAGTGTTAATCTAAAAGAGAATACACCTGGGCGTGAATGAAACGCGATCGTCCTCCGATTTCGTCGCAACCCCTCTTTAAACGCCCCCTATCCTTTGAAGCGGATTTCACGGTGCGAAATTCTAGCATTTCATCGATAGTTCTAGCGAATACAAAAGAGACGAATTACGTTCTTTCGCGGATCTCGTCCCCTACCCATATGCCCGTCTATTTTCCGCCCACGAATCTGTTGATCGAACGTCCATCTCGTTTCCCTAAGAGCAGATACGTGTCGATGCAAGGAATACGTTTTCATATTTATTCATGGAGTGTCAAGCTGGTCCACGCTCATTCGGAATTTGCCACGAGCGGATGAGACAGGCGAGGTGATGTCCTTCGTCGCGAATATTCGCGTCAGAATTGATTACGAGCTTGGATTTCTCTCTTGGAATAGTCTAACGATATATTTAAGAATTGGACGTATAGTGGAAGTGGGAGTGCTTTGTGTGTTTATTGTTAGGGGCGGCGGAACTACAAGGGCGGAAGTGAACGCGGCTCAGAACCGTCAGTATAAACATAAACATAATTCGTAGAGCGCGATGAGGGAACGGAGCTAAAAATTTCGCAGGAAAAAACTTAGACACGACTAATTGTTATGTACGTGTCACGTCCCGGGCGAGGTCTTTAGGAACAATGACAATTGGGGGAAGGAATGAATGTCAGGCGCGAATCTGAAATCCAGCACACTGAAGATTTTAGAGGAGGGTCAGGCGCGAATCTTAAATCCGTCACTCTGAGGTTTGGATGAATTCAGGCGCGAATCTGTAATCAGTCACTCTGAGGTTTGGATGGAATTCAGGCGCGAATCTGTAATCCGTCACACTGAGGGTTTTGGTAGGAATTTAGGCGCGAATCTATAATCTGTCACACTGAGGGTTTTAAAGGAATTTAGGCGCGAATCTATAATCCGTCACACTGACGGTTTTAAAGGAATTTAGGCGCGAATGTTAAATCCGTCACTCTAATCGTTAAAGGGGAATCAGGCGCGAATGTCAAATCCGTCACTCTAATCGACCAGGAAAGGTTTAACAGGTAAATACACACCCGGAGAACACCCGTTATATTACTTTGTATTTGTTTTGGTTTTGAAAGTTGCATCCACCGTTGCATTCACATAAGAAATTACGTGCAATAGATATAGGTCTATACAAAAGACGTTTTTTTTGATTTTAGATAATCTGGTTCCGAATGGCAGTGCTCACCGCAAAACCAAATTTCTAAAAATGCTTCTTGGATGTCGGTTGTTACTTTACTATAAATGTCAATATTTTTCTACGAAAAAATTTCCAAATGTTCTTTAAATGTTGCTCTTTTAAGCGCAAAATGTTTTGTAAAAATATACGCTTCCGCTGCTTCAAAAAAAAACTCACAAACATTCGCCTCTGTTGGCCGTCTGACTAGGTTTCACCCCTTAAAGCAAGATATTAAGCTCTTAATTACTTTATATGGCTATAAATACTTGCGCGTCCGGCCTGGCATTATGAGACCGTATCAATAAAGACAACATTCCTTTTAAGGCAGAGTTGTCCGTTCCTTATTGCGCGCAATAAATTCGGCGGTAATGCGGTAGATTTCCCTCGGCGAAACCGGACGCGCACGGGGCACTTGGTTGCGCGGAGAAATTATTTTAAATTGCGAAACCCTCGTCCAAGCCTTCAACTCGCGATTTGGGGGTGGAGGACTCGGGGATTCCGTGGCACAGATGCGGGGCGATTCGGGGAAGAAAATTGCTATCTTCTTTCGAGCGTATCTCTTTTGCAACGGCGCGACTCTGCGGGGGATTCCTCAATATTCGAGAAAGATTCCTTTTTAAAAGCGCATAAAGCAATGAAATTCGATTGAACCAGCACGGTACAGTATGTTAAGAGACTTCAAAACACCTTTCCTCTATGAATTCTCCCGCGACACCTAACAATATCAATGCAAAATATATCGCAGACATATTATGAGACAAGTTCTTAGAAGTTCATAAATGGACTCACCCTTCGCTCCTCCGGCTTCATACCCGCAGATGCCGCGTCGAAGGCCTCCAAGGCATCCTGCCGCGTGCTAATCCGATCCTAGGCTCCTCCGGATGACCAAACACTCCGCGCTCAAGTCGCAGACAGCGCTGCACAACGCGCGAAGCAACGGAACCGTGGCACGCGTCGTTCCACCGAGGTAGATGTTATCAATTCTGAAGGTGAAACGCGACTGACGCGACGCGCGATAAGTCAAAGTCCCTCGCGATTTCCAGCGCGGCGAGGAGAGAGGAAAAAAAGAGCCTGGCGCGTATTGGTTCCAAGGCATAAACGACATTCGGCCCCGCGGTCGGCCGTCACGTGCTTAGATTCCTTGCTCCACCCTCTCCCGATCGTCGGACGTTTAATCGATACCGGGGGTAATTTATGGCATCGATAACCGCGGGGGATCGCGCTCCATCGGCCTGTTTCCTCCATTGCTACCTGTAATCGTAAATTCGTTAGTTTATTAGCGCAGTTCTGGAGTTTCTTTCTCGTTTCTGGGATAATTGTAGCTGGTACAGGTAAATGGGGGAGATACAGGATGATTAAACAGTCCACTTTATCAGTGCTCTCGAAAGAGACCGGCAGAGGTTTTAGCGGTGTTCGTTTTGGACAAACGGGGCGAGCTATGCACTGGTTTGATCGTTGCCCAGCTTTGACTTCATTAAATACTAAGTAGGGAGCAAGAAAGAATAATTAATAGGAGTTAGTTTTATATCTGCTTTTTTAAAATAATTTTTATGTAATTTTTGTAAAGTGGTCTTTGCATAACAAACATTTATAGGAAATTTTTGTAAGTAAAAAGCAAGTAGATATCTAATTGGGCCTAAGAGATATTAAGGAGTTCGAGAAAATATATTTTTCGTCTTTCCACCGCCTTGAGGATAGGATTTCGAAAATTCCCTCATTATCGAGCACCTACGTGGTGAAAGGAATATACTCTCCGCATTTCGCAGTGGCACAACAATTTTAAATATATATAGATTGAATAATAGTATCTATTACGAACGAATACAATGAAGACTGAAGGGTCAGGAGTTCAATTTACTGGGGAAATAATATGAGAAGCTGAGGTCGCGGGGGCACGTGCAACGATAATGAATGAAATCGCGATAAATTAAAGCCAATGAAACGGGACAACGGAGTCGTGCCATATTCACGCAGCCAATAATTCGGACTTGTGTTGACTCTGAAGGGAGCGCGGGGGATGAAGCGATACGACCAACCCTCGACACCTCGCGCCTACAAGGGGCTGTTTATATGGCAACTGGATATCGAGAGATATCGAAGGGGCAGACACATACGTGTGTGCTGCATATTCGGCAGCGCTTTCTTTCAGTCACGATGTTTCTCCCAATTGAGTCAACAGATCGCTTAACAGAGCGAGCTTCTACAGCCAAGAATCACTATCCAGCGATAGGTTACTATCGTTACGCATGAATGCTAAGGGGGGGAAACCAGGGAACGTCGCAGAATAGCGTACTTGAGAAAATTAATTATAAGTTTTAATACTGTCATCTATCAGTAAAGAAACGAGGTTCGATGAATTTAATTTTCTTATATAATTGTCTTCTTAAATAATTTCTTGCTTCACAGTGCACAGTGGACATTTCCTACTTTCAACAAGGATACCAAATCTTCAACGTTATCTTACGAGGGTATGTACTTGAATTTTATAACAAAATATGCTACTAATCGTAAAATCACGATAAATGGACAATCCCGGTTTTCCCTTAACTTTCACATCAGACACCCTCTCCTTTGTCCGTAAATGAATGAACCAGGGAGTTCGATTGGTAATTGAAGATACAGACCGAGACAGACAAAAGAAACAAAGAAACAACAGGATCGCCACAAAGGGCGGTTGCTGTTTGCGCCGGGATGTCGAGAGGCTGGAAAAATCCTCATTATCGTGGACGAGGCGATGTCAAAAGTAACGAGCAGCGAGGGGGAGCGGTGGCAAGCCTCACCCCCCCCCCCCTCCCCGTTCGTTCGGCATAAATACCGTTAAGAGAATAATCTGAAAGGCCAGGCAGGAGACGAGGAACGATCCCGGCGAAAGCAGCAGGTCGTTGTCGAGAGCGTGGTCTGCTGCGAGCGATCCAGCCGCTCTTTTTCGAGGGAGCAACGGCTAAGGGGTAGGGAATCGGGCAGAAAGAGGGTGGCGGGATGCTGAGAGGGACAGAGACGGCGAGTGACTCGAAGAGGGCTGGAGGGGATGTCGGAGGGGGTGCGAGGAGGCTGTGCTCGGGGTGCGGAAGAGTCAGTGCGCGGCGAGGCGCGCCAGCTGCCGCACGTCATGATTCTACCCCAGGTGAGCAACGAACTTACCCTGAAACGCCAGCACGCTCTCTCCCCGAGTCGACACGGGAACGCCGAAATTCGTGAACCGTCGATGTATACACGTACACATTGCGGGTGGAAGGAATCTAGTGAGGCATAACCGTCGATCGTGTTCTATAACCATCCGTTCGTCGGTGGGCCCGCGGAGGCTGGGAGAACGGTGGCCCCAATTGAAAACCGACGATCAAGTGCGCCTACCGTGACCGTCCCGCGTCGCCGTTTGGGATCTAGCGAATGTTACTTCCACCCCCAATCACGCGCAGCATCCCGAGAAACGATCGTCACCTTCACGCTCCATCGTGCATGACAACAGTGCTCGGCAAAGCAGCCTCTCTTCCACGCGTCGCTCGACTCACTCTTTCGAACACCAGCACGATATTCAAAACGCATGATTAACTCCTCCACCCCCTCTATGTCTGTGTTCCGACCGGCCCCCGCCCGCCCCCCCCTCCCCCCTGTCAGCCCCTAGTTCTTCGTACAATGTAACGTGACTACGGTGTACGTCGCTAACGAGTGATCGCCTGGAGCGCCCGCCGTCGGAACGGGGCTCGCTCAGGAGTATCGGTATCGGCGGTGATCGACGCGGAGCCACCGTGGGCCAAGTGGTTGATCGAGGAATCGACGTGCATCGATCGCGGCCACGAGGACCAACATATTCCAGCTATAATAGTGCCGCGGCGAGAGAGAGAGAGAGAAAAAGTACGTGCTTCCCGACGGTTGTTGTTACCTCGGTGCGTCCGCGCTGCCGCGGGTCCGGACGGAACTTTTTTCACGACTCCGTTGGCTCGCTTTTACGCGGCAGCGCGATGTTGTGCGACAACGTGCCCGCCCCTATCCGTGCCCGACGTCCACCAGCGTAAAGTCACTTCGCACGCTGCAAAACAAACTTTGTTTCTCGACTCACTTAACGCGCCACGCTTTGTTTGCCCCGCTGGTAATTGATAGCCCGTCCAATCGTGAATTAATCTTTTACACGCGGCGGAGCGTGGCGGGGATCTACCAATGGCGAAAACCGGTACAGTGGAGTATCCGAAGCCAGTTCGCTTCGATCTTGTCTTGGGAAGTTATCAGGGGGACACTTTAGTGATTCACGGATAATCATCCAGCCAATGAGAGACGCTGACTTTTTTAAGATCTTTGGCAGGGAAAGATGATCGATATATCCCTGAAGAGATCAACAGGTTCTCAACTGCCTAGATCGCGATACGAATCGTTGAAAATCTCATAGCTAGCTGGTCGCTGAAAGATCCTCTTGTCCCTCGTTACTTTCGAGAGTCTCGCGGAATGGTGGAGCAGCAGCGCCGAGAAAGTCGCCAGTCAGCCGGTTTGAGATATTAAACGAGCACCACCCCCGAGAGCGCCGCGACGGGGCGAGGAGGAAGAAGACGGGCAAGTGCGCGCGGAAAATGAATGCCTTGACGGCGGCGGGAACTCAATTTCGCGCGAGGCGCGGCGAAAAGGGAGGCGTTATGAAAGAGGGCTGCGGACGCGTTATACGGCTTGCAGGGGGCCTCAGGAATCCCGAGAATCATCCCCTGGAATCGACCGTCCGAAACGCTGACGCGCCGAGGGATTTCATATTCGCGCGGCCACCAGGGTTCTGGAAGATCGCGACTTTGTTTAGAGGCCTTCCCCCCGTGAAGCTTAATCGCCCGTGGCGCGTTTGCATTTCCAAGCCGTTTGCTTCGCACGGCCTCCACCTTCCGTAGGCCTTCGATTCTTCCCAGCTCGAGCGGATTCTAGGAAGCTCGAAACAGTGGCCTCGAGGGACGCCCCGGAGAAAGGGAGCCTCGAAGCTCGTCGAGGCGCACCCCTGTTACCAATGTTTCCCCGGGAACTCCGTGGGATTGTCTCGATTGGATCGAGAGGGACGAAGTTTGATCGATAACCCAGTGCTGTTGACGGACACCTCGAGCGGCGCCCACGATTTCGCTGCTGCCCCGCAGACTTTGAGAACTAATCGCGTCACGGGCGTCGACTCCGGGCCCACGCTTTCGCGGGAAACAAGGGAAAAGTATAAACTTGTGGAGGGAGGTGCGGGGATGCTCGACAAAGGGCGACCTCGACGATATAAACTTGATTTACTCGAACGCCTCGATTCGTAGGCGATGGGAAGGCTGCGACCTGCCGAGGGAGATTCCACTTCGTCGGGGTGAAAATATTCCCGAGGGCGGAGCGACGGAGCCCTTCGGGCCCTTTGAAATGGTGGACGCCTTCCCCTGCTTCGATTATAAAATAACAATAATAACGCGATACGAGGTTGCGCGGTAGAGTCTTTACAGTGAACGCGAGTGAAGCTGCATTCTAGGGCTGTGTGTGTTAAAAGAACAAAGCTGGAGATAGATACCCGAAGAGTTATTGATATTGCAACGAAGCGACACGCTGTAAAAGATTCCATAGCCACGTCTATCGGAGGGAAGAATGTGAAGAAGAATCTCGTCGATGGCGAAACAGAAAGGGGCTGTTTCCTTCGATAGTGGTGCACGGGAAGTCTGACTCCAATAATCGTCTAGATAGCCCCGATCGAGCGATACAAGGGAGGCGAGGCCGTGTTCCAGCGACACGCGAGCAGCGCGCCGACTAGCAGAATGTCCCTCGATTTAAACGAACGGTTTCGATGGACCCCCGATTTGATCCGGCTCTCGAGAGCGATCTGCCTGGAATGGAACTCGAAAAGAAAATCCCCCTTCGAGCGGGAATCGAGGCGCGGTAGAATCCCCGATTTCCATGGACGCGAGTTTTCTGGCAGAGAAACTGGAAAAGTTTGGAAGCAACCGCGAGCGTTAGAGAAGCTGGCGATATAATCCTTCTGAAATTGGCGCTGATCGATACCCAGTTAATTAAGAGCGGAGCCCCAGCGTCTGAGGAGTCGAGCGGATCTCTGCAGAGCAAAGTTTCCTTCCCCGTTTAATTCCGATCGGAAGAATCTCGAGCGGCGAAAAGGGTTATAAAGCTGACCGAGCAAACCTCTCGAATCCTCCCGAGGGTCCGGCGGAGCCGTGAGTTTCGCCTCTCTTTTTTCTGCGGCCAGGGTGGAATCTCTTTGTAATTACGAAACAGCTATCCTATATTTTTATACAAGCTGTTGACGCCAGGAAGGCCTGTCCCTTGGCAACCCAATCACGTTTAGCTTAGCCGGGGAGGATTTACCCGATTTACCGGCTCGATTCACCTTTCGCCTTCGATTTGCTCCGTTCCCTCGAGGCGTCGCGAAGAAACGAGTAACCCAGCGATGCAAGCGACCTTCGTTTACCGACAAGATACACTAACGCGAGGGTGTATGTCTCGAGGAGGCAGAGAGCTCGGAAAGAGGAGGATCGACAAAAGGAGTAGATTCGGAAGATTCGGAACAAATGAATGTGTAGATTAGGAGGATTCGAAGTGAGCAACTTCAGAAGCTGGAGATTAAGGACGCTTGCTTCTAGATTCTAGGTCCTGATGATTCAGCAGAGACGCGTGTAGACCGAGGGAACACGACCGTGTTCCAGATCTCCCCTACTTGAATGAAGAGTGATTGCTGCTAACGATCCAGGCAGAAATCGAGACGGACGCCATTTCGGGAACGACCCACCACGCTACTTATCTCTCCGTAATCTGATAGATTATCTGTCTGAGCAGCGATTGCACGCAAACTACTTCCTGTTAGCGGTGCAGAGGGCTCGCTAGGGTCTGCGCCTGTTGCGCGCGCGTTAAGCTTGCAACTTTGCTAGCAATCACCAAGAAAGGGGGGCTTGATAAGCTGGCAAAACTGACTCTGCGATCAGACTCCTCGATAGCGAACGCCAGCGTTGCGAAAACGATAAATTGCTAAAGGAAAGACGAAGTGGAAGATGGTTGGAATTAATTTCGGAACGAAATTCTGTGGGCCTGATAGATAGCGGTTCTCAAGGATCGACTTCGGTATTTCGAGTTTGCACTTTCTCCATGCTCTTTCTCTCTTTCTTCTTCGCTTGATTTCTATGCTCATTTCCCTTTTTCGCAATCTCGCCCTCGAGAGGCCTCTTTGTTTCTCTCCGTCTCGCTCACCTGTCCAACTATCCCTCCAACATTTGTAAGATCTCGCTGTTTCGGTTGAATCTGGGTTAGGTCTCAGTTACATTCGCGTCGAGACTCCACCCCTCCCTTCTACGTCGTAGCTAATAAAGTACGTATTCGCCGATTCGTCCGTTTATCCCCATACTTTGCCGTATTTACCGCTTTGCGTACAAAGCCTAGCTTGATTAACCCGTTACGCGCGCAGTGAGTTCTATTAACCTCCTGGCAGCGTCGAGCTTATATGGCCCCATTTAAAAACAATTCGTTAAAGCTCAGAGGGTCTAGCGAGGGGGCGGTTTTAATGCTTTCGCTGTGAAATGCCACTTGATGCTTTATGAGGTTTTTTAGTACACTGCTAAGTGATAACAGTGAGAGAAGTTAACCCTCGTTTTCCACACTGAGTCAAAGTGACTAAATAACAATATTTTACACCGAGGTGAAATATCTTTGAGGCATCCTTGATCATTTTCACTCGTCATTTACCTATTTAGTAATTTCTACGTATCTAGAATTTTATATATGTCAAATATATTTTTTATTTCTTTTTTATTAAAGCAGGTATGTCTCAAGTGTAAGACCATAAAATTTTAGCTAAGAATGTTGGAAATTAAAATAGTTATGACTTCTTCTTCTGCGTGTTCGGGAGTGTCTTTAATTTTGCAAATGATCGATTCAGGACCACTGTCAATTATGACGTGACAGCTTCAAATTATTCAATTTCCAAATGATTAATATTGAGGGAATTTCCGTGGAGCCTCTCCCGGGAACAATCTAACTCCCCGATGAAAAGTTAATCCCCTTGTGAGGCGGGGTTAATAAACAATCTAGGTTCGCTCTGGCGTCAGATCGATCTCGGATTACCAGCGACTGTATACTCAGTGTTAGGACCGACAGACTCACCCCGCTTCGGAGTGTGCAAGCGGTACAAAGCTGCGAGCTATCGAATTGCCACGACGGTTAATCCTAATTAATTCGGCTGGCTCCTCGAGAACTTTCCAATCGATGATCGTGTAAACTCTAGGCAGTCGCGTAATTGCATCTGTGGCCCCCGGCCATGAAAAATTCATAGCTACCATCGTCTGGCAAGGGTTCGCTCGAGATAATTAATTCGCGGGCTGCGTTGTTCAATGACATAATTATTCGTCAAATTTCATTCTACTTGTGGCCATTGCACTGTTTTGTCCCGGTGCATACATTATCTTAATTTTAAATTAAGATTATAACTGTTTTGTTTAGTATACCGCTAGAAATATAAGGTTGCATTTATTGCTTACACGGAAAACTATTATATTTTATAAGAAGTGACTACAAATGATGCATCCACTCTATATTCGAACGAACATCCCGTTTGCCCGATTCATTATCCTTTCCACAATATTCATTCCCGCGAAACGCGCGCTTCCAATCGCATACGTATCAATTTCACCCCTGTTTTCTCTGTCTTGCGGCGCACAGCCAATCACGAAGGTGGTCGGGCAATATTTTATCCGTTCAATTCTCCCCGCAACCACTTTCTCCATCCCCGTGTTACTCGCCAGCAGCACTCGCGATTTTCATCCCCGATCTCGCTGCAAGAATCGCAGAACGTTCGCCGAGCAATGTTTCGCGACCAGCTTCTGTCGATAAGGCTTTGTGTGTCGCGCTGGATGTTGCATGCTGCTTTCAGGATCTTTCCAACGCACGCGCATGTAGCCGCCAGGCCTGTGCACTTTCGCCTGTCGATTTCCAGCTGCCGTTTAAATCGGCCCACTGCCACTCGCTACCCCGGAGAGCAAACGCTCATTACCCCCGCGTTGTAATACAGAAAATGCTCGGCAAACTCGATCGATCCGTCGAGTAAATAATTTAACCGCGAGAAGCCACGGGAATCGAGGGACACTTAACCCGACGGAATAATGTATCGGATCGGTAACGTGGAAAGTAGATCGCCTCGAAATACCGTGACTCTGGAATTTCTTCGCGAAGGAATGGAGAAGAAGGATAGATTAATGCAGCATGGGAAGCTGCTCGACCGAATTTTTCATTGGAATTATTCAGTGCGTTTGGAGCAGAGGGCAGGATCAGCGAAATCGGTGCAACCTGCGGTCAGATCGATGGATCGTTGGGGGGAAAGGGCGCGGGGTCGAGATTGCAATTGAGCTTGCTACCTAAAGCCGATGTTACACACTGTTGCATGCGCTCTAATAGCCAGACGTCGTGTTTGGATCGTATCGTACACCTCCAGAATTGATACTATTGAGAAGTCCGTCGTTGAAGGGCCTTCGACGGCTCCTCTTTGTTGGCATTCGTGCTGACCGTCCTCCGATCGAGGAATCTTCTTGGTCCTTGCACGGCCAGAGGCTGATTACTTGGCCGACAATTTCGCGGTATTACAGCTATTTGAATCGTGCGCCAGTCATTTGGGGAGTGAATTTTTAAAAGAGCACATTTCCACGTGAAGAAATTTTTTAATAATTGCGGAAAACTGTGGCTCCTACGTTTATTAAAAATTGTCCTATTATTTGTACAAATTTCTTTCATAGATGAGTGCCTATAGGAAACATGTTCGTTTTGTTTGGGATTAAAAAATTATTTTACTGCCATCAGATTAACTTGGAAATACATGTATTTTCACTTCAATTTTTCAAATAGGAATTTCGGGTAAACGCACCAAAATTAATGAACACATAGGGGTATCGAATGAACACTATAATAAAATTATATTTGCAGCGCGATTGATTCCACGCGTTGCAAAAATTGATTGCATATGAAGCAAAAAATTAAAAGAAGTCTCTAATTAATTAGTTGCTTATTTTAACAATTTATTTTACTTGTTTTAATAAAAAATCTCCATTTACTAGTACATCCGCCCTAAACCTATTTTGCAATGTTTTGTGCCACTGGGGGATGTAATTTAACGTTATTAAAGCGATGCCATAAAAAATTGCTTCCAGGTCAAAAATGCAAATATTGTCTTTTGAAAAGTCGCTCCTCATTTTAACTCTTAATTGCTTTTCTCGCGGGGACAGGTCCCACGTTGTATGAAGACCCAGTGAAACTTGCGATCGATTTGCATCAGAAGCCCACATTTACATTATTCGAAACCTCGACTTGTCGTCCACGAAGAACATTTTTCCTCCCGCGTTCGATTAAACGATAAAAGGACAGTGGTAATTTATGGTCGCGGCGACCTAGGGTACCCTTACAAATTCATCAGCCCCGTATTTCATCGCACAATGCTGTTCCAGGAGCGTTTCAGTGGTTCCTCAGTGATCCCCGTCGCGAAGCGCTCGACCCAAGCTCGCGGCCAGCTCTCTCCTTCCGTCGCTTCCCTTTTTCCACGAGCTTTTATGCTCCCGTAACGACCTCCGGCTGATCCAAGCGCCCCGACGAGGCATAGAGGTCAGTACGGTTAGTTCAATTCGAGTAATTCACGCTGCACCTGAATTACGCGCCCAGGTCCATTGAACAGGCCGATATCGCCCCGACGAAACGAGAATGGCAGCTCGTTAGCCGTTTAATCGCTTAGAATTCACCCACCCGAACCTCCGAACTGTAATTTCTATAATCTTTTCTGTATCTCAAGCAACTACCCACCAATCTCATCCACCTGTATTCTCAAGTCACCCCGATCTCAAGTACTAGATACTTCTGACGGTCTGCTCTTGGGCAGCCAAAACCTCTCAGAATCGAAATTCAGGGATCCGCAGAATGAACCGTGGAATCCTAGAGCCTCTGACCTCTGCGGATCGTAACGAGGGGCGACTCTTCCAAGGGTTGACGGCCGTTTACCCTCCGAAAACACCGACGCCCCCCGGCAAATCCCCGCCAAGCTGAATTCTACCGACTGGCAGCCGTCCTGATCGTCGTTCCGTCGGGTCCTCGATAATTCCAGCTTAATTCGATCCAGTGATTCTAGCCGACGCCTCGCGTCTGCGAGTCCCGCCGATCGATCCGCTTTCATGGGAACGGGCAGGTTCCCTCTACGTGCGTGCGCGTGCCTCGCGTTTTCCAAACATTTCAATTTTCCACGATCTGTATTGCATTTCCGTTGGCTCGCGCAATTAATGGGCCACAAGTTCCATCGAAACATGGATCGTATCCCCGGAAAGGTCCACACCCGCTCCGCTCGACTCTCCGATTCCCACCATTTTATATTTGTTGCGTTACGCTTTCCCGGCTGTCCTCGCTGAATCGTCGGCGCTCCAAAATTAGCGAACCGCCCGGGCCGCGAGGGTTCGAATCAACGGCAATAAAGCGTCGCGCGGCTTTCCTAACGAACTGCAATTTTCCACGCGCAATTAACTGACAATTTCACCGGCTACAATTGCGAGCCCGCTTTCAGCTGGCTTGATTGGCGGGGCGTGCTCCGGCGATGAATTCGGCATTAAGACACAATGAGGTGAAAGGTGGCGCGAACGTGTCCGCCTGTTTCATCTTGTTCCCTAAGCATAGACGATTTTATTAGAGACGAGTGAAGTCTCAAACGTCTCGCACGCTTGCGCGTACTACTCTTCGGTTTGTTAATCAGCAGCGAAACATGCTGTTTCGATTACCACAAGCGCAGAGAATTTCCTTATCGTGGAGAAAGAACGAGTCGTTCACCTGGGATATCTATTGCTATCGCGACATCGGGATCCAATCAGCCCGTAAATCGTCGACGCTTGCCCTCCCTCCACCGAATCCATTCTACTGCCGAGGCTCGCGAATTTCCCGATGATTTGTCCACGGTCCTCTCGTCCTCCCTCTGTTCCTCTGTCCCCTCTTCTCGTCAGATCGCAATCAGGATAAACGGAATTTAATTACGACCGCCGGCTGGGCCGGAACTCTTTCATTTTTTCCCGTCGGCTGCCCTCCCTGGGATTCACCCTCCTCTCTATCTCTCACGCCTTTCACGACGGAAATTTGTTTCGTCCCGTTGCAGCGATTTTTCCGCCGCGTCTGCTCGCTTTCCACCGACCTGAGATTCGTCGAAAAGTCCTGTGAGCTGTCGTCGTGGAAATCTGAATTCTCTGGTGTGTATTTCTTGGTGAATTTCTGTCGATGATTTGGGGATGTTTGAGGAACAAAGTCTAGGTAATTGGAATTGCGAATTCTCACCCTGAAGTTGATTTAAGGGGATGTTCCGGTGTAGAGTCCTTAGAAATAGGTGATCTTTAGGAATTAATTAAAGGAAAACTACGACAGATAATTCAATGGAACTTTTTGCATTGTATTAAGAATAAAGTATTTATGCTATCGACCGTATTTTTTAAATAAACAATAAGTGTTTTCGGCGCACTAGTTCGGTCAGTTTAATTGTTAAAAGCTATTTGCAATATTTAATAGATTTAATTTCCAACGTTTCGGTCTGTGTTTAGACCTTTTTCAAGGAAGGAAATTTTATATCATTTACTGCGATCACTTTTATATAAGTCAACAACGTTTGATACGACGTGTGACAACGCGAGTCGATGGATTATGACTGAAGTAAACAATACTTTGGGGGGCTATTTAAAGGTGAAACGACTGTGGCAAAAACGGAGTCAATAGAGAAACCGTTGAAAATTCAGAAGAGAGGCCGTTAAAAATTCAGAAACGGATCTATGAGATTTCGAGAGATTTTTCTTAAAATTTTCTTAAACTGATATATTGAAAAACCTCCACAGAACCACAAACAAAATACCACTAAAAGAATTTACATGTGGTAACAACATCGACTCGCGTTGTCACACGTCGTATCAAACGTTGTTGACTTATTTAAAAGTGACCGCAGTAAATGATATAAAATTTCTTTCCTTGAAAAAGGTCTAAACACAGACCGAAACGTTGGAAATTAAATCTATTAAATATTGCAAATAGCTTTTAACAGTTAAACTGACCGAACTAGTGCGCCGAAAACACTTATTGTTTATTGTATTAAGAATGTTTTTAGCTACAAAAATATATTTTCTTTTCGTAATTTTTTTATTGCAAATGACACTGGGGATTTATCGAAGTGGAGGCGTTAAAAATTCATCCAAAACGGTGGGATTCGTAGCACCTAAACCATTGATTTGAAACAAGAAACAGATTACTAAAGGGCATGAAATTACGGAACCTCCCCCTAATATGCAAAATATGTATAGGGTAGGGAGATGCTTTTCTGAGTAACTGTATCTCTTAAAGCCTTTTCCCCCCAATTCACAAATTCACGCTCAGCTCCTCCCCGTTTTCGAGCTATTCGTGCCAAGACAATCGCCTTGAAGGATCCCGCGAAGCCTTCTACCCCAGAAACTCGAATTTCAGATCCTGCTGCACCTCGATATTTCGCTTTTACGGCGCCTCACACTTTTATGCGCCTCCAGTCTGATTGAATGTCCATCCGATACGTCGATACGCCTTTGTTTTACGAATTGTGGCAGCCCCGGGTCACTGTCTATCCTTCCGCGTCGACAAGTGTTCGAAGCGATAAACCGTGAATGACCGTTTCGCCGCTGCCTCTGAGAATAATCTTAGCTCGTTCGAATCAAAAGACAGAAATCAATCTACAATTTTAGTCATTCGAGCCTGTAAGGTCGACTAATTTCAAATGTAACAGCGTCAAGCCCAGCACAGGAGAATTTTCATCGACTATCGGAAGCAGCTGCAGGATGCCTCCAGTTACTATCTAAGGTTGCTTCGTCGCGGAAGATAACATCCTGCGACGTTACTTCCTGCGAGCTCGTTTCCCTCGAGATTAGGGTTACTATATGGTATTTCAACTGAAACGCAGTGTCCTCCTATCACCCAAAAATGTCCCCCAAAAAATTCCATCACTATTTACCAGATCCAAAAGTGAAAAAGAAGGGCAATCTACTCCGAAATCGTTTGAAAAGTAGGACGTTGTGAAATAAAAGCAAATCTTAGATATCTACTTTTCTTATCTAAGAAAACATTAATGTAATTTGCATTACATTAGAATAATCTTGTAGCTACTACATATTCAGGCCCTAAGTATTTATATCTACTAGCTATTATAGTCCACCGTTTTCATCGCTGGATCTAGTAACCCTCCTCGCGCACCTACCTCCGCGATTTTACGCAACCTTCCGTGTTCATTACCCTCGTAACGCCGCCTTTGTTAGCCTTCGCGATCTTACGATCGATCCGAAGTAACCATCGCCCGCGAGTAAAAAAGATATCCAAGCCCCGCGTAACGATCGCCCTCGGGCAAACTAGCGGTCCAGCTATGAAACGGCACCGCGAGGAGCATTCTCTACTGTTTAAAATTTCCGAGGACGCGAGTTTATCGGTCTTTAAAGGGACTCTCCCGCGTCCTGACGCCAGCCCCGTCAACTTTTTCATGTGGACGCCCGGCGACTCCCGTTTACGACGCTTCTAGCTAACGTGCTTACACTCGAGTGTCTTCGACAGCCCATAAACCGTCGCCGAAGCAAGAAGTCGTTTGCACCGGGATACGTTAAAAGAATTTATAGGGCCATCTTGCGAGCGATTAGCCGGAGGAACGAGCTTCCCCTGTACTTGAACCTGCCACCCATTCCGACAAGCCATTTAGCATCGCTCATCGATCCTCCGGTATCAGTCTCATAAAATATTCATTCTCCGTGATGCGATTAAAGCGCGGGGATAAAGGGCACGGGTGCAGGGGCATCGCGATGAATTATGCCAACGCGTAATCGTCCTAATATTTCGCGAAGCCGCGATTTGCATTTCGATCCAATTGCCGTTCGATTTGCCGGGGCGCGGGATCCGGTGCAATTTCCACTCGCGTGCCATTATCGAGCACGGAACACAGCTGCTCTACTACGGGACTCGTAAAATAAAATTCTCCGTTTAAAGGCTGATTACCATTTCGGCGAAGTTGCCGCACGGCGAAAGAGTGAATCGGGGAGCATCGACGGCCGTGTCTGTCCCGATTTACAGAGGGAACTTGGGAATAAGGAAGCGAAGGAAGCGCGATAGGGACGTAGCTCTGATCCGGGGCCACAATTCCAGCTGATAATCTGGTTAACGGCGACCACGGGCGGAATTCATAAGGGCCGTTCGGGCTGAATACGTTCACGGGTCGCAAAACGGGCCATTCCGTGCGGAAAATGAAGAACGGCTGGTTGAGCAGCGAGTTCACCTCTTCCTCCAGTTAATACGACCGAACGTACAGCCGTCCCATAAAATCTCCACGGTTTATTGGCAGAACTATTCCACCCCCCCTCTGGTGCCGAAACTTTTATAGGACACTTATCGAATTATTCCGCGAGCAAACGGGGCATCGCTCTTTAATCGCGGGCGTGGAGCAGAATTTATTTTCATTCCGCAAAGTGGGGGTCATAGGTCACGAGGGCTTAAGACTTCAAAGACCGAGAATGCTACTGGGGAAACATAGTTCCCTCGAGTTTCTCAATTTCTCCATTGTACGTTTGGCTGTAGAGGATCCCCAATCACCTATTCCGAAGATGATTGCTAGGACAAGGGTTCTATCGAATGCTCTTCAATTGCCAATAAACGATAGTATAACTGAGCTGACAGAGTCTCCGCATGGACGACGTTGGATCGCAACGCTGTTACTCACACTTTTCCTTGGCATCGGTCTCGAGCATCCCTCCAATCAGCAGGTCGTTATTACAGCGTTTTGATTTCTCGGAATTCGTGAACAACCGCTCCTCGCTTGCTCTCAGCTAGCTCCTTGCAGCGAGCTTTAATTACAAGCGTTTCCAAGGGTAACGCGACTTCTGCTTCTGAAACATTAATGCGCTTCTCCTCGAACATCGCGAGGCTGCCTGCAGACTTATGCCAAATGCAAACGGCTCAGCAATTCCATAGAATACTACGCGCTTGCATCCCAAGACCCCGAGGTAAAGAATGCTCCGCATAAAGCACCTTTCAGCGAATCGATCTGTGAATAAACATCTAATTCGCAATCGAAGGTACAAAAGCTTCTCGACGACCACCAGCAGTTTATCTTCCCATCTCCCGCTGCGCACTCACCTTTTCTCCGATCGAATTGAATCGCGCAACCTTTATTCCCTATCTCGATAAAGAAGCCTCGGCCCTCCCCGTGTTTCTTTCGAATCCATTAACCCCGTTACCGAAGCGAATTAAACGGCACCTCTTATCACGAACTTCTTCGAGCACGTCAGCGAATTAACTTTCAAAATTACTTAAATACTTGGGAATGCTTCTTCTCGTGCGGAATATCGATGGAGCCTGGAATTCGTAAATTCGTAGGAAACTTGAATTAGAAGGTGACTCGCCAGGCTTCGATCCTGGTCGGTGGATCGACGAGTGGAAAGAATCGAGGGGCCTATTGAATTAACGAACTCAGCTGCGTCCGTTTCCTCCAACCTTCCCGACCCGACCACTTGAATTTTCACTAGCGCGAGTAATGGAATCGCCCGAGAGTACGCTTGGTGGTGGAAAAAGGGCGGGACGAAGGGATCAGTTCGCCAACGTGCCTCGGGAAAAACAGCGTTTTTTCCCAACATTTCTACGGTAAACAGGCCAACCCTGCGTTGTTCCACTTTCTACCCTCCGTTCACCCTCTTGATTGAAATTCCCGCCTAAATATCACCGATGTTTGTCCAGCAAAGCGGTCTAATGAATTGGCCCTTTCGCCTCATGAATTAGGCAGAGGGTAATTCATTTACCCCTCCGGACCTCCCTGTACCCTGTGCTAGAAAAAGAGAATCCTCGCTTCTGGATCACTTGTTGCAACATTCATCTGGGCCTCGAAACTCCAAGGTTACCGACTCGCTTCTTAAGATTTCCTCGGCTGGAGAAAGAAAGAGTGTTTCCGCGAGATCGAGGCAAGATCTGCCGCTTAATGGAATAAACTTCCGGCGGGGGGAACTTCCGAATTTAATTACGAACCCGTCGGTGAGAGACTGAAACCTAGCCGAGATATTCAAAAGAAAGGATGCTGGAGCACGGTTATATCGGGCCATTATCGTAAATTTCATTTGACTCGAGTTTTTTTAATGGAAATTGCTTAATCCTCCCGGCGAGGATTAGCGATGCTCGGAAAAGAACGTAACGAACTGCGAATCGCGAGCATTTGTATGTACAGGAGCGGAACGTTATAACGAAATAATCCGTCAAATAATGACGCGTATCGCGCTCCGCCTGCGAACGCACGTTAACGCGATGGAAAGCCATTCAGCTTTTAAATACCTCCCGTTTAGCGATCCGTAGTAATCGGAACGAGGGAAGAATAACTGGATGGCACGGCACCCCGCGGATGCATCCGATGAGTTCTCGTTGCAGGCGACTCGCGATGATCGAGATAAGCCGTGGAATGGTCGAGCTTCGTTAAAGGGCAACAGTAAACATTGCTTTACCAGTTAAGGTGGATTATCGAGGGGATCGGTTTTATTTGCGCAGAGCTAATTACCGGCCCGGTACAAATCCGCGGTAATTACCTGGGTCAAAACATCCCTCGCCACCCTACGAGTTTAATACAATTATTACGATTTCATCCAACTCGAGGAATTCCGCACGGTTAAAAGGTTCATACGTTTAAATCGTTTAAAAGTGTCCAAGGCTTTGAACGGCGCGGACGTCGCGTTCTTATTGCGCCCGGAATCGGAATTGCAATTAGAGGAGCACAAAGGGTGCGCTTCCTCGGGAGATATTAAAAGTTTCGCGTGGAGTGGACGCTTGGGGAAATTCAGGAAGGAGCCGGGGACACCGTACGGTGCTCGTGTAGGACAGGAACTATGAATCCTGCTGGTCGGCGATAATTAATTAATCGGTGACAAGCGCCGGCGGCCAAGGACCTGTAATTTGCGGCAGAGGAACATCATAGCTCCTGGAATATCGGCTTACGAGTACGCTCGATCCCCGTGCTGATTACTCAGCGACCGATAGGCAAATAATTAGACGGACAGGGCATTTCGATAACAATCCATCTGCGTCAGTTTCCCGTGCACATTGTGCGATAACAACATTCATCGATCCTCTGGCCATCAGTGCCCCAGCCTTAGTGAACTAATCCTTCCAGCTTCTCAAAAGAAACTCAAGTCTTCTGGAGCAATTTTAAAAAAGTTATTCCGTCCCAATACTTTTCTGGCTTACTGTATGTAAATGGGTAATAAACGCGGATTCGCGAATACCCGTTCCGTGGCGGTTCAGCGCCGTCAGTGTTCTCTTTGTTTATACGTCGATATTTTTCACCACCGAATCCGTCATAAATGTTTAAACGTTCGAGGTGTACCACCATCCCCATTATCCAGTGGTCACCGAAAGACTCGCGTTCCGCAGGGGCGCGCGTGTTTCCATAACTTTCATCCCTGCATGGCACAGTGAAACGCAGAACAACTTTGTACGCCGTTTAATTAAACGATCTGGACAATCGGGTGAACGACAGCAAGGTCGAAAGACCCTTTGTTCCCCTGAACGTAACCGCGTGCACGCGCACTGTTTAATGCTAATGCAGTTTCGCATATAAATCATTTGCATTCCACGCCGGTTAAAACAATGGTTGGGCGCGTTAAGAACGCTGCTTGGGAACGTAGCTCGCGTCTGTTCGCGGTGGGTGATTAATTAGACTGTTTCCTCGACATCCGACAGCGATGCATTGAAACGCGCGAGTTCCAATACGGACACCGTCAACGAGAAACCATCGTCGAAGAAGTTGCAGCAGCCGGGGTTGGCCCGGATGCATCCTTCGTTAAATTCCCACGGCGCTGAAACATCTAGAATAATCTTCGAAATCCAAGCTCGCGGAGTTTGGATCCAGGGGGGTGATTTCCAAGAGTCTTCGAGCTAAGCCGACTCGGGGCTGGCCGAGTTTCCCTTAGAGCCTTCCATTAGGGGCGGTGCTTCCGAGGGCCGCTATTAAAAATTACCAGAGCGGTGGAAAACTTTCCCGCGCCGTTTGGCAAGCGGCTTAAAGGCCTGGCGAACTTGTACCGCGAGCGTAAACCGTTCCGCATGCTCGTCACAGCATCTGGAGTCTAGACCAAATTAATATCGACCATCCCTTGCGCGGGGAGGCTTCAACGCGATGAATGCTCGTAAAACCAGTCCCTCCGGAGCTTGCTTTGCTTAACGAAACACGTCTCCGCTGGAGATTTATTAACGTTACTCGCGCAGTCTCTTTTCCTTCTTCTTTTCTGTTTCTCTTTTCGTTTTCGCACCGCCAGGTGAATCCTAAAACGCGTGACTTCAACGGGGGTGGGGAAAACAGGGAGCCTCGCTCGGGCCACGGTGGCCTGTAATTAAAACGCTTAATTGGAAAAAAATCACGGGTCCGCTTGATAATAAGGTCTCGAGGAGTCAGCGAGCCGTATAAACGAGAATTTGTTGTCAGCGTCCACGCGTTCTTATTAATTAAAACCAGATGTCCGAAATTAAAATCGAGGAAAAAGCAGAGGCTAGGAAGAAGCTCGGTATACACGGCTTAAAGGTGGAACCTCGTGTAATCGACAGAAAGCAGGGTTCTTTGGAAATTTTTTGTAAGGAAACTATACATGCGAGCTCTTTCAAACTTCCAAGCTATATTGCTATGTATTTCGAGAGGTGAATAGACAATTTTTTATACCTATAAAAATAACAGTCAAAGGTCCGATGTAGTGGCTTGAAACCCAGAAACCAAATAGTTTTGTATTTTTCATAAAATTACGCTTTGGATGTACCTCGATGCAGAATAATATTATTAACTTTAATTACATAATTAATGTGAAATTCTTTAATGAAAAACGCAGCTATGTCTTCATACACTCATCACTATTTAAATTTTGTACTTCCGAAAGGGAATTGAGGTCCCTCCATAGCGTAATTTGATTAAAAATACAAAACGGAACCTGGAAAAACTTCCGCACCGAGGCTGCCCCGAAACAATTGCGCCATTTGAAATCACAGTGTTATTTTTATTAAATGAAAAAATGTTTGTTCACTTCTCGCAAAACAAAGTAATATAGCCTGAAGGTTTTAAAAAGATTTCATGTATAGTTTCCTCACAAAATATTCGCGCAAAGGAAACTTTGATTTCTGCCGATTACCCCAGACTCCCCTTTAAATGGATGTTGACTAAGTCGTTCGTTAAACGGTAGGTAAACTACTTAAGTAGTTAGGTAGTACGTTTAATCCAACACTCTTTGAGATCGACGCTCCCGACGGCGGCACAAAATTCGTACAACTTCCCGCGATCCACAAGGTTAACCCGTTTCCTCATGCTAATTTCGACTCCAGGATTATGTTAATGACCGCGCGCAGTGAAAGTACAATGCGAGCTCGAAATGCTGGTAAAGGAAAGTGAAACGATGATCCGACGCTCGATTTTCGGAGAGAAAGTCCAACGCAAAGGCAATTTTAACTGGCTTGCCGGAGGGATAGACGAAAAAGTGGCGGCGCGCTTCGAGGCTGCCTGGCGCGACGGAGGAATTCCGCTGTAGCTGAAGGAAAAATGCTACCGTCGAAGAGGCTCGCGTGGCTCGTGCATCTCCGCCCCTTCGCGCTTCTCCCCGCTAATTTTCCAACCCGTTGACTTTCCATTCGGTTCTGACTTCAGCGGCTGACGTATCGTCGGAGGCCCGTAGGCCAGGAGACAGCCGATTCGTTACCTTTCGCGATCGAAACATACGGCTGGGTGACTCGCGCTCGGCACCAGCTGCACGACAAACGCATCCAGGGGCAAACAGTGATTTTTCCAGAAATTCCTGCTTTCGCGACGGCACGACGCTCCCCGTCCTCCCACCGCTGCACTTCCTCCGACTCGAAATTATTTACACACACGCTGAACGTCAATTTCCCCTGTTTTCCCGGGCGCCTCCGTGTAACGAGGACCTGGTGCACCCGTGCAGTTCGTTCCACATCCATTATTCGTTGCCCCGCGTGTAGGTATACCGAGCAACGAAGGGATAAAAAAGGTTAGAAGAGCGGAAAAGAACAGAGTTGATAGGAGGCCCTCGGCTGGCAACCAGTAATGCTAGATCACTTTCACTTCTCGACTCCTGCTTGCGCTTGCTTATCGGAGATCTCGCTCTTCCTCGATACACGCGTACACCTGGCGCATCCAAAATTCCGGGACACTCTGTGCGGAGCAGAGGCAGCGGACGCTAACAATTACAAATTACGATCGATAGAAGACAGCGGGATAGAACGCGCGGTAGTTCCCTCGGACAATGGAGGATGTCCGTTCGAATCCGCTGCTCACGCGAAGGGATGAATAAATAAACAAGCCCCCAGCATGGCTGCAACGGTTTTAAAGTTGCCTGGAAATTAGATTTCCCGGCGCTGGTCCTTTTTGTTTATCTTGCAAGGCACGTACTTCGTAGCAAACAAGAGGCACCGCTTTGCCCCTAGGAACCGAGCAATCACTCAAAATGGCGGGAAAAACGGGCGGAAATGCAAAAACAGAAATTATTCTCGCTTGTTCCCGGTAGCCGATGTGGCGTGCAATCGTTTGCGATTCCATAAACACGGAACGTTCAATATTTACTCGTCCGTCACCGTTCCCGTCGTTCTCTTGCCGAACTGCGTTCACCGATCCGCGACTAAAATGCTTCCCGCGCTTCGATCTTTTATGCTTTGATTAAAGAAGTCTGCTGAGAAGCATACAGAGATCTCTCCGAGGAGGAAAAGTCTCTCGAGCTTTGAAACCTCTTGAGGCGTTTAATCTTGTCGCTTTTTAAGTTTAACGAGGTTGCTAGCAGCTCCAGTGCCTCGGACACTTCGCAGGGGGTGTAGCAATGTGGAGTGGCGACAGTTCTTAAAGCTGAGTCAAAGTCCCCATTTAGAATATAAGAACTGTAGAAGGGTTTAATCCCGTTTTTAAGTAAGTCGTTGAAGAAGTTGAAACTCGTGACTATCGTTCCAAGCAGTTCTTAGATTTGTATCGTCGAGAGGCTCCAGCGCGTTGCAAACGAAATTTCCTCCACCTTGGAATCCCTCGCGTTCTATCGATTCCTCCTGCAAATATTAGACTTACAAGGGAACGGCGTCTTGCGCGTCGAGCCGAACTCCTCGGAGGAAGGTAATCCAGAAGCCAATTCCGGCCGATTTCACGGCTGCTCTGTCACATCCGCTTAGCCTTCGCCGAGCGATACAAACTACCTCCGAGAGAAACACCCTCCCTCTGTCGTGCTTCCATTAAGCTGGCCACGGATCGGAGAACATGCTGGGCAAGAAAAATGATGTCGACGAACCCTGGGGTGCGATGAACCGGCGTCTGGCTCTCCATTGGATCTTCCTCTATCGCTAGATCGTCCCGGTGATCGAGGAGGAATTAACTTCGGTACCGTGCCCCCTTTTTTCTCGTCAAACGGCGCAAGTTCCCTCGGAATTGTGGAACAGATTGCTCTCCAGCCAGGTTTTAATAACGCCGCCCCCGTGGACGGAACGTTGCCAAGCGACTTCTTCCGTCGATCGAGCACTTGACCGAGGATGCAAATGCAATACTGCCTCTCGTAAACCGGATACCAAGACTCCTCGCGGTAAAAATATCTCTTTATTGCCCACCCCCCCCCCCCCCTCGGGTTAACGTAGCCTTGCTACCGATCTGCCGGTGATAGAAATTCAGGGCGGCACTTGTAAAAACGTCAGGGAAACTCTGATTACGCAGGCCCCCGTTAAAACCAAAGCACGTCGTCGCGAAGCACGGAGAAATGAATTGAATAGAGACGGAACAGATTCCGCTTTATGCGCTCCCTTCATCCGCGCCGCTGCTACGTTTTTCCGTATGGATTTCATTCTGCGAATACAGAGACCCTTTAAACTTTTGGCAAATCGGATTACGCTTGCGAAAGACATCGAGGTCGAAATGAAAATGGTTGAAAATTTGGGGCTTTGGAGTTCCCTGCGCTATGCTTTGCGGTTGAATGGAACAGCAATTGGGAGGAATTTGTAATTACTTTCGAAAAAGCTACCGGGTTTTGGTGAAACGCGTGCCGTCGAATCGAATTCGACAATTGCGCGGAGTGGCTACCGCCAGGAACAACGACGGGGGAATCGATCATCCTTAAAACTGGACGCAGCGTGGAGATTATCGATCATCGGATCGACCGTTATCGCCGAGTTATTTCTGGGGCTGTCGCGACGGGGCGGATTCGATGGATTCCGATACGCGCGATACGCCGCGGTTGACAAAGCGGTTCGCGCGATCGCGCGAAAAAACCGAGGCGCGGGATATCGGTATTCCAATTCTGCGTGACCATCGATTCCCACGCGGAAAAATAGCCGGGGCTTAGTCGACTGAACGGTCGCGCGGGAGGGATCGATCTTTCACAGGGATGATAACAAATTCATGCTCGATTCGGGAAAAGTATTTGTCAAATTTCCATACTTTCTTGTTCCATTGCCTACATATCGATAGCAGAAGCGTTACATCCCCAATTACAATTGGGGATGAGGCGGGGTGAGTAGAGGTTAAAAGATCAAATTTTAACAGCCTAAAAAGCAGTAATACCTACGCAAACAAAAAATAAAAAAATGGTAAAATGCCTTCCAAGTGTTCACTTTCCATATTCCACGCAACTCACGCCTACTTTCTCTTTCCCTTTTCAGTCCCACCTTTAACACCCACAATACCTGCCTAACCTTCCTCCTCGAAGTGATCATTGAAGGCTATGACCATTAATAAAGAACAAGAAATTCGGTGCAGCCAAGATTTGCCAAGGGACGCCGTCCGTCACGGGCGTTTCATTGACATTTGAAATTCCATTACGGGACGGGTACACGGGAATCGCGTTCGAGCTCGATTGGAAATGGAACTGGGAGGCCGGAGTGCTCTCCGGAGCGACAACTTCTCGCCCATCCCGTCTGATGATCCAACAGGAACCACAGTTCGCGTGTCCTGCGAGACAAAGGCATGAATAAAGATAAGCAGCCGGTAGTCCTGCCTTCCAGAGACGTCCACCCTTCGTATCCCGGTTTATAGTCGACGCTTTTACGGTTTATCGCTGCTTCCGCTGTTTCCCCCTGACTGGACGCACCTTTTATCGGCCCTCCTGGAAATCAAAGTGAACAGGAGGGCGAAACACTCCTCGACGAAGACGCAACGAGGAAATCGTCGGGACGCTGGGCTGACAGAGGCAAAAGGGAAGCAGAAATGCTCGGGTCGTGCCGGTTCGAGTGGGTCGCGGGTGGGGGATCGATCTGTAAATCGCCGGAAGAGGCCTGGTCACGCGAAACTTTATAAACAAAACGCGGAGAGGGTGTCTTTTAATTTAACTTTAGACGGCTGGAAGGGCAGGGGCTCTCTCCCTGGGACGAGTATACTTTATCGGGCGATGGGGAGGGCTCGTGAAAAGTTGACGAGCCGAGCCACCCGCGATTATTTATACCGGGACGGTAAGAAAGTTGCGGGAGGGGTGAAATATTCATTGGAATAATCAGGAAGAGATATAGCCCCGTTTAGGCGGAGAGAATAATCACTTGACCCGTCGGTGGATTAAATTCGGACTAACGATTTTTCTGTCGCTATTTCTGTGTCCGAACGGGGGACTGCCTTGACAGACAGCGGTGTCGATACCATTTCAGTTAATTGGACACTGTTCCGGGGGATGAAAGTTATTCGTGGCATTAGTCTTTTTACCGAGTACACCGAAAATACGGTGCAAAGAGACGTGCTGAACTTCTGTTTCGCAGCGACAAATTCTCTTTTCTAATAGACGCGACAGCGACCAAGCCAGCTGAACGAGGAATAGCCGGGAATTATTGCAGAATTATTCAAGCTGTCCTTGCCGTGGGCGATTCAACCGACTCCCCTTTAATACCGTCCCTACTTTTTGCTGCTAATGGCGGCGCTCAAGCTCAGAACGAATTTATTGTAACAATCATTGCCTAAGGTACTTGTGCTCCCATAGCACGCGACACCCTACAACGCGATGCAAATGGATTTACCTTCCTTTGGCACTGTTCGGTGTTAATGCTAGGTCTGTTTGACCGAGTATACCCTCAACTCAGCGTCAATTTAACTTTTTCTTTTATCACGACGCTGTATAAATTTGTATTATTCCGACCATTAGGGTAAATCCGGCAGACGCGGCCGGGCGGGGAGTTGGTCGAAACAGTTGATTCTTAGAGAATTAATTGTTCTGAACCTTAACACACTTTTACATATACACAGATGTAGAGTCTAGATATAGCCACTCGACCAACTCTGCAGCCCGACCACGTCTCCCGGATTTACCCTAATTAAAATAAAATAGAATAAAGTGAAACGAGACCGTTAATTGTATATAGTTTTCAAAACCACTCTCGCGATAGTGGTCCACCCAGTTTTTTAATTAAACTGTAACTTTGAGGAAGCGCGAATGATGGATACAAATAGGAAGCGAAGAGTGCATATAGTCGAGCGATACGAATTGCCCCCGTATCGTTGTTTACCAGGCGAACTGACCTGCACCCGCGGAGGCGTTATTTCCGAAATTCGTGCCAGTTCGATCGCGAATTTCCGCGGGCGCATGTTTCCAATCGGATGAAGCGGATGCATTCTGTTTGCGCGTTCTCCCTAATTTCGCGAACAAGAATTAACATCCCGAATGCCAGCGTTTGGTCCATCGATCGCGCAGCCTGTGAAAAGAGCGCTTCGAAACGAGGAGCAAAATGCTTCGCACTCGTCCATCGTGAAATCGAATCCAAGGAAATAAATAATTCGGCACGGAGGCACTAGTTGGCACCGATCGCTTTTTGATCGATCATTGATGGATATTGAAAAGAGGGGGGGGGGGCGGAACCGTCGATAATAAACGCTCGATTAACATCGTAAACGCGTTCGTCGCATCCTCGCGATTACTAAAGCTGAATAGGAAGCATCTGGTACGCGCAGCACGCGCGCAGTCCACTTTTTACGATCCCAACGTGAGCCCGCTGCTCCCGAATGAAATCCCTTTTTACGCTTCCGACGTGGTTCGCGGGGAATCACCGCGGCGATGGGCCTGTCTACCATCGACGATAAGCCCTATAAACCATCCCGGTCGAGGGAATATTCCCGCCGATGACCCTTGAACCGAGCCGAACTAGCCTTTAAACCTGGCTCGAGTCATCTATCGCGATCTACGTACTTCCCATACACTCTCACGAGTCTTCATCCGCGAAGTGTTTTACAGAGAAAGACAAATTTATTTGGAAATCGAGAGTGGTCCCCAGAGTTTTCTCTTATTCGATTTATCTTCGTGTCCCACTGCTACGTGCCTCGTTCTCCTTTAACTTCGTCACTTTTCCGGTACCTTCCACCCCTTCCCCAAGGTCTGGCATCAACTTTCTTACCCCCGGCACCCCCTAGTTTTCTTATTTCTCTCCATTCTTGTCCCTATTACCTTCCCCTTCGACTCCCATCTTCCCTACCCCTCCGTCGCTCCTTACCCCCTCTAACCAGCCGTAACTCCGTGCCCCATCCCCTCTGCCATCTTTGCTTTCAGCCTTTCTGACCCTCCCTAAGGGATGCCGTACGTGTTATCGATCCCCGCGTAGTTGTCTTCCATCGCATAAGCCGGCGGCAGCCGTGACAATCTCCTCGGGCGTGATCCAGCGAGAGTCGAGCACTCGCCCGCAACTTCGGACATCCATTCTCCCTGCCCCCTCGAGTTCGAATGACGACGAGGCGCGGGACAACTTCCGCCGCAACTGTCGCGAGTCATTCTGCCTCGCGTCCCCGAAACTTCCGGCAAGTCGATTGAATTTACAACGGCCCCGCGCGAGGAACCATGTCGAGGAAGGGGAGGGGAGAGAGAGAGGCTAGCCAGGGAAACAGGGAGGAGATGGCGGGCGTATAAGTCAACGTGGACGACGGTACGCGACCCTCCCGACAGTTTACACGACCCTTCGCATTGAAATCGCGGTTCGAGGCAACGGGATACAGAACGGAGGAGGGGTTTAGATAGAACTGTATTGTTGGAGCGGATAAAGAATGTCGAAAGCACTGGAGCTCGGTCAGCTTAGTTTTCGGACCCCGGTAGATTTAAGGTCTCGAACTGACCCCCAGGGGAACAAGCTCTATAGGTAACCTCGATGTGCATGCCACAACGGAGCACGTAAGAATCTCGCAGAATCCCTTCTCCCCTGCCCTTGGCTCGGACAAAGCTCGCCATTGCTCGGTACACCTACGCGCCACTCGAATTGGTCCCAAACACACCCCTATATCTGCGCGAGCTGCTGAAGCAGCCTTGTAAACGCCAGGCAAACGATCCCGCCCAGCCAGCTGTTCCCAGCTGCCTCTTCGATTCAACCGCGCTACTACGTTCCCATTTATTCCTGCAAACCGCTCTTAATCTCCTGGAACCTCGAACCACCCTTCCGCCTTCGCGATCGTTCGTTGGGCAGCGAGTCGCTGGACCGTGATTCGTTGATAAGAGATGGCAGATGATTCGTGGCGGATCTGTTTGCACGTGAAAATTCGGAAAACGAGGGCACAGCGGCTGCCAGCCACGCGAAACGGTGCGCCGAGAATTCAATGAATCAGGCGTAACTTATGAACGAACAACGACGGGACAAGCTCGTAAACGGTAATTCCCCGGAGCGGCGAGGCGTGCGTATAATATACGGCGAAGCGTATTGCAGCCGCGCGCATTCGTAAATTCCCTCGCAGTGTCTACAAATATTAATCACAGCCGGCTAGCGCCGGGTCGCCTGTTCCCACCCGGACAGAGAGAGGGGTACATTTCAATCCCACGTTCAAGGGAGAGGACCGCGCAGCGTAAAATTATTTGTCCGTGTTCACCAGGGCTGGGCGTGTAAATAAACGTTGCAGCAGGAGAACTCGCGGACTCTTTGACGAGCCGTGTTACTTACCGAGCGACGTCGTGGAAAAATGTGTCATCAGGATTTGAAGCTTTATCCGTGGCCTTTGCTCGCAGCAGTCGATGTCTCCCAGGTTCATTCTGAGCTTCACGGGGCAGCCCGCGAGCGGATTCCGGGTCTGAAAGGAAAGAAGGGGTTTTGTATTCGAACAGCTGGGAATACGCGTTAAACGGGCATCGAGAAACTAAAACGGAACTGCCGGCGCCTGTATATGTTTGCAAGTGTCCGTGCATTATCGGCGTATCGATTTTAAGCACCGGCGAGCGGCTTCGATAAAAATATCGGGAATTCAGGCTGAAGCAAGGGACTGGAAAAACCGAAAATAGGCAGCGGATGGCCGTAGAACGACGCCGTTGCAACCGGCGCCCGTTCACTATCCGCGCTCACACCCTCGGCGACCAGAAGCTCGAAAGCTATGCACACGTTGCCCTCTATTAAATCGCACCGAGCCCCGTCCTCCCGCCTCGGCCACGCTCGAAATAGCGCTAATCGTTATGGCTGCTCTTGCGAATTCGTTGGTTCGCTGGCAAAGCTCGCTGACTCTAGACTTCCATTCTTGGGATCATTGAGGATTAAAGCAGCTGCTGTCTAAGTTCTTTGGAATAGATTAATAGTGATCAATATGGGGAGAAACTTGTGTAAATTCCAGTAGCTCTCAGTTATTACACAATTTGTTGTAATACGGTACAGCGTCAATTATGCAAACTACTTGGGACTGAAGTGGTTCGGGAAATTCATGTATTTATCCAGTTTGTAACTATAGGAATTACAACTAAAATTAGTTATTAAATACAAGAGTGCTACTGCTGTAATTTCAAATATGATGTTATATTGCGCAAAATATATGTGCAAAATTCGTAGTTATTATATACTTGCAAGAAATGGTGGGGATAACGATGATGCAACCCTGATTCGGATAATCGAGGTTCGAATAATTGACGCTTTACTGTGGATTGAACTTTTAAATTCGCCTTTACTGAAAATTAAGAAATATGGGCTTGGTCAGTTTCTAACAAATGGGGCATGTTTTCTGCTGAAAAGGAAGAGGGTGATTCTCCGTATAAAACCGAATCGAAGATGTAGGAAACCTTTTGGAGGAAATTCATTTGGTCGCCGCTGGTTACCCTGCTTGGCTGGCGCGTCTGACCTGTGTCGGCTCTTTCTACTTGCGCGGTAGGGTTTCTGTATCGACAGTGGTGTTTCCGAAATATAGCCAGCAGGATATATCTGTGGTTATAAGGAAAAACGACCCATGTCACAATTTATAAAAATTGAAGTTTATGCATTAATTTAACTGTAGAATATTGGATGCATGTTTTTATCAGAAAGAAATCATTGAAACGAATTTTATACGTTGAAAAAATAATGCAATTTAACTGAATTTCAATGTTCACTTAAAATTTGGAAAATACGATGTATTTCCTTTGTGATTGCTTTTTATTTTCTATTTTTATTTATCTGCATATACTGTAACGTATTTCGTGTGAAATAAAATGAACAAAACTATATTTCATATTTTTATTTTACTAGAAACAGCACACTATGAAATACCAGTGATACATAAATGTGTAACTTGTATTTTACAAAAAACACCGCAAAGCACAGAAGAAAACGAAAGAAGACAAAAAAGAAAATAAAAGAAGGAAAAGTAATCATTTCATTTCAAGCAGAACAACACAAGTCCAGTGGACTTGTGTCGCACTGCCTAAAGTGTATGTAAATTATTACTGTTTTGTTTATTATTATTTACGTTAATTATAAGAATATTGAATATTGTACAAAGTGAAGGAAATATACATTTATATGGTAAGAAGAAAACAAGGAAACATTGCTAATAAGAAGAATTGGTGTTTAGAATTTTCAACGACAATATCTCGAATGTGCAAACATGTGATATGGGTCGTTTTTCCTTACAACCACAGAATATTTGTTTAACGAATGGATAACGAAATGAATAACGTAATTTTGCTAACAGAGAGAAATTAACTGCGAAATAGCTTCCATCCCCAGGAATTCATAACGAAACGCGAAGAACGGAACGACCCCGCCTGGAAACGGCAGAATTGCGCGCATACCTAATTACTCCACGCGTGATTCGCGGACGTGCAAGGTATTCCGTGGGAGCGGATCCTCAGAAATGTCGGGCAGAGTTCGAAGCCTGATGTTTGGGAAAATTTTTGCCTCGGCTCTCGTGTCCCACCTGACGAATCATTCCGAAGTTTTAATTAGAGAATCTGTCGTCTAAACTAAGCCGGCCTGTTCGGTGTCCAGAGATTGCCGTATCAGGGCTGCATGCATAATGCGAGTTCGCGAGCGCAATTATTTCGAGGGATAATATAACCCGCGCCGGGATTACTTGTAAATTTCGGGAACGCGGATTCGGGCAAGGATAAGCCGGCCACGAAATTCTAATATAAATTCCGTGGTCAAGACTACGTGATACTATTGCCCCGGGTCGCCCCGGGGTACCGAATTCGATTCCTTCTGGCCACGAACGCCTCGCCACACTTTAGAAACCTACGCGAGAACTTCGCTCATCTCTCTCAACGCTCCTAACAAAAGTTTGAAAGAAGCTTCAGAGCTTCGAAGCTACTGTCACACCTTCTTAGGTATAATTAGAAATTGATCTCACGGGATTCACTGCACCCTCGCGCCATTCTGCAGTTACCGTTTTCGTATTTTTCAATCTTTTAACTATTCAGTGATAACTGTACTAATAGCTTTTTTCCTAGAAATGTAAATTTCGATACAATGCTGATTGAAAAGATAGTTGTGGAGAAAGGCGACTTTCCGGTTAAAATCCAGCAAGTTTTTAAATGCTAATATTAAGGTTGGCAAATTTACAAAAATATTGGCAAAGAAAAGAAAAATTCAGACCCCGACGAAGGGTTAAAGATTAAAAGGAAGGGCCGGTGCGAAAAGTAGACCGACCAGTTGTTACGATTTTCATAGAAATCGCGAGAGGCGTGTGTATCCGCGTTCACTCGAGGCGCATGCATAATGCATGGCCAGTGCATATGCAGGTTTATCTATCTGCAGGCACGGCTCTGGTCAATGGCTGACAATGGTCGATACACCAATCCCGCATGCAGTTGGCCCAACTCAAACTTCGCCTGCTCATCGGTATCTAGAAGCGTCACGCTGTTTACAGGCTATTAAACCCCGTTCGACTCTAACCCCCAAGAAATACCATACCATGAACATGGAGGGGGGTCGTGGGAATATCAAGGGAAATAGCGATTAGAGGATTTCCTTTTCAAACTACGATTAGATATTACGATATGTAATTGCGATTGAATTGCAAGCAGGTGCAACGTTCTCGTCGACGCGGAACGTACGGACCTGCGTGCCACGATGAAATTCCGCGTGGGCTAGCTACATAGCACCTACCCGTTGCGTTGCCAGTCCATTTCCACACGTTCGCGCTGACAATAGCCCGATTATACAGCCTGTTACTTGCCGCCGCGGATTAATGCAGCGGCCACTCGACGCGCCCCGCCGTGCGTCGCGTACACACCTGCGCGGCAGATATTTAAGTGGCCCTGTCAGCCCAACGTCGAGAATACACCGTGGACTAATCAATTCGAGGATACCGCGAGCTCCCTGCCACCCGCTGCGCCTCCGCACTGATCGCCTCAACGATTGATAACGGGGAGCGTCGCGAAACCAACTTCCTCGATCTTTCACTCCAGACACGCGTCGCAACCAGCTGACTTGTGCTCCGCTCGCAACATAAATGAGATGCTCCGTGCAGGCACTCGGGAAGCTGCTTAATACACTTTTAATCCGACGTCGGATCGGTGAAAAAATGAAAGCAGCATGAATTTCTAACGCAAAGGAGATCGGGGAAGTTGCTAAGCTTTACGCTTCGATGCTCTTGCGTTCCCCCGGGTACGAAGGGAATATTCCCCAGGCGCACTATTCTTATTACGTTCCGCGATTTTTAATCAAATCGAAGTCGCGACAACTGTGGGGGAACTAGAGGGACGGGAAAGCTGATATAGAGGGAAATGTGTGTACGCGTGCAGCGAATAGTTGCCGGGCGTCGTGTTGATTCGAAAAGAACTTCTGCGACGAAAGGACAGATGCATAATTCAGTTTTGTGCGGATGGATCGAAAGGGGACGCGGAGTTCGCGGCAGCCACCTCGATATCTAGTTACCTGCTGCTTTGCCAGACGGATGGCAAAGTATGCTTGTTATAACTTGGAGTCCGCTAGACGGGGCCGAGTGGGCGGAAGACAGGGGAGCCTCTGCGAAATATTAAGTGCCCTGGAAAGTTCCTGCTGTTTTCGTAGCTTTGAAACGGCCGAGAGTTTTAATATCGTTTCAATCCAGTAGTCACCGTTGCGTTCGATAACCTCACAGCGCCATGCCAGCTCGTATATTCCGGTTTTAAAAATATTTATTACTTTTGCTGGAAAATACCGGCGCAGTATTTTTTTCAGCGGCATTCTACCAAATACCGAATGTTTTTCGATGCTGTGCCGTTGGATTCGATCTCCCTGCTAAAAGTCATTTTCGGGAAAAGTATTTGTAAGCATTACGAAGTTAGATAATTTTTATACGCAGTGAAGTTATTGTAAAAGTATCGGTAATATTTGAAAATTTCATAGGTATATCTCCTTTGCAGTTACTTACACTATTACAATCGGAATTGTGTAATAAATTAATCAATGAAATTGATTTTGGGTACAGCCTTCTCAGGTCTTTTTGCGTAAAATGGACAGATATAGAAAAAATGGTTCGTTCTTTATTTAATACTTGCATAATATTTAGAAAGAATATAGAATATTGAAGAATATAGTCATAAAAATTCGTGGATCGTGTCATGTTTCAACATCGATTCACAAAATTTACCATAGCTCTGTGAATTTTAAAGATCCGGTAATGAAATTTAGAGGACCATAGAAAAGAATGATGAATCTAATTATACATTTTATGCAAAAAGGACCTGAGTGTCCCAAAGCCATTCTTGCATACAACGGTACAATTCATCCAGCACTTTGCAATATAGAATTATTTCTCAAGGAAGGTCGTATTCTAAAAAAATCAGAATACCAAATAAACCAAAAAACAGATAAAGATTTCAAAAAACACAATAAGATCGTGATGTAAAAAGTACAACTCGCGAATAAGCATGTTAGAAAATATGGGGCGGACAACGAAAGGTTAAAAGCTGCCCCCTGATCGTTCCGCGAATAAAATCGTGGACTGTTTTCCGACGATCTTCAAGGTCCTCCCGTTTTGGGGTAGCGACGCTAAGAAGATGGTTTAATTAAGACCCCGGATCAGTGGATTCATCAGCGCGGATGAAGCTGCTTGTCCGTTGAAACTCGGATAATTAAAATTCCTTAATTAACGCGCGAATCGCGTTCGCCTCATTCCCGGGCGATTTCCCCGAAGATTGTCGTGATAAATTTCGGAAAAAGAGCAGAGAATGCACGGGAGGAGAAGGATGTCGAGGGGATTCGAAGAAGCGGCGGGTTTCGCGCCCGAACGGGTAAACTTCCGCGGCGATCGATGCGGCCGAGGGAACAATTAATATTATTACCCAGGAGAAAGCTTCCGATCAAAGTTCTATCGGGACCTCATTACATCGAGATGGCGCAATGAAAATTGAATTGCTCGACCGGCGGCCAACCGAACGGCTGCCTCCCTCGAGCCCGTGGATGTTCCTATATAAACTTTATTGTTTTAATATACGCTATCCCCGCGGCTCTGGCCCCGCCAATTCGAATCTATAAACAGGGTGTCCCGCAAGTAAGTGCTTCAACTTTGACGGCTCGTTACGTTGCCCCCCCCCCCCCCAGCGCGAACGTGATCTGGCAATCATTTGCCACTGAATTCTAAACGCTTCCAATTTGAATTCTACCCACGCTAAAATCTCCACGCCGTATTATTATTCGACGAGTGAAAATTGCGTCGCAAGCTGTAACGTAGATGTCAACGGGTCGAACGATCGATCGGCCTACGAGTACCTATCGCGTTCTTATCCGCGATCGTGCCACGCAGCTGGCACCCTCGTAAAAATCCAATTGCCCGCACGGGCCACGGTTTTAGTGGGGCCTTGGCGCGTAAAACTCCGTAAGACTCGGAGCACAACCACTCGCGTATACAGGGTGTGCCAGAGCGCAGTAACTTGAGGAATAATTCCTACCTCCCTTGAGAAAATTCGGCGGTGATATACCGAGAAGTACGAACGAGGTATATTGTACTCGAAACTCTCCAGTATACAAGTTCCAAGGTACTGCGCGAACGTGCGCTAATTTCACAGTCTGATTACCATCGAACTACTCGCGGCATACCAGGGGACAGTTCTGTGGAGGATGGAACGTCATGAACAGACACCAATGTCTGCAGAGACGCCACGCAGGCTAGCAACTGTAGCAGGGCGACCGCAATAATGATCCCCCGGCGAAATGGCCCCGAAATGTTGGTCCAGGGCTCGCGAGACTATCCGCAGAGCGTGGCACGTGCGAATTACCATGCAACGGCGAAAATTTGCGAGAAAAAAAAAGACTCCTATTAATATCGATGAATAATAAATGGTAACCGTACGGCAGACTAAACTCCCCTGGATGGCTGGTTATACCGTAAAAACGAAATCCGATTTCAATGGAATCCATTTACTGGAGCCGGGCTTTGACGATAGTCTGTCTGGATTATTACCATCGGTGCATTAGTCCCGATCACTTTGCCACCGCGAATATAATCCAGCGGTTGTTTAATACGCGTAAACTAGAACGCTCTGATTCTAAATATTATTGCTTCTGCGAGTAGACGGGGATTTTAGGTTATAACAGGATTGGATTTCAATGCGAAAGCTTGCTCCGAGGTGTACACGAGGGGTAGAAATGTACAATTTCACCCTGCGTGCAACGATTCATATATTCGATATTCGAATAAATTTGTATTTCGGATAACGCGCAAGTCTGCCTGGTGCGATCCACCGGGATATTTTATAAACAGCGTGGGTCGAATTAGCCCCCGGAAATCGGGAGCGGTGTGGCGTTCACTGTGGAACAGGGTGATAGGGGAAAAAGGAGCAGCCAAGAGGTTAACTTCCCTGCGAACGATACTCGTAAGTTGTTGTTAATGGAAGGCCCATGCGTCACCCGAGAGATCGATATTACTCTAACGCGGGAAGAGCATAATGTACTTGCCGAAGCCCATTGAAACTTCGTTAGGTATTTCAGCCTGTTTACCCGCTTATTTATTCGCCGTTCGTGCTCGCCATCAGCCGGCAACGAGGCTTCGGGCTCGGCAAATTAACGAACTCCGAGCCGGTCGTCCCGTCGACACGTCGGCTATTCCCCTCAAAGGGTTACAAAAACCGTGGCACGGAGCCTTTTTCTGATCGAATCGAGGCAGCCGATGTGCACGCCTGAAGGAACTCCTCCGGGAGTCCTCCGTGGAAGGGGGAAGGATGTCTGAAAAGTGGGTCGAAAGTACATGGGAGGTCTAAAAGCAAATCTCATCGCGAATGCAAGGAAGGGTGTATCGAGCGCCCAGGACCCGAGATAATTTTCACGCGGCAAGTTCAGGGTGGAAGCCTCGCTTCAATTAGAGCCGGCACTCTACGCGAGCATGGAACCGTTTAACTTTCTCGTTCCTAAGCGATCCGGATACCCACTCGTCGAACGAACTTGGGAATCATCGTGCCTGAAATTATTCGCGGAGTCAAGAGGCCATGGGGAAACGAAGCCGAAGAGCATACTCCCAGTGCAAACAAGGGATCTTCTTGTCGAGGAGATCACGTCGCCGCGTTCGTCGGACGCGAGCGTCTCCCATATAAATAATTAGATATTAACTCTGTTTCGTGCATAAACTGGTGAGGAATTATGCTTCCGGAGAAATGGCGAGCGACGTATCGCCGAAAGCCAGGTTCGTACAATCTTCCGAGCCCCCGCCACTCCGCGCGACCAACGAAATTAACAGCAGTCATATCGTAGAAGTCCCAGCTTTTCGAACACCGTCTGCCTCTGTTCCCTCGACGCGCGAGTCGTGGAAACGAAGAGAACGGATTCCAGCCGGAAGACCTACCGGCGGAAATTGCTTCCTCGTCGCAACAGCAGGGAACCGGCTATAAACCGGCGCCACGAGGCACGAATTTGTCCGACAATGCTCTTCAATTTCGACGAATGAAAGCAGGGGGAAAGAGGGTGCGTAATTTGCTCCTCTATCGCTCTTGGAATCAACCAACGACTGCACAATCAACGAGGAAGACTAATTTCTCCTGATATCCTCTCTCCTATCTTCCCGGATTAACCTCTGAATCAACCTGCTGAACAGCCAGAACGGATATATAAGCTGTCTATTTAGGACTCTTCAAAGAAAATATATTTTCCACCTCCAAGTTTAGAAGCCGTTCTCACAGCTTCGACGTGAACCATTGCGGATAAAAAAAATAGGTACAGAGTCTCGTGAAAATTGTCGGGTTCCAACGAAGGATCAACGATTATTCGTTAATAACGGATATTCTGGGCCTCGATATTTTTACCTGAACGGTGCAACGATGTCGGTGGACTTGGGCTATCGATACCACTCGCCGCGACGACCATCCTGCTGAAGTAAGGAGAAAGAGAGAGGCTGAAAAGTTGATCAGGACTTTTACTTTCACCGAGAGGCAAACAGAGGTGCCGAGAACTTGTTGAAACTACGTTACGCGGGGCCGGCAGCCGTCGCTGATAACATCTGCGAGCGACAGTGCTCTCGATATCGCTGGGACCTTCTCCGGAGGAGACTCAGCCCGAGAAGACTTTCAAGTTACCGTGACAGATAAGAAAGGATCGAGTGAATGCCCCGTGTCCCCGAGGACGAGGCGGAGGATTAGATTTTTCGGGCTGCGTGAGACGAGACAGAGCTTCCTCCTGAAACGTGCTATCTGTAATTTCCCTGACAATTTAGAATCCACGTGTGAACGGATTGGTGGAGCTCTGGCAGGTCTGAGGGGAGACAGTGGAAGACTGGGAATGTCCTGGAACTACGATCGCGGACTTCGCATTGATTAGTTTTACGCAGCAATTGAGAATGAGGAAAAGAAATCGGTGCACGCAACGGGTGAACGGTGGACGCAGGTTGCGCCAGCTCCGCGTATGACCTGAGGTGCACCTTGCAGGTAGGAGACGTTGGCATATCGACCAATGCCCTGCTCGCGCTGACCTCCATCTTGCCCTCGGTGTCCATGGTAATTTATTTAAAGTATTTTCGACCGAAATATCCACGTCGCTGACCGAGCAGCGATTCGACACCGCCGCAGAGTTCAGCGTTCCCAACAGCGCAATTATTCCTTAATTTCCCTGGCTCTATATCTCAGCTACCATCCATCGATTCCCCCCCGTTGTTATAAATAAACATCCCCGAGCTCGGCGAACGAGTATCGTTTTAATCAATCAATATTGGATACTCAGGATTCCGCGAAAGGTCCGCGAAATAGATGATCGACGCAATGGAAAATAATATTCAACCAGCGAATTGGTTCGGCTCGCGATTCTTTTTATATCCCGGTGAGCCGCGCTACTAATTTGCGGTAAACGTGCCGGTTAATGAATATTTCACTCGCGTCCACGATGCCGCGCACGCGAAATCTGCCGAACGACCGATGGATCCATGGAAACGCTTCGATCGCATCCCAAACATGGCAATCTATAATTATTTTATATATATAAAGGAAGAACTGACCGACCGACTAACCTGAGAACGTGAAATTTGAAAGGTGGTGAAAAGGTGTAAAATGTATTTTCTGGGACTCCTTAATATCAACTTGATTTTTACTTACAAACCTTACCGACACAAATGCTTAAAAAACAATTTCAAGATTTTCCCTAATCAACCCCTAAGAGGGTGAACCGTGCTCGCAATCTCTTTTTCCCAATTCGATATCGATACTTTTACCCTAACAACACAAATTCTTAAGAAACAATTTCGATTTGCTAATATTTCATATTAAAGAGAAAAGCAGAGCCAAGAGGCTACTATTCGCCGAGTCCTGTTCGCGATGCGCGATTACACCGACTTCCGTAGACAACGGGACGAAAACGATAACAAGGGCGTTGCGTATCGATTTACGAAGCTTCGACAAGTCGCGCGGGAAACAAAGCAAGCAAAAGATACGCGACTACGAGCACTTGGGGAACAAAGCGCGGAGCGATCAAAAGCTACGTCTATCAGGCGTCGAATCTATCCTCGCGCCCTGCAGCGAGTCTTCGACCTGTTAACTGGGTCGTCTGGCGATCAAAACCACCCCTATGTGCGTCTGAAAACGAGCACAAACAAAGCCAGCCGTTCTGCCAATAGCGAATGCTATTTTCCCCGGTAAATTCTCGCGCAAACTTCCTCGAATCAACACTCCCCGACTTATTATCAAAGGTAGCCTGGTTTTGGAAGACAGGTCTTTGGGAAGATCGTGGATGCATATCAGCGTCGCGACGGGACGGCAAATCGGTTTTCAACGGCGTCGATCGAATCGCTTTCTTTCCCCGTGGCTGCAACCCCTGCTCGACGGTAGCCAGCTTATGTAATTAGATTCTAGCGGGATAAGGGGTTGAGCTGCAGGGGAGCCAACCCCAGCTGCCTGCCCTAACGGCTGGTGGTCGGCGCAATCGCTTCACCGATGTTATAGTAACGGTGCACCATAGCCGTGACAAACGAGCCCGTTAATGCTCTAATTAGCGCGGACATGCGCCCCTGCATCACTCGAATCCCTCGAAATCTCGGAGTAGAGTTCAGGGTGGAACAAATGAACGGAACTACCTGCTGCATCGAATCTCCATTTATACATGACAAATTCAGGGCCGGGGGTCTGACTTGGAACTCGGCGGCGAGAACTGCAGGGCAGGCGACCAAGGGAAGTCGGAGGGAATCCCGAGGAGAACTGACCTCGGCGTGGCGCGCTAGCGAATGGGGGATGATATTTAAGGATTCGACGAAGGAACGGGGTTTTAAATAAATTACGAGGCAGCGGGGGCTGCCCGGCGTGTCAAGCGAACGGGAACGAGCCGGTGAATTTGAAAATTCAATTACCAGGCACGATTAATCGAGATAATGCCGCGCTATGGTCGTTGGACGTAGACCGAGACTGAATAGCGCTCTCGAAAATGGATCTGTTAACGGTTACGCACGGGCTGAAACAGTATTTCATTAAAACCACGGGCAGAAAAGTTAATTGGATGCGCCATTTGTGCTCCGGGCAGTCATCGTCGTCCGTTTTCCAAGATTTCCGCGAATTACACCGCGGCGTTATCGGATCGCGCGTTAATGATGGTCGAATGCCCGACGCTCGGTGGAAATGAATATTTTAGAGAGCCTTTCGAGAATCTTGGGGCATAATTCTGCTCGGGGAGTCTTCGGAAAGGCGTCAAAGGGAATTCAGCGTAAAAGCTCTCAGAGCCTGACCCCTTGTCGCCATTCTATTTTACTTTAAGGAGACTAAGTAGGCAGTCATTTTCCGGGATGGAAACACTTTTCTTTTAATGTATTTGTAAAAAAATGAAAGCAGATCCAGATTTATCCTCTTAACCAATGTTTATTATTAACCATAGAGATTGAAGAAAAGTTTGTATGAAATATGCATGTGCTTTAAAAATGACGATGCTGACTGGTAGACATTTTAAAGTTCCTCTGTGGTTTTACTGTAATATTGTTCGTGAAAAGTAGCGTAATCTAATTTCAAGGTGTGATCGTTGTTTGTTACATCTGTACACTCCAAGTCATTTTAGAAGGAACTGATTTCCCGCATGTAGAATGAGCTCATTGGCTCCGAGGGAGCGTTTGTTTGGGGTATAGCCAATAGTAGCTTGTTTCACAGATCTGAATTTGTCTGTTGTAAGTTCCTTCTGAAATGACTTGAAGTATAATTTCCCACGCAACTAATAAAAACTAAAATTAAAACAGATTTATTAAACTGGTGGCCGAAGAACGGCGATTATTTCAAGAAAAATTCGGTCGTGTTTGTGAGTTATTAAAAATCCGCGAGTTTTTAATTTTTTGATGAAAATCTTGAATTTTTACGGACCATATCATAGGTTACGCGGGAAATGGCAAATGTTTTATACATCCTGCAATTTTTTTCTACTCCATTTGAACCTCCGTTCATTCGCAACTAGGGGAAAACCAAGAGAAAAAAGATTCGAGAAAAACGCGTTCAAAGTTTCTGTGCAAAGGCGATGCTTTTGGTTTTCGTTTGACATTTTTAACTGCCAACCCAACAATTTTGCGAATTTTATTATAAACCAAGCGGCAGTTTATTCAGAAAATGTAGCATTTTCGGAAAAAGCAATAAAAATCAATTTTGTCGACTGGCTAATCTCCTTAAGGGGACCCCTCGGTTACAATTTTGCAGAAAATCGATTTTTCTTATACATACATATTTTCGTAGTATAACATCCAGAGCATACCCCGGAAAATGTTTCACAGCAAAATTCGCAACGGTATTTTTTTCGTATCCCTTCGATTTTACATGAGACTTTTCTATCGGGACACCATAATTTCAGCAACAACTAAATGAAATTTGTCTAACTTCATGAAACTAACGACAAAATAATTAAAAAATAATAAAACAATGAAATAATCGTCTCGTGAGATTAAAGCCTCACGCGAGACACGATATCTATCTCTCGTCGTGGATTTGCACCTTAACGAGTGTATCGATAAATGCGAAAGACATTTTTTATAGAACACTCTATAACCTCTTCTTATAAAAAATTCACAAGACTCAGCCATTTCTCAAGCGTTTCGCCCGGAGGGTCCCCCTAAATCAACCTCGCTCTTTCATCCAGCCCGAGTGTCCAAAAACACCCCCGACACCTATTCACCAAGTACACACACCTGCTATGAAAATTCAATTAATCTTCCAGTATCGCCAGCTAAAGCAATCACGTAACAGTCGCCCCTCTATAGGTTTCATTCTCCACCGTTGCCAGCCGAGAATTATCTATCATGTTTAAACCCAACCTTATCCCCACGAGAATTACGCTCCCTATGATATATCTGCGCGACGACCACCCCACGAGGCTTTCTTTCGCGTCACGTCGAGGCCCGCAGCTGGCCGAAAAAAACGGCCGGAGCCGTGACACGCTCGACGTGCCTCGGCTGTCCGTGGATTCCCGAATTTTCTCGCAAAACCAACCCCGGTGTCCCCGATCCCACGAAACGCCCCTATCGCTCGCGTTCGCCCACCCCTTTGATTTCCGCCGCGACGATGCCCCCATCCAGGCGAAAAAACGCTCGCGATACCGCTGCTTCCGACCGCCGTTCGATAACCGCCGATCGAATTCGCGGCTATCGCTTCACCAGCCGTTCATCGAGCGGACGCGTCGGTTTTTGCGTTGACAAAGGCACGCGGGACCATTGTGACCGGGAGACAATGGATGCACGGGCTCTGAGAGACGCCGCTATCTTATCGCGATAAGAAGGGACGGCGCTGAGAGGCGATAAGTTGGCCAAGGAACATCGAGAGGAAACACGAGCGGGGAAACTGAACGCTTGGCCATTTTGTACCGTCGTTGAATTATACGGCTATTCATCGACACCCCTGTCACGGATCCTTGGATTCTTCGTGTCCGAGCCGGGAATAACAGAATAGCTTCGATTTCGCGTTTAGAGATATTCGTTACGACCCGGCCTGTCAGGAAGCAGGATATATTATTCAAACGGAGTGGACGGGGAGCTTGGACGCACGGTGGAATGGAATTTTGTAGCCTGTATTTCTAGCTCCCTCGACTGTGGACCAATCGTAATGGATTTACAATCAGAAAACTTGTATATCGGGCCAGCTGTTCCAGGAGAGGTGGGGATCCGCTCGAAACCGTAGTCCAAAGGCGTTTGATTGCATTTCCCATCCGCCGCGAAACGGATCCAGCCGCTTAATCCGTGAAATCGGGCCGGGTTAACGAGATACCGGCGAGTCGCTTCACCGTTCGCACGAACACACCGACAAGAACTTGGTGGAAATTGATTCCCAGAGCAGGGCTCCAGGCCAACAGGTGCGATTATCGCTCGACGAGCCCGTAATTTCCTCTAACTCGCGAAACTTTCCAATATCAACGTGCCAAAAACCGCTCGTGACGAGGGCTCCGCCACCCCTCGAGAAACCGCCACCCTTTCCTCCCTCGCGTACAATTCTTTCGCGGATAATCGGCCATAAACTATTCCGTGCTCGTGAAACTCCACGAGGCTTTATTCACCCCTCCAATTCGGCATTCGCCGTAACGGCTACAATTCCAGGGTAAGTCGGATCCCTGGGACGTTCGCTCTAACGACAATTCGAATCGGACGTGCACGACGTAGCCCACGTTTTTCGCAACTTTTCGCCACTCCTCGCTCGTTAAATCGGATATAAGCGTTGGGAAACGAGGGAAGTTCTTAAGTAACTGTAGCCAGAGGAGGCGTTAAATGTATCGTTAACGGTGGAGGTCCAGGGAACTCGAGTCCTCATCGAGTTCCACTAAGTTCAGCGACTTCCTTTCCGCTCGCTTCTCCAATGAAAAGAACCAAGACGAGCCACCGTCGACGTTTCGTTCGAATAGGACGATTAATTGCGCTTCGGTTCTAATGCATGCTGATTTCACCGACCCCTCACACTTTCAGACGCCCCCCGGGAACAATTAATCGGTATCGCGACAGGAGCCACCCTCCATGCAGCGCTTAACGCCTCGATTCCATCGGCAGAACGGATACAGAGTTCGCCGAGGTGCTCTTTCGGATTATTCGCTCAAAAGGGAGGGTCTGGAGTCTTGGAAATTCAGCTCGGAAGATCAATTAGTCCCTCGGGACCGGGGGAAGACGGAATCGTATATCTCCAGCACTGCCATCTCCTTTTGAATTTCTTCCAGTGGAATTTCAGAGCACCCACCCACCCATCCCCGAAACGGTGGCCATCGCGGAAACTTATCTTCGTTGAAGGAATTCTGTCCCCGAGATCGCCTGGCCGGAATCACCGCTTGTCGTATCACGAAGCATCGCTGAAATCACGTCCACACGATGGGCTGAACGATAATTCATACAGATTCACCCACTTCGCGGTTTCCACCCTCACGTGCGCCTCCCAGGACGCCCGTGACACCGCGCAGAAACCGTTTATACGTCTCCGTCTCGGGACGAGGCGATCGTTTACTTCTGATTGGGCCGGAGACGAATGTGCCCGTGTGTCTTCGAGGTAAATGGGGCACACGGATACAGGGGAGGATCGAACAAAGGGATCCTTGCACCTTATCGAACAAAGGAATAAGAGCAAAGAGCGGCCAAATTGGTATTTATGGGACAACCTTTTTCTCCTTATCGCCCCGAGAAATCTTACGCCCTACACGGAGGACATCCCCATGGGCGCGGAATTTCAATTCTTCGTAATGGAGATTCTGTGGATGTTATTCCAGCAGAGAGCAACCCGTGCTATTCTATTTAATACGGAGACGTAGCTGTTTCAATAGGGGATGCTACCGATGAGCCTCCATTTAACCTCGCCAAATTTCGAGAAAAGAAACTCGCGAGCTTGCCTCGGGACGATTAACGTTACCCACGGTTCAATTTTTCCTACCATTCCAGAGAAGAGCATTTAATGGCACTCGAAATACCCACCGGCCCGCCCTCGCGTTTTAAGGCGATCGTATATTTCCCCCGACCATCTCGCTGAGGAAAAACCTCGCCGGCTCGTGGGTGCATCGATTTTCTCGACGCGGTGCAACGCATGCATATGCAGGGGGAAACATTTTATTGCGCCGCGGCCGCGCCACGCTCGGTCCCTTCGTGAATTATCGCTTAATTAGGCGGAATCAAGCTGTTTCGCTTCTTACGAAACAAATTGCTTTTTTTTTAAATATTTCAAGAAGAATTCAGCTGCCCCGAGGCAGACTAACAAGGGAAGATTCCAAAGCTGAAGATTCAAAAAGATCTGAAACTTTGAGAATATGCAGGGGATTTCCTGCTGATTAGAACGCAATTTTTGTTTGCTGCCAAATACCCTGAAAATTCGGGTATCTTCGGATTTTATTTTGTAACTCGCAATCTGTAAGAGATAAGAAAGAAGTTTCATGGCAAAAGTAACTTCTTTTAATTGGGACTATCATTTGGTAACTTACAGTTCTTACAGTTCGCGAGTTATACTAACACAAAATCGGAAAATAGCCGGAATTTAAAAAGTCCATTTCACCCCTTTAGAGTGAGTTTGGGAAGCAAACTAAAATTACGTTGTAATCAGGAGGAAATCCCCTATATATTCATAAAGTTTCAGAATTTTTTGAATTTCCCGGTTCGGGATCTTTCCTTGTAAGTAGCTCGAGGGATGGATTACGAATTACGGATTACTGAATAACCGTTCGAAAATCAGCTGACAATAGTAACACGTGTCGGGTAAATTCGCTGAAACGGCTCGGTGAAATGAAGATCAGCTTGTAGCGGCCCGCAATTAGCGGTCCATTTCGCGAATCGGTGAATCTTGATCGTTAGCTCGGGGGATTACGATGAGAGGCGTAGCTGCGTAACATCCACTGATCGTCTCCTTAATTACCTCGCGTGTTTCGTTCATTACGCCACCGCCGGCCGGGTTTCGTTCCAATTACCCTGGTCTCTGCTAAAGGTAAACGTTCCAGACTATTCGTAGGGATTGAATAAGAATCGAGTCGTGGAACCTTCGCGAACACTGCTCCAATCGCATTCTACAGGATAAAAGAACGGGAAAAGGAAAATTGAATACCAAGTGCACGGAGAAACCTCGCGCTTTCTTGCTAAGTGAAACTCTTTGAACAATAATTCCGCGTCGCGAACTCCCATCCGTGACTGTGCAATTTTTTATTTACCAATCATTCTTCGACACCCAGTCGCTTTCGCTGCGCGAGGCGAGAAGTTTCGATTTCTATGAATACCTGAAATCCGCGCGAATGAGAAGAAAGCGAGATACAGGAAACTGGTCGAGTCGAACGAGTCGTAAATCAGAAGGATCGCGGAGGCAAGTACTAATCGTCGTGTAATTAATTGACGAGTCGATGCCGAATGAATTAATCGATGTTAACTCGTCTCCGTGATCACTTTATTCGAGAGGAGAAGCAAACGCTGCCACGAACCACTCGCTGGAATGAAAGTTTCGGTAGAAAATGGAAGTGAAATTCGGACGTTGCGCGAGAGTAGATGGGCGAGGAGTTTCTGGGAGTTTCTCGCGGGCGTATGTTAATAAGAAGAAAGCGAAGTTGTAGGAAGGTTGCTGTTCGGTCGGACTATTGATAGAAACGTGCGCGGCCGCAGGCCTGCCACCCTGGGCACCCTCTCGGCTCGATATTTTTACGTGTCTCCTCGGGAGATCGGACGGAACAGCTTGACAGACAGCGCGTTCAGGCAGAAGTAAAGAGCCTGTAAAGGCAGCGCGTCATCTTGGTCCGTCTGTGGTATCGATTCTCCGTGAATACGAATCTCCAGAGTATTCCTGGGTAGTATCTACGGCTTCGGCGAGAAATATATCCCCGGGAATATAAGAGGAGAAAATAGAAGCAGCCGCGATAGAGAGAGAGCGCGCGCGCGTTCCGCTGGGCTGTTCTCAGCCGGAAGCTTCGTTCGTCCTTAGATGGTCGACAGACTTTCCGCCGTCGCGCACCCGATGGGAAAGAGAGGCTGAAGGGAGAAAGGGGGCGTTTCGATACTGTTTGCCCGGGCTTCAATCAAATTCCAATGATAAAGTGGATGGCAAAGCGGGGCAGGGGGAAGAGCGAGAAATGAAGAGCTAAAAATCGAAGCTTAAGAAACAGGGACCGAGGGGAACAGAATGGAATTGAAAATACATGAACGACAGTTCTCCCTTGGTCGTGCAGGTGGAGAGAAATCGGAAATATCGCTCATGAGTGTGTTTTTGGTTGTAGTTACTATTCTTGTCAGATAAGTAGGGGAGGATAGTGTAAAATGGAACGCCTAATTTTGAAGGGTGATAACAAGAAATCTGAAGGAAAAAATGCAGGGCTTGAAAAGGTTCCGAAAATAACTTTAAAAATGTTACACGAAAGATCTGATTAAAACGGTTAAGAACCTTTTTTCCAGATAACTGTTACGAAGGACCGAAATTTCCAACTATTATCTGTTTCGGTTACGGTTCCTACTTCCCTCCTCATATCGGTTCCATAACCGTTTTTTTTTTCGGGTCTATAAGTATCAGTTCCGAAACGGTTCCAGAATCAATTCTTGTATCGACTTTCCCTAATTGATATCATTAATTATTGTAGTTGCAGATCACTGTATATCTGCATATTTTTTACAAAATCCTTATAATCCTAAACACAGAACATAACTAAAAAAAAAATCTTTTCTTGCAATACAATTTAGTAAACATTTAATAATTACACTTCAGTGTGAAGTAAAGAACTGGATAAAGCGTCAAAATGTAGCGCAAGGACTACAGAATCCAACGGTGTTTTTGCCGTTATAAATTTTCTAAATCCAAGTGAAGAAAAGTAGTCGAAACTACAACACAATATCGAAACTTCAATACCGGAAATTTTTACAAGACTGTTAATCGAAAAGTAACGTGTGCGCGGGTCTATGATCTGTCCCGAAATACTGTGAGGACCGTGTGGTCCCATATCACGTGATACCAGCTCATTCGCAGCTCTTATCTAAGAAAAACATAGTTCCGTTTTACATAGGGTAAATCCGGGAGACGCGGTCGGGCCGGAGAATTGGTCGAGTCGCTGAATTTCAGACTCTATACGTAAAATGCGTTAAAGTGCAGACCAATTACTTCTCTAGACGCCAAACCGTTGAATGAATGGCGTCATTTCGCTGCCTTCTGTGTTTTTCTGGATTTATAGGCTCTAAAAGGTAAATGGAGGAGGCATTTAACCTCTTTTGTCAAACAGCGCTGTACAGAATCGTATTTAAAATATACTTCTAAGTTTATTTTCGTTTAATGTTTGGAATAATAAGATAGTAGAGATATTGAGGGACAATGCAGCCAAAATATTTGGCCATATTAACTCTTCCTCTCACAGCTAACGAGAAGACCATCTCTCGCTACAGAAATAAGAGATGGTCGAGATATGATTGTTTTATTACTTTTTTATTTTTTTATTATTACTTCACTATTACATTTATTTGTGTAGTTTATTTATTCACTTTTGTATTCATTTGCCTTGCTAATTGCCAGTAGGTAGTTCACTTTTTCTGTGATGTGTTCTTTATTTGTTTAGCGTAAACAAATTAAATATCAATGAATCTCATAATTTTCTATGAATAATTATGTGAATGATCTTTGCCAACGACGACAACGATTTCTCCCGGCACCTCGTGAGAAGTGGTCAGATTTCATGACTTGAGTTTTCAACCTGATTTACAGCGAATATTATCTTAACGCAAATATCAACCACTTTTCAGAATCAGCATAAATCTCTGAACATATAGGTTTTGTTCTGATAAAATAAGTAATATCTATATTAGTTTTAATAGCCATTTTATATTACCTCGACCGCGTCTCCCGGATTTACCCTATGCGATTAGCAAATAGAGAGAGACGACATCGCAAATAGACAGCGTAAAATTTTCCAATCACACGGTTGGAGAGAACGAAAGCACCTCTCTGTTTCAGAAATGCTTTCATAAAAATCCTTTGTCTGTTCGCAGAATAACCAGACAGACGGGACAGAAGATCTGCCTGAACAAGATATCTCGCTGTTGTCGGTGCTTCTAGTTGGTTCGCTAAACTTCCCATTTGATCGATCGCGACTCGCCCCTCGAAGACGACCCTTCCGGGTGGTCGTCCGCCCCGAAACTTTGATCCAACCTCGCCCGATCCCCCGTCACGTTCTACTTCACCTTCCGTTCTTTGTCTTCTTTCCTCATCGCTACTTATGCCAACCCTTTCTTCCCCGAATTTCGCTGACCAAAGGCGATTCGTCCCTCTCGTTGTTCCTTATCCTTCCGACTGTCCCACCCCCGTAAGGAGGCTCTTCGAGGGGCGAAGGTTAACGTCTAAGTAACCAGCATCGATCGCCCACTAGTTCAATTCGTTCGATCGATCCTTCCAGGACTTCTCTTCCTGATCCTGATATTTCTGTCCGTGGCGGGCAACATTCTCGTCTGCGTGGCGATCTACACGGACCGCGGCTTACGGAGGATAGGAAACTTGTTCCTGGCCTCCCTCGCGATCGCGGACCTCTTCGTCGGTTGCCTGGTGATGACCTTCGCCGGGGTCAACGACCTCCTCGGCTACTGGGTGTTCGGACCCCGGTTCTGCGACACCTGGATCGCTTTCGACGTTATGTGCAGCACTGCCTCCATCTTGAACCTCTGCGCCATCTCCCTGGATCGTTACATCCACATCAAGGATCCTCTGAGGCAAGTGTCTGGTCATTAGCAGTGAGCTTGGTCTGGATCGATCGCGTAACGATGAATGTTTTCCCGACGGGCGAGCAGATACGGCCGCTGGGTGACGAGGACAGTCGCGATCGCTGGGATCGCCATCGTGTGGCTCCTCGCGGGACTCATATCCTTCGTACCGATCAGCCTAGGCCTTCACCGAGCAGGCGAACCCGTACTTTACGACGACGGCAAAGAGGTACGGTTACAGCGAGGATCGTGGGAGCTATCTTCAAAGTGGTACCAAGTTGATGAAAAATTGTGAGATTGTTCTTTTTAATCTTCCTGATGCGCTCCAAAAATTTTAAACGAATTCACTAAACGGTTGCTGAGTTATAACGATTTTAAGTTTCACTGATTTTACACGTATCTACGGTTATGGAAAGAAACGATCTTGACAAGGTGCAACAGTTGAAAAAGTGTTAAAGAAATGGTTCCAATGTTTTCAAATTTTTTTATACATGTAGTATATGAATGGATGAAAGTATCTGCCGAGTTTCAATTGTTTTCACTACACCGTTTTAAAGAAATAAATTATACATTAAGAAAATTGTGAATTCGGGGCACTTTCAGTGGCAAAAGTTTAGCAAATAATGCTTGGAAAAGCATTTGTAAAGTGAAAAATACCTTTCTAGGAGTAAAAATAAGACTCCAACGTGTCGTTCGAGTTCTTTAAAGCTAGATTTACTATGCGCAAGACGTAAATACTATTCAAGTATTTCAAATTTCATATACCTTTGTCTAATATTGTACGTCCGATACATCCTTAACTAGCTAGCATTGCAAATACTCGAGTGTTCCCAGCGAAAAGTAGTATACTTTAGAATTAAGGACAAAGTACAGGTGTGCTCTACCAGGGGAGTTTGAGGAAACTTTGCGGCGACATTGCGAGCCGCCTCCCGCTTACTCTTGGATCAATTTCTCTTTCAGGAACACCCTACGTGCGCCTTAGACATCACACCCACCTACGCGGTGGTCTCCTCCTCCATATCTTTTTACGTGCCCTGCATCGTAATGCTGGGGATTTATTGCAGGTAAGAGAGACGCCCCCGCGACGCCGGACGGATAACGTCCCCCGCGAATGGCGCGGTGATTTTAAACAGCCGCTCGGACTGCGACCGCCTATTGAAACGTGGACGCCTGTTGCTTTCAGGCTCTATTGCTACGCACAGAAGCACGTGAAGAGCATCCGGGCAGTGACGAAGCTGCCGGACACCTCGATGGCCAAGAGCTTTCGCGGCAAGAGCACGCGCAACAAGCCACCGAAGCCACAGACGAAAACGAAGCCGACCAGCCCGTACCACGTATCCGATCACAAGGCCGCCATCACCGTCGGCGTTATCATGGGCGTCTTCTTAATATGCTGGGTACCGTTCTTCTGCGTGAATATCGTCGCCGCGTACTGCAAGACCTGCATATCAGTCCGGGCGTTCCAAGTACGATATATCCTTCTATTAACCGACCATCGAAAACGAGCACTAGCCGAAACATTTCAAGATTCCGACCAGCTGCACACTTACAATTGGGCCTAGTTAAGCGAAAAGCTACCAACCCTCGCGGATCCGAAACTGGGTTTTAGTTTGAAGATTTGAATTGTTAAAAGTAGCTTTATTTCCACCTTTTTAATGGATTATTTAATACAGAGTAGTATAAATTATATTATTTTAGATGCTTCGCAGCTTTTGTTTTTAAGCATATAAAAAAAATTAAAAAAAATTAAAACTGGCTTAAAAAAAATAAAATTGCAATAGAAAGTGAAAAATAATTTTTCCATTTTTAATCTACGACTCTCATATTTGTTAAGTCGGCGCCAGATTTACACAGTGCAAATTATGAGGCACCGAATTAGAAAATAATGGAGTCGTAGATTAAATGAGGGAAAAAATTATTTTTCACTTTTTAGTGCAATTTTATTTTTTTTTATATCGGTTTCAAGTTTTTAAAATTTTTTTATTTTTACGTTTTTAATTTTATATATATTGGCACAGCATGCTGAGGAGATATGCGCGTACGTGTATAAAATAATAATAATTAAGTGACAATAGTCTTTGTTATTAATTATCTGACTGACAAAATATTGGATCAATATTGCTTCAGTGTATAATGGGACCACCGGGGCATCGCCCCCTTTCGAATAAAAAAAAGATCATCAAAATCGGTTAATATGCTGAGGAGTTATGCGGAGACAAACATTAAAAAAATACAAATGGGTCGAATCTATAACCTCCTTTTTGAAGTCAGTCAAAAATGGAAGAATGGATTGGTAGTTTTAATAATTGAAACATGTAAGATTTATTCTATGGGTTGGTACTCTTTTCCAAAATAAAGATCACAAAATTCTGGGACCGTACCATGTTTAACTAATTTTTTGCGATTTCGAGGTTTGGTAGCTTTCTGCGCGACAAGGCCTAATTATCTCTAAAGCTAGCAGCGTCATTGCTCTCTTTATTACTTAATCTCAACTTCGAAAATCATTAAGCTTAAAAATTCATCGAATGTATTTACCAAGTATCGTTTCAAATTTCGCGCCATTATTCAAATCGATTATCACTAACCGCCAGGGGGCTAACATCCTGTTTGCTGCGCGAACGCCGCCATTGCGAGAATAATGTTCAATTCGAAATTCGATCACTTTCCTGTCCGTATCGAAGCTGGTATTTCTCCAATTGCCAAATGCTCGCCGAGAATAACGAAGCGAGGCTAAGAATGATATAAAGGGGAATCGTTGTGCGATAGGTACTCACTTGGCTCGGCTACAGCAACTCGGCCTTCAACCCAATCATCTACAGCATCTTCAACACAGAGTTCCGCGAGGCGTTCAAGAGGATCCTGACGAAGGGCGCGCGCGCAAGGGGCAACCAGCCGTCGACCAGCGAATGCGGTGAATTCCGGTCTGTAGTCGTGCAGAAGCGTAACGGATCTATGATCGAGTGCAACATCAGCCCGAGATCCAGCGCGGACAGTTGCCAAGTCGGGATCATGGCACAGAGGCATCGCGACACTATCGTCAGCGCGATATAAATTCGACACTATCGACAGCGGTTCCTCTATCGGAATTATCGATCCTCCTATCGAACGTCGCTCACGCTCGGTGCGCCCTCGCTCTCGCCTCCCCGGAATCTTGCGAGCAACTCGGGACACTACGATTCTCCGCGCGCGCGCCTGTTTGACCATCTACTGGTCAAGCTAATCGCCGAGCACGTAAACAACGTGCGTACGCTGTCCGAGAGCCCGATAACGAATAACAATGCAAACCCAAACACACTAGCTGGCGTCTACTCGAGAGGCGCGCGACGAACGCTTTTCTTTTATTATAATTCTGGTCTACTCACGCTGGGGCACCCGTGAAACGAGAGACGAGGCTCTTCCTATCGTTCAGCGCTGTGCGCGTTTCTCCACCGGGTCTCGATCTAAATTCCGGATCGAACGGAGCGTTTAATTGGGAGATGGTTTTCTTAAATAGGAGTTTCCCTGCTGCAATGGGTCGAACACCGCTTGGTACTCTATCAACTGACAAAAATTTATCAACGTTTAGAATAGCGATCGATGAACTCTCACCGTTTAATTATTCGAATAAGGCGTTACCGAATCCGCGGACTTGTTTCGAGATGCCGAGTACGTTATTGAACTTTTCCTCTCTGCGAATATCCCAGTGCAATAACGTTTCTCACACCGTTCGAGTAGAGACTATTGTTGCGGGTGCCTCGAAATCCGCGATACGAAAGCGTTGCGGCTCGCGACGCTAGAGAGCGCGCGAGCCCGGCATTTTTTTTTAAAATTCGTTCTCAACATCAACCGCGAAAACGAATGTTTCTCCTGTAGTGTTGTGTCGGATGTTCTGGGGCACTCTGCGTTTAAAGATTGACGCGTGGTAGAAACGAACGTTGTGTCGCTCTAAGCAATAGAAGTTATCTACATATCGAAGGTATTAGGAAAAGTTCAACACGGCCCACTTCGTTTCGGCGGCAGAGAATTGAAATCGACACGCATCATGGCTTAGAGATAGGAACGGCGAGAATTTCGTGTGAATTTTTTTACTCAGTATTTTTTATCCACGAACGGCGAAAGGGGACGGAAACTCGTCGATGCCGGCGATCGATTAAGAGCAGAAATTAAAGACAATCACCAAAAGGTAGTTCAAAACATATCCACGAGACATAATCCACCCATTAACGAAGGAAGAGAAGGGGAAGATAAGCGCGGACTGTCTAGAAGTTGAACGGGAGGATATCAGTGTAAGATTTAAAAGGAAACGCAAAAAAAAAGAATTCGTAGAGAGATTCAACAAGCGTAGCACTTAGAATACGTTCTCATAAAGCAATTGTAATTTATGGAGTGATAGCGCATCTACGACGTGCAGCTGGGCGTCACGCGACGCGCTAATAGTTAACGTCTGTCGAATCGTAGCTTATTAGCAATTAGGATCGCGGTGGAATCCGCACAGATTCATTTTCCATCTTGTAAATAGCCATTTATTTATTTTTCTATTTGATGGGACACGAGGACGCGAGCCACGTTCACTTTCTGCATTTTAAGCGACAATATCGTTTAGGTGCTATTACAAAACGTGTCGCTGGATCGTCGTGAAACCCGTCGAATCTAACTCGAATTTGCGTCATGTATCCGAACGAAGGAGATCCTCGCGAAACGCGACCGACGCTCACGACGTTTCGTCGAGCCTCTTCCATACATCTATATTTGCGACGCAAAGTGCATTACATTCCGACGAGAGAGAAAGAGGGAGAGAGAGAAAGCGAGACGAAGGGAGCCCGGAGATTAGAAATATATATCGTAGTAAATTAGATAAAAGAATACAGAGGCCATTAAACGACTATGTCTCCCTTGTCGGAGTGGCACGTGCACGATGTTGATGTATACTAATGAATATTCGAATGACCGTTCTCTGTAAATATATTAGCGTAAGACTTCCACGCGAGTATTAAATCTGAAAAGTTTTATTACAACCTTATCATCCTACACCAAGTCTATACCCAGTTAGCGTTTAAGGGTCCGGGCACTTGGTGTGTTCTTAACATTTTATTTTCTTAAATAACACTACGTTCTGTGATACAATGCGTCCCCCGGTCAGAGAGTTTGTTACATGAAGCGGTCTCGCGTCTTCCCAGCCGCGATTTTCTTTCGGGACCTGAAGCGTGTCCAGGATACTAGTGCTCAGTCTTGGTACGATCGGATACAATAGTAAGCCAGCCACTCGTATGCTTTCTAAAGCGAGAGATATCACGGCTTCCAATTCTTTGATCGAGTCAGGATCATTGGATTTAGATAAATGCCATGGTTCATGGTATTCGAACATTTGATTTGCTGTGTGTAGCATATTCATGACAGCGTCTACTGCATGATGCAAATGGCATTCCTCGTAATGCTCCTTCACTCTTTCGCTTAGCACCTCCAAAGTTTTTATGTTCTCATGAGCCACCTCGGACTTTAAAATGCTTATGCATGCGGCCGGGTCGGGTATTATTTGATTGGGATTGATAGACTGGCCCAAACACCGTTTAATTAAATTTCCCAGTGTATTGGCCAGCTCTGCGTTCAATACTCTTTGAATCTTTAGCTCGTTATAATCTGCAAGAAAGAAATATAGTGTGAAATTTCGAGAGGATCGTTGCTTCTAACTGAACGAAAGCGAATGCGTGTATGATATCGTCATTTGCCATACTTGCATCTGCATGTAGCACTGCTTGTCGTAAGAGGAAGTATCTTAAACCATCTGATGTGAAATTGCCCATGGCTTCGAACGGCGAAATAACATTCCCTTTGGATTTCGACATTTTCTGATCATTAACTGTCCAGTGCCCGTGACACAGAAGCCTTCTCGGTGGCTCGAGACCAACGGCCATCAAAAATGCTGGCCAATATATGCCGTGAAATTTCAATATGTCTTTACCCACGATCTGTGTTTGTAAATATTCTTAAATTTGGAAGATCACTTCCTTTGAACGCTGCTTTATATTAGGATACAAAGAGAGGCATTTACTTGTACAGTCGGTGGCCAAAATTGTTTGAACGAACTGTCTGGGTATCCTATCGAAGTTAAATAATTCACTAACGCATCCAGCCATACGTATATCGTGTGAGACTCGTCGGAGGGATTAGGAATTGCCCAGGGCGCTCTGCTAATAGGTCTAGAAATACTTAAGTCTTGTAGACCTTCTTCGATCCAAGTAGACAAAATCTTTCGATATATCACCGGTTGCACTGTGTTTTCTAAATACAGTTTTTGTATATTAAAGTAACGACTTTCTTCAATAAAAACGAGTTCATTAAATCAGAACAGTTGTAGATAGATATACCATCTTTCAGCCAATATTTCAAATCATCTTGGAACGAGCTAAGCCGAAATTTGTACGTGTCTTCGTCGGTCCACTCCGCGGGATTCCCTGATTCCGTGGAAGCTCCGACAACATTCCCAGCGCTATCCTTCGTTTCTATTAATTCTGCATCCGGGACGAAAGCCTCGTCCGACACGCTGTACCATCCGGAATATCTTCCCAAATAAATATGTCCCCTCTTTTCTAAACAATCCTGAAAGTTTTTAATCTTCTATGTAGACGTTCTGCGCGCTCGCCAATCAGAAGACAAACCATTTTCTTAGTTTAACAACCCAAAAGTGATGAACCGCTTCTTGATGCTGCGGCTCCGTTGTTCGAATGAACCGTGAATAGTCGACTTGAAACATGTCACACATATCTTGGAATTGCCGCGAGACTGCTGTACAGTATTGGGGAATTGGCAAAGCCGCTGCATTCGCGGCTTTTTCAACTTTAGTGCCGTGCTCGTCCGTGCCTGTGCACAGAAATACAGAATGCCCCATCATGGAATTGAATCTAGCTATAGCATCTGCCAAAACTGCAGTATAAAGGTGTCCGATATGTGGTCCTAATGGTAGAGAAAGTAGAAGTCAGCGCAATTGAACGAGCTCTACTCCAAGTACGTATTTCCACGCGCAAGATAAATTTTTCTATAATTCTAGCTGCCTACCAGCGTTAACATAAAATATTGGTGTAGTAATATATGTGTTTTTATTTGCACAATCGCTGAAATTCTTTCTCCTAATGGGAGTCCGCAATGGTTGCGCGTTCTTCATTAAAAACGGAAATGTCCATGATGATTGGATATAAGTCTTTGTTAAATTGGCAGCAACTAAAATTCACAGGAATTTACAATTAATGCTAACTTAAATAAATAACATTATATACGGATTGTATTGCTTAGTAATTTATTTTCATAACGCTATGTACAAATTTTACAGGTAAACTCTCAGGTAGAACGGAATTCTAGCTGTATCGTTTCTAACTGAGCTATGAGATCCATGTGCTTGAATGCATCAGGATTACTGGTGAACGTTTCCAACAACTGCAATCTCTTTGGATTGTCTGTACTATAATACAACTGTAACTCGTTCGCTAAACATTGTGCTTCCTGCACGCTTATGGACTTCTTATCGAATTCGCCTCGCATAAGCACAACGCCTTTGCTGTCTTTGAGTTCGGTGTAATGCACCATGGTTAAACATTCCGGCGCATTTTCTTTATGCGTTTGGTACCACAAAAGCGGCGTCATATGCACTTCTGATCCATGAAACTGAGCAACGATAAACTCGTATCCGTGTTCTCTAGGTAAAGGTAGCAAAAAAGTCGGATACCGTTTCCCACGTTCGAACATTTTGTCAAATTGCTCCGGCGTTAACGCGCTACATATGCAGTCCTTCTGCTTGTGGTAGTCTCTCCAAATATTTATGATCTCCTCTTTCGTTTTGTCTTGAATCATATCCACTTTCATTATACTGGCCAATTGCGCTTGCCGGGGTTGCTTGTTTTCGTCCAAGCGTGGCTTTGCTTCGCTCTCAAAGAACTTACTCTCGCGCTGTTGTTTCTCTTCAATTCAATAACACCAGCGTCACAAGAAACGTTATGCTTAGTTATTAACAAGATCTTAAACCCGAAAATTCAAAAAATCTGAAACTCTGTGAACATGTAGGACATTTGCTGCTGATTAGAGCGCAATTTTTGTTTGCTGCACAAATTCACTCGAAGCGGGTGAAATTAACCCCTGAAAATTCGGCTATTTTCCGATTTTGTGCTATAACTATATCAAGACAAAAGTTATTTCTTTTAATTAGATCCATTTATTTCGTATCAAAAATCGAAAAATAATCGAATTTTCAGCGGACGATTCCACCCCCTTAGGAGGAATTTAGGCAGCAAACAAAAATTGCGTTCTAATCAGCAGGAAATTCCCTACATATTTACAAAGTTTCAGAATTTTTTTAATTTCTGGGTTCGGGATGTTTCTTTGTAAGAATAAAGATTAATTTCGTTCTAAATCAATATATTACTCTTTAAAAAAATGCATCGTTACGAATATACATGAAAACGATAAAAATTTAGGATCGACATGAAACAATAAAATGGGTAACCTTAATCAACTTTTATTCAGTATAATAATAATAGCAGACAGGAGCGCTTAACGGCCAAGCGTGAATTCCGTATAGGTTATGTACCTTTCTTTTCTCGCAGCTTCGTTTCTTCGTTCCCGACACGCCGCAGAAATTCTTCGGGACTGGTCTGCTGAAGCTTCGCTATCTTCTCGGCGTACTTATCAAAGTAAGGATTCTTTTGAATATCTTCTAAAGCTTTCTGAAGTCTGGCTTGACTCGTCATGATAAACCGTTTGTTGCAACTTCTCGTGCCTATGCAAACATGCTTCGAATGTATCAACTGCGATAATCGTATCGAATTTCGCAAAGCAGCTGCCATCGATTGCCTGCAATTCAATTAATTGCCGATCGCAATGATACACGCGAAAAGATGCTGGGTTAGCTCGTGAAATAACGTTACTCCCTTCGACATTGGCCATATACAATTTAGATGTCGCTGAGGACTCGTGAAATGTGTGGACTGCCATATACGTATTTCTCCTACCGTTCTGTGACGGAAGGACATTTTATACCGTTTCTGATTCGGATTTATTTTTCCGTTTAGAAGAATAAACGTTTAAGGGACGAAATATCATGTTGCATGCACAGGGGGCATTACGCATTAGTAGCCAAGTAAGTAGCACAAGGTTCCGGTACATCAGTGACGTACCTATGCGAAAGGACAAGTTGCTTAAAAAACGGTGACAAGTTTGACCTATATTATTTACAAAGAATTAGCCATATATATCCGTATTGTAAAATACACTTGTTCTATCGATACACAATATATCCAAAACAGTTATTCATATACATCCGAATATTTTAATCCGCTGCCACCATATTGGTCGACCCGTGTGCGCAGGAAATACCGAATATTCAATAATACCCCGGAATTGGCAAGAAATACTTAAACAGCGGGCAGAGTAGAATCGAAGTAGCTTAAATTTTTAAATCCGCGCTTCCAGTCGCTGTCAATCCTGTGCAAAATACGAGCAACAATCTCGACAAGTCCCTGGCCGTTCCCTTTGTTCCTCTGTTCCTTCGACTCAACTTTCAAACGATCGATTTTTGCTCGGGATACCGCGAAATATCTTCGAACGGGCAATTAAACGGAGAAATTCAGATTGAACGATATTAAATTTGAAATCTTACGAAAGAAATATCGTTCAACGAGGAACCCTTAACGTACGTCGGGGTACAGTCCTGAGCAAAATCTAGCACCTTGAATTCAAGCGAGTCACTTGGTCGCAGTGAAATTCCGCAGCGATGTCGAGGCTGCTGTACGATCCGACGAAATTTCTTTAAATCATTAATATCGAAGGTTCCCGGCTTGGCAGTTGGAAAAGATATCGCGAATAATCGCGGGGGAAAGGGCGATAAGGACGGTGGCTTGAACGGTGGCCGCCGTGACGCATCGTTTCCGCAACGTCAGTCGCTCTCGTGCCTCTAGCGAAAGGGAAAATGTCGGCGTGTTAGTGGGGTTTTGTTATGCCAGCCAGAGAGTTCGACTTTTTGGCCACGATATTCCTGTACGTATTTTGTAATAAATAATATATACAGCATCGATACGGTCCCGGGAAGGCTTAACATCGTCCTGTTTGCCAATAAATGGAGTATTCGTCGTACCGGGTACGCGTTCGTACATTAAATCAGGTTTGATTCCGACGTGAGCTAAGTCGCAGAGACCCATCGTTGGTTCTAGCGAAGGGAGGACAAGAAAATTGGAAAGCCAAGAGTAATATGTCGTTACAGTTGGCGATGTCAGTAGCGAAGAATGATTTTATCGTGGGTGGCAAATACAGGCTGATGAGGAAGATCGGCTCAGGATCCTTCGGCGACATTTACCTCGGTATCAACATCTCTAATGGCGAGGTAAGGAGTACCGTTCTGTGCAACACTATCACCTGCCCCATCGCGTATCCCTTCGTTACGTTCTCCAGCTCCTTCCTGTTCCCCGTAACCAGCCCTTTTTAACGAGCATTTCCTTCGATCTGCACCTCCGACGAGAATTCTTCTACCTAACGGCTCCGTGTTAAGCTTTCCGCGAAATATGTTGCCCACGGTGCCGTGGTATGCTGGTTACGGCAACTCGCCGTTCCTTCCTCTTCGAAAACCTTCGCAGCGTGGAAAAATTCTCGTTAAAGCGGGCCCGCGTTTCAACGATAGTTACAACGAATTCGGGGATTATTTTGAAACTTCTTGTGTGCTAGTATCTCATCGTTAATGTTCGTCCAGTATTTTGCGATATCATTAACCTCTGTGCATAAAAGTGGATATTCTTGTAAACATTCTTTTCATGAACTCGTGGACCAGTGTTTATAAAATTCGTGTAAAATTCTTTGCGATGCTCTCGCCAAAATGGTCAGTGATATCTTGTACCTGGCGAGCTAGAACCTCTCCACTGCGAATAACAGTTTTGTGGTGGAATTGATGGCTTCATAATTTTCTATTATACTTTACCTATTGTACGATGCTTGCTCGATGAAGGTCTAACCTTACGGAGTATCCAAATTCTATTCGACATAAAGGTTTTAGTTTTTTTATATATATATATATATACATATATATATATATATTTCATATATCCACAAACGATGTCATAATTGTTATTGTACAGTGGCATTATACTATTGCGTAATGTGTCATCTATCGAGTAGTACGTAGCTTAAAAAGATAGAGTAATATAAACCAAGTGAGAGATAATATAAAATAAAAGTTATCACACAAAATACAACTTCTTCTATGTGTAAAGAAGTAATATTTTGTTATCGTGCAAAATTTTGATGAGAATTGCAAAATACTGTGACAGAAACACAATGGAGAAACACTCGCTTTCCTTCGATGTGTTTTACTGTTTAAAAGTTAATGGGAATTAATCAAATGCAATCAGATGATATAAATAGTCGAAATTGTTTATTACACGTAAATAGAGTGATTTATAAACCACGAAATGTTTGGAAAATTCCTGCAACAATTGATCAAAATGTTTGCGTTCTGTGTCATTATAGGAAGTTGCCGTTAAATTGGAGAGCATGCGTGCTCGACATCCACAACTCTTATACGAGTCAAAGCTATATAAAATTCTACATGGAGGTGTAGGGATACCGCATATACGTTGGTAATTATTACTTTCAATGTTTCTCTTAGTCGATAAAAGTTACGTCGCGCCGAATATAAATTTACCCATAGAACAAGATCGTTGTGTTACACGTCGTGCGACTCGCATAAAGAGCTGTTGTTTCATTGTCACATAGGTATGGACAGGAACGTGAATATAATGTACTTGTTATGGATCTTCTTGGTCCATCCCTGGAAGACCTCTTCACTTTTTGCTCGAGAAGGTTTACAATTAAAACGGTCTTAATGCTGGCGGATCAGATGATCGGTAGGATCGAGTACGTTCATTGCAAACATTTCATCCACAGAGATATAAAGCCAGATAACTTTTTAATGGGCATCGGCCGTCATTGTAATAAGGTATAATTACAGCTTTTTCAGCCAATGTTTCTTTTTACCCTGGGTACAAAGTTTCATTGAACAGTAATGTTGGTAATTTGGAAAATTTCAGCTGTTTATTATTGATTTTGGATTAGCTAAAAAATATAGAGATAGTCGCACGAGAATGCATATAATCTATCGGGAAGACAAAAATTTAACAGGCACCGCCAGGTATGCTTCGATTAACGCACACCTTGGCATAGAACAGAGCCGCCGTGACGATATGGAATCACTCGGCTACGTGCTAATGTATTTCAATCGGGGGTCTTTGCCCTGGCAAGGGCTTAAAGCTGCGACTAAAAAGCAAAAGTATGAAAAGATAAGCGAAAAGAAAATGTCCACGCCCGTCGAAGTTTTATGTAAGGTATGCTTCACGATTATTTCCTGTTAAATCAGCCTCATCATTCCTTACATTCAAGTTCCCATTGTTCAAATTGCTGAAACTGTTTACGTTCGCAGGGATTTCCTGCCGAATTCGCTATGTATTTAAATTATACGCGAGGTTTACGTTTCGAAGAGAGTCCGGATTACATGTACCTTCGCCAACTTTTCCGCATACTCTTCCGTACGTTAAATCACCAGTATGATTACACGTTCGATTGGACGATGTTGAAGCAGAAGGTAGTAAGTAGTAGTGTGAGTAGCGGGGCAACCGCAGGTGGTCCAGGTCAAGTCGCTCAGGGTGCTCAGGGGCAAACTCAGGCCCAAGGTCAGCCACCAGCTCTGGCTAACGCTCAATCAGGTAGCTTTTCTATTTTAATAGACACTATTACGAATCCAGCAGCGACGCCTCAGCCACAGTGACTTACCTTCTTCTCTCCATCGTTTTGTTTCAGGAGTACGTTAAGACTATAATCACTTGTCGTTGCATCAATCCTATTTGCAGTCGCTGGTATCCAAGATCAGGTACACGACTCTGTACGAATGCCATGCAAAGAGTCAAATCAATCAACCCTCTAAGTTTACGAAAAAGGAGGAGTTCTGCGATTATGAGCGTATCGTACATAGTAAAAGGACAATGCCACGGATACACGCTTGTGGAATCCACTGATCGGTGGAAACGTCAGTGTATTCTCAGTGCTTAGAGTTTTGGTTGATCCACCTCTTTGGGCTTAAAATCCAAGTGAGATCAGCCAGAGGTGGCTTGTTCTTATTTTGTCATTACCTATTTAATTCACCGTTGATGATAATTGAAAATAAAGGTTTTGATGCCCCGAAGACCTTTGTGGAAAGAGTGCACGTAACGGTGTAACGTGTGTGATTTAATCGGCAATTCGACGTATATATATATATAATTTTCATAGAAAGAAAGAGAGAATGTTCTGACCACTCTTAAGCAGTCGGGGTAGCTGATTAAGTACATTATAAAAGATTTTACATCTATTCTGCAAATAGAGAGAGAGAGAGAGGGGGGGGTGCGAGTGTGCGTGAACGATTATATGAGCGCGTGGAAGAGGAAAAAAAAGAACTATATATATGAATAAGAGTACCGAGAGATAAGTATATTGCTTCCCGATTTTCGTTCTATTCTCAGCACGGTACCGCATATACATATAACGTGTGCAACTTCGAGAGAAATGTTAATATTTTTCTTACGTAAGGTACCAGTCAACAGTATCAAAGATTTTCACTTCGGTACTATTGACTCTGATAACACTTTCTTTCTTCTTTTTTTTTTTATATAAATATATATACATAACGTACACATGACGCGTGCACGCGCGCATACGATTAACCGGCAGTATCTCGGAAGTAAATGCTGGCGAAGTAATATTAAAGTATGTTAATGTTAAGGCAGCAGTTTGATTTTTAGATAGATCGTATAAATGAAAGGAGCGAAGAGATTGCTAGCGAGTTCTGTCCTGATAAACTTCATTGCTTACTCTCTTTCTTTCTGTGGCTATATTTAGTCGATTATGATATATATATATATATATGTATGTATGTATAAACATATATATATGTATAAACATATATATATATATACATATATATATATATACATATAGAAACAAAATTGAACAGACTCTTTTTGTACTGGGGATGGATTACAGGCTTACTTTTTGCTCGATTAAGTGAGATCGCGAGCGAAAGAGGCGGGGCACGCGTAAAGATAAGTATGAACTGTTCCGAGCGAAGGATAATCCTGTAACCAGATTCAACCACAGAACTTCTTCCGTATAGTTTTAATGGCAGAGACTGTGCAGCGGTATTCCCCGTGCTATTGCTTCGATGTTAAGTTTATTAACGCGTGACTTAGAGATGTTTAATCGACCAGTCAGTCGATTGTTAATATGTATAATGGAAATGAGTTGTCTCGCGCGGAGTCACGTTGAATATAGGAAGAGGGTTCGAGAAGACTCGTTTCTGTCATTTCGAAGGTTTTCGTTTCGCATTGACCGGTACCAGTTACGCCAATATCTCACGTCCATGTTCCAAGGCACCACTTCGAGAGCGATGTATAGGTCGATCATTTATTATATAATTCATCAAGCCCTGTATCGTGGAAGCATTCTAAAGAAAAGAAAAACGTCCAGTCAGCCTTAGCGGGCAACCTGCGATAAAACAAGGAGAAACACGACTGGATATTACATGTCTACTACATACATTGTACATTGAGCGGACAATTCGTTTGGTGAAGTTTTTCGACAGTGATCGAGAAAGAGAGATACAACTATTAAAATATCCTTGAGTGAATGTATGGTTAATTATTATTATTTTTATTATTATTATTAATATTATTATTAAGAGAGAGGTGAAGAGAGAAAGAGAGAGAGAGTGGGAGAGGGAGAGATGGAGAAAACGAAAAATACAAAATGAATGAGTAAAAAGTGTGTATTACCATGCAGCGAGAATGAATGAACGAGTAAGTTAACGAACAATTAATGATGATATATGCACTTATTACTATCCTGGTGTGTATATATGTATATATACAGATGGTAACGCCTTTATATATATGTGTATATATACATATATACATGTGTGTATGTATAATAAAACTGTGACAGTAATTAAGGCATACGTTATTTCATAAAAATAATGAAAGATGATACGTCAACAAGTTTATTGCTCCTTTTATCGCTATAAATAAAAACTGAAACATTGTATTATAGCCTCTCTATTTCATTGTCAATTTCGATGGCGATATGCTACTGTTATTATCATCATCATTGCCCAGAATGATGATAATGCATTACTGTTCAAAGTGGACGAATATATCCGTTCCCGAGAACGAAGTTTCAATGTTGTGATATTCTCGACACGTGGAACATGTAAAGGATTATTTATGTAAATACTTTTTAAGTCGTATATTTGACGAACTCTGGAAAGATTATAATACAAGAGCCACAGGGAAAAGAAAAAGAAGACGCGCTAAACAGTTCATATTGTTAATAATGATACAATGATAACACTCGTGTTTATAAAGCAAGAGAATGCTGCAGTCTACTAGCCACGGTGCACCAGTCATCGTGCTGTAGCCCCGATCGGAAATGAATAATAAAAATCGCACGTTTGAAAACGTCACGTTATTATCGCTATCGACTTAATCCGTTCTTCCTCTCTTCAGGATTATAAAAAGAATCATTTGCTCTCACATATAAAACTGATCGATCGCGTGCACTTGTAACGGGGTACGATCCATTAGCACAATCCGCGTAACCGTTCCTGCAAACCAAGGGCTACAAAGTCATGTATTTTACAATGGTACTCCGCTCGGTGCTTCTGCCGCGCTGAAGGCCGTGATAGAAATCTAAAAGTTTGCGAGCGAAAGCTAATAGGAGAGTAATGTATGGATCTTCCTAAGTTCCTGAGTTCCTACGTTCACGGTGAAGCTTCCCTCAGGGCCGCTGTGAGGGATCGTGACCTCTGCGGCAAGCATCTGCATCCCCTGCATCAATGCTGCCATTTCGCGGTTTGGGAATACCGCGAAATTAGCTTCAGCCATTCCCCCTGCCGTTGCCTTCACGATCTCCTCGCGCACTTCGGCGACCAGTTTATGCAAACGTTCGTTCAAGTCTCTCATGACCATCTGGCGCTGCAACAGTTGATAGGCTGGCATCGCTTTTTCTAATGGCTGGCTTCCCAGGTCGTACGATTTCTTGCGCCTCAAGTCGGGGACAGTAGGGAATGTCATAATGTGTTTAATGTCTTTGGTAAGGTCGTTGGTCTTTTTCCTCAACTCCTGTACCTTTGTGTCGACCGACATTTGTTTCGGAGGCGCTATGGGGTCAAGGCTCTGCAACTTCTGACGCAACGCGTCGGACATTAGCTTCTTCTTCTGTTGATTCTCGTTGTTCAGAGCTTCCTTCAGGGCGGATATCTCTTGCATCAGGAACTTATTGTCCAAGGATTGAATTCCCGACGTCGCCGTGGCGCTTCCGCTTATATTATCCGCTCCTGACGCAGATATTATCGTCTTCTTTCCAACGGATTTCAATTTCTCCTTTAGCTGGCCTCTCTCGGTTTCCAAACTGTCTATATCCGTTTGAAGATGATCCATCGTCTCCTCGAACTCCTTCTCCTTGCGTCTCAGTTGGTTTTGCGCCTCTTCCAATTTCCTCTTCAACTTCTCCACGTTCAATTCGTGCTCGTGCTGCTGAGTGGCAAGCTTCTTCTCTACCACATCTTTCCTTAGTATCATCTCGCACAATTCATCCTGCTTCTCTCGGAGGGTTAATCTTGCTTCCCGTATATCGGTATCTCTGGCTTCCAATTTCCTGGTGAGTATCTTGGTCTCCTCGACCTCCTTCCTTGCCGCTTGTGCCCGCACCTTGATAGGCATCATGGACTCGGTCTCTACGCCCTGCTCCTGCTGTAATGACAACTGCCCGCTAATACCCAATTCGTTCTCGCACTCGGCCATCTTCTGCGCCAAATTGGCCGCCAACTGTTGAATGGTTGTCAAGCTTCCCTTGATCGTGGCTATCGTACCTACGTTCTCAGTGTCGTAAACCTTGTCGCAAGACACGGAGGCCATTTCTTTCAAACTGTCCGCCGTGAGCCCCGTGTCCAAGTCCCCGTTCGTTATGATCGCCTGTACAGCGCTCTTCAGCAGCGTCTGCAACGTTTTCATGATCTTCACGGCGTGCTGGTAACACACAGACACCTGCTCGGTAGCATCCTTGTCCAATCCTAAGTTAGACTGCGGGGATTGAAGGGCGGTAGAGTGGTCAGTTAATACTCGTCTTCTGGCCGACCTCAGGTGCTGTTGAATTACTTCGCAAGTCGTCTCGGCGTGCTGGCAAAGCAGGCCTATGTCACCGCCGTCTCCTTGGATCAAGATCTTGATCGCCGCGGCGTCGGTCGTAATAGCGTCGCAGGAACTCTCCAGCATCCTCGTGCCGTTCACCACCAAGCGAGCCTGGTTAATGGATTCTCCAAACAGAACGGACAACATGTTACAGAAGTATCCGCAGCACTTCTCGATAGCTTCCATCGGCAGATTTTCGTCCAGTTGATCCCTCTTCGCCAGATCTATCAAAGAATCCAGCGACTTCTCTTGCGCAGCCATCTCCGGGTAAGCCGCTCCGGCTCCCAGTAGCGTTTCGGGGCTGCAAACTTTTAAGGCCGATTCGAAACAACCGAGGAACGTCTGTAGTGCGTACATGTAAGAACAGAGCCGCGATCTGAAGGTGTACTGCGCCACCGAGTGGCCCTTCACTACGGCCGTTTTATCGATCTTCTCTAACGATCTGTACTTGTCTCGTACTTGTGATATGAGTATCTCTGTCTTCTGTATAATCCTCGGTACAAGGAGGAGCGTCAGAATGGCGTCGTAATCTCCGCCGCGAGCGGAGAACGCGGGTGGCATGAAGGACAACAAGTAGGCTACGTGATTCTTCGCTTCCTCAGCTTCTATTCGCCGTAACTCGAGATCAACGGCTTTCGTTTGCGCGCGCGTTTCGGCGAACGTCTTCTGGAAGTCGAGAATCTCGGCCAACTGTTGCTCCGCGCCTCCCACGCCGAACTTGGAGCTCTCCGTCGACTGCACGCGTTGTTGCAGCTGCAGACATTGCTCCTGCAGCTGATGGGTGAGCTCACGGAATTTTGTGATCGTCAGTTCACGATCCGTCAAGGTTTCCAAAGCTGCATCCCGATGTCTGTAGGCATCACGGGCCGCGCCAAGGGCCAGGTCCAATTCCTCCCGTAATTCTAATTCTAATTCCTTCGATGATTCAGCAAGTTGATCCGACATGTCCTGCAAAGCTTCCAAGTCTGAAACCGCCTCTTCCAATTCCGCGACTTTCTCCTCTAACGCCATCTTCTTTTCGCCAAGCACCTCGACCATTTCTTCGGCGCCTAACGCGGCATCGACTTGCTCCTGCAGATCGGCTATCTGATGCTCCATCTCCTCCACTCGCGCAGACAGCTTCTCCTTTGTGCGCCCTAGCTCTAGTATCTCTGACTTCTTTTGGTCCAAGTCTTTCTGAAGCTTCTGGAACTCATATTTCTCATGCGCCGAGAGATCCCTCATCCTGACGAGAGTATCGCGTAGACGACTGTTTTGCTGCTCCAACTGCTTGATCTCGTAACTTGTGGCCTCGGTGTTTGAGACTCCACCAGCTGCCTGCAGTAATCGCATATTAATTTAATTTAATTTATTTAATTTAATTTTTTTAAGTATATCAACGGGATAAACCCTTTGTTATAAAAAGTACAAAATCCCAGTCGCACAAGCTTAGAACAAATAATTAGGTAGTACAAAAAAAAAGAAAAAGTAATTAAAAGAAAAGAAAAGAAAAGCAGAGTAGTAAATGAAAAAGAACGATTAATGATAGTGACAAAAAATATATAAAAGCATCGTAATAATAATACAATAACAAACATAATACTAGAGTTAAGGGGAATGGGAACTGCGAACAGCGATCAGAGCAGAGTGATTGAAATAAATAAAGCAGTTATTGAAGAAATCAACAGAGTTATAATAAAGATTAGATGTTATTAGAAGTCGTATACTATTATAAGAGCCGTAGAGTGTTCGATGTGACTCAGGCAAAAAAAGAGTATGTTTTCTAAGGCAACGCACCGGTGCATAAAAAGTAAGTTTCTCAAGGATTTGAGGACATGAGATACGATGGTTGATGAGTTTATATACAAACAAAAGGTCAAGATCAAGGCTCATTAATCCAAGGCGCGACAGTGTAAAGTCGTAGTTATGGCAAAATAAAGACATAGGTGATTCCGTAAGATATGATGCCAGTCTTAGAAACCTGTGCTGCACACCTTCGATTAATACAGAGTGGCATTTATAATAGGAAGCCCATATTCACGGATACACATAATAAAATGTTACGTTATAATTAACGCACAATACAAAGCTACACACACGATACAACGATACACTTTACCCTTTCAGACATTTCTGTGTGCAATATCTCGAGATCCAGCGTCTGCTCCTCCAGTTTCTCCTTGAGCTGTTCCAGTTCAATCTGCAGTGTCTCAGCCTTCTCCTCAGCCATCTCTTTATCTAACGTTGCCATTTCCATGGTTTCTGCGAGATCTGCCATCTCGTCCTGGTATTGTTCTCGGGCTGCGTGCGCATCCCTCGCTTCCTGGCGCGCTCGCTGCAGTTCCCTTTGAAGGCTGGCCTTTGCATTTCAGAGAACGATTTATACACCGATTCGGTGGGAAGAAGCATCAAGAAATTTCGAAATTCAATTACTTGGCTCTCCATAACTTTCGTTTTGAATTCAAGAAGCTGCTCGAGCTGGAGCTTCGTCTTCTCAAAGTCCTTCATTCGCTCCTTGTCTTGCATTCTCTTCACCCGCAACGTTTCCACTTTCTCGGTGAGGTCGCGAGCCTGTAAAAACGCACGGTGTATATACAACAAAAAAATGCAATTGGTAAACGGTAAACATCCCCTGAATGATTTACCTGAGACTTCAGATTCTCGTTCTCCTGCTGAAGCTGCAGATGAGACAATTTCTCCTCGACTATATTCGCAGCCGCCGCGGAACCCGCCATTACTTGGCCAGGTACAAACTGCGGCTTCAAAGTCTCTACAAAACCTGTCTGAATGGCAAACAAGGCGTAAATGAGACCATGGCTCGATAGAAACTGGGTGTTTCTTTTATTATCGCACTGGAAGAAGTAGATATCGCGGGGGAGCATGTTCGGGTTCCTCCGCGTGCCTAATGTACCCTACGGCGCTCTAAGTTTCAACTGAATAATCTATGAACGGCGCGAAGGAAGATAAAATCTCGTATCCGCGGTAATGAAAAAAACACCCCGTACATCCTGTACAAAAACATTATGCTTTAGAAGAATGTTGTTTTTGTATGTACATTCAGTAGAATTAGTCTATTTAAAAGTGATTAATGAGATTAATTATAATAAAAGACACCAACAAGCTACACCGAATACTCTATTAGTTCTAACAAGTGTGGGAGATTCAGTCGATGAGTCGAATCGTGTTATATGACGTTGGGGATGTAGAAGTAGGCACAGTATCAACTAAGTGAGCTATTGTATATCCTAACGGTTTATGAATATCGATTGCGTCTATACCAGGGACATCTAATTCTTGGTAAGTGATAAAGAAAAAAGAAAATAGAAAAGGTTCGAGTAGTAGTATACCTTTATACCACGATGCTGTTAAGTGCTTATTCGCAGGAAATGTGTTATTATCGCCGTCGGCGGTATGACTGTGAGAGGAATTCGGCATCTAATTTGTTAAAGAGACAGCTATGTAGGTATCCGAATGCCCCTATCTCGTAAAAACTGTAGACTATGGAAGCATCACAGAACTGAATTAACAAAGCGAATGCTTAACGCAACAGTAAATATGGTGGAGGAGAAATTAATTCCATAATCCATTAAGAACAGGTAAACCCATCAAAGTGCAATGATGCTAGTTGTTATGAAGTCATGTGTTACAAAATGCTTGTGATCGACAAACAACTAGTATGAGAAAGTTTAAGGATCAGATGAGAAAATTTTAGATATTACAATTAATGAGTATTAATTACATTATTGTGATCATCTTGGGCCTTTGGCTTTTTGCCGGGAGGCGAGCTCGTGCTAGGGGACTTCTGAAACACGTACGTGCATTCCCATATGAATCATTCTGTGCCAACGGAATCGTCTAACTTGCTCTCAAAACTTTACACTTTATATCGCTTTCGCTATTCATTATTTCCACTACCACGCATTTCCAAGAATCTCTTTGGCGACGGTGGTGCGCGCACCGGTTCGACACTTCGCTACCCTATAGCCGAGTCACGGAATAGGATTCCTCGAACGTGACCGGTAAAGGAACGTGCGAGTTACATGGAACGGCCCAGAGATTCAAAGACAACATAAACCAACAAACTTCCTGTTAACTTGAGCATGTAAATTTATCAAATATGTATGCTTATATCTTACTGAAAACGTTATATCATATATATTCATATCTTGTCGAGTCCTCAGAATAATCCATTGACTGTGTTTACATAAAGAAATGGTACATCAACTTATTATAATTGCTACCGTAAGTGTAATTAGTTTCGAAACGAAGAGGTAGTACCTCGATAAATGAAGCTCGCTTGGTAGCAGTGGGCGCCGGTATGAGCGACTCTCCTCCATCTTTCCGCTCGTGTTGCGATCCAGATAAGCTTTCTGTGCTCGGAGCACTTAAAAGAGTTCTACTGCCAGCCAATGACAGTCGCGAGCTGCAAAGATTATAATATCAGTGACTCTTTCCTAAAGCTAACTGTAGCATACATAGTATAGATATTAATACGACGTGATATCGTGTTAGTGCCATTAGAATTACATATCCTTGCATATGAGTTACGAAAAGTTCAGAAGCCAGTAGAAATTACAATACAACTCGGACGGTATTACTAAATACACAAATCGTAGTTCCCGCATCATCGAACACTATAGTTCTATGAAAAGAAAATTTAGAGACATACATTAACTACTGTATTCGTTCCACAAAAAGAAAGATAGCAGGCTAACTGCAACCCTTTACGGCAATGTTACACTCATTTGTACGTTCGTCGCATTCAAGTACGAATACATGTAAATGTTTTATGCTGATAGTGCGCTTGCAACACTTTAAGTAACAGGTGTACAATGAAAGAAGCTTGCGATGTCGTATAGAGTCGTCAAAAGTTGCGACAAGCGATCATGATCCTTCGCTGCTTACACACACAAAAGCGTTTGGACAGAATGTCCAGACAGGCGTCTTTCGACGATTCAATTTATACAGATTCTTACCCAGAAAGCTTGTCAGATTGCTGCGAGGTAACATGCGCAGGAGATGTTTTTCTCCGTACTCTTTTATGACCAGCGTTCGAATTTCAAGAATCTATTAATTATACTTTCTCCTAATCACACCAATTCTTTCTTGTAAACGATCGTCGCTCGTTTAACGAGCGTTGCCAACAACAGTAAGCACCTCGCATCTTTTCCAATCGAGTAATCTTATCTTAGACGATCGTACAAAAACAGAAACTTACGCAGTAGGTTCGTTCCTTCGACGTGTACCAATGCTAGCATGAAATTTACGACAACAAGATTAGTCATGATTGCACATAATACACCAAAACTGTTTTAGTAATCGAACCAAGCAAAGATTTAATTAGGCGTTATTACATATTGTCAGCTACAGAAAGGAGACATACCTGTTCAACCGACTTCTCGCTCTAGCCGCACCAGCCTCGTCCGGTGTCGTAGCGCTACTGCCTGCCGATGACGGACTAGCAGGCTCCGTTCTATTACCTGCTTCGTCCAAAGCGACCACTTGAGATTGTCGCACAAACATTCCATGGTTTTCTGCGCACTGATGTAGCGAGAACGCGAAAAATAAATGTGACAGAAGTACTAAACTACTCTACACCTAGTGTATTCGAGCAGAACAACAATATGATACTTACTGAAAAGTACGATTGACCTTTAATAGTGCCGTTGTTTTTCCCCTTTGCTTTATCGAGTATCACTCCGATCCACTTTCCCGAAGCAAAACTTGGATGACCGATGTAGGCGATTGTTCCTTGACAGTCCTTGCCAAGAATCTCGACGCGCTGTCCAACTTTGTACGACATTTCTATCGCGACGACTTATTGCGAACGATTACGAGTATTCCAGGGGGATCTCCTTAAATACTTCCTTCACTTTTACGCATCACTCTTATTCGCAAAAGATTCTGCGAGACGCGGATAAAATTATTGTATGCACTGGCATGCTAAAATATACATGCTAAAAAGAGCTCTCTCTCATAGTTCCGTCGGCCATTTTTCCTTGTGACATTCACAACAATTGTTCAATGTTCGATTATAAGATATTTTACAATTAAATTGTAAAATGAATGAATTAATTGCGAAGAATGTATAATTCGGGGAATAAAGTGAACATTATGTAAAGCTGGTCTCGCGTAGTTAATAATTATAATTAATTATAAACAAAGTAGATGCAAATATGACATATAGGAAAGTATAGTCTTAAGATTTTAAGATAAATAAATAAAAAGTATATAAATTAATCCTGGAAAATGGATTATTTGATATTTCCAACACGCCGATAAAGTAAGTCACTTTATGGTCTTTGATACTTGCTGATAACTAAATAGTTACAAGTGATATCGTCAAAAATTTCGCAGAGAAAAGTCAGGAGACTCTATATTTTAACACGCGATACTCAGGGTGCGTGAGTAAATATTCGAAAGGCTGCAATTTCAAAATTGGCAGAGAGAATTGATTTAATCTTCAAATATCACGTTACCAGAATAGAAAGTGGGCATTAATTTATTTATAAATGTGCAATCTGAAGTACTAGACCTTTATTTATTGCTCAAAAGGCGATCGAAAGAGTTGGAGAAATGGGCGTTGAAATACGCTCACGCCAATGTCGTTTTACCACAGACGAGGTATAGGATAGACCTATCAACCAATGTATTTTTCTGTCACCGGTTTTGGGGGTCCTAGGACCCCCCTACCATTTTAGTGTCGCATGCAACGTTACCGGTGAAGTCTCGAAACAGACGGTAACGCTACGCGTGGTAGGAAGTAGAATACAACACGTGTAAAACTAGGTCATTCGAAACCCGCGATTTACAAATGATTCTGTTAGAGTACCAATATAAAAATCGTTTTATAAACACATTCCGTGCAACACCAGAGAAAGAAGGATCACAACAAAACAAGAACATATACACCTTTTAACCACGCCGTCCTATTCGACTTTATTTAAAGCAAAACAAATTATTTTAACATAAAAATTTATATAAACAACATTATACGCGTGCTTTTGGGTCGGGTAGGAACAATCGAATAACATTTCAAGTTACATATTTTATTCTCACATTTCACCAAAGTATTGCAACTCAAAGAAATTCTTATACAATCGCTTAAAATAACTTACAAAATTCTTGACAGACTTGACAAAAACTTAGTCACTTGGCGCTGCGAAACCAAAAAAGGTTAATTGTCTTGGTTAATAAATAAAATAAAACAAGACAAGACACCACTGAGACAAGAAAGAAAAAGATTTTAATGCAATTTATACATATTTATTCAGTTTAGCAACACCAATTCGGAGAGCAGATCCAAGTATTTTGAATAAAATATTTATTCGTATTAAATATTTATTTGTATAAAAATATATCTGCTTAATATTATTTAATACATTTTTTTCTTTGTATAAATAGCCATTGTGATAATTGGCGCAATTTGTGTATATCATTAGTTTTGTAAAGCTATTAATTTACGACAATGTTTTGAAATCGGATTCTTTTTGATGGGTATTAATTTACGACAATGTTTTTAAATGGGATTCTTTTTGATGGGATAGTATCTACCCAGTTGCCACGGTCAACATAGGTTGAGGCATAGTTGCAAAAGACAGAAAGATTTGATACGGTAGTTTGCATTGGCATGAAACCGTGCTGCTCACTGCAGACGATATTCGTAATAAATGGCTTGATACTGTCAACAATTAAGCTCTCAATTTAGTAATGTAAGCTCTCAATTTAGTGATTCCTGAAAAATGAAATATAGAAAAAAAGGAGAAAAAGAAAAATTTATAAAAGAACCGATAATATTGGGTGTAAATACTATAATAAAAATGTTAATAAATATTTCGAAAATAATATCGCAATATATAATCATATAATAATGAGAAAGTCATGTCTTTGCAGTGTAATGCGAGTGGTAAGTAGCGCAGTACGTACATAGCTGCTAACTGTTGGTGGCGCGCGACATTTATATATATCGTCATATCGTCTACAATTATTTGTTAATCAGTGTGAAAATTGGTGAAAAACTTCCTTGTATATTAAGGAAAAACTTTGTCGCTGCAAGTTATCTGTATGTCAAAATTGCCTCGATACTTTTTAACGGCGAACGTTGAAAAACATGGGTTATGTCCTGTGTTACTTTTTAATTAAATATTACTACATATTTTAACATAAGGGTTTTGTGCATACATTATACGGCTTCGCTAGAGTTTTCTGAGTTTTATGTTTCAAGTTTCATAACGATCCGTTAATATTTACTCAAGTTATCGCAATTTATGTTTAAAGAAATAATGATTTTGGTCGGAGAAAATTTTTTAGTTTATAATTTTTATCTCGAATACTAACAATTCGATAAAAAAACTGCAAATAGAAAAAATGTGTGCCGTGATGTGCTTTACAAGGCTATATTTTTTAAAATTCAGTTTAACAACATTTAATTTTCACGAGTCGTGATGCTTACGTCACGCGGCGTGCGATAAGAGACGTGTATTGCCGCGCGAAGCCTGCCTGCTCTCCCCCCACCAAAGCCCATATTCGCCGAGGTACGGCGACGGGACGCGGGGTCATTCGTTTCGTGGACAGCGTAGAGTTAAGACGTTTCGATAGCTGCGTACGTAAATGGTACGCGTATATTATCTACTGTCACATAATTACTTCTAATCATTATTATACTTGTTCTTTATTCTCTATCGTCACTTGCTGCTACTATTAATACACTTTCGTCCCGAAATTGATTAAATATCGCGAGAAAACCATTACATATTCGTCACGTATTCCCTTCGTTGCTTTCGTGCCGATATTTCTGCACATTTAGTGCACACATATCGAGTCTCGGTATTCAAATACATCACTTTTCGGGCATATTTCAAGTTTATTTCTTGTTTAATTGCCTTACGAATGTTTTAATGCTTTTATTTCAAACAGACGTTGAGGCGGAAATCGAAAGCAAAGGGCAGGCGACGCCATGACACTTGGCGGTTAATTTGAACGATGCTTGGATGGCGTCTGGTCATTCCTTGGGAAAAGAAGATGATAATACGTGTGGTATACGTATTTTTCTCATTATTTTATTGAATCATTGTTGGCTGTGATTGAATTATGATAAATTGAATACTTTTAATCAGATTTGTTTAAAAGTTTGAAAATGGCGTCTTTAAATGTTTATGAAATATTGGAATGATTGAATTCTATTGCATTTCGGTCGCGTTTACGTAGAATTCAATGATATTTCAATGATTTTAAAGAATCTATCTCTATGACGCTGTTGTAATTGCATTTACGTTCGGTTTTGGATGCAAGTTTTATTCTTTATTTTATTCTTTTTTTTTATTCTTTATTTTATTCTTTTTTTTTATTCTTTATATTCTTTATTCTTTATTGTATTCTAAATAACAAGGAGCGAAAGTCCTTTGGCTGATTTCACGACAAACAATATTTCCTCGTGACAAACACTCGATGAAACCACATCCACCCCACCCTCCTATCCTACTTATTTTTCAGAGATTGTGACCGCGTGCAATGCGGCCAAATAGAGTCAGTGTTTATGACGTACGAAGTTTTTCGTTTTGAAGAGCACAGTTGCTCATAGTAGAGTTTCGTTAACAATTTCGGGATACGCGAGAGTAGAGCCAGTGTTTTCTACGCAATTTATATTCTTTCACGAGCGTCGCGGCTCTGATCTTCGAATCGCGAGAATAGATTCACTGCTTTGTTCGCCGATTATGATCTTTCGGGCGCGTTTGTAGTCTACTATTTCTTTTTTTTTTACTTTTGAAAGAGAAACTCGTTGTCGGAAATTAGAGTCAGTGCGTCAGCTGAAGAGGAGACTTGTGCGCAGAATATTAATGGAATGATGTAAGTATCTATGTATTTGATTTAATTCTTTTAAAATAGAGTTCATTCTTCAAAATTTTAGAAAGAAAACAATTTTAAACAAATTAATCTTTAGAATAGAATCACCAAGAAATCCAAAACTAACGAAACTTTTTATTATTTAGACATTATAAGAAATAACTTTTGTTAATTTTAATTTTTAACATTTCATTTTTCTAATTTTTTTCTTAAAATGTCTAAATGATAAAAAGTTTCGTTAGTTCTGAATTGCTTCGTGGTTCTATATTAAAGTTCAAACAGTCATAACTTTCGAAAGAAATTATAATCGTGTTCTGTTCCTTCGTTACAGTTTGGGCGCAGCTGAGCAGCTTGATGACTTTTCCTGAGCAGTAGCAGGGGTGTTGGCGTCTCCGGCACCGGGGCACAGCGAAATGTGAGTGCGCATGCATTATGGTTCCTCTGGTCACTCAATCATGTCGTAGGACGTTTGGTCCGAATCGACACGAGTGACCGGTTGTATATTTAACGAGCATAATGACCACGGGCATGATAATCATGCCCGTGAATTGTAACATTTTCGTCTGTGTATGTATTTATTAGACGAGGCTAGGGCCTTCTTGTACGCCGCGCCTTTTCAATAGAATCACATTATAATCGTAATTTCCAAGATAAACGGTTCCTAACGCGAATATTTATCATTGATCATACATTGATGTAGATATTTATTAAATAATTCGGAAGGTATTGGTACGAATATCAATACGACTGAATGCTAATTTTTATATAGCGAAGAAGTCTGATACTCTCAGACTCCACAGCTACGATCATTTTTATTTAATATGTAGTGGAACGATTATAATGACTTGAATTTCTTTTACTTTTCTGATACTACGTGTTCAAAAGTAACTTGATTTCTAAATGATGATAATATACATAAAAGTGTAATTCCTTTCTTAAAAAGGTCACTCGTTTGCGTACACAATAGAATAATTAATTTCCATGTGCAAGAAGACAATTAAGGGTGGGGAAATTTCAGATTCAAAGTAATTAGCATGAGATCACACTTTCTTGTTTTATGAAATTTACTTTGACGATGGAATAGCCCGTTTTAGATTCTTAAAGTAAATTCTTCGTGATTTAGATTGATTTTCTTAAACAATTCAATTATAGAGTCTTTCTTCTCGCTAAATGAATGTCGAGTAGAGTCCTTTTTCTTGATCTAAAGTAGAGTCCTTTCTTATTTATCTTCACTTTAAACTATTCACAAGTTGAAAGTCGAGCCACTTTGCTTAATAATGTAAAATAAAAGAATATTAGCCTGCTAGACACTATAGAAACTAATGATATTTTCTAGTTGAGGATTTTCAGGATATCTTTCCGTACTCATTGCCTTTTAACTCGTCCACGTGCCCAGGTGCTACTTGGGTGGGTGAAGGCAATGGGGCACGATGACTTTCTTTACTAAATAATTACATGTCGGCGGCTAGCATTGCGTTAGTGTATCGTGCACGCCGCATTTTCCACCTATGTGTGTTTGTGTGGTTAGGCGGTGGAATTTGCGTCGGTGAAAGATTTTCATCAAAGACCGTGATAACGAAACTATAATATTTCGATACCAATATATCATATTCCTTGTTGCACACGATGATCATTCTAGTAAATAATCTGGGAATATGATATTTAATCAATCTCGTACAATCAAACCAGATAGTAATAACGATTCATGTATGTACATAATATGTACAATGCACATTATCAAGTAATCCATTGTTTGAAATTGAAAATAGTTAATTGTTTTATAAATCATACTTATACGCAATGGTCACTGCCTTTGCTAGCCGATTTCAGTGAAAACTGGTACGTACTTATTAGAGTGTGATTGTGTGTGAGAGACTGTTTTGCCATTTTTTAAATATACATAGCTGTTAGGTAGGATGGGTAACTTAGCTGTTCGGTAGGATAGGTAACTTAGCTGTTCAGTAGGATGGGTAACCTAGCTGTTCGGGAGGATAGGTAACTTACCTTCTGGTACGAATGTGTGACTTAAATATAAGTAGGTAGGGCCGGGGCAGGTCATCGTATTCTCTGATCGCATGTTCCCCCCTGCGATGACCTGCTTTCAGGAAATTTGTGAGAAAAGTCGACGGCCAGACTAGCGCGAGTGGGGTATGCCCTCGCTTCTAGCCCCGCTATGTCGACTTTTTGACGCCAGTGGGACATTGCACATTGTCGCTGGTCGCGATCGGCAGGACGGGCTTGGGCACGCTATTAAGGGGGTACTCCACTGTGAACCGTCGAAAAATCAAGCTATTTTTAAAGATTTTTCCTCAGTAAATACAACATATAATGAAATAAATCTTTTTGGTATTTATTAAGCTGCTCTTATATTATACCAAAAAAAATAAAAAGAATATTTTCAATTTGTGTTACTTTTTTACAGCGTTAATATGACACTTAAACAAAAACGGTATATTCGTGGTGCAGGTGATTTCCCGGCTTTTAGACTGATCCAAAACTAAAAATTCTAAGAGATTCTTAATCTGTATAAGTGTCTCTATCGTCCGTTCCTCAATTAACAATTTTTTCCGAAAAATAACCGAGATTTTTCTCGGGGAACATTCGAGAAACACCATTATTTGGAGAACTTTTTCCTTCAAACAGGTGCCATTTTGTTATTTTCCAACAAAAATTGTTAATTGAGCTACGGGCGATAGCGACACTCATACAGATTAAGAATGTTTTCGGATTTTTTGTTTCAGATAAGCCTAAGCCAGAAAATCACCTGTACCACGTTTTTGTTTAGTTGCCATATTGACGCTTTGTAAAAAAACAAGTAAAACAAATTAAAATATATTTTTAATTTTTTTTTATATAATATAAGAGTAGCTTTATAAACACCAAAAAGATTTATTTCATTATATGTTGTATTTACTGAGAAAAAAATCGGTTCACTGTGGAGTACCCCCTTAACTTTCAGAAGGGCGGACCGCCCGAAGCAAAGAAGTGGCCAAAGAGCCGAAGATAGCCCGGCCAGTAAAACGGCCACATCATGTGGGCAACCAAGAATGGCCCTGCATCCTCGGGTGCAGGGTCATTCTTCGTAGGTATTATTTTGCCATTATGCTCGTCGGTAGTTGTAGTAGTAGTAGTAGTAGTAGTTTGGTTGGCCATAGGCTGACCCATCGATACCCCCTCCCCTGAAATTCACCGCGTTTTCAATTAGGGTTGCGAAGAAGATTACGCGGCCAGTTAGTGTTGCGACTAAATGTTGATCACGGTTTGAATTAGTGTTGCGAATCGAGTATTCCCCGCGTTTGGTACCAGCATAGCGTTGCGAATAAATATCGAACGTGATTGCTTGTAGTGTTTCGAAAAAAGAGTCGCGATTGTTTTTGTATTTTGAATTAAAGTTATCTACTAGAGTTTGATTTATAACATTAATTTTGATTCATTGTATTCTTTTTATTAGAGTTGCGATGCGACTGATCGCGTTTTTTTAATTACTCGTTCTAGTTTGATTCTTAATATTTTTTTGAGTTAGCGTTGCGATGATGATTGATCGCGTTTGTAATTAGAGTTGCGACCCCCAGCCCCCACTGCCCCAAAACTGTCCTGGGACATGTCCAGAGACATGTTCCTGGGGAAAAAGAGTCCCGAGCAGCTGGATTTGCTGCGCATAGGACTCTACACAGCCTTTAGGAAGGCTGCAACGATTTAAAGTTAGAGTTGCGTATTACGAGACACAGGTGCATTGAATTTTTATTAGTGTTGCGAAAAATGAAACCACCCACGTGGTGGTTCTCTGTAGCTTCTTATACTTATTAGAGTAGTGTAGCTGCTTGAGAGTATTAAGTATAGTAGAATTTTCAGTAATGAAGCACCATTCGGGAATTTTGAAGTTGTTTGAGAAATTAGTGCTGCGAGTAGTCCAAAGTCCTAGTGACTATGCTCGGGAGTTGATTTCAGTCTGTAATAAGCTAGCGTTGCGAAAGAAAGAAACGGTCCACTCACGGTTTTCTTGCATTAATGAGTGGACAATGATCATGGAGCAGCCCTAAGTGGCTGCACCATCCCCCTTCTACTCCCACCATCTACCCGCTCTTGAATCGAGTGTTTGTCACTGGAAATATTGTTTTGAAAGTATATTCATATTTTGCAAAAAATGCCAATTAATGAGAAACTACAAGGAAATTATTGAGTTGATGTAACAAAGCACCCAATGTGCTTAATATTATGAATATCAATTGCTAATTTGCATAATTTGTTCTATTTCATGTATTTTGTCTATGGTTTTGCGTGATTTATTTTATGTCCTGTTTTATTGTGTTTATTTAATTTTCTTCCAGGCTGGTAAATGTTTTTGATTACCTACTGAATATAATGAATTATATACAGCACCTTAATGAATTATAGCACCTAATGTGCTTAATATTATGAATATCAATTGCTAATTTGCGTAATTTATTCTATTTCATGTATTTCGATTATGGTTTTGCGTGATTTATTTTATGTCCTGTAGGCTGGTCTCACTATTACTAACATAACGTAGTTATACCTTCGCGGTGAAGAGACTTAATAAAATAATATATTTAAAAATAAAAGTGATAGTGAAAAGTAATAGTGAAACGTGTTAGTGCAAAGTGATAGTGATAGTCAATATTAACGCGTGCTCGTTGTTGCTACTTTCTGTATGAAAGTAACTTTGATTACTGTGTAGTAAAGTGCAATTATTCCAATCTTCAACATTTGCATAAAAGTTTTTGATTATCTACTAAAAATAGGATGTCAGGTTCATTATCCTTGAGAAACCAAATCTCATGGAATTTTTATTAATACTTTTGCGAATGTTTCAAATATTGCCCCTTTATTCTTTTCTTCATTCCCAATTAGTGAATAATTGAAGGGTTGGATGCAATAAGGGGACTAGCGCTTGAAAATGTGAAAAAGTATTGTCCGATCGCTAAGAAAAATTGGAAAATTAAATGTTGCTAAAATGTATTTTAAAATATATAGTGTTGTAAAGATCGCCACGGCACATATTTTTTCTATTTACAGATTTTTTTTATCGAATCATTAGTATTCGAGATAAAAATTATAAACAACAAAACTTCGTCGATCAAAGTCAGTATCTTTTTAAACATAACTTGCGATAACTTGGGTAAATATTAACGGATCGTTATGAGACTTGAAACATAAAACTCAGAAAATTGTAGCGAAGCCGTAAAATGTATGCACAAAATTCTTATGTTAAAATATGTAATAATATTTAATTAAAAATAACACTGTACATAACCCATGTTTTTCAACGTTCGCCGTTAAAAAGTATCGAGGCAATTTTGACGTACAGATAACTTGCAGTGAAAAAGTTTTTCCTTAATATACAAGGAAGTTTTTCAAAAAATTTCACACTAATTAATAAATAATTGTAGAAGATATGACAATGTATATAAATCTTGCGCGCCTCCATCAGTCAACCGCCACGTATATGTAATGCGCTATTTAGCAGTTTTAGGCACTTGCGTTGACAGTTGGCGGCGTGCGAAAATTATATATATCGTCATATCTTCTACAATTATTTATTAATCAGTATGAAAATTCGTAAAAAACTTCCTTGTATATTAAGGAAAAACATTGTCACTGCAAGTTGTATGTACCTCAAAATTGGTTCGATACCTTTTAACGGCGAACTTTGAAAACCATGGGTTATGTTCAGTATTACTTTTTAATTAAATATTATTATATTTTTTAACACAAGGGTTTTGTGCATACATTTTACGGCTTCGCAAGAGATTTCTGAGCTTTATGTTTGAAGTCTCATAACGCTCCGTTAATATTTAATCAAGTTATCGCAATTTATGTTTAAAAAAATAATGATTTCGGTTGACAGATTTTTTTTGTTTAAACCAACCAGTAATTGACCGCATACCAGTGAATGACCATTAGGCAAAGAAATGTCAATTATAAATTTAAAAATTACTATATGTTTATAAATGGAGTGTAGTTGCACGTTTAATATCCCATATTTTTAGTTGTGCGTATTAAACAAACATTAATAAGTACGATTCTTAATAAAAGTATGCGGTCATTTATTGGGCTTCTCATTCAACAATTCGGTCATTCACTGGTTGGTTTACCCTAATTTTTATCTCGAATACTAATGATTCGATCAAAAAACTGTAAATAGAAAGAATATGTGCCGTGGCGAGCTTTACAACACTATATTCTTTAAAATACAGTTTAACGACATTTAATTTTCCAATTTTTCTTAGCGATTGAATAATACGTTTTCACATTTTCGAGCGCTAGTCCCCTTATTGCATCCAACCCTTCAATTATAATGGTAGAAATATACCAGAAAATTCTTCAAATTTAAAACAGAAAGAAACAAAAAATGTTTTAAATTCTGCTTAGTTTCATCGCGGTAGCTTTTTACAGAATAACACCTTCTTTTGCCCGCTTGTGGAGCGATCAATTATCGTTCTGCAATCGTGCATCAGGGGGCTCGATGGAAATGAAAATAAAATTTTGCATAAAAGGAGGGCGGATGGGCCGCGGTTAGGGCGGGTCTCCACTCGCAGCGCCTCCACGTGGTGAGACCTGGGAAATCTGTATTATTTGAAGTAATTGCTAATCGTATCACAAGTAACATTGTAATTCAATTATTAATTACATGACAAGTAATACGAGCCAATTGGCTGCGATTATCTATCTTCGTTAATCTCTATTCCATCCGTCCAGATTCGATTCTAAATATTTCTCCTATAATATAATATTTTAATCGTTGACAAACGGAGCCAAAGCGTAGCTTATCAAAAGCACACCCTCTATGTTAAACTCTCCCTCTAAACAAGTCACACGTATACAAGCACGCACACAACTTCCATCATTTCAACACATTTCAGAGTAGTTGCTGAGTTGGACGCTGTTCATGAGCAGAGGCCGCTAAATTCAGTCCTCGAGTTATGGGTCGGTAATACAGTTTGGGTGGTGACACGAAGTCCCATAAGGTGGTAGGTCTATTCTATACTTCGTCGATGACATTATCACAGTCCAGTTCGTCGATGACATTATCTTAGAGTTGGCTGTTCGGCCAGGAAATTCGCTCCAGTTAAGCGGAACACATGATTCTAAAAGAGGTGGCACGGCCGAGCTGAGCGAGAGAGAAACCGCTAGTGCGACCGACAAAGAGAGAGATAATTGAAGAGTGCGAGAGAGAGTGTAGTATGTGCAACAAAGATGGAGATAGTTGACGTGCCACTAACTCTAGTTATACGCTCCTGCTACTTCGGAGCCCCCTAATAGCAGGAGCACACGGTGCAAAGAGGTGGCGATTGGAGTGAGAGGGAATGGTAATTAAAAAAAGACAGAGACTCGTATTTCGAATAGTTTGCTTTATTTCATTGGTGTTGCCGCTAGGCGGCCAGAGCGTTTCTTGCTCATAACCTGAAACTGTTTTACCATTAATTTGAAAACAATAAATTAATGATATTGACTTAACAGCAAGGCCTCCTGCTCGCGAATAAACACGTTACTACATCGTCACGTTTGTTCCACATGATTTCGGATCTGTTCGTGGTAACAGGCACACAAGTTTTGCAACGGCAACGCGCAGGATTACTGGCTTTCATTGGGCAATCATTAAATTATTAAATAGAACGAGAACGTATAATTTGGATTATGTTATCTGACAATGCTGTTTAATAGTAACATCTCGGTGTTTAACGATGGCAGGCAGGCCTGGTTAATGGAAGCGATTAAAATACTATACCCAAGTAGAATGCGTCTCGTTCTTACATTGCTGAAAACGGAAGCGAGGGACAGGATTCAGGGAATTTCTGCGCCGTTACGAAACGTTAGCTTTGTTTTACGACAGTGCTTAATGGGATTAGACGTTTAGAAGGCTTCTGGAGCGGTAACCGCGCGACGTGAAATCAATTCCGCAAACTTTTATAGGTAGCGGATGCTCGATTTTCCAGTGAGCACGCAACAGAAGCTGACGCGTGTTTCAAGCTCCGATTCAGATATAGGGAGACCGTTGCACCGTGGCTAGATTAAATACAGGGTAGGAAGGGAAATTTCGGGGAGCTTTCAAAACAACCTCCTTTATTTCTCGTGGCAGCCCCATTTACGCTTGAATCTGATCGCGCGCGTCGGGCGACTGTGACCAGGCTTCCAGTCGACAATCGATAATTTACATAAACGCCGTTAGAACTTGCACGCGCAATAGTTTGTGGGACGCTGCGGAGGTGTGATCTTTTATTTTACAAAAGCCATCCAAGATGCATTCGTAAGGCGGGGAGGATCTCTCGTTGAAAACACAGGCACACTTGCCGATTGGTTACGTCACTTCCAGGCGTGGTGCGGTACGATGTGTGCTGTGCGTGTGCTACTGAAAATGGCCGTGTACGTACGGGTCCGTCTAGTTTACTGATTTTCAGATAGCCCTTTTTCGCGCTACTACCGATATCGTCCGGCGGCGAGACTAACGTGCTTTCCGTGGATACGTGCTGTTAGTGAGATCGTGCGAGACCAAGCACTCGGTGGTCCGTCGATGCTTAGAAACCGAGACGAAGTGTGCCCGTTTCGTCAACGGCGGATCGCTAAGAGAGAGAAGGTGAGCAGAGGATGTGTCTACAGATTTTTCTTCTCCTTTTTCCCGGACAGTCGTATCTCTCGGTGGGAAAAAATCGCGGGGGCATCTTATTCCGTCGCCGATCTAACGACCGATCCGCGGCTGATCGTTCCGCGTCGACGGAGCCGAAAGCTTCTCGTCGCAATTACTCGCATCTCCAGTCCAAAGAGGCACGTATCGGCTTTGGCAGGCCACGAACCGCATAGATCACGTCGTGGATACATATTTCGTCGACGCGTCTCGAACGGGTCTACGTTGTCTCCTTCGGCAACGGCCTCGGTTGCCCGCGGTCGTTCGATATTTCCTGTCTCGCTGGCTCTCGAGGAATCCGATCCTTGGTACGTTTCCAATTCGCGAGAAGAGCAACGGGGAAAGTGTATTTACAAAACGATGGCGGACACATACGGCCGAAGATTACTTGTCAAAATTGTGTCAACCTCGTGACCGCCAAGTCAAGCCGTTTCGAACAGATTTCTGTCCTCTTTGCTTCTCGCGAGCGACATTTTTCCACGCAGCCTGACTCACCGCACCTCGTACATTTTATCTTTATCGGAAAAATCAACGGAATTCAATCCCAGTGATTTCGGGAGCTTTTTTCTGAGATAAGTGGACGATCTGTTAAGTGACTGTGATGCGTCGTCTAAGTGAGAGAATTTATTTATCGCTTGACATTGCTCCTTCTCAATGTCATTTTTACCATATTATATTACCAAGTATACGTTACCTGTATCTCCGATACATTTAATTAAGTGACTGTCCTTGCATTGCCAAGATCACGTTAAATGGGCTTTATTTCGCAACGTGTTTCTAAAGAAATCTAGCCACAATATGTAAAGCTAGAGGTCTCTCTTTCTGGAATGTTGTTCTGTTAGCTATGTCCCAGTTTTCTCTATCAATGGAATTTGTACAGTACTACTTCTAACTCCCGTGTACTTCGCTCGAAAAGTATCGAGCGTCGAGAGGCATTATTTTAAAATTGTCGACGTGTCATTCACACCCACGCAATTACCAACCAATTTTTTCTTCCTCGGTTTCAGCAGTGCGTCCATTACGAGTGAAAACAGGAGATTACTAACGATGGGTTTCGTTCTTGTCGAATGCATCGCCGTCGATTCGAACAATGTGATTGGCGAGCATTGACTACAAATTGCCAAGATGCGGGAGAGATTTGGTACAATCCCCTGGTATCAGATGGGGATTTAAACGAATTAATTTTCTTAGAAGATTTTCTATTATAGTAGGAAATATGTTGAAACAATGAATAATCCGCGAAACTATATTTAAGCGAGCAGGATGATTTTCTGCATCTTATAACTGTTCTGTGTAGTGATATCGAGATAGATATTTGTTGTTAGCGCCGAATACTATCGAACCTTGCAACATGAGGTAATAGGAGTGCAGGCTTTATACATGGGAATGTATTGAAGAAGCATAGCAAAAATGTCATTCTTGTCGAATTTAAAGAAAGCGTTCCACTTTGGTGGCAACGATGCTAAGAAAAAGAAATTATATAATAATATTAAGATGGACTGCAACCCAGAGGAGTTCTGGGAAATGGTGGGTGAACTCGGAGACGGGGCGTTCGGTAAAGTTTATAAGGTAAGGTAACGAGAAGACTTTCGATAGTTTCGTGACGGCGATTTACTAAACGAACCATCTACTTCTCTAGGCACAGCACAGGCAAACGAATCAACTTGCCGCTGCAAAGATGTGTGCGCTAGATGGGGAAGATGACCTTAGCGATTTCATGATCGAGATAGATATTTTATCGGAGTGTAAACATCCAAATGTTGTTGAATTGCACGAAGCATATTTTATCGAGGGCAAACTCTGGGTATATCTTTTAATAAACTATGCATTTATATTGATTAGCGGTGTTTATTTCATGATTTTTTTGTATTCGTAGATGTTAATAGAATACTGCGACGGTGGTGCTGTTGATTCTATAATGGTGGAGTTAGAGAAAGCTTTAACAGAGCCACAAATATCCTATGTGTGTCAACAGATGACCAAGGGTCTCGCATTTCTGCACAAAGCTAGAGTCATCCACAGGGACTTGAAGGCGGGAAATGTTCTGCTAACTATGGCTGGAGGAGTGAAAATAGGTGACCCTCGCGCGATCCGATTCATAAATTTCTTTACACTTTATAACGAATAATGAATGAATGTATTTCTGAATCCACAGCTGATTTCGGAGTGTCTGCAAAAAATAAGCATACTTTACAGAAACATGATACATTTATTGGTACGCCGTATTGGATGGCGCCAGAAGTAGTATTATGCGAAACATTCAGAGATAACCCTTATGATTTTAAAGTAAATAATATATTTTCTCACCAGTATTCACCAATCGACTGTCTTTGTAACGTTCCATATTATATTTCTATTCCACATAGGTAGATATCTGGTCACTTGGTATTACCCTAATAGAATTCGCGCAGATGGAGCCGCCGAACCACGAAATGTCGCCGATGCGCGTACTTCTTAAGATACAGAAGAGCGATCCGCCGAAGCTCGACCAGCCCGGGAGATGGAGCAAAGATTTTAACGATTTCATCGCGAAGGCTCTGATAAAGGATCCAGCGTCGCGACCCACAGCCGAGGAACTGATAAAGCATCCGTTCATAAGTCGGACTTTGGATTCGAAACCGATCAGAGATCTGCTATTGGAGTACAAAGCCGACGTTGTCGAAGAGGAATTGGTGGACGAAGAAGCAGAGGTAGATATTGTTTTCCCACTAATTCCGGCGATCATTATCCGCGGTCTTTCAATTTCACTCGATAGTGAGAAATCTATGCTCGCAAAGACTTTCACATGGACTCCCACGGGGAGGACGTGTATCGTTGCGATAGCTTATAGGGATCTTTTAATACATAGCTATGTACATAGCTTCACAAACAGAAATTAACATGTATATACGTTGTTACACGCTTTCGTTTTGATAGAAGGCCAAAAAAGCGAAAAAACACAGAGAACAATATCAGCGGATTGGTAAGCTGCTTTTGAATGAAACATACTGCGTCATGTAAATTTATTCTTTCTTTTTTAAATACTTGAACGTTTGAGTATATTCGGTTGAATTCAGGAAATTGGCAATATGAAGTAACTTTGTGCGTGTTCTGATAAGTGACCAGTACGCGATTACGCTTTGTATATACATTTACGCATGATAAATGTAAACGAAGCCTCGGGAACATCCGTGCATGCGACCGCGCAGTGTTGATATCTGCTTCCCTTTTAGTTTGCAAGAGTACTATGTTACGATTACTTTCGTTTAAGAGGAATGAGTAGTTGAGATAAATTCGTCATGTGCTATTCGCTGTATATAATCGTTCATGATCGCGATCTTGACAATTTCACGGAATACTCCTTCATTTATTTTTCTACGTTTAATGCGACGATGTATCCTAATAAACATGTTGTAATTTGGATAATTTGGCTGTGCATGCGGCTCTCCTGGGCCTCGCCAGCCCCATCATCCCTGCGTTTGTCAGGTCAGTAGCTTATGCGATAAGTGCTGTCTAATTTAATTTCGACGTATTCCTTTGTACATATTACTATAACTCTTTGCTACTTTTCTTTCTTTTCCGACCGCAATGCATAAGCTATATGTTCAATGTGTGTTGTCAAAGTTCGATACCTTTCGCAACTATATTACATCAGTTCATGTATGAAATACATTTCGGTTCTTTAATTTCATCCCCGATCACTCGGCGCCCGTATAAAGTAATCTTTAATTCGTTTTCTATCATCCCAACTTACATGTTTCAGGACAGAAAACATGTTTTGTGTCCATTTGGGTACTATAAATTACGAATTGAATAGTATATGTGTATCGCATAGTTACATGAACATGACTTAGATAAATATTTCCAGGAGCAACGCACGTCTCAGCTTCCCCTGGAGCTGGATCAGCTCGGAGATGACTCTGCATCTATGCGCAGTGACGCTGATGTTAAGAGTAAGTACAGTGTCCGGCGCGGGGTGTGCGATAATCAAGGTGCTGGCGAATTAACCGACATATTTGCAGTTTCTGAAAAAGAAAATCTTGTTGCATCGCCCGTGTCAGCGAAAAAAGAAGAGAGCCACAAACGCGAGATCAACAGAGACGGCGAAAAGGAGGATAGGAACAAGAAATTACGTAAAACGGAATCTAAAGAGAACATACCTGTCTCTGTCGAGAAAAAACAAGTACCTATCTCAATTCACTCGCTGATATATATCTGTACGAATGTCGATAATACATCAGTTTCTCTCTTCCAGGCACCTAAACCTCCTAGTACAATCGAATCGAACGAGCGCAGAGTGTCTCGAGAAAAAGGTCCCGCGCCTCCTCCACCGCTCCTGCGTCAAGACAGTAAGAGCGAGGATAAGGACAGCGGTTCGAAAGTCGTCGACAAGCAGAGCCCCGCTGAGGTACCAGAGCAGGGTAAGGCGACCGATGAAAAGCAGCGAAATAAAAGTACAACGTCAGAAAGTCGCGAAACGGTGGACAGGGAACAAACGAGCGGCAATGCGATGAACGAGCAGAAAATCATACCGGAAAATTTGGAGAAGATAACGCCAGACAGCAACGAAAGGGAGAGAAATAACGTGGATAGCTCGAAGAAGGTCGATAGTAGACAGAAGTCGGTAGATGGTAAAGTGAATCCACCTCCAAGGATGCAATTAACATTCGAAGAGAAGAGGAAGTCTGCGCCGGTTAAGCCGGATCCGTCGGAAGATTGGACGAAACCAGTATTTAACAAACAGTCATCGTTGGAAGAAAAGAGCAGGTACTTAACAATACAAATTGACCACTTATCGAAAGAAACTTCTTTTCCCTGTAATATACAGTATCGTATTCGGTTTCAGAATCGATAAGAAACCATCGACCGACGTGCAGGTGAGCCGGCAGTCTTCAACGGAAGAGAGTTACAAGAGCTTGCAGGAGAAACGAAAGTCCGTGGAGGATAAGCTGAACGCGGTTCTAGAGAAACGATTCTCTATGGATCACGAGATGAGGACGAACGTTTCTTCCTTGGAGGCGTTGGCGCGACGGGAGGTCCCGAGGGTGGCGTTACCCGAGAAGATCAAGTCCTGTTCTACCGAGAACATCAAAACAGATTACGGGGCGAGTAAAACGGAGATGGCTATTAAGAGCCATAGCGAGGGGTCCTCCAGGTATGACTCGTTGGAGAACTTCTCGGACGAATCCGACGGGAAAAGGGACAAGAAGAAGTGGTTGAACAAGGAGCACAATCACGAGAACGTCGTGAATGATAGCTCGAGTGGCGAGAAGAAGGGTTCCTCGGTGAACGTGTCGGTGATCACGTCGACGCCTATCAGAAGCAGAAGTGCTTCGAGGAGAGGCAGCGGTGACAACGTGGTTGTCATTACCGGTAAGATCTGTTGTTGTTTAAGGATGTATCGGACGTTCGATATTAGAAAAAAGTATATGAAAATTGAAATACTTGAATATCTACGTCTTACGCATAGTAAATCTAGATGTGAGGAACTCGAACGACAGTTGGAGCCTCATTTTTACTCCTAGAAACGTATTTGTCACTTTACAAGTGCTTTTTTTCAAGAATTATTTGTTAAACTTTTGGCAGTGAAAATGCCTCGAACTCACAATTTTCTCAAGTTATAATTTATTTCTTTAAAACGGTGTAGTGAAACCAGTTGAAACTCGGCAGATATTTTCATCTATTCATATACATGTGCAAAAAAATTCATAACATTGGTACCATTTCTTCAACATTTTTGCAACTGTATTATTTGTCAAGATTGTCTCTTTCCATAAGAGTACGTGTAAAATCAGTGAAAATTAAAATCGTTATAAGTTAGCAACCGTTTAGTGAATTCGTTTACGATTTTTGGAGCACATCGGAAAGATTAAAAAGAACAATCTCACAATTTTTCATCAACTTGGTACCATTTTCAATATAGGTTCGATACATCCTTAAAGCACTGGAATATTTCTAAATATGTTTAAATGTGTAGGTAAATCGGAGCAAGAGATACGCCAGAACACGTCGACTGTTCGAATCACAGCGGAGAGCCCAGACCTGTCGAACAGCCTGGCGAGCAACGTGAGCCAGGTAACAGTGGTAACGACGCATCCGCCGGTTCTGGTGGACGCCCTGTCACCGACGCCTCTGTCCTGTCGCCCGTCCCCAACGTCCGAGGTGGTGATCGTCGCCAACGAGCTGAACAAGACGCAGGTGAACGAAAGTTCCACCGACGACGACGGGTTCCCAAGCCTGGACAGTCTGGAGTACACGCCGCAGGAGCAGCCGATTGTTCTCACCGATGTCTCGAAGAGAGTCGGCAAAAAGTTGGACGAGTCGGAGGTCCTGATCGTCAGCCCGATCGTAGACGAGCTGCAGGATACTAGTCACGTTTCCGTGGTCACAGTCGGCGAGGACAAGGAGCAAGTGAAAGATTCCTCGGTACTTAACAAACACAGCGCGGTAAGGACTTGCTCGTCGCAGAGCGACACGAGCCTGGTCGAAAGGTCGAGCACGAAGAGCGACAGTGGGGACGAGATCACCAAGATGATAGTCGCTGGAACGACTGTCGAGCCCGCGGAGGTGGACGACACGGATCGCACCTCGAAGAAGATGAACGGCATGATCAAGAGCGACAAGTCCTCCGTGGGTCGTATCGAGGAGAAGGCGACGAAGACGATGAAGCAGAAAGAGATCATTGGGAAAGTGTACAAGGAGAAGAGAATATCGCCGGACAGCTTCGAGGGGTCCAGGTCTCATAGCGAGTCCGGGTCCACTCGGTCGCACACGCCCAGCAAGAGCATAGATCGCTCGGACGCGGAGTCGATCTCCACGACGATCAGCCAGGACAGCAGGGAGTCGAACAAGGAGAATCATTTGAGCCAAGGCCAGTCGGCGGAGGCGGACGAGGAGGTGGTGTTGCGGCGGAAGCCGGATTACAACAATCGCGACGTGCCGCGGCCGGCGAGGACGAAGGAGGACATACAGATGATGAATCTGAAGAAGAAGACGAGGAAGCGGACGAGGAAGTTCGAAATAGACGGCGTGGTGGTGACCACCACCACCTCGAAGGTGATCTACGGAGACGACGAGAACGGCAAGGTGTACGACGACCAGATCTTCAGGAAGCAGGAACTGAGGGAGCTGAAGATGCTGCAGAAGATGGAGCAGAAGCAGTTCCAAGATCTGTCCCAGAAGGCGCAGTTCAACAAGGATCAGCAGGAGAAACGGTTCGAGCAGGAGAGGCAACAACTGGAGCGAAACGCCGAGACAGATTTGGAGACCCTGGCTCGACAGCAGAGGCAACAGATCGAGAGGGCTGAGGTGCAGCAGGAGGCTGACCTGAGGCTAGCCTCGAAGAAGATCCGCAGCGAGCAGGAGAGGGACCTGAAGCAGTTCCGCGAGGGGTTGAAGCAGGAGCTCAGGTTGCTGAAGCAGGAAGTAGACCTGATGCCCAAGGACAAGCGGAAGAGCGCGTTCAAGATACGCAAGGAGAAGCTGGAGGCCGAGCACGAGGAGAGGGAAAAGCATTTCCTCGACAAGCTGAACGAGAGCCACGAGCTGTCATTGAGGAGATTGTCCGACAGCCATCGCGAGAAGATCGCCCTGATGGAGAGACAGTTCCTACAGCAGAAGCAACAGCTGATGAGGGCCCGCGAGGCGGCCATTTGGGAGCAGGAGGAGCGGCACATACACGAGAAGCAGCAGCTGCTAAAGAAGCAGCTCAAGGACATATTCTTCCTGCAGAGGCACCAGATGCTCATTCGCCACGAGAAAGAGCTGGAGCAGATGAAGCGGATGAATCAGAGGAAGGAGGAAGAGCTGATCAAGCGGCAGACGGTGGAGCGCAGGAATCTGCCCAAGAGGATCCGCAACGAGATGAAGGCGCGCGAGATGATGTTCCGGGAGTCGATGAGGATCTCAGTGTCGTCCGTGATCGCGCCGGACCCGGACGCCGAGAGGGAGAAACTGAAGAAGTTCCAGGAGAACGAGAAGAAACGGTACAGGGCGGAGCAGCAGCGATTCGAGTTGAAGCACTCACGGCAGTTGGAGGAGGTCAGGGCGCAAAGTGACGCCACCATCAAGGAGTTGGAACAGCTGCAGAACGAGAAGAGGAAGATGCTAATGGAGTACGAAACGCTGAAGCTCAAGGAGCAGGAAGAGGGGTACAGCAAAGAGCTTCGCGAGTGGAAGGCGCAACTCAAGCCTCGGAAGCAGGTAAAAGACGTTTAATCTTTCGCTACTTATCTTTTCTGTTCTTCTTGTTTTTTATTATCAAATATCTCCTTTTTCGTCGGTCGTTTCTTCAGGCGAATTATCAGGTCAGTCCCATAAGCTGTGTCGGCTTCAATTAACGTTGGAACGTCGGCTAACGGTGGACCATTTCTCCGAGACAGCTTTTCCGAGTAGAAACGACACAGCTTACCGGAACGACCTTCTTTCCAAGGCTATCGGTTCTCTCTATCAGCTAAATCGTAATCTCTATAATCACGCGCCCAGCAAAAGTCGCGGGGCACAGTTCTCTCCTTGCGCGCGACAAGCGTACCTCGATGGCCAGAGCAGAAACAGATAACGGTCCCGTCGCGATCCCCTATCACATAATACAGCTATACTGAAATAAGTGTTAATGTACTTGTTATAGAAGTTAAAGGCTGAGCTGGCGGCTGATATGGGAGCGCTGGAAGCTCGCTACCGAGACTATTTGCCCTCGGGTCTTAGCGGTCTCTGTCCACCACCTCTTCCCCCTCTAGACTATTCTAACATTTGCAGTTTCGAGTGCTGGAAAAAGTCGCCCCGTCTACCACGCTCCACCCCCGCATCCCCGTCACCGTTCACCATTCCAAGGGTGTCCCTAAGAGTCGGCAGCTCGGACACTAGCTCCGTCAACGGCATGATCCCGCGAAGTCATTCCAAGCCGGACTTAGGGCCACCCTCATCTTTCCGTAGATAGTACCACCTTCCGAATCGTGTTGCTCGTGTCTACCCTACCCCTAAATTCGACCCACTTGTCCTTCGTCTGTCCAGAGAAGCCTCGAAATGGAAAGGAAGCCGATATAACTCCGACGAGCTTGAAAATAGAAGGTGTAGAAACTAAGAAGAAAGAAAAGAGTGGAAGATCCTTTCTGCTTCGAAGCTTCTCCCTCGTTGTATTGTGTTTCAAGCCTCTCAAGCGTGTAACACGTTCGCTTTACTCACCCCCTGCTTCGATTATCTGGTATTATTTATGATGTCTCTAAACGCTGTACACATATATTACATAGAACGTACGTACGTTTAATATAGATACCATACAAACACGCATATAATATACATACACACTTAATATATACGATTACACATTACATATACCCTTTTTTTTCTTCTCTTTGACGTAACCAAGTCCAGAAGTACACATAGATGTTGGGCTGGTACGGGGACCGAATAACATGTACAGTCCACTATTAATTCGTAACGCTGTATATTTGGTAGTGTCAGTTGGGAAAAACAAACGTCCGCCCAGTATGTGTATGTGTCCCTAAAAGGAAACGAATAGGGGCTTATCACTGTTGGATGAAGCTGATGACTCGTCAGGCGTGTCGAGACCCTGGAAGTGTGCTGTCGTTGATTGAGCGACCGGGTCCATCCGTGCTACTCAGCATCGGATGGATCTAGAGCAACGTAGGATGGCCGATGGGATCCACGACGTCCTGCGTTGCTTGCCGTCCACCGAACGGCAATTCGTACAGACTCTGCGCTGGGGTCCATTTAATTCTGTGAGAATCAAGTAACAGGGTGAATCGCGTGGTAATCGTGGGGCTATTCATGTTGTATACTTATCAGATGTAGTGAAGTGTAAACGCTTACGCATTCCAAAGGGTTTCTCGTAATAAGTGTTCTCCATTGTGTACGTTAAGATTATATATTTACGCATCCCCGTTATGTTACACAATAATCCCCCCCGTAAACGAACCTGACCGACGATATGTCGAAAAGTAAAGAGACTCGACGAGTGGATATCGGAACGGTCTCTACTAGGTAACGAACAAGGTCAGTTGAACGAAAAACCTCTGTTGACGCCAGTACAATAGATTACACAAAGTCTAACGATACAGGGTGTCCCGCGTATCTGGGTCGGGCTACAGCCTCTGAACTCCAAACGATTCGAGAAAGAAGGAAACATCGCGGTTTTAGAATCCTCTGTAGCCCAGCCCAGTTGCATGGGCCTTATCTAAAATTCTGTTTTAACTTGATTGATCGATCTCGATTCCTTTGAAGTCGCACAGGGGAGAGAACGTTCCGTTTTTAAACACACTTGGCTTTCCGTTACAGAGACTGGAAGAGCAGTTCGCTCTGCAATTAGAGGAGCAGGAAGCGATCTACGGGCCCAGCGCGATGCCCCTCTGCTTGCCAGCCGACCTGCCCGACTTGACCCATCACACCGCTGGCTCCACGCGCAGCTCCCTGTCATCGGTGAGCGAGGGTTAACGTGTTATTTCTATCGAATCGACCTGGATCTTCCGAATTTCGTCGCTCGACAGGAGTCACGAGCGGCAGACAAGCGTCTCTCTCGAGGTTCCGTATCGTCGCGGCGGAACGCGCCGAGGACCTCGAGGTAATCCCCCGACGGTCCACGGAGAAGCGCTGACCGGGCAGAAAGGACGAGCCAGAGCTGCCTTTGATCGTTCCACCCGAGGGAGGCGATGCCCGTTGCTCGCTAGACGCACAGACCGTCGCTACTCAACCACTAATTCACACGTACCACGTAGCTTTCCGTTTATGCGAGCTCAAGGCCTCTTGCGATACGAGAGCTTAACGGCGACGAGCAAAGCTGTGGAAGAGGAGGTTTAGGGAATCTAAGGAGCCTAGCCTAGGTCTACTCGTCGCCGCGATAGGGCCGAGCGATCCCCGAGGGGCTCTCTCTAAGGTATATTTTCTACGTAACTAATTTCTTACTCGATCCCGTCCGGGGAACGGGACAATCCATCCGCCCCGAGTATCGCGATCCTACGCCAAGCAGACGTCCTTTTTCTACGTCTTATACACTTTAACTCGTAACTAGGAGTCAAGTGGTCGCCGTATCCACCGGCAAACCTTGCTGTCCCGTCGCGGGTGCGCGTGGTTGGTGTCTGTAGCGTGTTCGTAGGATGCCTAGCGATTTTATACGTACGTAATGCACACGTGCAAGAGAATAGAAGTATATTTTCGGTGTAGCTCTGCAATGCTTGTCGTGTCTATATCTAATCCAGAGGACCCTGGTCCGATGTCGATGCCAAACGAACGTTGGTCGCTGCGAATGGAACCGAAACTTCAAGAGGAGAACGTCCAAACCAGGTCGCGCGGTTCCGCCCTCCCCGTTTTTCCATTAGATTGCCCGACGAGTCGTATAATAACATTTTAACAAATTCCCGATGCAGAGGATCGTTCTCTGTCCAGATGCAGACACACGGATATATATTTTTAGGCGGAATAAAAGACGTTCGACACTACGAATCAAAGGTTCAACGCCAAATAATACGTTTGTATACAGTGCGTACGGTAAGGTCCCCGACCACATTGTAGAGAATCTCTTTTCTTCTTCTCGACTCGAACAACACCGAGCATGCGTGGCTGAATAAACGAGTCGTAGGTTTCCTCAAGAACCGTGGTCCCTCTGTATAAAATATCCCTCTTCGTTTCTACAACCCCACTCCTCTTCTGCACTCTCATCCCTCCCCCTCTTACTATCATCGTGTACATTGACTTCTGTTAGAGTTCTCCAACCGTTGATCCGTCTGTGGGGTAGCCGTCGCTTATATATTTTACCGTCGGATGTAAGGAGCTTTGTACATACATATATAGAAACCGGGACGATTCGTTCGATATATATATTTTGAATATTCTAGCGCGTGGTGCACGAACGGTGCTGCCGGTCCTTCGTGTTTTTTTTTTTTTTTTTTTTAACGGTCCGTTTGCATGGAAGATCGTTTTTGCTGGTGGCGCGACGTGCATGGGTGAAAGGATGTATACAAGATGTTACGGGGCAAGTGACGGAGAATTAACAGATATATTTTGCATGTCGAAACTTAGGAGAAGCTTTTCGCAGGATCGCCTCAGCTGAATGCGGAGGACGAGGGCTTCTCTCGGATTTCTAACTCCACCGATTTCTCCGATGCTCGCCCTGGAACACCCTGTAGTATTTGCGGAGCGCTCGCGGGGGGAATTGGACGAATTCCTGCGTTCGGGGGACCTTCGGGCTCTTCGTAATTCCTGTATGCGAAAGATAAGAGCATCGTTAGTCGAGTAGCAACTAAACGAGATAAAAGGGGACATTTGCCAAAGCATATATACATACGCCGTGTATGTATACATACGTGTGTTCTCGAAACCTTTAGAATTTCGAGGACACGAGAATAGATGGGCGCACGATACAGTGGAATTACCTTGGTAACGATTACTGCCCCTTAGCGAACGCCGCGACAGTCCAAGGTCGATCGTTAAATCGTGGCCCGGGTCATAGTGTTTGGAAGTATCGAATTTTCGCACTCTCAGCGGAGCCGCGCGCGCGAAACAAGCAGTGCGGGCTCCCGGAGTCGCGGGGCAGCGACGGAAATCGCGAAACGTTCAAATCTCTAAGGAGTTAAGTAATTTATAGGCGTTGGTCACGTGTGCATTATACGCGCGAAACACTGCGAAACGAAGCAAACGGGGAGAAAGAAGAGAGGGGAGGAAAAATATGGTAGGGAGGATAGAAAGGGGAGGACGCGGGAGTATACGCTTTCGTGAAATGTTCGCAGTAGCCTTACATGCAGAATTTTTGTTAGGAGATGCCGATCGCGTTCGTTGTATATGATCGAAAGTATTTATGCTACGACGATTAGAGAGCGTGGAGTATAATGTAATATATATATACATATATACATGTACGATATAATATAAACACGAATGAAGAAATGGAACGTGTCGGCGAATCGGTGCATCGGAACAATCACGTCGATTCGCTCCAAGTAGTCATCTTTATAAATATAAAACATTTCTTTCTCTTCGTCCCTTGTTTCGCACGGGACTGTATTCTTCGCTCGGCTCTCAACGATTATCCGTGCGCGCACAGTATTTAACCTACTGTTCGTTTCAGCTACTTGTATCCATCGCGCGAACTTTCTCTTCTTTCCTTTTCTTTTCGCCGAATATGTTTTGACAGTGGATCGTATTCTCGACGTGCAGTCGCATACTTATATAGATTTATATATATAAAAAGTATATATATATATATATATATACATTGTGTATATGGAGGATCAATAGACTGAGAGAACGAGTAAAAGTAAGGAGGATCGGGAAACGAGATTATTGTTGGTCCGTTCGTTGCGATTGAATGTTCAACTGGCGATAGTGATATCGCGTTCGTCGGGTATCATCCGGTATATAAAGTGGCATTAGCGAATTCGAATTCGGTCGAGTGGCTTCTACGAATAGAACACGGCATTAATCGGCCTTTTATCCATCCATCCATCGGGAATCGATGCTCGTCGGTTATTTATGATATTTATTTGGATTTCGATCAGAGGATACTTCCATTCCATAGTCTTCGCCGCGGAATAAACGAAATCTCGCGTGAAAGCAGAGAGAGAGAGAGAGAAGGGGGGGGGGAGGGAAAGGAGGGGCAAAGGAATTCTCGTTTACGGTTTCTCAAAGCATTTCTCCTTTTTGTACCTTAACGCGTGTCCAATCGATTACTTCGCGCAACAGTGTACTTGTTCGTATTTAGACCGAGTTTATTTTACATAGGTATATTTATATTCTGGGTTAAGCGTTAAGTTGTTCGTCCTGGGAGCGCAGGATGGCCGTTTTTTTTACGATTGAAATTCGACGAATCCCCGTTTTCTTTGCGAAGGAAGGCCTCGCGAATGGAACGGGATCGCGTGGTTACCTCGATGCGATCGTTGGACCCTTCCCAATTCAAATATACAAGCCGCGAGCCGCTTAATTGTTCGCCAGAGCGGTTAACAGAGTGTATTAAGTATCCACGTGTGCCCGCCTGCCGAAGAGAGGCGAGAACATTGTTTTGTACATAATTCTTATTACCGCTGGGAAAGAAACGTTCATCCGAATCGCAATTCGTCGTGCGCGTGTTAAGTTTTTCTTTGTTTCACATACAAGAGTGATGTTTTCTAGTCCGGTAAGAAAACTCACCCCTCAAAAAAAAAAAACGAATCAGGTTTCGTTAAATAGTTCCACCGTAGACTTTAATGACTCTGTGTATCCCAAAAAACGCCAGTTTTCCCTCGACCTATATTTAACATTTTGTAGAAGATTCTTTTCGTGGGGGAAATACCGATCCTGCCCAATGGAAACCAAATCAATCGATCTTGATACACTGGATATCCAAAGATCCTCGGTGCAACGCGATAAAATTCGACTCCTCATCCTGGACAGACTGAATCGGGAATATGAAATTATATTTATCTTTGCGCAGCTTCAATTTTCTTCCAAATTTCTTCTTCGCGCCAGCAGATGTCGAAGGGGAATGTTAAAGCGCAAATTTTCGGCTGGCTTTATCGACGAGGGTCGTGTTCTCTCGAGTTGCACCGTTCGTTTCTTGGCAACCTGTAACGATCGTCTCTTTGCGGTAGAAGCAGTTTGCGAATTCGTTTGGGAGAACCGATACCATCTATTTTGCAACGGCTCGCATCAGCATTTTCTTTTCTTTTCGCGTTGTGTTGTTCTGCCGTGAACGAATGTTGCCGAGAGAAAGAGAGAGGAAGAAAGAAAGAAAGAGAGAGAGAGAGAGAGAGATAGAGATAATTTTTTACACGGTAACTCTCAACTGACTGACACGTCGGCTGAGAAATTATACATAGAGATATATATACACACACGCCGCTGTAACATAGACTCTTTATAATTAATTGCTCAGTACTAGGATACGAAAGGAAATCTGAATTCAATTACGATCATTAATATAGACCTGTAAGGACTAATGTTACGATTATTTACATGGTAATGTTATTAAGAAACACGATACAATAAATATTTTACTTCTACGTGTCCTGTGGCAGTTCATTAGCGGCCTAGCGCGAGACAGCTTATCAGAATAGTCTCGCTTATCAAACCGCACCCGTGATCATCGTTGGAATTACAGCGTTCTTGCACGGCGATAAGGAGCCTGCGGTTCTTTATTTTTTCCGTTTCCTATTTTTCGAAAATTTTCCCTGCTTATCTCTGCGCCGGAGGATATAAAGGAACGGCAAAAGGAGAGAGTAAGCGTAGTCGTGCACGAGGTGACATCACAGGGAGGGCAGGACGATCGTCGTTTAAAATTCGTAACACTGTAAGTGGAGAACAGCTGTTCGATGACTCCGACGAGTCGTTAACGCGGATCGAGTCTAGAACCTTTACGCCAATGATGCACAGGGGCGGTTTGTCCATTTCCCGCGTCGCCAAGTAAATATCGCTCTCCGAGGGTATCTTTTATCGCGCAGAGGTTAATGCCAAAGCGTTACAAGAATCTGCGATTGTTATTGTAACGCGACGATGGAAGTTGCTTTCGGAGAGCAGCGCGCGGGAAGGTTGCGTCGGTTGGTGGTTAGGTTATAGGGTGATCGGTATGAAATTATTGGGGGGTATGAAGGGGCCATTGTCTTTTACTTTATTGTTGCTCGGTCTGGATCAAGGTCTGTAGAATAGAAAGGTTGCCTGGTAAGTTTCGACCAATCAGGAACCAGAATGAAAAACGCGGGCGTGACGTCACCCAGCATGCCCGTTCGAATTAATACGAAATTTATATAGTTGTAATGTTGCATAAAAAATGCAATTCTCATGATTACGAGAAATAATATACTAATATAATATTCCACCAACAGAAATATTCAATATATAATAATTTTTTAAATTTAATCTTCTATGTAGAATACATTTTCTATGTAAAGATTCATTTTTAAGGATTATTGAACATTAATGAGATTATTGAATCTTAAGAAACAAATGTAACACAACTACAGTAGAACATCTCGATTAACCGTACTGTATTTTTCTCGATCTTTATTATTTAGAGTTTTAACTATTCGAGGTAATTACGATGAAACTATAGGAGGGACTATTGTATTAAGAATTTATCGAAAATAAAAAGAAATTAACTATCAATTTTGAATTCAGATAATTTCTACTGTAAATAATAAGTTCTACTGTACTTAATAAAATCTACAAAATAAAACAGTTTAAATGATTTCATATTTTTTACCAGGATCATTGAATTCATGTTGGTAGTGAATATATTAATGAAACAATACTCAAATACTATCAATATGATATTTATTAAAAGTACAATGGAGTTATGTCACAAACTTTTGTATTTTTTTCGCAATGCTGCTACTTTCCGATGAAATTTTTCTTTTTCTTAATTTTGTTTCTTCTTTTTTTAAATTCATAAATTTTATGCGAATAAAAATTCTTTGCCGACAAAATTCTTTAACTAATTCGGGAGGAATATCATTTACATACTTTTTTATATATTTTTCTGTTTTGGCAATAATGCCTTTGCCACGCTTAAATTTATTTTTATGGAACTTTTGGAAATAGCTTTCCATAGTATTCACTTGTTCTACCCACTTATTTGACGGTTGAACTAAGCCACCATACGATAAGCTTTGCAGCCAAGATGGCATGTTATAGCTGTGAAGACTTGTGGCTTCATCCGTTTTGTATGTAAATTGACCAAGATGGGGATATTTCGTTAAGTGACGTTTGGCTAAATATCCTGCGATGTATATTAAACCATCTTTTTCTGTTGCATCCTTTTCTGACGATATGATAGTACTTCCAGAACTAGCACTACTTTCGCTTTGAGCAATATTTACAATATTTTGAGGCTCTGGTAACTGTACAGTTTCAATATGTGCCTGCTGTAATGCACTGACTAATAAATATTCCTCGTGTTCTAATTCAGGTGAGGTTTGTACGTTTGAATTAGTTTGTACTATCCCTGGATTTTTTCCGAGTAGGATCATCCTCATTCTGTACAAAGCATTTAAAGGTGACGGATGATCATGGAGACCTCCTCGCGTTCTCAACTGAAACAAAAGAAATAAAATTTCATTTTACTTAAATATTCATATATTATATTTAAGTGAAGGTATTAATGTACATATATAATTATTACAATACCTGAGAGAACAGATTTTCTAAACAATCTTGGTTTAGACGGTGAGTTAAAATATATGTAATATTCAATTTACTTTTGAGGTCTTCAAACAAATCTATAAGCGATTTTATGGACATTATTATCCCTTTTTGGAAAATTTGCATAGTTGTTTTTCCTACACATTTCATATCACTAATCATTCTTAACATATCATTTAGAATTTCGTTCTGAAAATCTATGTTCAGTCCATATGGTTTCTTAGTGGGAATATTTATCGTTGGTGTGTATGAATTCATTGTGTCAAACCAGCTATTGACTAATTGGAAAAACTCTCCTAATTTTTTTGAGCAATTTTTATCTTCCCCTGGTAAATAATGTTTTAACGCAGTAGCTGTAGTATTTGAAAATAATTGGGCTGCTAATTTTACATTCTGTCTTTGTGTCTTTTCACAGTTTAAATGTAACTTGGTTAATTTATAGCATGAGCTGATTTCTGTTGTGGCCATTTGCATTAATGCTTTTACTGGATTCTTGTTGAGAATATCACCATTGCTGAGGCTGAAGCCGGTGTCTAAAAACCAATTCCTCAATAATTTTAGTAAATGTGGAACGTCCGCAAAGAAATAAATGGCATTGTTTGTTACAGGATGCTTCATCGATGTATTATGTACACTGATCCCTAACTCCTTCCATAAACCTTGATTGCTGCCACCGCAATCAGAAGTACAGGCCACTACATTATAATTATTTTGATGTAACTTTATAATTACAGTTTCCAATATGTTCTTTGTCACTTTTTGGTTAAAGTCTATGAACACAGGCTGCTTCCATTTATCAAATAATCCTCTTGCCATTATAACTTGCATATTTGAATACACACCAACAATTTCATCATCCTTTTGATCAAATTCATACACTGATGCAACCTTCATCTCATCGAAGCTTAAAATGGTAGTTCGTTGAATTTCACTTTTGTCTTTGCCAACTGTGTTCATGATTTTTAGGACATCTTCTAGATATCCACTTCTTAAATTTATGTTGACAGCCCATTGTTGTAACGTAGATAATCCTGGTAAGGGATAATGTAATGTTTTCCTTAAGTATATGTAGCAACGCTTACTGAAATACCTCAACGTAAATGCTTTTGACAATTCCTCTGCAGTCCATCGTGCTTTACTTTTTTTCTGTAACATGATGTCCACTTGGTTAGGAGTTAAAGAATCTTTAAACATTAACTTTACTTTCTCTTCAAATTTAATTTCTTTTTCTTTCACTTGCTTTTCAAGATTAGAAATATCCTGCTTTAATAAATCCTTCTCTTCTTTGTCAATTTCAAGTTTCCTTTGCAATGTTTGCTTTTCCTGCTGCAGTATTTCTAATTCTTTTTTAAACGAAGATTCTAATTGCATATTTTTTGTTTTTAATATGTCATTTTCATGACGCAGTGTTTCTAATTCTTCTTTAGTTATAAGTACTGACTCTTTACTACAGCATGGTACTGTCAACTTATCATCTATGCTTTCCTCCACACATTCCACAAGCTCAGCATTTATTTGGGCATGCAGAATTTGTTCCACAGATTCAGATTTTTCTATATTTTCTTCTTGAAGTATCTTTTCAATTAATACCTGTCTTTCTTTCTTTTTATATCTTTGGACTCTTGTAGATTCTATCACACTTTCTTCACATTCTGGTAATAATAAGTTTAATGAAGGAATTGCTGAAAAACAAAATTAGTATTTAAAAAAAGACATAAACAAATATAAACAGATAATCTTATTTATTTACCATCTTTTTTTAGCTTTTTTAATTGTGATCCTGTTAATCTAGCTTGTAGTTCATCCTCAAAATCGTTGGGCTTGAAATGTCGACTACATATTCTTTTATATTTTGCATTAAATTTATCTTTCCTGTAGCACTTTTTCATCCATTCTTTCCTAATTTTAACTTCTTTAGGAAATGTGAAAAACATTATATTTTCCAGATTTTCCTTCGCTTTCTTTGAGTTGCTTTTACATGTAGCAACACTACAAACAATACCGCCTGGCATCTCAACGAAATTTAAATATAATATATAAAAACTAATATATAAAAACAATAATGTTCCTCTTTGCACGTTCGAATATGCTCAGAATTCACTGTGAATCCACTGTTCTAGCGTTGTTTGGCATGCTGGGTGACGTAGCAATATGGCCGCCTCCCACTCCACACTTTGGTTGCTATTGGTGACCAGGCAACCTTTCTATTCTACAGACCTTGGGTCTGGATTGTCTGGAAGGTTCCAAGTGATTGTTGGCGCATAGGTTACGTGGTATCGCAGAGATGGCCGAGTCGACGAGGCGAAAAAAGGTGTGCGTGGTGGGCGCAGGCGCGGCGGGCTTGTGCGCGGCCAACCATTTGGCGCGGAGTTCGAATTTCGTGGCGAAAGTGTACGAGCAGACGAAGGAAATTGGTGGCACATGGGTGTACAAGGAAGCGACCGGGCTCGACGAGAATGGCTTGCCCATACATTCGAGCATGTATCGGGACCTGAGGTTTGACTCTGCACAGTTCTGAAAAATTCGCCGCTTCTATACAGTTCTCGGGACTGCTGGAACACGTGCTTTCTTCGTAGAACCAATTTACCAGCGAGGATTATGAATTTCCCTGACTATCAGAGAATGAACGCCGTGGAGCCCTGCTGCGCGACTCACCAGGAGGTTCTCAACTATTTGCGAAATTACGCCAGGCATTTCGATCTGTTGAAGTATATTCAGGTAAACAACGCGTGCACGTAGGCTGCTTCGTTGGCTTAGGTATGTAATCTAACATTGCAGTTCAATACGAGAGTAGTGTCAGTGAGGTTAGAAAGCTCGCCGGAAGGCGGGGACAGCTGGATCGTTCGGTTAAAGAACTTGAAAACGAAGGAGGAGGAGGTGGCCATTTTCGACGCTGTGATGATTTGCAACGGGTGCGTTAAAAGTCTCTCAGTTATCGAGGGCAGATTTAAACGTCCCTTTTTCTCTGCCACGGTCCAGACACTACTTCGATCCTTACGTGCCAACGATACCTGGCATCGAAAGGTACTCAGGCACGGTAATACACAGTCACTCGTACAGAAAGCCCGAGGACCTCTCGGGGAAAACTGTCCTGATCTTGGGGGCATCCTCTTCAGGGATCGACATTGGAATTGAATTGGGTAACCACGCGTCTCGCGTGTACCTCAGCCACAACAACGAAAGGTACCCGACAAATGGCTTTTTCAGGGACATTCTTATCCTCACTTTTTCAAGTTGCTTATTTTTGTAATCTTCCGTTTCTAGGAAACGATTCTTTTTTACGAGCAGCTTTCTGTGCAGGCTTACTCATATTTTTTACATAATTAGTAGTTATATAACTTAAATAACTAGAAAGTAAAAATAATGAAATAATTTAAAAAAAATTAAAACCGACTTCAGAAATGTAAAAAAGCACTAAAAAGAGAAAAATAATTGTTTCCCTTATTTAATCTGCGACTCTCATTTTTTATATCAGTGCCAGATTTACACAGTTCAAATGATGAGGCGCTGACACAAAAAAATAAGAGTCGTAGAGTAAATAAGGGAAAAATTTATTTTTCTCTTTTTAGTGCTTTTTTACATTTTTGAAGTCAGTTTTATTTTTAAAGAGTCTTTTTGGTATCGATTTATAATCACGTATTTTAAAACTAATGAATATATTAAAATATCTACAAATCAATACCCAAAAGACTTTTCGTCCTAGGTGTTACAGTTTCCTTTAAAAAAATTTAAGGATCCCCCTAAGGATCGAGCCGGTAACATTGCACTTTCGATGTGCGCAGGTTGAATACCCCTCTGCCGTCCAACATGGTGCAAGTGATGGGCGTGGAGAGGATAGAAGGTGAACGGATTTTTCTAAGGGACGGAACCTCGGTCACGGCGGACGTGTTCATATTTTGCACCGGATACCGATACAGCTTCCCGTTTCTGGACGAGAACTGCGGCATACGAGTCGATGCGAATTACGTGACCCCCTTGTATAAACACCTGATCAACATCGAGCATCCCACAATGTGCGTGGTGGGAGTGCCCACCATTGTCGTACCCTTTCCCATGTTCCACGCGCAAGTAAAGCTCCTTATTCTCGATTCTTCGAACTAACCGAAAGCCGCGACGTTGTTAAAGGGACCATGAACTTCTCAGGTTCAATATTTCCTCGCGCTGCTAGAAAGCAGGGCGACACTGCCCTTTAAATCCGCCATGCTAGAGGACTCGAAGCTGAAGGCGGCGAAGAAGAGGCACGCGCACAGGCTGATGGACAAGCAGTGGGACTACAACGACTCGCTGGCAGATGCCGGTAGCTTCGATCGTTTACCGAAGTTCTACAGGCGCGGCTACGACGTGTGGTCTGGCCACAGGAAGCTCGATTTCTTGAACTACAAGAAGTCGAGGTTCGTGGTGTCCGAGGACGGGGAGACTGTGGAGATTTCTGTACCGAATTGAAAGGAGCCAAGACGTTGTAAGTAAAGCCTCGTTCACATCAGTCAAGTTTCCTGGCTTCAAGTCGTTTCGTGATTTTAAGTTCACACTTGTAGTTACGTTTACACTATTCAAATTGCATTATTCACATTCTCTACTTCGCTTGAAACTTGAAAGGATATTTCAAGTGAAGTGAATAACAGGTTAGTTTACTGATTTCAAGCGACTTGAAGCTAGTAAACTTGACTAATGTGAACGAGGCTTAACGGAAGAGAGTGCCTTTTGTATCAATATATTTTTATTATTACTGGAATTTTGCTGGAACTGTGTCAGAGTGGATCTCTCAGAGCGAGTTAGCTTGGGAGATTCTTATTTTAATAAAAATAATCGCACTGTTACCAGTGCGTCGCTGAATGTTACTAAAAAAATTATGCATTGATCGCGGTCTTGTTCTTGACCCAATCTAAGTAATCCAACAGGTTGGTGTAAACACCAGGCAAGCCTGGTTCGCCGCAATCGGCGCCCCACGAAGTAATACCGATCCCGAAGAGATCTATGTTGACTAGGGGGCCACCCGAGTCACCCTGCGCAAATTCAAATAATAACTGTACCTCCGGGATTCGTCTGCAACGACTGCGTACACAGGAAAAAAGTTGAAATGTAAACCACATTTACCTTGCACGAATCTTTCCCTCCCTCTCGGAACCCGTAACAAGACTGACTCTCTGGAATCTCGAAACTGTCTTCATAGTCCTTCACGCACTCTGCCCTGCTCACTTTCGGTAGGATAACATATTGCAGATACTCCGACAGCACCGGATCGTCGTCCTGGAAAATCGTTTTTACGTTTGCAGTAGTCTACATCGGCCACGCTTGATAGGTGACTCTGCCAATCTTACGATGAAGTAGCCCCAACCAGCGATCAGACCCCAATCAGTCGTAACGTTCCTCGGATCCTCGGGCAATTTAAGCGGTTGCGTGACGTTGTTGAAGCGGAACGGTTCTTTCACTTTGAACACCGCGATGTCGTAATCGTTTCCTTCATCGTCGTATTTCTCGTGAGGGACGAGCGACGTGACTCGGTGAACGACACCGCCAAAGTCGTGCCACCGGGACCCGCTGCGGACGCTTATCGAGATGGAACTGTTGTCGACGAATCTGCAACAACGGGCGTGCCCTGAAGTGTTCGCGTGAGATGCTCGATTCGATTTAGCTGAACGACAAAAATTCAGGCTCACTCGTAGACACAATGGGCGGCGGTCAGACCCCATTGTTCGTTGACGATAGCGGCCCCGCACGCATGCTTCCCATTCACCATGTACGATATCTGTTACGGATAATCGTTCCATTACTTCGCGCCGCCTTCGTTTCTATAGCGCGATCGTTAAACGGACTAGTGGTACAAAATTACATTCCTGGTTCAAATCAGCCTACAGGTCGTAATTTTTCAGAAAACTTGAAGACTGTTTTTTTAAATTCTTCGCAATTAAATTCTTTATCGACCTGTCCGGCCGGAATTTTAAATTTCGTTGCTAATTTTTTTATATTTAACGAAATATACAGCACTTTTAGCAGATCAGTATCTGTGAACTTTTTTGGCCGCCGCTTCCGATTTTAAAGTCAGCTTTTCGAAATTGAAGCTTGCAAATCCAAATATGTTGAAGCGAAATTTTAGAAAATAGGCTTATTCGGAAGAATATGCCCATCTTGTGCAATCTTGTTTGAGGAGCAAGACTTGTGCTTCTGGAAGCAAATCTTCGATTTCATATTACTAAAAATATGTCTAAAATATGAAACATTAAAAATCTTGCTCATCAATACTGAATCAGAAATGTCAACTATATTCGACATAATGGATTCGTCCTCTTCAATTTCGAAAATCTGACTTTAAATTCGGAACCATCGCTCACAGATAGTGATTTCCTAAAAGTGCTATATATTTTGCTAAATATAAAAATCTACAACGAAATTTAAAATTCTGGCCGGACAGGTCGATAGAGAATTTTTTCAAAAATCGTCAAGTTTACTGAAAAATTACGATTTGAACAAAAAATGTCATTGTGTACCATAGGGCGGCGCCGAGTTGAAATAGCGAAGAAAAAGCGACAGATAAATGTGGGTACTTGCCATGTACGGGACCTTTGAGATTGCGATCGCTGCTCCACCGATGATTCGATCCTCAGAGGGAGGCTCCGATCCGTACACTCCCACTGAACATATGTGAAAGCAGAGAAATTTCTACGGGATACTATTTAGCTTTGGATTACTAGTCTAGTATCTACCAAACGAGGGCTATATCTCGAGGAGGCACTATACCAGTACTCACGTCCAACAACCAAAAGGCAGATCTTGCAAAATAGAAGCGCATTCATATCGAGCGTACTCTCCTCGCAGACGTCTCTACGTTCCCGTTACGGACTGCTGTCCAAGTGTCGCGAGGGCAATTTATCCTTCCAACTTATCGAAAGATGGAACAGCTGAGTGTAATTATACAAGAAATCCTTCAGAATTACACGTAACTACCATTTCGCATACGTTAGTCTCGTTATCATTGACATTATACTCTATTCAAATCTGCCCGATAGCACAGAACGTACTAAAGACGTCCATTCTACGTATGTTCTCGGCCCAAACGTCTCACGAGTTTATTAACACGTCTTCAAGACGCGTTGAAAGCTTGAGACAGACGCCGTTAAGACATTTGTGTGATATCTGGGAAGCTACCGAACATAAGGACACGGCAATTGTCCCCGCACCCTACTCTTCGCACCAACGAATCCTAGCGTGTTAAACGAATCACTTATTCATAAATTCATAGGTGTCTCTATCGTAGCAGCGCTTGTCGCTTTCCCGTTCCGATAAGGATTCGCAAGGGACCCCGTCATTAATCACGCTTCCGCACCGAGGACATTCAAAAATGACCGCCAGCGAAGCAAAGCGAGTGGTGGTGGGGGTACTGCGGAAGGAGGAATCGCGAGCCGTCGAGTTGCAAGCGCGACGAGAAGTTTGCCGAGCGAGGCGTAGTGTAACAACCTCGGCAGACAATAGGAAAGGGCATGGGCGATTGCCCGCCGAGGTGTCTCTCTCGAGGCGAGCTGTTTTTTTTTCTCCCCCGAATCGAGGCGCGAAGCGGGATGCTCGGCTACGGAATAGATATGTGTCGGGATCGGTAGGCCGGTGGTTGGGGAGTTCGGCAGTTTAGTGAGCCGATTGGTCGAGGGGTGGCGGTGCGGTAGCGTCGCGTCGCGCCGAAACAACCCTCAGTCTGTAACTCGCCGCGCTCGGGCACGGACCCCGCGTTTCCTTCCGTCGTGTCTATCTAAACCGCGTACGTTCGTCCCGTTTGTGTGCTCTCTCGCCCTTAACGCCGGCACTCGCGTCCTTCCAGCAGTGCGATCCCTCTCCGCGTCCCGCGGGACACACGCAGCTCGGGCAAAGTGCAGGAGCAGCCGAGGTACCAGTGGCCAGCGATCACGGACGTGCTACCAAGTGGGCATCGTTTCGGTGAGTCTTTTTGATTCATTGCCAAGCAGATTCGCGGGTGACATAACCCAAGCTTCCGACGGCTAACGAGACGGAGGTTGCTATCTTTGCCCGGTACCGAGGCGACCGTTTCGGAAACCTCTCGCAAGACATCGATTAACATTTCGCGAACTTTCGAGCCGCATAGTGGCGGGTCACTCTTTTCCACCAGCGCTGGAATATAGGACGTCTGCTTTTACGCTTGTGAACGCGTTGGGACGGGTCGTTCGGTTTTCGTTTGGGCTTAAACGTAAACACTGTGATCTTTGGGCACCGAATGCCTCGGGGGAGAAGAGGACAGGCGATACTGTTGACTGTGCTTGTTTTTTTGTCGTTTTCCGTGGGTTAGGCTGGCGCGGACGGTGGGGCGAGTGTAATAGGAACAAAGCGAGGAAACGAGCGGGCGAAGTAGTCGAAACGAAAATAGTACGGTTTGCATTCTGTTAGGGAATGTCATTGGCGTGCGGCCTGGCGGATGGGGCTTTCGCGAAAGAAATCGTCTGTCTAGCGTCAGGTCTCGTCCTCGTTCGGCCGCCATCTTGGATTGATATTTATCGAATCTCAGATCGAACGCGCCACGGTCGTTTCAAATATTTCGATTCTTATTCGCGCGACTTTTTGATCGCGAAACCTTGGGTCTGTTTAAATTCATTACTTAATCGCCAAATAAGATGAGAACGGTGAGTTTGTATCGCAAGGGTTCGATGCTGAAAATAACGCCAGAGTTGAACTTTTTTATTAGTTCTTCGTAGTAGTAATATATTCCATTATACTTTCCGAGGTCGTTCTTAACATCGCGAAATTCCTTTCGACGTTCCCTCGCGTTAAGTACATTCCACGCATTCCCTATGCGCATGTGTAATTCTCTGTGAACGGAAGGGAGCTGGAATCAGCATAAAATTGAGAAACGTAGTCCTCCCTTTTCGCTTTCATTAAGGAAACTTCTTTGACTGCGTGGGCGCAGAAAGGGGTTTATTACTAATTTAGCTCAGAGCAATATTCGATGCCCTGTTATTCAAATCTTCGACGAAAGGAGCGCAACCAAGGGCACTGGAGGCATCTGAATGAGAGATCGAGCATATCGACGTAAATTGGCCCGGAGGTGACCTCGGCGGATTAAATATAATATAGATTGCAATTACACGGTATCGCGGCAATACCATCGAATCGAAAGCTTCCGTTTCCACAGCAATGAATTCCAACCATATTACAATCGATACTTATCAATTCGCGGGGTCGAAGTATCACATTCGAAACGTGATCATAAAGGTGGAAGTGCCCCGGTTCCACCCGTGGTCTGTTAATCATCGAATCAGGGCAAGTACAACTGTTTCTCTTAGACGAAGAGACTAGGGGGGTGAATTCAAGGTTCGCGGTTCTCGAAAAGTTGCTCGAGTGGGTGGCATTCCGTGACTTTGCATCGGCGATACTTCTTTTCCACGCGATTTATTAATACGCCGCGAACGGACGAGGCTCCGCTGGCCACCTTGGGCTTAATTTAATCGCGGATCTTTTTCGCGACCTTTAGTGACGCTTGTCGTATAAAAATGGCGGGAGAGAAAAAGGGTGACGACGATGGTGGTGCGTGGCGGAGCGGAAGCTGACAAGCGAATAGGAGCGCGACGAAGGTCGATGGACACGGGTTTATTTCTAGTTTTTATAAGATGCGCTCTAGGGGCGGAGCGAGCAGCATCGGTCTCGCATCGTTATCGAGCACGTACGCGCGGTTAATTAAATTTTCAAAGACGATGCCGCCGAGCGAGTCGTCGATGTTCCCGCCTGTATGCATATTCATTTATGCATATCTGGCCATCGCCGATTTTATCTCCTGTGTTACGCTTGTTATGACGTCACGGGACAGATTGCCCCTGCATTGCCGCGTAATGCGCGAGAACGATCCGCTTTCTCTCCTTGGAAAAGTTGATTAATCAGAGCCGCCCCGACGGTCGATACTGCACCGTGTACTCCTTGTATCATTGGCTGGCTGCTGCGACTCACTCGGCATTACTTATCCGTCCAAGGCTGGCCACCCCCAATCAAACCTCGCGGCTTAATTAATCCGTCGCTCTGCAAGAAACAAGGCTCAGGAGTCCAGCTCGGTAAATCAGAATCGTCGATTCGCGGGGTGCAAAGTCACCCTTTTTCTCCCCCATTTTGCCAGAGGGAGGGGGGATGGGCACATTAGCATTAACTAACGTTCAGATATAAAAGCGCATTCCCCGGTGCCCCAGAATTCTTAAAAATTCGCGTGCACGATCGCCAGCAACAATCTTCCCCCGCTGCAAGTATTTCATACAACAAGGAGCCGTTGTTATCGCCCTGGGGGCTCGCGGCTGGCGTGCCCCGTTCCCAATGGAATTCAATGCTAAACGCAATAAAGTATAACGCCGAGGTCGCGGAGGAGGGTTAATGGGAACGTAACAGTTCCGAGCTGGCTGCCTCTCGAACGGGGGTGGGCACGCGTGCGTTGGCGGCGAGGTCAAAAGTTCACGCGCTCTCCTAGTGACCACCGCTTGCTCGCGTCGCCCATCATGTTTTTCTAATTCCGCAAAAAAAAAAAAAAAAAAAAAAAAAAACAGACGCTAGAGATCGGGCTCCGACAGCCTGGCAGAAACTTCACGCGGTAAGGGCGTACGAGCGTCCCTTTGGGTCTGACTGCCTTGGTAGGGACGTTGAAGGCCATTCAGTCAATCTGTACATTCCGGTTAGACGGGTCGAGGAAATCGATTTTTTTAAAACATTTTTCGAAAGTACATATCCTCAAGATTGTACTGTTAAATTTTCATGGAAAACTTTGCATTACTTTAGCTTCTACAGAGACATTTTCTGGGGAGACTTGGCCTCTGTAGAGGAAAACTTTGAACGCGTTCTTCTCGAAACGTCATTTTTCACATCGTGAAGATAAAATCTCAAAATCTATCCCATCGATTGCTTTATAAATTGTACTGCTTATTCTGCACATCTGTGAGTCTCGCAGGGACTACAATCAAGTATTTTCATTGAGTCTAATCTAGTTTTAAAATCGAAGATAGCAAAAGAAAAAGCCGAAATTCATTTTTCTCGCATTTTCTCTGCTATTTTGCTAATTTTGAAGATAAATCACTTATCATAGTGCGAGCGATAGCCACATTCATGCCGATCAAGAATCTGTTTGGATTTTTAGCTTCAGATAAGCCTAACAGCTGAAATCGCCTTCAGGAACGAAGCATGCAATTTTTAAACATGTCATCAACACCCCTTTCAAAAGCATTTTAAAAGCAATAATTTTATTAGTTTTATATTTTTTATTTACTATAGAAATGTAGTTTAGTAAATAGAAAATGTTTTATTTCCTTACTATAGGTAATTATTTTCGTCTTAATACATTCCTGAAAATCGCTGAATTTATCACTTTGTACATCACTTTGGAGGCCTAAAACAGTGTTTCCCAACCTTTTTTGAATTGCGATCCCTTTTTATGATACATTTAAGTTAAGGTAAATATTCCCTTTGATTTATAAAAAGACAGTGTTACGTAATTAATAAAATGTGGCAATATAATCATATTGAAATAAATATGTGCCAAAGATCGTCAACTAAAAATAACCGTGGCGAGCCCCAAGAAAACGAAACACACAGATTGGGAAAAAATATATATATTTCTCAATTAATGTTCTGTTTTCAATGTCGAATCGAAGCAATAATTTCATACAGTTTTTTTTCTAATTTACTCGAAGTTGGAAAAGACGGAGCTGCACCCCTCCCTCTGCAAGGTCCTCGATTTACACATTCTTTTATACACCTGAAATTCTGTGTACCCCTTAATTCCTCTCGCTGCTCTGACAATCCGTCCGCTCGTCAAGCTCCCTTCATTTGCACCCTCCCCGTTCATCAGTGGATTATCCACGTCGAACAGCTGTCTGAGACCGTGCCGTACACACCCTCCTCTCGCTTTTCGCCCCCAACCTCGAAATGGTACACGGCGTTGAAAATCTCCAAGCAGCTCGGGTGAAGTTAATTCAAAGGGTGCTCTGTCCTTTCTCCCGCGAAAGCAGCCACCCCGAGCACTTTTTCTAAATGCCGCCTCTCGCGTCGACTTTATAAATATCAGGTCAGCCGAGGCTATAAATATTGCGAGCCCTCTATAAATATTGATTAAGAGCGCTCACCCACAGGCGATTACTCTCGGCGGCGAGCAGAGTTACTGAAATCCATAGTGGCAGGGTGCGCGGAGCTTCGTGGCGAGTCCCCTCCTCTCGTCGGGGGTGTGTGTTTATCCAAGGGATGCGAATTTTCCCGCGATGGATCCTCGGGAGACCGCGATTTCCGCTCCGTAGGGCGGCGGCAGGGTCTGTCCTGCTGGAAGGGAGGCTTAAAAATACTCCAAGGATCCGCCTCTGCTTAGGTACCTACGCGGCTCGCGGAGCAGCGTATGTGCGTTGGATCGAGTAGAGGAATCGGTGCTCGTGGATACCGAGGCGGTCAGGGTAGGTACGAGTCCTTTGGCGTTACGAGGAAGGGGCCGCAGGGTCCTACGTTCAAGGTAAACCGAGGGAGGTGATTCCCTCGCAGGTTAATCGCGGCTGACCCCGATCGGATCGTCCTCGTTCCCCAGGTTCGATCGTTAATTCCGCGTTGGCCGACCGGACGTGCTAAAAATAATTTATCGACTGGTCCTTGTTGGTACCGCTGTTTCAGCTCGCCTCTCCTTTCGCTCGTTCGTCGAACCTTACCGGATCGATCGCCCGGTGCGCGATAACCGTCGGGTTAACGGATAACGGAGAGCGATCAGGGGTGCGCTATCGATGTGCCGCGAGGAAAGCGGCTGCGATAGCTCGAACGAGCGAAGGGATCCCTGTGCCTCCGCGTTCCCTCGACTTCTGAATCGTTGACTCGCGGGGGCAGCGTTTCGGTAGCTCGGTGATCGCTGGCCGCTGTCCAATGCGCACGCTTAGCGCGTATGCGACGAGCGATGCACTTGGCCGCACGGATCAGTCGCGAGCCCAATGGCCCTTGGCGATTTTGGCAGCCGTTTTTGGTTACCTCCGCCGAGCGAGAGGAAAGCAGCCGGTGCTTACCTGAACATTGCGCGGGCGTGATCGTTCGCCCTCAGCGATCCAGTGGATCGATCCACGAAACCGAGGGAAGTGGGTGGAAGGTGTGGAGTAGAATCTTTTTTTTTTGGCGGAGCCAGCGAAGCGCTTAGAATTTCCATTGGCAAGCACAGCGGAGGCTGGACCCTTAGTGGCTAGCGACGAGATGACGTATCCGCGGGAGAATAGTCTTTGGCCAGGTTTCCATGGAAGCTCGAGCGCGTCGAGTCTTTAACCCACATAAAAGTGGGGCTCGTTTCTCCGCCGGCAAAATCTTGGCGCGTTTGAGCGGTGCCGCCAGCGTGACTAGTAGAATTCCCCTATATCGGGGCACAATGCGTGCTGGGAATATTCGAGGCGCGTCGGTTGGACGTGGGAAATCATAAATCGCGGGCGCGCCACTGTTTGTTATTTGGCAGAGGGCGAGGTGGTTCCTGCCAGCGATCATCTACGGGGTTAATATAAATCAACCGCTAATTGCTTCTTCATCCGTCTCTTATTTCGTGCGTGAACGCTTCTTAAGGGGTATTCCCGTCTAGAAGGCCATTTTTTTGCCTTTCCTTAGGGACGACACAGAAAAGTTAGACCACCCGAATGTATCAACATTTCAGTGAGTTGTAACAAAATTTCAGCTATATTTAATAATAATTAATGGAGATATGGATCATTTCGTAAAACTCATAGTAACACAGAATATTAAAAAGATTCAATCTCTTTTTGAGGTTGAAACATATTTGGACAAAAATATTTTTATCCTAATATGAAATGAATATTTTCTGCACATTCAGAAAGAAATATTTGCTATGCAAATATTTTTGTGCAAATATAAACTTTGACTTTACTTTCATTTCTTGCGTTCTATTTTCGTCTTGAATGAACCTTAAACGTGTGAAAAAAAGCTATTTCGACTTGATTCAACTACCCGGCTACAATTCTATGTTTCTGGAGGTGTACGATAAAGATGAACCAGTCTGGTCCGCTCTGGAAACTGAGATATTGTGCACACCTCGCAGAAAACACCGTTTTGCGGAAAACTCATATCTCCATTAATTATTATCATATACGTCTGGATTTTTTTTACAACTTATATGGATGATGCTCACCCTTTAAAACTGTGTAATTTTTTGTGCACCCCTCTAGACGAGACTCCCCTCTTAACACACTGTACCGTGCTAGTGAAATCGACTTCAAATCTTTTTCGAATACTGAGGAACCCCCCACAGAGCCGCACCGCGCCGTTGCAAAAGAGGTACTATCGAAAGAAGCCAGCAATTTCCTTTCCACGGAATCCCCAAGTCCTCTACCCCCGAATCGCCAGTTGACCGCATAGTCGCGCGTTTCGTAGTTTAAAATACCTAATTTCCCCGCGTAACCAAGTGCCACGGGCCGCGTCCCGTCTCGCCGAGGGAAATCTCCCGCATTACCGCGGAATTTATCCCACGTAACAAGGAATGAACAACTCTGTCGTAAAACGAATGCTGTCTTTATTGATCCAATCAGACGACGGCAGTGCCGGACCCGCAAGTATTAGCCATACAAAGTGATTAAGGGTACTAGAGTTGAGTGTGTCGTCGCCGCATCTGCTAGGCGTGCTCCTTACTCACTGATCCCTGTGGTGGCCACGATCCAGTCCCTGAACGCATACACTTCGGTGTGAACATCAGGGTATCCCTTCTGGCCGCAGCCGTAGTGCCATGAGACGATTCCGGCCAATTGGTTGTTGACCGTCAAGGGACTGCCTTCGTCTCCGTTGCAGATGCTCCTTCCTCCCTCGGGCGCCAACGAGCAGATCTTTGCCTCGGGGAGTTTTACGATCTCCTGGTACGCTGCGTCGCAGGACTCCTTAGAGACGATCGGCAAGTACAGGCGCTGAAGGGTGTCCCACTGGGTACCGGTCTCGCTGGTCGCTCCCCATCCCGTGATCGTAGCGTTGGCTCCGCTGGGTACTTTCTCCTTCGAGAGTGCGATCGCCTTGGGGATTTCGTGCAGCTCGAACGGAGGGTTTACTTGGATGACGGCCACGTCGTTGATAGGCACAGCGTGCTGGTTTATGGTGTAATTCGGGTGCTGTATGGCTTGCTTCACCGTGTGGACTTTACCGCCGGACGATTGCTTGGTGGACCCGGATCGCACGGTCATCACGTTCGTCGGGGTGTGGATACACTTGGCGGCGGTGACTAACCAGGTCGGCGAGATGATGCTACCACCGCAGTGATTCTTGCCCAAGGCGTGCAGGGACACCTGGTGCGGCGCATCCTGGATCTTCACGTCATGGCCGCCCTGTCCGAATTCCCCTGATGTGGGCGACTCCGTTTGCTCCTGCGCGGGTACTGGCTCAGCTGCGGAAACGAGAGGGATCTTTTAAATTCTGCGATTAAGGGCTCTGCGTGAGAAGCTCTCAGAGGAGATGATGGACGTTTCCGAGCTGCGCGAGGCATTTAGATCGTAGTTAGGTTTCGGAAGTGGATTCGGAGGCGGATTGCCGAGGAGCTTGGAAGGAATGGTTTGCCCCCCTGGGGTGCTATTTGTTTCCCTTTGAACTCGCTTCTGGAGCCCGGGGCTCGTTCGTGCTGCACGTTCACCGGCTCGATTGTTCGTATGGGTTTAGAGGATTCGATATTCATTTCGTTACACTTGGCTCGAAATTAATGGGGAACAGTTTCGTAAAATGGGTCTGCATCTAAGGGGGAACAGGGTTTATTTACAGTCCGCGTTGTGTAGCTATTCACTGGCACACGATACCGATGAAAATTGGCCCGATAATAATCCACCCCCGCCGTACTCGAGGGCGGCGCGGCAATATTTGAATCCGGCAATTACCCTCACGGTCCAGACAATTCATAGCTTTAATATCACCCAATGAACTCCTGCCTTGGAAATGCTATACTCGTAGGATCAATCGCGGTCGAAACTAATGTACGCAGGATCACACAGAGCAGGGAAGAGATTCCCAGAGAGGAATGTTACAGTCGCAGAAAATATTAGTTTGTCAGATGATGATTACCTGCCACGATGGCCAGCAGACAGATCAGACTCAGTTTCAGGAACATGTTGCTTCGGGTTTCCGTGTTGGTATGTCTCTTCTCGGCTATCCCCGGTGTATTTATACAAAAATCGGAACGTATTCCTTTCCCCGCGGGAATAGTAGGTAGAGTTTCTTGGTTTTTAAAATTCGGGATTAAAAACTGGTCTTTTGGATAAATTTGCAAAATTTGCAGAACCAGTTTTTAAATTTAATAAACCGGCTTTAGATGCTAGACTTATTGGTAAATATTTTGAAGCATATGTTGTCAAGGCCATTGTTCTGAACAACTTTTCCCTAAACTTCTTACTGCCCACTCGGCTTTAGTTTTCGAGATATTCTCAAAATACTGTGATCGGTAGTAGCTGTGGATTAGATGGTAAAACTACTTACTTAGAAATAAACTTTCGGAAGGTTTAAGATAAAAAAATGTGTAAGATAAGAAAGTGTGTAAATCTCCCAAAAGTTGCCGCTAAATCATGTAACAAATCGCAAAGTAGTAAGTAAGACGTGCTTTTGAGCCAAATTCGAGGAAATCGACTTTGAAAAATTCTGAGTTCCCTTGAGCTTGAGGAGCACGCGCCTACGATGCACGCGTATTTAGGTGAAATTCAAAGTCAATTTTCTCGAAAACGAAGTCTTTACCGCAATTTTGTCACTTTTGATTTTCGTCTTATTTTTGCACTTATAACCGCCTCCTTAGAGTATTGACCATAGATAAAGGAACATCCCGTATATAAGGGAACTCAGAATTTTTCAAAGTCGATTTTTTCGAAATTGGCTGAAAAGCGTGTCTTACTGCTTCGAGAAATTAATGTCCGAGTGAAGACCTTCACGTACACTAAGTATCAACATTTTCTGAAATTGGCAAACCTGAAGGTCCCCTTGTAAGCCGAATATCATTTTTTTGCTACTTAGGAAGACATACCTACCTGATATTCATTCAGCGTTTGGTTAGAAGTCGGAAACATTTCTGCCTTCATGTCGAAAACTGCCACCATGCAATTGTTAAAATTACGTTGTCAATGGAATAAAAACTCTCCTATATTCATATCTCACATAATGAGATGCACGAGTTCCATAAGAGGAATATCAGCTCTTGTATCTCGCGACGAACGCTGGGGATTCCCCGTAAAATTAATAATAATAATAATAATAATAATATTCTGCGGATGTGCTCCAGTGTCTGAATCAACAAAGTTTATTTTATGATTCACGATTAGAAGTTAATAACTTTCGTGTTTCAAACATACCTATAGACTTTCCACGAATTGCATATTATTGTCAGGCCCGGTTTGATCCACTTCTGCATAACCCCAATATTTCGGCATTTCTAGTTCGATAAATAATTTCTTACGAGAAAATATCCCGAACCCGAAAATTCAAAAAATCTGATACTTTGAGATGCAGGGGATTTCCTTCTGATTACAATGCAATTTTTGTTTGCTGCCCATATTCACTCTAGGGGGTGAAATTAACCCCTGAAAATTGGGCTATTTTCGGATTTTATTTTGTAACTCGTGATCTGTAAGAGATAGGAAAGAAGTTTCAAGGCAAGAGTTACTTGTTTTAATTGGAACTATCATTTGGTAACTTACAGTTCTTACAGTTCGCGAGATATAACACAAAATCGGAAAATAGCCCGAATTTTAGGGGTCCATTTCATTCCCTACGAATGAATTTGGGCAGCAAACAAAAATTACTTTGTAATCAGGAGGAAATCCCCTACATATTCACAGTCTCAGAATTTTTTGAATTTCCCGGTTCGGGATCTTTCAGGATTCGCTTTGAATTCGCTCCTTCAAAAGTCCTGCCGACGAGGACGGAGCATTATGTGATAGACAATAAACCGGAAAATATTTTGAAATGGCAAATATAGCTGAAGAATAAAAGAAGTTGATAACTCCGGGACGGATTGAGGTAGCCGAGTCATTTTTTCAGTGTTAGATTTTTCTTGTCGCGTACTATTCGTGTTGTTAATATCATCAGTGTCCTTTTCACTAATTTTGAGATTGTTTTTAACTATTTTGACTTGTATAATCTGCAAAGAAAATATTTATTTCTTAAAATCCCACCATGTGTGTTCGTGCTTCTCGTACCATTGCCCAGTAATCAATCGTTTGCGCGCCGCCGCCGCACGATTCCACGATAATAACAAATAAATTAATTTTAACACACCCACACAGTATATACTTTCTCTCAACGCCCATAGACGTTGTCATGGAAAAATACCTACCGTCTAAACGACACAGCCCAGTTTTGCATCTTCTGATTATTCACAAACCGGTATTTCTGCAATATTGGAATTCGATAACCGGTTTATCTAAAACTCGATTTTTGCAAAACTCTACTGTGCGCTCGGAGACGCGCCGAGTCATCAGGCTATAATATCGATGCGGAGTGGAATTTCGGCCTATAACTTTGAGAATATTAAAAATTAAAAAATATAAAAATTATCGTTTCTATTTTTCGTTCCATTCGTACGGTCTCCTCCCCTTAACACACAGTACCGTTCTAATGGTTGAATCGAATTCCATTGCTTCGTGCGCTTAAAAAGGAATCTTTCTCGAATACTGAGGAATCCCCCGCACAGCCGCGCCGCGCCGTTGCAAGAGACATACGGTCGAAAGAATCCAGCAATTTTCTTCCCCGAATCACCCCGCATCTGTGCCACGGAATCCCTCCACCCCCGAATCGCAAGTTGACCGCACGGACGAGCGTTTCGCAATTTAAAGTAATTTCCCCGCGAAACCAAGTGCCCCGGTGCGCGTCCCGCCTCGCCGAGGGAAATCTCCCGCATTACCGCGGAATTTATCGCGCGTAACAAGGAACGGACAACTCTGCCTTGAAATGAATGCTGTCTTTATTGATCCCGCCCGGCGACACCAGCGCCGGGCACATAAGTATTAGCCATACAAAGTGATTAAGGGTACTAGAGGGAAGTGTGTCGTCGCCGTTAGTTAGTGCATCTGGTAGCCGAGTTCCTTAAAGCTTGATCCCCGTCTTGGAGGCGATCCAGTTGCTGAAAGCAGCCACTTCGGTGTGAACGCCGGGGTATCCCTTCCTGGCGCAGCCGTAGCCCCAGGACACGAGACCTGCCAGGCGATTGCCGATCGTCATGGGGCCGCCGGAGTCTCCTTGGCAGGCGTCCTTTCCTCCCTCGGGCACCGCCGCGCAGATCTGGCCGTCCGGGAGTCCTCCGTAGGACTGGTAGGCGACGTTGCAGGACGCCTTAGAGACGATTGGCACGTTCACAGCCTTGAGCACCTCCGAAGTGCTGCCGCTCTCCCTGGTCGCGCCCCATCCGGTGATCTCGGCGTTGACCCCAGCGTTGGACACCTCGCCTTGCTTGAAGAGTGGGATTGGCCGGCGGGTTTTGTCCAGTTTGAACGGGGTTTTCACCTTGATGACGGCCACGTCGTTCAACGGCACCCCGTAGTTGTTGGTCGCGTAGTTCTCGTGCACTATGATCTGCGCTACCTTGTGGAGGCTGCCGCCGGAGGACTTAGTCCGTGTCCCGGCTCGTATGCTGATCCAATCGGCCGGGTAGGCGATGCAGTGGCCGGCAGTGACTACCCAGTCGGCCGAGATGATGCTACCGCCGCAGAAACTGAAGCCGGACGCCTGCAGGGACACCTGGTGCGGCACCTCCTCGATGTTCACGTCTCTGCCGCCCACTATTTGACCGGTGGGGGTGAGCGGGTTCAGGGGCACCAGCATGGGCACTGGGTCCGCTGCGGAAACGAGAGGGATCTTTTAAATTCTCTGATCAAACGCTCTGCGCGAGAACCTCTCAGAGGAGATGATGGATGTTTCTCAGCTGCACAGGGCATTTAGATCGTAGTTCGAAAACGGAAGTGGATTTGGAGGCGGTTTGCCCAGGAGCTTGGAGAGGGTGGTTTGCTTCACCTTCCCGGGGTGCTGTGCGTTAGTTTCTATTTGAACTGTTGTAGAACAGGCTCGTAGGATTGTTCGTATGGATTCAGAGGAATAATTCATTTCGTTACACTTGACAAATTAATGGGGAGCAGTTTCGTAAAATGAGTCTACTTTGGAACGCGTCGAGTGGGGAGAGGAACTGCGATGCAGCGTGCAAATCACTTATTTACAATCCGCGTTGTGGTCCTATTCACTGGCACACGACGCAGCTAAAACTTGACCCGATAATAATCCGACTCCTTCGAGGATGGCGCGGTAATATATGAATCCGGCAATTACCCTCGCGGTCCAGACTACTCCCAGCTTTAATATCGCGTAATGAACTTCTGCCTCGGAAATGCTACACCCGTAGGATCAATCGGGGTCGAAACTAATGCCCGCAGGATCACAGAGAGCAGGGAAGAGATTCCCAGAGAGGAATGTTACAGTCTCGGAAAATATTAGTTTGTCAGAGGATGATTACCTGCCACGAAGGCCAGCAGAGAGAACAGACTCAATTGCAGGAACATGTTGCTTCGGGTTTCCGTGTTGGTATGTCTCCTCTCGGCTATACTCGGTGTATTTATATGAACATCGGAGCGTATACATTGCACCGCGGGCATTAGGGGATTTTCGGAGAATGGCAAGATTACGATTTCTTAAGCCCCATTTTAATCTGTATTTTCGGAGCCGCAACTGGAGAAAATCAATCAAATCGGTCTGTGCGGAGCTTTCGTCTGTTTTTTGTTGACGCGTCTGCCACATTAGCGAGGGCTTTGAGGGTGAGTCAGCAGACGAGTCGCACCTGAGCGGTCGGTTATTTAGGCACTCCTGCATCAGGCATGGAACTATGTAGTCAAAAAGGGCGATTGCCTCGAAATATACACTAACTCTGTCGCGTTTGCTCATAGATAATCTAGGTGCATGGCAATGGTAGCGGATAAACGCGTCCACGAGGATCGCTATCGTAGGATGGCCGAGATCAGCTTTATCATAGATCGCCGGCTCGATTAACCACTCGCATTTACGTTGGATTCACATGTTTTCGTAGCTCGCGAACAGTTTACAGTCTGTTCGCGATCAGATGCACTCGGGCACGCTGTCGAGTGATCCCTTATCGCACTGGTCGGCTAAAGGTTGGACGATGATAGTCAGAAAATAAATGGGAGCAACGTTTATTCTTTGTACAGTGGCTATTTATACGGTCTATTTACAAATAACATCGCGATGCGTTCTTACGGCTTAATCTCATAGTCATTAATCGGCAACTTTTGAAGCACGATTTCGATGAAGGCTGTGGCGCAACTGTTGATAGAGAAAGCCTGAAAGGGTGGTATTAGCTTCGCAACTCATTCACGCGGGACCAAATTACTTAGGCTCGTTTCGATCTCTGCATCGAGAGTCTTAACGCATCCCAACGTGTGTTCAGATCCCCCAGAAGCCCAGACCTTTAAAGGCCTGATCTTTTTAATGAATTAAAAGATTTCGAGGTCCACTTTTACAGGGTGATTACTTCAACGCGATATACGATTTCATAGGCATTCCCGATAATTTAACTAAAAAGTATTTCTAACAGAAGTCAGATTTCAAAACCCAGAAAAATTCCATGGTGCTTCTCTCTCTCTCTCCTGATGTCCTAAAACTCGTGCTGATGTTGCTTATTGGTTAATCTAGCGTTGACCATATCTATTCATCGATCCTGTATCAAACGACTTGTGCTTCACCGTTCTTCGAATCCACCAGCGACTTAGACACCGCTGTGCTGTTTAATCCATTGGCGATAGTGCGAGACATCCGTGTAAACCCCGGGGAAGTTGGGCTCCGCGCAGCCTGCGCCCCAGGAGACGACGCCAGTCAGCTCCCCGCTAACAACTAAGGGGCCACCGGAGTCACCCTGGCAGGCATCCTTGCCACCCTGCGTGTATCCGGCGCAGATCTGACCCTGGGGCACGCCGCCGTACCGTTTGTACGCTTTATCGCAGCTGTTGTGAGAGATGAGCGGCACGGAGACCTTGCGAACGATCGCGGGGAGTCCCGACACCTTGGTGTCCCCCCAACCCGACACCAAACCCTGCTTCCCGACTAGGGACGCGGAGTTTCCTGAGTACAACTTCACTGGCTTCCTGTCGTTGTTGAACTTGAACTCGTCACCGTCCGCCAGGCGAAGCAAGGCGATGTCGTTGATGGGAATTCCGTTATCGTTGTTACCGTAAGCTTCGTGCCTGATCACCTGCTGCACCCGGTGAGCAGAGCCATCTTTCAGGTTGCTAGATCCTGAACGGATGGTGTACCGGCCGGCGCTGTAGCTGGTGCAGTGACCCGCGGTCAACACCCAGTTCTCGGCGATTATGCTACCCCCGCAGAATAGGTGACCGCCAATCTGCAGGCTCACCTGGTAAGGAATCTTGCTGATGCTCGTCTCCTCGCCACCGACGATACGACCGTCCATCATCAGCTGGATCGTGTTCTGGGTCTGGTTTACGGGGCTCCCTGAAAAGTAGATTAGGGTAAACTAACCAGTGAATGACAGAATTGTTGATTTTATGAAGCTTTGGGATTAATACTTCAATACATATATATATATATGTATAACAACGAAACAACTGTTGAAATTTCATTTAAATTTATTTTTCTTGAAATTTCTATAAAAATAATTACTTATTATTAATCGTAATTTAAAGAAAAAGATTATAAAATGCAAATCGTGTAGAAGCCCAGTAAATGACCGCATACTTTTAATAAGAAGTGTAGTTATGAATGCTTGCTTAATACGCGTACTTAAAAATATGATATATTAAAAGTGCAACTACACTCCATTTATAAACATATATTATTTTTAAATTTATAATAGAGCTCAACATTAATTAAATGAAGAATTATTTAAATAACGGATCAAATAAAACTTACTTCAACTTTAGAGTATTTCACGAATAAAGCTAATTTTTTCATTCAACAATCATTTAACTTTAACTTTTATTCGTTATTAGAAATTATTATTTAGATCATATTTTTTCCCGTCTCTGCTTAGTGTGTACAGTGGCGCGCGCGGGATTTAATCTTGGGAGGAGCCGAGTTTAGCGGAGCAAAATATTTTGAATGCAAATTTAGTAAAATTCGTTAGGTGTTACAAAAATTGATTTAAAGAATTAAATCCTGTTTTCTCTTCTCTTACAAAGCCCCTGCTTTGCGGATGCCTGTTTCAATCTTCATTTATTTCTGTATCGTTTTGGAGTTGGCAAGGACCGAGTGAAAAGAGCACTTGGAGCTGCAATTGCTCAGGGCTTGATGAAACTATCGAATAACTCGCGCAGCCTTGGTTTCAATAGAATTACACGGGCTCTCGCGAGTCGGCTGTTCCTGGTTGCTCCGCGAAATACGAAAGTCGACAATGGAGACGTCTCGGGAGATAAAGGGTAAAATTAACCCAAGCATCCTTCGGAGAGGCCAGTGAAACGCCGAGCGTATTACCGTCGAGCTACTTTTCGAGTAATTCAGCCGGAAAACTTTTGCTCGCGGCAAGTTCCTCCGGGCCTCCGACGTCGTACTTTAATTCGCGATTTACTCGATATTGCTATTCCTGGTAAATATGGATATACGAGTCCCAGGAACTTGCTTCTTAACGATCTATAGATCAACGAAATTCTCCTCGCAGGGGCAACGAGGAACGGCTGGAAGTTTGATCGTATTTCCGCGAGGCGATAAATCGCCCAGAATCGAGAGACTTTCCCGCGAATCGTTATCCCTTAAGCCAGCCTACGAGCGCTCTTGGAATAGCAAGTTTCTTCCTGGAGTGTTTAAAAAACTTACCGGTAGTTAGAGCCGCGAGGGCGAGGATCGCCACGAACTTGTCCATTCCGCAGAAGCTTGCCATGCCGCGATGTCGATCACCACTATGATTCCAGATCGATCCCGCATGGCCGGTATTTATAGTAAAAATCATTGACGCCAATAATACTATCGCCTCGTGATCTCGAAACTAATCTCGAATCTCGTCCTATTCTCGCGAATCGATGGAACCACTTTATCTATCTATCTCTCGAGCAGTAGCACGTTTTTTTCGACCGATATTTCACGCCGATAGATAATCGCGCTCCGTGGAGGAGGTCAAGAGACGCGTACGGAAACTATTATCGTAGGGCTTTAATCTAGATCTCGAGAGGGCTATCGATCAATCGTCGCGGCGCCGCTCGTTAAATTATTACGCACGTGTCACCTTCGTTTTCCCCTTTGAGGCCACCTCCCCGCGGATATCTCCTTGCTTTTCTAATTCATCTCTGTTAAAGGCAGCTTTCATAATTTATAGAGAATTTCTGAGAAAAGTGGGGAAGAGTGAAATCTTCGCAGTACTTATGGATAGGCTATTGAATTGTACAATTACAGTAATTATACATAGAATCGAACAGTAGGTATATTATTATTATTATGTCATTTCATTTTATTTGTAGTCATTTTAGTTAATTCTTACAATTAGTATTACACGTGTTCTTATGGTTAGGCTTATTAACCCGATACAGATAGCGGGTCAAATGTCACGTAAGAGGTCCCACACGGAGGTTCCCCCCAGGTTTCAATTTCAGTAGTAATACATACATTAACGCAGATCTTTAGTTTAAAATGTTCAGAATCACAGTTTTTGATGTCGAGATTAATATTTCAGTGTATATTTTCTAAGAAATATTTATAAATTTTTAAACTAAAAATACGTTTTTAATCCTATCCATATCGCAGAAGAAGATACAAGTTTTAAATCTTGCGAAATAATGCTGCTCTCTTATTATTTAATGATAGGTATAGGTATACGACACCTGGTGGTTTCTTTCCTACTACTGCCTCGCCTTTACTCTTATCTTACTTTCTCTATATCCCCCACTTAACGAATAATAAAATCGTAACAATAATAATAATAATTATTATTATTTATATTTCTATTTATTATTCTATAACTATCTACGGGAAACTCTTTAGAATACAGAGAAATGAAACATAACAAAAGGAGAGAAATACAGCCCGAGGGACTTATATACCCTAAGCGCTAATATTCCTCATACACTATAAACGCTAACACGCTAATATTGTTCGGCTACTAACTGGATCTAACCAGCCGTCATATTACGATCGAATCTCGCGGGAGAATGCTTATCGGTGTTGATAAATATATGATTTTCGAAACACTCGATGGTGCCGGATAGCTCGACAGCAATTACCATGACTACAGATTCTCGGCGCAATAAGGATAAAACTTAATTATCGCCTCTGTTTCATCGCTATTTATTTGGGTTTAGCTACTCATGCAAAGGCGGCGGTGTGTACACACCAAATGACGCTGCTCGATAAAACTGTTCGCGGTAACCATTTTAATTTTCGCGAAGATTAAAGATCCGTTTAAGGTCGACGCAGTCGTGATTGGCTCGTCAAACTTTTAAAGGCCGTCTCTGCATGCCAACTTCTTTTTATCGTTTCACCGCTGACTGACCCACATTGATAAAAATAAAACAAAGTAGGTAGACGCTAGCCGCGCGGCGGCGAGGGGGCAGGATGAAGCGCGACGATAGTCGATAGTCCCGCGGTTTATTGATGAGACACTTATCGCCCTCCACTCGAGAGGAGCGCGGCAAGTAGGTAGTGTATATGTAGAATAGATCAGTCCAGCTCTCCAGCTCCTCGCTGCATCTATCAGCCTCCGTTTTGGTGGTCCTTGGCGAATGTTTAACTCTTCCAAACGCTGCGAAAAGCTATCGAACCCAGGCTACTTTTTTAATAAATAAACTTATCAGCGCTAATCCTCTGTTACTTGAAAACTGAAACTAAAGATAGATAAAGCGAGCGCGGTTAAGGGAAATTATATTTAAAGTATTGCTAAATTTGAAGGAAGAATGGGTTGACCCCGAAACTCGTGCCTTCTTTCCTCTTCTCTTCATTGCGCAGAAGATAGGCATGGTAGGATTAAGCGACTAAATTCTCGCCGCGAGAAAGGATATTCCCGCCCGTGTTCCCAGGAGGACTTTAAACGACTGGAAAGTGCCGAGGGCGCGCCACCCGCGAGACATTAGGTATGCAAACGAACCGCGAGGATCCTCGCCAGCTGGAGCGAACCACTCGCCAAACGATTAAGAGCTTTCGTTAGGCTCGCAGGCTGGAGAGGGGCGAGGGAGCCGTCTCTCGAAGTGGAATTTATCGAGCGTTCGTCGCGTGTCATCGACGGCGTGGAATCACTAGGGCTTCCTAAGCTCGGAATTAGAGTAAACGATGGTGGAGGCTCGCAATTATTCCGCCGCGTTTGAGCCGCGTCACACGGCCTCCAGTAATTTCCTCCGGTTTCACCGCAACCATTTCGGGATGGGAATAGAAGCTTCCGTCTCCGGCGAGCCCGCGCCGCTTCCAACAAGTGGCTATCTCTCCGCCGCTTCGCGAACAGTCCCAAAGGTGCGAGGGAATCCCAGACGCGGCATTAATGGGAGATCGTGCGATCCGCGTGGCGTCCCAGGGGCGCGTTCGACTTTCCGATGCAGCGCGCATACTGCGTGGGTGTACGCTCGTGAGAAAATTTCTAAATATTTAGACGGGCCTGGGAAAGCGATCGTTACTATTCCTAGAAACGGGTCATCGATGGAGCTCGAGAGCATTGTGTCGAAAATTTCACCGCGGGTTCGACAGGGTCAGAAGTACTTTTCGACGGTGACTAAATGAATTTCCGTCGGGGCATCGCAGCTCTTCCCTCCGCCCGAGAATTCGACTGTTCTGCGGGTTGCACGGCAAATGTTCGAATTAATTCCGCCAGCGGTGTCCGCGGATCGTAAAGAGTCGCCAGTTGGCCCCGTCCACGGTTCAGGATCTTCGAGCAGGGATTCCTTGGAGCTGACTGATTCGGTTAAAAATAAACCCGGTTGTTCTACCTCTGGACAAACGCTTCGCGTCGTTCCACCCGGGACCTTTGAACGCTGCGTTCCAGAAAAGGCGAGACGAATTAATTACGGAGATATGGAAGCTCCATTGGATTCTCTTGGATCCAATGTTTATTACTGGAGGATTTCTTTTACGAGATAGCTATGAACTTCCCTAATCTTCCGTCAACCCCAACTGAACGCCGGTCAGTCCGTGATCTGTATTTTCTCTTTAAACTTATTAATGACTTTCTTACTAATTATGGTGTTCCCAATGCCCCAGTTATTCCCACGATAATCTTGACTTTCTTACAAATACAGTATTGGATATTATTAGTATTATCGAACGGGTATACTACCCTTCAGTTTGCAATAATAAGAAAGAAAGCATTACACGTGAACTAAAAGGAAAAAAAATCAGAAATATCTTGCAACAAGTACCGTCATTGCATTATTAATATATTTCACTGAGATTCTCTAGGTCTTCACCTCGTTAAATAAATCTAATAATAATTCCAGCTGCCGTTCCGTCTCTCTGAACGCTTGAAAGCTTCTGGCAAGACTGGAGCATCCGCGGGATTAAACCAGCAAGTTGCTATCGGCTTTTAAAACTCGCTGGCGTGGAGTCGCTTTCACAGAAATCATCGCGCGTAGTCGCGCGGGGGTGAAGTACAGGTTCCCCGCGTGTTCCTTTCAATTGTCGGCAGGAAAGTTTTATCGCGAGCTGTCAGCGGTTGGCAGCGCCCTAGCCTCGTTGCCCGACTGCTGTTTCCGGTCTATCAAAGACAACTGCATCCCGCTTCCGCCTGTCGAGCCCACTTTCATTCGAGACGCGGATGGAAGCAGCGGGAAAATCTGAAATCATCGCTCTAAATCCAATTCCGCGTACTCCATTCTATTACGGAACCAGCTTTCCACAATTTACTGTGTAATCGAGGTGAGGGGGGATGGCTGCTCGAAATATACAGGCAGCTGTGGAATAGGTGGCATCTAGGTGCCGATAACGAAATTTATTCCAGCGTCTCGACATATTTCCACGTATTCCCAGGTATTTCGAGGCTGCTCGAAGTCGACGGCAATTCTTACAAGGGACAGGGGAGGCGCTCGGAGGGGGTCGCGTGCTCCTGGAGGATGCTGGAAGGGAACGTAAGTCGAGCAAGGTATTACGGTCCCGACCTCGGTTGACCCGAAACGGAAGCCACGGAGTGGGGAGCTTGGTTGATTCTCTCTGCCTACCCCGTGACGTCATAGAGGGTGAAAGCCAGCCAGCGGGAGAGCGGGCTGCTGCGTACAGCGCATCGAGGACTGACCGACCCCATTTGCCACCGCTTTTAGCTGCCACTTTGGCCCGAGAGTATTAGCCTCCATGTATCTCGCGAAAGGATACAGTGAAATACTGGAAAGCTATTAGAACCGAGAGCTCTGGGCGCGAACGAGCCCTGCGCGCTCTTCTAAACCTTCCACCCACCGTATTGGAAAATCTTCGCCGAGGTGGTATCCCACCCCTCGAGCCAACGAACCCCCGCAGCTCTCGCCGTTTAACCCTTTGCGCGGCGCACAGCCGCTGCTGGCGTAGACCCAAGGCGCGGCAGTCTACTCTGACAGCCAGCTGGACTGTTACCTTTCGCAATCTCGCTGAATAGATGCTCCAACCACCTTCACTTTGATCGTGAACTTTACTTCGTAGCTTGTCGTTGCGAGGAATTGAAGTTGGAAAAGAAATAGAGGAGGAAAGAAGGGGAATAAATTAATAAATTGTACGAATAAACTTGTTTGTTTCCAAATTAAAGTTTCAGCTCCGAGCGTTCAGAAGCTGACGAGTCTATTAGGTGGAAATTATCAGTGAAAAAGGAAAGCGGAGATTAATGTAACCGCGACTGTGAAGTAATTCAAGAGCTTTGTAAAAAGAAAAGGAAACTAGGATTTTTTGCCTTAAAGATATTTCTATCAGTTCAACTCGGTTCCAAGATTAAATTCTGAGTGCGCCCGGTTTAAGTTATTATGTACATTTTATTCTCTTTTAACTTCTTTTAATTTAACACGTGCGTGATTCTTGGAACGCAGAGCGACTCGGTCGTCTGAAAGGTGGTAGGATTAAGTGGGTCTGTGTCTCGAGCATCGAATTCAGTTTTATTTATAATTAGTATGCTTGAGTTATAGGTGCTTTCTCGGTCTTACCGCTCGAGCGAACAATCGGACATTTCGGTGCCATTATCTCGTTTAATTACCAAAGCCGGTGCGCGTGCACCCTGTGCCAAGTCTTATTGCGATCAGCGAGCTGCCGTGTGTCGCCCAGCTATTTTCAGTATGCACGAAGGACGCTCGGCTAGATCACGAAAATACTGTCGGCCCGGGGGTCAAGGCCGTCGATCCGGCGCGTCTGGATCCTTGGTAATGCGCCGCGGGTTGCAACTTCTCTCTATAAAAAAAATCTAAGGGCGAAGAATCGATGTCGGATTCACTTCAGAGGCTCGGATCTTCCTCCGCGATCGTGGCTTCCCGGGCGATCATCGAAGCTTCCACTCGGTTTTAAATCAACCCTCCTCTAACCACCCACTTTCGTGAGTTATTCAGTGACCAGTGCGATAATTGCTCTCGCCTGCCGAAACTTCTCGGGGACGCGATCGACTGGCCAATCGATCACGCCCCAGAAAACCGGCAGGGGCAAATTTGGAATTATAATCGCGATTCTACTCGCCTCCATTCCACAATACCCTCGTTCTAATTGGTAATTAACATTAATTGCATTCCGGTCGAAATGAGTCGTACGCCGGCGGCGACTAGTTCCCAAGGCATCTCGGTGTGCATCCAGGCAAATTGCATTCCGCTGCCGCGACTCAGCGCCGCGAAGCAGCCTCGTGAAAAATCGCTGGGAATACGTGCGCGCGTGGCAAGCGTCGTCTGACACTTTGGTGCTACGCAGAGCCGATAATTTTCGTCTATAAATAATCCGCGCTATTAGGAGCTTGTCCGTCGAACTTGATCGATAACCCCTCCTACGCCCACTTGATCCGTAGATTAATTAAGAACGCCGGGCGATAAGTGGTCGTCGACGGTGTCCAGCGTGATTGCCGGTATTAATATTATCAGCCACTCGAGGGGCACAGAAGTGCTGCCCGGCTAGATCAGTCCACGTGGCGTGCTGCGCAGGTAATTGTGCGGGTTGTTGGGATATCTACGAAAGACTCGATTTCGCGAATATTCTGAACGCGTGGACTGGTTTCACTTGGCGGAAACACGGCTCCCAGGGCGAGGGTGGAAGGGAAGATAACGGGCGAGTACGTACGACAATTACAGAGATAATGGAACGTTCTGGCTCTTCTGGTCCCGTCCCGACTCTCGTTCTCTGCTTTTACCGGCGTAGTCGTTTTTAAAGGAGCACAGATAATGCAGCGGGAGACCAGCGCTTTTTTTCGAGTGTGTTATTAACCTCGTTTTCCGCCACGCCATTCCGGTCGACTCGTATCGCTCTGAATTCGCATTCTGCCTGTACGAACGCAGCACTGAAGTCTTGCCCTTCGTCTTCCCTCCGGCTTTGTCGCTCGTGCGTCCCATTCGCTTAGCGATTCGATGCGTCAAGTGATCCAGCTTTGTTCGAAAGTGTGTCGACTGAGAATCTTGATCTGTGTTGACCGACGGTCCATGTATCGGGATGCGGGGATACTTGAAACTCCTTTGATCTGACTTGCGAGGGGAGGTGCACTCTCTGGCAACAAGTATCCGATCAGACACACTAATACGAAGGTTACTAAAATCATTCATGGTTTGGAAATATAAAATATTATTAGATATAGTTAGGGGGTTAGTATAAAGTAAATAACAAACTTCCATTTCTTATCAAAGAGAAGCAAGAGAAGAAACAAAATGTTACTGATTGGTAGAAATACTGGGAAAGAGTTTCCGATCTGATTTGTTTATTTTAATTTGTGAGGAAATTATTTTAGGTATTAATATTTTGTTATGTTCACACGTGTTCGCGTGACAGTTTTAATACATTGTGGAATTGAATAAATAAGATTTTTAGAATCCGTGGTGTGAGATTTCTCTCCACGTTAATATTATCACTTGTCGAAGTTCTTCTTTATTCTATGGCTCTTTTTTACGTATCAGCTTCTTCAATTTTGCCCACAAGGGACTGTTCGTTGGCCATTCAAATCTGATCGGAAACATTTTCCAGGATTTCTATTAATCGGAAACTTTTTTCCAAGTTGCATATTGTTTTTTCTTTTGCTTCTCCTTGATAATAAATGAAAGTTTGTGTTATTTGGTTGTTGTTATTTACTTTATACTAAGCCCCCTCCCCTTTAGTTTCCCATCCCTTTTAATTGTACATAATAATATTTTATAGTTCTATAACATGAATGATTTTAGTAAACTTCATTTTACTGCGTCCAATCGGAAACTTGTTGCCAGAGGTTATACTACCTATTGTGCCCTTGTGTTTACCTATTCTACTGTGATCCCAGGTCAACTTGATTAGAAGTGATCGATTACTATTGTACATTGAACGAGCTACAATTGAAGCAACAATCTATGGCGAAGTCTCATCAAATTCCTTCGATGGTCTGACTCGTACAGGGAGATACTACTGTGTCACGGCCCCTCGAAGGCCTAGTCACCCCGGCTACTCGAACCTTCCCTCCGAAAGCCCACGACTTCCGTTCCAACGACTACGTAGAAAATACCCCTCCGAGTTCATTCATTCGCTAGCTGCAGTCCCGGCGATACGTTATCTTCGAGAGCGTATTATCCACGCGATTATATCGCCGTCGCGACCGATTCCATTCATTATCAACAGGTTTTCCCTGAATTAGGGGCTTCGGCTGAAGCGTCGATAGGCTTCGCTTCTCGCACAGATTATTTAATGGCATGGATGCGTCGAACGATTGGCTCGAACCACTCGATCCCTGAGAATATCCTCGGGGTCGTCTCGATGTCTATCCGTCGCGATATCGGCTCGCGCAGTCGAGAGGGTGCTTGTCCGTGAATGGAGGGCTCCTCTCGATAAAATATACGCGGAAGAATCAGCCCTAACTGCGACGCGGAGGTCCATCCGGATATATAAATACCGAACCTTCCCTTCTATACCTGCCCCGCTAAATTTCTACTTTAATTGGAGGAGAAACCGTAGTCAGTAGGTAAAAAAAGGAACGGCTTTTTGTACAAAGATTTTAATATCTAGGTAAAGAAGATTTTAACAAGTTCTTTATCTTAAAATAAGATATTTGTTTCTTAATTTATACAGAATCATCTGTTCCAAGCCCACGCATTTTCCACCTTTGCTGACTACGAATAACCAGTTAATAACAATTTTTCAATTGCGGAACTTTGGTCGAATTGAATTACATATACCACCGTTTTTATGTGGATCGGTGATCCCTTTCCTATTGTACAGTGATATCGCTGTAAACGATCGGGGCGGTGGAAGCCACTTGACAGAAGCGCGAGAGGCTATCGATCGACGAGATCGACGAGGCGCGATTAGCCAGAGTCACGTTACGCTAAAATTGGCGCGTCACTCGCGATTAGAGACGTTCCTTGAACCGGTCAATTGCGTCGTTTTAATACGACACGATTGATTAGGCCCACGGGGATGACTCGGGGATATCGATATCGCTATCGACGAGATCTCGCGGACCTCGAGGACCGTCTCGACGCATTCCGTTCTCGGCTCCGATAATGCTATCGGCGGCACGTCGATATTGGGTCAAAATAAATATTGCGTGTGTTTACTCGCGCGAATCTATCGTCAAAATAAATATTCATAGTTCGATACGATCCGCCTCAGAGCTCGGCAACCATCTGTCGCGAATCCTGCGTGTCATCGAAGCCTCCAATTAACATTTCCACTGTTGCGATGCCTCTTTCAGGAAAGAAATGGCCCTTTTGCTTTCAGAAAATCGACGCTTCTCGTAGTTTGTTTATACCCAGGTGATAGGTATCGCTCAGATTGGAATAGTTATAGCTCGTCGATCGATTCGCTGCTACGATTCTAGGGATAAGGGAACGTAAAGAAGTTAAACTACTCGATCTCTGCTGCAAAGTAGCTCGATCCAGTGGCGTACTCAGGATTTAATCTTCGGGAGGAGCCGGGTTGAAGGGAAGAAAATATTTTTAATGCAAATACAATAAAATTCCTTAGATGATTATACAGATTTATTTAAAGGAGAAAATACAGTTTTCTTTTTACAAAATCTCTTCTTTTGGGAGAGCCAAGCCCCTTGCCCCCCTCTGAGTGCGCCACTGGCTGGACCTTTATCAGATTCCACGGAGCTCTGAAATTAGCGAAGATCACAAGATTCTACTTTGAGTCACAGTCTCCTTGAAATCTTGAGGCTGACGTCTAAACCCACCCTCTTGGTCATCCCTATTTCCCATCAACACTGGAAGAGACGCTGCAAGGCTGCTGGAGCTCGGACTCTATCGCGTCATAAACGGCGTATCATTTACCACCTGCGCTTGAAAAATCGAGGAGGGAAGCCAATGGAGAACCAGTGCACCCTTAGCATAAACCAGCTAGCTTCCATTCAAGGCTACCAAGAGTCCCAAGATAGATAAATCTGTCTGCCGTACTGCGCTATACCCAGTCGATCCACTTTCACTCGAGCCTGTGTCTAGCTCGAGATCATCGATCATCCGTTATCGCGGCCGGGGATTATAGTTATCGGTTGTTTGCCCGCAATCGTGCCAGCGCGATGTATTTTTCAGTGGCTTTGATCACGCCGGGAGCAGAAGGTATACGAGGGTAATCGGGGAGCCGGTCGGTGGGAAGGGATCTGAGATAGCGGAGGGTGAAGCCGTGGTCAGTTAATAAAAGTAAGTTGGACGGCGAACGATCCATACGGCTGGCGTCCAACTTCTATGATTCCCGTCTCGGCGGCTTTACCGCCTTGGCGGGCAGTTTTTCAAGGGATCGGCTGCGAGAAGGGAACATCCAGGGGCTAATAAAGGAAACGTTAGTAGGTCTCGGGGGTACTAGGGTCGGACAGGTGCCATCGTTCTCACGTGAGCCTCTCGCTGCCTCTCGATCAATGCCTTGGATCACGATTTCATTTCGAGATACTGTAACGAGTAATAGCTTCCATGGCTTCCCCATCGACTGAACTTGGAAGCACTTCTGTGCTGAGTTACTATTCCTATGATCGCCGAATTCAAGTGATCACCGAGCTTTAACCACCTGTTCCGTATTCGAAGCAACTTGGCGAGCCTAAAGCACTCGCAATACTTACTTAGGTCCACGAAGGTGCAGGGATATCGATCGTCTCCCAGCTCATTCGCCAAGTTCGAAACTCGTCTCGTCCCCAGTTTGTTTCCAAGGTGTCGTGATCGTAACGGTCCAAGGTCGCGGTGAATTATTTCCTTCCTTTCCTTTATCGATGCAAATAACGCTCTGCGTACAACTATGCGGTACGGGACGAGCACGCGAAACCTTCTTTACGAGCGAGCCGATACAGTTTCACTCTCGGCTCGTGGAAATAACGAGGACCGAGCTTCGCGGCAACAAAGCCAGCCCCTAGACGAGCGTCGATCGATCATTGCATACCTGGGCTGGTGTTTTAACGAGACTCGCGGCTTCAGAGTTGTCCCTTCGATCTGCTTGAAAACGATCTGGATGAAAGCTTACGAGGAATTAAAAAATGACAACGAAGTAGGTATTTGGCGCCTTGCTAGTTTTGGGTTATGTAGAGTACGAAAAGGAGCCCCGTTTGGAGAGTCGGCGTTGGGGGAATCGGTTAATGCCCAGCGCGCAGTGGATCCAAAGATCGCGAGTTTTCGTCCCCTTTTCTTCCACACATGGTAGAACCTGCGAGCCGAAGAAAACGGTGCCCAAGGCACAGGAACGGAAATTAAAGGTTACAGTTAATTCCAACGTCCTCGAAGCACTGGGAACAACAGGTACAGCGATCGAATTGATAGCCGTCAGATATCGACTAGGATGGATGGTGTTCCTCAGCATTATTCTCGTTTATAACGGAAAACAGGACGCCCACGCAAAAATAGCATGGTTGGATCGATAAGCAGCGCTGTGGGAGGTTGCCGGTTCTCCTCCCGACCGCATAATTCCATCGATCCTGGCCCAGACGTGTGTATCGCTCCTTGCGACGGTCCTGCTCGTCGTAAATCACCGATATCCTCGTCGTAACCACGCGCGCCTCGATGGATTTGCCTCTCGCGAGCCCCTCCAGATTTATCGTCCCCGTTCTTCTCTCCCCCTCGGGGCTCCACCCCGCTCGATAATTAATTCCACCGGCCATCAGACGTCGAACGCGTAACGCACGCGATTGTCTCCCCGGGCGAGGCGTCGGAACGAGAACGTCGGGGGGTGGGGGGGTGGAATATAACGGTTTAATACCAACTGGCGGTGGCATAATATCTTCATTGGCCAAGTTTCCGATGAGCGGACGCGTGGAACGCGTGTCGCGGACACGTGAATATTAAACGACGAGCAACGTGGCACGAGACAGCGTGCTAGCTGCATTAATGTTGGCCTGGACGCGTTCTCGTAGGAAGTGTCGCGTGTAACCGCGCCAGGTGTGGGCGGAGGGAATCGGCCCTGCGGTTGATCGACGGCGAACGCAGCTCTTTATCAATTCATGCGCGAATATAGTACACAGTGAAGCAATAGTAACAAGGGGGAACGGTTGTTTGGAGCTTGACTCGTGCAACCCAGAATCCGTGTAATTCCCTGCATATTCCTCGGCGATAATTCACAGTTTTCTACGTCAAAGAGATTTTCCGTACAATAGAATAAAGCACTTCGCCGATGCGTGGAACAACGGAATAGGGTCAACGTGTCATGAGCGCACCGACACGTACACGTGTTACTTGCGCCAGCCAAGTGCTACTCTGCGTAGTAACAAAAGCGTCAACGCATTCGCCCCTCGACGTTTTCACCGCTCGGAACGGGAACGTGCTATAGGAAAATGTCTGCGACCCCTTGGCTTACATACGGCCAGTTACGCTTTCGCTGGAAGCAATTAAAGAAGGCAAAGGCTATGGACGGTGGTTTCTGGGAGACACACTTCCGAGCGATCGATGTAACACGCTGATCCCCTTAGTAAGGGCGCGAAACACTCGGGTCATCGATTTCCTTCAATCTCGCTCTGAATTCCCAGCTGCGTCGCTGTAAATAGGGTAAACTGTCACGTAATTTGTTCGAGAATTCGAGGATTCCGAGGATTTCGCTTTACTCGCTGTTAGTCGACGAATGTCTGCAAAAATTACATTTCGAAATAATTATTTACGATTAAATACAAAGGGCGGGGAGGATCGTCTTTGCCCAGAGCGGTTGAAGAGCCGTGTAGGGCCCTGGATCTTATGTGTAAAACACGAGCTAATCCCTGGAAATTCTGGCTACAAAGCTGGACTTATCCCCGAAACGAAGGGCCCACGGCAACGTCGTTGCTGACATCGATCGACCGCCGTGCCGCGGTTCCGCCTCGAGTTCTCGCGAGGACTCCGGCTTCTACGAGCAATTTGGTATAATGGAAGAAGTTTGGCAATTTTTACGTCGAGTTCCTGCAGCAGACTTCTCGCGCCGGACCTCGTGGTTTTGTTCCACCAGGCTTGCAGAGGGTCGTGATAATGGACCCTGCGCGAGTGCGGCTTGGGCGAGCAATTACCCGGCGTGCTTTGGAAACTACGACGTTTCGGGAAGCCAGTCTTTTCCGGAGACTGTCTATTGTAGCGTTTGAATGAACGGGCTTTGGTCCGAGTCTTCGTTTCCCTATGAGATCTCCAAGGGACGCTGGTAATATTCTCTAAAACTCGGTTAGCACTACGTTACTCTCTGCAATGAATTCTCTATGGACTTGATCCTGCGCAACAGACGACTAACCAGTAGCGGTTTTTAGGTGTTCAGTACTGTGGCTCTCACTTTCGACTTTTGAATTTTCTTCGCAGCACCCTGAAGAATTGCTCCAAATAATTTTAAAAAATCTGTGTAAATATTGAGCCCGATCGGATAAAGGGAAAAGGTGCCCCTGGGCCCTTGGACTTTTAAAGAATTATTTAACAGTCCATTTTATATAATATGCTCCAAGGTATTGATTTCATAAAAAAATATCTCAATCTTCTATTTTTTGGGACTTATTTGATTTCATGTACTTGGCGTGATTTTTTTTAATTTTTTGAAGTTTTTTATGGGAATGTTTTCGAAAAAGTTGTATTTTTCAAATTTTTCAAATTTAATCCTCGAACACTTTTTATTTATGAAGGCGAAAAATTGTAATTTTTATATTCGAGGACTATTTATTAAACACTTAAGGCAGGGTATATTCCGAGATATCACAAAAAGATAATTTTTCCCCATATTTTCAGTGTTTGATATGTCATGAATGTTTTCTGAACATTAGAGACTAAAATTCGCAAGAATATCGAAGAATCCAAGCAATCGGAGGCGGACAGTTTGGAGATTTATGTCGAAGGAGTTTCGCTCCAGCTGGCATTATAGTTGTTGCGGTGTTTGCGATCGGACGGGTCGAACGAAGCTTCGGTCGGTTTCCCGTAGTCCTTTGGTGGTGAGGACGCAGCAGAAACTAGACAGCGTGGGTTAGCGTGCAGGAATCGGGCCACGGGGCCAAGGTTGGGCTCGCTTACGTTCCTGGCAACACCCTGACGGTCGGTCAGCGGCCATTCCGAAGAACTGGCGAGACTTGGCGTCGCTGTCGCCCGAAATCGGCACATTTGCTCGCGCGAAAAGTCGCGGTGCACCGTAACTATCTTCTCTCAACCCCCGCACCTTGAATTCTCCACTATCTGTGCCGTATTTCGTAATGGTTGAAGATAAGTTTTGCGCGCGCGGAAAGTCGTGGCGAGCCGTAACTATATCCTCCTTTCAACCTCCATGCTTTGAATTCTCCGTGCGCCGCGTTACATGCAGCCCGGGCATAATGGTTAAAGAAAACTTTGAAAAGGATACTTGTGTACGCGCGCATAAATTGTTCCCGGTACGTTCAGACCAGGGGAACGGTAATTCTCGTTGAAGTCTCGCGGCGAAAGCACCCTCGGAAGTCTCACAGCCCCCTTTGTGCCTGTTTCCAGATGGCAGTTAGGACCGGTGGATGGTGAGAGCAGCATGAGCCTCTGAAGGGGTGGTTCCGCTGGCGAAAGTGGACCAGAACGCGGCGAGAAGGAAGATGAGTGTCCCCGAAAGTTGAAGTAACAGCCTGCACAACGAACAGCGTCAACCTGCCTCGTCCGTTGCGACCAGCCAAATATCTCACGTTAAGGTGAGTCTCTTTGGTCTCCCATGGATTTATTTATTCCCTCTTATCTCCTTGTGCGAATATAACGGGTGGCAGACACGTGGCCAGGTAATGAGAATGAAAACCTTAAAAGGGAATCATATTCTTTGGGCTAAAAACATAGAATTGAGGATTTTTTTTTTAAAAATCCAGCGATTTGGTTTATGCAGTTCTTGGCGATGCAGTTCTTTTTTTATTAATTTTTAATAATAAATATAGGAGTTACGTACTTGTACATGCTTGCCGTAGTAGTATAGCACTTGTCGAGACGATTTTTCGATTACTGTCGCATTTTGCTTTTTATTAACAAAAGAGGATGAAAACTTAGGTCGAAAATCACATGTTTGACTTTGAGTAGCTGCCACTTTTTAAAATCTAAATTCTTCCGAAATTAGCGCCGACAGGTGCTAGATAATAGTCTTGATAATATTCATGCGAAATTTTATTCGAATCGGATCAGTAATCTCTGATAAGATATTTTTAGTACCGCACCATTTCTTAAGATATTAAATTTCTTTTTGCAGAGAATACAGCTTAATTTATACACAACAAGGTGTATACATTGATTTTTAAATATCACGTTTCCTTATATGAAAAAAAAAATTATTAAACTAACCCCATTTTCACCCCTATCAAGGGTCCTCTCAATTCAATTCCACTTTAGGAATTTCCGAACAAAACATGCTCTCTTTCTATAAGCAAAATTACAGGCTTACGTCTCTCCACCCCGTATACACGTGAAGTAAGAGAGAATTTCTCGACACCTGCACGTTTTAGGGAGTCTCGAGGAGCGTTGGAAGTCTGCTCGCGGGTATCGACGATATTCTAGCCACGCTTTTGTTTCGTTTCAAATTTAAATTCGCCCCAGGAAGAACGTGATCGCTGACGCGAGCAGGCTCCGCTCGGCCTCGGCGGATCGAAGGGAGAAACCTGGATAAGGGTTGGGGGGAGGGGGAGTGAGAGAGAGAGAGAAAAAAAAAGCAAAGTTCCATCATGTACGAAGAATCGAAGCGTGCGAGGCGTTCCAGTAGGCACGTGACTGGAAATATTCATCCGTATCCGTCGCTGGATCCTCGAGATTTCCCGCAGCCGTTTCGCGAGCGTGTTCAGGCACTCCTACCCGCTCGGGCCTCATTAGTATTTCTGTGCTCGGCCCGCCCCGCCGGCAGACGAATTCTGCGGATAGGTCGATCGAGTCGGCGGGTTAATCCCTCGCGCCATTGGTAGAGATGATTTTAAATTGCCCAAGAAAGTTAGATGAAACAGGGGTGCTTTCCCCCGGGGGCGTAGATCGAAGGGAAAGGCGCTCTTTGCCCCCCCCCCGGGGGGATCCGTGGAAATCAAACTGTTGAGCGCGAGGAGGGTGGCAGGGCGCTTTGAAGTTCGACGAACCGCGAAAGCACTCCGGATGCGTTATTGGCCAGTCACAGAATAACAAGATAAGTCTCCGTCTGGATCCTTTTAACCTACAACCACCCCGCGGCCCGTTGTTCATTTATCTTTCACGCCCCTCTGATAACTTTTTTCACCCCCACTCTTTCGCGCTCATTATTCGGTGCTTCCGCGCGGAAACCACGGTCCCGTTCGAAAGTCCGAGATAACCCGTCGCTCTATAAATTTACGAGCTCTTTCGTTTCGCCAACCATTGTTCATTTTTCACTGAATAATTCCTGCGGACTCCGGGACGACAGTCGAACAGTATTGTTATCTTATTTGCACAGAGGATCCCCGATAGGATAGTTCGCAGTATGCTCGCTCTATTCCCCGCGAAAGGGGATTGCGTCGAATTGTGCTGCCGCAAGTAGTACAGGAAAGTTATAGTCAGACCGAAGGAAACTCTCGCTGGGAGTCGTAACTCGACCGATCCACTTTGTCCCTAGTAAAATAGTATCATCCACGGCTACAACTTCCGATTGTTTCCATAACTAGACCCCGCTGCCGTCGCCACAGCGAGAAAATTTGTTCCCCCTTTTCGCAAGCCTCTTCGTTGTTACGTGATCGCGTTGCGAATGAACCGACTCCCACTCGATTAGCCCCTCAAATCTGACTCGGCGAGACGCTGGAAGAATATTCCAAGTGGACTCTGTTACCCCCTCCTGCTAATCACAACGAGAGGGGCTGCTGGGGCTCGAGGAGCCTAATTGCCATTCAACCCCTAATTCGATCGATCTGTTTGCCGGATCCCAGGCTTGCTCCAAGAAAAAGCATCGCGCTAATCTTATTAGCCGGCCGGTGGCAAGAACGGCGCGAAAGTTGGAAACTGCTTATCTCGGTTCCGCGGCCATATCTCTTTTCTATCGTTTCATCCCCTGGCTAACGCGACGCCCGAGTTGCTGGCAACTTCTCAAACTCTCTGCAAGTAGCACCTGTGGTCAAGCTCTCGTGACACTCGCAAGCGAAACCGATCGATCGCCTCATGGTACACCAGCTTTTACCACTGGCTTTGATGGCAGCTGATATTTCCAAGTGACCGCCAACGGTCACCTTCAACCCGCTGATAAATCACCCGAAATCTATCCGTCCACTCTGTCCAGCATTCGTATCACTGGGCTCGAAAGCGGTCACTTCGGAATCCGGGTCATTTGAAAGTTGCACGAGTCCGCGGGCCTCCCCTTTCGCTACCACCCTTCCGTCGCGACTCCGCGACCCCTGTACAGTCGCCGGAAGCGAGCGGCGCGAGTTTCCCAGCTGTCGTTCTCCATCCAGCACCGTGCGTCAAGCAACAAGCTGGCTAACTGTCGAAAGCCTCCCCGAGAAGCCTACCAGTGTCGAATTCCACGAGTCCAAACTTCGCTCCCCCGCTGCTTCGTTCAAGTGGCTCACGGCGAAATCTCGTCCTTAACCTAGCTAGTTAATTCAGCACCTTCACCTTTGCGTGATGCTATCGACTCGCTCCGGCATGGCGAAATGGGGAATTCCGTGTTCCAACTGGTTCCGCGAGGGGAGGGAAAAGGGATCTCGATGAAATCTATGCAACGGAGCAGGGACATTGCTTCCACTGCAGAATTCTCAGATTGAAAGGTAAAAGGGAAAACGAGGAATGCCAATTTTTCGTGATTTTGCGATTTATAGCATATTTTCTTTGTGACAACTGGGACTGCAGAGAGGACGTTGCAGCTTGAGAACGAAAGGTAGCCTGGACGCAGAATAGCTTGCAAACCTATGGACGGGCGTTATTGAAATCGACGTGGGTATTGACGTCGATGGAAAACGCGGTGCTTGCTGTCGCTTTAAAGCGGAAGCAAAGGAACGCCCTTACGGGGAAGAAGTCTCCCCCGATCCCGCAGGATCCCGCCCCGTTGCCTAATTACTGTAATTGAACGAGAGCTTCCGCATGAATTAGATTACTCGAAATATTACGCGTGTGTCCCAGATCGGGGCGCTGCGGAGGGGTGTGGGTGGCGGTGTGGCGTCTCCGTGTCTGGTGTTCTAGATACCGTCTGCCCCGTTCACCTCCGAGGGCGCATCCTCTTTCGATCGAGATCCCTCCGTGGAATCGCGACCGAACGAAAATTCATTACTCGCGTCGTCGCCCTATGTCGTCTCAGGCTCCCTGGTATCCTTTCATCCCTTGGTATACTCGCTTAACGATACATCTGGTACACTCTATTGTACACTTGTTAGGAGTGTACCAGCTGCTTTAAGACGCCCAGGTATCCGGAGTGGAATGATCTCCGAGATGATTAGGGTACCTGGGGTGTTCGAGCGACAGCGTTTACCCTTGAACCTCGGAGGATAACCGAAGAATAGGAACCGCAGAGGGATAGAGGGGGACAGAGGCTAAGTGGAAAGGAATCGCGGACTCGGAATGGGACAGGCTAAGCCACGTGACATACTCTATAGCGTTTCGTGCCGCAACGCCCCGTATTGATCGGACGAGAACATCAGCTGTACGGGTTGGCGGTAGCGTTTACTCGCCCTGCTGGTCTGACTAGCACTGGTCACAGCCACTGTCATTGCCGATCGCCCCTTCGATCCTGCCTCTGCAAAATTCATCCAGCCATTGTCCCAGTTCCTATCACTTTGGTTAAAGCCTGGCTACTGTACACGTGCTCCTGGCATACCCTGACTTTAGAGCTGCGATCGTTACAGTTTCGTATCACTGACGCATCTAGCTTATTGCAATTTCACGCGCGTCAGCGTCGAGGCGGAAATTAGTAAAATTTGGTACGCAACGAGACTTTCGGGAGATTGAAGCTGCGAATAGGAAGTATCGATTCACAGGGGGACGTCGGAAATATTCCCCCGTTTTTATCGGACGATTCCACGGCGTCGGGTGTTTCTGAAAACACTCGAGGGCCAGGATTTATCTGGCATCTCCCGCGAGAAATAAGCGGCTCGATCGAGTGCCGATGAGAATACCAGAGAAGGTGGAAACCGATTAATAAGCGACGGTGTATAGGCAAAGAATACTATTTTCAGCGTCACGTCGGGCCAGCCGTTTCGCTCTTAAACGGATTGCTACACCGGTAACCCGATTATTACCACTGAGGCTTTTCTCATCGAGATTACCCGCTAATCCGCGACTACCCGCCAGGGATTAATTCAATTCCCCCCGCCATAATGGAGGATATTGAAAACCACTAGTCGATCTCGTTCGATCCGGCGATACCATCGTTCTCCTTACTATAAAAGGAGCCGAGGCGCCCCAGCTTTCCTTACCCTAAAGTGAAATGGACCGGGAAAGGTCCGATTTAAAGGGACACGCGATGTATTTCTTGAAAAGGGGCGAGCTTCCGTTTGTGTCGAATATTTCGGGATACCGTGGCTTTGTGCACGGTTGACCGAGCAGTAAAATTGAAAATCAAGCCACCCCAGTGGCCGGGCAAGCGCCCGAGGCGCGATTCGATGAAATAATCTGGCACGGATTCAATGGATCGGCTTTCGCTTGAAAAATCGTCGCGATATCCGGTGAATTAGGAACGCCAGTGGATATCGGACTGCGCGGTATCCCCCGCGAGATTATTTAACGACTTTCCGCCAGTGGATGCGAGGTGTCAGTTTACTGATAAATATTTGCTGCAATTTTAAATGACCTCGGTGCCGTCAGTGGCGCACTCGGGATTTAATCTTGGGGGCAGGAGAGTTGAGCGGAGGAAAATAGTTAACGTGGTTAGCATTACTTTTTGAGAAGCACGAGAATGTTAGGTCAAGAACGATTGAAATCTAATATAAAGCTTATTGCGAGTTATGAGTCAAAATGGACCTTGCATCCGACGTGTAACGAAGCCACCCACTATCCAAGAGCTAATTTCCACAAAGCTGCGCGTAACTGCGCTTCGTTGATATCGATCAGTCGAGGGGCGCAACTGGTTGACTCCCGATCAGTCGACTCTGTGCAACACGTTTCGAAAATTCCTCGGCGCGAAACAGCCCGGGGCTGGCTTGAAGAGCCCAGCACCATCCCGTTTACGTGAGAAAACGAGGCGAGCTTGTGCAAGCAGTCTCGATCGCTTCCCCTCGAGCTGCGCGAACCGTGTGTGTCCCGGCAAGCCTAGGGCCAAACTGCTCTACGAACAGACCGGATGAATTATTCGCGTTCGGGACACTGAGTCGCGCAGAAGTTCAGCTGACAGCTAAATGGCACGTTTGAGACTCGGCAGCGCGCCGTGGTGTTTCAAAGATTGCACGGGATACGAGGAAAAATTTGGGGCACGCTAACGCGCAAACTCAAATTGGGGAACTTGCACGAAAAGTCTAGATTTGAAAACAAATTGCTTTAGTACTTTAATTGCCTACTTCCAGATGCAAGGTGCATTTGTGGTTAGAGTTAACCAGAGTTGGGTGTTATTCGAATAAATTTTTATTCCAATAAAATATGGAATAAATTTTTTCCAATAAATTCTGCTTCGAATAATATTGCCGAGGATTAAATCTTGGGGATTTATTCGTTATTCGAAATAAAATCTGCCCAATTCTGGAGCTACCGCATTTGCAAGTATCTCATCTCGAGACTGGCTGTTAGTTTTAGGCGATGGATCCTCGAATGTGTTGCTTTTTAAAAATCCAGCAGCGTACGTGACAAAATCCACGTCGGGCAGCTTTTCCTTACTCCTTCCACAAACATTTTCACCAGCTGGTGTGCCCCAGAAGCCTCGAAAATTCATTTCCCTCGAAAGATTGAGGAGAACTGAATCCATGCCACGGAGCAGAATCGAGTTTCTAACTCAGAGTGCAATTGAATTTATATATTCTTCGAAGGGCAGACCCCGGTTTGCCGCGGAACAACCATCGGTGGTAGGATCCGGGGGAAAGTTAGCGAAGGAAGTTTTATCTTTGAAGAGTTTAAATCAGGTTGCGGGGACAATTGAACCAGCCTGCACAATATCCCTGTTTCGTGGTCGTTAATAATAAAGTAAAACCGGAGCTTCTTATCTTGCTCGGTTTTCCCGTGGCTCGTTTTACTCGCCCCTTGGCGGGCTAATTAAGGCTGTTCTTAAATTCACCGACGATGGAATCCAGTTAGCTGCAGCTGCAACGGGTGACCGTTTAATTCCAGCCCCTTATATGCAGTAACTCTTCTCCGATCCACGAGGCGCGCTGTAATCGAGCAGCCTGCAACGAGACTGTGCAATTAGAGAGCCCCCGATTGAATCGTCGAGAAGTTACTTGGATTGCTCCACACATCACAGAATGGGTGATAAATTTGGGGAGAAAATAGAGTCTGTCGCTAATGGCTGGGCTACTTTGAAGGAGGAGGACAAGTAATTAACTCTTTCACTCCCTCCATGGTATAGAACTTCACTGAGTGAACTGGTATGCAACATGAAAATTCAGAATTAAATCCTCTCTAAACTAAGCCATGAAATAGTTTCAAAGTTCATCTGCTCGATAATTTCTTCACTTACCTCGCAATTAATTTTCCTTCACATTCAACGCTCTCTATAACTCAATTTCCACAAATTCTGAAGCTGCCTCCTCCTCGCAGAAAAGTCTTCGATTTTCTACTCATTTTCACCGACGAAAATCCACGTTACCCGAAATTTTCCGTCACAAGCATCCTTAACGAGTTCCCTTCCTCCTATCAGCCAGCCAACACACTTGAAAACTCTCGAGACCCCCACATTTCCATTGCACGAGCTGCCCAGCGAACTCGCGACGGACTCCGCGACAGATCCTCGAAGAACCGGGGGGGAACGACTCGTGGGAAGTTGAAGAGCCGGCGAAGGAGCAAAGAAACGGTCCTCCAAGCCGCGTTGGCGAGAAGATACTCGTCGGAACGACGTGCTTGAAGTGCGCTAGCGCGAAACTCGCTCGCCTCCTAGATTCTCTACTCGCGAACGCTTTGACGTCCGCCGAGCACGGTGACGCGACTTGCTCGCGTGTTGCTTTCTCAGGAAAGCAACGTCTGTCGACAATGGGCAAAGTAGAAGAGAGTTGGTGGCGAGGCTGCTTTATTCCCCGATTCCGCTGATCCTCGGGGATGATGCTAATGGCAAAGAGAACGACAAAATCGCTTTAAGATTCGGATCGGAGGGGGACGCTGCCTTTGGTCGCCGAGGGAGGGTGGATATAGGCGCAGAAATCGAGTAAAAGGTGGTGGATCAAAGGTGTAGATCCACAGGTCTTTGAAGGGCGACCTTTCACCTTTCTTTTAATAGGCCAGCCGCCCCAGAGGCGACGTATCTGTGTACCTCGAACACTTGCAGCCGTTTGTGTCAAGCCCCTCGAGCCACAGAAGGGGAGGAAGTTTGAAGGGAAATATCTGACGCCCGATGGAGATTGATCGCGCATGATAAAGTGTTACTTTCGTCGCCTTTTAATGGCTGACACTCGACAGCCTAGGACAAGGGGAAGTTAATTTTAGAATAAATTAATTCCAATCCCACCCCCAATTACTCTGAGCCTTCTTTGATCACGCGCGACACGACCGACCGCGAAATAAAAGGGAAAGCGTGGCTTGCTGTGATTGATAACTCGTTCGTGGCTGCTCATGAAGATGGAGCGGTATCCAAGTTGCCGAATAGGCGAATGAAAACGTATTTGGTGTCTTATCAATCAATCCGCCGGCCACCTTGACCCTCGTCTCTGTACACAGTAGGCGAGATCGACCCTCCGCGGGCGACGCCTACAAAAATTCCAATCGAACTTTCCCTGGAACTCGTCGCTCGAGGCAGATCGAAATAAGGGTGTAGGATTGATCGGAGGCCCATTGTTGGGAAATCTAATCGGATATGAAGCTGGTCGGTACCGTTGAATTTCGAGGTACAGAATTGTGGCTTGTGTAAAGGGAAACTGTGGCCGGGAAAGTTTCACCGTTTGACTAGGGAGGTCTAGCTCGTTTCCACTATTGGACTTTAGGGTCAGAGTGTTTGAAACTCACCGGGACAATCGCGAGACCCGCGACTCCGCTAATTACTTATCGGGAAACGACGAGGATAAACTACCCTCGCTTTGATTTTCGGGCTCCCGCGAGCCTTCCCTCGCGAGGGATTAAACGGAACTCCGTCTTGCATGGAGCCACGGCCTCGAAGAGATTAAGCTAAGGATATCGAGTCGCTAATTAGAATTCTTCGACACCCTGTGGAAACTAACTTCGTATTCTAACTTGCAAACGAAAGTTTGAGGGATTAGAGGTAACTGCTTGGACTCGAGCCCTCCGCGCTCGCGTGATTTATTTTTAAGAACTTGCTGGACCTGATCTTGATTCTTGATTGTACCTAGCCTAGATACAAGCTTCTCCCTTCGACAGCTTCTCAAATACACACGTCTCTCTCTCTCTCTCTCTCTCTACGGTGAAAAGAGTCTCATGGAAAGTAACTCGAATTACAGTTTAATTATTCATGGGCGAGCTTCCCCCCCCCCCCCCCCTCCCCCGGGGGTGAGAGGCATTTGTAATCAGGACACGGGGGTGTCGTCAAAATGACGCGGATTTAGCTTGCACGCGTGTTTATACGTGCCCCCCCCCCCCCCCCCGTCCTGATATCGCTGGGAATACTAATAACGGAAAACGTGCTTTCTGTTTCAGATGACATAGAATGGGTTGGGTGGCGCTAGGGCGGTGTGCGGGTGGTGGCGGCCGCCTCTCGTCCGTCCTCTCGCTGTCTCTCACCTCCCTCGCAAGCTCCCTCATCTTCACCATCCTCTGTATCCTCACACTTGCCCTCACTCTTGTCACCCTCGTGCGTGCAGAGGACATGTACGTATTAATCAAGCACTATCATCATCAATTTTCTACTTCGATCCGTCCCGTCTTACCTTCCCGATGCTCGTTTACTCCGGTTCAAAGGGGCGGAGATGCTCGTTCCAACGGCATGATAATTGCGCCCCCTCCGAGGAAACGAATGGGAGCGCATCGAGAAGGGAAGACGAACGCGACACTAGAGTAGAATACCTTTTCTGCTTGCGTGATAGGATCGAGGGAGCGACATTATAGCGACACGATAGTATCATGATAACAGTAGTGGAGGTGATACTCGACCCAGCGGTCACGGCGCGTTGCAATTTCTCCTTTTGCATGGAATAGAGAATCGCCATTAATGTCGCCTCGTTTCACGACTCCGAAGGCTCTTTATTGTATACTTGTTTCTACGTTCGATATACTGCGCAAACGTTCGCGCGATATTAATCGGGACACTGGTCAAACGGAGGAACCACTCGTTCGCTGCTTTTTTATCATCTTTCGTGCTGGCGAGATCACTTTGTTGCCGTCCGAACGTAATTAATTGGCTGCGCGAGATCAGTTTTAAAAGAGAGCGTGCCACCAGCTTAGATGAGTAAAACAGAAGTTATTATTGTTTCTCGAAATCGGCGCCTAAAAGTATAAAATATAAAGAAATAGACAAGAATAATATGGTAGACTTGTCGATTAGCATGACCATCACCGATTTCGATGACCTTGAAATATGTTGTAGGGGGCATGATTCTGAACAACTTTTTCCTATACGTGTAACCGTCGGTCGGCCTTACTTCCTAAGATATGCGCAAAGAACCTTGGTAAACTTTTCCTCATGGATTTGAAGGAAATTTTTTTAATCACCTTACTACGATCGCCTCTCTGTACAGTATTTCTGTTCACTTACTCCGACACAACGCATTCCACTTTCCAACTTGTCCCGGGTATTAGTATTGGTTTGGGCTAGATGAGTGTGGCGATGGGCGCACCCGCTTGCGGGCGCGTAAAGCATGGTAGCGTACCGTACTAAATAGGTATAATTTTCTCGTTAGAAAAAGGGTGATTTCAAGAACACCTGTTTGATATCCCGTCTATGTTCAGCGGCGCTCTGGTTCTAAAACGTAATTTTTTGCAATCTTACTTTTAGCATCCCGAAGCTCACATCGGTTCGCCACCATGCTTTACGCGCCCGCAAGCGAGCGCGCGCCCCCCTCGCTTACCTAGCCGAAACCAATACTAATACCCAAGACAAGTTGGTAAGTAGAAAGTGTTGTGTTGGAAAAAGTCAACAGAAGTACTGTAGAGAGAGGCGATCGTGGGAAGGTGATTAAAAAAAAATTTCTCTTCAAATCCATGAGAAAAAGTTTACCAAGGTTTTGTGCGTATATCTTAGAAAGTAAAGCCAACTGCCGGTTACCTATTTCAATTGTTTGTTTTCTTTTTTCGTCGAAAACAAACAAATGTTACTCGTCGTCATGCGATGCTTCTGTCACGCTCCGAAATTTTAAGTAACGATTTTTGCAAATATCTCGGAAACTAGGACCGACCGACGGTTACATGTATAGAAATAAGTTGTTCAGAATCATGCCCCCTACAATATATTTCAAGGTAATCAAAATCGGCGATGATCATGCTAATCGACAAGTCTACCGAATAATATTATATAGCTAAAATATAGAAAAATCTTGTTGCACCGCAGGCCTGTGATGTCAGCGTTATTCAAAAAGTTTGCAAGTTCCACTGACGTCGAACATATTAAACATAGGATCAAGCAATCAAGTTGTAAAATTGAGGATCTTGCTTAACATAATTCGCGTTAAGGAGACTCGACCCTGATCAGCCAATCGATTGCGTCTCGATCGTGACCATAAACTCAGCCGCGTTAATAACATCGAAGACACACTGGCATGGTCTAACGATCGCCACGTGGCTGACAGAAACGACTGCCATGCACCGAAGCTGAACGGGAGCCAAGTTTATAATAGCGATAACAAGCTCGGTGATCGGGGGATTGTCGAAGGGGGATTGGTCGATTAATCGAACGCCTCCGTTCGACCGGGCGTGCCGCATGGTTCAATTGCATCACGTTCGTACACGTTTAGCCCGAGTAGAGTAAATTTGGGTATCCTAGTGATCGTGATCTAGCCACGATCGAATCAGCAGACGTTACCGATTAGCGACTTACAGAATAACTCAGCGACGCTCCAAGGTAGAACCGTTTAGACTTCTGCGTACTGATTGACCCAGCCGATCCGTAGCTCGTTCGAGGCTTTTATGGATCGATCGTTAAACGGTTAGCGACGAGTTACAAACACCCAGGGGGACGTTAAACACGTAACGCGACGCAGACCGATCTTGGTACACCCCGAAGGTCGATTTCGAAGCACTTCTGCTTCCCTCTCGCTAACGATACAGGAACATCTCCTCGGGAGTAACGGAGGACACTGAAAATTGGCCAATGATACGCTAAAAATTACCGTAGATAGAAAGATATCCTCCGCCACGGTGGTTAGAGAAGTTTACCGGTCGAGAGCCACGGAGGATTTAACCAGAAAGGAGCTAATTGGCGGAGCGACCTTCGGGGTCGCCAAATAGGACCCAGGTGACAGTGGCCGCGTAAAGCCCGAGGCGAATGACAGAGAGAAAAGTGGATCCTTGACGCGAAGGAAGGGAATGAGAAGGGGAATGATAAAGAGAAGGAAGAGTCGAGACACGAACCGGTGGTGGCTCCGGGGCTAGCTACAGTGCGTTGTGTTGCAGCTTCGAGGAGGGCAAGTCGGACAAGGAGATCCTGGACAACCTGCTGCTGTCGACCCGTTACGACAAGCGGCTTCTGCCCCCGGTCCAAGGTACACTGAGGCCCCCACCCCACACCCGCCAAGACGACTACACCCCTGACCACCTCGTACCCAATGACCCCGACCATCCAGAGCACCTCGAACACCACCGGCACCGCTACCACCACACAGCACCACACAACCACAGCTCACTGCTCACCCCTCGTCAAAAGGGTACTCTATGTCTATATTGAAACGAGTCCACCTCACGTGCATCCACGCTGTGCTAAGCCGGCACCAGAACGCGAACGTGTGAGACGGATTCAGGACAGCTGATCCTCTGTCGCGTTACCTCCGTTGTCTGAATGCTCGCGTGTCTGGGGATGGAGCGGAGTACAGTAGCTGGGAGACGCACAGCTAGCTTGTAAACTCCGTGGAGCATTGTTACAAAAGAATTCATAGAAACAGGAGAACAGGAGAGACACTGTTCGATGGTTTAATTCAGGATTCTGCTGAACCTTTTCCAGCTACTATACGAGTTGGGTGTGGAAGGTGTCTTTGACAAGAAAAGATCCCCAAGCCAGGGATTTAAATAATTATTATGAAACCTTGGGGATAGGTATGTAGAGGATGTATAGATATTTATTAGACACTTTTGTGCAACCCGAATTCACTCAAAGTTACTTCTTTTAAACAGAACTACCATTTGGTGAAAATGACACGCGAGTTATAACACAAAATCAGAAAATAGCTGGTTCAATTTCACCCCCTTAGAGTGAATTTGGGCAGCAGAAGAATTGCGTAATACGTACTTATATATCCTCCACATATCCCCAAAGTTTCATAATGTTTTAAATTGCCGGGACGGGGGATCTTTCCTTGCGAGTAATGCGGCGTAGAGAAGAATGGGATTCTTCGGATTACGAGGCATGATCGGACTTGAGAGAACGTAGTGTGAAAGGCGGTAGGAATCCAGGCAGGGTGAAATGGAAATGAAGACGAATGGACGGAGGAAGGGGTGCAAGCGCGGAGGGAGAAAATGAAAGTCAGGCCCCTGTGGTAACGAAGGGAGTAGCGAGGCCTGATTCTGGAGAGCCGTCTGACCAATGCCGGTCCTCTATCACTAGCCTCGAGGCGTCCCCACCGCGACGGCTGTTTACCTCGACCGTACTCACTTGGAAATCCAATTCTACCGTGCAATAAATTTGCAGTGGCTCGTACAGGGACCGCGGTAGCACAATCCCGTCAACTTTCATTGGCTGTTCTCAAAATCCCACCCCCCAGTGTCCATCATTCTTGCGAAGGGGAAGAGAATCCCTTAAACCCCGCGCGATTCTCCAGCACGTCGATCGCCGTGCCCGTCGCTGATTCCTCCATTCAGGCCAACGAGCCTCCTAATTACGCCGCCCGATTGTCTGCATCGTCCTCGAGGACGCCGTCGGACGCGCGGATCGAAACGACTCGCGGGTTGGCAAATAAAAAGGGGGTGGTCCGGTGTCTAGTGGCCGGTGACGTCACGGGGAGATGTTTTGCGTCACGCTTTGCAAGAAATTCGACGCCAGTCGTGGCCTACATTCGTTCGAACGCGAATTCTGGGCGGCGATCCGCACCCTCCCTGTTCAATGCAAATCTTTTCTACGGAATTCCCTTTCCATGCCGGCATTATCCCCGGCTTTCACCCAGAAAGCGCGGCGATCGACGCGCCAGAGGATCGCCGAACGTGCGAGAAAATACAGCTCGGTTGCGCTGAAAAACGGGGGGAAAAAATAGAGGAAACGGGGAAAATGGCCCCGCTCGATTCGTTCGCGCAAAAGCAATATTTATAGGCGTCCGAAAGCGGGTCGAGGACGGGATTTTCTTTCTCCGCGCGGCACGTATCAACGGAATCGTGACGCCACACCGGATGAAAGCCGTGTTTTCGATGTTTCCGTCAGCCTCTTTGCGCCTCGATGTTCGTTGTTGATTGAGCAGTGTCCCGCTGGAAATTGTTTCGCATTGGTAGTCTGTTATTTGAGGAAAAAGAACCAGTCAGACGGTTGCCCAAAGCTCGGCTAGTGGCGCTTCGTCGGGAAACCTTTAAGCTTGGACGGGCTTTGCAGAGGAAAGCTTCTATCGAGCTCGATGCTCGCGATAAACAGCCAGCTAGTAGCTCGCAGCCGAGATACACTCGTTGCAGGTAATTAGTAGCCCCGTGGCACGCCTCGTTTCCGTTTCGAGGGCTCTTCGCCCTCCTCTAGACCCCCGTCGACCAAACTTCTTCTAGAAAAACCCCGCAGGCCGAGTTCCACGTGAAACGATCCTCCCCTCGGCGAGCTTACAGCGCGGGCTTCGAAATTTATATAAAATACAAAATTTGATAAACTTACGAATTACAAAGTTCGAATTAGAAACCACGGGTCTGCGTTAAGCCTCTCCGTCGGGATTTAGTCGCTTTACCTTTGGAAGCAAATAACCCTAGCCAGGATCCTTGGCTCACGACAAACGAACAGTTCCGAGGATTATTTCACCCATCAAGAGGGTTGGAAATAACGCTTCCATCGCGGTGATAAATAATGGCCGGCTCGAGTAATCGGGAGTAACGAGCGATACCACTCCACCCGCACCCCCCTCGCCCCTCGAACACTCGATTTATCGATTCGCTTTTGTGCCGACGAAATTGTCTTTCCACTCGTTTCCAACATCGCTGCCCGCGTTTACTCGGGATTGTTGTTGGATCCGCGATCGTGGCTGCCTAAAAGCTCGTCCGCCCCTTATTAGACCGACGAGTGGGAAGTTCGATTAGCGGATTAACGGCTCGCCGGCTTCAAACCGTCTGCGGAAACACGTTTCCGGCCTTCGTGACTCTGGAGGGGGCCTCCGAATTGGATTACACGGGGTGTAAGCGGAGTTTCGCGGTGAAAAGTTTGCGTAGGCTTGAAGGGGGCGAGGCTCTTCTTCCGTTCTCCCATAATCACTGTTTCGTATAACGCGGAAAGGGTTGCGAGAGAACCCCTTTGGAGAAACGGCAGCTAATAATAATGGCAATAGGAACGCGTGTTTATTACACAAGCGATTCACGTGGCTAAATGCCGGGAAGTAGTAAGAATCGCCTTGACACGTGTAACAAGGAAATCGTTCGAAGCGATTACCCGGCGGTCGCGCAAAGTGCTCGGCTCGTGCGCAACCTTTCACCCTTTCGAGGGAAGGCTAGCGAGCACAAAAGCCACCGCTTCCCCTTTGTATCGGTTGGGAACGATGCCTCGGGGCGGCGGCGGGCCGCCATTTGTTCCGCCACCGAATATAAAGAAAGCACAAGACTGCAGGATGGTGACGAGCCTCGAGCGCCGGAGGTGGCAACCGCGTATATACATCCTCCCCGTGCATTTCTCCGGGTCGGATATCCTCAATTGCAACTGGGAGATCGTCGATTGCTTGTTCCCTGGCAAAGAAACTCCCTTTTCTCTCCCTCCCCTTCCGGATCTCCGGCGAGCAAAAAGGAATCTTTAAAGAAGGAGGATCGAGAACAGAGGGAAGCTGAGGAAGTTGCAGAGGGGTGTATGGGTGGTGTAACGTAGGGGAGGGGAAAGTTAACGAACTTGGAGCAGAGCGAGATGATAAAGCCCACGCGTCCTGGGGAATATGGAGATGAAAATCAGAGCGCGTAGAGAGGGCGAAGAGGGGCGAAAATGAACGGACTCCGGGGAATGGAGGACCGCGTGCTACGGCTGCATGGAAGCTGCATTATTCAGGGCCCGCCGGGACCACTATACGTCGCTGGGCTTCCTGATTCTTTCGCAAAGTAACCTGGATGCTGCGCGAGGCTTTCGACGTTCCTCCTCTCACTTCTGCCTCGCTTTTCTTTCTAATTAGATGTGTAGACGGGTCCGGGCAGCTCGATCTTAATCCTCAGCGGGGTCCACGAGTTTCGGCGACCTACTTTTAATCCCCTACCTCGTAACTTGCTTATGATCAATCATCCGAAAGAACCCGCGCCTGCCGAGGATTAAAGGCGGGCCGAGGGTTCCCAGGGGGTGCAGCCAGCCCCGAAGGAAGTACGGACGTCCGGCGAGGACGGTTTCGCGGACCACCCCTGGGCTCGCGAGCCAACGGGTTAATTGGAAATCTATCGACGCGCCTTTATAGTTTGTCGAGGCGAGCCGAGGGATGTTTGCGCGGCAGAATCAACAGCAAAAATATTTGCGCTCGGAGCGCGTGGGCGACGGGTTTCCCCCAATCGATTCGCCCGATCCGAGGGTGGTCGAGCGCCCGCCTCTCGAAGGGAAATAGCACCGTGTCGCGATATACAAGGCCGGTAGGAACGGATGAGACGTGGGCAAGAGAGTTGTTGGCTGTCACAGAAAATATCTCTACACACCGAGACTCTCACGATATTTACAACCACCCCACCCACAGTTCCCTCTCGCCACACTTCATCCCTCCCCCTCGCCGTTGCGACGGGAATTAACGAATTCGCGACGAGATCGCGAGGGAAGGAAGAGTGTCCTCAGGCAGAACGATAAGTACACAACGACGAGATTCAGACGGGTAACAAGCGTTGAAATGTCGCCGAGGAGGCTGAATAGAGAGCGAAGACACCATTGTCCGACTCTGTTCCGTCCCGCGTAACCGTCCCTCGTTTGTCCCTCCGCCCCGTCGAATGGGGCAAAGAGGGGCGAAAGGGGGCTCGGAATCGAGCAAGCCGGAGCGAACAGTTGTTAGTCGGGCAGCGACACGAGAAAGGATGAGACGTGGGCAAGGGTTGTTGGGTGTTGCAGATGCGGATTTTTGCTGCGGAATGCGATGGCCTGGTGACGCGACCGGCCCGTCCAACCGGTCGTCGACCTCCTCTAACGACCCCAAGTACCAGTACAAGAACCAGAACAATAACCACTACACGCCGCGTCAACACCTTCGCACCCACCTTCGCGGTCCGTCCTTGCGCTTCTACTTCTCTCGTAACCACGTCTAGAGAAATATAATTAACAAGTGTCACGACCAACCCCCCACAAACCGACCATACCAACCCATTCAGTCCCACCGTTGGTAGAAGCACCACGCGCGATCGTTCGGGGCTCGTCACATCCGCCCTTTCCGGTTCGTTAGGCACCTGGGGACTTTACGTCGCAGTTGACATTTCTGCGCACTAGCCCGCCAGAAGTAACGGAGGAGATGACGAGCCTCCGTGTCCGAAAGAATCGGGAGAGCCGGTGTCTCGAGCCACGGGGAATTCAATGCTGAATGGGTTGTCCGTGGAACTTTTTTCCGCGAGGGTTTGTAGGTCGATCGATTTTCGAACGGGGAGAAGAATTTCCCCTCGACTTGTATTCGCGGCGGCGAATGAAGAGGGACGAGCGGGTAGAGGGTGGAGCTACTATTTTCGAAGCTGCTCCGTGCTCCTCGTTTTGAGATCGGATCGACGCCGTCGGCGACGATATCGTCGCTCGGCGAAAGCCTTCGCTCGCTTGATCGATCCCGACGAACACACGTACACGCACAAGCTCGGGATAATTAATGGGAAGACACTGGGCCACGCGACGCCCACCGTAAGGAGACACACGCTCACATCCCTCGCGAGAATTCCCCTCCGATCATGAAGCTTCTCGAAAACATCCGAAGGCGGAAACATCCGCGCGACCCTCCAGGGACGTTCTCGTGTCAACGGGGCGTAAAATCGTCGCCGATCATCAGGATAAATGCGCGCGACATTCTTACCGATCTGGCTCGGGGGTTCGTGCCTGATGCTTTCGCTGATTAACGCCCGTTTATCCGCGTAATAACGCAGCGACCCTTAACAACGCCACTGGCGACGTGCCAGCGTGCTCGCGGCTCGATAACGCGTATCGATCTCTCCTCGCAATTTTTCTTCCCTTTTCTTTTCGAGCGCACTGGTATCCGCCGCGTCGATCTCTTGTAAGAAAGATCGCGCGGAGGGAACACCTCGCGAGGAGAAATCGAGGAACGCCTTGCTTTCCCCTGTGTCTCGAGGGTGAGAAATCCTCGACACTATATTCTCGAATGCGGGTACGCATCACTCTCCATCCAGCTCCCGTCTTCCCACTCTCTGACACTCCAGCGCGACAGACACTCGTTTCTTGTGTACTCTCTCTCTCTCTCTCTGTGTTAGCTGAATGCGTTGCCAGTCGGGGCTTGGGACTCGAAGCTTGGATCAGTCGTGATTTTCATTTATCAATCTATTATGGAACATATAGGAACCTTCTTACCATTTCGACGACGACACCTTTAGAAATTCTCGGAGTGTTAATTGGCTTTTGAGAATTATTTGGAAAGCTTTCAGTGGAATAGTTCCTCGTAGAGTTGTTGGGAGAATATTGGCGGAGAGTAATGCTAAGCGACGATATGGAAATTCTGTTGCCACGATGCGAAGATACGTTGGAGCTGGCTGGTCCTCGAGTCCCGGCCTCGACCCCCAAAGCTTGACACTCTGATAAGAATACGAGTATTAGTCGCAGCATGTGCACAGCATGGCGCTACCTAGGCTTCCGCAGTAACGGCATCGGCTTGCGCAAACGTAGACGAAAAGTGACACACGTTTGAACGCCGCAACCGTTTCTTATCGAGGGCGATCTTACGCTCCAGGATCGAGCACGATCGATCCCTGGCCGGGAAGGTCGTCTTCCCTCCACTCGAACAGACGAGGGAGTCACGCTAATCCACGTGAATAATTGCCTGTCGAACACCCGACGAATGTCAAGTCGAAACGGCCACTCGGTCACGATGCATCTTTAAAGGATGCACTTTCGAATTAGCGTGCCCCGCTCGCGAGAGACATCCTCGATCAAGCCTACAATTTCAATCGCATGCTGTGTTTCAGGAACCTTGACCGTGAACGTGAGCGTGCTGTTGCTAAGTCTGGCCTCCCCCGACGAGTCCAGTTTGGTAATTGACATTTCCCCTCGTTAAAGTAGCTCCATAGGGGTGAGAACGCGCGATAATCGAGTTAATCGACCGTGTTAAGGGACTTCGGTTGAGACACTCTTGTCTCTCACTGTACCGAGCAATGATGAGGTACCGAAATTGACGAAGGAAATTTTAAAACTTGATACTAGGCTTCAACTATCACCTTGCCATCGCTAATCTAGCTTCCCAATTCTGGAATACGAATTTCAACAGAAATATAACTTTCTCCAATGAAAGTATCTTACTTGCTCTCCCTTTGCCTCACTATTGCTCGGACAGCTAGCCACGGCCTAGCGCCCAAAGTTTCTAAACAGTCCAACCACCGATCGTTCCCTTGGTCTGATCGCTAGAAATACGAGGTGGAGTTCCTGCTGCAGCAACAGTGGTACGACCCGCGGCTGCGTTACAGCAATCGGTCGCAGTACGAGTTCTTAAACGCGATCCACCACTACGACGATATCTGGCTGCCGGACACGTACTTCATCATGCACGGGGACTTCAAGGATCCGCTCATACCCGTTCACTTCGCCCTGCGGATATACCGCAACGGCACGGTCAACTACCTGATGAGGTACTAACCGCCGTCGCCCCCCCCCCCCCCCCCATCTAGCTTTCGATCATTCGGAACCTGGATGGCCAAGTGAATCCTATTATCAGCGGCGAAGGCTTCCCCGCCCGTGTAAGCCGTGTTTGCGCGATCGTTTAAACGCCCGATAGCTAGTCGATGAACGGTAATGCGAGCGCGAGCGATGAAACCTGACGAGGCTCCGCGGCTTATACAGGCTGGAAGTCCCCGCCGGGCGGTATTCATTGGACGCTGGTGTTATCGCATCTTTATCGATCGATAAGACGCGCCTGTTATTGGTGTTTTGCTTAAAGAGGATTTCCGTTTGATCTTGCAGGCGTCACCTCATCCTATCCTGCCAGGGTAGACTTAATATCTTCCCCTTCGATGACCCACTGTGTTCATTCGCTATCGAGAGCAGTAAGTGAACCCACCACTTTCGTATTCCCCTCGTTAGTCGCCCTTTATCGTCGGCTCGCGCCTTGCGCGGTGTATTCTAATAAATGGGGTTTGTTTCGGGGATGGTTTAAAGCCTGATGAATATGATTAAACGGAAGCAGTAGGTTGCTGGTTAAAGGAACGTCTAGCTACTCGTAGAACGTATAGATCACAACCGTTTTAGGGGAGAGGTGCTATACAAGGGACAGGTTTTAAGGGGGTAGTCTGGTGTAACTAGCTGAAAATCGAGGCATTTTTCGGGAATTTTTTCTAAAGAAAGTATTTCATCGATCTTTCTGAAACTTTCAGGATATTGTGTTGTCAGATTAAGGTACATGGAAACAAAATTTTATTCAAAAAGAGCAGCAAATAACACAGTTATGTGAACTTATGTACAGTCCGTTGGCGACGCATTCGTTCCGCGGCGGACAACATAGCGTCTACTGTATTCATCTAAAACCAAAAATTCAATAATTTTTGTTTAATTTATGAGTGCACGCACAAATAATATAAATTCATAACTTAAAAGATGCAGAATTGAACAAATGGCGGCCTCTTGATAAAACGTTCACTTTTTCCAACGAAATTTTGCCTTGAATATTTTGGGAATTACATTGTCCGCCGATTGTAAAACTGTCGTTTCGAGAAAAACGCATTTAAAGTTTTCTGGTAACCCGGTATTTTTTCGAATTTCATTTTGTGGCTTTGGAAAAACGTTATCGCGATATTCAACTACTGATTTAAGCAAAAAGAAAACAGTTCCTTCGCTCCGCTACACCAGGCTTCCCCCTTAAATGGGACAAATCCTAAGACCAGTCGTGAAAGGGACATTTCCGACTGATTTAAAAATAGAAGATTCTGTTATTTTCTGTCTTTATTAATGAGCTTGCAATATATTGTTATTAAAGACTAATAAACACACTTCCTGTTAATGGACCTGTGTTTTAAATACCAATCACAATATTGTCAGAAATGGACGCTAAATAAAATTGTCCCTTTGAAAGTAATACACCCTGTGTAGCTACAAATCGCCCCCGACTCATATGCCCCCCGCGCTACCCTTAATATCGTTTACAGATGTGCTCTGACGTTCTTCTTGTTCCCCAGTATCGTACGAGCAGACGGCGATCACGTACGTGTGGAAGAACGACGAGGGTACATTGCGGAAGAGCCCGAGCCTGACGTCCCTGAACGCGTACCTCATTAAAAACCAGACAATCACGTGCCCGATCAAAGTAAGCTGGCGAGGTGAGTCACCCGAATCCAAATCTATTTCCTATCGGGAACCGAGGAGGACAGTGTGACAGCAGGGAACCACCGTGGAACGACGATCGAGAACGTTCCTCCAGTCGCTATCGCACCTTTCGCTGTTACTAAAAATCCCCCGTCCACCCCTCTGAGAAATATGCACGCGGATGCTCTCGATCCTCGACCAAAACTGTCAGAACTGTACCGCGACGATTCCAGTGGCGCATAGCGACCGTTTAACTTCACACGAAATGCGATCGAAGCGAGCCAGGCTGATAAGAGCTACCGTCCGGAAACTCCGCCACTTTCTGCTCGCTGTCAGCTCCATTCTGTACGATCTTTTAACTTGCATCCCTCCAGAGACACGCTTCTGTACTATCGCAACTGCACCGTGCACAAACAGTTGGGCCCGCCGGGAACGACTTCGTCGCTTCTACACGCACTCGACTAGAGCCCGCGAACTTGTCAGCGGTATCGTTGACTCGACTACTGGATCCTCTCGCCGGGAGACTGGGCCACGTTCGAGCGGTAGATTCCGTCGGAGCTTTTCGCGCAGCTGGTAGCTACATTGTATATAGAGAAGTAGCTCGGAGCAGAGGGTGAAGAATTTCGGGAGGATTTCAAGCACGATGTTGCACAGCTAAGTATGCTTGACGCGTCGTGCTGCAGCGTCGCGCGCGACGTACTCTAATTGCACGGGGAATCTGAGGGGAAATGGGCAACTCGAACGTGGCGCGCTCTCTTGCATTCTGACGCTAGCCCGAGGAGCTCTGCCAGCGAACAGGCGCCGTGAGGGGTTTCCTTACCAAAGTACAAGATTCTAGCTTCTCTACCGAAGCAAGAAAGCTCCGCTTGGGCTAGGTGTCGGGGCAAAGGACGCAGTACCTGTTGGCAGATCGATGCACCTGAGGCGCTGCATCCCTTGAACCTACTATTCCTGGAGAAACCCCACCATCGTTTCCACGGACAACGCCACCGGATCAATAAATCCGGCTGGTAGCGTCGAAAAAGGAATCCTCCTAATTTCGCATCGCGCCTTGCCCACGTTCCGCTTCCTCTTCGTCGAGCCCATTCATCCGCGATTCCATCCAGCATTGTCCGCTCACCGTGCATCCCCTGGAATCACTGCGAGTCCCTTCGCGATAAAGGCGTGGGGGATGAAATCTCAAGGGACGGCCCCCGAGATCTTTGCTTCCTCCACGGGACCCACCGACGACTGCCCCTGCTTTCTCTTCTATTCTTCTATTTCGCCGATCGCACCGACAAGCTTCAACTCCACCCTTCCTCCTACCTCTTTATTTACACGCCTCTTCGCGCAGCATTCACTCAGCAACGCGGCCCAAAGCGAAACACTGTCGCAATTTCTGTTGCCAACTTTCTCTCCCCCGCCCCCGGTTCTCTGACGTCTCTTAGCGTCGAAAGGTAAGTCGCAGACGCATGCCTTCCGATGCACATTAGCGTGTGAGGTATGATGCTTGATCCCTCTTCTGCACCGCAACCGCACTCTGTGGCACCCACGTTTAGAGTGTTCTCTTGGGAAAAATAAAACATGGGGAGGGAGCTCGTCTCGATGCTCCCGCGGGACAGCCGCGAGTAGAATCGAGAGGGAAAGGCGGATCGAGCGTGTGCGCAAAGTGTGTTCGTCCTTTCCGCGCGAGGACCGCGCGACGTGATCGATCGGTGGATCGAGCCAGCCTCTGCATGCGACATAGCGGATCTATGAATCACCGAGAGCCTTCGTCTTTTCTTTACACCTTTTACTAGCTGGCGTAGATAACGTTTTGTACTCACACTTGTATTACGTCTCTTTACATATATACATATACCTCTTTACGTGTGGTGTGTGCGTATACACACGCACGCGTGTGCCTACTAGCTCGGTTTAGCCAATCGACGAGAGTCACAGGCATGCGTGTGTATATATAATAAATATCTCTAGATGATACGTACATAGCTCCTCTAGAAAATGCATATTGGCAACCTTGGTTCCTGTCTCGCTTATTAAACCGAGCCCGCCGTGGTTTGCTTTTGGGGTGAGGCGTTTTGAAACGATACCGACTAACCACTCCGTTCCCCAATACCAAAACCCAAACCCGTTGTTCCTCGGTCTCGTTACGCGGCGATTCCTTCGTTCCGCCGGTCAAGGAACAACGGAGCCCATGTCTCGCTTCGCTGGAACGTGTTAACCAGTCCGAGCCACGGATAAGACGTTCAGGTGCCACTTTCCTGCGCTATCAGTTTGAGCCGATCGCCTCGTAACCTTGGACTCGCTTCTGAGCTCTTTTGGAGAAATAAAAAAAATAAGCTTGCGCAGCCGGTGGAGAGAGAGGCTTGAACGTTGTTTTTTTTTTAGCCGATAGCGAGCAGCTCCTCTCCCAGCTTTTCTTTCGAGTGAGATATACCGCGTGACTCGCATCCGATTTGCCCGCGTGATACACCTTTTGTCTAACCATCCACGTGTTCCAACGGGGAGGCGGGAAATTGGGGGAAGCCTCGCAGCGCGGATCAGCCCAGCAAGAGATCCGCTCTTTCCACCGACCAGCCTCTGAGCGCCGAGAGATTTCAATGGCGATAGACGGGATATCCTTTACCCTGAAGGGACCAACCATGGCGGCGTGCGGGTAATGCTTGGTCTAGTTAGCCGAACGATTCAATCTCCTCTATGCCCGACCAGTTCACGCGAACGACCGATTCAAAGAGAGACGTACACGGTCGCACGGTAAGCCTGGAGGACGGATAGATCTTGCTCGCGAGGGGCAGAGCGTTTTCCCTCCTTAACACGCTCGACGATTCTATCGACGCTCCCGCGAAAGAGGGAGGAATTGGCGGTGTAACGCGACGCTTAAGTTGGACCTGCTCCTTCGGCTGAGGATCCTCTCGCTCGGCCAGATTTATCCGTTCCCCGTCGCGTCGGTGGCGAATGTGACAGGGGGAAAGTAAGATGGGAAGGAGAGGAGAGAAATAAAAGCAAAGCTATATAGAGAGTGGAAAGAAGAGAGGAAGGAAGATCGTGGGCTGTTCTGTTGCAGCTGACGGACAGATCATGGTCGACTACGAGGACGAGTTCGATGAATTTGGGGACTCAAAGTGCTCGCTGTGCCAGCGCAGGTTTGAGGAGCAAGGTAAAATCCTCCCCCACCTCGACACCACGAAACACCTCTCGGTATAAATATGTCCCCCGCAACCGGAGAATGCGTAGAAAGGGTTTAGACGAGCCGTAGAAGGGTGGGAGAGACAGGACCAAGCTTACCAACTCGTGAGACAGGCCTAGTTTATCCCGGCCTCGATGCCTCCCGAATCGTCCTCTCGCCTTCTCGACCAGCAGTCAATCCTGGGAACGTCCTTGACGCCGGAGCGTTCCCACTTCATCGTCGCACAGAAACGACGGGCGAATTCGGGAAGCATCGAGCCGAGAGTAGATCCGATGCCCCGGGACCCGTGCTATCAACGACACACGGTGCTTCCGCCATTCTGCGCGCGCTCTCGCCCTTCGTGGAGGAATAAAACAAGCCAAAGAGTCTCGTAGAAACTCTTGAAATGATTCGCAGAAATGGAAGAATGGTGGATCGTTGGCGCAGAGGGTTGAAGGGCCATCTACCGTAATTCGCGACTCTGTCGAGCGATTAACCAGTAACTCGATAGGAGGCGCGAGGTTGCTTGGACGATGGGAAACGGTGGGCTGTTAGTCGCTCGACGGAAGGTCGTCCCATAGAACCTTAACGAAAGATTAGTACTCTGGACCGTATCTGTACATCGTATTAGCGTTCACCTCACACGTCCCTGTCGACTACGAACGATCATTCGCGGTACTTGGTTCGGACCTTGGCGAACGTTTGTTCGGATCATTTGGCCTACGCTTCTCGCTTCTGCTTCATTATACTCCCATTGTTTCTTTTCGCCCGGTACCACGACGACGACGACGAGCGAGAGCCGATCGTTGCGATCCCATCGGATCGTCGAGGTTCCATCGACCAAGGCCCAGCTCTCCCTTGCACTTGCCCCACGTCACTTGTATCCCTCCGCCGTCTTATTTCTCAGCGAACGATCGAACGGGCTTGTTAACGTGTCACACGTAGACGGATTGTGGAGTACCGTGCCCGTCGTAAATAACAGGGACACACAGTTTGCGTTCGTTAAGTTCTGCCCGACCAGGCGGCTGCATCTTTGGATCAGAGGACCTCCTTTTATAAGCGTAGCTGCCCGTCCCTCCACTTACAGATGTTCCTTCTCAACCCAGAAACATCCACCAACCCCCCTTAAAGAAAACCACCCTTAGACGTTCACGCGTTAGTTATCTAGCTCGGCTTGAAACGCTTTCGCGAATGTGGAGCTTCATTGCGGAAAGTTGGCGACACACGACCGCGCCCTCTCTGTCCCTTCTCTTTCTCTCTCTCTCTCTCTCTTTCTCTCTCTCTCTCTCTCTCTCTCTCTCTCTCTCTCTTTCTTTCATTTATCTCCTCTGACAAGCCGATTCCACGTGGCGGAGCCACGAGAAGAACGACTGCCGCCGCAGCGGCGTCACTCTAGAATCGTGACTCGCGAAACTAGGACTCCGCTTGGACTAGGCCCTTTCGAGGGAGCTAGAGAATGGGAGAGAGTCGGTAGCGTTTCGGTAGAGAGGGCGAGACGAGAGCCCTGCCCTTAGAACGGTCGCGATTACACGGAGCTGTTTAGACGGTTATATTTTTGCTCCCAAAGCGGGGAGAAGCGAAGAGCCCGCCCGCTTCAGAACCGAATTCGGTTCGTCTCTTGCGAAACGATGGGACCATTAATTACTAAGCTTTACCCGACGATATCGCCGCTAGCTCGTCGCGTGGACGAACGATGGAAACGCGACACTGATACCGGCTATTGTGATGGATAGGTAACTACAGCTGCCTGAAGGTGGATCTGATATTCACGCGAGATCGTGCCTTCTACTTCACCACGGTCTTCATCCCGGGCATCATCCTGGTGACCAGCTCCTTCATCACCTTCTGGCTCGAGTGGAACGCTGTGCCGGCGCGAGTGATGATCGGTGAGTTCTCTCTCGCACGATCTTCTAACCCTTGCCAATCAGCCGGAATTACTTAAGCGGTTTTACCTAGTCAGGCGGTCGAAAAGGGGCGGATTTTTGTGAATTTTTTTGAAAAAGCAGAAGCATATATTTTTACAGAACTTTTTGCACTTAAAAGAGCAACGTTTGAAGAACATTTGGTCATCTTTTCGTAAAAAAATATTTATGTTTATAATAAAGTTACAACCGACATCCAAGAAGTCTTTTTAAAAAGTGTTTTTTTGCTGTGAGCACTGCCATTCGCAACCAGATTATCTAAAATCAAGAAACAAAAAAGATTTTGTTAGTATATTAATGTATCTGCTGATTAACGGAGGGAATTTCTGAAATATTAGTTTAAAACAAAATGGCGGCTGTTTAATATTGCAACCTTGGTTTTTTCACGTGATCTTTGCTCGAAAAAATCAGGAATTCTACTTTAAATAACAGCCATTTTGTTTTAAATTAATATTTCGGAAATTCCATCCGTTAATCAGAGGATACATTAATATACTATCGAAATCTTTTTTGATTTTTGATTTTTAATGAAGTAAATATTTTTTTAAGAACAAAATGTTCTGTAAAAATATATGCTTCTGCTTTTTCAAAAAAAAAACTCTCAAACTTTCTCCTCTTTTCGTCCCGCTGACTAGGTATAACCCCTTAAGGGGGGTACAGGACTATCGAGCGACTAAAATCGACGGTTCTTTTTGAGTTGAATTGCTTGCATACCAAATAATCACTTTGCTACAAGTACCAACTTTAAAAAAAATTGTCCGGGGTTGTTGAAACTTATTAAAGTCATTTAACATCAATTACATTCAGCGCTACAATTTCCACAATTATTCGAACTTCCTCATGAAACTGTCTTCTCAATATTCACAAACAATGACACTTTCATAATTAATAACACTAAAAAAATCGATCTTTCGAGATTCCAATAGTCCTGTACCAGAGATGGGCAGACTTTTCATTTAAATAAAATTTCAAATAGCGAATAAAAGTTAAAAAAAAAATTATTCATCATTCGTTTGATAATCCGAGTTAGCTTCATTCGACACATGGCGAGTAATATTTTAACTTTTATTCATTATTCGAAAGTTGATTTACATAAAATTTCTGCTCATCTCTGTCCTGTACCCCCTTAGGCAACCCGTGTACTAGTGTCGTGTACCACATTTGGCGCGGAACATTATCACTAGTTCCCAGAGATATCTACGGATCAACATCATCCGCGTCGCGGATAAAGAAGCAATAAGCAAAGACACCTGTCCCGGTGTAAAGAAGCAGCCTGCATACGCCTGCAGATTAGCTCTCGCGTGGTAGCAGGGGAGCTATACTCGCTTCGTCCACGGCCCCCTTAACTTTTAACAAGGCCCGTCGTCCAAAGGGAGGAAATAATCTCGCGGGCAAGGGCCCTCGGAGAAATAACGGTGCGCGCTAGTCGTTGCATGCGAACAACAGCGCGGAAGAAGTTTGCATAAACTCCGGGGGAAGGGGTGGGTCGGGGTGGGCTGGAGACGCGCTCGACCCGAATGCGAGGGGACGTTGACGGAAACGGGGGACGATCTGTTCGCAGGCGTGACGACGATGCTCAACTTCTTCACGACGTCGAACGGCTTCCGGTCGACGCTGCCCGTCGTTTCGAATCTGACTGCCATGAACGTGTGGGACGGCGTGTGCATGTGCTTCATCTATGCCAGCCTCCTCGAGTTCGTCTGCGTCAACTACGTCGGCCGGAAGCGGCCGATGCACAACGTCGTCTATCGTCCCGGCGAGAACCCCGTCACCCAGGTACTTTTGCGACACCACGCCCCCGACACCGTGCTAATCGTTTCTCTATTTTCTCTATTCTCTGGCCCCCTTACACACACCTGGCTATCTGTCTATACTCGTGTATTTTCATCCTCCCTCTGTTACCGTGCTCTATCCGGGCTCGCCACCCCCATTTTTCTTTGGTCTTTCTCATTGTTCACGAGCCCCGAGAGGCCCCGAGCGAGACACCACCCTCCGAGCCTCTCGAGACCGAGACACCATCTTGAATTCTCGATTTTCTTTCACGCCCGTCCTGTGCCCGTTGCTCGTCGATTCCTCCACGATTATTGCTCTCTCGATGCTGCTGTGGTTGTTGTCCTTTATATTTTCCGTTCTCTGTTTTTGTTCTTCTACCGTTTACGTGAACCTTTCACTTTCGTTTCCGCGGACGTTTCCTTGGTTTATCGCTTCTTCCGTTCTGTGGCCCACCGTGTCGTCTTCCGGCCCATCTTTCTGTTCCCGTGACTTCTTACAGAGTCCCCCCAATAACCCTTTTCTTTCGCTCTGTTCTCTGTATCGATCTCACGCTTACGTTACTCTTCACGCTGTACGACAAAGCTCTGCTCCCCAAGTTTCCATCCGAGTAGCGCGAGGCTAGTCGCGAGCGAGACAGACGGAGGAGTGCTCTTGCGATCGCCGATTATACATACACGAACCGGTTAGACGTGGAGCAAGGGTTATCTACTCGACGATGCTCGGACGAGAGGAAGCATCCTTCCGGATGTCGCGAGCGAAAGCAACATGCTCGCGGTTACCAGCTCCTCTGCAAGGGAGGCTCGATACCGGGCACGTTGCTTTTACCCGCGGCAGACATTACACTCACAGTAGCTGATCACAGTGTCTTTCATTCTACCGACACAGTATTTCGACACAGAAGAACCCACGAGACACCTGTTTTGCGTGACGTTGAGGTCTCGTGTTCTCTTGTTCATGCGCGAGGTAGAGGTGAGCAAACTTGTCGCGTGGAGCTGAGAGCGAATCGAGTTCAGCTGAAGCCATTCCGAGGAGAAAGGTTTGCCCACTTCTGTCCGGATATATCTCTCCGCTAATGCATTTCTACTTCACCTACAATCCCCGAACGCGTCGAGTGCGCGGCGTGTCTCGACAAGGCACGATATCAGTCGCGGGAAAGTAACGATCTCCTTTAGAGAACCGTCGTCGCCGGCCCAGGATGCTGTGTCGGAGGGATAGCGCGCGAGATTGGGCGCAAAGGGCGCGTTTAGATCGCGCGCGCACTGTGGTCCTCGAACCTAAACCACCGGAGGCATTAAACGATCGCCTCGTTCTCGCGATCGACGCGCGTGGAGGGGCAGTACTCGCGTCACTTCGAGTAATCGCTGACTAATCACCCTTCAGTTCTCTCTTCCCATCGCGCTCGCATCGTGCACGCGTTCGACTACCTCGTTTGTCGTGGACATTGCACAGACACGGTTTGTGTATGGTTTGTTACTAAACAGTCGCTGCATCCCTCGAGACTCTTACGCCTTATGTCTGTATAGTTTCATTTTTCTATTGTCTCTTCCCCCCCCCCCCCCCCGAGGAGGGTCTCACGATTTCTTCCTCCCACGGTCTCGATCGAACGCCAGACGTTCGCGGGAGGACGTAGCTCGGGGGCACGAATCTTCTCGGGGGACCGAGGACTTAGGGACGCGGTTCCGTGGCCGTTTCCTTGGGAAACAGTCGACGGACCACCCCGAGAACTTGACGTGCCCCCATCGGACTGGACCGAGGCTGCAGTACTTGCATGTCTCCAGCAGTTTCACTCTCTGTTTGCCCCCCCCCCCCCTCTCTTTTTCTCTGTACGATCTTCTCTATTTTCTCTATTTTTTATCCTCACATGTCTCGTCACCCGAGCAACGACCATACCGATTTTTCTTTCTCCGGCGAAGTTTTACAGAATCCCTTCGATCTCCCCTCGCGTGCCTGCGAGTTGCGATAACGGTCTGCTTAAGGGTACTAGGCAGTCGTTTCTGTCTAAAGTGAAGCATTTCTGTTGCAATTAATTACACAAAAACAAATTGAAACTGAGACTTGTTCTTTGGCAGGAAGATTATTAATATCCTTAGCTTTAAAAAATATGCTTGAGAAGTCTAAAGTATGCGTTATATATGACGCTTCAGATGGATAATTAAGGAGTTTTTTTTTAATGTTTCTTTTCTTTTGCAGTGATAATTCGAAAACGGAGGTTCCAATCGATTCAAATCAAATTGAAGCATGTTCATAAAATGTGTAGTTTCGGACTGGAGCTAAATTGTAGGTAATGAAAACTCTTATTCTTTATGAAAAGAAACAAAAAACACATTGATGAGGTCTTAGTTTCTTTTCATAATGAATGAGAGTTTTTATTAACTTCAATTTAGGTCCAGTCTGAAACTACACATTTTATGACATTTATTTTGAATCGACTGGAACCTCCGTCTCTAAATTATCACTGCAAAATAAAAGAAACATTTTTAAAAAGCCTCTTTAATGATCCATCTGTAGCGTCATGTATAATGCATACTTTTGACTTCTCAAACATATTTTTTAAAGCTTAGGATATTAATAATCTTCCTGCCAATGAACAAGTCTCAGTTTCAATTTGTTTCTTTGTAATTACCTAATTGAAACAGAAATACATCATTTTAAGCAGGAACAACTGCCTAGTTCCCTTAAGAAGTACCGTCACGACGATAACCAAAATATGTTAGTAAGAATGGTAATGTATGAACTTCTTTTTCAAAATCCAAAATTACCTTTCTACCGTTTTTGGCCTATCAAAGTGGCGTTACCCCTTAAATATCTCACGCTTGAGAATCGTTCGTTACAGTGTTCACATACACCGGTAACTTACAGGCACGCGTGTGAATCAGCGCGATACAAACGACCGCGGGAACCGCGGCCCCTCGCGCTTCCGTCGGGATCGTCGGGAACAAATTGCTGCTCCGCTGGAAGGAGACTGTTCACTGTGTTTTCTTGTGTTCCTTGCATGCACAACATCGCCGACAGAACCTTGTCGCGAAAGCAGAAAGGCCCGACCATCCGAGGAGCTGTGCCCCCCAGCGATCGAATTCTCCCCGTCTAGCGGATGTAGGAGCGACAGAGCGAGGAGACGCGATTTCTCGAGCCGCGCGATAAGCCACCCCGTTAGATTCGAGCGAGTCGATCGATCCAGCGGAAGTACCCATTCGAGTAGTCAGCACCCGGCGCGGAAGGGTTGTTAGCTCGCGCGATCCAGCTCGGGGCGCGTGATTTCTCTCGCGAAAGGGTGGGATTCTCTAAAGGGTTGGTGGGAGCTGAAAACTGTAACTTTCGCAAGCGGGGGAACAGTGTCGCGCGCGGGGGTGGGTCGAAGACGAAGGTGAGAACGGGGATATAACGAGGGAACGGAGAACCGCGGAGTAAACGCGAAAAGCCGAGGGGAACTGCTCGCCCTCCCCCTGTCCCCCCCGCAAAGGAAAAAGAAAAGAAAAGACAGAAAGAAAGAAACGCTGATGATGAGGGAAAGACAAACACGTTGTTACACACGCACACGATTAGTAAGAATTTGGTTGGTGGAAATGTTGGTGAGTAAGTCTCTTTGTTTGGTGTCTGTGATGTTGCAGCGGCTCCCAGCGGTGCTCAGCAGGATAGGGATTATATTGGCCAGCCCCTTGGTAAGACCCCCCATAGCATTAGGGCGCGGTCACGACTTCGCGCGTATAGCCGCGAAACCAACCCCCTGATCCACTGTTTTCTACACTCGCTCCGCGCCTTTTCTTTCGCTGTCCGCGAACAGAAGAAAAGAGAGAAGGAGCCTCGGCTCTCGTTTCGCTGCGCCCGCGTCTTCTGTCTGTCTTCTGTTATTTTTTCTGTTTTTTTTTCTCTCACTTGCCCACGTCGCCGGGAGGAAGGGAAGGAAGGGTCTGCACGTGCAAGGTCTTAACCGCGTCCTGACGAACCACACGGACCCACACACCCACACGTACACGCACACCCAGAATACGTACACATGCGACACGAAACACTCTGTCGTTCCCTCGGTGCCGTTCGAGGGAACGAGGAGGAAACCTTTATCTTGTCTCTGGCCCTCCTTCGCTGGCGCATCTTATCGGGGCCCGGTCGGAGGGGATGTTCCCAGGGAAATTATCCTCGCAGGCTCGTCTGGTGTCAGCTTCCTCCGGTGGCTCCTTCTGTAAAGGAAGTTAAGGGGAATCGAGCGGTGCCCCATTAATTTTCCGTTCCCCTTGACCCGAGCTTCCGCAAGTGTTCTCAACGTCCTCCATATCTCTGGACCCGCCAAATTGGGAGATTGAATTTCGGCACACTGAAAAGGAACATCCCCCTCGGCCGCCCCCATCGAAACCTCCCCCACTGATTGTACTCTCCACGCCTGCGCTCGTACCATTTCTTTCTCTCTGTCCTCTGTCCACCTGTACTTCTCTTCCCCTCTGTCTCTCTGTCTCTCACTCTTTCTCTGCCCCCCCCCCCTGGTAGACGTAGTCTCTACTTCGATACTCCTCGAACGGTGCATGACGTAGCGCATGTGTTGGCGAACGATGCAAATGCGTACACCACGGCGCAGCTCGTTGCCCAGGATTCATCGGGAGAGTCTCGATCCACCCTAACTAAACCCTCTGTGCCGCGCATTTCAATGTCATTCCCAGACGACGAATCCTGGCTGCAAGCTGCGCGAGGGAATGGTACAAGTAGATCGGAACAGAGTATGCGCCTGCTAGATCCCACTCTGCTCGCCCCTGCCTCATCGAACGAGACGTAGCTTGGATTCACGGGATCCATGGCGATCGCCATGGATCCCAGGAACCTACGAGAATTCGAAACGAGGGGAAAGCTGGGGAACGAAGCCGTTTACATCTTACCAATGAAACTTGACAGAGATTCCTCGCCGAGTCGAAGCTACGGTATCGTTGCGCATGGACCGGCATTTTCGATCGATGCCCGGGGATACCTTGGACTGTACGTATCATGGACAGCAACGAATGTGCATGCCATTGCATGGGAAAGTGCACGCCGCAACCCCGCGACCATTGCATGCGCTTAAGGCGACGCTATGTTCGAGCACACTCGGCCGATTTACCTCCGTTCGCCGTGGCGGGCTGCTCACCCAGCCGGGGAGCAACATATCCCGGCCGTGTGACCCGCGACAAACAGTCGGTGTCGCTCGTGTGAGCGCGCATCGAGCCGAGACCCTCGACGCTTTTGTTGCCGCTTGCTCTGATAACGAACGCTTCTTCTTTCCTCCCCCCGGATCATCCATTCTCCGCTCTGTCCGCGCCTCGATGTCGCTTGGTCCGCTCACGTTCTTGCGCAACGCGTCGACACCCCGGATTCTAATCGACGGTGCGATCCACCGTCGGTAGAAGCGATTACTCGAGTCGCGACACGGACCCGCGCTTCCGAAGCTTCGGTCGCACGCTTCGGTCCCGCGCGCTGCAACCCCCCTCGTTGGTCGATGGAGATCAGCTTTTCGTTTCAGAGCCGAGGAAACGGGAGACGCTTTAAACCGGAAGGGGAAGCTTTTCGGTCGGGGCTGAAGCGGTTCGCGCGACGCGGCAGCGAAAATTAGAGCGGCGTTTCGCAAGGGTGGAGGATGCGGGTGCGCCTTTTCGAGCGATCGTCGATAAATCCTCGGGTTCCTCGGTGAAACGAACTCGCGGTAGTCGGGTAGGGGGATGTCGAGGGACGCGATAAAACGAGGCCGTTAATTAACGCGCAACAGCTGGGGAGCGTTAAACAATATCGCAGGGCGACGAGTCGTTCCATTCGCCGGGCAATCCACGTTTAACTGCATTTCTTTCCTCTCTTTAACCGCGATCGACCGCTGAAGCGTAATTAGCCGTGGTATATATATATATATATATATCGTTCTTTTCACATCTATATATGCGAGACGTATTATACTATATATCATGCCTTGACTGTGATACTAACGATCGCTTTCTGCCATTCAACTTACCCCGATTGAAGCTTGACTTGTAGCATAAAGCTTGACATAAAGTATCTTTCTGAGATTGAATCGGCGTAGGGATCCGCTTCGATCTTCGACCAGTTAAATGGAAACGTTGCTCGAAACACTCGGCTGGCAAGCGGTGTGTTCCGTCCCTGTGCTCGATCGCGAGATCCTTGGTTCATTGAACGACCGGGAAAGAAAGAGTAGCATTAAACTGCGCGAAAAAGCCACAGCGGAAATACTTGGTCCCCGAGGGAGAGACCTCCAGATTCATTACGCGAAGAGCCTGTATTCCAGGAGACACTCGGTCGAAGCGACGACTCTAGTGATGTACATTTGTTAGAGGAGAGAGCGACACTAGCGTCGGAATCGAGCGTGCACGTTTTTTTCGTTTGAAAGAAAGAACAGAACGGAAAAGGGTAGAGGCACGCTCGAGTCCGACGCGCGAGAGAGTATTACGTAGATGTGATTCGGCATGTGGTTCGTGATTTATACGCAGAGGCACGAGAGTGTTGATCGACGTATACATGCAGCGTGTACTGTTTAAGGGAAACAACGATTCACTTTTCGACGAACACGCGGCAAATTTCGATCGGTAGAGGAACACCCGGGACTCGTTGATCTCTTCAGAGAGTTTAAGCCAGTGGTGCTCGTCGCTGACTTTGCCGAGATCGATCGGCGACTGTCTCGTCGACGGTCAGCAGCTTAGATCGCGTAAGGGTGAGTTTATGTTGGAGCTGCGATAGAAACTAGAAGAGCGTCGATCAGACGGCGAGAAAATCTGAGGAAAGCCAGCTTTCTCTGGTGCAGTTTCTGTCGTTTAAGATTTCGCAGAGATGGACCATTTGAGCACGAGTGATTTTGAAGAAGAATTATTATTATCTTCAAGTTCCGTAAAATGGCAGGACGGAAAAAGTCTACGCACTGAATTTAATTTAATTTAACAGCTACCTCATCTCGTGACTTATCTGAAAAAAAAATCTGTTAGGTATCAAGAATTAAAACGGCTTTAGTCATCGATGTAAACACTTCCTTCATAAAACTAATGTATCTCTAAATACGCTACGCTCTCTGCGCCACTCTGATCGTTTATCGCAGCTCCGACGTAAACGTGCCCTGCGACTGTTGCCTTTCGCTTGTTTCCTAACATTGATTTGCTGGCGGCGCGTGGAAGATGGGTTGCTCTGGGAAGCTTCTAACAACACGCATTTTTCATTAGTCTCTTCGGGCGAAGCTCGATTACCGCGAGTACCACTGGCGATCGACTGGACGCACACCAGCGGCTCTTCGGGATCTCTCACGCCTGTACGTGCAAGCTTGCCTCGATCAAAGCCTCCATGTCACGCTTAACTTTACGCTTGCCAACTCGACCGATCGATTACCGTAGAGATCGCGGCACGACCCGGCCGTTTCCGACGGGAACAAAAAAGAACGATCGAACGGGGACAAACGAGCCGCGTCGTTTCCCCTTTCAATTGGCTGCCGTTAATTTCGCGTGGCGTTCGCGGATCACCCAGTGCGCTACCTTTCCCCTGTCCCTCACCGTTCTCCAAGAAACTGGAGGAATGGGTAGGAAAGAGACGAGGGAGAGAGAGAGTGTGTGTGTGTGTGTACCTGTGCGTATGTGTTCGAGAGTAAGACGCAGAAGTTTATCGAAGAATGGATCGTTGTTTGCACGAAAAAAAAAGATCGTAAAGAATATGAGTTTCTTCTACGGAGACCCTGTCGCAGGGTAAAAAGAAGCGAGAGGGCGGTCCACCAACTGGAGGTACGACAGGACCGAACGAGATCGTCACCTGCACCAACTGTGGACCTAATCCTTGCACGCACACGGCCACCAATGGATGCACCGCCGAGGTATGTTAATTACCTGCCCTTATCAACCTCGAAACATCTCGCCCACACCTCCCCCCTTACGTGATCCTGGGGATCGATACGCTGCTACACCAGCGTTGGCTCGTGTCCTCCACTCCTCCTCCTAGTCGTCTCTGTTCCCAATTATCGGCGACGAGGCTGAAACAGCTGTTGGACGATCGGTACCACCCACCTGTGAAATCCATTGCTCATCGTCCCACGTCACTTTAGACTTGCAGAGCTTTATGCTAGGAAGCCTGATCTCGGCTGTCGCCTCGCGAAGTGACTATGGGCACCGTCATCTAACTCACGAGGGAAGCTAGGCAAGTCGAGAGTTTAGCAAATTATGCAACTTTGTGGGAAAGTAGAGTATTTCATCCGTAACGCAAAACGTATTTTTTTAAAGAATGCGGAATTTACTTTTTCATGGAATATAAGGGTGAGAGCTATCGATAAAATGTTTATATCTACGAAACTGCGCAAAAATAATTATCGAGAAATTCATACTTTTCAAATTACCCCCGCTGTTAATTCTTGAGGAGGATTATTAAGTTCCCAGATTTCTATTATTTTATACATTACCTAAGAACAAAATATTCATAGAGGTTAATTTAGTGTCGACTTTACAAATTTCTGTGTCCTTTTTTATTTGTGGTCTGCCACGACCCCGGTATACCAGTTACGTTTGAAAAAAAAAACAGTATAGCAGTTAAGGGTTAATCCAACGTGACTAACAGTTTTTGCAAGAAAAATTCTTAAATACCAGTTACATTTGGGGCTGTTACACGAGAATCCTCACTTAACTCGTTACCTACCTCCCACGAGGCATCAATATGCGCGTCGTTGAAAGAGAATATCCAACACCGATCCAGATCCCCTCGATCTCCCATTCACGCCCGCTCGAGGAACGGCGGAACGCTCGCCGAGGATCGGAGAAATAATCTTCAGTGACGCGTAGACGCTTCTGTTCCAGCTGAGGAAGAAGGAGCCGCCACATCCGATTAGAGTGGCGAAGACGATCGACGTGATAGCGAGAATCACCTTCCCGGTCGCCTATTTCATGTTCCTCACGTTTTTCTTCATCCACTACAAGGGCACCTCGTAGACCGGCACCGGGGGGAGCGATCATCAGGACGACTCCACCATCGATCATCTTCGGGGGTGGGGCCGATGCAGGAGCTCTCTTTGCCTATCGCCGTCGCAACTCTCGAGACGTGGGTGCCTCCGAGGCTGATCCACGGACGACGGACGTACGCGGCCCGCGTACAAGCTGCACGTCCACGGTGGAGGCTGATTAACAACGTTGATTAGGGTAATTCGGTGGGACAAGCCCGTCCAGACGGAAAAGTGTTGCTCGATTAGGTGTGGAAGGGACGCTGTTAACGGGTGGCTCGAACTGCTCCAAGAACGATATGGAGCCCAAAGGAGCGTCCAGCGGGGGATCATCGATGTGGATGCTCCATTTCGGTATTTTAAGGCGGGAGGATGTCGAGTGAACGCTGTCAAAGGAGGATAAAGGGGAGGGGAGAATATAGGGCAGAAGGGTAACCGAATTCCGTGGTATCAGGGGGGGGGGGAGGATCGCGAGGAGGGGACAGAGAGAGGTCTCGGGTCGGTGGGTTCGCCTGTTCTTCATCTTTTCTTCACATGTGATAACTCTTGGGAGAGCACCCTTTCGCCCGAGTAGCTCGGTCCGGTGGGTGATCGACGACGTACACGCGCGTACACTTTAAGACACAGGACGTACACAAAGCGAGAGGGGCACACCGTGAAAGACACACACACACACACACACACACAAATGCACAGGCTCGTTTCTTTAAGTATTTCCTTCTCTCGTCGGGGGTAGCCGCGCCGCTAATTCCGAGGACGCTTCTCTGACAAAGTTAGCCGCAAGAATCAAATCTACTTCTACAGTTAAGGGAGCGTGCTGTACTTGTTAATGTCTCGCTATACAGATTACGGGAGGGGGGTAAGGTCGATGCAAAGTGTCGTCCATGAAATCGCTAACTCGTGATTCGCCTTTTACTCAAAGTATCGACCTGGTTTTTCTTTTTCGTTCCCGGTACGTCTCTGTCGATCGATAAGCAGCTTCAGCTCTTGTCGCTTCCTCGTAGACCGTTTCGGGGGATAGTCTACTGTCACGCGTGATCTTTTCAACATCTTTCTATGATTCTTTTTATGGACCTAATGAAAGATTTTTATGCTCAACTTTTCACTGTATATATATTGTATCTTAAACTATGAATACAAATATCTTTTGATTGAAAATATGAAATAAGGGTGGCGCCGCAGCCCATGGAAGTCGACCATTTTGAAAAACAAATGACCTGATTTGTTGCCACGATTCTGGTCATTCTGTTCATCCGAAATAAAAAAAAAACTAAAAGAATTCTTAAATTATTCGGGCTTGACTATCGTCGATAGTAGATTTGGATTGAGATCTCAAGAATTCTTAAAGTGGCTGCAATTTGAACATTAACCCTTCGTGGTCACACGAGGTGTATTGTACCCCAAGAATAATTTTCGAGTTAAAATGTCGCGCCTTTACGACTTCTAAAAGAGATTTATCGAAACAAAAAAAAATATAAGAAAAATTAAAAAATCACTTTTTTCCCACAACCGTGGAAAATCACTCATTTTCAACTACAGATTTTATCATATCAAAATTTACATTTCTAGAAAAAGACTATTAGACCATGACTTTATAAGTATTACGAATGTACAATTATCTTTGAAAAGTTAAAAGATTCGAAAATACCAAAATGATAACTCAAAAAATGACGCGGGGGTACAGTGAACCCCGTGTGACTAACTTGTGATTATAAGAAGGTGTGACCACGAAGGGTTAAGTATCGACTTTCACAATTTTTTTTTCGTCCTTCTCTAGCTATAAAATTTAAAAAAAAAATAGGGAAGAGAAATATCTCAGCCTGATTCTGCTAGAGGCAATAGCGACACTGCTGCTGAAGATGTGTGCACAAGATGGGCCCAATCGGTCAAGTAGAATTTCAGATATCGTACCAATTATTTTCTAAAACACCGTTTTGCGAACAATTCTAGTGAAGAAAATTCTACTTACACATCAGGTCCATAAAAGAAATTCCAGAAAAAAATTAAAAACATTCGCACGTCGCGGTAGAATGCCCCCTTAAAGGCGCAGGATGGAAACGGCGGAAAGACGTTCGCTTTTAAAGTAGGGGGTGGCGTAGCCGCGAGGATTCCGTTGTACAAACGAAGAGGGGCAGACGGGAGAGAGGAACAGAAAGAGGAAGAAGAAGAAGAAGGGGAAGAGGAAGAAACAAGTATATATTACACATTATAAATTTGGCTAATCAATCGTCGTTCCATCGAAAGCTTTCTCGGTAGATATATCGCGTGTACGTGGGCGTAATATAAATATACGTATCAATATATGCTATCTTTTGTCGATCGTTCAGGGTAGCTTTCGCGCCGATAGCTCTAACGATTTGTATATTCCCACCTATGGTGCCGCGATCGACGCGACGCGACAATGGAGAAAACTACCAAAAAAAAAAGAGAGAACAGAAAAATAAAAGCAAAAAAAGACAGAAGAAACTCTCCAACTAGCTCTCGAGTCGATCCGTTGCAAACCGCGTACCTATTTTCTTCTTTCCTGTTACTTTTTTTCTTCTCATTTATTCCGTCGCGAGTTGAACAAATCGAGGGGAGCTGAGGGGAGGGGTGCAACACGCGAAACACACACAGGGGGAAGGGGGAGGAACAAAATAAACGTATTACGGGTAAAAGCTTGCGATTAGGTCTAACGAAGTGCCCGATACCTCGATACGCTCGAGCGACATCTCACGCTTTGTAATGTCTAAACCACTTTGTGCTAAAATAGGGGGTAACAAGTGTCGAGCGACCTCGCCTCGAGGCGAGAGGATAGTACGTTTCGCGCGGCTCGGTTCGAAGATTCAAACCATTGAAAGTAATCGTGGAACGTGACGTTGCTTGGAGAAGTGGTAGAACTTTCCAAAAAGGATGATAAACGACAGAGAGGAAGAGAATGAACACGGAACTGAAGGACTAACGAATTCAACGTTTTCGCCGAGTGTTTTCGTCCCACGTGTACCTTTAGGGGTGTCTCGTGTCGATACTATCGACGCTGTACGTTATTATTACCATTAACTACTACCACTATTAATTACTGTTATTATTACCACTACCGTTAACGCTAAGGGGGAGTAAGCATTATTACCACTGTACTAATCGAATACCGCTGCTATCCGTACTACTATATCGTTACCGCTACTTCGATACTATGAATAGTCACTCGGCGACGCAGGCCCCGCCGGAGGGGCCCGTCCCGGGGATAAAGTGGCCGGTGCATAGGTCACTTTCGTTCTTCAGCAATATCAATCGCAGACCAAAGAAACTACAGTTCGATCGCGCTTTACGAATGAAGCTTTTGAATGCTTTGGCGTGGGCCTCGGGGGGCCTGTAACGCCCCTTTGAGGGTCACGCGTGAATGGAGAAGGGATTCAACAGTTTCAGCGAAGCTCAATATAACGTTACGAGGAGAAAGTACGTGCGTACGTCTTTGCGTGTCTAGAGTAATCAGAATCCCAGTACACTATAATTATATCGGTCCCAGGCACGACTCCACCTTGGCCCGCCCATCTCTCATTCGTAATAATTCTTACCGAACGAATCTTGCCGAAGGAGTAATCGATCTTGAAAATTTAAGGCGACGAGGTTGCCGCTGAAAATTCTGCGGAGGAAAGATGGACACGCTTCCGCGGTGCCACTGCGGACAGTATAATTATACTGTATCCATTATATTTATTACGGTTATTACGGTTATTACGGTTACCAGTTAGGATCGTAGACGATAATCGTACGAACGCGACAGTGATCGTAATCGGGAGTAAGCTTCTTCTTATTATGGCGCCGATTTACAAGAACGCGTCCCTCGGGATCACGCGCAATCGACACAACGAATATCGCGTAGGGCCCGATCGAGAAACGAACGATCCAGCGTACGGTGGACGGGAGAGGGGGGTCACGCTTTCGCCCGATCGCTTCGCTTCACTTACGCGAAACGATCGCTCTACGGCCGAGCTCGGCGGACGTCCCAGAGATTCCGCGGGGAGAGGGGAAACCGAGAGGACTGTCTCGGCCCTGGAGACCTTCGGGAGGGCCCATCGGGCTTGGTCGCGAGTCGAGGTGGAAATGCAAACAATCGACTACCAATTACATACTACGTTTTATACGCGTCACCTGCCGTGAACGAGCAGTCTATTAGGTGATAGGGAGCGTACGGTAAATAAATAAATTAACGTCGTTAACGTTTAATACTCCACGGACCAAGAAGACACGTAATCCTAATTCTCTAGCGTCATACAGTTAGCTGCACTTAAGAGAGCGCACCATCGCGTTTCGCCCTTCCTCCAGGCTGCCTGATCTCGAATCGACTCCCTTGATTTCATTCTCCCCGAATTGTTCAGCCGAAAGGTGAGGATTGCTCGCGGGTTATCTGTTTAGAGGCAGAGCTTGGAAACGAGGGGCGAATCGCAGCCAAATACATACGCTATACGCCACCAGCCTCGCCGCCATCGAATATTTCCACGATTTATTTCTAAACTAAATACCGCAACGAACGTCTTCGATCTTTCCTCGCGAGCTTAGGCGGCTTCCACGCGTTCGCAGCCGATTTATCCGTACCACGGTCCCCACTTTATACCGTTGAAAGTCTACCCGTAGATCCGTTCTTTGATACTCGCGAGCGGCGAGCGAAACGCTTCTTTATTCGCCGGATTTGTTATCGCGAGAGGATCTCGAAGAGTTGATCCTCCGGAAAAAGTTGACCCGCGAGGCCCCTCGAGAACCAGAAGAAACTCCAGAGTTCCCCCGGAGAGAATGTTCCACGGAACATCTGCCTGAGGTGCGAGGGGATGCCGGAGAGCAGGCGAGCGCGCGTGATTCGTCACACGAAAGAAACCGAGGTGCCTGGAGAAAAGGGATCGACCTTAACGATCGTTTCTTTCACACAAATCCCAGGAGAGATGCCATGGTCTGTACTCTATCGGCTCCACGCGTATTGATCTCGCGAACGCTGCACCCTCTGCAATTGCTAAGCGGCGGCGAATTTGATCACGCTTATTCCGAACGAACTGGTAGCGAGGGACGAAGTAACTTAGCAGCGTGCCATCGAAAGAAGCCTTCGAAGGCGGATAAGACTAGATATATCGTTTCAGCGAGAGACTTGGTGTAAGAAATGGTATAGTCTCGAGATTATTCAGAGAGGAGAAGTGTAACGATAGCGAGACTCTGTAAATGTTAGAGTAAACGTCCGAAATCTACTAGAACGAAGTCGAAGGGGCAGCAAGTTAACGAAACGTTCGCTCGCGGTCTGCTGGATCACGGAACGATCGGCGGCAATGATTATCGGACCTTTACAATAGCATAAACGTCCAGGCGCATAGAGGACGCCCCCAAAACACGTGGCGCAAGCAGAGGCACCGAGCGATTCCTCCCGAAAATAAAGGCACGGCCGGCTCGAAAACGTCCAGTAGAATTTTACCGAGGGGCATCGCCTCCTGTTAGATTGTACCACGTACTTTGGACCAGCCTGTATTTTTCCAGTTTCTATCCGACTCTATTCTCGTTATTTTTGTACCTTTTTCACCGCGCCCGCCGAAGGGCAAAGGGCACGAATTCTGCGTCACACGATTGTAAGGACACGCACGCGTGTCCCGCCTGTCGCGAAGCTTCGTTTCTTGGATATCGAGAGGCAAGGGATGCCCCCGAAACGGGAACCAGATAGTGATGTGCGATATTGGTCCCAACTATCGATAATGCTTGTAATTTTTCGTTCAATACCGATAAACCAACTATATTATTGAAAAAGTATCGATATTCAATAATATCGGTACGAAGATCGTGTCAATTTACCAATTAAAAAATGAGCTACACATATTCAACAGAATATCGTTTTGGATTAAAAAGAGTTTTCTAAGATTAACATTTTTATATAATATTAAGAAATTATTCTGTTTAAATTAAGATTCAAAGTATTAAAACGAGAACGAGTAATTTACTCTTCACATCATATTTGTAAAGGAAACTAGAATTTATATTTTAATAAGGAACGTCATGGGTATCATTCGGTAGAAGAGTATGAAAAATAAATACTGAATTTTACTGACACGTAGTAATCCGAAAATTATTAGCTTGAACGAAAGAAGGTGCAGTAAAAATTATCGAAATTTTGACCAAATTAGTGTTTGAAATATAGATAAAAAAATATGGATATATCGACAGAGAAATACATATCGATATATACAGTTATCGGTAAATATCGCGCATCACTAGAATCAGGACCGAGGATACTTGCGGCGAGACAGTAATTTAGGCGAGCCTTACGACAAACGTTACCGTAAATAATTCTAGATCGACACGCAAGCTCCGAGTATAATGGAATTTCGTGGGGGAGGCGTGGAGGAGCAGAGGGGTGAGAAAAGAATTGCCGTAGGATTCTCAGTAGTAAATAGAGTAATTAACGCGCATCGTTGATCCGATGTTCACCGTCACCGTCTATCCACATCGTTATTATTTATTGCGAGCTCTACACACTACGGCGTGCCGTTATTACCGTTAATTTCAATCACTATTTACCGCTCATCGGGGCCGAAGTTTCTCTCGCTGTCCATCGGCATTCGTCATTGCATGCGCACCGTCTCCCCGTCGCAGTTGTTAATTGTAATCGCTCGCGAGTCACTCGTTCGCGGTTAAATATTCTCACGTATTTAAAGAAAAGGTGGAAAAAAAATAAAGCGAAAAGAGAATATATTAGCGGAGGGAAACGCGCGCGCGTTTCGCAGTGCGAGCATAGGAGAGAACACTAAAACGGAAGCAAAGAAAAAGCTGTGATGTTATTAAAAAAAAAAAGGCCGCCGCCGGCTATGGCTAGGAACGAACGCGCGACTATTTTTGCAATATTTAAGCCAGATCGAAAAACGACTAGAGGAAATAATCGATAAGTAATTTACGATTAAACTTTATCCGACAGGGCTTTGCAAACGCGTACACGTGTGCGCACGTGTACATTATATATACACACACATATATATGGTTTGTATGTACGCAAGAATTTCTTCTTTCGCGGATAAAACGATTCGACAGTCTGGCGAATAAATTGTGGAGTTTGGGCAAAGAAGTAATAAAGAGCACAGTGCCATACGAGTATTCGTTTATCTTGGAGCAAAAGCCTTATAAAAGAAAGCACATGGTTTATCGGGCAAGTCGACTGTAATGTACAATGGGGCATTAAAGGAAGAGATCGTTTTTCTTATTTACGTTTTCTTACGCATCATTTCTAATACATCGAAGACGGGAAATTCAAGTATCGATATCACTTTCTAAGAGAGGCATTGGTTTGTACGCATATACAAATACATGTATAAGTGATAGTTAATTATTACCGATGTATGCACAGTGCGCGAACGTTCCGCGACCGGAGCGCGTCGCTCTATGGAGAAATCAACGGCGTTATAAAATTGATTCACCGCGAAGATCAGATGCATACATGTTAAGTACATTGATATAAAATAATTTCTAATCATAAGCGTAATTTATTGATTATTACATTGTAACGACGATTGATTATCTGATTTATCCGGCTGTGTTTGTAACGTACGTGATTAAATATTAAACTATCAACTTAAATAGCAAAGTGCGTCCTTCGCAAGAAGCTTTCGCAAGTCTCGCATTCGTCTCTCTCACCGCCTCTTAAGTAGAAAATCAAGACTATAACTCGTGTGAAGTTAAGAAATGCCTTTATTTACAAGATCATTCGTGCTTTACTCTGGCCAGCGCTATGTACGACTTCTTCGTGGAGAGGTCGTGCCAGCCCACTGGCCCTCTCTCGCAATCCGCGCACGCTAAATACTTTACATTGTCTACGGTATGCGAAACGCCGATATTCTCAAACGTGTACATGTCCTCCACCAACCAATAGTCCGTTATCAATTCCTGCTGGTCGGCTTCGCCCTCTCCCTTACGTTGTACATAGGGTAGATTAAACTAAAACGTTATCAGATACCTTAGTCTACTTAACACCCCAATCTCTTAACTAAATACACTGCCCTTCGCTCTATTCTATCCTTCGTGCGAAACAGACCGATCAATAAGTGATCGCGAGGTAAACAGATTTCGAGGTTAACTTCACAGTGCCACGGCAAAACTCCGGAAAGCGTATGCAATTCAGCATACGGTGGTTAAAGTAAATTTAATGATTCGAAAGATCGTGGACAAGCTCGACTTGCTTCTTATCGCTACTTCGTAATTAGACAATTAATCACCTCGATGTTTACTAGCCGGGCTGCACCTGCGTTTAGCATTTTCGAGGGGCAGAATGTGCAGTAAACCTTGAGCTTGTTCTTTTCATTCTCGTCCTTCAACGAACTATGATCCTTATCCGTCGACATGCTTCTTAATACAAGAATTTCGATACTTATGCAAATATATTAATTACACCGTGGTTAAGTACCGTTAAGTACCGATAACATTGACATTTAAAACTTAAAGTTCGTTCGGTATGTGCACCAATCGATATCCATATCGCGGCTCGACGTCCAGCGGCGATTCGAGAATCGCAGCGGCACTTGCGATTATCGAAGGCAGCAACTTCAAAATGTGGTGCACGAAAGGACCGTTCTCGTTAGAAGTGTAGTTACTTAGTCCGATTAAACGTTGGGATTTCGAGCAGCTCGCTGAAAGGTAAATCATGAATAATTATATCTCACGTCTCCGCTGGTATTACCTTAAAAGAACAGGAAAAGAATCTCATACTGAACGTTGCGAATTATCGAATTCGTCCCGATATAAGAATCGTCAGTCTCATCTGGCGTAGACGGTGATGTAGTCGTTGGATCGTTCGATTTCCCTCTTGTTCACCAAATTCCAGCCGTATTCGTGAAATTTCTTATCGAAAGGCATCGGCTCCGTCCAACGGTCTTCACCTTCCTTAGGCCCAACGACAAAGATAAGCCTCCCCTCGTAACTTTCGATGTAATCACAAAACGCTGCCGCGTTATTAAAGTAGCAAAACAGTAGGGCATAATTCTCCGATATACAAAAGTTCGCCGTGCTATCTTCGCGAACGAAGAGCATGTTCTCTATGAATAAGGGCGGAGAATACTTGCTGCCCCACCACGATCGATCTAACTCTATACCAATCACGTCCAGGCCTTTAAAAAGAATAATCAATCGCCAAGAAATAATTAGTCGGACATTGTCGAGTCTTAAGTGGCGAGGGAAAGTAGAGAAAGGCCTGAGTACTTCGTAGACAACAGTTTAATCGCATTCAATCGTATATAAATGAAGTATCTTCGTAATTAAAAGCTATGTACAGTCTCGCACGAACTCACCGGAATACTCCTTAAACAACCATTCTAACAATCCACATCCGCATCCTATGCTCGCTAGCCCGACCACGTTATGCTCGTCGATTACTTTCTTCATCCAACGGAGCTCGTCCATGGTCGGTAACACCCAGAATAATCTACACCTCGCGAACTCGTTGACAGCGCAATCGAAATTAACGATATCCTCCCATTTCTGCTCGGCGTGCAGCGCGAGGATCTTATTCTCGATGTCTTCGACCATAACTGTCAGACACGCGCCTTACTATTAGGACACTACCTACTCGACTGTGAAAATACGCTCACTGATTGCTTATTAATAGTACCCAAAATTCGAGCAGGAAATCCTTGTATTACGTAATTCGTTAAATTCTAGATGTATCGATGACGAAGGTCACCACGGGTCTCTGAGTAAATCTCGCGAGTCCATTTCCGCATCGTGGCGTAACGTACTCGAGTATAAAATTTAATCAATAAATAATCTACCTATATTATAAAACATGTAGACGAAAATCACGACCGCGCGATACGTTAAGGCACTTTTAAGAGAACACACGCTTGCGTGCATCGAAGTGCACGGCAGTTTCTAATTAAACAACTGTTGTGTTCCTCGTTATTTCGAATTTAGATCTAGCTCCTGCGTCGCGTAGTGGATATCGTCCGTGGAGACGTTTAATAAAATCTTCTGGTATATATCGTTCCTCGAGTGCTCGCATATTAATAATCTGCTGGCACCCAGTCTTCCGCAAACAGCGAGCGTTTCCGTGATAGTAGGTACTTTTATGCCTGTGTTAACGGAAAAGTAAAGGGAATTCTTAACGAAAGAGAAAGAAAAACGGGCAAATAATAAATGAAAAACGAACCGTTAAAAGAACACAGCGATTCAAGCTGCCTGTACGCGTCTTTAAAATACACTTCCTCGATGGAGGTTCGCGTGACTTCCGCGGACATCGCTTGGAGAAATGTCTGCTCCATTTTCGAGCAATGCTTTATCGCCTGAACCTTTGCGGACGCGATCATCTCGGACACAGCTTCGGTCACATCTTTCAGAGATATCGTCTCAGCGTCTCGCAACTCCGCGATTTCCATGGCGCGGCGGCATATGTCCAGAGCTCGCCTCGCGTCCCCAGACACGGCGGAAACTTTTCTAACAGAAAGAAATTACCCGTGGAGAACTTCTAGACCTCAATTACACGTTTTTACGATACTACGGTGTAGATGTCGCGTGGTACCGTGCAACAAGTTGTACAGCTTCGCTCCTGAAGCCGCTGAAGTCCTTGAGCCTGGACATCACTATTTCCTGCAGCTGTTTGAAATTGTACGGCTGGAACGTTAGCCGCGTGAGGCCCAAACGCGATGTAACGCGACCCATTAAAACTCTTTCGGGTAGATCCATGGTATTAGCTATGGTGACGACTACTAACTGCGCCGTTGCCTTTGTTGGCCAGTCTAGCAAGTTGTACACAACGTCCTGACGCTTTGTACACAAGAAATCGAGCTGCAATGAAGGTTTCAGAAACGATAATAAATAACGCTGAGGCAGATAGCATCGATTTAAACAGTGCGATCGAGTTCGTACTTCGTCCACGAGCAGTAACGTCATCTTGGAATTGGCTTTATGAAATCTTCTTTCCAATATATGATAAGCTTGCTCCCAAGTACCTGTTCTGCCATCCAGCTGCTTCAGAATCTGCACGTAAGACTGTCTCGGCTCGGTCAGCTTCATACCATTAATTGAAACATAATCGAAATCGTCCAGCTGGCCTTTAATTATCAACTTTTGCAAGCATCTCACCGCTTCGTTAACGGTGGCAGTTTTACCCGTTCCTGGTACTCCGCTTATGTATATACACCTGGAAATAATTCAAATTCATTATGTCCGCTTTGGAAACAGGAAGTCTTCTCAACTTACCCCCCACTTTTATCTACTAATTTCCCTCTTAGGAATGTAAAAATGTTGTTGAACTCCTCTTCTCTGCACGGCAAGGATTTCGGTACAGCACTCACGTGCAATCTCGATCTAGCTTCCTGCAAAGGTGTGGCTGCTTTCAATAAAGTGCTGCTCCGTTTGCCCATGGATGGCGTTAGATTGCGTTTCACTGGACGCGATTTCGGAGTGCTTAAATGAGTTTCCGCCAGCTGTGTTTCTATACTCTTTTGGGCAATGTTTCTCTTGACCGGCGTCGCAGTAATTTTCTTCGCTGATGAACTTCTAATACGCTTGTACATATCAGCCAAGCTATCATCTTCGTTGTCACTTTTATTTTTATCAAAGATTTCAATGTTCTTCTGAGCATTTCCAGAAATTGTTCTCTTTTGTTTATACGTTTTAACGGGAGTGGTATTCTGAACTGAATATAAATTAATATTCTTACACCTATCGGGCTGGCATTCTTCTTCATTGTCAATGTTGTTATTAACACGGGAAACATCTCTCTGCGATGTTTTAGGAATCACTCTTCTCTGTCCGACTATCTTAAGAATAATGGGACTTAAATCTTGGTTCTTTGGTATCCCCTTTGTTTCCAGAAGTTCGTTAGTCTTATCATTTGTACTATTCGCCAGTTTACTAGACTTTTTCATTGATTTAGCTTTTACTATTTCAGAATCCGTGCCGCTATCAGTATCGCTATTAATTATCAAAGAAATGTGATTTCGTTTGTTATTTTTTGTACTAGAATTTGACGTTATAGATTCAGAATCATGTTTAATAGCAGAGACACTAGACTTTGGCGTTACAGGCTCAGAATGATGCCTAATAGTAGAAACATTTGAGTCTTTGTTTTCCTTCTGTGTTGACGTGTTCCTCATCAGTTTTACGTTAGTGATTATAGAATTGATAAATAATTTGTTTTCGTTATAATTAACGCTCTTCCTATTCCTCAGTGACGGAGAATTCCCTGAGGTATTTCCTGAGCGACTTAAGGAAGGCAATGGTCCACAATGGTACGAAGAAAATCTTGGAGGTGGCCTTCTAATTCTAATTCTTGTTAAATATTCCGCCTTATTTTCTACCTGATTCTCTTCCTCTCCCATTTTGACTTAAGCAGAACTATATTTGCTATCAGTATAAGATACTTCCAAACCCTCCGAAAAAGTTTTCTTCCCACGCCTTCCTATAGCATTAAAGGTCGACCTCGCTGTTTACCACTGTTTACACGTTTTACGCATAGGTCTTTACTCTGTGACGTTACCGTTCCACCCTTTGGCACCCCTCTTGAGTTATCGATGTTAGTGCCAGGGTACAGCCACCAGAGGTCTTCCAACTCCTACTAATTCTCGCAAGGGCTTCCTCAACTTCGTTTGAATTAATCCTTGTACGCGTGAAGTTGTATCCATGGACCTAAGAATAGAAAGGACGGAGCACTAAGTCTCACTATGGGTGAGGGGGTCGAGCCAGTCAATCGGTACGGGGGGAAGCCGTGGTGGAAGACTTGTGATTGGTGGAGTAGTACGCATGCTTCCCGCTTTATTTGAAATAGAAAGCTGAATGTCACTTTCACAAAATAAAATTTAAATGGAATAACATAACGTTACATCATACTTATTTTATTTAGTAACTACATTAATAAATAAATGGGTAATTAAGATAAAAGTCTATTTATTCGGAATAAAAAATAATACAACTATTCACCTCTGAATTGTATTAAATTAGTATAAAATTGTCTACATGTAGACATGTTGCTTGTTTCTGATTTTGATATATAAAATAGTCTTGTTTTCACATATTTTTGTATGATGCATCTTATTAAATGAATACGATGATTTTCCAGTGCGTCCTGGTTATTGGCGTGTTCAATAATGTTTTGAAAAATGAGTTCGCAACCTTGAAATTGTGTAAGTACCATTGCGGTAAGATACATTTCCGAATATTTTCTTTTAAGTATTTCCCCACCACTTTCTTTTAATGCAAATCGAATTGCTTTTTCTGATTTGTGGCAAACTGTATAAACATCGTCCGACGGATAACATAAACCACCTCGGTTTTTAAATGTAATTAAATTGTACTTATCAGTAGAGTTCGAAACTGTCAACGCACCGATACATGTTTCACAATAAATTTTGGAACGTAAGTATTTTACAATAAAGCCTCCCATGTACGCAATAACACGTTCTGAAAACTCTGAAATACTTAAAATATCTGGTACATAATCGTGGATTTCAATAGCTTCAGAAGCCACAGTCCAAGTTCGATCAACAGTGTCGCATAATCTGTAGATTTCGGAAGACGAATTAATAATATTTAATGATGAGGCAGTTCTTGATGAAACATGCAATATTGAGACGTGTTCAATAGATATACAATTACCAGTATCATTTGCTCTTAATTCATTGTGTAATAACAATTTTTTAAATGCCACCGAGAACTGACGTCCCGTCGGATTATTGTTGTGTCCTCCGTGGGACCGGATACAACTGAAAAATGTCTCAATATGGTCCTGACTCACTTTATATGTGGGTATGTATTTCAGGAGAGAGCTGCTGCTACTTTCGCAAAGTCTGGTATACATGGTTTTCAAACTTTCGATGCAAATTAAAAACCCAATGAATCCCGTTTTCTTTGAACTATCAATTAAAAGCTTACCGTTGATTAACTTTAAATTTTTTAAATAAATCGTAATTTCATCTAATTTTTCAAAAATCAAATCCTTATTGCTAGCATTTAATGCCTTTTTATAATTAACTGTATTTGTATGTTGAAATATATTATAACCCTTAATATTTCGCGTATTAAAAATATCGAAAAGATCATTCACTTTTTCTATAAATTCTATTGTTGGGCCGCAGCTTAAAAATTCCTGTAATTTGAGATCGTCTTTACAAACTTTTAAAGCAGCTGCAACTGACTTACTGAATAACTGAGCAGCTAGCCGAACCTTCATCTTTTGCTTAATATAATTAATGTGGGCACTGCGCACCTTGTTTCCCATATGCATACCCTCATGAACTTGAATATCATGCAATATGTTAAAAAATTTCCATGCTATTAATCCACCATTCCCATCGCGAAACGTACCTTCACTTCCCAGAGTATTTCGAATTAATTTTAGCATGTGGCACGGGTCTAAAAATACATAAATTTCTTCGGACGTAATGGGATGTTTAAACCACCACTTATAACTATCGAGATTCTTCTGCAACGCTTTCTTTTCAGTTTCAAGGTTATTAATGCTATTTTCTTTATCAATGTTTGGGGTATCATTGTTAGTAAAGACCAGTGATTTTACCGCAGCGAGATTTGTAGCTGTACCGTCACATGTAAGCGATACCACTTTTACTTTCGAACTGTGTAAAGCTATCAAACACTGATTAACTAAACCTGCAATATCTGGAGCGGATAAACTGTGTATTAAAAAGTAAGCGATAGGAATTTTCCACGAGTGGTTAATAGAATTTACTAAGAAAACCAACGCTTCCCTAGCTAGAACAGGTGATTCATTATCACTAAACGGCATTGATTTCCCTAAATCGACAAGACCTTTACCATCATTATCGGAATGTCTCATAATATGCATGCCATCAAACATAAAAGAAAGAAGCAGAGGATACTCAGCTTTTTCAGCTCTTCTTTTTATAGCATCTATTGCTTCTGAACAAATGCCAGGCTCGCCGTTGACAACCCGATACCATTTCGATATTGTTTTAGGATGAGGAAGAGCAGAGTTAAATTTTCGACGCAAGTACACATAAGCTGCAGGCGAGTAGTAATGTAGAGTCAAAGCAAACGCACGCAACTCAGGACTGTACACTCTTGATACGTTTTCATGCTGCACGTTACGTACTTGTCTTTTCAATAAGTCGGTATTCGATTTACCGATCTCTTCCAGTTGTCCTAATTGATTTTCCGTTAGATATTGTTTCTTCCTTAATTCGGCCATTACCTTTTCCATGGAAGCTATTTTCATGTGGGCTGTACGCAGCTTATTACATATTCGTTTCTTTTCCTTTCTCTCCATCCTTATTTTTTCTTGCAAGTTTTCTCGTATCCACTTTTTGGTTGGAGAATTAAATATTCTTTCAGGTGAAACAGATGTTGCTCTATCCGTACACCTCATACTTGGCGAAACTGTGAAATTGGTTTCGTTTAATGATTTGTGCTTTCCTTTACATTGCATAATTTTTACATACTTATACTAAAAACTTACCACATTCCTTTGGCAGAGAATTACGAATTCTTTCAGGAGAAACAGATGTTGCTCTATCTACATATGTGTTACTCGTTGAAGCTGTGAAATTTGTTTCATTTAATGATTTGTGCTTTCCTCTACATAATCTTTATATAGTTATAATAAAAACTCACCACATTCCTGTTCTTCTCTTTCAACTTTTACTAAAATCTCTTCTTCTGTTTTCAAACGTTTGTATTCACATTCCTTTGGACTAGGTGATGGAGATCTTTTCAAACTGCATACAACCGGATACTCGCTTATTCTTTCTGCAGAGAAGTGGCTTGCCTCTAACTTACAATTAGTGCTATCCATTACATTATCATTTTCTGATTCCACTTGGTTACAATTTTGGTAAACAGTCTGGTCAAATTCGCGGATTATTTTATGTAATGTTCATTTCATACAATCTCCAAAACATTACAAAAAAATGTACTTACAAATGGAACAGCACTTTCTCGCAATGTGACTTTTTGTGGTATGCTTCTATCAAAACCATTTTCAAGAAAATGGTTAGAGCAAACCCGATGATTATCGGTAATGTTTTTTGCTTGCAATTGTAAGGCTTCAACCCATTTTTGTCTTCTAACCAGATCTTTTGGAAAACTAAAACAGCATAGTGTTTCTAATTACGTATTAATGCTTCAGACTTGAACACAAACTTTACCTCAAAATATCTATACATAAAAACCAATATCTCTTACCGATGATACGTCACTCTTCGAGTACATTGTGCTTCTTCACCACGTTTTTTCGTTTTTGCATTTTCGCAGTTTTTCACGACACACTTTCCTATTACAGTACGCATTTCTGTTATATATCTTTTTCTGAGCGAATTTGGTTACCGTCAGTAGCGTGGTAGTAAAAACATACGACGCATCAATCACGCAGTAACGAAATTCATTGACCAATCACCGACGTTCCACCACCGCATGCGCAGTATCGTGTTCCCCCCTTACTTACGCGAGCTTAGACCCCGCAGCTTAGTGCTCCGTCCTTTCTATTCTTAGGTCCATGGTTGTATCCAAACCACACTGCCCTCAAGTGTAAATCGCAGGAATTACGATCGGAATGTAATTGTCGTTTCTCGCAGCATATATTGCGTGATTGTTTATTAGAATTCCTTTGATATTCCCACAAGAATTCGGACATCAGTCTGTATAGAATTCTATAGCATTATGGAAGACGATGATACGCGCACTCTTTGGTGTGGAAATCTGAGCGAGAAAGTAACGGAGGAGATCTTATACGAATTGTTCTTACAGGTTTGTACACTAGCGCAGAATGCGTAAACAAGCATCGAAGAAAGCTTCTATATAATTGTTCGCAATAAAATCACTGGCTCAAAGAGTAACTACTATTTTCCGATGATATCGAAATACTTTCGAATCTGACGATAGAAATCTCAGCTCGTACTATTTTCAGTACGAACGTCCGGTTTTCAGATCATTACGTGATTTCTTTTCAATTCAACGTATTACGTTTCTCGTCGTACGTCTTACTTAAGCGAACGAACACGTATCTAGCTTCGGAAAAAGTTTATTCCGATATTTGCTGCGCTTCTACATGGAAATATTTTCTGCAATGTTGTAGGGCGGTCCCGTTCAAAGAGTTTCAATTCCTAAAGATCGCGACGGCAAGCAAAGAACGTATGGGTTTGTAACGTATAAACATATTAATTCGGTGTCGTATGCTCTGAGTCTGTTCGACGGTACAGTGCTGTTCAATCGTCCTATTAGTATGAGTAACAGGCAAAGTGTAGAGTTACCGCAGGTAGAGACCTCGCAGGATCATTCTTGTAGCTTGAATCATCTACTTCAGTTAGGCCAACAGATGTTGCTAGGGAACGATGCGCCTCGTATTAAAATAGCCATGTTCGGGAGCAACATGTTGCCAAACACGGGTTCTCATTCTAAGGAGGTAGATGTTCATTCTTATAAAGATGATAGAAGATCCAGAAGAGCGCATCCTTATCACAGAGAGCAGAATAAAAATAATAACTACCATAATAAAGAGCACAGGTCTAGGAACACTCACAGTAATTATCGATCCAACGACTATTCCAGACACGATTATAGAAGCAATAGACGTAATTATCGCTAGTGCTTTCTCATGGGTAAATAAGTCGAATCGTGTAATACTAATTTCTACTGTTATAAGAATTTAATTTGGTACACACATAATAACACATATTGTTAATTTATTCGAACCAAGACGCATTTATGAAATGCGGATATATTATTTAAATTTACATAAAAAACGAAAGATTATATTTATCGCACTGTTTTGTATCTCGAATAAGGTCTCTGACTGGTCCAGAAAAAAGTACATATCTAAAATGTAATATCGTTTCTGTTTGTTTTAAGTAAAAAAATGTAACGTCGATAGCATCCTTTATGTTTCGTGTACATATAGCAATATGATTGCTTAGCGTAACATTAGTATTCGCAAAAAGAATCTTTCTTACATGTATTCAGGTGGCTATCGAATAGGTGGTAATCATTATGCGACTTGTAACATTTTGCCCTATTTTCGCGAACTTTTGTATTTTGTTTAAACATACGCGCGGCTTTCTCGGCGAGCATTATAACTGCGGCGTTGATATTACCGCTCGGCAAGGACGGAAATACGGATGCATCGATCACATACAAATTTTCCGTGCCGTGGACCCTGTAAAAAATAATTTACGTAACGCTTGTAAAAATAGCAACACTGTTTTCTGTTCGATAACTATTATAATCACCTAAACGTTTGATCGACAACATCGCCCATACGACATGTACCAGCAGGATGATAAGAAGTTAAAGTTAAATGTTGCACATAACATTCCCAATACTTTGTACTACCAAATGCCTCATCTCGGCAACCAGGAAAATGTTTCTCATAAACAGACGCGCCAGCAGATTTCATGGCATTCGTTCCGACCAATTTCTTCACGAATTGCAGCCCTGTGAAATTCAACATTTGTGCAATTCGATCGTTAATAAATACGTAAAGTTTAGTCGATTGTAATACCATCTACGAGGATTGCAACGTCGTCCTTATTCGATAAGTATCTTGGGTCAATTAGCGGTAGATCGAAAGGATTTTTACTACGTAATTTAACTTCACCCTCACTTCTCGGATGTAACAGAACGGGTGCAATGGTTATTGTATTATTATGTGAGATGGGAACAAAGTATTCGTTATAAACCTATATAAAAGTATATTAAAGATTAATACTCAAGTATATTAATAAATAGAACCTAGTTAAACACTTAGCAAAACTCGTACATTTAAGGATTTGTTTGCGACGCACCTCGTCAGAGATTCCCATGGCTTTTCTTAGAACAATTCCATTATCTTTTGATAATCCGAGCGGCATCACCATTAGTTGCAAATCCGGTGCATTCGATTTATTCGGTTGAAAAGAACTGTGGAATGTTCCTAGAACATCGACTCCTGCGGATGTCCATGGACCTGAATTAAATGCACAGCATATGTACATATAATTACGTATATATACATGTATGTAAGTAATTATATAATAGATCGTAATAATTAACTTTGTGGTTGAAAAGTATTTTACCTTCACCAAAAAGGAAGTAATTTATCGCTGATAGAGGATTCAGAGTATCCAAAATACTCAAGCCTATACTTGTATTAAACATAACTAAATCAACTCCGGTGAGCACGTGGTCCATTAAATGTTGACCCACTGGTAAATCACTAATTACATCTATCTAAACAATAAGTCAATGATCATGGAAAATATAGCCAAATATACGATTGAAAGTCGTCTATAATACAAAGAAAAATACTTCTAAGTCTTCCAAGTGTTTTCTCGGTCCAATGCCAGATAGCATTAAAATTTTGGGAGTACCAATTGCGCCAGCGCTTAGAATCACACCCTTTCTCGCAATTGCTTTGAATCGCTTACTTAACGCGGAAAATTGTACTCCCACTGCTCTGCTCGATTCCATCAGTATTTTTTCAACGTGAGCATGAGTGATGACTGTTAATTTATCTTTAAAGTCTGTGTTAACTAATTTGTCTGTACTCCAACGTCTTCCATCTTCCATCGATAACTGAGCTTTCATGAAACCTAGTTAAATGAAAATAATGAGCGACGATAGTTTCCTATATACGACAAATTTACCATTTCTCAAGTTCTTGTTAATATCACCAATATCTTGTTGCAATTCTTCCAATCCTTTCAAAATTACATCAGCAACTTTACTATGCCACTTTGAGTCGCTCACAGGCATCGGTCCCCCACTCTCCACAGTAGGTTCTAAACAGAAAGCTTTTAATCTTCACTGAAGATGGAAGGTGGAAAGTAAAGATAAATGTTTAACATTCGTGCGGGCACCTATATAATCTGGGAACCATTTATCATAGTCTGTGGGATGGCCCCTCACGTAAAGCATGTAATTTAATCGACTAGTCCCACCAAGAAGTTTGCCCATTGGCCATTTGCTTTGCTGAAAAGATCTTAATTATATATCTGGTTAAACGATGCCTTGTAATAATTAGATACGATACATTATTGATTAAACCCTTGCAAGCATTCTCTTGGGGCACAGTAGTGTACTGCCAATCGTACGGGGTATTCTGAATTAAAGGAGCTAAAAGTGGAATATCCAAGAAAGGTGGTGCAACTCCACCAGCTTCCAGCAGTAGTATTTTATAGCCATATTTAGCTAGCTTCGCGGACAAAGATGCCCCTGCAGTGCCAGCTCCAACTGTATATTAAATGATCGCGCTTGTAATTTCAGTTTTATTTCGGCTGTGCTTACACTTGTACTTATGCAGACCGCTCCTGCGTAGAATTTAACTTACCAACGATGTAATCGTACACCTGTAAATCATTGATTTCGTTGAAAAATCGATGTTTATAGATATCGAAGGAGTATGTAAAGTCGAGGTAACTGGAAAATATAAATACTGTTACAGTAGTTATCGCACATAGCAAGAATTTCAGCACGGCAAGCATTTCGGTAATATATCGATAATTGAGGTTAAGGTGTTGATAATGAGAAACGTCGATCAGTGGATCGTATTTCTGAGAAATAAATTGATTAAACCATTTATTGGCATGCGAATAGCTAAAAAGCAGGTGAAAAATGGTAGTTTCTTTTTCTTATATGCGCATCCACTGTTAAGTTAGGTTAGATATTTATCTACAGTGAGTAACGAAAATATTCGGACACTTTTTAAAATTGCATAACATTTTGAAGATTAATCTAAACGACTTCAGTTTTTCTGAGAAGCTAGGAGGATTAATATGCTAAGAGACATGTTTCGTCGTTTTGAAAAAAGTGCACTTGGTCGGAATAGCAAAAAAAATACCAAAGGTCGAGTTTTTTTTTCAACTTTTTTTTCTGAACCTGAAATGAAAATTCAAAAATCCTGTGTGTATATATATAGGTTTAAGTAAGTTGTATACATGCTGAAAATTTCATCAAAATTGATCGCAGAATAAGGTCTGAAATTACGAAATTCCCGAAATCAGCAAAGTCCCAAAACGACCTTTACTATTCTTTTTGTTATTTCGACCAATTGCAATTTTTTCAAAATGACGAATCACTCCACTTAACAAGCTAATCCTTCTAGCTTCTCAAAAAAAAAAAAAAAAAAAACTGAAGTCGTTCGGATTAATTTTAAAAAAGTTATGCGACTTTAAAGTGTCGGAATATTTTCGTTACTCACTGTATATAATGAAAGTGTGGAACGCGTAAAGAAGTAGGGCGTCATTTTTTACAAAAAAATATAAAATATTTATTAAAAATTGAATGTTGTACATCATTTTTATGGTATGCATTCGGTTGCAACAGCAATGGGCCATGTAACAGGACCCTTCAATATAATATCTTGCAATACAGACTTAACTTTTACAAATCTTCGTTTAAATTCTATACCACAGCCCTTAGATAACCGGAAATCAACTAGTATCTTTCCGTCCATTTCAACAATATTCGCTTTAAAGACCAAAGGCATTTTTCTTCTATCCATACTGTGTACAGTAATCTGCAAAGAATAGTAGCATATTTTACTTATAACTCGTAACGAGAACTCGATTCTTATCCGAGTCCGATTCTTATCATCTTGCAACTTACCGTGCCAACATCGTTGATTCGATAAGTGTAATTTTCACTCTCTAGGCAATTCACTAATCTCTTCACAGTCGTCTGCAATTCAGTTTTAACGAAAAATCTCGTCATTCGCCGTACCAGCCGTTGGAAAGTATTTTGCTGTGGACATAAAAAGTGAATGGCAAACGATGATGGAATTGTAAATTCACTGGCCCGATAGATAATGATTATAGCAAAGTTGTATCACCTGGCTCGGCTGCGTAAACTGTTTATTTTGTACTTGAGTACATAACAATAGATCCTCGATATGAGCAGGTTGTGAAAACGAAAACCCAGGTCTCTCTTCCAGATTAATTTGCGCCGCGTTAGTGTTCTCCATGCCCAGTAATTCGGGTTGCGACAGGCAGAACCTTGTCAGGTTCTCGTCTTCTAACATTTGCCTTGAATCTGTTTCATCGGGACGGATGCATCCTTCCATATTTCCAGCTACGATGAGAAATTGTTCAAAGTTTTACTTGGAAACTCAGTTTATATATAAAAGCGCTGGAAAATTGCATCGCGGAACAGTAAAGACGAAATGATAGCCATAGAAGCATGATAATACGTCGGACGGATGTATACGCCAGTGCTCTTTGCTTTGGTAATCTAGCTTTATGATCCTTAATTAAAATCATAGAGCTGTATTACCAAAGTAAAGGCAAAAGCCTTGACAGTCTTGAGAACTGATACTTTCGAACGTACTTTGATATTTATAATTCCAATGCGAGAAGTACATATTACATACTTACATATATCGAAGATTGTAGGTTCGAGTGTCCACTCAGTTAAGTACCAAGCTGCTTTGAATAATTTAATACGTACTCAGAGTGACTCAGTACCTGACTAAGTAAACACTTACTCGAGATCTTGTCCGGCATTTCCAAAGACTATTACACGTCGAAACTTAAGAGAGCAACGTTTACATGCAAGAACTGATGCATACCTTTCTGGAATTTCTTGATGAACCATCTGTGTCGCTTAATATCCTGTATGGTATATCTGGACGACGGCGAATGTGTTAGAACATTTTTAATCAAAGACAACGAGGAATTATCCAACTTTTTCCATGGCGTTAGAGACATGTATTTGCCACTTCTCCATGCCATGTATTCTGCGCACTCTGCCGAGGATTGATCCCAAGGCAGTTCTATAGTTTAGACATGGACCAGTTAAAAACTAAGAAATGTAAGTTATGCATTAGAGACCTAAATCATCAGACTAAAGATCACAGTGACCTGTCCTTTAAACGTAAAGCTTTAGTCAATTTATGCTTAAAGTACCATGCCATTGCGATTAAGCTATTATTAAAATTACGAGTCTGTTTCTTGCATCTATTCGAATTTACCATGAAAACAGAAACAAATTACATAGAAGCTAATGTTAAAAGGACTTTTAATACAGAACATCCACACATGTTTCTATAAACATTACCTCCAGCTAGCAAAGCCACGAGAATTATACCACAAGACCATATATCGGCGGCTTCTGCGTGATAAGGTCGTGTTAGTACTTCCGGAGCGACGTATGGCAACGTCCCGCATCTCCTTTCCAAGCAACGTTCCTTTCCCTGCAAGCGGTATATCGTCGCCAGGCCGAAATCAGAAACTTTTAAATTGTCATTCTCATCTAGTAGTAAGTTTTCTGGTTTTAAATCTCTGTGCGCGACACCTTTACTGTGGAGGTACTCAATGGCGGACATTAACTGTCTAATATACTTCTGTGCTTCCCAAGCTGGCATACCAATATCGGGCTCTGTGTCAGTTTGGAAGATTTTTGTTAATAATCTGTACATATCTGAAAGCATTCCTCGAAATTAGATGTATTATTTATTTACCAATCCTATCGAATAATTCCCCACCCGAGGCATACTCCAAAAATATATACTCCATGGTTGGCTCGCTACGCTTTCCAAAATACTGTATGATATTGGGATCGGATAACATGCGGTGGATCGTGGTTTCTTTTTGAACAGTCTGCCGAGCGTCTGGGTGCTTCTCCAAGTCCACCATTTTCATGGCAACAGCCTCTCCCGTGGATTTATTTATAACTAATTTTACTCTGAAAGGAAGATATAAAACGTCATTAAAATTATCAACTCTTGTAATATATTATTACGAGAGGTATCAACATCGAAGGACGGCAAGACCGGCGGGCGATTCTTATGAAATTAGTTGGAGAAATGAGAAAATGCAGACACGTACTCGCCGTAAGCACCTTCTCCGAGAGTGTGCCCGAATATCCATCCGTCGACGAACTCCGTCATCCTTCTTCAGCATGCCTCTTCGCGATGGTGGCAAGGATCTTTGTTCTCTGATCGATGCTCCCCTCAGTTGCCGGTTATTTAACGCGACGATCTCCTCTGCGAAAAGAGAAACGGCTTGTAGGAAATTTAATCGACGCGCCTATCCACGCTCCATTTGGCCGGGATGCTCACGTTAGATTATTTTTCATAATAACGATCGACCTCTGGAAGCACGTGGTTTCAATCACACCGACGGGAACATCGTACTTTCGATCGAACCGGACAGGACACGACCAAGTATTACATTTAAAAGTTTGCGCCCTCGCGACTGCTCAACTCCTCGTGAAATTCTGGCCGTGATAATTGTTAAAGTAAAGGTAAACCGTGAGAGAAAAATTGCTTTCAAATCGACGTACCTGTTTCCCTCGACAATCGCGAAAATTACTGTTACGAGAGTGCACGAGATTCATCTCTCCCCCTCCAAGCAAACGACGAGCCGCACACGCCGCACGTTGTGGCAATTCTGGGTACGAAATGGCACGAAATTGCCACGTTCCCATTGGCCAAATGTGGACATTTAAAGATCCTTAAAGTCCCTACTCTCTGCAAACGTTTATTTAGTTAAGTAATTTCGAGGCCCCGTGTCTAATTGTGGAATGAATCCGGAAATCAGCAGCTTTCTGATATCAGCGTGCCAGTATCACTACTAACATTAATAATCCAATTACTTCTGCGTCATTCATGAATCGATGGTACAGTTCACAGGTCTGCGCCAGAGACGGCAGCTGTAGAAGATATGTACTCCTCCGTAAAAAGCTGGATGATACCGATTCTAAAAATTAGATTATAAATAAACAATACATCCCCCAAACTAAAGCACCTAAAAGAACCTCAGCTGAAATTCAATCGGTATTCAATGACGCCCAGCTTTTAATTCTCACTATTAATTATTCCTCAGAGATTGTGTCTGACTGCCGCGCCCTTGAATTAAATTTTCACACCGAACGTTTATACATTTATCCTTTAAATTAAAATATTCTATTTCTGGACTGTGCGTCGCTATAACCGTCTAACGGCGAAATAACGAACTAACTGAGCGGCCATATTTCTGCCAGAAAATTCTGAAAAGTTAACAGGATCGCAGAATGTGCGAGGAGGTATTAGAGAGAGAAAGATACACTGTGTCGACAAGGATGGATAGAGGTCTCTGTTAGACAAGGACAGCGAGATGATTAGAGTGAGAGGTTTGCCGTGTCTCTCTTTGTCGCACACGGTATCCCCTCTCTCTCTAGCGGTTAACTACCTCCTTTAGTATTCTATGCTCCTGTTAACTCGGGCGAATTTCCTGCTCCAAAACGGAATGTAGGTATTGCAGTTTACACACTTGCCGCTCGATAGCAAGTGGGGACAAATGGATGAATAATCATATTTATTTGTTGCAAAATTTATTTAAGATCGTCAATTATTAGTATTACACTGTAATATATAAAAGATGTCTATAGTTCGCAGGGTATCGGGGATTACAAGAATATTTTACAAAAGACCTTGCCGTTTCAAGTCCTCATACGTTTTACGGTTCACTACGTTCCCAAGGGAATCTTCAAACTCTTCCTCCTGCTCCGGTTGCCAGCGTTCCGCTTGTTTCTGAGCTTTCAATTTTTCCCACAGAGCCAGGGCATCTTCTATTTGCGTTACATTTGCGAAATGCGCCGTATTTGGAATACCAAGGCAGCGCATACCGTGCGCGTGCCTCCATTCCGCGAAGTGTCGTTGGAAAGCTTTCGGTCCCTTGTACGTGAAGTTTCCACAGATCTCGCAGTTGTAACTAATGTTCAAACCGTGCAGTTTGTACAGCCAGTACGGGATAGGCTTGCCATCCCACCCGAGAGGAAGATTCTTGGGGTTGTAAGGGATCTCATTGTCGTCTTCCTCTTCAGATTCACTAGCACTGGCTTCCGCGTCGGAATCTCCCCGCTCGCCTTCCGTCCTCGCCTGTTTCCTTTGAACATTCTCCTTCGTGGCCAGTCGTTGAGTGGATACCAATTCCGCCAGTCTGTACACTTGACCCTCGAAACGCGCCACGTCCTTTTGCTTCTCGCAGTTCCTTCCTTTCCCCGACTTCCTGGTCCTGTTATTCTTAGCTAGCAGATTCGGATCCAAGGACGCCTCTCCCTTCGTACTGAAAAGCCTCTGAGCCCTTTCCTCCAGCGTACCGCCGCATTTTAAACCCAAAGCCATTAAGGCTGACTTCAGCCTGTCCAATCCAAGGGAAGCGAGCTCCTCCCACGAGGAAAAGGCAGACAGTTCTAAATGAGCGCCCACGTGGGTCAAAGCGCTGCCGGTTTCCTTTGGCCACCCTGGAAACGTGTTGTTCTCCCATTGGATCTCAAAATCTTTATTAGCTTCCTGAAGTTCTCCACTCATGTCGAGCAGCGGTCTAACCCTAGTCAAATAGTCGTTCAAGTACTCCAATAAAGACTCCACATATCTTTGGTATTCAGCGTTCTTTCTTTCCCTTGGTATATCGAACAGATGATCGAAAGTAGATAAATACGTGATGTAATCTATCTTCTCTATTCCCTTAAGATTAATGTACTTCTCGTAGCATTCGTGAAGATCGAGGTACTTCCCGTAACCCTCTTCGTCGGTAAATTCAACAAGATTTGAAAGCTCCTCCGTAGGGTTCTCCCTCATTTTGGCTAGTTCTTCAAATTCAACAGACATAGGGATACTGATTTCATTGGGATGCCGTCGATAGAACTCCTTTATGGACTTTAATCTGGAGTAAAACTCTGAGAATTCATTCGGACCGGACAGTGCTTGCACCTAGATAAAAATGGGTATTATACAGTAACGCTCAATGAAATGGAGATTGAAGGGATGATCTTACGAGATTATTAACGTACTTCCTCTTTCCTCTGACCGTCCTTATCTTCATACAAATCCTGTAAATGCAAAGTACTGTCCACGTACTGGTCGAGTAACATTTTCAGTCGATGCTCCGAATTAATACTTTCCCTGTGCCCTGGCTTCTTATAAAGCATCTCCTTCACCATCGCATCCATCAATCTTTCTCTTTCCTCGTGATACCGCCGTTGTTGCTCCAATATTGTTTCCATCTTCCCGTTTGTACAAAAACAACCACTTTATTTCCGAAACAGATCGACGTTTACCTATAGGCAAAGAGTAGGTATAATAAGAGGCGTCACTCGACAAGGACAGAAATAATCTGGGGAAATCACTAAACAACCAATTTAAATGCCCATTCGGCAATGATCGGTAAGCTTCGGCAATGATCGATAAACTTCGGCAATAATCAGCCGATTATTATTATCGACTAATAATTAGTCGATTTGAATATCCCGCTCGAAATAGACAACCAATTTAAATGCGAAGATCAAGCAAGGACTTCAAAGGTTCCGCCTGGAGTGACGCCTCTTATTATACCTACTCTTTGCTACAGGTTAAAAGACGCATTTTATCATGGAAACGACATCTTTAGCTTGTTGCCTTCCACCGCGTTCTCATGCGAGACTGACATCGTCCCCGTTGGGTATCGGCCTTTAAAAGGACAACTGGAGTCAAATTCAAACTCGAACGCAATGGAACTTTATTGTTCTTTCAAAATGGTAATATTATTCAAGATTATACATGTGTGGTACACAAGAATATCGATTGCTTTATTTCTATGCAGTACAGAATGGTTCCTGATTAGTTGTGGTCACGGAGAATATTCCTCTGGCGGACTGTGCAACTGCATTTAATCCAGGTTTTAAGCAATTACGTGAATTGCAATATGTCGGTTGTCCAATGTTTCTGCAACAAGCAATTATTATGTCAGAGTACATAGCAGGGATGAAATGTGTAGAAAGAATTAAATGTAAATTAATATACTTCAAATCGAATGACCATTGGGTTGCTTGAAAACAGGGTGGATTACGTATCGTCGCCGTCAAAAACTCCACGGATCTCCCGTGAGAACAGCTTGGAAGTATACCTATAACGAAAGATAAAAAAACATGTATTTCTCATGAAAATAAGGGCGTGAATTAATTCAGCAATTACTTACGACTACATCCTGGTTGACGCCTGCCGCCGTTAAAGTAGACATCAACGTCACCCATCGGGGAAAAGATTCCCAAACGAGATGTATGGAACACTTCGAGATAAGTGGCATCCCCGAGAGACAATCTATTATCAGCAGATCTGGTTCCAAAGCTGGGTACCGCGGGATCGAGACCAATAATCATCTCGAATTTCTGATTCATCTTTTTTTGAATATATTTCCCCGCAAAGCCTGCTACGTGGGCACCCAAACTGTGCCCAATAACTATAATTTTGGATACTTCTGCTTTGCACTCTCTTACTAATTTCGCAGTGAACCTGTAATATTTGTTTCAAATTACCGACCACTGGTAAGAAGATAGAGACAGTGAGAAATGTAAAATAGTACTCCGCCAAATATTCGCCAACAGTGGGTACGTTTTTAACGGCGCTTTCGTAAGAAACGAGATCCGTTAGACTTAACGCAGTGCTGCAAGCTCCGTCACGCCAGTTCACAGAGCAGACATTTACATCTTCCTAAAGAAACCATCGGAATATAATTATACAGAGTGATACGAATAAAATTTCTCTCCTTGTTTAGTCAATAGATTCTATACCTTCTCCAACAAAGCACTAGCCAAAGCGAAATAATTCGAATTGTTAGCTTCGGAAGTAAAACCATGTATAAGGAATATTATTGGTCGATTAGGACGCAGGGGTATGTTTTGGTCGTCCATTTGAATCTCCCCTCCATTTGGTTGATCTCTGAAATATGAATTACGGGACACGGAACATTTTCGAAAGAATACCGCCAATGTACAATAAACTGTTTAGAATTGATTAAACAGTACCTAGTAAACAAGATGAACGATATCGACTTGACTCCAAATATGCAGTCTGGAATTATGCTCGAAACAATGTTATTTGGTTGTGGAACTTGAATACTGGAGTTCAACGATACACTGGATTCACCTGCGCAATTATTCGTGGGCAAATTTTACTTATTTTATCATTAATACAGTGGCGAACGAAAGAAAGTTTGCATCCTTTAAAATCGCGTAATATTTTTAGAATTGGCCCAAACGACTTGAGATTTTTTGAGAAGCTAGAAGAATTAGTTTGCTAAGTGACGTGTTTCGTGGTTTTGAAAAGAAATTCAATTTGTCGAAATAGCAAAAAGAATAGTAAAGGTCGTTTTGGTACTTTGCTGATTTCGGGAATTTCGCGATTTTCGACATTATTCTGCGATCTTTAAGCGTTTATAGCTCAAAGTAACATTAACCGATTTTCATGAAATTTTAAATGAAATTTCAACTTACTTAAATCGACAAACAGGATTTTTTAATTTTCATTACAGGCTCAGAAAAAAAGTTGAAAAAGAAGACCTTATTTTTTTTTTATATTCCGAACAATTGCAATTTTTTTTTCAAACCGACGAAATCGGTCACTTAGCAAACTAATCCTTCTAGCTTCTCAAAAAAAAGCTCAAGTCCTCACTCGTATCCATACTAATCACACTCACGCACTATATATTACAATGTTATAAAATATAAAATATATAGGACTCGAAATGATTTAAGCTTTGTCTTACCCAGCAACGGTGAACAATTTGCATATACCATCAGGGTTAATACCCCGACGGTAATTACCACGAGATTGCCGTTAATTTTCATGACTAACTGAGAATATATTTCTACAAACAACAATTCCCAATTGTTACTTTCATGCCTTTCGTGGTTACCTATATATACCTGCGGAGTTCTATGATAAACAGACGTCAATTTCTACTAAAATACTGAGAGTGTCAATGCTTGATTAATAGCTACGATAATACTGATATCGGTAACAGTAAATAAAAAATGGGACTGTTTTTGAACAGGTTTCTGTTAATGGTATTTTAAGTAGGCCCATATATTGTCCTTTTAATAATCGAATGATCCAACGATAAAGAAGAAGTTAATCTATTCACGCCCAAAGGTGGAGGCAGTTTAAAATTAATTATCGATAGATCGATATAAGTCGTGACACACTTGTGAACATAATTTACTGTTTTTAAAGACATAAGTATTTATCCTTTTGTTTCCTGATACTCATGATTTTCAACACTAGAGGCTATATTTCCTCGAGTAAGTACTTAATACGTAAATTTCAGTGTTGTTTGTTAATACTCTGTAATTTGTTTCTCATTCCTTATTTGTGCATTCTGTGGCTTACATATCCATGCATGCCCAAGTGCATATGTGTATATGTAGCGGTAACGTGTTCAAAAGTTAACGTTTGAAAGGAAGGAAATTAAGGAGATAGATACTAATTTAATTACGAAGAATATTCGTAAATAAGATTGCCCATTTCTCTATTGATCAGTGAAAAGTTTTTACGGCATAGTTCGCGGAGAAGTTTTATTGTGGGACGCTGCGCTTTTGAGATGGTACGATATCACGTTAAAATAAAGGATAAGATTTGTAATAATTATACTATACGCGTTTTTATAAACATAGTTATATGTATTCGTACGATAATCATAATACAATACAATTAATTCTGTAAACGTGATCGAGAATTTGCACTTTACATTGTATTCTAACCTCCTAGTCGCATAACCTCTAATTATTTTTCATATTATTTTCATTTCTAGACGAACATGACGGAGGAAATTCAAAAGAAACTAAAGACAGAGATAGACAAGTATAAGCATGCTCAAAGAGGTATCCTTGTTCTATCGTTATGCATGCTAAAATATTCAAAAATATTCCCAGTCATACATTGTACGACAACGCTTAATGGTCTGCCCTGTTACATATAGATTCTGTTTTTAACAGATTACCACAAAGCACTAAACTTAAGGCAGCAGCTGGATGGGCAATTGAACGAAAATATCGCCGTCATGGAAGAGTTGCACCTTTTGAAAACAGCGGATAATGTTTTTAAATTGATTGGGCCGGTTCTTATTAAGCAGGACTTGGACGAGGCAAAGCAAAACGTTACGAAGCGCATGGAATATATCTCTTCCGAGCTGTAAGTAAAATCGTATATGGATGGCGTACGTGAAAGTTCTTAAAGTTACTAGCATTTCTTCTATTCAGGAAACGAGTGGAGGAATTAATAACTACCTTAGATAAGGAGCAAGATGCCCACCGCGAAACGTTGGAGAAGTATCAGCAAATGTTTCAACAGGCTCAAATGAAAGCAGCACTAAATCAACCAAAGGCATAATCGCATGCACGGAGTACTAAGAACTTACAATGTTATCACTTTGTTATTTCAGCTTCATTTAATAAGAGAGATCAAGCAGCGATGAATATCCTTCTACCCTCGTTTTTGGTCGAGATCTTTGGTAAACAATACGCGAAGAGAAAACATGAGAAGATGAGAATGGGCATGAAATAATTACAAAAGAAACTGAAAGTACTTCTCCCTGTTTCCATACATCTTATTTATGGTTACATACTCTTATCGCTTTTAATATATAAAGAATAAATTCACAACTACGAGTTAAGAAATGTTCCTTCCATTATGAAATAGTAAAAAGTAGATATACATAAGAAATTTTCTTTAATAGGTATTTGAATTGTATCGCGAAATCCGCCATTACATAATGCTATCTAACCTAACCTACTCGGAGCAATTTTCTATTATTAAATGAAAATAAATAAATTTGTCGTAAATGCTTCTTGTGTAATGAAAGAAAAGTTCCGAACAAGTTCACGTGGTTCTATCCTTTTAAATAAATTTGCGATGGTATTTGAATTGTATCATGACATCCATTTCATAATGCTATCTAACCTAATATTCTACTCGGAGCAATTTTCTATTATTAAATGATAATAAATAAATATAAATTTGACGTGAATGCTTGTTGCGTAATGAAAGAAAAGTTCCGAACAATTTTCGCGTCGTTTTATGCTTTTAAATGAATTTGCAATTTTATCAGCGAGTCATTTGTCAAAACTTAAGCGGTTGTAAAGATGGCGGTTCGCTTGTCACCTATTATCGCTCGCGGAATCCCCGGATCTTTTTTCGTATGAAATGCTGCACGATTAATTACCGTGATCTTACTAAAACGAAACGATCATGTTGCTGACACTGAAGCCAGATCATAAGAAACATGTACTGCTTCTCACAGAGCATACACCACAGGGTATGCGAAGCTATGTTTTCTTAACAAGTTTCATCTGTCCGATGCGATACTAATTTATTTACATCAGTTCTGCAGGATTTCTGCAAACTGGCCGTAGACTATTTGCAGAAAGGACCAAATATTAAACTCTACAGCGCCGCTGCCCGTAAGTGGTACAGAAAAATTATTACATTAAAATATGAACGAGGCGTCAAGACACTTTGCCAAGTTTTCACTTTTGTTTCAGAGAAATTGGAGGTCGACGTGAATGTAATTAAAAACTCAGTGGAAGGACTTGTTAATTTATTACTGGAGAGCTGTAGATACAAGGTAATACAAATTTCATGTAAAGAGGAAGTAGCACTTCATTTTATAAACATTATCAAAGTTTTTAGTACTGGGTTTCAATGGTATTTCTTGCAGTTAAGTGCGGAGGACTTCAGGGATTCTGTGGTAGCTTTAGGCTTCGCGGAAGATCAGGAAACGATACTAAGCAAATTGTATAATGTTAAAAAGGATGAAATATTGGAGTCGCTTACAGATATTGGATTCAAATTGCCAGAGTATCATGATATGGAATGGAGATTTGAAGTTCAGGTATCGACGATTCTGTTTTTATGTTAGAGCGCTGAATTTAAGTGTTTCACGGGCTGTATCTCCACAGATCGCATCAAGATCGTTATTAAAACAAGTTGCTCCCGTTATTACTTTGGATTTGTCCATAAAAGATTCCAACAAAAACGAGAATATCGAACATGTATTACTTCAAACTGATCCTGTCAATTTGCTACACATAACTCAGGAATTAGAAGAGGCCCTTCAAGAAGGTCGCAGTCAACATATTCGTAGACTTTCCAGAGTAATAAAATGATGTTTCCAGCAATAATAATATATAATTATTTTTTACCAAATAAATTGTACAGAATTCTAATGGACAAGCTAATTGACTTCTTACTTTATGCCGCCATAATGTAACATGCGTAGTATTTAGATCATGTAAATTCGATTCATGAAAGCATATGTAAAGTTTCCCTTGACTAGATTACACCAAATTGCAGCTGACAGCACTTTCCATGCGTCATTCCATGCTAACACTACAGAAAGCTATGCGAATGCATTTGTTAGAGTAGATGAATTGATTTGAATATTTTATTGGATGATCTTATTGGATCACACTTTATGGAATGCATATAAAAGACAAACGATACGTTTGTAGCCGCAGTTCATGAATAGGAGCAATGAAATGTGAATAAGTAGTGCGCTTCGCGGTGTCACCATCAATATGATGTAAATTTAAATACCTCGTTCTGTGAATTCTTCTTAAACCAACATCTTATGATATCCATTCAGAAATATGTGATTCTGTACGAACATTAGTAAATCTTTCTTATTGTTCATACTTTTTAAATATACACGTTCAAGATCAAGCACATATTTCCAAGAAATGGAGACAGTTACCTCGGTGGATACCTACAACATGACTGCACCATTAATCATCGGAGCTGCTACTTTGCAAAATTCTATTTTAACAACGAGCGCAGGACCGCAGTTTGCGAGACAGTCGATGCACTTTAATAATCATACTCTTGTCAGTAAAGTGCCGGAAGATATGCTACATTTAATTGACACATACTGGTAATAATAACAGTTAATATGTACAGAACACAGTAATAATGATAATGTTTAATAGTTAATATCTCTTTCACAATACAGGGTGCGATTCCCGCCGTTACATCCCATGTGGCATAAAGTCTTAGGCCTCGTTATGATCGTATTAGGAATTATAGGATGGTGTGGAAATGGCGTGGTGGTTTATGTGTTTATAATGACGCCAGGGCTGAGAACACCCAGTAACCTACTTGTAGTGAATCTCGCTTTTTCAGACTTTCTAATGATGGGCATCATGTGTCCCCCAATGGTAATTTGTTGCTTCTACGAAACCTGGGTTCTTGGTAAGGGAAAACAACTGTATAGGACTATAGATAACATTAAGGGAGGAGTCCTTAAAAAAATTCTCAAGAATCACCTTGTTCCCAGCGTCCTAAATAGGGCTTCCCCCTTAACGTATAAAACTTTCAATTGTACAGCAATGATTTGTTTTCCAGGGACTTTAATGTGTGACATTTATGCAATGGTTGGCTCGTTATGCGGATGTGCATCTATATGGACCATGACAGCCATTGCATTGGATAGATATAATGTTATAGTGAAGGTATATTTACTTACACGTAGATACTAATACCTTAAAACTGACGAGAAATTTCTAATAAAATGAATTCTTTTTAGGGTATGTCTGGAAGACCTCTCACTATCAAATTAGCTCTCCTGGAAATCATAGGCATATGGTTATTTGGATTAATATGGACAATTTTACCTATGGTAGGATGGAATAGGTAATACTTCAATTACTTTTTAATGTATACTGATAATATACACTTGTAATTGTTAACGTGCAATCTGTTAATTAGATATGTTCCAGAGGGTAACATGACAGCATGCGGAACAGATTACCTTAGCTTAGATTGGGTCTCCAAATCGTACATATTAGTCTATTCCGTATTCGTTTATTACACGCCACTGTTTACTATTATTTACAGCTACTACTTTATCGTCTCAGTAAGTATCGAAAGATCTCGTTAATTGGCTTAATAGCGCCCCTGTCTTCATAATATCTGTGCTCCATTTAGACGGTTGCAGCTCATGAAAGGGGAATGAGGGAGCAAGCAAAGAAAATGAACGTTGCATCATTGCGCTCTGGAGAGTCTCAGGGCGTCAGTGCGGAAGCGAAGTTGGCGAAGGTGGCATTAACAACTATATCGCTATGGTTTATGGCGTGGACCCCGTATCTCGTGATCAATTACATTGGAATATTCAATCGTAGCCTGCTCACTCCACTCTTCACTATATGGGGCTCCCTCTTTGCGAAAGCTAACGCGATATACAATCCAATTGTTTACGCAATCAGGTATTACCTGCTATATTCTATAAATACAGAAGTGTATATAACGTGGAGCAGTGATTTATTTTCGCAATGTGTTCTGCAGCCATCCAAAATACAAAGCCGGGTTGAAGGAGAGGCTACCATTTTTAATTTGCGGCTCTACCGAGGATGAAGCTGCTGCTGGAGGGGAGAAAACCTCGGAAGCAGCTGGAAACTAATAGAATACTAAGCAGAATCTTTGGTACACTTTACTCTGTTATGAAAGCCACTCCAGACGGTAAATGTCCATCTGATAGTAATTAAATGAATACACTCTTGCCGTTGCTTGAATAGTTTATTCTGATTTTATAAAATCAAGGTACCGTCTTGTTTCACGGTAATATGATACATAATACGCTTACGTAATCAGTATACATAGGGCCAGTACCTGCTTTACCAAAGTGACGATGTACATGTCGCTATAAGGGAACCCGCAAACTTACGATCACCACCTTTAGATCGACGGCCAGCGATTCGCATCGTGGTGAGATGCGAATCGCGTGGTCGTCGATGACAGGCGATTCGAAAGGTTGGCTCATTTCAACGTTGCTCGGGACTCTTCCTCGTCGAATTAGGTACGTTCGTCGAGGTGTCCGCTTTTAGACACGGCCGATTCGAATTTTCAATCGAGGATTGCCAATAAAAAAATAGATTTCTCAACACGACAACCGATATTACTATTTACAATTCGTGTCTGTAATGAAGCTTAGCATCGTCCTTACATCCTAATCAGGTGTATTTTACTTTACATCGTTCGTTATTCCCCGATCGCGTTCTAATCCTTCGTGTGATGGCTGTGGACGCCAGAGCGCAGTAGCTTTGTAAGACCAGTTTGCATGTGGATCGGTGCCGTTTTACGCGTTGGCTTTCTCGCTGTCGGCGACGGTGGTGGTGCCGGAGACGGTGGAGGTCGCATCCGTGGCTGCTGCCTCGCCGGTGCAGGCCAGCGACGGGAACTTCGCGAACAGTGCAGCTCGATACTTTGGATGGCTGTGAGATCAGATGGATAAATATTAGATACCCGAGCGCGCGTCGGTGTGACGCCGGAGCCGCGCGATTACCTGATTCCGTAAACAATCGGATTGTAGACTGCGTTTGCTTTCGCGAAGAGGGAGCCCCAGATGGTGAAGAGCGGAGTGATTTTGACGAGATTGAATATTCCCGACGCGTTGATTACTAGATACGGTGTCCAGGCCATGAACCAGAGAGAAATGGTCATGAGAGCGATCTGGAATCATTAAACCGTTCCATTATACACGAACGAAGCGAAGTACCGTCCCAATACGTAGATACCTTCGCTAGCTTGGCCTCTGCGCTGGTGTTTGCATTCTCGGATGATCGCAAAGAAGCGACGTTCATCTTCTTGGCCTGTTCGCGCATGTTCCTCTCGTGGGCGGAGACCGCTTGGATAATGAACCAGTAGCTGTAGATGATGAGAAGCAGCGGGGCGAAGTACACCCACATGCCGTACAGTACCAAGTACGACACGGACAGCATGTCTTGGCTGAAGTAGTCGGTGCCACACGCGGTCAGGTTACCTTCGGGCACGTAGCTAGCAAGGGACACAGTTGCCGTCAGCTAAACGAAAGGGAAAGCTTCGCGACGGAGAAGAGAAGGGATTACCGATTCCAGCCGAACATTGGCGCGATTGTCCAGCCCAAAGAGAAGACCCATACACCCAGTATACGAAGTAGCGCCCCGGTGATTGTCAGCGGCTTACCGGCTAAACCCTTGACAATTACGTTGTATCTGTCGAACGCGATCATGGTCATCGACCATATGGAGCTGCATCCGAACAAGGAGCCAAACATTGCGTAGATTTCACAGAAGAGAGGCCCAAATACCCACGTCTCGTAATAGCAATTGATCACCTGTTGGAGGAAAAGGGACTTGGTCTTATTCTCTGTCCGGGTCTATTCTTTCAGTGCTCGGGAAGGCGTCGGAACTAGTTCGTTATCGTTTCACCCACCATAGGCGGAGACATGGTGAACATCATGCCGAAGTCGCTGAGGGCGAGGTTGACGACGAACAGATTACTCGGCGTCCGAAGACTCTTTGTCGAGAGGAATATGTAGACGACCATACCGTTCCCGCTAACGGAGATGAAACCAAGCACCCCGATCACGAAGCCGAGGATTCCGAACCACATGGGATTCATAGGCGGGTACTGGTACCAGCGTATGTCGATCAGGTGAAGCATTTCCGGCGGAGCCTTGTCCACTACCGTCTGATTACCGAACTTGGTACCTTGGCCTCCCCATGAATAGGCTTCGTAGCTGGGCCCCCAGGAGACCGTCATTTTTGAATCTGCGAACAATTCAAACGGCATACCACTTGGATCGAATCGCTTAACACGTTCACAGTCTCTGTACGCGAACGTACACGCGGGTCCACTCGTTCGTCTCGCGAAAGACCCCCCATCCCCCGTGGATAGATCAAAAGATCGTGAACGCGTTGAAGCATCAACGTTGCTCCTTGAATCGTTTCGAGAAACTCGACACGCGAACCCATCCCGCGATCGATCGACGAGCTGCTGTTTCATGGACTCTTTCATTTACAGGACGGGAGAGCTTGATCGAGAGGACTCGCCCGTGTAACACTGCTCACACGAAGGTATATCAACGATCACACTGTCCCCCGGGCCGTCACTCGAAACGATTTCACCATTGCCGTCACTGATAATCGCGGCTCACCTTCGGGCTACTTGGAGAAAATCGTGCTACCACGAACTAATCCAAGTACAGATTGCTGTACGATCCGCCCCGTCGGGATGCGTGAGTGAGGAAGGTCTGCTGTTAGGTCCACTGCTGGATGCGACTCGCGTCAGCGTCGTCCGACCTCCGTTTAAATATGCACCGACGTCTCCGCCCGACCCTGCCATATGTACCCTTACGGGCCAGAGATTTCTATATGTTGTCGCGATCTAAGTCGACAAACAGTCTTAAGACGGTCTTTATTAAGTTAACGAGGATTTGAGAATACCTTGGTGTATCTTCAGCGCCGCACACAGAAACCTTACGTGGGGCTAAAATAGCAATAGAACACGAGGAATCACCCTATCCTTTGATTCTACAGCGTGTTTCTTGCACCCTTCTATAACGTGATCCCGATCGCAAGACACTTGAACCGCCTTTGTGCCTCTTCGGCCCAACAAACGGCCAGCGAACGGTATTCCCGCTCAAGACGTCCACGTTCCCCGTGCCATTCCATGGTTTCGAAAACGGCGAGATGCTCGAGCGAATGGATCACGACGCCTTTGCGATTTCGGTGACCATCTATAGACTCTATTCAGATTTAAACTTTAATATGGTTTCATGCTATAAGGAGCTTATTATAACAGCGTGTAACTTTGCCAGGTTCCCTCGATCGAGTTTTATGATTCTTGTGAAACGCCTCATTTCGACACTTGGATACGGTTACGTAACGATTCATTAGTACTGCTGAGCACCCGTCACAACGGCATCGGTTAATTTCGAAGGAATATTGGTATAAAATAGGTGTTGTAGTTGAGATGAGGATATGGGCGTCCGCAGGGAGGGGGGCAAAAGGGGCTTTTGAGAAAAAATCGCTTATTTTTCAAAACTGATCTTTATTAACTTTTATAATAAAAAAGAGAATATTTTTAAATTTCAGTTTTAAATTTTTAATTAAATTGGCACTATAAAATGGGTTAAAAAAAGTAAGAGAGGTATATTTTTCTTTACTATCATCATAAAGTTGCCCTCCCCCTCCCCACGGAGAAGTCTGCGGACGCCCCTGGATGAGGGAATAATGGGGTTGTTGATGCAATACCGTGTGCCCCTGTGGTTAGGCAACCGACGATGGCTAGCGGTTGCAAGTCGCGCATCTATCAGGGGCAGCATGATTGATCAAAGTAGGCGAACAACGCAAATAAGTACTTTGGGCAGTATTCATAGTAGTTGCTTAAGACTAAGATCGTCTTAAGCATTCGGCATCCTTTAGTAGTCTACTAGGTTAGTAAAGGATGCCGCATGCTTAAAACGATCTTGAGAATAAGTAGCGATTATGGGCGTTATTCATAAACGTTTATGACTACCGGCCCGTGTTTGTTCTTGAAGCATCTGGCCACGGAGTGGGGAATGCAAACGTATCTGCTGATAAGAGGGCTATTATGCATAACGAGACAGTCACCTCGGAACCTTGGAACTGAAAGCATAAATTCTGCCTTTTTAATCCAATCTAACGCGTGTGCTTTTGTTGTTTCCCGTTCACTTCAAAGTTCGCTGAAACGCGCAGTGTCCCTCGAAGAGTTTAAAAACATCTTCCGTTTAAGTCCACTTTTAAGTTTAATTTCACGAATATGTCGTCCGCGCAAAATAAGTAAATTTGAATTGAAACAGCGCGATAAGTATCGATAGCAGATTACGCGACACGTGACATCGTTTAAATTGACAGCGCAACGATTCACTGTGCGCTTTTAAACAGTCTGTTGACACTTCGGGAATCAGTTATATCGCGCGAAACTACGCAGAGATATTGAAAAAAGCGGGGTTCGTTGAAGTGCTTGAAAAACGCGATAATAATCATTGTTAAAGAATAAGGGTGTGAAACATGGAGGTTGACGTGGAAGCGCGGTTAACGACCGAGGGTGAGGAGCACGAGGAAGAGGAATTAACTGCTCAGAGTGCTTTATTGGCGATAGAAGAAGCCTGGTTGAACGAGAAATTCGCCCCGGAGATTCTGCCCCACCAGTCCGACCTGGTTGACTGTATGCTGCAGCAGATAGCGCACATGGAGGAGAACGTGAAGAGGTTAGAAAAAGGGGACATCAGGTTGATGATCCACAGAATGGAGCTAGACAGGATCAAGTTCGTTATATCCTGCTATCTCAGGGCTCGATTAGAGAAAATCGAACTGTACACCATTCACATACTCTCGCAAGAAGCCAACAGATCAGCCGAGGAGTGCTACCTGACCGCTGCCGAGCTGCAGTACGCGAAGGAGTTTCTCTCTGGCATGGAAACGCTGTTCAGGACGATCGCTTTGCAGCACATGCCTGGCAACTTCCAGACATTAGAGGTTAACAAAGTAACCATCAAGCCGAACATGAACGCGCACGTGTTTCTGAGAGCTAATAGCAGAGTTAGCGGGATCATGTTGCCTGGGTCTATGGACGAAGAAATAGATCTGGAACCGGGCTCGCAACACATTATACAGTACAGCGCGGTTGCGGATCTGGTTAAAAACGGTACCGTTCAATTGATCTAGCGATTGGTACGTGTCGATGTATCGTGTAAGTTAATATTATTCATGGAGAGAGCAAAGATTTTTATAGAACGTTTTAGGGAAAAGCATATTTCTGTATGTGTATATAATTTATTACAAAAATTACAATACAATGGGCCCAGATTGCTTACAGAATATTTAAAAATCCTTCTTAATACGCGAGTACAATGTCATTTGCAGAACTGTGTGTATAGATATTCTACTTCTGTTAAAGTAGACTACGTAAAATATATACTCTTATTCGGAAAATATCAAAATATAAATGTACAAAGCACAGTAATAATCTTGTCGTAGCTCGGTCGTGGAAAGTTTCGCTGGAGCTTAAAGATTATAAACTACTTTCATTGCTCTTGTATAATTACATTCGCCGAACGAGCTCTAAAAATATTTTGCTAACATGCAAGAGTATTTCATACTCTTTATGCACTCTGTTTATAAAAAAATACTATTATATCACATTGTAGGACAAACCCGTATCGATTTCAGGACGTACAATATCAGTGATTATCATAGTAATATGAAATATTTAAGTATTTGTCGCTATAAAGCCGGGAATCCACCTGGAAGCTAAACTATGCTATGCTATGTTTTAGCTTAGCTTTTGGTGGAAACGGTTCCATAAGAATATATTGAAGCTAAATTTTTTAAAACGGCTCAACTTCTCGGTATCGCACTATGTTCCCGCAATGTATCTTTAACTTAATTGATCTACTATTTTGATCGGACTGACCTTGAAAGCAGTTAAACGAGTACATAAAAAGGAAAATGTATGACCATTGCGTACTGCTTTTTAAGTATCTCTAAAGTATTTAACTATTAAGCACCTCTAACAATAAGTACCAATGACCATAAGTACCAACTTCTTCAACTGTCTTTTAAAACTGTATTGCCATTGAGAATATGCGGTTCTGCTTGTGATTCCGTACGAGCAGAATGCTCGTTGTAAGCCTGAAAATTCAAGAACGGCTCATAGAAACCAGCAGGCGTCTTATTTTAAGGGAGAATAATTATCGGCATGGAAAAGTTTCACGTACCTCTTCAGCGATTTTCTTCAGTTGCTCGTACATTAGTTTCCCGGTTTCTTTAACCATGCTGTTAAAGTGGCTCTGTTCTTTTTGAAGCAGAATGTACGGATGATCGAACTCGATCGCTTGCCCGTGATCCATGACCAATACTTTGTGGCTATCCATTATCGTGTTCAATCTGTGTGCTATGGTTAGTACTGTGCATTGTTTGAAGTTCTGCCTAATAGTCTTTTGAATCAAGGAATCCGTTGCAGGATCTACGTTAGCAGTGGCTTCATCTAGCAAAAGAATCTTATTGTTCCTTATGATTGCACGCGCCAGGCAAAGTAGTTGCCTCTGTCCCACGCTGAAATTACTTCCTCCTTGTTGGACATCATAATCTAGAGAGGAAATGCTCGACTTTAATTCTACGTCGTCGAGGGCAGCCCAAAGAGTAGCGTCGTCGAAGTTATGGAACGGGTCGAGATTATCTCGAAGCGTTGCCGAGAACAATATAGGCTCCTGCGGAATAATGGAGATCTTCTTTCTCAGGTCGTGAAGACCCACTTGCTTCGTGTCTAACTTGTCTATGCTAATGGTGCCTTCCAGCTTAGCCAAACGGAACAGGGCTGATATTAGAGAAGTTTTACCAGCGCCAGTACGACCAACAATTCCTATCTGGGGAAAGAAATATTTAATCATTCGTGCAGCCGGTATCCACACCATTTGGGTGGTTATCGAATAGCAAACAGTTACCTTTTCACCAGGCTTTATCAGGAAGCATAAGTCTTTGAGAACTGGAGGCGCCGTATCATCGTATCGTAGATATAAATGATCAAACTGGATTTCTCCCGTGGAGGGCCACTGTCCTGCGGGCTTTTTGTTAGGCTCACTTTCGAACGGTCCCTCCTCGTCTAACTGTGTGAACTGTAGGATTCTTTCCACGCTGGTCATTTGTGCTATCGTTTCCGCGGTCTGTCGCATTCCGTGTTGAAGCATTCCACACAGAATTAGCACTTGCGAAATGGCCAGACCCACGTTCCCAGCGAATGTATTTCCTGAAGAAGATAAATGTGCGATTTATCGATTACTGTGCCGAGAAGTACCGTAAAAGCTATCGAGTAATATAATCTACCATCGTCCAATATTATGAAGCTGTATGTGATAAACGCCGTAAAAGCGAGGGACACCATGTCCAGCGCGAATCCGAAGGCAGTGCTCGCCGCTATTGTCAAATAATAAGTGCTTGTATGGAGATCTTGGTGACCATCGAACTCTTTGCGAACTATATCCTGCGCCGAAGCCGAGCGAATCGTAGTCAGGCCTAGTAACGAAGAGCTGACGTGGGAGAAGACTGGACTTTTAGCTGCGAAATTTAAAAGTGAGCATCAACAAAGCATTACGGAAGGATAGTTGAGAAAGTGCATGTAACTTACTGGCTCCTTCAAAGCGTTTCATATCCTGTGCCGTCTGGAGATAAATGTTTCGTATTTGCCAATATAGAACACCCATGACAAACATTGGAAACACCGTCCACCAATTAATAATCAGAACTTGCGTTAGTATTCCAACCATCACTGTAAATATCTGAATGGACTCTATCATTGTCCTAGGTAGCACTTCATCAACCGCTCCAACGTCCTTTGAGAAACGATTCAGGATACGACCTACAATCGAACGTCACAGCATTCTAGTAAATGTAGATAATTAAAGATACAAGCTTAAGGGGTTATGCATATTTGTCAGGCGATAAAAACCGTGATTTTCGGGAATTTTTTGTGGAAAATCTAATGTATATTTTTCACAACTATTTGCTAATTTTAAAAGTAAATATATTCAGCAACTGTCAGTAATTTTGTTAAAGGAAAATATTAAAAAATGAACGAATAACAGCCACTCTTCAAGTAGCTATATTTTTTAGCGGTGAAATCATCTGAAATCGAACAGTGAAGAAGACTCTGTTAGTATATGAGTTTATCTATTTAATTCGTGAACGAAGGATTTTTGTTTTTGATGAAAACTCTTAATTTTTAATTCACGAATAACGAACAATTCAGACATCGAAAAATCATGATTACGCGTTAAACGGTCGCCATTTTTTTTTATCTTTCGTTCACGAACCAGATAAACTCGTATATTAACAGAATCTTCTTCACTCTCTGATTTCAGATAGACCGCTAAAAAAAGTAGCTTCCTGGAGAGTGGCTGTTATTCGGTCATTATTTAATATTTTCCCATAACAAAATGCCTGAGGGTTACGGAATATATGTACTTCTAAAATAAGGAAATACTTGTAAGAAACATACGTCACATTTTTCACAAAAAATTCCGAAAAATGGCGTTCTTTTTCGTCTGCCAACTAGGCATGACCTCTTGAAGTAGAAGCGTTTATTCGCTACTTGCCAGAGGGATGCGTATCGAAGAACAGCATTGGCGCTTTCAGTAAACAGGAGAACATTAGATTATGCAGATTTCTACTAGCGTTCATGCATATCTTGTAAAACAGGAGATTCTTAATCGTGGTTAGGATTATACTGGCAGTGATAAAAGTTCCGTAAACCCACAATGCAGTGTTGGAATCGAGGTACTCTGTGTCATGAAATTTCATATTCATGATCCACGTCTAAGCATACAAGAATAACAGTAATTTTCTAGTACCCAAAGTGATAAGAGAATGAAGTAAAATATTACTAACAATATTATCTAAACTGTTATTTTCCGAGATCGTTATGGATTCAGGAGCTGTCTCATTAAAGTTATCTATGTCTGGCATAAACGAGCCATTAGTCAGTCCAACTGTGCCTTCTGTAAAGTTATTAAGTATCGTAGGATCTTGCGCGGACACTCGCAACACGTGATTACTAACTCTCTTTATGTACGTCTCTTCTTGCCTTGTCCTGAGAACGAAGAAAGTAGATAAGATTGTACAGCTTACGCTGGAATTAGGGAACACGTTTAAACACCGACCAGTAAGCGACCCAATAATCGCAGCCGCTGCTCCCCATTTGTCCCAAAATTAATGTGACTATGAAACTCAGTATCATGAAAATCGAACCCCCGGCCCTAAAGTACTTCCAATAGAGCGACTTCGAGAGACCTCCCTTGGCCATTAATTCCTCCGTTTCTTGGGGTTCCACATCGTCATCGTCTTTGCTATTCCCAGAATGAATGGACATCTCAGGCGACTGATTCTCACTGATTTCTACGACTTCCGTATTCTCTTTCTGCTCTTCTTCGGACAGCATGCTTAAGAAATCGACCTCTTTATTTTGAAGCTGCGCGAACGTGCCCTCGTGCTCGATTTTGCCCTGAAATGAAAAATTGCAATAGCATCGATGCAGCGAACGTGATTCTAGATTCTTTTATCCGCCAGTTCTCACGTTATTCAATACGATGATGTAATCGCAACTTTTCAAGTGCTGCACTTGATGAGTTACGAGTATTCTTGTTTTACTACGAAGATAGTCTTTAATGCATTCGTTGAACAAATGTTTCCCAACGTGAGTGTCGACCGCGGACAGCGGGTCGTCTAGCAAATAAATATCCGCGCTGCTGTACACGGCCCTGTTGCAACAATCACCCATGTAATTTTCAACACGGTTATCAATCATTTCCAATGGATTCACTTTACCTGGCCAAGTTTATTCTCGCACGTTGTCCGCCGCTGAGCGACGCGCCTCTATCTCCGACTAAAGTCTTATCGCCATAATTGAATTGTTGAAAGTCTTTGGTGAGAGCGCACACTTTAACAACTTCGCTGTACTTCTTTGGATCGTAAGGTTGCCCAAAAAGTATATTGTTGCGCACCGAGCCGGCGAATAACCAGGCTTCTTGGCTGGCATACGACACGCTGCCGTTCACTTCTATATCTCCGTGCGTGTGTTGCAGTTCTCTTAAGATTAATTGAAGGAATGAACTCTGAAAGGTGCAAGAATTTTATAATACCAATTGCACACTAGCGTATATTCCCATTTCTCGCAAGTTACCTTTCCTGCACCGACTGAACCAACAATGGCGTAGAGTTTTCCAGGCTCTATTCGAGCGGTGATATCGTGCAATGTATTTGCGATCGCAGCGTCCGACCAAGAAGCTGTAATATCTTTCATCGTAACACTACCATCTCCACTGATCTTCTTGGGTTGGATCAGATTGTTATTTTCTTTCAACAACAAGAAATTCTAGACGAAAGTCGATGAATAAGGTGTAACAGAGTAAAGTTTACGACCATTGAACAGTTATTTATCTCACCTCAAGCCTCTTAATAGACACAACAGCCTCTGCCGCAGCTGACACAGCCATAGGGTAGAGTATAGCCATAGTTAACTGAAGAATATTATAGTACTGGGCCATTGAAAATACTTTGTCGGCAGATATATTGTTTCCGAGAAGTACGTATGCCATGATTGTAAAGTATAAAGTTGTCCGTTCGGTAAATACAAAACTGGCTAATGTGAAGCCTCTTAAGTACGATGAACGTAAAAGGACGTCCACTTCACGGCTGCAAAGTCATTCTACATGTAAATTCATTCGATGGCATACGACCCATTTTTATTGTTATAATAGAACGCTGAAAAAAACCTTCTGACGAGGCAAACCAGCTTCTCGAATGGTTTCTCCCAGGTGTACATTTTAATAACTTGAATTCCACTAATGATCTCTGACATTAAACGCACTCTTTCGTCTGTTCTCACTGCAATTTTTAACCGCAACTTTGATGTCCATTTCCCTAGGTATCCTGGAAGGGCAAGAAATTAATTAATAGCGCCGTTACCGCATCAAAACTTATAACACTGACCAACGAGAATATGTACCTTGTACAGGTATAGTTTGTATGCTTATCAAGAAAATTCCAGCTAAACAAGCGATGCCTACGCTCTCCCAGATTATGAAAGCGATCAGAGCACCTTGAATAGGCAAAATCCAAATGTAATGTAAAGATATAAATAACTGTTCGAATCTCGCCACGTCGTTTGATAGTAAATTCACGATCTGCCCTGGAGTTGTGACGCTGGTGGAATACTTGGACAAACGTAGAATCTAAAGGAGCGAGAGATTTAAAAGTAATTAAGCTTGTTGAGCATAAACTTACTAACGACAATTTCTTTCACCTTTCTATACATCACAGAGGAACATGCTATTCTCATTCTCATTCCAACTTCCATTAAGCCCAAGTTTGCATGGTGAACGACAAAAATGCCGAGTAGAGTTAAAACTATAAGAGCGGAAGCATAAGCGTATGCTTCTCTGGCAGTGGACGTTGATCGTGGATCAAAGTGCCAAATAAGAAGGCCTAGAACGTATGGTTGCAGGACCCTACGACGTTAGAGCAATGATATTAGTAATTCCACAGTAATTCTGAAATAAAATGCGCAAGGTGTATTTACTTTAAAAAGACTGATAGAAAAAATTGCCATCCTCCGTAATAAGCGAACGACCATGCGAATGTGTTCCTCAAAGCGTTGAAAAACTTAGGCTTTCTAAAATCCTCCCCCGCCGCTTTGATCTCCTTAAACCAGTTCCTGAGTGCACAGATAATACGAGGGAATGTTAATGATGTAACTGTTGTTTGATCAGCGCTTGATATCAGCTGCATGTAAATACCTTTGTTTGATCTTTACCTTTCAAGTTTATCTCCGAGAGTTTGACTAACATCGTTGGGCATAACACTGTATATATCCTTGACTTCGAGATCATGCTCCTTACTGTGCCAGAACAGAGGCTTCAACCACCTTGAATCCAAAGTTGAAACCGTTACACGTCAGACGGGGCAGTACAGACACCGCAAACACTTACCAAAATAGCAGTTTACTGAGTGGATTCGCCGTCAATCTGGGATTAGGATTGTTGTACTTCTTAGTAGCGTCCATGATCGATTGGTTCGGACGAGCTCAGGCTACCGGCTCAAACGTAAAACCATGCCGTCCGCTGGAGATTCGAAGCGGCTCCACGAGACTGTTGGAAGTGTCAAACCGTCCGCGCTGACACGACAAAACGGACAAAGTTGCTCGAGTCATTAATCATCGAGTCGCGGGCACTCGGACGCCTCCAGATCGTGCGATAGAACTTTTCTCCTAGGGAGGATAGATAGCGAAGGAAATGTATCGCAGAATGATTTATCAGATAGCAACACGTGCGTAGGCACGCGCACGATCGATCCGGCAGAATGTTATATAAGTTTCTTGAGATCGCCAACACCGAAACCGTCGGGATCCTTGACTTCTTATTGACCACCGACGATTTAGTAACCGTCTATTTTTAGAGAGGTCGACAGAAATGCGTCGGAGCCGTACAGATCGAAAATGAAGATGGGAAACAGGATGTATTTTTCTCTCTTTATTTACGAGATAATACGAGTACAAATACGAAACATATTGCGGCATTGTGAGTGCGAATTTCACATCGATGTTAGCAGCGAAATACGCTCGTACGCATACAATTTGCTTCGTCATTACGCGTAATCGCAGGTTACGGTCTATCGGCGGTATCAGTGATAAGGAGACGATAATTTAATTACTGAAATAAACGTGGCGTAGGAATTGCACCATTATTGCGGGAGTACTGTAAAATGGCATAAAAGTTAATTTGAGCTCGTCACGAAAGCATCGTCTTGACTCTTGACGATGCTAGTTTCCGCATTGTTACAAAGTATATACATATATGTGTATATACACGATGTTGTCAACTTTTTTTTTTCGTTCAATTTCATTGCGCAATTTTGTCGTCCAGGCAACAGAAATAAATTGTCATAGTAGTTCCTTCCTGGGTAGCGGATGGCTGACATCAAAATTTCCTGTGATTAATCAAATTTTTATAATCCCCTTTCGGTCCCACGGTCCAAGAAAATCTGAGATATCTTTTTCAAGAGGCACCGGCACTGAAAATCATCAAAATGGTATGATTTAAGCGGATTCCACCAGAATTGAATTACATCAGAGTATATTCTTGTCCGAGGCTTTAATCCCAGGGCTTATCGATTGAAAAATTGTACTATTTGCTCGTCGCTTTGCAGCGTGAGTGTATATCGATGCACGTTGGCCAAGCGGGCGTACAAATGGGCAACGCCTGTTGGGAGCTTTATTGCCTGGAGCATGGAATTCAACCTGACGGGACGATGCCGTCAGACAAAGTGTCTGGGACGAATGATTGCTTTAACACTTTCTTCAACGAGACGAGCTCGGGCAAAATGGTCCCCCGCGCGGTGATGGTGGACCTCGAGCCCACGGTCGTCGGTTAGCCTCTTTCAATTTACACGATTACAGCGTTGATAGGTGTAGATTCTAGATTACTCGGGAATGTAGATAATTAAAAAGAAACATCTCCCTTAGACGAGGTACGAATAGGCCCATACAAACAGCTGTACCACCCCGAGCAATTAATCACCGGCAAAGAAGACGCTGCCAACAATTACGCACGCGGTCATTATTCCATCGGCAGAGAAGTGATAGACTCTGTGATGGACAGGGTACGGAGGCTGACGGATCAGTGCACCGGCCTGCAAGGTTTCTTCGTCTTCCACTCGTTCGGAGGCGGCACAGGATCGGGATTCACCTCGCTGCTCATGCAGAAGCTCTCCGACGATTACGGGAAAAAGAGCAAGCTAGAGTTCGCCGTCTACCCGGCGCCACAAGTACGAACGTTTAGGGAAATGATAAAGGTTTCTACCCCTTCACCTTGTGCCATTCTCATTCGAAACATTTAGGTGTCCACCGCCGTCGTGGAGCCCTACAACGCGATCCTGACAACCCACACGACGATTGGGCATTCGGATTGCGCGTTCATGGTCGATAACGAAGCGATTTACGATATCTGCCAGCGGAAGCTTGGCATTGAACGGCCCTCGTACGCCAATCTGAACCGCCTTATCAGTCAAGTGGTATCATCTATAACGGCATCCTTGAGATTCGACGGCGCTTTAAACGTGGACTTGACCGAATTCCAAACGAACCTGGTGCCATACCCCAGGATCCATTTTCCCCTGACCACTTACGCCCCGGTGGTGTCGGCCGACAAAGCCTTCCACGAGGGTATGTCCGTCGCGGAGATAACGTCCGAGTGCTTCGAAGCCTCCAACCAGATGGTCAAGTGCGATCCCCGTGAGGGAAAGTACATGGCCTGCTGCCTGCTCTACCGTGGCGACGTTGTCCCGAAAGACGTGAACGCTGCAATCGCCGCGATGAAGGGAAAAAGTAGCATACGCTTCGTTGACTGGTGCCCGACCGGCTTCAAAGTCGGGATCAATTATCAGCCACCGACAGTCGTCCCTGGCGGAGACCTCGCCAAGGTATCAATTATTGCGCAAACCACGTCGTTACCGGACAGCGATTAAAGAACGAAGTCGTCAAACAAGCCCGCATTTCGTAATTGCGAGAGAGCTTATGCGCCAGTCATTTTCCTTTGTCCGTATCATATTCCTTTTTTAAACCCTGTCCCACGGTCGCAGCTTTATGGCAATTTGATTCTTTAAGAGGTTTAGGATAATTGCGAATCCGAATGGATTAAAGAGCTGGGGATCGTTTAGGTGCAAAGGGCCGTCTCCATGCTGTCGAACACCACTGCTATTGAAGAAGCATGGGCGAAGTTGAATTACAAATTCGATTTAATGTATCATAAACGAGCGTTCGTCCATTGGTACGTCGGGGAAGGCATGGAGGAAGGTGAGTTCGCGGAGGCCCGCGACGATCTTGCTGCGCTCGAGAGGGATTACGAGGAAGTTGCCCTTGAGTCCTCTACCACGCCGGATGCTTCGCTGGAATATTAAAAATGAACGCGTAACACTTCCTTGGGTTTTTCCACCAGCACTGTTCGGCTACCTGAAAGCAGAGGGACCGATTCGATACGATAAATTGTACCGTATAAAAGATCTACTTTTATACTTCGTCCTCTATGTTTTTGTGACTCGTATGTCTTTTTTTAATAAAATTATTTTTCTTTGGTAGAGCTGTGGATATTTTACGTAGATAAACGTCTTTAATTAAAGGGTCGTTAATGGGCAGGTAAAGGAAATCTTTCTTGGGATGTAAGTAAAAATGCACTGACAAGGGAAGATCCCGAACCTGGAAATTCAAAAAAATCTGAAACTGTGAATATGTAGGGGATTTCCTACGGATTACAACACAATTTTTGTTTGCTGCCCAAATTCACTCTAAGGTGGTGAAATTAACTCTTAAAAGTTTGGCTATTTTCCGATTTTATTTTGTTCCTCGCAATCTGTAATAGATGGAAAAAAGTTTCAAGACAAAAGTTACTTCTTTTAATGAGGGCTATCATTTGATAACTTACAGTTCGAGAGTTATAATACCAAATTAAGGGGTCAATTTCACACCCTTAGAGTAAATTTGGGCAGCAAACAAAAATTGGATTATAATCAGGAGGAAATCTCCTACATATTCACAAGGTTTCAGAATTTTTGGAATTTCCAGCTTCAGGATCTTTCCTTGTTGGTTGCGCAACACTCTTTATTCCGACAAGTATTAAAGCGAAATTTATTGAGAATTCCAGGAATCGTTTGAACTTAAATTAAAATTACATTTATAATTATTGCACTGACTGCGCAAGTAACAAATAATCGTTATCTCTCTTGAAACGAACAACACAGTCACGCGATAACGGTAATGTACTGCTAATAGTGCTAATTGCAAGGAATACTTAGTAAACACTTTTTACACGTAAAACTTAATACGTTGCGTTTCAATTGTGCTTGGAAAGCTTGCCCAGCGGAATTAAATAAAATATACGGTAAAACAATGACGTGAGTATTATGTGACAAAAAAAAAAGGTTTTCTTTGCGCCATCCTTCTGATATTTATTCTCAGTCTCTTAAAACTAAAGTAAGATAAATCTCTGTTTATTCACGTTTCTTTATCTTACAGGGAATTTTAGTTACAATTTTGATCTTTATGAGGACATTACGTGTAAATGACCATGAAATTTAAACGATCCACCGAGGGTAAAACAAGAAGGACTTGCTTCCGAAATACATTAGAATTATGCTTGAAACGGATTCGATTTGAATATTCAAGGTATCGATGTAGTTACGTAAGATTAACTAAAACATCTTTGCTGTAACGACGGCGAATTTATGCGCAGGTTATTATATAACTTAATTCCTAAAATCCGTATTTTAAAATTATATAGTAAAAATAAGTTCCCTAATGTTATTACACCAGCAGCGTCGGTATAGGCTTTTTCCCGGGCCAAGCCTCTTTGGCGTATTTTTTCTTTTTTGGTTCCATAGTTCGTGTTTCTGTAGGTCCTGGTATTTCCGGTACGTGCGGCGCTTCCGTTTGTATTTGATTGGGTGACATCTCCACCTCGGGCGCCGGATTTGGTAACGCGATACCAAGCCGAGACGTTAACGAGGAGAGAGCACTGGAGAACGGATTGAGAGACAACGACGAGGGGGTGAACTGTTCGGGCGGTAGATCGTGATAGAGTTGAGGCGCGGTCGATGTAGGTTGATGTAGATGCTTCAAAGGATTGTGATCTTCTGACAGCGATATCAAGCCCCCTTCCATACGCATTCTCTAAAGCACAAGTAACATCGAGCGTGTTAAATAATAATAGGTATGGATAAAAAGGAGATGTATGGAAAAGTGTAACATACTTTACTGGGTACCACGGTCGTTTGTACAAGATTACGGAATCTGCCAACCGAGGGATCAACGTCTTCCGGGTTTATTACTTCCTCGTCGTCATTAAAAGTAATTCCCTTTTTCTTTCGTTTCCTCGTTGGTTTATGAATCTCGTCGTCCGTTATACCCAGCATAGATATACGTCTATTGTGCGCAGTATTAAATTCTGTTAGGTTCTGTAACAAACAGTGTGAACGTTACTGTGTCCTCCCCACATGCAATTCGAAAGCAGACTATCGAATGCATACATCGAGCTCCGTCTCTGTTTCTGGCAAACCTAATAAACCACCAGCGTCGATATCTTCGGACAGCTTTTCTAGCTCTTCGATAATTGGTCTGGTACCCGTTTGTGGTCTTTCTCTGATAATATAGTACCGAGTAGACGCTCCAAAATGAAATGTGCTATCGATCGGTAACTGTGTGGGTTTGTGCGCTTCCAAACGTAAATTACCAATGAAAGTCCCGTGCGCTAGAAAATGAATTCATGTTTGCCTGCATTATTTACTTTTGCATTCTTCGATAAGATGAATAATATTGATAAAAGATTTCATATTACGAGTAAGTTAATGCACAACGACTTAGGAATAGATGGGAATGTACTTACTGCTACCCAAATCGACCAGAAACGCTCGATTTAGATGCTTATGGTAAACAAGGGCGGAGTGAACACGAGAGCAAGAAGCGTGGTCTATACAGAAATCGTTTAATTGCTGATTTCGACCGAACAAATAGCATTTCTTTTCGTCAACCATTAACTTCTGTAACAAAATGATTAGTGCTTTCAGTATTCTCCCCGACAGACACGGATCCTTAACCAATGTTGACGATACAAGCCCATCGTACCTGTATCAACTTGTCATTTTTTAATACATCTAAGTGCAATCCAACTGGTGGCTTTCCAGCCCTGAAAAAACATAACCTTTGTAGACTATGATATTCGACACACGTCTGCGTTGATAAATACTATCGAGCGGAAACGTAGCGCCGAACTGCTGGCCTAGAAACGCCAACAAGAATTCTCGCAAACGTACCAATTGGGGACTTCGTAATGATTAGCCATTACCACGTCGTAATAATTTACTTTGTTATTCGATTAAGGATGTATCGAGTAGAAAGAGAAACACATCAGATGTCAGTAATGCTAGAACGTCATGGTTAACCAAATCGTGGCAAAGTTTCGTGGTAATTCCTCGTAAAATTTGCTATTCACGTTCCATAGATTGATCAATGTTTATCGAATAAACAGTGGATATGTACGAGCGTCCATTAAGAAAGTGGTTTTGTAAAAATATAATGCAAAATGTTATTTTGATGCCGTGTACATATTTATATACTCCTCAAATATGTAGTTGAACTGTCTGGCACCCCGTGCATGATTAAAATATTTAATGCCAAGAATCTTGGACACATTTGGGCGCGCTACTAATCCAATGTAACGTTTCTCGTGCAGGCATCAATCGTATATGTTTTAAATATTATTGGGATGTAATATGTTGATGAGAAATTAAACTAGATGACGAGTAAGTACCACCCCCGTTTCGGTACAGCCCTGGGGTTCCTTTACGCACACACACAGTGAAGAAACTTCGTTTTAACTAGCACACATGCACATCGAGGAAGGTTTCTCTTTACGACTGAGCGTTGACTTCAAGCGATACGCAGACTGGATGCGCGTAGCATTATTATGCAGTTGACCGCCGCTGCCGCTGCTTTATTCAAAAGTAAACAATTTATTCGACACAGTTTGTTACACTTTCCAATAGTTTCTTATGGAATATTTCCTCCTCCACAATTGTACTATCGGCAAAGATTTGCGCTGTGTATTAAATATAAATCTGTATCGAATCTACGAAGAAATAGTTACTCGTAATTAAAGGAGGGGGGGGGGACTGCAGCCCCTGGCCACACTTTCCGGGGGGCCCGTTCTAAACGATAGCTCACTACTGTTCAACCACGGGGGGGGGGGGGGGGGCACCAAAAATCTTAATTCGGGCAAAGAGTAGGTATAATAAGAGGCGTCACTCCGGGCGGAACCTTTGAAGTCCTTGCTTGACCTTGGCATTTAAATTGGTTGTCTATTTCGAGCGGGATATTCAAATCGACTAAATGTACCTTACCACATTGGCTGATTATTGTCGAAGTTTACCGCGATCATTGCCGAAGCTTAGCGATCATTGCCGAAGCTTAGCGGTCATTGCCGAAGCCCAGCGATCATTGCCGAATGGGCATTTAAATTGGTTGTCTTAGTGATTTCCCCAGATTATGTCTGTCCTTGTCGAGTGACGCCTCTTATTATGTCTCCTCTTTGATTCGGGCCTGAGCAGAAGTTGCCACAAAGTTTACATCATAGGGGGCAATTAACTTTTTCCCGTACAAGTTCTTTCTCACTATGACAGCTGTTATTTTATATGCTACATAACCTTTTTTTCCATTTTATAATTTTTATACGTCTTTTAAGTCCTATTGTGATAGTAAAATTTATGAGAGTTATTTAGTAGTGTTAAGTGTTAAAATATATTTAAGAGATTCTGTGTAGAAATCTGTTAGTATTATTTTCTAAATAATCCAAGTTAGTAATATTGTTCTTCTGTCTGTCACAGGTGGAACATTCTTAACAGGCGTCATTCTTTCTGGTCAACGACTTTAAGTGAACCAAATGGTGGAATGGCGAAGAATGAACAGAAGAAAATAGTGATTTTATATAATTAACTAAGTGAAACTATACATTCCATATTTACTAACATTTGTACATACTGTATAATAATACTGACACATCTTGAGAAAATAAAGAGTGAAATCCTTTCGCTTCACGTTCTCCTGATACATTGCTCCAAATTCAAGACAAAATTTTTAGAACGCTCTAAAATTGAGCTTCGTAATAGGAGAACATGATGTCGAAAGAGGTGGCGCTAAGTATTGTGTTCGGAGAGCGAGTCAAAGGTGTAGTCTTCGACAAAGGCTTGGAGGCGTAGTTTGAAAACAATATTTTAACATGATGCTTTGATACTAGCACTCAGGCTATCTTTTTTATGGATATGATTTGACACAGGAAATGGGAATGGATATGACAGTAAGGACTAGTTAAACAATGATTCTTTGTTATCACTTTGCTGCATTTTATTGAAATACTCAAAGTGTAATTACAGTGAAGTTATACAAATGTTTTCTTACTATGCATGTCATATGTACGCGTACAATAATTATTGTATTATTTTCACATCGCTGAATGCAGTGTAAAATGCAGCAGGTGACCGCAGTCGACGCGACGGGCGTAAATGTTTCTTACCTGTGAACAGAAGAGTAGTACTTTTAATAATCTAACAATTAATACGTTCTCCGTATAACAAACAAGGAAACAATCGAAACTTCACCTTAACGATTGGTACAATCGATGGTCAGTGATTCAATTATCCAAAACTGTCGATAGCGTTGACTATCGATATATCTCCGCCGGTAAGATCGATTTGCATAATAATTTCATGCGCACTGCCTCAAGGTAGAACTTGGTTAATTTTGAATCTTTGTAGATTTGTGCAATCTTTGATAGCCAATTTGTTCGTTCAATTCATAAATGGTAGTAGCGCGTCTGTAAAATATACAAATGTTACTTTGGACAATAAATAAACAAATTGGGTTTTGTAATGGTTTTATAATAAATTTATATTATTGGTCTGTAATATTGTTATATCAAGCGTGTGGTTCAATATCGTTTCCATACCCTAAAACGAAGAAGCTCTGTAAGAATCAACCCATTCAAGTCATTTTCTGGCAGGAGCACAGAGTGCAAGATACCGAATTCGCTATAAGATATAAACAATTGCTTATTCCAAGCAAATGCTTAAGATCATCTTAAGCAACGTTTATGAATACCTGATGTCTTAAATGTAATAAGATCGTCCTCTAGAAGATGATCTTAAGTATTTGCTTAAGACACGTTTATGTTAATACCGCCTTTGGTTTCCCAATATATATTTACCGTTAGGCGTTAATACAGCTTACACAGCTCCGTATGTATATTGCTGTTGCGAAGCACAATATGTATATGTAATTTTCATTTATATTTGCATATCATATATATATATATATATATACACATGCTGAAAAACAAGGACTGTTGTATTATTTGCAGTATTTAGAACGTTATTAGGAGCAGAAAAAGGTAAACACCATAAATTTCTTAATACACGAAGTTTGTAATTAATCTTTTAATTATATAGATTTAAACATAAATAAAAAATTAACCTTATCTACAGTTGATTCAGTCATATAAGACAAAAAAATCACAAGGCAAAAAGCTGGATTTTGTACTGTTTTATACTATTTTATACAATAATGTAACTAACGTAATAAAACGTACACTAATGAATAATATTAATTATAGGTAGCCATGATTGCCCATACGTTACTAAAAAATTGGACTTTTATACGATACTTTGTTCGTAACAATACCTTGGTTCAAAACAAAATTAAAAGTTTCAAGTATATTAGTGTCGGCATTTTCACGACAGTTATGGTCTATAGTAGTTCGAGCATTACAGTTTTCGCAGCACAGAATGAATTAAATGTGAAAGATTTTATGGCACAACCCATTACTAACATTAAGGAATTAAAGAAAAAAAATGATATGAGAAAAAGAATGGAATTATTAGTAATGAAAACTCAAGCAGACTTTTGTAAAGCTTTAGAAGCTTTAGAAGATCCCGATCACCGTTTCAAAATTGATCGATGGATCAGAGAAGAAGGTGGCGGAGGAATTACTTGTGTTTTACAAGACGGAGTTACTTTTGAAAAAGCTGGTGTTAATGTGTCTGTTGTTACCGGTACATTACCACCAGGTGCAGTGCAACAAATGAGAGCACGTGGAAAAAAGATGCAAGAAGGATCTGTCCCATTCTTTGCAGCTGGTGTAAGTGCTGTAATTCATCCACGCAATCCTATGGTTCCAACGATACATTTTAATTATCGGTACTTTGAAGTTGAAAATAACGATGGCTCGACTCAGTGGTGGTTTGGAGGCGGAACAGATTTGACACCTTATTATTTAGACGACGACGATGTAAAACATTTTCATAGTACACTGAAAACTGCGTGTGATAAATTCGATCGATCTTACTATACAAAATACAAAAAATGGTGCGATGATTATTTTCTTATTGCGCATAGAGGAGAACGTAGAGGTGTAGGTGGTATATTTTTTGATGACCTTGATACACCAAACCAAAATGAAGCATTTCAATTTATAGAGTCTTGTGCAGAAGCTGTCATTCCTTCTTACATTCCATTAGTTGAAAAACACAAAAATGATGCATACGGGTATGCTGAAAGGCAGTGGCAGCTATTACGTAGAGGACGATACGTTGAGTTTAATTTAATATACGATCGTGGTACGAAATTTGGTCTTTATACTCCTGGTGCACGATACGAAAGTATATTAATGTCTTTACCATTGTCCGCAAAGTGGCAATACATGCATGAACCAGAATCTGGTTCAAAAGAAGCAAAACTTATCGATGTGCTACAAAACCCTAAAGATTGGTTGAATTCGGAAAAGTAATAATATTCATATAAAATATTGTCATCTTAATGATTAATATACATTAAAATAATGATTATAATCTATTGTAAATTTAGTGCATTGGTCTTATGTCAGCACATAACTTTGTAATGCCAATTTATAGAATATGGTATGTAAAATATTAAAAACTATGTATGTACATACAAATTATATTTTTAAAACATATAAATATATTTTCCAAGTACAAAATGTGAGTACATTTATGCGTTTCAAGATTAAAAAATTAAATGCTATATAAATTATAAATCATTTTGTAGATAAAAATTTTATTTAACACTGCATTTCATATAAACCTAATTGTTATGTACTCGAAATATGTAGCTGCAATAATGCACATGTATAAACATACAATAATTGTATAGCAGTTACTGATATAAAAAAGTGCCATTTACTAAACAAGAATTTATGCTAAAAGTCGAACTAAAAACTATTTACAATATATAAGATTTAGGAAGTATGCAATTAAATTGTAATACATATTTGATATGTTCTCATTGTTAGTTTATCTGATGAGGAATATTCAGTCTTGGAAAACATACACATACTTCCCAAATGAAAAGAAACCGTTAGATTATTTATGTAAATACGCCTTTTGAGAAAATATGTAAATAATTGTAATATCGTGTGTATACTATTATGAAAAAATGTCATTGCAAAAGAATTTATTGTAGGAAAGTGGATTAGTGCAAATTAAATAAGTTAAGTTAAATACAGGGCTTCTTTCGAATTTGAGAAATATATGCAAGAAAATAAATGCTAACTAATCTGATAATTTAAATTATGAACACATAAGTTTTATATGTCTCTTTCATTCTGTAAATAGTACGTATAAATAATTAGGATAGAAAAATCTGTAATTCTAAAATTCATTTTCATCAATTATGTACATTTTATCTTGAATAAATGCGCCTACTTTAAAAACAGTTTATGACATAAATGTTATGACAAAACATTATTTATATATGAATTATGAACAAGAATATACAGGAAGCATTTGGCATTTAGCAAAAATCGGATGGATTGGTAGAAGATATTTTTGTATAAAAAAAAACAATTCTCGTTATGTACAAGAACTGTATTCCGCAACAATATGACCAAGACAATTATTTTCTTAGATTTAATATGAAGATTTAGTGAGTATTACCAGAGATTGTTTACTATTTGAATGAAGTCATATTACCCAAACAAATACAATATTTATTATATACGAGCAAATTAATCAAATTAAACGCTGGTTTCTTTTTTAGATGCTTGTACATAAATATTTGAGTTGTTCAAATATATTTTACTGACTTCTATGTGTTGTACACTATCCAAGTTTCTATTTTTGTTTTCACCTTCTGGTTCATTGCTAAATTCGAAGCTTTTTACAATATTACATGAACTTGATACGAGTGATCTAACATCAGTCAAAGAATCGATAGTCTTTTCTGTAGATTCTTGTGAAATATTTGTTCGATTTAAACTAGGTAAAGTTACTTCTGTAGTGAAACGAAAATTGTATTCATTAGTACTCAGGTTCGAGGCACACTCGATATTCATTGTGGAATTAACATATGCCATTGTTGTCTGTACCAAATTCTGTGTATTATCACTAGTTAAACTATTTATTCTAGAGAAGGATAATTTTGACTGGTTAAGTGATATTCGAGATAGAGGGACTTGACCGTACAAATTTGAGCTTACGATACTTTGCAAATTTGTGAATGATGGTTTTGAATATTTACAGTCCTTTAAATTAATAAGGGACGTGATGTCGTCGAGAGAGCTACGATAATGATTTCTTAATGGTTTTGCAATATCTATTGGAAGACAGTACATACTGTTAGAGTGAGACAACCACTTTAAATTTGTTTTAGAGTGCCGTTCCCTTATCTCGTGAGATTCATTGATACTTTGACACCTTTCTCTCACCGTTTCTTTTATAACCGTCTCTACAGTTTCATCGATTTCGGATAAATTATGATCACTTTTCTCACTAGTCAACTGAGTAGTAGATTCTATTTCAGAACTATATTCTAAACTACATTGCTGTGAAACATTTCGCAAATGTTTTTCTTCATCGGTTTTGATCTCTACATCTGAATCATGCGAAGTTGTATTTATTATCTCTAGTCTTTGACAAGAATTGTTCATTCGAGAATTTGGCGCTGCTGCGCTGACGCATATAAAGTCTTGTAATCTACAATTGTTGTTGATCTTTCTAACATTTCGAAGATTTTCTTGACCAATAACAAAACGCATCGGAACGCATCTTTCTTCCGATATACTACCGCCACTATCTGAGAGAATGTTAACGTTCTTAAGGTCAGTTATTGGATTTAGTTCAACATGAATATTTGTATTATTCACTTTCGCACTGGTACTTAAAATAGTTTGATCTATGTTGCTTTCCAATTTTGCAACAGGTCGAGGTATAGAAATACAACTGCCAGCATCGCTCGTAGCACCGCCATCACCTTGTTTTCTCGGACCAAGATTATTATTTTTCGTATGACGTCGTTGCTTTCGAAAAAACTTTCTAGCAACTCCGCTTTGACGAGGATTATAAAACATTTCGACACAATTTGGTTCAGTATATGTGGTAACGGAATTGTTAGATCTATATTGCTGTCGATGTAACACGACTAAATTTACGTTTGACGTTTTTCTATTAACAGATAAAGCCTCCTGATTGCTTATAGCATCTACAAATTTAAAACCATTACAAGTTTGCGATCTGTTGGTACATCTTGATGAATCAATAGAATTCGAATCGGATGTTACTTGCGTAGCTTGAGAATTAGACAACGGAGGTGCCACATGTTGCACTAAAGGATGTGTTGGAATTACAGGACTTGCGTCAGAAATACTCCTTGTTCTGCAACATCGATTCTTTCTTTTTTGAAGCCAGCAACGCATTTCTAACCACTGCGATCTAACATCATTTCGTGAAATTCCATAAAAGAAAAGTACAAAAACGCCAAGTAAACTTGAAAAAAGAGAGTATAAAATAGTAAATAGAATTTCATCAAAAGAGATATATTGATTTAACGGTTTCGTAGTTGCAGCTGCTGCAGAGATCCACGATAATAAATATAAAATTAACGTAACAATTTGACCTTTTAATTGTGCTAACTGAGAATGTTCCGAATCCATAATATCAGAAGAAACTGTTTGTGTACTGTGTATACTATTTCTATCTGCAGATGGATTTGTGTTTGGTTCCAATAATTCTAGATCCATATTTTCCGTAGCTTGTGTACTTTCAGACAGCTGCCCATTTATATCGACATTATTGATCGCAAATTTAATCAGCAAATAAAATATAATTAGATATACAATTAGGATTCCAGCTGGAAGAAAGAGACTGGCGAGGCCTGGACCAGATGTGAGGAAGCAATACGAATATCCTGCATACTCTCGTAGATTTATTGCTCCGGATATACCACAAATTATCATACCTATACCCCAACCAACTAAATAAAGACCTAATAATGGTTTCGGTATTGGTTCACCCTGAAGTTCATTATCTTGAATATCTCCAAAGTTTGATTTAGAAAACTTTTTGTACATATTACTGCAAATAAATCCAAATTTTAATATCGTTATATCGTATAATTTGTATATCATTATTCTTGTAAAATTTGAAAGGTTATTACCTAGCTGACGCAGCCATCCATAGTAAAGCACATAAGGACAAGTAATGAAGGGTGACACCGACCCCTTGACAAATTTCGATATTCTCTGTCTGGCTAATACCGATACTATAAGAGAATGATAATAATGCCATAGCACACCAGGTATTAATTACGCAATGCCTTGTTTTCTTGGGCATAGCGATTGATGTGTAACAAATAATATATGTTAGAGATGTAATAATTAAACAAGTTATTGTTACAATACTTCCAACATATATCGCAGGATTTAAATATCTGAATTTTGCTCCAGTTGTACTAAAAAAAAAAAAAATGATGTTAAAGACTGGAAAACATACTAAACATTTTTCAACTATACCGAATTCCATTTAAGAGTAGACTCGTTCCGCGCAGGGATATACTGCTGATTGGTAGGAAACCGGCAGAGAAATCGCTACGATCAATCGCGTGTGACACAAATCGATAGGGCCGTAGGTCTACTCTTAGGTGAAATGCTATATACATACCTGCCGCTACTTTGATCAAGGTAAGAAGTATCTTGTAGAAGTCCATAATATCCCAATCTATTACAATGAAATACTATTAAATTGTTTATCACATTTCTTAAGCGACAACCGTCATTCGTCCAACCACCCGATTTATCTAATGTTTCATCCCAAACCACTGGTAATAACTTCTTCCCAGCATAGTAATACAAAGGCGCTCTTAACATGATATAGACTGGCTCGCTTAAGTTCTGTATCGATACTCCAACTGAAAATAAAGTTTTAATTTTATTATATATATTTCCCCCTTCCGTACCTAAGACGCGTTCTTTATCATTTTTAAATCACATACATAACTTGCTTCCAATGACACATGATGCAATGTCCATATTGTCATTGTTAACTGTTTTAGGAAACAATCTGCTACTACTGTAGACCGAAATCATTAACTGTTGAGCAACGATGTCTTGTGAATACTGTAATACAGATGCAGGCAAGTGTATCGAAGCTTCGATCATTCTGTCTTTTATATTAATGGGAGTAGTTTTATTGTTTGTGGTGCATTGTAGGAATCTTGTTCCTGGATTACCATCAAAAGCTTCATTAGAATACCATGTACATATTAATCCAGTAAAACTGTCGCGTTTTACTCGGAATTCTTCTAACGCCATATTTCTTTTATAAGATTGTATAGATGGAGTATATTCTACAATCTTTTCTACAGCCTTTATTAATCTTGTGCACGATTTAAAAGAAGTTTCAGCTTTTCTTAAGATGCTCTTTGGTAAATTAATTACTGTACTAATAACATCGATTAACATGGTACCAAGTTCTTTTTCTTCAACTAGAAAATTTAAATAATTTTCTATAGTTTGTGTTATGAAATTTAGTTCAACTGGATCAGTTACTTTTATACCATGTTCTGTATAGTTTTTGAATTTTTTTGCAGTTTCTAATAAATTGATCTTTGTAAGTGAGAGATTAACCTTAGAAAATTGTTCTAAGCTTTTTGTTGTGTGCGATATGTAAGGGCATAACTCTGTATTTAAATCTGCCCAATATCCTGTCACATTGCAGTGATAAGAGGCTTTTAAAGGCATTTGCATTAAGCCTGACAAGTGATTCCCTTCGCATGGCAATTCTGCTCGCCATCCCACCACCGTTCTTGGCCATGTATAAATACCTTTATTATTTCTTGTTACTGTAACACATATTTATTCATTAAAAAATGACCCAATAATTCCAAATACATATATATATATATATACCTACGATCTATCTTACCTGCTAGGGGACAGTAACGAGTTTGATCAGAAATCACAATTACACTGATTGCTTTTGATCTACTACCATTTACGGAAACTAACAAACAATTCCATTGTCCATTATGCTCTTCTTTAACTGAAGCTATACTAAGAGAACTAAAAGAAATAATAATATTACCATATATAAATGTACAAGAATTTTAGTTTAAATTAAATTAGATATTAGAATACCTGTCTACAATGCCACTATCGGCAAGATATCTGTTATCAACTTTAATGTTGGATAAACGTTTTTCTGGGTCTGTAAATGCATCTAAATTTATAATTTCGGTAGCAGTGGTATTGGGATACCACAACCAACTCAATTTTGCATTTCTATCCTTTGTAATACTAGGTGCTCTACATTTTAAAGTCAGTGAATCTCCAGCGAACACTACTTGGTTGTGAACTGGTCGAAGTTCAATTGTAGGAGGCAACCACTGGCACTGAACAGTTTCTAAGTATTTTAATTTCCTTACAAATTCATCCTTAACATTTGCGGGTGATGCACATTTTGGAGCAGGACTGAAACATTGTACAAAAAAAGAGAAAAAAAAATTATGAACTATACGAAAAAATTTGAAAATTTGTTTGATTAATACTTTACTTTAATTTAATAGAACTGTTATAAATCCAGTTACTAAACCAATATAGGTTACAGTCACATATCCATGGATTATTCGACAGATCTCTAAAACATACATTTAAATTTAACGAATTTTACTTTATACGAGTTCTTATTATATTATTTATCTAACTTACAACTGTTTTAAAGATACGAGGCCATGAAAGGTACCTTCCTTCAAAGTTGTCAATCTATTTTCATTTAATTTCCTGCAATATAATAATGAATTAATATTTCTTAAATATACACAAATACATTTTTACTTATAGAAAAATACTCGCAGTCAGTAAAATACATGTATACAGAAAAAAAATAAGAAAATTAAAAACTCACTTACAAGCGCTCTAAAGCCAGTAAATCATGAAATAATGATGGTATTGCGATATTTATGCGGTTTCCTGACAAATCACTAATAATCAAACAAACAATGTATAAGATAGAAGAAAACATGTACGATATATGTATGTATGTACTAGCGTACTTTGCATAATTTATATACTTACAGTCTTTTTAAATTAGGCAATTTTCTAAATGTATAAGCACCAATGGTTGAGATTTGATTTTTACTTAAATCCCTAAAATCAAATGCGTCCATAAAAACTAATGTTCAATAGCAGATTATGTAACACTTACACCTATACTTATCAATATGCTTACAATCTTTCTAAATTTTCAAGACCGCTAAAACAACCTTCGCCGATAGAAGTTATATTATTTTGTGATAAATCCAAACGTTTAAGATTCGTCAAATTTTTAAATATGTCAACTTCAATGGCATAAATGTTATTTCTGCTCAAATCCCTGCAACACATTACTATTGAAGGCAATCAAACAACATTGATATTCAACATTGATAAGCATTCCTTTACAGCTAAAATACTTATAGTAATCTTACAATTGTACTAATTCCACACTGACAGTATCGATATCGATGCTGTTTATATTCCGCAATTCATTGCCACATTTAACACGTAACCATTCTGCTTGCGCGCCAAGTTTACATGTACAATATTGTGGACATGTTTGAATTGTTCTTCCCCTTGTTTGTGTCAAAATTAGGAACAAGAGAGTAACTCTCATGATTAGAAAACAAAGATTCTTACCTAAATAACATTAATGATGGTTAATAAAAAGGAATAGTGAATACTTAATCAATCATATATTATGTATTACTTATGCAAATAAATATTTCTGATAAAAACAACTACAGCAAAATTTTTTTTCTCTTATACTGTTGATATTGTTTAGCCTGCAACTTTCATTCGTAATAATTTTACAGCGTAAAAAGGAACATATATTAAATAAAAATCCTGATTAGGCATCCAATGATAAAATTATAAATGAAAAATACTTGCAATATTCACGGTCACGAAAATACTTCTATTTATCATATTACTTCAATGTACAATTTCATATATTCCCTTGCATTACATATTATATATGTATCACTGCTTGCTAAATCACCAATTTAAGTAATCACAGGGTTACAACAATACCGAAAAACAAATACCGCCAGGTCTACGAACTGTCATAAACTAATGAGCATTAATGAGCATCATATCAGGGATCGGCAGAGATCGGAGCAGTGATGCCAGAATGAGGACGGGAGCGCTCGAGAATTTCCCCCACCACGCATGCACACTACGCCGGAGCTGCGTGTCCGTGAGCTCGGCGCTTCGGACCACGTCGGGAAGACGAGAGAGAAAACGAATGTGTGTCTTTCTCTCTCGCTCTTGAAACCAAGCGACACGCGGCCGTACGCGACTTCAAGAGTGCCTCGAGATCCACTTTTCACTTTCTGACATATGCATAATACTTTTGTAATGAAAAAAAAATTTGGAAAAATTTTTGTTACGGAAATCACGTTTTAGGACCTCCTGATCACGTTTTGACCATTTAGAAAAGAGCTTTTTTTTAAATATCTCATGTATTTGTTAACACGATTACAGTATTGTCACCAACATAGTTACTGTGACCAACATAGCTAAAAAACGAAGCGATCTGAACATTCTGTACGACGACGGCAACAACGACGGTACCGTTTAGAAGATGGAATTCAGAGTTCAGTTTTTGACACTTTGAGGCTGCGTATCTCCTAAACGGCTGGTCCTAGGTCGTTTTTGACGAAATTTTGAAAGAAAACTCAACCAAAGAAAGGTATAATCTCCTCCTTTTAAAACGTCCCATGTACTTTAAGCAATCAGACCGCCTTAAAGAAGTATTCTCATCTGGAGGCGATGGCGCAGCTGTAAAGTGTCGGACTGCTAAACCGCTGCGAACTTTTCGGACGTAGGTTCGAGCCTCGGAACTTCTAATAAGTCCCACAGGGTCATATTTTTTTCACATTAATTATGTATTTTTCCGGTTTCTAACTATATGACAATGTTCAATATTTATTTACAAATGTTTTAACCTTATGTTAAAAATATTTCAACCTGAAATATACGTAAAAATGACTTGAGAGCAGTTTTTATGCCACTGTTTCTATGGTCTAGTATTCCGTCAATTACAGTATTGTTCTAACATTCCTACACTAAATTAATATTATATATAATTGGTTTTCTAATCTCTCACCTTTAACAATTGTCATACAATTCTCTCGTGTTTCCAAAATTCAGAAGTTAAACAATACTGTAATTGACGGAATACTAGACCATAGAAACGGTGGTATAAAAACTGCAGCTACATATACTTCCGAAAACCGATCAAACCCGATTGGGCTGAAAATTTGCAAATAGGTTCATTTTGCATAAAAATAATGTTTGCGAGAAGGATTTTTGGCGACTCGAATTTTTTTTTTAACCATTTCAATGTCGTTTCCTACCTTACCGACAGAGTCGAGAATGTCGGTAAGGTAGGAAACAAAATTTCAGCCCAATCGGGTTTGACCGGTTTTCGGAAGTTTCGCCAAATATTACTATGTAAATACGTTACTGATATGGTAGTGGAATTGGACGCTATTTAAATGGCGTAAAATTGGGAAGATAATTTAATTCATTATCCTCATCATATGAAATAACATTCGTCGTAGCTTCTATAATATACAAGTCAGGTTACTTAAAATACTTTTCTTCTGCTTACAGGTGAAACTTGGGCATATCTCTCCGTGACAGGAACTTTATATGGGCCAAATGATGGAAATTTCAACAATGAACACAAGAAAATAGCAATTTTATATAACTGACAAAGTAAAATTATATATTTTATACTTTATTGTAACACTGTAAAAGTCTTTATTCAAATAAAGTGGGAAAAAATTGAAACAGACTATTATTATTGAGAAATACCTTTTATACATACTCCTATCCAAATAGTCGCAGTAGCTACATTAAAGTGACGTCTTTGAAGCAGAAATTTAGGATACCTCCTTTCGCTTCATGTTCTCCTGCTGCGAAGCTCAATTTTACAGCGTACTGAGATTTTGGACCAAATTTTGGAGCGAAGCAGCAGGAGAACATGAAGCGAAAGGAGGTATCCTGAATTCCATCGCCAGAAACCTTTCGACAACTCTGCGCCTCTGCGTTCAATAGTTCTGCGTCTTCGATTCTCCCTCCGAAGGCGCTAACTTTGTGCCACCTCTTTCGACATCATGTTCTCCTGCTGCGAAGATCAATTTTACAGCGTACTGAGATTTTGGACCAAATTTTGGAGCAAAGCAGCAGGAGAACATGAAGCGAAAGGAGGTATCCTGAATTCCATCGCCAGAAACCTTTCGACAACTCTGCGCCTCTGCGTTCAATAGTTCTGCGTCTTCGATTCTCTCTCCGAAGGCGCTAACTTTGTGCCACCTCTTTCGACATCATGTTCTCCTGCTGCGAAGCTCAATTTTACAGTGTACTGAGATTTTGGACCAAATTCTGGAGCGAAGCAGCAGGAGAACATGAAGCGCAAGGAGGTATCCTGAATTCCATCGCCAGAAACCTTTCGACAACTCTGCGCCTCTGCGTTCAATAGTTCTGCGTCTTCGATTCTCTCTCCGAAGGCGCTAACTTTGTGCCACCTCTTTCGACATCATGTTCTCCTGCTGCGAAGCTCAATTTTACAGCGTACTGAGATTTTGGACCAAATTTTGGAGCGAAGCAGCAGGAGAACATGAAGCGAAAGGAGGTATGCTGAATTCCATCGCCAGAAACCTTTCGACAACTCTGCGCCTCTGCGTTCAATAGTTCTGCGGCTTCGATTCTCTCTCCGAAGGCGCTAACTTTGTGCCACCTCTTTCGACATCATGTTCTCCTGTTGCGAAGCTCAATTTTACAGCGCACTGAGATTTTGGACCAAATTTTGGAGCGAAGGAGCAGGAGAACATGAAGCGAAAGGAGGTATCCTGAATTCCATCGCCAGAAACCTTTCGACAACTCTGCGCCTCTGCGTTCAATAGTTCTGCGTCTTCGATTCTCTCTCCGAAGGCGCTAACTTTGTGCCACCTCTTTCGACATCATGTTCTCCTGCTGCGAAGCTGAATTTTACAGCGTACTGAGATTTTTGACCAAATTTTGGAGCGAAGGAGCAGGAGAACATGAAGCGAAAGGAGGTATCCTGAATTCCATCGCCAGAAACCTTTCGACAACTCTGCGCCTCTGCGTTCAATAGTTCTGCGGCTTCGATTCTCTCTCCGAAGGCGCTAACTTTGTGCCACCTCTTTCGACATCATGTTCTCCTGTTGCGAAGCTCAATTTTACAGCGCACTGAGATTTTGGACCAAATTTTGGAGCGAAGGAGCAGGAGAACATGAAGCGAAAGGAGGTATCCTGAATTCCATCGCCAGAAACCTTTCGACAACTCTGCGCCTCTGCGTTCAATAGTTCTGCGTCTTCGATTCTCTCTCCGAAGGCGCTAACTTTGTGCCACCTCTTTCGACATCATGTTCTCCTGCTGCGAAGCTGAATTTTACAGCGTACTGAGATTTTTGACCAAATTTTGGAGCGAAGGAGCAGGAGAACATGAAGCGAAAGGAGGTATCCTGAATTCCATCGCCAGAAACCTTTCGACAACTCTGCGCCTCTGCGTTCAATAGTTCTGCGGCTTCGATTCTCTCTCCGAAGGCGCTAACTTTGTGCCACCTCTTTCGACATCATGTTCTCCTGTTGCGAAGCTCAATTTTACAGCGCACTGAGATTTTGGACCAAATTTTGGAGCGAAGGAGCAGGAGAACATGAAGCGAAAGGAGGTATCCTGAATTCCATCGCCAGAAACCTTTCGACAACTCTGCGCCTCTGCGTTCAATAGTTCTGCGTCTTCGATTCTCTCTCCGAAGGCGCTAACTTTGTGCCACCTCTTTCGACATCATGTTCTCCTGCTGCGAAGCTCAATTTTACAGTGTACTGAGATTTTGGACCAAATTCTGGAGCGAAGCAGCAGGAGAACATGAAGCGCAAGGAGGTATCCTGAATTCCATCGCCAGAAACCTTTCGACAACTCTGCGCCTCTGCGTTCAATAGTTCTGCGTCTTCGATTCTCTCTCCGAAGGCGCTAACTTTGTGCCACCTCTTTCGACATCATGTTCTCCTGCTGCGAAGCTCAATTTTACAGCGTACTGAGATTTTGGACCAAATTTTGGAGCGAAGCAGCAGGAGAACATGAAGCGAAAGGAGGTATGCTGAATTCCATCGCCAGAAACCTTTCGACAACTCTGCGCCTCTGCGTTCAATAGTTCTGCGGCTTCGATTCTCTCTCCGAAGGCGCTAACTTTGTGCCACCTCTTTCGACATCATGTTCTCCTGTTGCGAAGCTCAATTTTACAGCGCACTGAGATTTTGGACCAAATTTTGGAGCGAAGGAGCAGGAGAACATGAAGCGAAAGGAGGTATCCTGAATTCCATCGCCAGAAACCTTTCGACAACTCTGCGCCTCTGCGTTCAATAGTTCTGCGTCTTCGATTCTCTCTCCGAAGGCGCTAACTTTGTGCCACCTCTTTCGACATCATGTTCTCCTGCTGCGAAGCTGAATTTTACAGCGTACTGAGATTTTTGACCAAATTTTGGAGCGAAGGAGCAGGAGAACATGAAGCGAAAGGAGGTATCCTGAATTCCATCGCCAGAAACCTTTCGACAACTCTGCGCCTCTGCGTTCAATAGTTCTGCGGCTTCGATTCTCTCTCCGAAGGCGCTAACTTTGTGCCACCTCTTTCGACATCATGTTCTCCTGTTGCGAAGCTCAATTTTACAGCGCACTGAGATTTTGGACCAAATTTTGGAGCGAAGGAGCAGGAGAACATGAAGCGAAAGGAGGTATCCTGAATTCCATCGCCAGAAACCTTTCGACAACTCTGCGCCTCTGCGTTCAATAGTTCTGCGTCTTCGATTCTCTCTCCGAAGGCGCTAACTTTGTGCCACCTCTTTCGACATCATGTTCTCCTGCTGCGAAGCTGAATTTTACAGCGTACTGAGATTTTTGACCAAATTTTGGAGCGAAGGAGCAGGAGAACATGAAGCGAAAGGAGGTATCCTGAATTCCATCGCCAGAAACCTTTCGACAACTCTGCGCCTCTGCGTTCAATAGTTCTGCGGCTTCGATTCTCTCTCCGAAGGCGCTAACTTTGTGCCACCTCTTTCGACATCATGTTCTCCTGTTGCGAAGCTCAATTTTACAGCGCACTGAGATTTTGGACCAAATTTTGGAGCGAAGGAGCAGGAGAACATGAAGCGAAAGGAGGTATCCTGAATTCCATCGCCAGAAACCTTTCGACAACTCTGCGCCTCTGCGTTCAATAGTTCTGCGTCTTCGATTCTCTCTCCGAAGGCGCTAACTTTGTGCCACCTCTTTCGACATCATGTTCTCCTGCTGCGAAGCTGAATTTTACAGCGTACTGAGATTTTTGTCCAAATTTTGGAGCGAAGGAGCAGGAGAACATGAAGCGAAAGGAGGTATCCTGAATTCCATCGCCAGAAACCTTTCGACAACTCTGCGCCTCTGCGTTCAATAGTTCTGCGGCTTCGATTCTCTCTCCGAAGGCGCTAACTTTGTGCCACCTCTTTCGACATCATGTTCTCCTGTTGCGAAGCTCAATTTTACAGCGCACTGAGATTTTGGACCAAATTTTGGAGCGAAGGAGCAGGAGAACATGAAGCGAAAGGAGGTATCCTGAATTCCATCGCCAGAAACCTTTCGACAACTCTGCGCCTCTGCGTTCAATAGTTCTGCGTCTTCGATTCTCTCTCCGAAGGCGCTAACTTTGTGCCACCTCTTTCGACATCATGTTCTCCTGCTGCGAAGCTGAATTTTACAGCGTACTGAGATTTTTGTCCAAATTTTGGAGCGAAGGAGCAGGAGAACATGAAGCGAAAGGAGGTATCCTGAATTCCATCGCCAGAAACCTTTCGACAACTCTGCGCCTCTGCGTTCAATAGTTCTGCGGCTTCGATTCTCTCTCCGAAGGCGCTAACTTTGTGCCACCTCTTTCGACATCATGTTCTCCTGCTGCGAAGCTGAATTTTACAGCGTACTGAGATTTTTGACCAAATTTTGGAGCGAAGGAGCAGGAGAACATGAAGCGAAAGGAGGTATGCTGAATTCCATCGCCAGAAACCTTTCGACAACTCTGCGCCTCTGCGTTCAATAGTTCTGCGGCTTCGATTCTCTCTCCGAAGGCGCTAACTTTGTGCCACCTCTTTCGACATCATGTTCTCCTGTTGCGAAGCTCAATTTTACAGCGTACTGAGATTTTGGACCAAATTTTGGAGCGAAGCAGCAGGAGAACATGAAGCGAAAGGAGGTATGCTGAATTCCATCGCCAGAAACCTTTCGACAACTCTGCGCCTCTGCGTTCAATAGTTCTGCGTCTTCGATTCTCTCTCCGAAGGCGCTAACTTTGTGCCACCTCTTTCGACATCATGTTCTCCTGCTGCGAAGCTGAATTTTACAGCGTACTGAGATTTTTGACCAAATTTTGGAGCGAAGGAGCAGGAGAACATGAAGCGAAAGGAGGTATCCTGAATTCCATCGCCAGAAACCTTTCGACAACTCTGCGCCTCTGCGTTCAATAGTTCTGCGTCTTCGATTCTCTCTCCGAAGGCGCTAACTTTGTGCCACCTCTTTCGACATCATGTTCTCCTGCTGCGAAGCTGAATTTTACAGCGTACTGAGATTTTTGACCAAATTTTGGAGCGAAGGAGCAGGAGAACATGAAGCGAAAGGAGGTATCCTGAATTCCATCGCCAGAAACCTTTCGACAACTCTGCGCCTCTGCGTTCAATAGTTCTGCGGCTTCGATTCTCTCTCCGAAGGCGCTAACTTTGTGCCACCTCTTTCGACATCATGTTCTCCTGTTGCGAAGCTGAATTTTACAGCGTACTGAGATTTTGGACCAAATTTTGGAGCGAAGGAGCAGGAGAACATGAAGCGAAAGGAGGTATCCTGAATTCCATCGCCAGAAACCTTTCGACAACTCTGCGCCTCTGCGTTCAATAGTTCTGCGGCTTCGATTCTCTCTCCGAAGGCGCTAACTTTGTGCCACCTCTTTCGACATAATGTTCTCCTGTTGCGAAGCTCAATATTACAGCGCACTGAGATTTTGGACCAAATTTTGGAGCGAAGGAGCAGGAGAACATGAAGCGAAAGGAGGTATCCTGAATTCCATCGCCAGAAACCTTTCGACAACTCTGCGCCTCTGCGTTCAATAGTTCTGCGTCTTCGATTCTCTCTCCGAAGGCGCTAACTTTGTGCCACCTCTTTCGACATCATGTTCTCCTGCTGCGAAGCTGAATTTTACAGCGTACTGAGATTTTTGTCCAAATTTTGGAGCGAAGGAGCAGGAGAACATGAAGCGAAAGGAGGTATCCTAAATTTCTGCTTCGAAGACGTCACTTTAATGTAGCTACTGCGACTATTTGGATAGGAGTATGTATAAATGGTATTTCTCAATAATAATAGTCTGTTTCAATTTTTTCCCACTTTATTTGAATAAAGACTTTTACAGTTTTACAATAAAGTATAAAATATTTAATTTTATTTTGTCAGTTATATAAAATTGCTATTTTCTTGTGTTCAGTGTTGAAATTTCCATCATTTGGCCCATATAAAGTTCCTGTCACGGAGAGATATGCCCAAGTTTCACCTGTAAGCAGAAGAAAAGTATTTTAAGTAACCTGCCTTGTATATTATAGAAACTACGACGAATGTTATTTCATATGATGAGTATAATGAATTAAATTATCTTCCCAATTTTACGCCATTTAAATAGCGTCCAATTCCACTACCATATCAGTAACGTATTTACATAGTAATATTTGGCGAAACTTCCGAAACCCGGTCAAACCCGATTGGGCTGAAATTTTGTTTCCTACCTTACCGACATTCTCGACTCTGTCGGTAAGGTAGGAAACGACATTGAAATGGTTAAAAAAAAAAATTCGAGTCGCCAAAAATCCTTCTCGCAAACATTATTTTTATGCGAAATGAACCTATTTGCAAAATTTCAGCCCAATCGGGTTTGATCGGTTTTCGGAAGTATAGCCGCAGTTTTTATACCACCGTTTCTATGGTCTAGTATTCCGTCAATTACAGTATTGTTTAACTTCTGAATTTTGGAAACACGAGAGAATTGTATGACAATTGTTAAAGGTGACAGATTAGAAAACCAATTATATATAATATTAATTTAGTGTAGGAATGTTAGAACAATACTGTAATTGACGGAATACTAGACCATAGAAACAGTGGCATAAAAACTGCTCTCAAGTCATTTTTACCTATATTTCAGGTTGAAATATTTTTAACATAAGGTTAAAACATTTGTAAATAAATATTGAACATTGTCATATAGTTAGAAACCGGAAAAATACATAATTAATGTGAAAAAAACATGACCCTGTGGGACTTATTAGAAGGTCCGAGGCTCGAACCTACGTCCAAAAAGTTCGCAGCGGTTTAGCAGTCCGACACTTTACAGCTGCGCCATCGCCTCCAGATGAGAATACTTCTTTAAGGCGGTCTGATTGCTTAAAGTATATGGGACGTTTTAAAAGGAGGAGATTATACTTTTCTTTGGTTGAGTTTTCTTTCAAAATTGCGTCAAAAACGACCTAGGACCAGCCGTTTAGGAGATACGCAGCCTCAAAGTGTCAAAAAGTGAACTCTGAATTCCATCTTCTAAATGGTACCGTCGTTGTTGCCGTCGTCGTACAGAATGTTCAGATCGCTTCGTTTTTTAGCTATGTTGGTCACAGTAACTATGTTGGTGACAATACTGTAATCGTGTTAACAAATACATGAGATATTTAAAAAAAAAAGCTCTTTTCTAAATGGTCAAAACGTGATCAGGAGGTCTTAAAACGTGATTTCCGTAACAAAAATTTTTCCAAATTTTTTTTTCATTACACAAGTATTATGCATATGTCAGAAAGTGAATAGTGGATCTCGAGGCACTCGTGAAGTCGCGTACGGCCGCGTGTCGCTTGGTTTCAAGAGCGAGAGAGAAAGACACACATTCGTTTTCTCTCTCGTCTTCCCGACGTGGTCCGAAGCGCCGAGCTCACGGACACGCAGCTCCGGCGTAGTGTGCATGCGTCGTGGGGGAAATTCTCGAGCGCTCCCGTCCTCATTCTGGCATCACTGGTCGCATGCATTATGGGGCGCGTCCTTAGCGTCAGGTCTATTCCCGTGGACACTGCGTACGTATTGCTCCGTATGCTGCACCGGACCTTAGATTTCGGCAACTTGGACTTTAAATATGCAGCATTTGAACGCTTCGATTAATAGTTATAGAATTATAGATATATTGTACCTTTTAGTTCTACAAATAGAATTGAATAAAAAGAAATAAAAAAACAGTTTATTATAAATATAACAGAGCATGGTAGAATATTTTATTTCATTGTGATTCACTACAGTTTATAAATGTTTAATTTAAAACAAATGCACAATTATAAGATTTTAAGCACTTTATAATTTAGAAGAATGAGCCCCTTTCCTTGGTATATCATTGAATGGCTTTAATAATGGATATAAAGATTGACTAAGTTTGAATGTTAGAATATCATTGATTTTTTTATGTTCAATAGTATCGATTGTATCAGATGTGTCGAGATTTTTATCAGGCTTAACTATATCTTTCTCTACTGATTCTGAATCTTCCACTGTAGAAATTACATATACCGATAATTTGTGTTGTGTCTCACTTTGAATCATTTCCTAGAAACAATACATATTTAAATTTAGTGTAACTAGTATCAATATGTGAGCATATAATTTAGTTTTTACACGCATACTTTGTAAAACTTTAGTATTTGTTCTTTTTGTATTGTCCTTAAGTGTGCAACTTCAATATCTGTCCGATCAAAATTATACTGCTGTGATGAAATTTCATTCCAAAAGACAGCAAACAATGTTGTTAACATTTTAGGTTTTTCAAGGCGTTGTGTTGCCAACGATTCTTTGTGTCTATTAAATTCTTCTTCTGTCATAACCGATATTTGGTGCTAAAATAAATGAAAATTGATTTTCTGTGAGAATTATAACAATGAATATTCCAGTTATATTTAAAGTTATACAACTAACCAGCATGGAATCCAAAAATGTTTTAATTCTCTGTTCGACATAATTAGGATGTCTGTCACTTTGTACTATTATTCTTAAACCATGCGCACCATTTGCTCTTCGCACTCCACTAAATACAATATATCCCAATTGTTCTTTAGTTCTTAAAGTAGTAAAACATGGCTCTGAAATAATCTGTGCTAAAAGTTGTAGTAACATATTTGATTCTGTTGATTGTAAGCCAGCCTGATAATACACTTCTGTACATGAACTTGTGTGTAATTTATTTTCTACCTCAAACAAAAATTTGCACCCTAAAGAGAAAAGAAATGTTATTATGTTTTCTTGAATAAAAGAAAGTGATGCTTCCACGAGCAAATGCCTGCTGCGTATGTGCGCGCGAGCCCGCGTGAAATAATATACAGGGTGTTTCCGGAATCATGATGCACCAGGAAAGCGGTGATTCCTCGTGCCAAAGTAAGGCCGTCTGTCCACAGAGCGTCGCTTCATAGACATTGCTTGCTGTACACTTCTGTGCGGCGGCCAATGTAAAACACTGCACGCCCGTCCACGAAGCGGCAGAGTCATGCTTGCATCGCGATTTGCATTTCTCACGATGCCCAGTGTACGACATTGTCAATCGCTAGGGGTACATACATTGTCGCTAGTGTTCCTTCTCGGTATGCTGTCTCTCTATATCGGGCCCAACTATTTGTACAAGACTTCAATATGTATAGTTACGCATTCTGTAAAATGCTTGAAACATAACATCATCTTCTGCTGATTCTTCTGCAGCCACAAGCATTCAACAATTAATATTTCTGCGAATATAAGGGTGCAACCAGCCAGAATTTCCTTTTTTTCCTTCTGTGTTGAATATAATTGTAAACAATTATCATGTCTTCTTCGTCACTCGACATCTTTGTAACTGACGCGATGAAATTTTTTCATAAGGCTCCATTTTCGAGAAAATCGAATTGGAAAACTCGTCGGATACGTGCGCACGTGACTAAAAATCAACAGAAATGATCAGCAAATATGCTAAAACTGTAAATGAAATGAATCCACGTCTAAAGACAGTTCGAAATTATGGAATAACTTTTTTCGTCTCATTTCCTGTTGTACCATAATTTCGGAAACACCCTGTGCACTTTAACATATTGGTCGTACTGCTACAACCTCTGTTTAAAAATGCTTCATGTAAATAATGTGTGTTAAAATAATAAAGTTATAATAGGGAAGGTTGAAGTAAACACCAAATGTACTTGCCGTCTTCTAGCCTAATTTCACGATATAAAATCAATTGCTTTGGCAAGAGTGGTATTATATGAGGCACTGCCTTTGTTAATTTCGATTCTATTAGCTTAGCTGTGTCAATTGCTTCCGACATTGTCACATTGCCATGTACTAAACATTCCATATGAATTTTGCTTAAAAATTCTGGAATAAACTGTTGAACTCTTTCAACCGTTAAATCTGGAAAAAAAATATTGATACTGAGTAGCGAGTTTTAGTAGGGTCTATTCATTTCAAGTGATTTATAAAATATTTTAAATGCCTGGAATATTATATTAATTGCTTTGTACGCACTTACGAGAAGTTGCTGCTAGCAATTCGTCCTTCATCCAAACTTGTTCCCATAATAAAACAGCAAGGTAGTAAACTGCATGCTGATATGGTTGCTCAGCTTCAAAGTTTTTCAGACTTCTGATATACTAAAATTTATAAGAATCAATATGAAGATTAGTGGTATATATATACTTAAGTATGTATAATGTTTCTGTGAAAATTAATAACGTACATTTTCTTTTAGAACATCAAATCTCTTTGGATTAACTGTGAAATTCACTAATTTGTCCATAATTTTATCCAATAATACTTGTTGTTTATCATCGTAACCACTAATTGATATCTGAAAACAAATGCATTGTACGTAGCATTATGAAGGAAATGTGTATCATAGCGTACTATGTGCATTGAAACAATCTATATCTATACTATTATATAAAAGTGAAGTTGCATATTTTGAAATGCGGTTTCTCAGTAAAAATGAACTGTAGCCACAAGTGTGTTACATCACTTTGTTCGTCTTGACGAGAGGAAGGTTCTAACGTTTTTATTTTTTTAAATAAGGATTTTTAAATAACAGTAGTTTTCGCTTGCAAGAGATCATCGCGGCGGGAATAAGTGGCCGAGGGCTCGATCCACAGACATCCACTAAGGAAGGATTTTTGGAAACTCCATCCCTATAGGGGATGAAAAGGGGTAAAATATATTTTTCCCGGATTTCCTATTCCCTAATATCTCTTAGGCCTGATCAGATATCAACCTTGGTTCTTACTCACAAAGATTACCCACATAAATGCCAAAGAAAAAAACAATTTTAGAATTTTGCCTTAATCAACCCCCAAGAGAAGTGAAAAGGGGTGAAATGTGTTTTTCATGGAGTCCTCATTATCTCTTATTCCCGAAGCGAAGCGAGGGGGTATTTTGCTAGTCTACTCATAAATTTATACTTACTGTTATTCCATATTTACTATTGGCAATTTCCCATTTAAGTCCAGCCAAGTCAGCAGCATATGCATATTCATTTAGAGCGTCACGAAATAATTGTACAAATATATAACTTAAGTTATAACTAAGAGGATCCATATATGCCAGTGGACTATAAATATAATAAAAATGCTGTTTATATTTGCATTGGCAAAACAGTGTCAGTGTCTTGCTGTAAACTTTACCTGACAAAATCTATAGATAAGTTGGCCTTAGGTACAAGAAATTCGTCATCTTGTTTAAACCACAATCTTATTAATGGAGTATCCTCAATAATTGTTGGAAATTTAGTTATCTAACAGATATAATGAAAACAACAGTTCTTGTTTTTGTAGTTAAGTAAGTATAAATAAATGAAGGGTCGGATGCAATAAGGGAACTAGCGTTCGAAAAATTATTGTCCAAACGCTAAAAAAGATTCATCCAACCGTTCAATTGTTTCATGCCGGACATTGAATTTGTACTTACATTCTTGTCTGCTGATTTTATATCAAATTTTTCAGGTATAAACTCATTTTTTGCCGGCAGTTTAAAATCTGCATAATAGCCAGCATTCATCCACTTTGCGATTATGCTTGGTGATATCTTTTCCTTTTTAAACTTAGTACTATACCATTTTTCAGTTTCATTGGCTATATTTTCATATAACTTTCCACTTATGTGAATTCTCACATTTTCTGGCGACAAATATTCCATTACCCAATTTATTATCTCTGGTTCCCATGATGGAAAAATGTTATCTGCTGTCAAGACATCTTCCATTGGATAATCTTGTACGTTCTGTACTATGCTACTGACATAGCCAGAGGGTGACGATTTTTCTTTAAAGTGGAAGTTCATATTTGCAATATCCCTATATTCCTTTAATCATAATAATAAATTAATAAATTAATATGATTTCATACCATGTACGCGCATATAGAAATTTTTCTTACATTGGTCTGTATATGTGAGTTGTGTACAATATACATATAAACATAGGCGCGGTAAACTACGTATAAAACGTGACATGCAAATATCTTTAAATATATTTGTGATATCAAGAAATTTTACGGTATATTTGATGATACATATAATAATACACACACAAACATATAGAAGCTTTCTGCGTTATATATTAAGATTAAGATTAAGATTAAGATTAAGATTTGTAATAGAATAATTATGTTAGAATAATTTATTATTTAAGTTGATTAAATAACGATAGTAATTTCTGTATAATTACATTGTAAATCCAGTCAACTGGTCCATGTTTCTTTAACATATTAATGTACTGGAAAGTTAATAGAACGATATCATCAACATGCTGAATACCTTCCTCTGTTAAATCAACAATAACATTAAAAAAGTTAAAGCCTCTGGCACCTCGTCGTTTTCCCGATATAAGCGAATTACAAAATCCCTTTGCTTTTAAAGTAGACAGTAATGATCCCTTTCCTTCGTGTCCTAACAAATATGAAATATAATATGTAGGCTGTAAAAAAAGAAAACAAACACGTTCGGTAAATAATAAAGAATACCGAGATATGATTATATTGACAGGTAAGAATAATTATTACCGCTGATTTATAATGTTTTCGTAAATCAGGTATAGGAAATACAATGTTCAAATTCCTCGTGTCCTTTATTGGAACAACATACCATTTTGTTTGAAAGTGGCTTTCATTAAAGGGATGCTCTGGCCAAACAGGCAACACAATTTCCTTATTTTTTACTTCAGAAAATAATTCTGTTACAATTTCTTCAAGCTCATCCAGACTCTCTAAATGCATAACAGATATGTATTATAATTTCATGCAGAAACTTCAACTTTGCGTTTATATATGTATATGTAATCAAGAAATAAAAATTCTTTACACCCCAAATATAAAGGAAAGGTCATTTAATGCAAAAACTTCATTGAATGGGGTTCAGAAAACCCTGTAAAATTCATATTTGTTCCATATAAAGAGACAAAATAATTTTAAAACTTTAGAGAATAGAGAAACTTTATAAATTTTATAAAGAATAGTAACTTTCAGATTGAAAGTTTGACATAAATTTCATAATTCTTTCTTGTATAAAGAGTTGAAATTTTCTTTCATCATGAAAATGCAGTGGGTGGAATATTTTGCTTACCTTTTCCAAGGACACATAATACCATAATGTTAGCTGAATAGAAATTCTCATGAAATTCGAGCAACTTTTGTCTAACATTTATTCCCTTCTTTTTTGGTATTACATCTAATGTCTGCTTATTTCCTGTACCAAATTTTGAGAAAGAATGATTTGGGTCTGCGGACGATTTCTCCAATTGATCTATACGCCATGTATCAGTTGCCAAATTCTTTTCATGTTCCAAGTGAATAGCATTTAATTCTAATTCAGTTAACGCTTCTGTAAAAAGCGGTGCAATGAAAAACTGTGCAAAACGATCCAATGCACCCTCTAATTTTTCGGGATGTACATCAAAGTAATAATTAGTATGATCCATATGTGTTAATGCATTACAGGTACCACTATTTTGTGATAGATACATATTATATTCATTTTCTTGTGGATATTTCTGCGTTCCTAAGAAAAGCATATGTTCACAGAAATGTGCTAGTCCTGGTAAATCATCTGGGTCACTTAAATAACCTATAAAGAATATCGCAACATATTTTACCGTGCAAACATATACATTAAAATTATATTTTCAAGTTTTAGTTCAATTACAAACATATATACGTATATTATGGTATTTTACCAATATTCACATCTAAGGATGCTGCGCTTTTATCAGTTGTTGGATCGCTAATAAGTAAAACTTTCATTTTATTAGTGAGCAATAGACCTCTATATAATCTTTTATCATTTGGAGATTTAGTTATATCATTATATCGCTTTTCCACATGGTTATGTAGATGCATATTAGTTCCAGATGATTTCATGTCAGAACATTTAGATCTGAAAGAAAATAACAATATAAATACAATACGTAGGTGACTTAGATACAAATGAGATTTCTATATCGTATTCATTTTAAATTAATGAAATAAGAATCATTATATCGATCCTTACTTGGCAGAATTAACACTTGTATGTGAAATGTTGTCATTTTGAAGTAAAGATGCCATTATAAATACAAATAACACACGCACACGTCAAAGCTTTAATAATTATGTAAGAATATTTAATAATTCTCTTTGTACTGTATTTCCTCTGTATTCTATGATCTATCAACTTTTATAGCCTTGTTTTTAATACTTCTCCCAATAAAAAAATGATTACCTATCTATGCAATTTTGTAATGATCAATAAGATTTCTAAAACTGATATATATAAATATATAAAGGTTAATATAAGTAGGTATCACTCGAAATGTATAATTTGAAATGAGTGGTTATCATAGGTTAGAACTCATGTAAAATAAGGATAATAAACATTTCCGGATTTCATGGAGCCAATTTCTTCACGTCCCCATACATGTATGTATGTACTGTTAAACTTTGAGATATTTCTACGCAGTGATGGTCAGACCAATTATGATAATAAATGTATTAGAAATTGAAAATTTAATACGAATTACGTCGCACGTCGATTGTTTCACTAATACCTAGTATAACAGTATAGTATAATAGTTATTTCATTTATATAGGTCATGATGAAATTCTTCCATATATGATACACGTCATTAAAAATGCATGCTTACCTGTGCATTAACAGAGGCTGAATAGGTTTATAAAAAATACGAGATTTGAACATATGTATGAAAATCATTCTTATCAAATGAATTTGTAAATTACTTTAAAAAAAATTACAACTCATCGGGTTATATTGTTGTTCTGCAATCTGTTTTGAAGTAAGGTGCGATATAAACTTAAGTTTAAAATGTTATAAATCAAAAAGAAAGAGTAGGGTCGTGTCCCTATTACGGTGCTTTGAGGCAGAGTTGTTCATGAAGGAATTAATTACTGACTTCTCTTACTTTAATTTCGTTTGGTGAAAATTTATATTGGTTTTTTGAAACATTCTCTTTATAAAGGCAATTTTTCCAAGTTAAAAATGTTAATTTTTCATATTGTTTTAGTTGAAATACAAATAGTACATGTTTTTGTCCCAATTACGGTGCCCTGAAAAGTGCGTTGTCCGTATTACGGTGCTTCCAATTACGGTGCCCTTTCTGGGGAATTTTCTTCCCTGACGAAGAGTCTCCGGGTGGAGGCTCAAACCAATCAACGCCAAGACAGATTTAGCAGTTGCAGAGGTAAGGATATGAATCTTCATATTCATTTTTGAATTTTTTTTTACTATGATTTAATTGTTTAAATCCTGTCGTTTGCAACACGACATTTATTTGCACGGCTTCTTTAAGTATAAAGGCATCATAATAGGGATAAGGCACCGTAATAGGGACACGCACCGTAACTTTTTTTCATATCGCGCTTCATTCTGGAGAAAATCGACTTTGAAATTCTTGACGTTGCGTTCAGTCGCGTAGAGGAGAAAATCATAGGCGATTTGGGCGTAAGTGGAATTCGCCCAATATTGCACGCATGTGCAAATATATGTAGGTAATATCCTGGCTTTCGTATTTTCTTATTCGGACGGGAACATATTTCGCGCCATTTAATCGAACAGTCAGTTTTCATCGCACGGACGCGATGCCGTATGGGAGGATATTTAGCAGCGCTAGATTATGACAGATAAAATATAATTCGAATGATTATTGTTGACTGTACGCGAACAGTTTTATTACGGCTTCTATGTACTAGGAAATCTTTACGCGAATTTGACGCAAGTTTGGCTTGTTCCATTGCAGTCTGACGTAGGATAACCTTTATCAGAATGACAGGTATATATAATCTTTGCTTTTATTTTAAGATGATTTTAGGAGAACAGCGAACATAAATTTGTATTGTTTGCCAGCAGCGTTCGTTGATTCGTTGGGAGAGTCTGTCAATCAACTGTGCAAGATGGAACTTTCAGGCGGCGAGAAGATTGATAATTCTCTATCGTTGAACAATGAGTTTCTGCGAGTGTCGTGCAACTGGCAGATTGCTAATAACAAAGACTTTCACAGTGCTTTCACTGTGGCAGCCTCGTCTCAAGCACCTGAGAAGTAATGGAAAAATATATATTAGGGATATGTCTATGTTTCTGGAGACAGAAATTGGGGTACTAATTTTCTTTGGGGATCAAAAAAATTCCGGAACTCATTAATAGGTACCATGGAACAATTTTAAAAATGTTCTCACATTATAAGTTACTATGAGAACTGATAAAATAAAAGTTCTTGAAAATAAAAGTTCTAGTTGGAATGGAACTTATAAAATATAAAAATAAAAATTTCTCTACAACAGGAACAGATATTTTGCTCATTGATATTAAAAAAGTTCTGAATCGTTGTAACAAATACTGAATATTATTCAATGAATAGTACTATAACAATAGTAAATAATTATTACAGTTAAATTGATATTCTGCATTTTTGGTATTTTGGTTTATGTAAGTTATAAAAAAATATTATTCACTTAGATATTATTCTTGACTAGTTCTCTTTTCTGTTCAATACTTCTTATGAAATTATTAATTACTTATGTTATAATTTTCATAATTTTTATTTAATAAACATGACGAATATATTATATTGTTAAATAAAACTAGTACCTATAAAATAGTTTAGTACTTTTCTTTAAAGAACTGTTTTTAATAAATGTTCTAATATAACTGTTTCCATTGAACTTTTATTATATAAGTTCTAAAACATCTGTTCCATGAGAACACTTTCTACAGAAGTTCCTAAGAGTACCACTTATTTCAATAAAAATTCCACAGGAACAGATATTTTCTTAAACGAAACATAAGTTCAAACAGAATTTTTATGAAAATAAGAGTTCCAGAACTTTTTCGATCTTCTTTGAGATTCTGAAAGTAATATAAAATCTTTTATAGGGTCAACTTCGAGGACGTAGTATCTTTAGATACTTGCATATCTGTGCAACCGATTCAGTCCAACAACGTACCATGCATGTTAGACATAAAACTAATCAATCGTCAGAGGATATCTCATATCGCTGTAGTCTCAGAGGCCTGTGTGTTAGAATTCTTCAAACAGTTCGGAGAATACGAGACGACAGCGTTTGCAGAATTCGTAGATGAATTTGAAAATAATTCTGTCTTCTTCGCGGAGACTGCAATTGTTCCTCCTGCTACAGAAGCTAGTATTAAGGTATAATTATATACAGTGGGCGACAAAATTATGCAGGCACTTTTAAAATCGTATAACTTGTTCAAAATTGGTCCAAACAACTTGAGTTTTTTGAAAAGCTGGAAGAATTAGTTTGCTAAGTGACGTGCTTCGTCGTTTTGAAAAAAGTTGCAATTGGTCAGAATAGCAAAAGAGAAAATAGTAAAGGTATTTTAAATTTTTTTGTGAGCCCGTAATGAAAATTCAAACAACCCGTTTGTAGATTGAAATAAGTTATATACATGCCCAAAATTTCATCAAAATCGGTTAACGTTTCTCTGAGCTATAAACGCTTAAAGATCACAGAATAAGGTCAAAAATCGCGAAATTCCCGAAATTAGCAAACTAATCCTTTTAGCTTCTCCAAAAAAAAAAAAAAAAAACTCATTTGTACCAATACTAAAAAAGTTATGCGATTTTAAAAAGTGTCCAAATACTTTTGTCCCCCACTGTATACCGCAGTGTTAAAACTGTTTCTTGAAAACCATTCCATTCGAAACTTTCATTTCAGTTTACAAAAACGATGAGTAGAAACTCAGTTATGTGGATATATGGTATAAGACTTTATTTAACGGAGCCCAGCAACGAGCCTGAAAGTTATCCCGGAGATATGTTTAATCCTGAAATAATAACGAATTTTTTAACTAAGCTTAATTTGAACAGTAAAAAGAATAAAGCTACTAATGATATCCGATCGTGTTATAAGAATATTTTGAATCTAGCGAGAAACCAAAATACCGAGGAAGGTAATGGAAAAGAGGCACAGGATGACAGTGAGAATACTACATCGAATATGGGCACAAAGGCCTACATCGATTACAAATTCCATGATATGGAGACAAGAATAATGAAAAGAATCGACGAGATGGAGCAGAGAACTAATCAAAAGCTCGATATCATTTCGAAACAATTAGAGGCCCACTTTATTGTAAAGTGACTTTCCACCTTACATAAATTAAACATATAAAGTACATTTGTAAATAATCGAAACATGTATTTAACGTAACTATATAATTGTAAAGTTCGAAGAACTAAAGATTTGGAAAATAATACTGCCTCCCAATTTTCATTTCTTGATTCCTATCTAACTGCATACACAGAATTGTATAAGCTACCTTATAGAAGATTTAGAATTAACAGTTACGGGCGATGCATTCGCAGAATTTCTTAATGTACATTGCAATTCATAGTTTCGCAGTGCATTTATGTGTAAGAATGTACCAAAATTTATACTATATTTTATTTAGTTCTATTATCTCGACGATATTTTATACAATATGTAAAAAAACGCGGGTCCACGACGAGCATTACAAGATGACATGTTTATGTAACAAAGTAAACATTCAACATAATTTTATTTTAATCAGCATCGCCGCTTTCTTGTGGAGGATCCCACTGGTGGAGTTGTTTCCTCCACAACCTTACCATGCCGTCCCAGCCTCTTCTGCTATACTTAATATATTTTGGCGGCGTTCTCGGATGTTCTCTCGTACGATTCTCCCTAAAATAAATGCAATAAATTTAACAGAATCTTTCTCAATATCATTTCGATACCAATGCAAGATCTTTACCTAGGCACAGCCTGAGTGTATCTATCATACCCAATGGTATTCTTCCCATAATCTATTTCCTTCTGCCTACGCGCTAATACAGAGGGGTCCGTTTCATATTCTAAGTTCTTCCTGCCGCTATCAGAGGAATTTGTAGTGGAACTAGACTCGCTGCAGCGTCTGGTACGAGAGACTTTGGCATCTTCGCGATTCATAGTAGTTTCTCTAGGCCTTTTCCGAAAGCATGGCACATCTTCCGGTTTATTTTTAACATTCTCTCCGTACTCTATACAATTTATATTATACGCATTGCTCGGTATAGTCTCCGGGAACTTAGTTCTAATATTAACACGTTTATCCGAGCTATTGTCCTCCTCGTTCTTCTCGTCGTTCGTGATCAGAGCCTCGTATTCCAGCGATTCTCTTTTAAAGGAGCTCTCCGTCTTAGCGACATCATTATTTGAGTCTATTATTTTGCCCAGCTCATTGGAGCTCATGCAAATAGCTTCGTTGAGAAGAGCATCGTCCTCAGCTGTCAATTCATGCCATGATTTATACTTGTCTACATCCATTTTATTCGAAAAAAATACTTCAACGCGATCTGCGAGTAAGAACCAACATGAAGCGAACCCCTCTATCGCTCCGGGGAAAGAAACTCGAGGATGGAGCGAGCGCGCAGTGAGAGCAGCTAGGGAAAATAACCTAAGCGCGAGAGTTCAATAACTTTTGTATTATATAGCGCATGGAGGATTGTTAATCACCGGTCCTCGTGGTAAGAGAACTCGAAATACCTCTCTCCTCTGAGCTTATTTAATACGACAGCTTGAAGCACAGAGAACGGGGGTTAGTATCAAACAAACGCGTAGAACGAACTCATTCTTACAAGTGTCGTTATGAATTCTGCGGTGCGCGCCTTTTCTGACAGTTTCTTATTACTTGCACACCCAGTAGAGTCTGCAGCGACGCAATAGGTGGCTATATCATCTAATATACAAGGGATAGTTTTGAAACTCGCTGTTTAAAAGTTGTGCGCGCCAATTCTAACTGCGACATGCCTCCGAAAGCGAGAAAGGTTATAGCTTCTTACAGTTTGCTGAATAAAAACAGAATTCAGTAAGCTGTAATTTTAAAATAATAATTTTCAGGAATCTTTGGTGCTGTTGATGAATATCGGTGTAACGTGTCCCGATGCGGAGAATAATCCTTTGCTATTGGAGAAAACGAAGCACATTGCTCAGAGAATAATCGAGAAGAAGGTATAAAATGATTGTTACTGCTGTTTAGTTTGAATCATAAGCGTGTATCTATCCGCAGATCTTTCTAAGGCCAAAGGATGAGATTGCGGTGATATTAATGGGTTCCTCTGTTACCAAGAACAGTTTGTATACAGAGCATGTAGGGGAGTTCATAGATTTACAGATTCCAAGTTGGAACACAGTGGAGAAGATTATTCAACTGCGCGGTACAAATTATTGCTCTAACTGGGTCGAAGCGCTTTATGCTGCGGTGGAATACATAAAGCAGGCTGAGTATGTTTAAAGGACTTGAGATTAGGGCTGGGACTATTCGAATAATTTAATATTCAAATATTTTACAAGTTTTCGAATGCTATGAATAAACTTCGAATATTTGGGTATTCGAATGTTATTATTTAAATATTTAAGTATTCGAATACTACACGAATATTTCGAGTGAGTTCGTGATTTATAATTCACACGATGCTATTCGAATAATGATGTATTCATATTGAATAGTATGGTGTGAATTATAAATCAAGATATTAGCTTAGAAGATTTCACCCTGACAAATTTACGAACTCGCAACTGAAACTAAATAAAAGTTTGTAAAAAAATCAACTTGATTTATAATTCACATCATACTATTCGAATGCTTCAATTTTCGAATATCATTTGAAGAGTATTCGAATACTCGGATATTCAAATTATATTCGCCAAGTAATCAAGTAACTGAAGTATTCGAATAACGAAAAATTTGACAAATAGTCCCAGCCGTACTCGAGATTCTGTTTATTGTAAATAATGTATTTTACAATTATGTATTTTGGATTTTAGTATTGACAACTGTATGAGGAAGATAGTTTTGATGTCTGACTTCAACGAACAGTACGATATCATCTCGCAATTCAAAGCAGCTGTAATTGCAGAGCAGCTTAAAGCGGCGAATATTCAGCTGCTTACGATGTATGAAAAATTCATAGGTTTGTGTGTTTTACAGTTTGATTTTATAATTTCGTTTCGCAGAGGAGAAGAATCGTTGGATGGAAGGCCTGGGAGCTCTATGAAAGTTAGCGAAGTGTTACTTAAACACCTCCACAAGGAGGTAATGTCTATTGCAATTATACCATGTTCGCAACTTCTCCTCGCACAAATCGTAAACACGTTTTTTCCTGTTTAGATCAATGGTCAGCATTTAACATTCGATAGTACCATATTGGATTTTAGATTTTATGTAAAGGCATCGGCGGTACCATCGCCATGGTACGCTGACTTAGTATTCATTGACATCAAGATACCAATTGTCAGTTACATTAAAGTAAGCAAGACTTCTAAGTTTAATGAATCCAAGGACATCCGGAGACTTTTTTCCAGGGGGGGCATAGCTTTGGGATGATGGTAAAGAAAAATATACCCCCCTTCCTTTTTTTAACCCATTTTGTAATGCCAAAATTTAAAAATGTTTCCTCTTTTAGAATAAACTTAGTAAAGACCTTTTTTCAACCCTTTTGCACCCTCCTTTGGATGCCCATGAATGAATCTTCGCGTCACCATAATCTTTTTAATTAAACATTATAATTATTGGCAGACAGAACCAGACAAGTTTTCACCATGGAAGACAATGAAAGGCGATAAGAAGGTTGTGTCAAAATGTGTATACTTAGATAGGCAAAGGAGAATCTACGAGCCAGACGAGATCGTCACGGGATATAAATACGGGGGGACTTTCATTCCAGTCGAAAGTATATCAATTCCTTTCGTTACTATTACTTCTCTATGGGGCTAGTCAATTGTATAAATGCTTCTGTAAATATAGAAAGCCTGGAGGAGGCTATGAGTTACAAGGGTGGTCCGAGAATCTACACGATCCATTACTTTACGCGGAAAGAGAACATCGATTTGGATTATTGGTATGACAATACCATACGTGTTGTCCTACCCTCGACTCGCGTAAAAGTATGTTCCACGAGTCTCCTTTTACCGAAAAATTCTGTATCGATAATACATGCATCTCTGTGTTTTAGAACGCGGCGAAACCATTTTACAGTTTCGTAAAGGCGTTGCACGACCAGGACTCAGTTGCCATTGTGAAGAAAGTTTATAACAATAACTCTACACCTAGAATGGTAGCACTATTTCCATGCATCGATATTCCGGACGAACCATGGGTACAGTGGAATACTTTCCCAAATTGTATTACACCTTCGAACCTGTGCGATTATATAAAACGTGTTATTGTTCTTATGTAGTGCTTGGTAGAAATTCCTCTACCATTTGCAGAAGATCGACGAGTGATAGACACGAGACCTCTTAAGTCTGTCAACAAACAACTGTCGAGCGAGCAAAACCAGACTTTGGATAATTTAATCGACTCCTTGACGTTGCCCGACACGGAGTAAGCGTACTTCTTATTTCGCCACGTTAATTATGTATTTGAAATATTCTTACGTACTTGTAAACAGAGACAGTTACGTGGTGGGAGAGAATCAGCACCTTCTACCAGGATGCGTGCCGAATCCTGCAGTGCAACACAGATGGCACATGCTATCGCATCGCGCCCTTAACCCGAATGGACCATTGCCACCGATGGAGGATTACCTGAAGAACCTTTTGGAAGTTCTGTCGGTGAAGGAGAAAAGCAAGTACAATCTCCAGAGAATCACGGAATTGTTCCAATTGGAAAGTATAGATTTGAAAGCAATGAAAAAGTAAGGATTCCTTGCCTCGGGCAATAAATATTATAAATACTTTCGCTATATAAATACTTATTTAATTCAGAGCTGAACTGAAAGCGAGCGAAGCTGTCTCTGATGAGAATGAAACTGGTACCAAAGAACCTAACAAAGTGGATGCTAAAGTTGAATCACAGCACGACTCTTTTAACGAATCAGATCTGTTCATGAATACGGATGAATGTGACGCTGACTTTGATGCGATGGTAAAATAAGAAACAAAGAGAAAGTGTAATTAGTTTTGTAACACTTATATGTTTAACTGATACACTGCTTTTATTTCAGGTTGATAGATTTTAATAAGCCACAGTCTTCTTCTACAATGTTGATCAGACAGGTCGGAGTTACTTGGTCGACGAAGCCTTTTGAAAGGATTAATTCTATACGACAGGCATTTACCGTGTGATACTTTACATTCCTCTTAAGTGTTGTACCTCAGATTCATGATATTTTTATACTCGAGAAGGGAGATTGTACGAAAAGGAGTCATAAAATAAAGCGCTGCGAAGTAATGCAATTTCTCACGTATCCTAATTGGAAGAAAACCGATCCTTGAAACGAAGCCCACCACAAATCGATGACACTATCAGCTCTGAATATGGCAAGGGCCCCGAGGACGAGGTCGTCCACCCACGTTACACCCACTCCGATCGTCTTCACGCCATCCGAAATTCTTCTCTGTACATAAACGTGACTCAACAGCAAAGAGGAACTCTCATAATTATCTCGATTACCACACAGTAAACACAACAGATTCACAAAACAGGCGCAAGCTCGCCAATAACGATAGCCTTAGCTTCTACGAAGCGGTTTTAATCACCGCACCGCTCGGTTCAGGAACGAAGAAAGCTGTAAATTACTTTTCTTAAGAGAAGCCCTTTGTAATATTTTTTCAGCTGAAGTAACTGACCCCATCGACGAGGCTGGGAGGCTCAGTCGCGGATACTGTTAGTCCGCCGCTTTTGACGCGTCCTGTACGATATAACGGCACTCACTTTCAAGGCCTCTGCGGAGCGCGGATCCGCTGCAATCTCAGTCAACGAAGAGACGCCGTCTCGCGTGGATCAAAAGGTGTCTTTGCCCGTGCGAAACGCGTTCACCAGCATGGGTAAGTTTTCCGCTTACGCCGGCCCCTATTTCCACCGACGAATCTGGCATCGCTTCTTATGGCGAGAAGCTTGAATATATTGAAGAAATACACCGCCTCTGAAGCGGCAAATTAAAGACAAAAAGCCGCGCAACAATACCTTGCGTCTTCGTTTAGGTATGCGGGATGAGGCATGCGAGCGTAACGTTAGGTGCTTTGCTGACGCTATTCCTCTGACAATAGCGTTGAACGTCAACTATGATATACGCTCGACAGCCACAGTATTTTAACATATTTTGCGGCATTTTATATTCCTTGGAAGAACAGTTTTATATTAGATTTTGTGGAGAGATTTAGAATTCTTGGTGTGATAGTATGCGATTGTGTTATATGTAAGTGTAATTAGGAGATTCTTACACTACCATCTGTAACGAAATGTCGATTTAGTAGCGAGTTCATAGCACAGTGAAGGAATCACTGAAGCCTTAAATGTCACAGACAAATGTCAGAAAGGAAATGTCACGTCTAAGCACGCCTCTTTGCCCGTTACAGCGATCGCTAGTTCCAGTTTAGATCAGAACTCCTAATACCAATAGCTGCGGGATGGTAATTTTTGGTAAAACGTGAACTAGCGATCGCTTTCGTAATCCTCGCGCTTTTACAGTTCGTTAAACATTGACCTAGAAAGGAATAAGAACATCTTGAGTGAAAGAAATGGCTAATCTACTTTTCAATGTTAAACCCACTCTTTTCTTCTCTTCGCTTGTTTCTTTTGCGATATAAATTCTATTAATGAGATCTGCTTTGAGAGTAAATTCAGGGGTCTATGGAAGAGTATATATTTAACGTTACGCCTTGATTAACTGGAGCCTCTGTTACCCGTGCTGAAAGTGATCAGTTTCCAACTTGCTAGTGTAATAATATAGACGCCTAAGTATCTTCTTTCACTTTGGCCAGATGCTGAGCTCGTAAATAGAGGAGAAGCTTGCGTGTCTACGAGACTTTTATCTTGCTAATGAAATGTCAGAAGGGTATCAGTTGAGCGGTGATTAGTATCCTGAAACAGGAGCGACTTGATCAAACGCGCCACGCGGAACCGCACCGATCCCGTTGTCCTTGCAGAAGACGCGCTTGAGCGCTGCTTAGGATCGATGTTAGATAAAAATGAAGCCTGTGTCTGGCTACACCTTCCTACGCATGGCTAGATATAATGTCAAAGATCGGTTCAAGGAAACTGATCTCCTGTGGCTGTTCCACCTTGTGTTGACATATTTGTCTGTATTTTTTTCATTAAGCATTTAAGGAAATATTCTGGTCTGACGAGGCATTTTCGTCGCGTTATTTCGGATTTTTGTACAAAAAACCCATAAATTTGATTACTATTTAGTTTATTGCTACATGCTTATTCATATTTGAACTATCTTTACAAATTTTGTCCATAGAAAAAAAATAAAATCAAACGCAGTTGACTGCTTTAAAGTAATGATGAGAAAAAGAAACAATGGGGTCACTGCGACCATGATTAGGCTCGTTATAGTGATCTGAAACAGAAAATGTAAAGGGATTTTTTATTTGTATGCCTTTGGCTATCGTCCCTACCAGAATGATATAAAAATATTGAAAATTAAGCAAATGGCGGCGGTTTGAAAATTAAGTTTCAATTCTCGCACATTTTTTCAACTTTAAAGGTCTGCGAAAGTTTAAAAACAAAATATTTTATCATAATTCTGGTACGGACGATAGCCGAAGGCATACAAATAAAGAATCTTTTTACATTTTTTTTCACCATTACTTTAAAGCAATCAACTGCGTTTGATTTTCATTTTTTCTATTGACAAAATTTGTAAGGATAGTTTAAATATCAATAAGCATGTAGCAATAAACTAAATAATCAAATTGATGGGTTCTTTGTAAAAAAAATGCGAAATAACGCGACGAGAACGCCTCGCCAGACCAGAATACCCCCTTAACATACGCCTGACTTCTAACTGCCTTTGATATTTCTTAGTCATCTTCCTCATTGCCAAGTTTTTGTCTACTAAATTGGGACGTCCTTTCCCTCTTCTTTTTATAGTTATAAATTCCGCATCCTTTCTCTTGTAAATATTCAGTGGGTGAACTATCATTTCCTCTCTCTCTCTTTTAGACCTTTGAATTTTCAAAATAGACTCTTTCTTCTGCCACGACTTAGAAGCTCCTAAGAAGGTACTCCAAGAAGTTAAAGCGCCTAAAATTCAAAATTGATTTGTCAATGAAGCCATGAGAATGACTCGTTGGAAAAGGGACTGTCTATCGCGTAAATGAACGGCATTGACTTCCTTTCCTCGCGGCCCAGTTTTCGCAGTTTACGTTTACTTAATGACAGAGTATGTCCACGAGCTACTATTGCGTAAGGCCCCGCTGTTCACGATGAAAGCTTTTTTGCTCCCCTGCCCCGTTGTTGTCCCACCCCGGAGGACTGGTCTCATCGTTTTCTTCTTCTTCTTTCAGGGGCCGTCTACGTTTACAGTGCGATGGCGATGCTGGCCGTAAGTTCCCCGCGAGACGTCAACCGGGCCGCAGTCGATTTTCACTTTCCACGGACCCCGGAAAAGAGAGCCGAGCGTGTGCCATTTAAATTCAACCGCGATCGCAGTTAATTCACTGCGAGCGAATTGTGCAATTTCTCTTGCGAGAAATCCCGGGTATTGATCCTTGCGCAGCGATCAAAATCGTGATCCAGAATTCACGGACCACCAGCTCGTTTCTTCTTTTTTACTCTTGCACGACCTTACGCAGAAAGGAATTACTCCGCGAGTAGCACGTTTCAGTTTCTCTCATTCGTACCCGCGGTAGAGTGTCGATCCTTTCACGAATGGAAAGTGAAGTTAATGATCTATGAATCATGTCGAGCGTGTTCGATTGAGGCGTAACGCGCGTAGAAATGTCGTCTTCCTTAAATTGCAACGAAGAGATTTGATTTTGGATTAAGAAAGGGTAGATAGCTTTGTCAATCGAGATGTGAGAACCCTAGTAACATTTATTCTTGGCATTTTGATGGTCAATTAATTCCCAACATGGGAATATTGTGGGCCAACTAGAAATGCTACTAGGAAAGGAGCAAAGTATCTTCAAGTATCCAGCAGCTAAGTTGCGACGAGTACAATACTCTCTTTGAGCGTTAATAAATTTGCTAAGTTTGACTTGATATACTTTCTTCCTTCGTTGAAGTTAATATTAATATTAAGAAGGTTAAACCCTCCTCCGTGGAGCTCCGTAGAACATTGAAGTTCCTTTTAATATATCTGATCAGAAATATTTTCCACCAGGTGCTTCTTCTCTCAGTGGAAGCTGGCGATATGATGCGCAAGAGCATAGTCTACGACAAGAACACCCCAGACGTGTTCTACTGTCCGCAACAGAAGCCGACCGGCTACGAGAAGATGATCGTTAACGCGAAACCGTTGTCCAGGCTCTGTCAGTTCGAGGGGAAATCTCTACCAGCCGATTACAAAAGCGACTGCTACAACGATGTGGACGAGACGGAGTACGCCTGCAAAGAGAAGTACAGAATTATGGTGAGTCATCGGTGAGGTCACGGGCCCCGAATAACAGAATCCCTCGCCAAAAGCGGCTCGACGCCGGGAAACTTGAGGAATAAGTGTCGCAGAGAGACGGAGGAAATCTGCTCGGTTAAAAGAGAAAATGAAATTCGAACTCCTAATGGAGTCACTAGAAGGAGCTTCTGTGCTTGAGTCCCATTTCATGGGTTAAAATTAAACTTTCATATTTGTAAGGCCCAATTGGAAGATTCCTCAAGGCAAAAGAAAAACGCGGAATTATAAAGATATTTAACTCTTAATTAGTGGCAAAGATCTTTAAAGGAGTTTGCTGTGAATAACTTCCAATTGGACCTCGACAATTACACCACAGAAATAAGCTAAGCAATGATCAGTTTTACCTCGAGATGCACGCATCATCCCGATCATCGTAACACCCCGTGTTCATCACGTGTAACGAATTGGTGTCGGTTTTTTTTTCTTGCAGAAGCGAATCAGAAACTTGGAGGGGGATGAGAAAACTGCGGATGACTTCAAGAAATAGATGAGAATTCGGTGCTGCACGGCCGTGCTACGCGTGCAATTTTGCGATCCGCGATTAAGCCGGGGGCCCTCCGCTAATGCTCAAGCTTGCATCCTACAGTCCTATACAATTTAAGCCTGCTCTTTTTTTAAGTTCGAACGACCGAGGTAGATCCACGGGTGGCAGGAGCGATAGAATTATTCTAGAAAATGGAATTAAGGGAGACAATTGTACAACAGCGTTTCATTTTGTATTATCGTCAACAACTCACTTCGGGAGTTCTGACAAGATTGGTGCTCTGAATTCCTCGTTTTAATGATTTAAGGATTAGCGTTATACGGACTCTATCGGTGCTCTGTAGCGTCCGAGCTTGGTGGGCGATTTGTATTTTTTATAACAACATTAATAAAACTAACAAAAGCGGAGTTGGGCAAGTTAATTAATTAATCACCCAGGTGTGGCTTTCAGAGCTGCTTTGAAAAATCATGAAACTAGATACGAGATATTATGCGACTCCTGATATTCTGGTAACCGTTTGCTCACTAACTTTCCATTCTTCATTATACAGCAGTCGATCTTAATAGACTCGTTTGTACACGTCGAGATACAACCTCTTATTTCACGAGCCCAGAATAAATTGTAACTGTGACAAATTCTTGCAAACACTCTTGTTAATTCAAATTCATTTCCTGTAAGTTTACTTCGTAGTATTGATACTCAGAACAGAATGCTCGTAAAGTAATAAATACTTGCGAATTAATTATGAGCTTATATCGTGAAGCGAGCCAGACAACAAAAGAGACGCGCAGATTGTGGTAGGTAGTACTTCACCATAAACTTTAAGCAGTAAAACAATGCCATACAATGTCTCTCAACGGTTCTCTCAGATTCTGTTTCCGTCCGTGTACTAGATTCATTAATGCGCATTTGTTTTAGATGCGGCTACATCCACCAGGAAGCGATACACCCTACAACGGAGCACGCCTGTCAAGGTTCCTAAATTTCGACGAGCACGCGTACAAGAACAAAAATCAGATTTAGAATACTGACTCGTGGAAGAGGCTTTTTCATACGTGGCTTTTTTTGTAGCATACTAGTGATGAATATCTTAATATGATTTTCTATCTCCGCTTTTTAAATGTATCTTGTTTACACTTCTTCAATGGAACAAATTTGAAGATCGATCGATCGCAAGCTTCTGCAATTCTCAAATGTCAGTAATATGAATTTTTCTCAATGCTACAATCAATGTTCTCATAATGATAAATTTATACAATGCTTTGTTGTAAATAATTCAAGTTCCTGTATCTTTGTAACGCTCCGAAAGTCTGACTCGATATCGTCTGTCTTCTTAAATAATTCACGTTTGTAGAAAAAGCACGCTCATTATTGTTAAAATATTTAACGTTCCTATTCACTGTAAAGTGTACAAACGTTTCTCAGCGTATCTTTTGTAATATACTTGTAACATAAGTGTAACACACTGTAAACAAAGAGAAAGTATAATATATGCAAGTGAACATGCTCTCTGTACATTGTTAATTATATGTAAAATAAAAGGATAACAATACTTCAACAAGTTTACTCCTTCGAATCGTCTAAGTACGTTAAAAAGTTTCAGGTAACGTTAATCCGTAATGGAACATCTCGGAATAAAGTGTTGGATGTATAATTTATACAATATATTAAATTATTTTAAATATACACATCATTGCCAGGCGAAGAGTCGACGTTCCGCGTGTAAACTAATTCTCTTATAACAGAAAGGGTTGTATCAAGCTGAACGACACTTAAGTTAAGAACAAAAGGCAATCATTATTTCTTGTAATGTTTATGTAAAACATTTTTTAACGAATATTTCATCGAGATTCGCCACTCTGAGTGAAAACGATTACACGCGAATCCCTTCTCTGTGTTTGCTTGCCGGTTAATAAATATGTAGCAGAAACTGCATCAACTATACATAAAATAATATGAATAATTTATGCGTCCAACGATGAATTTATACGCAGTAAAGAATAGCATCGCCGTGTTTCACAGTCGTCCATTTTGCACAATAGAAATTATTAACGAATGTAATTAATAATAGAAAGAACATTTGCAGTTGAAAAAATGTACAATTTCTAATTATACACATAGTTTCTGCAATTTGGAATACAGTACAACTCTCCCGTGTTATCATTCTTAGCAGTTCTGTGCATTTGTGAAACTCTCGACCTCGAATATCTTACTCTTATAAAAATGTCAGATACGAAAATTTATTCCACATTTGATGGCCGCCGAACATCAAAGTACTCTGTGTATTCATGGATTAGTTCATGAATCATAATTTTACACACTATCCTACTTGTATAAGTTATTTACACACTGGTCTATGAAATGCGTTCTATTTAATACTATCGTTTTGCGATGTCATTCGAAACTGGACAATACAGAAAATATCTTCTACCGTGTCAGGAAAATATTTCTTTTTACCGCAATCGTTGCCTGCCCCGTCCTTTCTAATTACAATTGCAATTAAAATTATAATGTAAATTCCCGACGTAATGGAATAACAAAATGATATGCATCTCCATGCATGCCACATCTCAACAATCCGTGCCAAAGTATCTATGCCTTATAAAACTTTGTCCATTAAATTGCGAGTGTCTCAAATTTCCCCGGAATTTCTATAGAAACCTCTCTCACTTCCCGCTATAATTTCCCACCAATATTGCTTTGACACCACGTAACAAAAATATATAAAAATCGATATAGGCGTCACAGGTCCCAAGTATCACTCGAACAGTTTTGCAGCTTCGCAAATGGAAAATATTTTAGACAATAAAACTGTATGATTATAAATCATTTCTCAGTAATGTTTGACGACTTGTCGAAGAATAAATCGGAAGAATGAATTTATGCTCACCCATTAGTCCACTTTAAAATTAGAAACAATAAGTAGTCTCGTTACATCGACTGCAACTCCCTTTTGAAATTTTTTTGCGAACTGATTCCCGAGGTACGAGATGGAATCGCTTGATACCCGTGCTATAAACTGTAGGAACATTAGCTTCGAAAGTATACAAGTCCGAAAGAGATCGAAGACGACCACTTTACCAAACTTCACCGGTATGAAAATTCTCTCCCCGCGACTCCGCTCGAAGACTCTTAAAAACTGTACTTTACAAAATGAGTTTCCCACCGTTCGAAGCTCGTATCTGCGCCACCTGTTCAGGGGTGAGTATCAATTTGCTACCGTTGGGCAGTGCTAAGGCATAGTGACTTCCAGTTTCATTAACGACTACCACCAGCTGCGTGTTCGGGTTCTGAACCGGGGGCGCAGATTTCACAGGCGTTATCGAGATGCCACCTTGGCTCATGCGCTGTATAATCTGCGGGGAGATAGCGTTCTTCGGCGCGGCGGCTTTTGCGGTCGCTTTCTGCACAGCCGGTGAGGTGTTTTTACGAACTGGGCTCTTCGCTTTCCCGGCTTCGGATTCGAGGCCAGTTTTTTCAGTGATGATCATCTCGATATCATCGTCGCTGTCGCTGAGCACGATCAACGAAGTAGTCTTCTGGTTCGCATTCTCCGAAGCTGCGCCTTGGCTCCTCGGTTTCTGCACCCTGACGGGGGTCCCGCGTTGCTGAGGAAGGCTTCTCGTTGCTTTAGGGTTGCTACCTCTTGGAAAGTTCCCTCTAATAGCCAGACTGCTCCTTATAACAGCGCCTGCAGGGTGCGGATGTCCGTGCCGTGGAATGGGATGCCTGCTATGAGGGGGCCTGGTGGCTATGCTTGGGTTAGAATGAACGGTCAGCGGGGGAGCTTGAGAGACTCCTTGGGTGAGCACTTGGGAATCCGTAGCTACGAATCCGGGCTGAGGTCTCGCCACCACGTATGGAACGTAGCCGGGGTGGCCGACGAATTGCTGAGGTGTCATCATCTGCGGCCCTTGCGGTTGGAAAGTCTGAGGGGGGATGAAAGTGGACTGTGGATTCTGAATAATGTAATTTTGCCCGCCTTGCACGTAGTAGCCTTGATGCATCGGCGGCACGATGCCGGAGACTACGGGGCCAGACTGCACGATTGTGTTTTGCGAAACTACGGTCGTAGGAGTCGGCTGCATCACGTAATAGTTCATCGGATTCTGGCCGGCTTTAACCGTCACGTAATTGAGATTCACGCCTGCGGCGTAACTGTTATCGAACTGACCCGGCACAGTATCGTAAATCGGGCCCTCGTCCTTTATGTCCAACTCCGAATGCACGCTCTCAATGTTCTCGACTTTGCACGTCGTTTCCACGGAAGGCACTGTTGCTTGTTTAGGATCATTCGCTACCACAGCTTCTTGGTTCTCGGCAACGCTGTTCGCGCTGCAAGCCCGTGGCTCCATCGGCTTCTTTGATTTGCATATTTGGACGTCCTTGATTCTAGGCTTCGCTTTCTCCTTTTTCGTCGGCGCCGGTGCGGGTGCCACTGTCGACTCCGCTGCCTCCTGCAGCTCGTCGACCTTGATGCTTTGTAACTTGTGCTGGAATGATTTTAATCTTCTATTGGCAGCTGCAAGAAGAGAAACGTGTAAGTGATTAATGCCTCTGGCGTTTCCGTCGTTATTTAGATGCATGTTTCTTTTTCACTCACACGGACGTTTATTTTTCCTTTTGCGAGAGCCCGGTAGAATCCAATCTTGGTCTGAGTCCTCCTCCTTTGTCCGATCGTCAGCGTGAGCGTGCTTGACTTTCGGACTAAAGTGAGGAGAGGGTGCACCGGTCTGTGCGCTGGGAGCCGCGTAGACTGCCTCAACGTCGGTCCATTCTTCCAGCTCGTTCTCCTCGATCTCGTCGTCTGAATAAAATTGCTCTGTGTACGATGAGATGCCGCGGGCTCGCAGTACTCTTCGCGTTTGGTGCTCTCCTGCAGGGAACACTCAATTTCAAACAACCGCGATAGTTTAGACTTGCAGGGATAAAAGCGAAACTGTCGCTTCACCGTTTCTCGATCTTACCATCTTCGCCCGTATCCTCTTCTTTCGCCTCTTCTTCAGCTCCTGTGCTTTCCTGGCTATTGTCGTCGCCTCTTTCGGACTGACTTCTCTGCGCTTCGCTTTGCGCGTCTTTGCCTTGGTGCTGTGTACAATCTTCCCGTTCGTAGCTTCTGTGCTCTGTACGGTCGACGGGCTCCTCTTGGTCTTTGATTCTGTTGGCGGCGTGCTGAGAGCCAGCTGGGGATAGGGCAGACTTCGGTAACGTTTGTAACGTTGCGTCTCCGGGATTTGGCAGTGGACAGCCCTGTGATCCAAGAACCCACCAATTAGAGCCAAGACCCTCCCCAGATGAGTCCTGATCCTCCACACTGCTACAACATACAGCAGCTTGTCTGCCACGCACGCTCAACAATGAAGTTAATGGTACTGTGAAAGCGTGCGGGTATGCTCCGCTTTACAGATCACAGATTGTAGCAATTTCGAGGGGCTCCGGGTAGGGAACTTTACAATACGGACTGAGAATCTTAAGTTTACATTTCTTTTCAAGGTAATGACGAGAAACTTTATAACAGAGACTTTTATTCCCAAATGGTGCCACGGGACGAGTCATGTTGTTAGGATATTGCTATAGGTAATTTAGTACAAACGAAAGTGAATATACCCTTCTTTGAAATTGGTCCATTCCTTCTGAAGTTTCCCTCTGGCTTTTTTCGTCGAATCCCGAAGAGTTGGCTCCATTTCTTCCAAAGAAGCGCTCAAATTTCTCATGTTCCTGATCAGCTTCACTTCGCAAAGAGGGACAGGCTCGTTCTAGAAACATACCGAAACTTAGCGGCGGAAATAGATAGTGTGGAAGAAATTTGAACGCAAGGAAAGATTGAATTACATACATCATCGTCAATATCAGCAGTTGTACTATCGGGTATTTCTGAGAAAGTGGATATCAGGTCTCTGAACGAACTAACGCTGTCGGCTACTAATTGGAATCTTGATACACTGAGTTCCATTAACATTTCGTTAAAATTTTCCACCTCTTGTTTCCATCCATCAGTTTTCTCGTTCTTCATTCTCCGAAGATTATACGAATTATAACCCTCCTCGCTGTCCTCGTCGAAAGAGAAATCCTCGTCCATCGCTTCCTTCTGCAACATTCTCCTCAACTCGCTCAGAGAAAGATCCTTGTCGTCCCGAGGTTCCGTGTCCTTGTCATCTGTATTTTTATTAATCCTAACCGACCGCGTCATTTTCCTCTCGGTAAAAACCAAAGCCTTCGGTTTCTGTTCTTTAATGCACTGCCCATTATGCCTGAGAATTTTACTAGCCTCCGTTCCCTCGCTAGAGTTGTCTTCCTCTGTCGTACTGTGGCCAGTTCTGGTTTCGTTCAGCTTCTCGTCGTCAGATTTCGACGCGGTGGATACTGCAAAATTACCGCAGCCCTTGTCGTTCAATTTCAAACATTCCGCGCTAATAATCTCATTCAGCTTTTCGTCGTCCGTCTTCGAAACACTGGACACATCATCGACAGCTCTGTCGGCAGGTTCACCTCTATCTGCGCACGGATCCATGGAGTCTGCGTATTGCCTCGTCGGGGTTGATTCTAGCCTGCCTTGGGACGTGTGTACTAAAGATATGCCAGCATCATTTGTTCCCTGTCCTTCGGTCGCGTCCGATTTCGCATCATTCGTCATTCCACTAATTGCCTCCGTGTCATACTTATCGTGGCCAGTATTCGGAAAGCCTTTAAACGGCGAACTCGAATCGGAAGTGGCTTCAGCTGAACTGTTCATATCGTAACCATTCGACATTTCACTGTTACAACGCGCCTTATCAGACTCCGTCCTCGCTTCTGAGCAGTTCGATAAACTCTTCGACATCTTTCCGTTTACGATGTCTAAACTAATGTTATTATTACTACTAGCACTACTATTATTATTATCATTGTTACTACAGCTGCTTGTACCACATGGATTTGTATTCTCGCTCTCTAAAGTGTCCGTCTTACTGTCGCTAGTACACTTGTTCAGATTCTTTTCGCCGCACTTGATTACTTTCCTTCTCGACCTCGGAGCCATCCCACTACTCCACCGCGATCTCCTCCTCTTTTGCTTGGTCTTCTTCTTCGCCAAGTTATTCTGCTCTGCCGTTTTAGTTTCCGGCTCTGCTTTCAAGTTCGGCTTGATGGGCTGAAATAGAATTGTATAATCCAGAGCAGCTCGAAATAATTAAATTTTCAGAGATTAATTTCACCCCCTTAGAGAGAATTGGGACATCAAACAAAAATTGCATTGTAATCAGGAATAAATCCCCTACATATTCACAAAGTTTCAGAATTTTTTTGAATTTCCGGGTTAGGGATCTTCCCTTGTAAGTTTACCTTCACTGTCGACAGAATTTTATTATCCAGGCAGTGCCTGTAAACCCGCAGATCGGTTTTAAGGAACTGTGGGAAGTAAGTGTATCTTGCCCCGTGGCGATCAGTTCCCAAGACCGTCTCGAACTGGTCTTCCCATGGTTGCTTGGCGATTTCTTCTTGTACAGTCTTCCTAGTGTGCTGCTCCAAGAAATTTCTGTTATTCGCAGGATAAACGTCCCCGTACCTCTAGAATTAGTAGAATTCATTCTGTCGTACCATAACTGTATCGCAGACAGTTTTTAGCAGCCACACCTTCTGCTTGAACGTCAGCTCCTCGAAATCTTTGCCATTCAGCAGAGGTGCGTCGGGGAATACGTTCCAGAATTGCGGTTCAACACCGATGGTTTCTAGAACCTAAAAATCTTTGATCATATTTCTCATCACTGCAATGCATGATGGCTTTCTATGCATAAAAATTGTTCCATTCCATGAGAATAGTGTGGTATTCTGACAAATCTGGTTAAGTAATATTAGTGCTTACTTTTACCGCATCCCTGTGCTTCGCCTCGTAGACTTTGAACCAGCTTTTCATTTTGTAAGCGAGAATGTTTGTCCAGAATTCGTACGGCATAGATGGTATTTTCCTTAACTTCGCTTTGGTCGTAGAAGAGCTGCAATTAAATATCTAATTAGACCGATAAGCTAATGAATATTAAAGCTTTGCTAAGCTTTCTTTTCATTCCATGCGTTCAAGTGAATCATGTGTCTACCTTAACAAGGATGTCATGATATTAGCCAACTGCTTCGACGCCCTTGGCATCAAGAGCATGCGCTCCATTTCGTACATGGACAGATGAGGTATGTTTAGAGCATCCTTCGCCAGATGAAGAAAATGGAATACTTGTGGGATCTGGAATATAATTATAGAAACATCCGCAAGTGTGTTATACCAGGATTAGCGCCGGCATTAATTACAGACACGCGTACCTCCCACATAGATTCCATTTCAGCTTTTACTTCGTCCGGGAAAATGTTCTCCTGCTCCCAGTCAACCATCGACTGCTCCTCCTCCTCCGCTTTCCGCTTTCTGCTTCTCTTGGACATTTTCTGCGGTTGAAACGAATAATTATACACAGACGCGAACAGTTGTTCATAAACAATTAACACGCAACATTGGAGGAATGTTCCAAGAACAGGCCGGAATACTTCGAACGTGGGTAAATATACCATTAATTAGATAGAAACAATGTGTAATGAGAAAAATTGTTTCCCTTCCAGAGATATTAACATAAAATAAACAATGATGACCTAGTGGAGGCGCATCAGTGCCAACAGCACTCTTAAAGGCCAAGTGTCGTTCACAGTAGATTGTATCGTGTAAATTGGTCCTATTTTAACATTTAATATGCTTTACTAAACTACTACTCTTTTGCATTCATTGCATATACCCTATTTTCTATAATTACTGAAGACCACGCGCAGTACCCTGATAAAGGGAACGGAACATAGGTATTTAACAATAAGCAATTTCCTCTGTAAATATTTCTGTAAAGAACATTTCCACAGGGTAATCAATTAAAGTAGAAGTTAATATAAATAAAATTTTCGAAAAATGTAACTCCTCCAACTAGAAACTTTAAGGAAATGAATTAAAATAGAATTTTATTTCAACAAAATTCCAACTATATAGAAATTTTGATGTAATGAATTAAAATGTTATTTAATATTATTGTATTCGCGCGACAGTCCACCGTCGACTTGCTTGCAATTTCTTTTATCTACCCGGAGGATCATCAAAGTCTTACTTTGTACAGAGAATCAACAAATTGAACTATGCATGCTCTCTCATCGCTCTTAGGATCTCCCTTCCTTTACAAGCCAGCTCTATTCTGAGAAATTACTTAGAACCAAATAATTTCTCTTTTTCTCTACCTTCATAAATCCTAAAGAGGCTATGCCCAATCCCCAATCTACTGGTCCCTACAAGGAATTCTCAAGCATAGTAAGAAGATACACTTAAAATTAACAGAAGACCTATTTCGTGTTTTCCATAATTCCAGAACTAGACGCCTGCAGACACACAAAAAGAAATCATCCCCTGCTTCAACAAGGCTGTTGAAAAGATTCATAGATCATTTACTTCTTCAATTCTTCACACTTCGACCATGTGCATGAAAGATCTTCGCGGGGAGGAGTACGATAAAAACTCGACATTCACGATTATCTGTGTCATCGTGGGTGCCGAGCACGCACGTCTGGCTAAAGGACAACAAAGAATGTTGACACGTGAGGATCCTGTCCAGCGGAGTTAAAAGGATGTCCATGGGAGTGTTGCCGACCAGTCGGTTGACAGGCATCGCTCGCTGATGGCTTGCAACTGAAGTGACAAACAAATTACCCTTCGAGGGACAACCAGCTGACACACATTCCAGCCCTAATTGCGCGAAAATATTTTCTTTCGGAGCCAGGGGCTGTCGAGGCTGTTTTTGCAGAGGGTGCAGTGGACTCTTGGGAGGGAATCGGGCGCATTGGTAAACGGGATTCTCCTTGAGTTTGGAATCTACGTTGCCTCTTCAGAGAAAAAGGCACGCTGTCGCGTCGACGGAAACTGTTTTCAGTTCTCCGGAGATATAAGGTTAAGGGTGAAGGCACCAATTTGAATTGTGCTTTGAAAAAGTAGCTTCGTCACTTTTCAGGCGAGTGTTCCACAGAGTGACCAAGTGATAGATCAATTACAGATGTTCTAAGGGAATTAGCGAGCATATGTAGTCAATGGTGAATGATTCATAGTGGCGATCCATCGCGACGATTTGAATAGGAGCAGGGAAGCCCGTGACATTGATGCAATGCCGATCAAGCTCTATTATCGAGACTACTCAAACAACCAGGATAAAGAGATCGAGAGCTCTTACAGGGCGACTAACAAAGCCACGTTGAATTATCTGAGGAACCACGATCCCAATATTCCCTACTCCATCAACACCGTGCACCTGCAGTATCCATACAAACCACCTCAACGACTGGAAGGATTTGCGACTAGAGAGAATTTCAAGGTGCGGCCAGCATCCGTCAAGGTGATTCCTTCAGTCATTCGGTCGCTTCTTATACAAAGAGAACCTCCAGTCTCCAATTTCCTTAATAATACAGAATTGTTGGTTACCCTTCTTCTTCAGCAGACCTGGGCATTAATTAAATAACAAATTATCGACCAAAAGTTACTTTCATTTTAGATTATTCGACGAAAGTTACAGTTATCATTAAAGTTAGAGAATAAAAAGAAATTAACTTAATTCATTGAATAAATTCTCATCGAATATTTTTTAAAACTTTTATTCGTTATTGGGAAGTTTTAATTAAATAAAAATTTTGCCCGTCTCTGTTTCTCAACGGTATCAAAATGCTGCTTAGAAATTAATCCAAGGGGCAAGCTTTTCTAGCATGTTTTTACTTTCTATCTTCATGATTAATTCTTTCATTTGTTCTCTTGAAAATACAAAGGGAGATTTGAATTTTATTTGTAACTCCTATTGGTAGTATCGTTATATATGGTGTCACGCCAAATTACTAGTGACTAGTAAGGTTTTATGCGAACTGAATTTCATGCAAGATCATGTATCGGGCGAGGGACGCGACGCTGCGCTCGAGGAGCAACAAGAATTCGGTACTCAAGAAAGACGTTGCGATGGTGCAGCAGAGTGATCAGGAGGACGACAAAGTCATAAGGTAATTCATTTCGCACAAGTGTGCCGTAAATCTCTCGAGGAGAATAACGAAAGGTTACTTGGTATTAAAAGAAACGATAGCCAGAGCTGCTTAATGAACTCGGATATCAGGAACACGATGAAGCAGTACTGCACCAATAGTAGTCTCCATGGTTTGCGTTACGTTGGCGACTCGAATTTGACGATCCTCGAAAGGTAATTAGCATTCATTCTTCCAGCCATTTACGGGTTCACTTAAACATTCGACTGGCTGCATACTTTTTTCTTTCCCAATAAAATTAATTTTTCGTCTGGAACGTTAATGTCTCTTCGCCAGAGTCTTCTGGATAATCTCCTTCACCCTCGCGGTCCTAACAGCCGCCTGCTACATTTGGATCCTGTATCAGAAGTGGGTCTCGACGCCTATCATTATCTCCCTGAGCCCCGAATCGGTGTCCCTCGACGAATTTCCCTTCCCCTCGGTCACCATTTGCAACATGAACAACGTGAAAAAGAGCGAGGCAGTGCGGATCAACGCTGGGTGAGCAATCCCCAAACGTTCCTACAAAATAGCGATTTCTGATTAATAATCTATGCTAGTGAACTTCTGAAAGATCTAGCCCGAGTGCTCTCGTTTTCAATATTTACTAGGAGGTACTGTAATTGTCCTTTTAAAACCTCGAAGCAATGAAGACACAAGTATTCTAACGACAGAGTAATTAAATGAAAGTTGATTAAGAAATGAGAGCGATTAATCTGGGCTTCTAACTCCAGGACCGACGAGCGCAAGAAACTGCTGCTGGAAGACAGATGCAGCATCGAGAACCTGACGCGCTTTGATCTGGACGATAGCGCTATAACTTGGAACAGCATGTTACATTTCATGATCAATGTACGTAACTTCTAATACCACGTACACCTCAAGGTTACATCGCGATAACGCGCGCACTGCTCGCTTTCTTCCACGTGCAAAAACGGTTGTTTAGTAGTACATATCTAAACTCTTCTACGTAATTCCACGGCAAACAAGATCTGTATCGGTGCCCTTCGAGAAAATTGCCTTCGCATGTCTGCTCCCGTATAAACTACCACGTGAATTCTTCGTAATTTGCTAACGCGTTTAAGTGGACGAACGTGGTGGTTAATTGCATACAAGTAGGGATCTCCCTCAGCATAGATCCATCAACGGGCAGAATTACTGTCGATCCAACCCCGCGATCAGCTGTTTGTTTAATCTTCCATTAGCATACTCGCCCATCGAATATCTCGCGCGTCCACAGGTGTCGCAATCTTGCACGGAGATGCTGCACCTGTGCCAGTGGCATGGGAACGTAACCGAGTGCGAGAAGATCTTCAATCCCTCGATGACCGATGAGGGGATCTGTTGCAACTTCAACTCCGTCCATAGGAAACATATGTTCTACAATCCGTGAGCGAAAATGGAATATACAAGTTGTTGTATAAATCGCGTGTTCAGAAGGAGGGCGATACAAAGAATTAACGGTAGACTTAAGTTTTTATAAGGGAGTTCTCGATGTTCCAGGCGCGATTGGTCGGATTTGAATATCACGTTCCCCTACACCAGCATCGACTGGAACCCAGAAACTGGATACGACAGAAACGTGACTGCAGATTCGATACCGTGGAGGCCATATGGTGCTGGACAGTACTACGGTTTAACTCTGGTCCTCGACGCGGACATCGAAGAATATTATTGTTCGTCCTCCGCAAGTGTGGGCTTTAAGGTACTACAATTTTATTCTTGCATCTTTGGTATTTAATTCACTGTAATGGGAAAATTACTATGGGGGATTGCGGTTGGAATAGGATATTATTTCCAGGTGCTGTTTAAAACTTCAAAACTTTGCACCGAGCAATTTAAATTAAACCTCGCTGTGTCTAGGGGGATGCTCAGCGTGCAAGGGGTTGAAGCTTACACAGTAATTTGCCAAATTACATATATCCTAGCTATGAGGATGCAAAGAGTTGAAAGCAGAATAGAACACGATGAGTTCTATCTCGGAAAATTGTAGTTACATTCAGAGCTGAATTAAAACCCTTAGAGACTCTAAGTATTTAAAAGATTTGAGGCACCCTTATACAGGGAGATCACTTCAATGCACAAGTGTTTCTAACAATAATTATATATATAAAGAAACGACTTCAAAAAAATAAAATTGTACTAAAAAGTAAAAAATTAATTTTTTCCCTTATTTAATATACGACTCTCATATTTTTTAAGTCCGTGCCAAACTTAAACAGTGCACATGATGAGGCACCGAATTAAAAAATATGAAAGTCTTAGATTAAATAAGGGAAAAATTATTTTTTTACTTTTTAGTGCAATTTTATTTCTTTTCTAATTTTTTTATTTTTAACTTTTTAGTTTTATATATGTTGACATAACATGCTGAAAAGATATTTGCGTACATACATAAAATAATAATAATTAGGTGACAATAATCTTTATTATTATCTTTCGAATAAAAAAAATCATCAAAATCGGTCCATATGCTGAGGAGTTATGCAGGGACAAATATATATATATATATATATAAAAAAATACAAACAGGTCGAATCTATGTTCACATTTTTGAAGTCGGTTAAAAAGTTAGATTTTAAAATTCAGAAATTTCTATGGTGCCCTAATCAGGCACTGATTACATTCCTAACCCAAGTCAATCTAGTCCTGGCTAATTATTCTCAAGGAGATCGCCTAACCGTTGAGAGCAAGGGGTTGGTGTTTCCCCAGATGTTGCTGCACAATCCCGTAGAGACCCCGAAAATTGCCGAATTCGCGTTCACGGTGACCCCAGGCGAGGAGACCCGAGTGATCGTGGCGCCCCGGATATCGACCGCCAGCAAGTCGATAATCTCCGTCCCCCAGAGGAAAAGGAAATGCTTCTTCACGTCCGAGAGGAAGCTCCGCTACTACAGAACGTACACGCAGAAGAACTGCGTCCTCGAGTGCGAGGCGAACTTCACGCAGAAGATCTGCCATTGCGTCCAGTACTACATGCCCAGTATCTTTCATTCCCCGTTAAGAAATAATCAGCCAGGCAATAATAAACCGAGGATTTATCACCGGTCTCTATTATAGAATCCTCAAACACACCGATCTGCGAGAAGAAGGACGATTCATGCGCGACGGACGCTCGAAGGGCGATGGAAGTGAAGCTTTACGACGACGACAGTGGTATAACTTCTATAAATGCTTCCGAAGTGTGAGCCCTTCGCTGTGTTAATCTGAACTATCGTTAGGAACAGTGTGTGGTATCAGATCGCAGATGTTACCATATTTTCAGACCGAGCTGCAACTGCTATCCAGGATGCTTCGAGATGAATTACAACGTAGAGATCTCGCAGAGTAAGCTGGTGCCCAATTTCAACATCGCTGAGAACTATGTAAAGAAGAGCAAGAAGTACTTCACGTAATGATATTTCCTTTTGATATTTGTGCACGCCGTCGATTCTGTTCAGAAGAATTACGTAATCCTAATTTTTCTTTCACTAGAGAGAACATGGCTGTGGTTCATCTGTTCTTCGTCGATTCTCAGTTCACTAAGTACATGAAGAATGAGTTGTTCGGATTCACGGAATTCCTTTGTAAGTCTATCTCTTCGCTTTTCAGTTTATTTACTAGTTAGCGTTGTTAATTAACGATGATGACAGAAAGAGATTTTGGTACCTGTTTCTTTAAGTCTCTCTTCTATCTAATCTCTAGCCCCTTTGAAAATTCCGGGGAGTACTTAATGTCCCTTGTAGTTGGAGAAGTCTTATCTTGAATGCCAGAGATTTCTCTATTACTGTGGTGGGGTGATTATTTTCTAACGTGTGTATGCTGTTTATTGCGCACAGCGAGCACGGGAGGCTTGTTGGGACTCTTCATGGGATTCAGTTTTCTGTCGCTGGTGGAGATCCTGTACTTTCTAATTCTGAGGATGTGGTGTCGTTTATACAAGAACAGACACGTGCCTCGTAACGTTCTTCAGGTACACCCGCTAAATACCAGTCGGGACATTATTTACCCTTTTATACAGTAACCTCTTCCCACCTTTTCCATTCTTTTTCCGCGAATTTCTTTTCCACGGGTGTACAAGTAATTTAATCTAATAGTCATTAGATGCATAAAGTAATGTGGAAACTCACGTATAAATAATAAATAATATGAAATACGAAAGTTACGCCGTGAGTTTTAAATATCCACGAATACAGTGAAATCATAATTAATTTCTGATATGAATTAAAACATATATAGATGAATTAAAAAATAAGAGACGGTTGAAATAATTGAAATATTTATCTGATACACATAATTATTCTTTCGATAGTTGAACGTTTCGTTTCGTTAGTGAAAAGTTATTTCGTGGACGCAGAGGAAATTTCCAAGTCGAGTTAATATTATTCAATGTCACTCTTTTTTATTCATACTATTCGAAGTAGTTCGATATCGTAGAAGATCGTAAACTAAAGCCCATTTCGTAGGATCTAAGGGATCGAAGATCCACAGATTGCGTTTTTATTTACGATCTACCGCGATATCAGACGGCCTTGTACATCTCGATGAACTCTTCCCAACAAACACTATCGTGAATAAAATACTACAGAATTCTGTTGAAAAGAATGGAAATCTCTTTTATATCTACACCCACGAAATAACTATTCCCGTCGTGAAATACATCCAATCAACTTTTCAAAGAAGAATTCTTTTGCATCCTCTATTGCTTACGAAATTTTCCCGCGTGTTCCGATAAAACATACACACTGCATATGTGTCACGAGTGTGTACACAATACCCAAATACCGTAACAGCATATATCGAGTTTAATACCTAGCTAACGTAACCTAAGGAATCATTCAGATTATATACTGAACATAAAAGTAACCATTACATTAACACTTGACATGTTTGATCGTTAACACAGCTCCATCAAGAAATGCTACACACAAGATTCTAACCAAAAATAATTGTACTATTTTACTAAACTCTTCGAATATCACTGAAAATTTGCTTTGCTACCATTCGAAGGTAATTACGCGTGTAAAAATGTGCCACGCGAAGCAGCTTTGGTAGCAAGCTATAAACAACAAAATTACAATCTACTATCGCGATAGTAATAGTCAGAGGCTTCGAGCCAGAGAGAATTAGATTGTCGCACACAAATAGTAGCTCGACTGTAATTGTCACTTTTCTGAATGATACGTACATGTCCGTTCCTCCAAAAACAGTAACGCTACCACGAAGTAAACGTAACTTTTTAATTGACTTACCGTTGACGCGTGACTCTCGGCGAAACTTTATCCGTAGTCAGGTAACATCCTCAGGCACGCATCGCTGCGATGACAGGTTAAAATGGCACCTGGGTGCCGACGAAAGCCGACCGGGCAACCTCACTTATCCTGGAACGGAGCACACTTCACTGTTTCCCCAGCGCCATGTTTCTTCCACCATCTTGCGTTACGGCACGGGCGTGACTAAACTCACTCTCCTCGGCGCTGCGCTCACGTCGTTCGTCGAACCTCTGGCGCACGCGCGCCTAGTGCGCGTGGATTCAAATACTCTCTAGCAAGCGTCCACGCTGTTACTTTAAAACTTAAACTTTCAATGGTTTCTCAAGCGTCCCATTTACTTTTCTCTCAACAGACCCCTTTATCGAGCTTTAAATTTCCTATTGGCATGTGGGTTTACCGGGAGATATATCTGAAACTGATGATAGTCTTAGAAACAGGCACACGCGGAGGCACACATAATTTCGGAGGGAAAATGAAGATATTCAAATTAGCAAAATTAGAATAACGAATTGTTACTATATACTGGGCGTGCTTAGACTCGCATGTACAATAAATCTACTAAATAAAGTTCAACGTGACTGTTCAAAAATGAAAATGTCCCGTGGACATCATTTATTAATTATACCTAATGTCTGATATAATCGTGCGCTAACGTTTTTAATCGGTACGGTTTTCTTATCTAGGCAATAATCAATATGATACATGTTACATTCAAAATTATAATTCTAGTTATATTGACAGCAGACTAATCTAAAGTGACAATCCTTTTTTCTCTTTTTTTCCTCCTTTCTCCGCGACTGTTTCCTTTTGTTCATACAAAAACGGTGTGTGTGTGTGTGTGGTGTATGTGTACACGCATTATAAAGTTACACTTCACAGTGGCTTCACCATCGCGCGCTATATTCGTCGGTTTTATTTTAGCCTTTTCTCTCTGTTTCTCTCCTTCACTCTCTCTCTCTCTCTCTCTCTCTCTCTCTCTCTCTCTCTCTCTCTCTTTCTCTCTGTCGGCAACATCGTACGAACAACTGAAAGCTTTTCCTAACTCTCTGGTCTCCTTTTCCAATCGATTCGATCGAAGATCTCGTAGAAGTCGAAGCCAAAGGAAAACGGAAGATAGAAACTTAACTTTTAAAAAGATCGCAATTCTCGTCGCGTGGGTACATGCGTCGCCTTCGGCGCGTTAACATGATAAAATTGATCCTTCCCTTTTCTCCCGCTCTCATTCCACCGCGCCGTTACTCCCCTCGGAACCTTTCACGCAACGAAGCGAAGAGAACACGGAGGCCCGTTTCGTCATTTACATACACCCGGCGGAAATAAATCACCCCTATTTCCATTCCTCTTCGTCGCCTTACAGTCCTCCTCTCTCTTCCCCATCCCTTTAAATATGTATAACTTTACAATCCCACACAGTAGTTAGCTTACAGCAAGTGCGCAGATTCCCAAAAAATTCCGTTTCTTCTTTACAAATGGCAAATGAAAAAAAAAATATCTCGACAGATACCCTGAAAATAAATTACGTTAAATATACAGTCTCACGTGGTTGATTCGCGGCGCATCTTCCTTTAAACGTTCGTCGCCCATCCCTCCTCCTCGTTCAAGGTACAAGGACGTCTCGGTTCTAATTCTTATCTTACAAAGAGGCCATTCGACTCTTCCCTCGCGTCTCGTCACGAGAAAGAAAGAAATTTCTACACTTCATCGCCGTCTATCCCGTCTCTACGCTTCGGAGATACCGCCCTTTCTAATAACTCGCCGTCGAAGACTTAAGAATATACGACAATGAACAGATAATTTAATAGGAACGTGTTCTTTTATTATCAAAAATTCGTATGATCAGCATTATTGCCCATACAACGTGTGTACGTGTACGTGTGTGTATGTCATGTAAAAATTAATCTATATCGTCGCGATAGGACTGCATATTTTTTCCCCCTTTGTTCATTTTTTTTCTTCATTTTCTCGATCCTCCCCCGTTTTAATTAAGAAACCTCTTTTTTCCCCCTTTTAAAATTGCACGCTATGCCTAAGTTCTATTCGCGGATTCTCCCATCTCGCCCATCCTTTTTCACCTCCGTTACGAATATGTTTCTAAATACGCGGATACATTCCGTGCGCACCGTATACTCGGTCCATCCCCCGTCCGTTTTTTTTTTCAGTCGCCTGTTTCTGTACTCGCTTCGCTAGACCATGAACGTACGCGTTCTTATCGAAAAAGAAGAAAAAGAAAAAGAAAAACGCAAGTTCGATCTCCCTTTCGCGTCAGCGACGTAACGAGGATAGGTTTTGTTTCTTTTTTTTCTTTGTACAAAAAGACTTTTTTCTCGCCTCTCTCCGAGCACGGACGAAATCTGTACACTCGTCTCTCTTCAGACTTATTACAATACTTATACAAAGTTTACGTATGTATATTCGCACCGATACGCTCGATCGATCCTTACCTGGATGTTCGCAGTGAGGATAAAAATCGATCGTCGAGTGGCGCGAGCGCGCGAATTGTTAAGCCGTCCTCCGAATAAATCAACGTTGGGGTAATTAAGAGTGGGTCGAACAGTTTTGAGGACACTGGGCGCCGTTTCGCAGATAATTCTTACGCAGACATTTCGCCTCGAAGATCGCGTTACATATATAATTACAGAGAGTTTGAGCTGCGGTGATGGCCCTGAAACCTCGACCCTTGAGTACTGGATGAACGATGAGCTTCCAGCATCGAGCGCGCACTCCGCGGGGAAAATCAATCTTTCCTCTCTAGGTTCCGTTTCCCTTGATCGAGCTCGCGTTGCTAACGCGAGGTTTCAAGTGTCCTTAGGGTAGGTCAGGACCCGGCGGGACTTAGGAAGACGCTTCCGAGGGCGTTTTGATTAAAAATGGAAGCTCCGAATTTTCGTTTCGTACGCATGATATTACCTAAGAGTGTGGTGATAGTACGAGGAGCCACGCGACCGTGAACAGGGCGAACGTATGCGTCCTTGTTCCTTTTAGAGCTAAGGGCACGTCGCTGTGAGGGGAACGCCTGAGGGGCGTCCGATGACAGTGGTTGACAGACGAGCTTGCAGGATTCCCGCACGTGGACAGTGTCTTGCGTTTGAATTTTCTGGGCGTCGAGAAGATAAGTTTCCGATACTTTGCTGTGGAATTTTAAGCTGGATATAAGTCCCTTGGATATTTTTTAACGGCTCCGTAACTCCTCCGACAATTACCACGACGCAGTTCCTATAATTACTTAATTACTTAGTACTTCGTACTTACAATCCCCCAACGACCTTCCCATCGGCGGGTTCTCTTAACGTAGGTACAATGTACATATAAAAAAGTGCGTTTCCTTTCCGAAAAAAGGGCTCGATATAAAAGTGTCGTTAACGCGAGTTTTATCCTGGAAGTGCATCGCTCAAAGCAGTCAGAAGATCACGTTTCTAGAGAGTTTTGAAAGGCGAACGAATCGTTAGGTATCAGAAAAATACTAGGCACTCGATTCCCGGAATGTTGTGATCGTGCATAAAGCGGCTCCTACACGATGAGACTTGCCTCGAGACATGTTTTGAGACAGGTCTCTCTCACTCCTTCTCTCCACCTTGCTAGCACGAGACATGAGACCTCGTCTCGAGGCATGCCTCAAGACAAGTCTCATCGTGTAGGGCAGGCTTTAGAATACAGTATTACCGGCTCCCGCGCCGAGACGTACTGTTGCCGATTAAAATGTGTTTTTATTAAACCTGAGACTTAAATAGCTGATTAAGCGATAATGCCCTTTAAGAGGGTAGTTCTCTAGCTACTTTGAGCGCGCGTTCTTCAGTATACTCGTACAATTCTCTGTCTTCGTGTATGATGAAGCTTGGTAAATGCAATTAATTAGAGCACGACGGTTAATTCGTTTCGCAAACGGTCAGAGCCCTCCTCTTCGGCCCTGGGGGATGTATAATAATAATCCAATATGTACATATTCTGAGTGGTGAATCCGTGTTCCAGACACTCCTGACCTACCAATCGCTATCAATTTCTTTTTTATCGCTACGTCGAAACCGGTACGAGCAAACTTGGCTGCAGAAGATCCGATCGGTGACGGGATTCGCGCCGAGCGGATTCGTTGGTGCTACGATCGCAATGGTAGGGAGAACAATTGCACTGGGCAAGCCGAGGCAGGCGGTCGACTTAGTCTTGAAGAGGTGTTTCGAGAAGAAGAGTCGACAGAAGTCGCGTCTCGGAAAAGAGGGGCGAAAACGAAGAGAGGCTCAGGGGGGGGGGGGGGCAGCGAGGAAAGAAAGAAAGATCTCTAATATCTAAATCGAGAATACTGTAGCAGGTATTATGACCACATTAAAAGTAAATTAAACGTAAATAGCATATCTTTATTTTTACAAGAGCGTTATAGCGATAAAACAAAGAACATCCCCAAAAACCCCAGACTCCCCGCGAAATCCACATCGGAAGGTTCTTAAACGCGCCCGTCTATCACCTCGTGGCCCGCAATTAATTAAGCATACCGTGATGTAATTGTATATAAAAAGAAAAATAATGAACGATTCTGGGACATCGCCCTGTCCCCCGTGATCTTAGGGTGGTTTACTTTAAATCCATGGCATTTCCCCTCTACCCTTCTCATTTGCCTTTGCGAAAGATAATGAATTATCGAAGCGATTCCTATCGATACTAATTTTTAGCGAATTCTAAAGAGAAACGTCTGCTTTTTGCGCGGTCGTGTTGGGTTGAGTCTTTCGATGGGGACGAGTAAAACAACGAAGATCGAAGATTAAAAGAAGAGCGAAGAACGAAAAGAACAGCGACGAGGATACACGTAAGGATTGTCCGAGGAACGGATCGATCCTTTTCGTCGAATAGCGCGAGTGCATCCTGATCGTCGTAGACACCACGAGTCACCGACCAGTCGGAGCTGTGGAATCGTCGACATTCCTGCAAGGTGTTTCAGAATTGTAGGCGAATGATTAATTGACCGATAGAAGTCGAGGGAAATAAAAGCTCGGGGCAAACATAAGTCTATAAGTAAATTATTCTCCAGATATTCAGTTTACTAGGTCCCGAGTCAATAGCCCTTTATACAATGATTAATAATTTGAGGAGTTCAAAGTGTCAATGATTAATAAGCAATCTCAGAACAAATGTACCTTGTTCTTAGTAATAAAAGGGAATCGCTTCGAGCAGTCGCGATATTTCTAAAAAAGATTATGTTCATTTTAAAAGGCGAAGACGATAATCGAAAGACCATTCTTCTTCTGGTTAACGGTTCCAAGGCTCCAGGATCATCAATGATTTTCTAAATCGTGGCATTAGCTTTTTTAATGTTGAAACTTCTTAGTTTAAGCATTAAGGAAGTACGCCTAATTAAATGTAAGTAAAATCGATGATCTTGGAAGATTAGAAACGATAGATGCAGATGAATGATCTTTTGAATATTGTTATTGTCCCCTTGAAATTCATAAAGCTTTAAAAAACCTTCTCAGTAAACTGTATACGTCGAGAACGATTACTCTACAGACTGGTATCTACCACGATCTCTGCATTCCTTTTCAGCTCCATTATCCAGTCAACTGTGTACCTATAGTTTTAAAGCACCCTGTGTATATGTTTCTTATTACAATCGAATCAATGCCTGATTCATCGTTATTTAAGAGTTCTCAGGCGACGGCCGATCGCCGGTGCCATCGCTACCCTAACAATTGGGGATAAAAAATTAATCGTACGCATTATTTATAGATAATCTAGCCAGCTATTTGCCGTTTACAAACTAGCAACTATTATTTTTTTTTGTTTTTAGTAACTGATACTCAATATAGTTCACGGCCTTAAAATTATAAAACAGAGATTAGTCTGCCGGTCGATATTCACTATTCATTATTGCAGCTCCGGTGAGATATAAATCAATTCGTTAATGTCTCGTGGGCGCGCTCCTACCTTCACTTTTCCCATCCTTCGTTTTCCCCCACCCTATTCTTATAACCGTGGTCGTTGTCATTGCAATAACGCAATATTCTTCTCTTTAATTAATATTAATCTGATCCCGAATGACTGGACGGAAGAGGGCTCGCTGAAATCACGACATCATCCGTCCCGCAACAGCGCTCGAACGTAGAAACGGGGCGCGAAGATGGCGATCATATCTGGTCTATCCCTTCTCATTCGGTTATGAATTCCCAATCATCGAAGAAGAACGATCGAAACGATATAAATTAATACTAACTCGTTCTCGTCCGTGCTTTGTTTCGGGAAGGGCCGAGGTTCAGGCGTCTCGAGCGCGTTCCGAGTTGGAACGACCGTGGTCACCGCGCGTTCCCTGCCTAGCCGAGGTCTAATTCGAGCTTATCGTGCATTATCGGCTGGAACGAGTCACGGAATCCCGATAACGCGTCGCCTACCGCATTCTTTCGCTTCTCTTTTCTTTTCTTTCTGCGAAGTAATTTAATTCCTCGGCGGGGTTTGACCCGAATGCGCCCCGTGAACAAGTGGAACGAAAGGTGAATTTATGATTGTAAATCAATTGAAAGAAACTACTAATCGGCTTCTCTTAAATAATACATACACCGTCTACCTCCAGTGAGAAAATATATAAAGTATACATCCTCCTACCGTTCCTTTTCGCTTACGTTCTCCTAGAGTCTCGCCCCGTTTGCGAATGGATATCCTCGACTGGACGAACCCATCGTAGAGCGTTCCGAGATTTTTTCACGAGCCCGACTCTTCCGAGCCATGTTCCCGATCGGAAGGATTACACACCCGCGCAGAACCGCGCCGCCGAGTCTCCTTTCGGATACCGTCTCGATTTCAGTCGTCGCTATAAAATCATGCAGCCGACGGGACCTGAAGGGGCACCGGCCGTGAGCCGTGCCCACCAGTCACTCTGGAAACCTGCCTCCTCGCTGAATGCTCCTCCCCACGCCTCTGCGTATCATGTACGGCTCGCGCGCACGCGCCTCTGTGTGTGTGGTGTACATCGCGCTCTCGGTTATTTTAATTATCAATTTTGTGTTTTGTTACTTTGTTTTTTCTTTTCTTTAAAAAGGTTAAAAAATTAACCCCTTTACCAGCTCCTGAAAGGTATTCTCTAGCTGAATCATTTAGGCTCGGGGAAGGTCACCTGACACTTGTAGACTTCTTCTAGCATTACCGCTTGCCCTTGGCTTTGGCTGACGGTGACCGGGGTCGTGGCGTTCACCACGACCACCTGCTGCTGGCCTTGCTGCGCCTGCTGGGGTTGCTGCTGCTGCTGCTGATTGCTCGCGTTCGCTTGCTGTGCGTTACTCGGATTGTTCGCGTTCTGGTTCCGGGCGGTTTGCCCGTACTTCTCGTGGATTGCACGGTGACGCTTTAATGCGAAACGATCGGAGAACCCGATCTCACATATATCACATCTGAGGATCAAACGGAGCATTTATTAAACACAGCGTTATTCTATCTATCTGCAATTCAAATGTAACACACGGATTCTGTACACCATTGGCCATGAATCACGGGATGTTAATGTCCAAAATGAATTCTTCCATTCACTTATTAAGGAACACGTTTGGTCTAAAAATTGATTTTTTTTTTTATTTCAAACTTTTAGGAATATGTGTTTAAAAGGATTCTTTGAAATTTGTAAAATTCTCGAAGTTATATGCATTTGAGTAGCGGTAAATGCGTGGGTAAAACCCGGCCACTTGGCACTCACGTAAAACTTTAAACGCGTTTTCCACGAATCATGATTTTTCCGAATGGTAGACAGCATAACAAATGAAATTATTAACCGATTCCAAAGAACTTAATGGCATTTTCTTTGGAATTGAATTCACTATCGCATCACCCTTTGACCATCAATTTCAGAGGTCATAATTCTTCATTATTAACCTTTTTAGGCGCAGAATTAGCGTTTTGACCGGACGGTCCCCTTAACAGGTCTTTTTAACTGTCCAGTGACTTATGGATGTGCACAGGGCTATAAGCAATACGTTACCTGTGCGGCTTCTCGCCGGTATGGACTTTCGCGTGATTTTTCAGATGTGTAGCTTGATTAAAGGCCGAACCACATATATTACATCTGTAAGGTTTTTCACCGGTATGGATCCTCCTGTGATTCCAGAGGGTCGAATGTCTGGCGAATGTTTTTTCACACACTTCACACTGATAGGGGCGTTCTCCAGAGTGGATTCTCTCGTGATTCTTTAAGTGAGGGCTTTGCGAGAATTGCATACCACAGACACTACATTTAAAGGGCTTTTCGCCAGTATGCACTCGTCCGTGATTTTTTAGATAGGCAGCTGAAAAATTAAAAGCCAATGTTTTATGCGCGCGCCGGATTTCTCTGTCGTTACCTAGAGACGCTCGCGTCCTTCTTTATTCACCTTTTGCGAAGGCCAAGCCGCAGACTTCGCACTTGAACGGTTTGTCGCCGGAGTGAAGTCTCTTGTGGGACCAGAGCGACGAGTACCGAGAGAACGTTCCGTCGCACACGTTACAGTGAAACGGCTTCTCCGCCTGGTTCTGACTATTCTGCTTGCCACCTGCAATTACAGAGACACCGAAACTCTTAGCTTTCCTCGAAGGGCCAGTTCTACAAAGAAAATACGTTGCTAGATGATTCGTTAAATGTTTTCGACAACGTGACACACTGGATCGTGTATGGTACTTTTGGAATATAGTTCTCTTTGTCTCATACGTCTAACAGAGAAACTCTATATTGTTCACATTTTATGAGAGCTAGCTCTTATTATATGCAACCCCGTTACGGAAAGATCTGAACATGCAGGTAATGAGAGTTAGTGCAGAAAGTAAGAAATGAGAGTCTGCTGTTTTGTGTTGATACACTAATGATCGAGCTATGTTAAAGGTAAATGATCCATTCGCAGTCTGTATTCGTGAAAAAGGGAAGTAACAAAACGGTGAACTGAAATTCAAAAGAACCTTCGAGTACCAAAAATTAGTTGAAGATTAGAAGATTGAATTTATAAAACTGTCCCTTAGGGGAGATTTTATTCCGTGCAGTGATTCTTAAATTTAGATATCCACAAGTCTACCAAAAAGGAAACAGAATTGTCTCAACAAATTTCAACTGTTCAACAGTACGAGAAACTAATGAAGTTCTTGTTCCATCTACGACAATAGCATGCAAATAAAATTGAAAGAAGCTTGGTGTATAAAATTTATATTAAACATTTGTGTTCTTGTTACAAGTCCCAAAGGGAAACTTCGATTATTCTCGAATGTGTGAATTTGAAGCTCGTGTGATGAATATAGAACGAATATCATGATCCTAGATACTGATGTGAATGTTTTGTAATAAATTTTTTTACAAAGGTATCTGAACGTTTCGTCTATACTGTACGATGTAAATCCCGTGTTCTTTTTGGCGGTTAATTATTCTGACTTACTTCCTATGATGATACGACCTGTTGCCTTGCAGCGGCCACACTTTGCGAGGGAACTGATTCCAGAATCTAGTTTATCGTCGTGTTTACCTACCATACACCACCCGATGTACGATCATGATAGCAATGAAATGATAGAAACAGACGAAAAAGATGGTTCGGGAAGAAAAATGTTTTACTACAACCGAAAAACACTCCTGTTAACTGTCGCGCCCGTTAGTAGATACAAACTTCGAAGCAAAGCGTTTCGTACGTTTCAGTGAACATTTTTCTTCAGCCTACATGAAGCGTGGGAACGATAGTTGCCACTTACCGATAAAAATTATTCCCGTGCCGTTGCACTTGTGGCACTTCGTGACACTCGTGACACCCCTTCGTTTCACAGGATGATGGCCAGGTTTGATAGCTATAAGAATAAATATTCAATACATAACAAACAATCGTATTTACACCCGCAACATGTGTGTTCACCAATAAAAACACATTAAGGGGAATAGGCAGTTGTTGAATAGGCCGAAAAACTCTTTTTCCAAGAAGAATCCGTGCGCTACTAAAAATCCGCAACTTTTTAATTTTTTTATGAAAATCTCGAATTTTTACGGAGCATATCAGAGATTTCGCAGTGAATGGCACATGTTTTACATATCCTGTAATTTTTCCAACTCGATCTGAACCTCCGTTCATTCGTAAGTAGAGCAAGTTTCTGGGCAAAGGCGACGCTATAGGTTGCCGCTTGATGTTTTAAGCTGCCAAATCTACAATTCCGCGAATTTTACTATAAATCAACCGGCATTTTATTCGGAAATGATAGTACTTTCAGAAAATTCAATAAAAACAATCGATTTTTCGACTGCCTAGCCCCCTTAAGGTTTCGAAAGAACTCGTGGAACGTACTCTTTTTAACTTTAGTAGGATGGTGCTCGCAGGGGTCCTCACTACCGCAATCCTCGCATATCTGCACCTTGGGCTTCTGGTGCATATTCGTTTTATGGCTCTTCAATTCTCCGGGCAGCGCGAAGCATGCCCCGCACACGTCGCAGGTGTACGGTCTCTCCGGCGTGGTCGCCACAGTAACCGTTGTCGGTGTCTGCACGACAACTTGCTGCGGCTGTTGCTGAAGATTACTAGGTGTCGTATTATGAATCCGCTTGTGATGATTCAACAAGCTCATGTGCCCGAAGACCAAGCCACACAAGTCACACTTGAAGGTAGCGTTGGTAGCGGCTGCGATGCTCATCTGATTCAATAATGTATTGTAACCGACGGGCTGCACGTCGAAACGATAGCAACCCTTGTCATCGGTAGTGATCGCACCGATCGTGCTCACCGCGTTCGTCTGAACCTTTTGTAGCATGTTGACATTGTAATAGAAAGGAAACTCAGCGGTGGCCGATTGCTGTTGCGACTTGTCCTCCTTCTTGTCCGACGTAACATACATCTGCTGGGACTGCTGCTGCTGCGACTGTTGACCCTGAGCAGCTTGCTGCTGCTGTATTTGTTGCGGGTCAAACATCGCGGCCTGCTGCTGCAAAATCAATATCGCCCGACTTTTAACATCTTTTATCCAGAGGCAGAAGCGCTACGCCGATAAGCGATAAATATATAATAATTAACAACCTGTCTCTGATCGCTGTAACTGGAATTACTCTGCTCCGTCTGAGTGAAACTATTAGTTTGCTCGGTTTGAGTAAACATGGAACACTTCACTGGCTGCTCGATCGGTTGGCTCTGTCAAACATCCCTTGCCATTAGACACCGTCTTATGCCACTACTCTCCGCAAAACAATCGCATAGTACGATGGGAAATTTGGTTTTCCTTTCAACCAACCGCCATATACACTTACGCATACCTGTTGTATCTGATCAGGACGGGTTGTGTTCAACCACACCACGTTGTTGCCATTTGATTCTAGGGCCATTGATGTGTTGCCTTTGACCCTGTGCAAATCAGCGGGCATACGTTAAACATAGATAAATGCAGAGACCGTAGTCGGTCGCTTCGACTGGCTCTAATACAGAGAGGCGATCAGCCGTTGGACGCCTCGCGAAGCAACCCAACGGAGAGCCAGTCGCAGAGGAATACCGTCGACCAGTGATACTCACATGTGATAGTCTACACGGGCGCCGCGGGTTACATGTCTGCCTGCCAAGCGGGTGATCTTCTAGTTGCCATGACTGCGGCGCGGGGTGCCGCGCAGCTGGTCACACTGTTCCTAGCGTTCGCGGCGGCTGAGTGGCTGATCCCGGTCTATCGTCCTATACAACATCCGAGAACGGGGTTCCTCGTGTCGGTTGGGCCGTGGTCGCGGCAAAGTGGAGATCAATGGCGATCGATTTGGTGCTTCGATGCGCCTCGCTCTGTTCTCGCTTTGGATCCCGCTGGAATGAACGCCAGCCACGGGCGCCGCCGTAATCCAGGGCCCTCGTGCGCGCCGCGGGATCGGTTCTGTGTTACACGCTTGTCAATGGGCAGCGTTCACCCGCGCAGATCATGTCGTCCAAGCGCGGTGGCGGCTGCGGCGACTGGTGGACGAAGCGCGGGCACTCTGGCTCGCATAAAATTTTGGCGGTAGCTCGCGGCGCACCGACTCGCTCTCCGTTTCACCCAGTGAAGTCAGGTTGGGCCACGTCGCCGCGTACCGTGGCTCAGGATAGGCCGATGCGCGAACAAGCAGACCGAGCACCGTCAACAAACTCCACGGTAGCCATTACACGCGACGAGGATAACAATGGGCGACACGAACGCGCGCTGCCCCCGATGCCTTTTTCCGAAGCGTTTTCGGGCGCCTTCCGTGAACACAGCCAAAGCGCCGCCAAGGTCAGGCCTCGATGACGCCGAGCCCCGTAGCGCCGAGAGCTCCGATTGGCCGGAAGGCTACTGCCGCCCGCCGCCCATTGGCCCGGACGCCCTTCGCCAGCCAAACTTGCGGGCGATTATTTATCCTCTTGCATGAGAACGGTTAATTACCTTTTTCTACGAACCGGATTAGTTTTACTCCTCCTCGAATATGATTTTAGTAGAACTATCGGATTGAAGGATCGTCGTTGGAGTCGGATTTGTTGTAGTCTTTTTGTAAAGACGGTTATAGTAAGGTGGAGTAAGAGAATTGGAGGAATAATGGGTAATGAGGTGGGAGAGGTTATGTTTTTATGTATGAGAGACGTTTGAGGATGAGTAGTGTGGAGGGAAATGGGAAAGTGGCTTGGGCACTGGGGGAGATTGTAGTCGACGTGGAAATGTGACTTCAGAGTTTATGTTCCCAAGTAGTTGCAGGATTCCACGCTAGATGGCGCGGCGGAAGTCGTTCCAGCTCGGACTTATTTGAAATTTTGAAGTTCCCGCGCACGAACGACCGCGTTCGCGGGTAAATTGATTGCTAATGTGTTTAACTGAATTTCGCATTGAGTATTTTCGAAATAGATAGGAGTAATATTAATCGCATAGTTTTTTAATTATATTCTAAGGAACTTGAATATTCTGATGCTATAAAGATTCTATAAACCGCAATGCTATTTAAGTAAAAACTATTTCAGATCCAAGAAACTTTTATATTTCTCACCGAGGAAATTCAGCGAAGCGCTGTATTTTTATTTCACTCTATCTTTTCCACTCTAAAAATAACAATCCTCGAGTGGTTTCCCGCGACCACGGTTTCCTCGTTCTTTCAAGCAGAAAAAGCACTCCTTTGGCTTTGTGGTGAACAAAGGCGCCAGTCAAGTCTCGTATCAAAGCTTGGAATGCGGCGCGACACCACTTTCTTTGCACCTACCCTTCAATTCCACTGAAAAGCCATCGAGTGCCTTCTCCCCTTACGAATCGATCGCCGCTGGCACGCGTCTACTTGATTACGCTCGTTGGCAAAACGGCCCCAATGATGTCTCGACGAAACTGCGTGGGTTGTCTGGTTCTAGACGACGGTTATAACAGTTTCGCAGGAGTTTATTGTGAAATTGCGCGCGGCATCTTATAGCCGGCGTCAGCGGAGCGGCGATCATTGGCTTCAGTCGCTAGACGACCAAGTTGCTCGTCACCCTCGAAATAACTCGAGGTTCTACGATAATTACAATCATAAACTTCTCTTCGAAGAACCCACTATATTCCTAAATTCTTAGTCACTCGAGTATTTAAAAATCCAAAGCAACCTCCGCTCCTATTTCCTTATAAATAACACTCATTTCTCGTATCCCAGCTTCCATTCCCTCCATCCTCAAATTTCCTCCCCAGAATTATATAAGCCGCATGAATTTTTAAGCTTTCCATACGGCCCTGCGGACCGTAGCGCCCGTTTCAAACCGTCTCGGCGCCCGACACCAGTTTAGCCGCAGTCAGTTGGCGTCGCGACGCCGCCGCCAGAGGTTTTCCCAGACGACGTTACCACGCGCGACGCTGCCCTCCACCTCCCAACACAATCAGAAAGACGATTATTGAAAGAGACTCAGTGCGAGCGAGCAGTGTACCGATTCCAATCCATCAACGATCTCCGCCGTGCATGCACGTACAACAAGTTGCCTGATCCAGAGGCAGGGGCTCTGGACCGAGTCAGAAAATCACGTTGCGCGTGAAGGGAGCTTTATAAATACACGAGTTCGTTTCTCAAAAAGAAGCAAAACCCTCCGATGCGATTTAAATCGAGACTGAAGCTGCACGATTAAGTTTCGTGTGTGATGTCGATTTGTGTCTGTGTGGCGGATTATCGACGACAGAGTCTCCCAGCTTCGTTTCTGTAGTATAGCCTCCTAAGTTTCTACTATTCCGAACTGGAGCACGTTCATCCTACTTCGCGGGGACGGTGCATTCTACGCGGATGATGCAGAGGAGGCTTGAAAAGGTCACGGGTGACGCGAGCGTGTTCTTGATCGGAATCAAATGACGAACGAACCTCGCGGTTCGTTCCGAAGCTCCAGAAACGAAGGGCACAGAAGTGGACAGGAGTTTGATAACTTTTGATGGTGAATGGAAGGATTCCAAGCGGGGATGGGATCACCCGCTGTCTTGTAACAATCAAGGAGGCCTTTTAATTGGATTCTCGTGACTGATCGACGGTGACCGCGATGAGACGAAAGCTCCCGCGACGGAAGCTGCAATTCTCGTAATCGCGTGGCGTGCTGTGGACAGCGGTCGATCGATCGGCGAAAAAGAAACTCGAGGGAAAGCGTGCTGGAGCGGTATTTTGGCCATTCGGTGGTGGACACCTCCTTATCGATCTCGGAAAACTTCCCAGTGGGAAGTCTTCTGGAAAGCGTTCGGTGAAAAAGTGCGACTCGGATTCGCGCACGATCCTCGGGGGGAGTGTCTGCAGTCCTTGGTTTAAATCGCGCGATAGATCCTTGATATCTGAAAATCGATATCTCAACCTCCAACCTTCTAAGAAACTAGTTTAATCGCTGGACTCGAGCAACATTTCCCGAGGTATATTTACTTTGGGTCTCCGAAGCTTCTAGGCTATTGTCTTCTGGTGGAAGAATCACATGAATCATTTTGCGAGGATATTCGAATATCTGCCGCCTAAATCCGTCGAGATGTCCGCGAACGGTGGATCTATTTATCGCTGAGATGTATCCGGGGTTGCTGACCCGCGGGGTGGCAAGCGAATAATTTTAGATAGACCAGAAATCGGCAATCAGGGGAAGAGCAAGTTCGCAGGGGAAGACACGGTCAAGATCAATGAGTCGCGAGCTACGCTCTGGTGCACGTGGCTTCATCCCATTCATGGGCAATCGAGCTCTGCTCCTTTGTTTCAGCCATATCTTCTCTCGTTCCTATTAGTAATTAATGCCTCGACGTTCTTGGCTTCCTCCATCCAACGGATTAAAAGATCGAAGTGCGAAGAGGTGACATTTTAACTAATCGAGAAAGTATCTGAACACGATTTCTTGTCACCTACTAGTGTTCAATCTCCCATTAATACTGATCCCTCTTCCCTCCTAACTTCCTCCATCCACTGGATTAAAGGATCAAAGTGCAAGGAGGTAGCATTTTTATGGCACCATTTTAAGTAATCCAGAGAGTATCTGAACACGATTTTCTTGTTATCTACTAGTGTTCGATCTCCCATTAATGCCGATCCCTCTTCCCTTCTAACTTCTTCCATCCCCTGGATTAAAAGATTGAAAGTGCAAAGAGGTGCTTTTTCCCTCGAATTTTTATGGGAATAAGTTCTGATGCAGAATCCATCTCGACACGATTCCACGTCACAAAGCAGATCCCTGGGTTTCTCCCCGACTCCACGATTCGATAGAACGCCTGCTGCACCCCGTGGCGCTCGAATCTGGATGATCAGAAGCAGGATGGCTGACATGATAAATTGAGAGGCATCCGGGAGGATCACATAAAGAGGAGCTTGTAAACTCGCGAAGCATGACTAATTGCCTAACGGCCACGCTCCCGTGACAAATATCTCGTGGAATTTTTCTTAAGACCTGCCAACGTTCGCCGATGCCATCTATTTATATGTGTTCCAAAAATCAGATGCTGGTGGAAGCTAAGAGAAGGAGCTATTATAGCATACATTAATCATGGACTACCTCGTGCACAAATCAAGTGAATAATCCCTCCTGAGAAGCATACTTTCTCGAAACTTCTATCCACGAAGCACAAAGAAACGAAGAGCACAAAAACGACACCTCGGTCAATCAGACGAGTAGTTGTAATCGAGGAATCAGGAATCAGCAGGATTTTGGATTTTCCAATTAACAAATAATTCCTCGAAGATGTCGAGCTCGCCAGGGGTCCCAAAAGTGCCTCCAAGGCCGAAGATCCAGCTTCCTCTGCCGGGGCAATTTTACCCCCAACCGGGCATGGGGTACGTTCCCACCCCTTACGGGCAGACTCCTATACCGATGACGCCTGTTTCTGGCCAGCCGCAGATGGTGTACTCGAACAGGGCCAGCGAGTTCGTTTTCAGCCAATTCAAAGGCATCAAGCACCTTACCAAGTCTGGCCTGAGCGTCGGGGAGAAGAGCGCGTTCTGGCTGTACGAGAAGGTCCGCAGGCAACTCGTAATATAAATGCATAATACGCGTAATTCCGCGAGCAACACTGATCGTGTGTTTTATGTGCAGGTCAGTTCCTGGAGCAAACGATGGTTCACGCACATTTTCTTATTTGTTGTCGTGCTTTTGTACAGTATCGGCGGCGCGATGATCTTCGTGACGATCGAGGGAACGTACGAGGACGTTGCGTACTTCAACATCCGCAAGGAGAGGTGGGTGTCGACTTTGATTCGGTTAACCCTTGGCTGTCACACTGAATAAAAATGGCCCGAAATGTCACTTTGAGGTGAAATACTGGTGCCATGTAGTAGCGATTTTATTTTATTTATTTCTTATTAAAGTAGCATATGTCAAGAATATAAGTATAAATTCTTAGCTAAAAATATTGAAAATTAAAAAAGTTATGATTTTTTAAACAAAAGAAGTTTTTCTGGAACTCCCTTCCTTTTAAATTTTTTTTTAACCACGATGGTAGTTTAAGTTTTATTTTTCAACGATCAATATATATTGTACAATGTTGAAAGTTTATCTCAGAATTTTTGTGACTCAATTTAATAGATAGTTTTTAAACAGCAGCTGATTGAAAATTGTCTTGGGTGGAATCGACAAAGTGTGACGATTAAGTTGGAAAAAAATTGGTGTGACAACCGAGGGTTAACGAGCAATAGAAGTACTAATTATTAGCCTCCTAGTTTCTTTGGGACCTACAATAGAATCTCCGATGTTCAATGGGACTTTCAATTATTATTCTGCTTTTTTTATTTGAATATCGAATGTAAGAGCTTCTTGTACCTAGTGGGACCTTTGCTTGCGACAGGATGAAAGAATTTAAAGGGCGAAATATAAAGATAAATCGTTTCCTCGATTACTTTTCTAAGCAACGTAACAATTCACATTCGTTTCGGTAGCCATGAATATTCTTCAACCCACCGTTTCTAACACTTACTATCAAGTACATAAACTGCAGGGAATATTGTGCTTCCACAGTCCACCTGCAATTCCACGTCACTTGTCGCGAGATTGCTCTGTAGTTTACGCTGTCAGCTGGTAGAAGCACAATATGCCTTTTCACTCGCAGATGTTTTTAACCTTCGTGTGGAGGAAAACGAGCTTAAAAGCGCGAGCACAAACGCAACGCTGTGGAGCGTTGTATATCGGTCGCATCGTGAAACAGCAGATCGACAAACGTTGCTGGGGAAATGTGGGGCAATCGAACGCATTAAAACGACCACGACGCCCAGGGAAAATAGGTGATACATTATAATTCCGCGCTGTTAACAAATTTCTCCACGATTTTAAATCCATTATTCAATCTCCTATGCAATAGAATAATCTAAATGTAAGCACCAGCGGTATTTAAACTAGGAAATACCATCTAAACATTTACTTCTCATCTATTTGGATCACCCAGAATCACTTAGATATGCTTCGACGTTTAAGTAGCATGAATACTAATCTGATGATCCCACAGCTTTTTGACACGCGAGCGCGATTAGAATCGTCGCGATAAAGTTTCACATTGGCAGAGTATTCAACGTCTACGCTTTCCAGTTGCTCGAAGCTCCAGAGAATTATCAGCGAATATTCGAGTAAATACAGTACTGGGAATATTTCTTGCACGAACCTCGACTCATTTCGGCCAATATAGTGAGCCACACGTTTTGGTAATAAATAAATTTTGCAATAATATTTTCCTAGTACTACTAATGAGGGACGCAATAAATATTTGCAACATTGTAATTTCGAGACACAGTAACGCACTCAGGATTTAATCTTGAAGGGAGTTGAGTTGATTTGATAAAGATATTTCAATGCAAATTCCATAAAATTCATTAGGGGATTATAAAATTTTACTTAATTAGGATAAAAACCAGTATCCTTTTCCTTTTACCAAGCTCTTGAATTCCTTCAGACGTGGGTACATTAATCTCTTTTTACCTTTTTCTTTGTGGGTGCCAGGATTCCTTGGTCATTTGTAATATTATATCGATTATACACCCACATCGATTTCCCTTCTACTCTTATTATCTACGCGATCAAAGTGACAAAGTCGCATTCACAGCCAACTGTTGAAACTACGTCAGGAAAATGGAATAGAAAAACAAGTGGACGCTTTCCTTGACTCATTCCACTGTGGCGATGTAAACAGCGATTTCGCTGTTCGAAGGGTAATCGATTTTTCCATAATTTCCTCCGCCAGATCGATCGACCTCAGGGCGAAGGTCAGGTTTAAACTCGCGACCTCCCTTATTCGCGCAGCAAATTGTCCATGGCGTGACTGAGCCGATAAACGAATGGGCACATGGTCCAAATACTCGCCTCGACAACAGGCGTTAATTTAATTTCCCTAGATCTTCTTTTTTCTCCTTGAAACGCGTGAATCAAGTACTTCGCTAACGTTCTGCAACTGTGCAGGGTTAATTGAAAAAAAGAAATGGCACTAAGAACGTTAAAGTATAGACAGCTTCAAAGATTTGAACCGATTCAGTAAAATATTTGCTACAGCTTCACCCTCAACGCCCTCACACGTAATTAGAAACCACCCTCCGCAGCACTCTGGTGCCTCGAGGCCAGTGGGCAACTAACCGAGCAATAAAGTCACGCGAATTGATCGTCCACTAATTGTGGACGGTGTGAGCACGGGGACAATTACCGGTGGACGATCGTACACTCCTCTGAGCATACAGATCAAAAGGGTTCTCTGTCACTGCGTCTCCACAGAATCAAAGTCCCTCACGCGATTCCGCAATTCCTCCCAATAATTGGGGGCGTTCGCAGTATTCGCGTGAGCCGAGATCGCATCAAAGGCGCATCAAAGAGTTTTATTGGTCCAATTGCTCTGTAACTATTCTTTCATAACAAGCAGAGAAGCTCGGAAGATGAGAGGGAGATCCTCTAGGATGATCACTTATATATATCTATCGTACTTTCTTTCGTTGATGTAACAGAATTGTTGATAATTTTAATCGAGCGATTTTTTTTCGCTGCCCCAGAAACACGACGCTGACAATAATCAGGGAGCTTTGGAAGGACGAGGTGCTTGCCTCGGATTCGGATCTTTGGAATGGACGAGCGAGGGAGCATCTGATGGAGTACGAGGAGCACTTGTACGAGTTTTACAAGCGCGGCGTGACGGATCGTGGCCAGAAAGTGTGGTCCTTCTGGAACGCTGTCTTCTACTGTGGCACCATTTACACCACCATAGGTGAGTGCTTTGAAAATATTCTGCGAATTTACGATAAAATATAGGTAGGTACTCTCCAATTCACTTGAAGCAGGTGTCGAATGAAACTGTTAAAATGTTCAATTAATTATGAAGTGACTGCAATTTTATGACTATTATCTTTTCTGTTTCAAGAGAACTGTTATAAAACTGAGTGTATTAATTGAAACATTTGTTCCATATATTCTTGTGTAAATAAGAAGCTTATCTTTTCTGGATTCTAGAAACAAAGTTCTAGTTACAAAGGAACATTTATTCTGCTCTGAAAAAGTTCAAGTGGTGATGAGCAGATTTCCTGAAAATATTGTGGGATTGAAACCTTAAATCTTAAACCTCTTCTGCATTTATCCTGCTTCAAATTCCTTAAGTAATACTAATTAGAAAAGTATTCCCAACTTCTATATTCCACCCTTAAATATCTGTTCAAAAGTACATGACCCATCAGACCATTTATTAATTAATCAAAGTCGACTTAAAACAGAAAAGCAATAATTTAAAACTTGAAACTTCGGGAAACACTTTAATTTATGAAGGTTAAGTTTCATTTAACCCCTGGTTTGGAGAAATTCACATACTACTTTCCCCTCAATGCCATAAGCAATAAAGTTCCCCGCCTTTCTTTCATTACCTACCAACTCGTCACGCATATCCTTCGACCCCGATTAGAATCTGAACATTGAATTCGTGGGTGGCTCGATATTTGCGTTTCCAGCATTTCCACTGTAGTCCGCGCTGTCCACCGCCACTGTTTACCGTTGCTCGCTGGGAGATATTATTTTTAATCAACGGGTCATACTCGAGCGTCCGGGAATTGCTTTCGGAAACGCTTCTGAGTTTTTCCGCGAGGGTCCTCGCGATATATTTGTACGCGACGTGACGCGCCAGGCTTGGATACCCACGGCGTGATTAAATCACGGGAATCGAGGATAAACACAGGCGAAAAAATGGGAAGCCAGGGAGAAGGGATGCTTTAGGCATCGATTCATCGGTTTTCGGCAGATATAAATCCACGCGCGATCCCCAAGATTTATTTATCCACATCTTCGCGATATCATTCCCAGTTTGTTTGCTTTGCTAGCAAGCCACTAATCGGCGCTACCTCGAAGCCCCCGCGAAAATATTGCCCCATCGACTTCTCCGTTCCCAATGCTCCTCCTCCGTCTTGCCGGATTAAATCGACCGATGGAGTCGGTCCAACGACGGCGCTGCCCATTAACGCTCGGTGTTAGTTATCCTTCTGGACTCTTTTCTTTCGATTTCTGTTTCGACGCTTTTATCCGCCGATAGCCGAGGCGTTCCGCGAGAAATCGCGATCGGATTCGGTGACGAATCCCGAGGGATTACGACGGTAGGGTATTTCTGGCCAGTGACGGCACCGGGCGCGCGGAAAACGGGTAAAACGAGATTAGAGAGAATAAAAAATATGTCTCCTCTGATCTAACGACGGGCATTCGCTGGCTAATCTAAGTCGAGGAAGATTTCAAGGAGGCACTGCACAAGGTTTTCACTTCGATCGTTGTGCGTGGAAATGATTTTCTCTGGGGAGGGTTCTGATTATATTGATGGACGATGTGGGGTGGCTGGTTCAGGGAGGAGAATTCTCGCTGATCCAGCAACATGATCGTAACGAGTATTCGCGAGCCGCGGATCTGTATGTAGCTAGGCTGGGGCATTGATTTACGACCGCGAACGTGCGAATAAAAGTCTGCAATCAGGAATAGTTGTCTCATTTTTCTAGATGGTGACAAGTCCACTTCTACGTGGGTGTATTATGTTTTCCATTCACTCGCGTTCGCTGAAATTTCTGCTGCCAGAAGTAAGAATATTTTCAAGTTCAATGGGCAATTTAATACTCTACATCATCCCTGATGACAGTAATATTATTCAGAAGCTTGCAAATCCAAGGGTTTACTTATTATAAGCATTCTATGGAATTTAGATTTGAAAACTAGAAAACTAAATTTTATTCTCTAACTTGCATTAAATTTGCATTAAAAGTATTTTTAGCTCTTCAACTCGGCTCTCCCCAAGATTAAATCTTGAATGCGCCACTGGCGGAATTAATTCACTAATTCATTAATTCGCAAAAGTTTCATATTGAAAAATATCGTAACATAGAAACGCTGAACAATAAACTATTTGCTTATAATAATAAAATTCTTTTCTTTAACTTATATCAATGTCGTAGAAAGATCTCCAGAGAGTTAAGGTTTACTGGTGACCCCTACAGTAGTCAACCCACCCGACACACACGTAGTACCGGTGCTCCGCAGGAAGGATTGTATAAAACGATCTCGCGTTTGCATATCGGAAAAAGGTACAAGGATGATTCCCCTTGTTTCCCACGCGAAAATCCTTCCCGTTCAACGATGCCCCCGATCCTGACCTACATAGTGGAACTCGATAAAGTGCCGATTACCTTATCCACGGTTCCACCTCTTTCGTATCCTCGCAGCTCGTCCCTACGCCTGTACTTGTTTTCGATGCCATTAAATTTGATTTACGTACAACTGGAGACTACCCGGCTACAGCGAATCGATATTTAAAGAAGCGTCCAGTCCGAGATCGCCGACGTCTACGATTGGCACGCGTATACCTAGTGTCGATAAAGCTTGCGGAGAAATAAACTGAAAAAGTTGAACGGTACAGTTTTATGCTGATGCTAAGAAGTCTCAATATTCTCGAGCGTACAAGCTACGATTCTGGTGAAGTGACTGGGCAAGATTCTCTCCGAGATTCGAGGATGTATGAGGGAAGCTGTAGTGGGAGGATTTAGATTCGAAGATTTTAGATTCCTCTGAATTTTAAGAGCTTCGCATTTGAAAGGAACGAAGCTATGTCAATTTTTCTTCTTTGTAAATAGAGGAAGGTAATAGTTATTACACGGGGAGAACAATTAACGAATTAAAGCTACATGACGCCTGATGTCCTGGCAGGTATGGAAATATTGCGTCGAGTGCAGCTGCAAACTGAAATTAATAATGCGCGACCCAGTTGTAGGCCCTTTGTCATTAGTCGCCCATTATTGCTCCGCGCGTAATATTCCAACATGTTTCATTATATCGTTGCGGAGGAGTGATTCGGAGATGCTTGGTATGATTGATGTCGCTCCAATCGTTTAGCGTGCACAGGGTGACTCGAAAAGTTTAAGGGGACTTTCCGTTTAAATCGCTCGAACAGTTGGTGATTTTTATGAATTTTTTACAAGAAAGGATTATAACATATATTACAAAATGTTTTTGGCGTTTATTAATACAGTCGTTAGGAGGCAGGAAATTTTCTTTTGTGCCATGTTTTCGGTCTTGATACATTTTCTAGGTGGTGTCTCATAGTTAGTGCAGTGCTGTCAAAAGCAGCATGCCTAAATGATAACCGTTTCGGTCATATGTGCAGCAATCATCGTAGTTTTGGTGTCCTTTCACCGCGACAGTAGATAATGCGATAGCAATTGATATAAATTTTATGAAATTTCTTGGATTTTTGAATTTAGACGATCCTCTGAGTAAAATTCATGGTTAACGTTTAGGCATCTCTTTTGGGCAGCGCTACACTAATCGCCACCTATTAGGAAACGCATCAAAGCCGAAAGCTCGAAACAAAATTTTTTTTCTAACGAGTGTACCAATAAAAGCCAAAAGCATTTTGTAGTATAAGTTACAACCCGTTCTTGTAAAAAATTCATAAAAATCACCTATTTCTCGAGTGTTTTGGCTGCACAAACAGTGCTTCTACCATAACTCTGGTTTCTTATCCACATCCCAAACCCAAAACCTTATTTCAAACTTTCTTTAGCTCTTTTTGTGCCACGCAGAACACGCAGCCAGAAATTCGACCAACTTGTTCCAAACACTTGCTGGTACTTTCTCAATTATTCACTGCCGTGGACATCCACACGCATACACGAAGATCCGAGCGTCGACAAAATATGCCCACGCGTACTATTTCGAGATGCCCATTGCGTAACGAAAAACGACGAGTCGTGGGAAGACGGGGGCGCCATCGTTTTCGAAATCCCGCGACCGGATCTTTTTTCGAACATCTTTCACGGAATGATGGGAGCTACGTTGGCGATCGTAAATTCTCCGCCACTCAGGGGAAGAGCTGTTTCGCCTGGATGACTATCGCGAGAAATATTCCTATAGAATTCAAGCGGGGCGTGCTCATAACGAGGGACCAAAGCTTCACTGGCACGGCAAGGAATTTTGTTCAGCCACGACCGCGCTATTCTCTCGCGCAATCCCTTCCGCAACGATTCCCCAGAGGTATCTCCTTGTTTTCTCGTTGCTCATCGTCCACGGCGTCGTGGCAGAGTAATGGGACAATGAGCGGCCGAGCACGGGTCGTTGCAGCGCCTCGGGGGAAGATCAGGATTGAACTTTTCGACAGTTTAAGTACTATTCTTTCATGAGTGGGGGAAGTTAAGCCACTGCTATAGGAAGAAATTCAAGTGTCGAGGGGAGGGGAAAAAGTTCAAGAGCTTCGAAATTGACATACATTCTCTGCGTTACAGCCGCGCGATTTCCTTCTTTGAGATTGCACGGACTACGTGTGCTGTGAATAACAGTGAACGAACTGGAAGCACTGGAAAAGGCTCGCTTTTCAAAGCCAGTGCGCACAGGAGAGGCGCATTAACTCATTCCTGTTTTTCGCTCACTTTTAGTCTAAATTCTTCCAGCAAAGGAAAACATTGACCTGCATTCCTATGCATCTAGGAGATGTAAATGTATGTGTGTGTACTATGCAAGCATCTTCGCGACATGGTAGGATTGATTTAATCCGTTGTAACATGAAACTGATCCATATACTAGCATCCGAGACAAAGTATAAGATCATAAAGATGCTTTAGTGCACGAATATTGTATGTCCACTTTTTGTAAAATATGAGATATCATAAATAGTTCTTGACTGTTTCTTTATGCTGTATAAAAATCACATTTATACCTACATCATACGTTTGTCAAAAATAATATTTCTGTTCATTCTGTCTCCCTGAATCTTATGTAACGTTGCATGTTTAAAGCTGCTTTTCTCGAAAACGATGAAAGTGGACATACAGTATTTGTGCAGTAAGCCATCGATAAGCTTCAGTTCCTGACGTCCTGTGCCTGAGAGGATACTACATCTTTTACTAGCTTCCTAAAGCGATGCTATACCTATAACTGTAGCTCCACGTGTCTAAGAAATATCACTGCACTTGCCAGAATAGTTGGCACTCCTCCCATGAACAATTTTACAATATTTAACGAATAGAGTTTACAGAAAAATCTATGCCTTAGCTTCCTAGTAAAAAAATATTGCACAAGTATCCACAAAGAAGACACTACTCATCGAAACCAACACCATTTTTCACCCTGTACTTATATCAGAGCAGCCACCTCAGTTCCCAAAGCTAAATCATAGAAACTGCTTCTCAGAAGTCGAACAGATCACTTCGAGAGAATAAGAAGTCCAGAAGATTGATAACTAAAGCAGCCAATCGATCTACCTTCTAAGAGGCTCACGCACCACCAAAGGCTGTTGTGTGGCCCGCAGAAACTCCGCGTCAAAGAACCCTTTACAGCCGCTGGAAAATGCATAGCGTGGTTGTGAATTAAACCTAGCTGCGTTCTGATCGAAATTCTTCCCTACTCGAATAAATTTGTATTCGAATAATTTTGAATAGGAAGTGCGAATAAAATGCGAAGTTATTCAAAAATAACGAATAACTTTTTACTCGAACAAATTATTAGTACCAAATAATTTTTTATTCGAATAAATTATTATTATATTATAAAATTATTATTATTATAATAAAAAATTATTCGAATAAAATTTATACCAAATAATTTTGTATTCGAATAATACCCAACTCTGATACCAGCAACACCCCCATTTCCCGCGCCCTCTCAAAGTTCCCTGGTAGGCGCGGCCGGCTGCAGTCAGGGCCGCGGAGTTGCACGGGTTGCGGCAGCTGCAGGCGCTGCAGCGCGTTGCTTGAACGTGCCGTGCGCTCTGGTTGCGCGCGATTCGCGCGGCGCCCTCGCTCGATACCCGCTGCGGCAAAAGTGATCCACAGTTTCGCTGGTAGCGACGGAGCCGCGTCGCGACAGCTTTCCGGGGTGGTGGGAGCAGCAGCCTCTGTTTTATTTCGGTCTCGGTGTCCGTCTGCACTGGGGCCAGGGGATCGGCCAATCGTCCGCACGGCGGTGGCGTTCTCCAACGTGTCCGTCGTCCGCGTCGCACCTCGGCGGTCGAGGCTGGTCGGTCGGTCCGCGTAACCGCGATGGAGGACAGCTACACGGTGCACAGGCGACGGAAAGCGGCGGCGAGGAGGCGGGAGAAGACGCCGGACCCGTCTTCCAGGCAGCAGCTGGTGGAGACGTCCGACGACGAGGAGGAAGAGGCGCGACGCGCCAGAATGGTGAAGATGGCGGATGACGCGGAGCGCTCCGAGCAGGAGAAGCTGCAGGGGCAGGTGGAGGCCGAGGAGCGGAGAGAGGAAGTGTCAAGGAAGCAAAGGGAGGAGAGGAAGTCCTCTTTGGAAGACGCCAAAGGGAAAGCTAGCAACGAGAAGCGTTCCGGCACGAGCGACGCGCAAGCACGTGAGAATGACGCTGAAGAGGTGCAGCCGGTAAGGAAGGCACCGGCGAGCAAAGCGGAGGAAAGTCCTCTGAAGGAGCTGAAGACCAGTGAAGCTACACATCTGCACCTGGACGTGCGCCCCAAGTCTAAGGAAATCGATGCTGACCGACCAGCGGAACCGAGGAAGGTTGAGCGGCGCTTGAAGAAGAAGTCGAGGGAGCGCTTGGAGAAGCCTAGCGAGTCCACCGACTCCAGTGACCTGGATGAGAAAGTGGAAAAGCATTCTAGGAGGACCAAGTCGCCGGAGGGTGGCAAGGTTCGAATGAAAAAGACCAGCGCGAAGAGGAACGCCGACCCTGAGGCTGTTAAGAAGGAGGTCGTCGAGAAGCCTCCAAGAGAAAAGAGGGCGAGTAAACAGAAGCTCGAAGAGCCAGAGGGTCAGCCAAGGCCAGAAAGGCCCTCGAGGAGGTTCAGCCAGACCGAAGACACCGACGAAGACCCGAAGATGAAGAAGAGCGAGTCTTTACCTGCGCGCAGCACAGAAGAGGTCCCCATAAAGAGATCCTACTCGGACATGAAGAAGCAGATCATCCCGCTAAGCAACGACAGCCTCATCGAGGACTTCGCCAAGGCTCAGCGGGAATATCTGATGAGGGAGCGCAGTATCCTGGACCCGGACACTCCGGATGTCTATGAGGACGCTGAGGACGAGACTTTTCTAAGGCAGAGGAAGTTCAGCGTGCCTCTGACGGAGCTCGAGCAGGAAGGTGTCGCTAAGTCGATAGAAAAGTCAAAGGAGCCTGAGGAAAAGAGGTCCTGGTTCACCTGGATGCCATTTCTCCGTAAGAAGAAGGAAGAGAAGGAATCCGACGACGAAGAGGTGCGGCAGGAACCTGTGGCTCCGAAGCGAACGAAAGCTCAAGTCGTTGAAGAGGTAGGTCCTCCGGAGAGAGTTACCTTTATGGACTTTCTGAGAGCCCTGAAGGACGTAGTGTCCGAGTTCAAGGCTTTCGTCGCGCAGAACCCGAAGGAAGCGCAGATCATGAAGGGGCTGAGAGGTCGTTGCATGGCTGAGCTGATCCTAGTCATCATCTACTGTGGCCTGGGGGCCTTCGTCTTCCGGTTCACGGAAGGGGCATTCGAAAGCTTCTACAAATGCGGCGTGAAGAGGGTGAAGAGGGACTTCCTGGACAGCCTGTGGAACTATAGTCACAGTTTGAGGGAGGACGACTGGAAGAGCATGGCCAGGCGGAAGCTGATGGAGTTCGAGGAGCAGCTGCACACCGCTCACGAAGCTGGCGTGCAGTCGTACAGCGGCCAGAGGAGCTGGACGTTCCTCAACGCAGTGGTCTACTGTCTGACCGTCATCACCACCATCGGTGAGGGTACTCCCGACGTCGAGGGAAAATTAAATCGACATGGTCGCTGTAAAACCGTATAACGAGGCCCGTATTGATTTTCCAACGGGCGAGTATAGTTGCACGATGCACCGTGGTATCATTGTCAAAACTAATTCCGCAGTGCGCACGCGCGGAGTACTGGAAGGGAGGATGATAAAAATCGGGGATATTTTGGAATTCTGTAGGGTTCGTATGTGGGGAGGATTGGTGGGGGGGGCACTCTGAAGGAGGATGATAAGGCTGAACTCGTTTAACACTGAGCATACTTATGTATAATATCCTGCTAAGCTCTGAATTAGCATGATCCCTTTAATCCCTCGAAATTAAGTGCACTTGAGGAGCTACATCCTTAATTATTAGGTCGGTGCATAGGAAATTCCTGATCTCTGATAGCGTAAAAGTTCCTTTGTTTATGGAGGGGGGGGGGGGGGACTGTAGAATTGCTAATCCTGACTTACGACTCTAGGAATTGTAGAGGAGCTTAGAAGAGTGGAATAAATGAAATAGTTAAGGAGCAAATGTGGATGGAATACACCAAGTGAAGTTACTTGGGAGGTTTGTAATAAACACTACTAAAGTTGGACACTTTGTCGTTTTAGTACTGCTAATTCGGGAAGGTTTCCTTTTCAACAATGACCACATCAAGCCCAACCACATTCCATTATTATAAACAGGACGCGACTGCTTTACGATCAAACAACCGCCAAATTATGCCACTAAAGCCGCTAAAATTAGGCCTACTGCCACCGTATACTTAGCGCCTCTGAATTTATTTTTATCCCATAGAAGTGTAATGACTTCGCGCCCTGTCCAAATTACTGGTCCCAGCGATACAGAGGAATCATGGAATCCCGTTTCACCGAGATATGTCCACGCTATTTTAGGGTACGGTCACATCTCCCCCAGCACCAACACGGGAAGAGCCATCACCATCATCTACGCCATTTTCGGGATACCGATGTTCCTCATAATACTGGCTGACTTCGGTAAACTCTTCACCCGTGGCATAAAGTTCCTTTGGGCATTTGTCAGGAGGCTGTACTACACTGGAAGCTGCCGCACAGTTCGGCGAACTGGCCCGGTTCAGGTAAGAACGTCACAGATCAGAAACTTCAATAGTATAACTCTGTCAATAGCGATTTTTCTAGAAAAGTTGGTAAATTAAAAGTAAACTTGGGTTTGGGAGATTATTCCTCTAAAATTGGTAAATAAAAACTAAAATTAGGATTAATAGATTATTCCCCTAAAATTGGTAAATAAAAACAAAACTTCGGTTTACTACGATTATTCCACTAAAATTAGGACACCTCTGTGTGGAATAATTCTGATTTCTGCAAGAACCCCAATACCTAAATTTTCCGTCATTAGAAATTTTATATTAAAATCAATGAAAAGTATTCCATCCTTCCAAATATTACATTTTCTGCAAATACAGCAGGATCCAAATACTTCTGAATATCAGCACCCTATAACTGCTCTAATAATCGGAATTTTGGATTCACAGGAGGTGATGAAGGGCGTGCAGTTGGTCTACGACTTCGCCACGTTCAAGAGGCCGTCGCAAATCAATCCGGAGGACATCGAGGAGATGCAGAAGCAGGCGCAGCAGTCTCAAACGGTGCTCAATTTGGACGGGAACGTTCCTCCCGACACGCCAGGAACGCCGGCAATGTCGACGTTTGCTATCGACGACGAGTTCAATCTGCCTATCTCCGTGGCCATTTTCATCCTCCTCGGTTACATATTCGTAGGAGCAACTCTGTTCTGCCTGTCCGAAGGCTGGGGCTTCTTCGAGAGCTTCTACTTCGTCTTCATCTCCATGAGCACTATCGGCTTCGGCGATTACGTGCCAAAGGTGACAACTCTTTGCAAACTGTACCGCATATAGTTTTCTCGATCTCATTCGCTGCCCGCCGCTATTAGATAGGAGAGACCTTGGCAAAGCATAGAGTTTAGGGCTGTAGAGACCTTACCACCTATTTCACATTCAAATTGGTTCAGTAAACGAGCAGTGAGACTGACTTTTTTGAAGCTAAAAGCATAACAAAATTTGGGATTTTTTTTTAAGAAACTAGCGACTCGATTCATCTGAAATTTGGAACATATTTTTACGCAGCTTTGAAGAAGTTACCAGTTTTTTTTATTAATTTTTAGTAATGAACATAGGATTTACGCACGATCGACAAAATTGGTCCCAAATTTTGCTATGTTTCTAAGCTCCAAAAATAGCATTCCTTAATACAGCAAGCACAAGTTTACTGATCCACGAATGCCCATCGGAAAGACCTCTCTTTGCTTTTCAGTTGCAATTAGCGTTTGCTTTCGATTCAGTTAAAATGGTACCCGTCCCTCCCCAACTAAGAATCCTCGAGAGCGGTATCGACGTGCGATTAACTTCTTCTCTTGCTTCTTTTTTCACGGTGGCGTTCAGATGGTAAGCTTTAAAAAAAAAACCCAAAAAACTTCGACAAAAAAGATATATACCTCACCGTATACACTATTTCGTACGTGCTTTTCGCATATGTCTCACTCAGCACAGTTGCACGTATTTTCCTATTAGAAAGAACAAAAAAAACTTAAAAAAAACGCCCGTTGACAGAATTGACGCGCGGAAATTAACAGATTGATTGGTTGGTTGATCTAGCATCCCATATACATGATGTGTTCGATAATATACCTGGTGTTCGGCCTGGCTCTCACCTCTATGTGCATCAACGTAGTGCAGGTATGCGATAAATTATCGATCAAAATTTTGCGAGCTTGTAGTGCTCACTGTGTGCTCATTATATAAAATTCGATGATGCGGTGTCAAGTGTATAATGAAATGGAAGAAGTTGAATTAACAAGAGAAGATCGGTAACTCGAGAATTAAAAAAATCTGAAACTTTGCAGAAATGTAAGTTGTTCAAGCAATGCTATTAACGTCACTATTTTTTGATTCGGCAATAAAACGTTCCTAACGGTGAAAACACCCCCACGAAAAATGGTAAGATGTATCGAAAAAAAGTTCCACTCAAAGTTCTACGGCTTTCGATATCCTACAATACGGCGATAAAGAATTTTCGAAAGATGGATGTTGGAGATAAATTTCGGAAAAAAATGTTTCTCACAAATTCTTTATCGCCACTATATAGGACATAAAAAACCATAGAATTTTTAATATAAGTTCTTCTTGTAGTTTCGTAGATACTCGCGATAATCTAAAAACTGATCATTTTTTTCAAAAGGGTGAAAACACTCTTAGGACGTCACCCTCTGCAAAGTTTCAGATTTTTTTATAATTCTCTACTTGCCTCCGAATTTAAAACTTCCCTTCTAAGAAACTAATCAAGCAGATCACAGTTCACAATATTCTAGTTTCCTACCGCAAGCAGAGAGCTTATATCATCAGAATATTATTCTTATTAAATTTAACGAGCACCGTGAGCCGCAAGCTTTTCGCCCACAGTACTTAACGAGCAAATGAATTCCTGCGAGCAGGTGATGCTGTCAGATTCGTTCAGGCAGGCAAGCCAGAAGATCGGCGCGACGATTGGCTTCGCGTTTGCCGAGGAGGATCGGTCCGTGAACCCAGCGGTCCCTCCACCGGTGGAAGTCGCAGACGTTCACGTGATCGTGAAGGAGTCGGAGAGCGACGAGAAGATCGCCCCCAAGGCGAAGCAAGAGGACGTCGATTTATAGAGGAGCTTCAAACGCAACAAACGACACTTGGCCTCTAAAGCCGTGTAATGATATGTTCGCTTAACGGTGGGTCAGAAATGACCCGATCACTCGTGAAGTATCCCAACGGAATCAAGCGCTCTCCTATAAGTATCAGAATCGGTATAAAACGCTCTGTGCTTATTCATCGGCGTTCGAAGATTTTTCGAGATCCCTCTGGCGACGTAGAAAGCAGCCGTTCAATTTTCATCAAGGCGGGCAAGGATTGCGTTCATAATTCCGGGACTGGGGGTCCAACCGGTACGCTACAAATTCTCTAGTCCACTGCTGGGTGCACCGTAGTCGATGCAAACGCATCTAATCACGAAGCCACGAACTCCACGCCTATGGAGCACGCGCGACTGTCTTTCTCTTCTGTCGCTGAAGTTCCCGCGATATTGTGTATCGGTTCGCTGCATTCGTTATTAAAGAAAACTGGACTTCATCGTCCTGTATCCACGAGGCAGCTGAAGCATTGAGCGTCGCGACTCGTTTCTATCACTTAACACTTTGAGTGGAGGAAGGTTTTGGAAAATGGCCCCTCGGTCAGGCTTTCTCGACAATACTTTCGATGCTTTCCAGAAAATGAGAACGTACAAACGTGTGCATAAGTCTCTGGGCGTGAAAACACGCCGACGCTAGTCAAAGTGTTACTAGAAGCTTCGAGGTTTCTATGGGCAATTTGTGCAAGCTTCTGGGCGCAAACTGTGCTCCATTAAGTTTAGTAGTGACCGAGGTATTTGTTGTTAATATCAATTTTCTACGCGCCAATACTGCGGATTAGGGGAGGATGTAATTAATTTTAAAATTCATTGAATACATATAACAACTCATGTGTGAGTTATTGCAGTGATTCCAACATGGGGGTCGCGAAGTGTTTTCTGGTGGGTTGCTACGGTTTTTCAACAACTGATTTTATACTAACCATGGGCATATAATTTTTGTAAAGCCCTCTATTTGAAGCACTATAACTCCGGATATAACCACTACTTTTGCGTACAATTTTTTTTTCATATTCTTTAAAGATAGACAAGTAAATTCACAAAGCTGTAAGTAAATATATTTATTGGTTTTGTTTTAAATAATTCCCAAAGTTCGCATCATTTTTCGTCCCTCAAACTTTAAAGTTGTCTCAAGCCTTTGAACATTTTTCAGTTTCTTTCGCCCAAAATTTGCCACCCCAAATTTCAAGCCCTAGACTAGAGCCTACTTAGCCTACATAAGTCCATCCCTACCGCAGATACCAGATGAGCATTCGTCTAAATTCATTTATGGTACCAATTGTGCCCACGCAGCTCGACTTCGGTGATCCAACTAGATGAATTTAGAAAACGAGGAAACTGTGCCCGAGGTACACAATTTGCACGTGGAAGCCTCGAACCGTGGAACGTAAGGGTCCTCGGAAGTATCTTAACTTCGCTTGCTGGCCAGACAAAGAAAGTCTCGCCAATTATTTCTCGTAGTCTAGTGTCTTCTCGACAATAAGTCTACCCGAGCCTCGTGTTTTGTATATTTTCTAGATTAATATCGTGTTGCTGTCCGAGCACTCGCTCGACCGTTTTCTCTCTCTACTATTTTCGTTTTCTAAGTTGTTTTTATATATTAAGCTGCTCGAGCACCGTGAAAGTTTAAACGGATGTCAGGACACGGTTGTACGACTGAATAGCCTATGAGCTTCCGGTCTGCGAGATCTGTTCGACTGTTTCGTCTATTACGCGTGAGATTATCGCTTGAACGACCCTCCAGTTGCGTTCGTGAGACACACAGATGTGTATATTTTCGCGCTACTAATATTGCAATTGACTGTGGAGTCTGTAGTGTTTTCCAATCTGCAACTTTTTCTGGTTCAATATCAAGGATATTGACGAGCAGTGGCGCACCGCGCACTCAGAATTTAATCTTTGAGGGAGCAGAGTTGAATGGATAAAAATATTTTCAATGCAAATTAAATGAAGTAAAAATTAAAGGAGAATAAAATTAAGTTTTCTTCTCCTTTTACAAAGCCTCTTATTTGGCGGTGCCAGGACCCTTTGGCCCTCCTCTGGGAGCACCACTGTTGATGAGATATTTATGAGATTTGAGGTGGGGGCGTCGTTAATGAGCTATATTTGTTAACTATTGTCAGTTAAAGCTAATAATTCGAGTTGAAGATTTATTTCTATTCGTATTGTTCAGTATTGTCGGTACAGACTTGTATTTAATTTCACTGATCTAAAGTACTTTGGAAAACGCTGTTGTATAAAAAGACAATGTAAAGTATGTTTGACGACCGAACTGGAGCGTCGAGAAATAAATTTACGCAAGAGGATGAGAAAACTTGTGCCTTTGTAAGAATGAACTGTGTTAAATACTTAAATTTTATCAGATACGATAAGGATCCCTGTATGTGCGATTAAATTGCGATTATAGTAAAAGGAAAAGAAATATGGCGTACGCTCGTTGTTACTTAAGCAGCAAGAATAGTTCTATTTCCCTCCACGCTGAAAAGCGGAAAAAGGAAAAGCAGATTGCTTAGTGTCTATGAAATATCTTTGCAATTTTATTACCCGCTCTGGATTCGCGTGGAGAGGACGAGATGTGGTCAAACTGATCGCTGATAGCGAATAATCGTTATTATTATTGAAAGCCTAATGATAACATCATTATAAACTTTATTTACGAATAAATGTTTAAGACATCGGGGTCCTTTCAATTACGTTCAACTATATCCCTTATATGCAGTGAAAACTAAATAAATACGTATTTCTACCAATCTCTCAGCGCGAAATATTTTCAAATTCAAACATTTACCGCTCGAAAGATCAATCCATCTGTCGATAAAACAGGAACTTCTTTGTCAACCGATATTGCAGGGTGTCAATTGTTGCATAGTATAAAAGAAAATAAATGCACTAACGAATAGATTATTCGCCTGTATCTACTTTTCAATATATTTCATCCCAAGGCTTGCAATTAGCATGCTTGCAACTTATAACCTAATTTTAATAGAATCTGCATAAATACAATGCAAGTAAATGTGGACATATCGTTATTAACTCTGACAGTAAAATTTGAAAACAATCGTGCCAAGAACACTATGCAAATAAAAGAAACCAGTTCATATAAATTCCCTAGGAAAGATCACTTACGTAGTTTAGTTAGTTAGTTAATCGCAAAGCATATTAAGGCCGTCGCACATATTAGCGAATCGAAGAAATTAATGATAATTAATTAATTCTCACTGCGCTTCGGTCATCAATTGTTTATAAATTTTTCTCCCCGTATTGTCGCGCTTCGCTAAAATGCGCGATGATCTTTAACATTGGTAGCATTGCCTGTCAGAGGATAAACGAAAACTCGCTGCATGTTCAGCGAGGATCAAAATGGCCAAAGGATGACAACATACGGCTGTCAATTAAAGCGGAAAGTAGATAATTCGAAAAGAAACGAGAGAAAATGTCTCATATCCAGTATGTCGACGAGTTGGTCAAAGAATACTTACTCTTCAGAGGTTTCAGTCAGACCTTGAAAGCTTTCGATAATGACTTAAAAGCTGAGAAAGAGAAGGGCTTCAGGGTGAGGACAACAAATGTGACAGAAACAAAGTAGCATACAAAAACAATGCCCCGAGTACACTAAGAGCCAAAGGGCTATTCCACTCACGCCCAAACCGCCCGTGATTTTCATTAAGCTAGGTTTCCCGCACGCGACTGGACGCATCGTCAAAAATTTCAAACTCGATTTTCTCGAAAACAAAGCGCAATAACAAAAAACTTTATTCTTCTTTCTCGACTTATTTACTTGTTATAAATTGAAAAGAAAGAGTAACTTTTTCCCATATCGTGTTTCATTTTCGAGAAAATCGACTTTGAAATTCTTGACAATGCGTTTACAGGGAAACCTAGCTTAATGAAAATCACAGGTGATATTGATGTAAGTGGAATTATCACAGACTTTGAATCCCATCATACTCTCGTTTTCAGACATAATAATTAGCGATGCATCTCACTTTTTTGTCTGTCATCAGGTGGACAAAATCGTCGACCAGCTGATGCAATATATATACAATTACGACTTGGCATCTTTGAGGGAACTATGGGGACATTTAGACATGAGAATGTTCTCGCGATTGGAAAGCCACTTCACTCCAGCCGTGCGCAAGCTGGAGAATTCGATTTTAAAAATGTACCTGGTCAATGCGGCGTTAAACAATAAGCCAGACCGCATTCAAGAATTTTTTACAAAAATGACACCGGAGCTGCAGGGGCATTCGGAATGGAAAGAGTGGTTCGGTAGGCTGTCTTAAATAGACATTTCTATGTGACAGGATTTCACTTAACGCTCTCCTCTTTTCGCAGCGTTTCCATTCGTTAAGAACCCTGAGGACAATCCAACATACTCTGTACATTTTAGCAGACAGTGGCAGGATACTATGCTACTGTCCCTGCACAATTTCCTTTCGATTATATTCCAAGTAGGTGAAAGGTATTTTGCATTGTGCCTCTCGCATCGAGTTCGTTACTTCCGCACCTTGTTAAATTACCCAGCTAAGATCCTAATTGCCATCAACGTTGCAGTGTATGCCTCTACCAACGCTACTCACAATGGACGAGGATACGAATAAATTGAAGCGACTGCAAGAAGAGAACGACGCGCTGAGGCAGCGTCTGAGCGAGTCCGTTAAAATAGATAACGTATTGGACGTGAATCCAGGAACAGCTCCACAGCATCCACCACTCATGGATGATTTTTATATAATAGCACAGTACGTGTACGGCTGATACACACCATAATGTTCATAATTGGTATACTTACATGTTCCTTGTATTTCAACAGAGAATCTCCGTTATTAGAAAATCCTAAGACTCTAAGAAATCTGATTAGAAACATAGGCGGTGGCTCCAGCCCGATATTAAGCCGAAAGTCTACAACGAGCGGGAAGAAAGTTAGCGAGATCGACGCGACGTCCACGAAAAGGACGAACATTAAAGGGAAACTGAGCTCGATGAGCAAGTCCGAGACAGTTGCCAAAAGAAGCACCAGCTGCGATTCGAGATTAACTAGCACTAGGAAACGAGACTCATCCATCGACGCGGTGGCCGAGCGGAAGGCTAAGGATAAGATCGATTCCACTTACATTCTCCTTAGCCAGGTAACAGGAGATTTGTTTACGTGGCGGATATGTTGGAAGTTTCACGTAACAGGGATTAATTTGTAGGAAGAGTACACAGAGCATAAGACGTCGATAATTCAATGTAAAAGTAACGCGAGCGGCTCGTACGTTGCTACAGGCGACGCTGACGGGATCATCAAAGTGTGGACTCCGATACCATCGCCGAAGTAATTATTTCCAGTATTAGTTGTTTAACTATCGATCCTTGGGATTCATGTAATTATGTTTATTAAACAGGACTGTTACTACATTCGCGTCCGCCACAGCGAATTCGAACAAAGCTATAACAGCGCTGGACTGGATATCGAAGAACGAACGTTACTTCCTGCACGGCGATAACAATGGCCTGATTCAGTTGCACGACACTCGCGACTGCAAAACCCTGTGGGACATTCAGCACGAGAACTCCAGGATTATCACGTTGCTGTGTAACCCGACGGAGTCGACGTTTGTGTGCTCTGTGTCGGAGTGCAACGAGGGGAAGCTGCTGTTGTACGATATAAAGACGAGGAAGTTGGAGAGGATGTTGCCAATGGAACAGAGCGTGACTGCATTGTGCTCCGCGTTCAATCATAACGGGCAACTTTTGATCACGGGTCTGTCCAATGGGAATATTCTGATACACGACTTGAGGAGGAACGAGATTATTGATAATATCAACTGCCACTTGAGCCCGGTCATTGACATAGAGCTGATCAATGATTACACGAACATATGCACGCAGAGCGAAGACGGGAAGCTGTGTCAGAGAAGCTTGAATCACTCGGGGAAGATCATATGGGAGACTAAGATCAAGGTGGAGAAGAACACGGTTCATGGGAAGCTGTTTACTTTCGACCAAAGCGGAAACTACATGCTACTTTGCACGCAAAGTGGCGGGAATATCTACAAGGTGAGTAGCTTCTACTGGATAAGGGCGTGTGGAAACTACTAGTACAGATTTGACTGGGTAATTAAAGTCTTGAAGGAATGAGAAACTTGTGGCAGACTTACAAGGAACGATTCCGGACCCGGAAATTCAAAAAATTCTGAGACTGTAAATATGTAGGGGATTTCTTCCTGATTACAATGCAATTTTTGTTTGCTGCTCACATTCACTCTAAGGGGTTGAAATTGACCCCTTAAATTCCTGCTATTTTCCGATTTTGTATTATAATATAACTTGATTTATATAATAATTGAGCAACTGAAGTATTCGAATATTCGAATACCAAAAAATTTGACAAATAGTCCCAGTCCTACTTTCTATGAGATCTATTAGTTAGTTAAATTTGTACTTATATTTCCGAAACACCTTGAACATTTAAAGAATCTAGCAGTACTGACTATAAATTTCGCGCAGATGCCACCAGGAGCGCAAGCCAAAGTCTTAGAATTAGGTGGACACAAGGGTACGCTGTGTTGCGACTGGTCTACTGCCAATCAGTCTGGAACCTGTATAACTGGTGGAGCTGAGGGGAAAGTGCGCGTATCGACGTTGCTCTCACCATGATACAAAAACAGAATTAGTATCTGCGTGAGTTCGTAAGACTACGTAAACGATCGTACGGTTAGCTCAAGTCTGTAGATACTAAATACTTAGCGTACTGAATGTCTAGGAAGTTTTACAGTCATTATGCCGAACGACGAAGACTACTCCATCTAAAGGAGACACCGGTGTATCGCGGGGTTGAACAGAAGACCGAGATATTTTATGAAGAGTACAATGAACATAAACGTATCATGCATTAGTGTGTAAAACCGATTGTATTATAATCTATCTTTAAATTCGGATCAGGGACTATCAATTGTAAAATATACGAGAAGTGCTGTACTTGTGCTGTAAAAAGGTTCGTGAATCAAGTATGAATGTCATGTTACTAACACATCGCATGGCCGAGGAGAAATTTTGTAAAGACATAAAATTATATCACTTTGTGCAGTAGCAGTCACGTGTAAATCTGATATTATTAATGATTTAAGTTTTACGTGTAAGAGGTACAGGAACATGTCAATAAACATTGGTCAATTTTAAAATATACCTATATTATTAATTCAATCCGCTAAGGTCCTCGCAGAATCCTTTCAGCGTCTAAATTCTAAATACTGATGGATGATATCAGATTCCGTTTTCTTGATACAAGATAATAAAGTATGTACTTTGGTTTTACTGTGAAATGAATTCTTACCCATCTCCGGATCTATCTTAACAGGCAAGAAGCTTTAAATGTGGTTTTCTCATCGACCAACGATGGAACGGACCTGTCATATCTAACTGAGGAGACCAGTATCGTCTGAGAGCTTCGATCACTTCTGCAGGCGTTATGGGCTTTGTCACAACAACCTATGCAATGAAACATATGTAAGTTCTCCTATACTCTTCTATCTCGTGTTACCAGGGTTTTAGGAATTTAATACAAACCTTGCCGTGATAGTAAGGCTTGTAAGTATATGGATTAATGTAACTAAGCCGGAGCCGATCAATAGAGTCTCCGTATATCTTATTCTGGTCTTGCCTCACTAACAGTGCTAAGTCTACGATCTGCGCTACAGTTTCATACGCTAAATATCCTAAGATTGTGTATCCCTGCTTCGATATCGTTACGTCACCTGAAAGGTATTAAGACTGGCATAAGATTCAAGAATTGTCTTCTGTATAGAACGATATATATCTATTCAAAGACTCACTGTCCGGCGAGAGCCAATCGCTGAATTTATGTCGATTTTTATTCGCAAACGACGCGTTACGAGCTTTACTGAATTTCAAGTATCTAGCTTCGTCCATAGACCTCGCCATGATCTCAGCCCGAATACATCTCTGCTGCTTGATCTCATCCACGGTGGACGCGTCTTCCAGAAGTTCACCGGTATTGTCGATTTGGTTAAGAAAATTCTGAAACGGCCCCCTGTTCTTAGAACCCTCTAATTGCTCGCTGTTCAAGACATCCTCGGGCATGTCGCTCTCTATCGCTTTATTTATCGAGGACTTAAACTCTTTCAATTCTGCAAAGTCAGATTAGAATACAATGCAAGCTACAAATTCCCGGAGATTTAACGCTGAACTCCGACTTGCCTAAGTATCTTATAAGGCGCTGTAACTTCACTTTGTCCTTGCGCAGTAAGAAGATAAAATCCTCCGTGGATATAACAGTGCCTTTCTTAGAATTCCCTCGCCTATCGGAGACCTCGCACGCGTTCTTTATAATTGTTCTCATCTGCTGCAGTACAACTTCTTCTATGATTTTCGCGGACTCAATTAACGGCTCGCTGCTGTCCCCGAATCCATGCATCATTTGTCTAATCTCTGTCAAACACACGCTATTAAAATACTATGAATGGGATGATCAGTCAGAAGGTTTGAAAAACGAATACCAGTAGTGTAATTCCCTGGTTCGTTTCGAATCGGTTGAGAATCATTTGATGGCTTCGGAACCGAGGACTCGGCCATTGTTGCAAATTAGTTACAGATTCTTGCTTTGGATTAATAAAATTGATTATGAGTGAAAAGCCGAGGAACTTCACACTGCATAAATCAACACGGTAGTAGGATTAGGTTCGGCGGGATTAAGGTACAGTGATGGAAGGAGAAACACCTATTGGAGTGGTGGTAATGTGTGCGCGATGTTGCGATCCTCGCCCTAGCGGTGTTTAGCGCAAGCTCTTAAAGCGCGAAGTTTGAACTAAATAAATTAAATTTATTAGAAAAGAGTTCAGGATGAGCATTACAACATTAGATATTTACCTTCGCCTTGAAAACATTGTATTAACAAAAAGATAAATGTACGAAGAAGCTTGTTTCTTCGCCTCGCAATTCGTCGTTGACTTTGTTACAATCCTGACGTGTTATAATAAATCCAGTTTTGATCTCCATAAAATATCCTCGTTCTGTTTCTAAATAGTTCTGAATCGTTTGGCAATTTAATTTAGTTTCAGTTTATTAAATTCATTTAGTTGGCGCTGGCGTCGGCCCGTTTCCCATATATCGCCACTCCTGTAAGTGTTCTCCCTCCATTTTCCACTTGCCGCTGCCGAAACACTACACACAACATTTACCGTGCAAATGCATGTGCGTAGTAGCACTTTACGTGCTACGGCATGTTACACGCTACCAAGTCACTAACAACAAGTTATATTTCTTGTATGTACATCGATGTAAAAATAATGTTAAGCTATTTAAAAAACAAATAAATTGATATTTCTCAATTGTCTAAAGTTTCTAATACCTTCGAGTTGTAAGTTTCGGTGCCGAATCAACGCGTCATTCGATCCCTCGCGAGTTTTCGACAATTAATTAATAATCATGTCGGGAGATTCGACGAAAGGTTCAGCGGATATGTTAAATGAATTGGATTGGGTTCGAATACGTGACGAACTCCACGAACATAACGTAGGTGAACCATTTCTGGAAAAAGCAATGCGCAAAACCAAGGAAAATCCTCTAGTACCTATAGGTATGTGTGTGTAACCTCTACGCGTGCTTGTTGCGAATACTTGTTCTTCAAGCAACACGAGACGTTTTACCCTGACATTTCAGGTGCCGCGGCAACCGTAACGGCTTTCGGTTTTGGCCTCTGGAACCTTCATCTTGGAAATTCACACATGCAGCAATACATGATGCGCGCGCGAGTAGGAGCACAAGCGTTCACTATCTTGGCCATGGTTGCTGGATTCATGATGATAGGAGAGAAAAAGTAGCATCGTGCTGTCACGTATTAAACTATCGACTTGATATCGGTGAAATTCAATAGACATCGATTGGAGATGTTGCAATTTAGTCTTACGATCGTCAAGTCACATCACACGACCTGGCTATGTATTTCAGTTTGGAATTTCAGGTTTTATTTAATTACAAAGTGGTTTCAGCGACTCTTGTTTCCATATAAAATTATAAAGCCTGTATTTTAGAGTGTACATTTTTTAGAAGATTTCTACGTCGCATGGTGGGTACATAAATACATATACATAAATTATCACTTGTCGTCCAACCGGAGACCTTTGTACAAGCTGTGCAAATGGAGCAATCAGATTGTAAGAATCTGGTACTGTTGGAATTGTCAACGAACGGATAGAAAGTAAAACTCTGCGACAGAGATATGAAGATTTTACGTTACCAGTGGTTTCCTTTTTTAACAAATTTATCTATGTTAAATTATATTAGGTAAATCGAGACAGGGATTGAAAAAACTACGTAAAACGCGACTATCGTTCGAACGAGCATGTTTCGGTACCTAAAATGCATTGCTACCGATTAACGGTGTTTCGTCGTAGAGAGAGCCTTGCCGATTATTAATGGCGAAACAACTCCTCGTGCTCGGTTTACCGTTCGAAATGTCGTTCGAATTGTCGGAATAGGGAATTCGCTGAAAGTTTACCGCGGCGTGTTTCCATCTCGAATGTTCGTTAATGCAAAATGTCAATTGCTCGAACAATCTTTCCAAATCTTCACTCGAATTCAATTGAATGATATCACGGTGTTTGATGCCGTCCACACAATTGAATATCCGCAGTTGGTTGTTGGCCGATTTCGATCGTCGAATAAGAGTCTCCTGGAAAGGTACGAATTCTTCTTATCTTTGTGGCTATACGAGCAATTACAAGATGAAAAAATCTACGGTGATTTTCCTTGCCCTCACCTTGTTTATGCGGGTTGTACAAGAAGGTTCTTCTGATTCGTCTACGAGTTTCTTCGATTTCCAGGCATTGATTTCAAAGTTTCGCAATCGTGCCCAGCAACGTTGATCGTTCATAGTTACGACTCCTATGCGAGTCTCTTTGTCGATATAATCCGGTTGAACGGCTAAACGGCAACAAAAGTGCCCAAAGAGCGGCAAAGAGTGAGCTTTGCTTCCTGAAAGGTAAACTTGCAAATTTTAAATATGCCCCAATGAACGACTTAGGACTTGATCGAAACGTGGTTAAAGATACTTGCCAATGTTGTTCAACTGTAAGTCGTGCGTTCGCGTATTCCCATCCGTGTCGTCAAGAGTCAATTTTGTACAAGCTACTAAATTGAATTGCGGTCCGCTGAAAGATTAAACAAGTCAAATGTGTTCGCGTACATTTAGAAACATTGGAAACTGAAACTCACGTTTTACTAGAATCGCATTCATCTCGCAGAGATAACGCCAACTTTCGACCTACAGTTTTCGAAATTGAGGAATGAATTGTTCTTCTAAGCCTTCTCGGAGTACTGGCGATGCTCAGATCTTCTTGTAAAATGTGACTGTAAATCTCCAGAGTCAACTCGAATTCGGCTGGTACATCGCTACTGTATATGTGTGTTTATAAAGAAAAAATTGTTTCGTTATGATTACTATTTCGTGAAGATAATACAGAACAGGAGAACTCGTCTTTGTTCGTATAACGGAAGAAGAATACTTGTATTAACTTACAAGAACAAAACGTCGGGAAAGCTTATGTCCGTCTGTTCCCTATCAACCGGACAAAGCAGGCTTGTGTCGTGAATTTCTGTACCGACACGAGCTAGACAAAAGACTGCGAATCGTCGGTGATCTCCTCGATTTTTAAAATGATCAGAATCTCTCCACATCAGGGGAAATCGAAGATCCGAGATGCACAATCTTGCTTTGCTTTGAAAACAGCTGCAACATTTGTACATACATGTTTATAGCGCATGTACTCGCTGTTGAAGATTACTTACGCATACCTACCTCACTTTCAAGGACGCATCTTTTCTACGATGTTGTAGCTCAGCCATATACGTAGACATTCTTTTACCCGAAGTGAGTAAAGCACGCGCCGCTTCCAGACTTTGAGCAGGATGCCGAGCGGCAGCTAATAGTCTCGACGAGCCTTCCTTCATTTTGATCTCCAATTCAATCTTCCGCTCCAAGTCAAACTCCTGAAAAAAGAAGTGCCGATTACAAGTTCGACGCAAGAAAAAACGGTTGTTCTGAGTTAGGTGACTTGTAGCGTCGAGCTCTTCTGCAATCTCGAAATCCACGAAAATTACGCGAGATCGCGAAGATAAGGCGCGTGAACGGCGATTGTAGAAAGGAGAAAATTGGACCGTATAGAGATCGTGTTGTTAGGGTACATAATAGAACGAGGGGTAATTTTACTAGATGACAAACGAGTGTGGTAGAACAACTTGTGTGAGATTGTGTGCAAAGTTACTTGTTTTGGCAAGCATTCTTCTCGGATTCGACGAAAAGGGAAAAGCGGGGGAAATATGTAAACCATTCGAACCATACCCTTAAAAGAGATTCTAAAACATTTGGATCCTAAAGAAAATAAGATTTAAGAAAATTAAAACCGACTTCAAAAAAATAAAATTGTACTAAAAAGTAAAAAAATTAATTTTTTCCCTTATTTAATTTACGACTCTCATATTCTTTAAGTGAGCGCCAGATTTACACAGTGTAAATGATGAGCGCACCGACTTAAAAAATATGAGAGTCGTAGATTAAATAAGGGGAAATATTATTTTTTACATCTTAGTGCAATTTTATTTTTTTGAAGTCGGTTTTAATTTTTTTTTTTTTTTTTAATTTTATTTTTAACTTTTTAGTTTTATGCGCGGACGTACATAAAATAATAATAATTAGGTGGCAATAGTCTTTATTATTAACCAGAACTGGCAAAATATTGAACCAATGTTGATGCAGTGTAAGATGGAACCACCGGGGCATTATCCTCTTTCGAAAAAAAGGATCATCAAAATCGAGTGGGGATAAATATAAAAAAAAATAAAAAGAATACAAACGAGTCGAATCTAAGGCCGGTATTCATAGACGCTACTTACTGTTAAGATCGTCTTAAGCAACGACTACGAATACCTCCCTATAAAGTCCTCATTTTTGAAAGTGGGTTAATCTTAATATATAAAGCAGAATGCTTCTATATATGTCTGTGTGTTTGTCGCCTAAAAACTTTCCAACGAAAACTCTGGGATCACGAAATGTGCTCATTATGTTTTTCTAATCCAAATGAATATGACTATTTCACGGAGAAAAAAAAATATAAAATTAGAATCTAAATTTTGGGCGAAGCCGAGTATTAAAGCTAGTAAATTATAAACCGCGAAAGCGATCGAAAGAACCCAAATAGCACAACGTCTGGTATAGTCTTAAAGACGTTTTAAACACGTCTTGTTACAAATCAAGACGTTCAGACCTAAAATAAACATAAACTAGACGTCTCTAAGACGAGGTGTGCTATCTGGGAATGAGAGCCGAAATTTCGTTGGTGACCAGTTTAGCGATTATTTTCATTCTTTAACGATGCATTTATTTGAATATTGAAAGTCGTGGAATGATTCCAAGAACCTATAACCGCGATACGATCTAAAAATCCGATTCTTCAAAGAAATCTCTTAATCTATTGTTTTTATTTCGCAAAGCGATACACCGGTGTATTTCGAACGAGATATTCAACTGTCAAACATAACCTGCTACTCCTTCACGATCATTTCCAAGTTATAGAAAAAGGCCAAGCTTTTTCTTCCTTCTGTCAAACGTTGAAACAAACCGAGTTGCTTATACTTGCGATTCTGTTCACACATAGCGTTAAAACATCCAATACACAAGTTATAAAATCTTTTCCAGTAAGATGAGCAACAGGTAGTACACCACGAAAATCCATTACTTCGAAACCGATGCACATATACTTACCGCTCTGTTTTTACAATTTCGAATACTTTCGCGCCTTCTAACTCGAGCCTGATAATCACTTAACGAGCGCAGATAACTATTTTCCTTATCTATAACAGCGTTTAAAGAGCCACGAAAAGCTCCGATACTCTTCCTTCGCGGCGCCATTTTGATGATTGGCGTCCCTTTTCACCATCTGAATAGGTATATGTATACCGCATCGCCATTATGCGAGAATCATTGGAGGGGGTAACGTGAAGGAAAACAGAAATTATCATACTTGTTGCGTTAAAATGCTCTTCCAACGATACAGACTATTGCGCCAAGCAACACGAGACAAGCGTGAGGATAATGTAGATAAAGTTTTGAAAAATCGGAAACTTATATTTGGTATACATGTATTCACAAAACACCAATTAACATATAATTATGTATCCAAGATCCACGAGTTCTTCATTTCTTTTCCTTTTCCTTTTCCTTCTCCTTCTCCTTGTCCTTCTCCTTTTCCTTCTCCTTTTCCTTCTCTTTGTCCTTCTCCTTCTCCTTATCTTTGTTCTGTTGAAGGGATCCAACGGCTTGACGGACGGCTTCAGAATGGGGATCGACACCCGGTAAATTCTCTAAAACTGATTGTAGGAAAGCTGGGTCAGACATAACAGCGGCGTAGTCTTCCTCGACTTCCATTGCTTCTTCTTTCAACGACTCGAGCTCTTCTACGAAAAGAGAAGAACAAACGATCAAACATATGCGCGTGCGCGCGGTGTGTGGTGTATGTAAATATTCGTCATACGCTGATCTTGCATGGACATCTGCATGGCAAAAGCAATTTGTTCCTCCTCCGTCATACGAGCAAAATCAGGGACAGTCCCGGCAGTAGGAGCAGTATTGTCGGTTGTCGAAGGCGAATCTTCGGCGCCCTCGAGTGACATGGCAAGCGCCCGTTTCAACATTACTTCCTCGTTCGGTACCTCTTTGATCGGTTCTGGTTGCTTATTTGTCGCCGCCTCGCTCGCTTGTGCACGTCGCGCTTCGTCCTCCTGACGCTGCCGTTGTTCTTCCATAGAGACACGTAGAGCCTATAGAGAAGATAAAACAAGCGCGGCAGGATAAAGGAGTCGTTACTTGCCGTTATCGGTTTATCAAAAGATTCGCAATAGACAAACCAATGCCAACTCAGGATCTTCGTTTGGATCGACCCCGAACTCAAAGGCTGCCCCTCCCATTCCGGCGCCACCCATTCCATCTTCGCCTTGAATTATGGGAGAAGAAATGAGCGCGTCCGATAAGTGTGGCCCTGGTGGAACGGTGACCAAGTGACTGCCTGTACCGTCCTTTCCGTTCAGAGCATTGATAAATGCAGTCAACACCTCGTTATTGACGCTCTCCTCGCCGAAGCTGATTACATCTACGTTAACCTTCTCTTTCTTCAACCGCTTGGCTAACTTCACCAGTTCCTTCTCGTCTATCTCTATCGGACTGCCGATGAAAGCCACAATTCGCATTTTATGATTCTTACCTTGACGATGCTTCAACGCCAACTATCGAGCAAGTTTATTTGTGATTATTCTTACGAGTCGCTGTCTTTTCCTCTCTTTCTGTATATATAAAACGAGCGGGGAAAATAAAAGGTGTACTCACGTGTGCGATTCTTATTCCAGTAATTAGACATAGATTACCATTCGGTTGTACTTGATGAAGTTTCGACAGAATCCTACCTACGTCGCTAGTCAATGTAGCCAATACTTCGACACTGTTTAAACAATTATAGATATAATAGAAGAAATTGGGATAGATAATCGTTGGAGTTAAAACTCGAAAAGATGATAGGACACATACTTGGCCAGTGTTATTAAACCAACATTGTTCTCGGGATTCGAGCGGGTCTTCGAGTGACAAACCAAGTTAACGGCGTCCTGTTGTGCTTGAAGTCGGGTCGGTAGAAAATCTCCATTTCTCATGTAATCGCTGTTGTCGACACTGCGTGGACGTTCAAATACGAGTGTAAAATAATCCGAGAAACATTCGGCGCGTACGAGCACCGGGACTCTAAGTGTGTAAAATCGTTTCTCGATGGCATAACCTCTACTCGTGTCATTTACGAAAATGTCATATACACATGTGCGTAAATCGAAGCGAATCGACGGTTATTTTATCTCGAATTTGTATCGGTATGTAGCTAGTTACTCGTTAATTTTCATTCAGTAAATGAAAATTGAAGCAATGGTCCTACGGATCGCTTCAACTTTGCAACGTCACCCCTCTACCCAACGTTTGCAAGTTGACGCGATATTCGGCCTGCCAGTTCAGCAGCTCGGGGTTCTAATAATTTTACGATATACCCGCGACGAGATCAGTAAATTGCCCGTCGAGAGAATTAGGGAATGCCACCTCCGATAGATGTTATAAAGACGAACAAAGTAGCTTACCATATCATCGTACTTTCCAGTACCATCTTGGTTCGAATCACTGACTTGTTTCATTCCGTTTCGTTCCGTACTGTCTTGCTCTGGCGTTCTGCTGTGTATCCACTACCTACCCCCCGCGCTCGCGTACGCATGGCTCGTAGAATTCGGTTCCGTTTCCATTTGTTTCGTGTCACTTTCTTCGCATGCTTTTCTTATTTTTCCCTTTTATTCGCGCGTTCCCGTTATTATAAAAGATTTTGATGTTTTTTTTAAATCATTAATTGACACGGAAAGGAATATAATCGTGTGCACCGTGTTTGCACGTACATACATACGTATCTACGTGCAACCTCAGGTTGAATTTATAATGCAATTTTCAAGGGAAGAAATTATTTACTACTTGTGCTGTGCTATATGGTGGAATTACCTGCACTATACACTACATATATATATGTATATAGTCGTATATACATGGTACGTGTAACGATCATGAGAACGATGGAAAGTATATATAAAAGCTGAATCTGTTGCACGTTTTCCCAAGAGTGGTGCGATGAGCGATAATGTGTGTTAAAAGAAAAAAGGAAGGAGGTGATTAAAGATTAATGGTTAAAGAGATGAAGAAGATTCGAGGATCGTGTCTAGCTGGAGGGTCGAGTATCTCGGCGCTTCCTCCATAATTGCGGTGGCTTCTTCGTAAGTAGGTGGTTGGTCATTGCGACACCTTGATTTTAACATTTGTCTACTTCGTCTTCTATCGCTAAACGTCCTTAAAATAACGATAAGTGGTCCCAAGAGTAGCATAACCACTCCGATCGCGAGCATAACTATGGCAATAGCAGCTCCGATTCGATTTACGGAAGATGACTGCGACTTGTTGTCGGTTTCCGCGTGTTCTATTGCGTTATCGGGAGACGAAGGGCAAAGATTAGTGATCGAGCTAGAATTTTTCAACTGAAATAGAACGCTGGGAGTTTCATCGTCTATTGCCACGGGCTTTTTCGGATCGAGAGGATTTTCGTGAGGAGGGAACGAAAGTATAACATTCGGGTTGTGGTTCAGCTTTTCTTTCACATGTTTGTCGGCTGCACCAACTGTCGCCTGGGCTTGAATAGCACGGATGTCTCGAGTATCTTGTTTACGCTCGACCGTTATTGGACCGATATTAACAGTCCGATGAGAACTATACATTCTAGCGTGCGCCCACTGGCCGTTTTGCGTAGTGTCTTCCAACTTGTCTGGAGCAATGTTTCCCCGTCGAGTTGCAATTTCCTGTTTTACCCTCCGATGTAGAGTTTCTTTAATAGTTGACTCTTCGACCGATTCATTTCCTTGATCGCGTCTCGCGAACCTTTCCTGTGAAACACACAGCGCTGTCGAATCTTTTGCCAGTTTGCTCTCGTTTTCCACGGGAGCATAAAACATCCATCTATTATATCCAATTAACCGAGAAAATCTAATATAAAACTCCAAGACCGACAAGTGTCTAATTAACATGATGCGTGCGTGTACTGTGGCGTATCCAACTACGTATACAGTTTATACGTTTTTGACGCGATCGGCCTGTATCGGGGGATAATCCTGTGTCTAAATTAAATATTTAAAAAAAAATTAAAAACCAACTTCAAAAAAATAAAAATATACTGAAAAGTGAAAAGTAAATATTTTCCTTATTTAATTTGTCTCACAATTTTTTTATGTTGACGCCCCATCATGTGCACTGTGTAAATCTGGTGCCGACTTACAAAAATGGAGAGCCATAGATTAAATAAGGAAAAAACTAATTTTTCAATTTTCAGTGCATTTTTATTTTTTTGAAGTCGTTCTTATTTTTTTTTACTTTTTTTAGTTGTTTAAATTGTTTAACTACATTTAGATAAAGGAGCTGCGCGTAAAAAAATAAATCGTTTGCTAGAAACGGAGGATTCCAACAATAATTTAAAAAACCTTTCGTATTTTTACTATGACTTCAAAACTACTTAACCCATTTTGATAATTCTTTCTCCATGACCTAAGTTGTTTGAAGCTAAACTATATGCAATAAGTTTCTCGAAAATCGGGCCAGTAGTGACATACATACTTACATACAAACACATCGAACTGAGAACCTCTTTCTTTTCGAAGTCGGTTAAAAAGTGGTAATCGTTTACTCGCGAAAATTATGGCGTATAACCGCGGTATTCCGGTGTAAGGCGCGACGCGACGATGGCGTAAATACCTACATATATTGTACATATACATAAATACATGTAAAATGTATACTGATGCAAATGGATTTGGTAACCATTTCAAGAACGAGGCACGGGTTTTTTTGTTTGCGTAATTGACCGAAATGTCTCGAACCTGTCCATCAGCTGTGTCATTTCGCGCTTCTGCTTTACCATATAGAGAGACCGCACCCCTTTGGAAAAGTATAATCCCAACGGTACTCCAAATAGTCAGTTGGAAGACGATTATCAGTTTTGCAGACCATTTATTTGCCTTTGTACTTGAAGGCATCATTTTGAAAATGCCGCGGGTCGGTAGTGCAGGCCGTTGTTTATGGCTGAATCACATCGAACGAGACATCGATAAGTACACAACTATCAGCGTTGAAATGTCTTGTCATGAAAATAGAAAGAACATGATTATTTTACTATTATAAACCTGAGAAGCTCTTCACCCCAGAAATAATAATGCAATTTGCACTTTCTTCTCCCTCGAACCGATATATTTTCAAAGAGCCTCTAATCCTAACCTTGAGGTTCTTGAAATTATTCGAAAGCTATGGTAATTAATATTTAAATAAATCGAGTCTAATCGGTATTGCGACTGAACAAAGACACACGGGAAGAAATGTATTATTGAGAAAGTGCGGGATGTAAAATTTGCGTATGTTCGCTTCCAACAAATATGGCTACGCTTATTGATAGACGGTGCGATTATTGATATTTAAAGGAAGAAGCAACTGTAGTTACTAGACAGAATTTTGACCATCTAACGCTCCCATGATCTCCGCGGTATTATTCGAGGAATCTAGACCGCTAAAGTATGGTACTGTCACTTATGGTAGCGTAATGTACTTTTGCCGTTACCTTTCGATTGCAAGCTTCTTCTTCTTCCACAACGTACCGTGGATCAACGCGCTGTCAATCGAAATCGCAATCGCCGTGAAGGACATCAGCAGCATGGACACATTGTATATATATATATATGCATGCATACATGTCGATATCCGAATGGGTCTATGCCGATCGATCTCAACTTTTGCTCCGCTCTTTTGGCCGACACGAACAAAACGTTCCTTGGTTTGATCGGTTGGTCAGTAGGCAGTAGTTTGCTGCCGTCGGCGACAAAGACGTACATGTATACATATATACGTATACGTCACGCACTACACGTACACATGGCTGGTCACGTCTCACGGTCTCGTGGATCGTGCCGCTGCCGTTTGCCAGCATTCCCTTCCAACTTTATATAGTCGCGATCTCGCGTTTCTTTCGTACATGGCATACGCGACAATTGTTGTACAATAATTATATTGTTGGAAATCGTAACGCATGTACACTAGGGTGGCTCTTACTCATGGTGAAAATTTTTTCAAGATTTTCTTCGCAGCAATCCCCGGAATAGTTTCAAATACGCTCCTCACATTAATTAAAAGATCACCTCTAGCAACTCGAAAAATAGGAGCAAGTAAAATCAAAGTAATAAATTTCTTGTTCGATTTTTTCGAGCCGAGCTATTCAACTTTGAAGCAAAAACCGTTTGTTTACTTCAGTTGCTTCTAGCAAGCGAAAGAATTGTCGTAGTTGATTGTTGATACATACAACTCGCAGAAATGAATCATCTATTTTACTCTGTAACGTGGGAAATACAGCAAGACTCCGTGGCGCAACGGTAGCGCGTCTGACTCCAGATCAGAAGGTTGCGTGTTCAAATCACGTCGGGGTCAATTCAACCTTTTTCTTTTTTTGCCTAAATTTTGAGAAATCGAGAGTTTTCGATCTTAATTGAGGATATGCATATATCTCTCGTTTTTCTTTAAAGTGACAATATTATCTCGCAATTCCCGAAATCAGCGATTTTCAACCTTACTTTGCGATCTTTAAACGTTCATAGCTTTGTATGAAATTTTAGCCATGTAGTATACAACTTACTTCAATCTATAAACGTTTTTTTTTTTAATTTTCATTACAGGCTCACAAAAAAGTTTAAAACACGACATTTAATATATTTTTCGAAACGACGAAATACGTCACTTAGCAAATTAATCCTTCTAGATTCTAAACAAAACTTATGTCGTTTGTATCAATTATAAAAGTTATGCGATTTTAAAAATTGTAAACTTCAAGTTTAACAAATTCGCAAGATTGCAGTTGTGGCCGAGTGGTTAAGGCGTCTGACTAGAAATCAGATTCCCTCTGGGAGCGTAGGTTCGAGTCCTACCAACTGCGAAGGGAAAATAAATTTTTATTCTTTTTTACAGTGTTGTCTTTTCTTTAGTTGATTACCATAAAAAATTGGTAATACAACATTTAATATAATGCATAAATCTTAAAAAATCAAAATTTATTGTACATAAAATTAAATAACCTTCAATCGCAACGAAAAATAATATTAAAAGACAAACATCGGAAAGATATCGTAAAATGAACTTTTATTTGAAATGTCTTTTCTTGACTTTAATTTTGCACGATCTTGTATTAAGAACAGGGCCCTCTGGAAAGTGGGGCCCGGGGCTGCAGGCCCCCTAGCCCTCCTTTAACCCGGGCCTGGTTACGGTTTCCAGCCGATATCGTCGGTAAGCTCAGAGTCTCGAAATTTAAAATCGTTTTGAAAGATGTCCATGTAGTGTCGATTGATTTTCGGAATAAATCAATCGATATCAATTAATCTCTCTCTGCCTCTCGTAACGGGCAGCTTTTTCACGGAGCGATAATTTCCGCGGCATACTTGCGTTGTAAAAATTATCTCGCACATGACCTCTATACATATACGTACTTGACATTGTTCTTATTCTTCCTCTAAATTAAAGAGATGGTTTATATATCACACGCAACGATCAAGAGACATAGTAGAGGGCGCCGTGGCTTAGTTGGTTAAAGCGCCTGTCTAGTAAACAGGAGATCGGGGGTTCGAATCCCCCCGGGGCCTAGACGGGAAAAACTTTAATTTTGTTTTTGTTTCTAAATAATAATTGTCCACTTTGACGACCGCGAAATTTTTAATAAAGGTTTCAGTCGTAGTTTCGAAAACGAAACCTCGAGATTGACGAATAAAACATTTAAGCGATGTTTGTTTATTATCATTATTGCTATTATTATTAGTAATAGTCTATAATATTAGTAGTAGTATATTTCTCACATCCTACTCATATCCGTAGTGTACAAAAGCGTGCATTTGCGCATCATATTGACGCGAGTAAATAAATAAATAAATAAATGCGACACGAGCGATGTACAATGCGGTAAAATTAAAACGACGCAACGTGATGCATTTTCATTGTTTAAAAAGCAAATTTATAACCATTTCCGGAAACTTTAACGCGCGCTACTGATGGTGCGGGGGAATAAGATATCCCCAACAAGCTCTGAGGTTGTTGCTGTTCTTCCTGCTGCGGTTCAACCTGTTCGAGGACCTACGGACAATTACAATGAAACGGGAATCTAATTTAAATTACACACCCACGCGTGATGGGGACAATTTTTATATTATTGTCAACTCATAAGTACCTGTTGCGTTTGCGCAGGCTGTGCGTTCACTTGAGATTGTGCTTGAGATTGTAGTTGAGCTTGCCTTAGCGCAATAAGTTGTGCCAGTTGTTGTTGGTAAATTGCAGCTGCGGGTTGATGATCGAACGGCTGGGGTTGTTGAATTTGCTGATAGTAAGCTAACGCGGGGTTTACGAGGTGGTTACGGGTGGTTGATGGGGCCGGAACAAAGGTAAAGGAAGATGGGAATGTAGGTGGAACAAGAGGCGCGGTAGCATAACTCGGTCCACCCGGAAATATTCCTAAAATACAACAAGAACATTTTACTACCTCGTCCTTGCACGAACACGTCGAATTAGAAGGATATGTAATTTTAAAAATCTCTTGTCAAACCTAATCCGGGATTTCTATAAGCAAGCGCGCTAGCGATGTTGGGTAGAACTTTTTGCGCTAAATGGCCATCCCCGATACTGGAAGCGAAGGACTGATGAGAACTGGGACCACTGAACGCGAAGGCAGTTTGCGTTAAACCTGGTCTAACGAAACTAAAGGATGCATGTTGATCGGAACTGCTTAATATATTTGTTGGTGTCACACCTTGAACAGGTGGTTGGGCAAATGTTGCAGCAAGTATCGCGCAACAAAGTATTATATATTTCTGAAAATAATAGCTTGCATTACAAAACAAATATGCATATAAAGATTAGAGTGACAGTGAAAATAAACAGTCGCGCTGTATTATCGAAGAATTAGGGGCACTCACCATTTTGCAAGGCTGTGGGAACTTGTAGTTTTACAGTAGAAGAGACAATAGTGTACACACCGTCGATCTTCGCGACACGCTACTCTGATAGTAAATGATCCCTCGTGGTGGAGTTTTATATCGCGGAAGCAGCCAGGTTGATACGTGGCTGTAGAGCATCGCATCGACAAATTTCCAGCCACGCGTTGACCACTTTCACCAGTCGAAATAGGACCAAGATCAGGACAATTTATGAATAATGATCGCCGCGCTCGGTACATACACGTACTGAAGTATGCGAGTATGTAGTAAGTACATACATACTTGAGTAACAAGTTTCTATCAGAAAATTTAATAACAAGTTACGGAAAATTTTTAGAAACAAGTGTGCAATAATGATTATCTAAATGATTTAAAATAAACGCGAATGTCGAGCAAGTATGCATACATAAATGTATCTATGTATGTGTGTGTATATAATAAATTCATTAGTGTTTTTCAATTTTTCAATGCCGAAGAAAATTGTCGGAAATTATTATGCTCGAATGACGAAATATTTCAGTCTCGCTCGAGCTGCGCGCGACGATGGTATTAACGGGTCAAGTTACTTTCGACCAGCCTAATGCGCGCAGTCGATACGCGGGTGTGTTTTAAATTCGTAAATGATCGTCCACGGAATAACAAATAGCAGGGTCTGATTGGCGAGTAATAAAATTTATTCGTGTTGCGTACATATTCCATCTATCCGTTCGGCTATAATAATATCCGTAAGCTTGTCTCTGTTCTTATAACGCGCACCAACAGTTTCCCGAGTTTTCTACAACCGTATATATTATATTATACATTATGTACAATAAATAGTACCTACATGTACGTATGTAGGTGAAATGATCCTGCAGTCGTCGAGTTTAAACTTGAAATAATCGTTCACAAGAAAGTATTTATTCGCATCGCATCATTTTCGCTTGGCGTTAAATTTTAGAAATTTTACAAGTTACCATTACTCGCGTCACGAGTCACGCGACAATTCCCAAGATACATACATACATTCGTTGAGCGATCCAATGTTTTTTCTTCGCGTTGATAAATCGATAATATACATTGTGCGGAGACATGAAATGTTGCTGTTGTTGCTGTTGGCTCTCGCAGTGTCGCTTTCTCATCACATATTAGAGAAGTAGGATTGATAAAACATGCCCATGGCAGTGGTTGCGAATAATAGAAAGCAACTCCACCACGTTGCTAAACCTAACAAACCTCTGTACACATCGCTGGTGAATATCTATCGAAACGATACAAAACGTGTTTATTAACAAAGAAAAAATCGAAAAACTCTGCCAATTGGGACAACACTTTCGGTTCGCGTTACGGGATATTACCTGCTTCAAGGAACCCAGTGCAAGCTGAAAATCTTGAGCCGTTTGTCCAACAGTGGCTTCACTGTCATTATTGGACATCATACTTGGTACTAATTCAGGCGAATCGTCTATTGAACACTCCTGGGCTGCTGTCCCTTTAAAAAGACCGTCCCACGTGTAACCACCTGATGAAAATAATCAAGTGTAATGACGCATTGAAAGCATCCTCATGAAATCCAATTGAAACTACTTTTATACGCACGTATTTACCTAATGTTTTGTACATAAATGTAAAAATTAGACATATAATTATTGGAACCACAAATTGCAACGCTACAACGCACAAATAATAAAACACTGCTGCGATCTGAAACAAATCGCACGAAGGATTATTAACAATTGCAAGACCAATCACTCTACTCTTACTAATATTACTATCGATTACTTTTTAGCAGGGATCGAAAAAGTTCTGGAACTTTTCAATAGGTTCCATTTAAAACATGGACCGTGAAACTTTTTTAAAAATGTTCTAATGTAACTTATTTCCATGGAAGTTTTATTATATATAGATTCTAAAATATCTGTTCCACGAGAACACTTTCTAAAGTTCCTAAAGCTAACATTTTCTTCAATAAAAATTCCACAGGGACAGATATTTTCTTAAACGAAACATAGATATAAGATCTAACAGAATTCTTTTAAAAACGAGGGTTCGAGAACTTTTTCGATTCTTACTTTTTAGCCCAGACCTTTTTCTGTAAATCAATGTTTGAAATTTTGCCAGCTTCTTTCTTTTGAACATCTATCCGTTGCATAGCTAGATTGAGGTACGACTGCAAATACATTGGCAACAGCATCAGTTTTAATAAAACTACAACGACAATAGCGATTAACCTCATGCTCTCAAACGCTGAGGCCGTCATTCTGCAAGAATTTGTTGTTTCACGTGTATAGGTATTTTACAAAAGTGTTGCCTCAATACCTGCGGCATATATCGTCAACTGTGCAGGTATATACTTACAGTGGTCCGTCCATACCGGTAAATATCCGAACGGTCAGATAATCTCTGCTTATGGGCTTGATCCATAAACTTGATAGCAAAAGCGGCGAGGCGTAACTAATGTTTGCTATTAATAATAATAGCTTTTGATCCTTGTAATATCTGAAATGTACATTCATTTTAATGTGGATAATTTTATCGAGGTAGTAATTTTCAAAGAGCATTGCTTAATTAAAACACTACCTCAACGCATCCCAATGCATTTTTGATACTCTCAAACCTGGGAAAGTGAATAAAGAACCAAGCAAGCCGCACCACAAGGCAAGGAAGAAATTTACAACAATTTTCGATGCAGGCCCTCTAAAATAGAAATCATTTTGTCCGTTACGTTATATCTTCGTGTTTCTGTACACTCGGAATTTCAATAGACTTACGTAGAAGAGAGACCTTGATTTTCTAAAAACAGAGAGGCGCTGTGATTGAAACTAGCATAGGCTTTATCCAATCCAATTTCAAGGTTCTTCTCGTCGATTATGAGAATTCCCATAGCTACTAGGAGATACGCGAATCCAGTCACGATACACGTAGACCTTTCACCGATGCTCTCCTCTCCCTTGAAATATTGTATCCAAAGGGAGAGCAACACTTTGCTAGGGACTAATTGAGGAATATAAAGTCACATGTGTTTTCCAGGGCAAGTGCTAATAATTGAAAGGATACAATGCGAAAGCCAGAACCAACGAGCACCAAAGCATACTCAGATTGATCTCATCTTTTATCGGATAGAAGCAATTGTATATCTGTGGAATAAGAAGAATCGTCAGGAGAAGTACAAACTTATTTTGCTCGTCGAGAGGAGAGGCGTTACCAACCTCCGTTGCGACATAAACCGCAGTGGCATAGATCGAGAAATCCAATAGCCATTGATACTCTGTATAATATTTCAAATGCACCGCATCCGATATGGTAATCTTGGCGCTCTCAAGAGTGATATGCAAACTTCTAGGAACTTGAAATACATCTCCGATCTTTCCATTCTCCGTGTGCTTGCCTTTCTTCGGCCTCTCTTTAGGTACACCGGCGAGGGTTCTGAGTTGTTGATCGGTGGGATACAAATAGCGGGTTAACCTGTTAGAATTTAGACCATCTTTTGTTTGATAAATTTTACAAATTTTACCACATGTAGCGCATGTGCGATTGTTTTGTTATCGATCGAGTAAATACCCGGTGGAGCACAAGATCCATCTTGCCAGGGAAAAGTGTGGAGTTGTTTTTTGAATGACACTGACCGCGACGAGAGTAATGACCAACTGCGCCCCTAAAAGAGCCTGGAAATTTTCAATTGCGCGGTTAAATGGAATATCGAATGTTTACTAATGCTACGGCACATGTATCATGGAAGTATGTGTGAGAAAATTACCATGGTAGAAATTCGTCGTGTTAACGGATTCAATTAATAAAGTGGATCCACCGGTCCTAGGTATGTTCCATCACGGAATCACGGGTGGTTCCTCGATCAACTGTCGATTAATGTTGAAAGACACAACGACGAATTATCTTGAATAAAACTCGGCGGTCGATTGCGTGTGGAAACATTGTAAATGGCACACGATCGAGTGGCTGGTTTTATAAATAGTTGTAACCCCACGAAACCGAATGCATCGTAACCCTTTGCACGAGATATGAGGTTATTTCCAGTTATTCCTGTTCTATCTACTTATGTATATGCTGTTATATACCTAGATATGTGATTCATATATGTAAGTCATATATGTATGCATCTATAGGTATAGGTAGTAGACATATAATATATATTTATATATTATGCTGACACCGGTCTCCACGCAGTAAAATGGTGCCCAAATTTACTGTCAGGGGGCTAAGAAGCAGCCGATTCAGAACGAATTCCACTTATTACGCTCAAATCGTTCGTGAGTTTCATTAGGGTAGTTTTCTCGTACGCGACTGGACGCATCGTCAAGAATTTCAAAGTCAATTTTCTCGAAAATGAAGCGCAATATTAAAAAATTGTATTCCTCCTTCTCGACTTATTTACTTGTTATGAATCGAAAAAGAAGAGAAACATTTTTTCATATCGCGCTTCATTTTCGAGAAAATCGACTTTGAAATTTTTGACGTTGCGTTTAGTCGCGTACAGGAGAACCTAGCTTAATGAAAATCACGGGCAATTTCGGCGTAAGTGGAATTCGCCCTCAGCCGATTCTCGCGAGTTCTACATGTCCCACGTATTTATATAGATATGTTACATATTTATCCATTGGCGTAATTAATTAGGATTCAGCGCCACTGGCACTGGCAGTATTAGATAGTATTCGACAGTATTCGACTCGTTTTAATACGTTTTAAATTTTCACTCGTGTCGTGACAAAATTTCTTCGACTTTTATCCTGACAATAATACTAGTAATGCGAAAATTATACTAATATTAATATAATATTTCAACAATATTCATAAACTTTAAGTAAATAGAGGTAGAGAGCACGAACCTGTCCCGAGATTCATCTTCGCTCGATGTGTCTATTAATATTGTAGTCAATTGCAGTTTTTTGAGGTATCCAGTGGCAATAGTGTATGATAGGTGAATGATAGGTGAATGATAGGTGTCTAGGTATGGACAGTCAAGTGTGCGGAGACGGTAGATTGTTAGATTTGATCGACGAAGCTTGGCACAAGGAACGTTTACCCATTGACGATATCGTAGTGCCGATCGCAGAATTACCAGATCCCGAGAGTGACAATGGTGATTCTCACATGACGCTAAAAGAATTGGAACAAAAGTGGAATAACTTGGCTTTAGGAGCTCTGAGCGAAAATCATTTACATTCCCCAACGCCATCTCATAATTAAGTAAAAAGTAATTCATTCCACTATGCGGGTTTACATAACCAACGTTTTTCCGAAAATATTCATACTTGATTCTCTTCTTATCACAGAGCCGGGATGGAGTTTCCAGATATCGGAGAAAGCTGTTCGATCGAGGACTGCAAGCAATTGAATTTTTTACCATTTATATGTGATCATTGCCGCGACACCTTTTGCAAAGATCACTTTCACGTAGCCTCTCATAAATGTAAGAATTTCCACGAAAACAAATGCGCCAAGACAAAAATGGTAAATTATTCGTGTTCCGAAGAGTCTTGCAAAGAAACCTCGCCCACTGAAATGCAGTGCGTCAAATGTGAAAAGCACTTTTGTTTAAAACACAGATATCATGGGTGTCAAGAACCTATTGATGGAAAATTGACGAAAAAATTAAAAAAGTGGCAAATATCAAAAAAACAGTTCGCAGAAGCGAAAGCTGTGGTAGACAAAGAAATTTTGGACAGTTTAAAGAAATCAAAAAATACTGCGATGGCGAATAAAGTGCGTAGTGGTACCTAAATGACTTCTAAATGGTAAATTATATACATGTACGTAAAATCTGCTTTATTAACTGTTCATACAGGTGCGACTTATGCGTATAAAGGGTTCCGCTGTGGGTCCTAAAACCGTGCCTATGAACGAGCGTTGCTACTTCCTTGTATATCCGCCGAGCCTGGTATTTGTCAGGAATACAAGGCCGTCGAAAGGTGTATTTGTCAATGTGAACTGGACGATTGGCCAAGTTATAGACTCAATGGCTGGCCTACTAAGGGTATCCAATAATAACAACATAGCAGGAGCATCCAAATTACGCTTATTCCATCATTCGACTGGAGCGCTGATATGCAATGAAACGGATGTACCTTTGACCGAGTTGCTCGAAAACTCTGACCTTGTAGATGGACAAAGTGTTGTATTAGAATACTCAAGCGATACGTCTATAGATACAGCCTTGTATAAATAAACCTATTTACGCCAAGAATTTCTAGTGACGCAATTTATCATATAATTATATCGAGCTGCTATAACTGTATTCATCCATTTCTATATTGCAATTCTCTTTGCTTCTTCCATTTTGTAAATTGCCTAGTTGCCAATAAATGCATAGGCTCGTTGTTTATAATTGAATAACGATCGCCAGTGACTCCGCAAAAAGATACATTCAAGATTCTCGGGGCAACTTTGGCGAACAATAAACTTGAACAAATTGCTTTATCCTCCATGTTTATGCTTTCCACAAAATTGCCTACCCAATTCCCCGACCATCCGACGAAACAATGTAAACGGTTTTCGTTTTCTAAAAATGATTCTTGAATAATATTCGAGTTGAGTCGAGTTTGGGCGAATTCCAATTACGCCCAAATTGCCCGTGAGTTTCATAAGGGTAGTTTTCCCGTGCGCGACTGGATGCATCGTCAAGAATTTCAAAGTCGATTTTCTCAAAAATGAAGGGCGATATCAAAAAATTTTATTCCTTTTTCTCGACTTATTTACTTATTATAAGTCGAAAAGAAAGAGTAACTTTTTTTCATATCGTGCTTCATTCTCGAGAAAATTGACTGTGAAATTCTTGGCATTGCGTTCAGTCGCGTACAGGAGAACCTAGCTTAATGAAAATCACAGGCGATTTGGGCGTAAGTGGAATTCGCCCTTTAGTGGATCGTCCAGGCAAAGAGTAGGTATAATAAGAGGCGTCACTCCGGGCGGAACCTTTGAAGTCCTTGCTTGACCTTGGCATTTAAATTGGTTGTCTATTTCGAGCGGGATATTCGAATCGACTAAATGTACCTTACCACATTGGCTGATTATTGTCGAAGTTTACCGCGATCATTGCCGAAGCTTAGCGATCATTGCCGAAGCTTAGCGGTCATTGCCGAAGCCCAGCGATCATTGCCGAATGGGCATTTAAATTGGTTGTCTTAGTGATTTCCCCAGATTATGTCTGTCCTTGTCGAGTGACGCCTCTTATTATGTCTCCTCTTTGGTCCAGGGATGCTGTACAACATTTTCTGCGACCACTTGTTTTGGAGGGAAAACTCCAAAAAGGGAGTGATGGTAGTGTGTGCGTGAGACGGCACGATTGGAGATGAACCGACGCCAGCGCCAGACAAGTGACGCCACGGCCAACCAGCGTCGCCGGAAAATATGTTGTCGACGCTGGTTGGCCGTGGCGTCGGTTCGTCTCCCATCGTGGCGTCTCACGCACACATTACCACCATTCTTCTATTTGGAGTTTTCCCTCCGCAATCAAGTTTGCCGAAGAAAATGTTGCCTGGCAAGCCGAGTAAGAGTGAATAAGAGTTATGGCGTGAAATGTGCGCAAGTGTATACAAGTGATTACTACACGTGTTTTAAGCGGTTCATTTAGTATCTATGTCGATAAGAAGAATCTAATGTTGAGCGTCTTTTAGAAAACATTAGCACGGGGTGAGTTGCACGTAATTTATATCGTAAATATAACACTAAGCTGCGCTGCGAATCGAGGTTATTGTTTCTCGTATTCTGCCGCTGCCAGCAATCGGCCGAGATTGCGATTACCCAATGAAACCTAATTAAAGGGCTGCATCGTTGCAAAGTTTTCACAACAGCTTAATCATTATCTTTAGCCATATTTTACATATTGGATATATTTCTTTCAATCAAACATGTATCACGAGTATACTACTCGTATTTACTATACACATCGTATAGTAAATACACGGGCGAGCAATGATTTACATTTAATATTACTAATAGTATCACATGTTGATGAAAACACTATTGCGTTAAACACTAGTCCAGTATCGCAATATTTACTTAATTTCAACGTACTGCACGGAATCCGTCACGAGTCCTTGCCTATTCTAATTAGTATGTAATCGCTAAGAATTAGATTTTCGCGAAGGTACAAGCAAAGAATTCTTAATGCGTTCTTGCAAATTGACGCACAATAAAGAGCACTAGCACGAAACGGTAATGGCTTTCAATAGGATTAATTTATGGCTCGCATGGAACTAACTGAACATCGGGTCATACCGATACTGTGACTCGAGTTGTTGTAGGTTGTATATAGAGTGCACCATAGAAATATACCAACACGTCGAGTCAAAGGCAAGAGAAATATCAAAGTTTTTATTCTTTCCCTGTTTTTTACTCGTCCTTTCCTTGAGCATAACCGACAACTATCATTACCAAGAGATTCTATAATATTTATAACGTGCGTATAGATTCGTGAATGATCGTAGCATTCACGTTTCACCGCTAGTTTCGGACCCGAGTGTTGACAACCTTTAGCTGACATTCGTCAACTCGTATCGCGTGTGTTTTGTTGAATAGAAGAAAGAAAAATTGAATAATCACAATCAAGTTGATTATTCAGCATCGACTATGGATATTATTTGCCGTGCGCCTACAACGTACTCCTCCGCGTACGTAGTTGTGATTTGACCTTTGTGGTGAACGGTAGACGGTGGTCACATTTACTTATTGCTGGAAATAAAATCGAAACTGGCAACGCCAGTCGAGGTTCGTCGCGTCCCAAAATACGAATCCATCATTTCGTAACCCACTGCCAAAACGGCTTTTGTCGTTACATTCTCCTTTTCTTCTCTTCTTCTTCTTCTTCTTCTTCTTCTTCTTCTTCTTCTTCTTCTTCTTCGTCGCAAGTTATTGTGATCGGCTCTTGCTTAAACGCCGATTCCAATAAATGATCACGATAGGTGAACGTTTACAAAACTAAATGGTACAACGATATGCACGTGTAGTAATGGACACGCTAGATTTCATACTTGTTCCAATTGTCGGTTTCATTATTCTTTAATATTGATAGAATTGCCGCCTATTTACGCTAGGGTTTCTTCATTCTACATTTTAGCGTCGAGTTAAGTTTATTTATTCACACTCGATCACAATTGAAAGCTTTGGCTTCACGATCTCATCTATGCGCCAATACTTAAGGGAGATTGGAAAGGGAGGAGCGAGACATTAAGGAAGAATACAATAGAAAATTATGAGGAAGGTATAGTGGGTGAATATCGTCAGCGAAAACCACGTTAACATCCAACAAATTGATGAATCTATGGATTTCGTCGAGGTGAACATTACCATTTCTCTCTCGGCTATTAACGCACTGGTCAAAGTTTACGCGATTGCAACGTCCGTGATTAAATCATAGATAAACAATCGTGAAAATCACAAAAACGAGCAATTGAGTTCGACGGTCTTCCTGGGATCAGTCAAACAAGTCGGTTTGGTTGTTGTTTTTCTGTGTGATTATCCCATCGCATCGCACGATCCACCGACGTGACGTGCAAATGGACGGCCTCGTTGAAATTTTCCTTCTCTTCGGAGTCTTATTTTATTTCTTCAACTTCAGGTAACGTATATGTATTAATACGCATGATTATTTCTAATGTTGCGTTGCGGAAATTTTTTCTCGATAATTCCTTTTTCGTATGCCTTTTCCAAAACCTATAGGTACTTAGCAGGGGCGTCCGGGGACTTTTTCCAGGGGGGGGGGGGCAACTTTGGGATGATGGTAAAGAAAAATATACCCCTCTTGCTTTTTTTAAATCCATTTTATAGTGCCAATTTAATTAAAAATTTAAAACCGAAATTAAAAATATTCCCTTTTTTAGTATAAACTTAATAAAGACCAGTTTTGAAAAATAAGCGATTTTTCCTCAAAAGCCAGGGGGCGGGGGCAGCTGTCCCTTTTGCCCCCCCCCCCTCCCCTTTTACGGACGCCCGGCTCTGAAACACCTATATGGAATCGGATTTATTTTGGGTGCAAATGTTGATTCTTTGAGTGATTTATTTTCTAAAATAAACCAATATGTGCGATTTCTCCGTCATACTATTAGGTCATTTATAGAAGATTCATAACTCGTAGCTCTGCGTATGCAGTGTTGACAATTTTTGTTCTCATTTTTTATTCATCCTTGTATAAAGTAAGCATCTAAACTATTCCAGAACAGCTCCAGCCTAAAGTAATGAAAAAGTATGTTATTCATAGCATCCGGCAAGTCGCGTGCGTGCGTGTGTAGGTATATTGATGCGCGTTACGAAAAGTAGCATCTTTGATTTTTTCCACATGCAGTTGTACGTAAGAAAAAAATGAAGCGTGCTACTCTTCGTAACGCGCGTCGATATGTTTATGCATTTAACGCGGAAGATTGAGAATATTTAGATCCGCGTGAGAGTTGAATGTTTTCGCACTACGGTATGCACACAAGTTTTGTCCTTGATAACCGATTTGCCCCCAAGAGCTAACTCCAAAGATAATATCGAAATGCGCACCTACTCAAACGAACGAAGGAAAACGCGATAAACTGTATTTTGTGTACGCGGCATATTTTTTTCCCAACTCGATACTTTTCATAAACCTTTGACACGAACCAAGTGTAAAAATAAAATTGCGACGCTCGTTCGTTTTAATCTCGTCGTTTTACTTAACTGTCATACGAGACAGTCACATAATTGCCGAATTGTCGCGTCATCTCGTAATCGCTTTCGTTTCATATTCCATATTCCGTATCTGGACCCCAGAGTCCATTTATGTACCTATCAAGTTGACTTTTTTTTTTTAAAAAACGAGGATTCATCGCTTTCCCGATTGGACCGTCTGCGTTACATATGGTATGTAAATATCGGTCTAGAATAATTCGCGTATGTACCGATCGTCAGCGAGAACATTGTTTCGCGCACACGAAACCTCGAGAATATTTCTTTCTTATTTTTATATTTTCATAAAAGCAACCTGTTCTTTACAGACTTTGTAACATGGTGGACGTACTTTCGACGCGTGTGCAAGAGGTGTACGCGCAATGGGAGACCAGGGCGGAAGTGAGGAGGAACCCTGAATCGACCACAACCAGATTCTCCCTCGAGGGTAAGATCTCGATTTCCTTTCGAACCGCAATCCGGGAAATGCCATTCATCTCGTTTGAAATTGTCACTACACTGGTCTCTCTCTCTCTCTCTAATCAGTGTGCGGAAAGATTAATTGTTGAATGTTTGTGTATACGTTGCAATTAGATGTTTGAGTTTCAGAAATTCGCCGGACCGGCCAGCAGTTTCACAGGAGAAGGGTGCAAGACAGAGAACAAGCGAGAAAAATTCGAGAGAATTCATTGTACAAGATCAAAGAGACCGAACCGTTAGCTCCCTCCGTTAAGGAAAAAACATCGTTTTTACATTATTGCTGTACCAGCTGTACACCGTCATCTAGAGTGAGTTCCCTGTTTAAACTTTTTTTTTTAAATTTCGCGATTTTCGACCTTATTCTGCAATCTTTAAACGTTCATAGCTCAGAGTAGCGTTAACCGATTTTGATGAAATTTTAGGCACGTGTATACAGTATTGTCTCCGTATTTGCTCGCTGCTCGGGACCGGCGGTGAGCATATATTCTGTACAGAGTTCTAATTCCGAGTGTTCGTTTCTCGCTTCTTTCTGGCCGTAGGGGGAAGCGAGATGGAACGCTTTGCGTGCCCGATGATGCTCGACACATGCGCGCGACCATCTCGCTCTGGCCTTCGCCGGACAAGAGTGAGACAAAAGTGGGGGGGATAGCGACAAGCTTGTATCGCGTGCATAAAATCGAGCATATGCGGAGACAATACTGTAACTTACTTAAATTTACAGTTTTTTTTTTAATTTTCATTACGGGCTCACAAAAAAGTTTAAAAAACAACCTTTACTATCTTTTTTATTTTGCTATTCCGACCAAGTTCGTTTTTTTAAAACGACGAATCCTAGCAAACTAATCCTAGACCAATCAAACTAAGCTAGAAAGCTAAAAAAAAATAAAAAAAAATTAAAACCGACTTGAAAAAAATAATTTTTTCTTTTTAACTTTGGTTCTGTATCTTCGTGATTTCGACGTGGATCCAGGCAATACAAGTCGAGATGGGTAATCGCCTATATACCTCATTGTAGTACCCTTGTTCAAGTCTTTCCCATCTGTACACAACATTTTTACAGACAGAGGGTTAAAACATTTACTTAAATTTCGTTTTAATCGCAGGATTCCTTGGTGAATACCATTGGCAGGCAGCATATGTCCTATGGGGTAGATATGTTGGTAATCGAACGGGGCTCGACGCGGCTTTACAATCCGTTTCGCTGTATTTCGCATATTTACAGCCGTAAAGAGTATATTTATCCGAGGGTTACACAAACAGTAAGTAAAACAGAATCCCTTGTCAGTTTGAATGTTGATAGAATCCCGTCGGCCGTACGTGCTAATTTAAATATATATATCAAAATTGTCACTGTTACAGGTGTTGGAGGATGAAAATTTGAAGGAGGCGATCGAAGCAACTGCTCTGGAAGAAGTAGAAAGTGAAAGTTGCAGCCAAGAGAAAGCTTCCGTAAAGGCAACAGCTAGAGCTAGAATGATGTTGCTTGATATGGAAAGCAGGATAAGCAACGTTTTACTTAAAATGACTGCGTGGCTTCTTTACAAAGTATTGCCATATTTCATACAGACTGCTGTAGTATTACCTTCGCAAATAGAGATGTTGAAGAGGGCAAACGATACCGATCTTCCTTTGATATTGCTTCCCTTGCATCGCAGTCATTTGGATTATATTATTATCAATTTAATTCTCCTGATGAACAATATTAGAAATCCGTTGATCGCGGCTGGAGATAATTTGAAAATTCCATTCTTCGGGTATGTCCGCGAGCTATTCGTATCCTCTAATGTTATTCCGTTAAAATCTCACATTATTATTACTACTGCTACTATGATTTATTAATCGACTTTTGTCTATCGAATATAGGTGGCTTTTGCGAGGGTTGGGCGCTTTTTTTATAAAACGTCGGATTGACCCTGTTGCGGGCCGTAAAGATGTTCTTTATCGTGCTACTCTTCGCGCGTACATAATGGAAACTTTACGTGCGGGTCATAATGTAGAATTCTTTATAGAGGGCGGTCGTACAAGAACTGGTAAACCGTGTATGCCAAAAAGTGGCATTTTGAGCGTGATTATTGACGCGTATATGGATGGAGCCATCGAAGATGCGCTACTGGTACCGGTTGCAATGAATTACGAGCGCCTTGTCGACGGAAATTTTGTTAGGGAACAGCTAGGCCAACCAAAGAAAATGGAATCATTCTGGTCTGCGATTAAGGCCTTGTGGGCAACCTTGATGGGCAATTGTGGCATTATTAAAGTTGACTTTTGTCAACCGTTCTCGCTTAGAGTAAGCCGCGTTAATTAATTTCTCCAAATTATGTCTCGCGGAGGGGCCGCGAGATGCGAATAAACCAGGCATACGGTAATAATAATCTTTCTTTTGTTTTCGATTGAACCGATAGGAAATGTTGACGTCTTTCCAAGCACAGCGGGATAAATGGACCAGCGCCAAGGCAGTTCCCATTGAGAAGCCTTTAAAGTATACAATGTCGAGTTCGTCGATTTACGGGACAGACGTTGTCGTGGAAGAGCATCGTCAGGTAGTTGACAGGATTGCGCGACACGTTGTGTACGGTAAGAGACAAGAGATAAAAATCTATTGCGCCGGACGTGCGATGTTAATGTGAAGCATTCTTTAAGACTGTTCCGCTTCGACACCGATAATGTCCACTAACGCTGTGGCGTTTCTACTTTTAAATAAATTCCGAGACGGTTGCGCTCTGAGCGAGCTAATCGAAGCATTCGACTCGATGAGAGGAGAGTTACAGGCCCGCCATAGGGATGTCGCATTTTGCGGGTCAACTGTTGATATTATAAATCATGCTGTTAGTAACGTAATTCCGTAAAGTAAATATTTTACACCGCGATAAATGTGTATTTCACCTTACTTCTACGACTGCCTCTCTTCTCTTCGTGTCAGCTGGATATTTTGGGCCCGGGATTAGTAAAGCGACAGGGACGAGAATCTGGGAAAGCAATTGACGGCCAGTCGATCGAGTCGAAAAGCGTCGTTGCGATCAGTCCTGTGGCTACATTACCGGCTGTAATCGAGCTCTCCTATTACAGCAATACAATGCTGTCGTGCTACGTTATGGATAGTATAGTAGGTAAGGGAGGTTGACAATTTTATCGTTGCATTCACACTTTGTCACTTTACTTACTTTGTGTCCATTGTGTTTTCAGCAACTGCCTTGTATGCTGAATTACAGTGGCGAGTCAACGATCCAATAGCTATTGCCGAAAATAATATTACCATATCGCAGGATCTCTTAATTGAAAGGTCACTTGAGCTTTGCGATATATTTAGTTATGAATTTATCTTTTGCAAGCCGTGCCAAGAGTTGAAGACGGTAGTTTTACAGGCTATAGAGAACCTCTCTCACACAGACATCATTACGTTGCAAGAGGTATACGCAATACTCGTGCAATCTACGTGCGTAGTGGACCCGTTGTTCTCGGTAAAATTGCCTGTACAGCTGCGTTTTATTCCCATTAGGAATGCCGTTTGGAAGATGAATTGTGGAGTAGAAGATACGCGCAAAACTTCGACGATAGTTCAGACGAGGAATATAACAGAAATAGGACCGAGTCTGTCACGTACAAAGTACGAGATTCGTTTTGCTTGCTACAGTAGTATGCGCGTAGTTGGTACTTACATAGATTTTTAAACGCTATATGTAATTGTAATTGTAATAACAGCTCAGCTTGGCGCCGGAACACGCTAAACGCACCGAGTTCCTTCAGACGTTGTTACGGCCATTAGTCGACACCTATAGTTTTAGCGCCTTCACCCTCAGAAAGTTGGTAGGACAATCCCTCACCGAAAAAGATCTAGTTGAGGAAGTTTTAAGCGAACTAAAAACAAATATGGATCGTGGTATAGTAAGTTATGGTACGTAGCACCATTCAGCAGCACTTTCATCGTACGAACGAGTGATTTCAATACTTGATTCTGTTACAAAACAGGCGAGAGTTTATGCGTTGATCCGGTAAAAAACTCGTTGAAATTATTCGAGAAATGGAACGTATTGGAGTGTTACCCGCAAGAGAACATTAAAGTTTTCTATCTGAAGGATGAATACGACACAGACTCAACTGTGACGAACATCTATGAAACTATAGCCGCCTTTAAGTGGACCAGAAATATCAGTTAAGGAACAACGCTTACGAAAACCATAATGTAATATTTTTTTATATCGAAGGATTCTTGTAAAATCTTGTATATAGTGGTTTTCAAGTATGCAAGTAGCGAGCAAGATGGAATACTATAGAAGCAAGGTACATAAAGGTACATAATCTCTTAGTAAAAACTTGTTGCGTCGTATTGGTTTACGGTTGGGTCTTCTGCAAATCACTGATTATTAGTTTATATAAAGTCGCTATAGTTGATGCAAGAAGACATCGAAAATTCCTTTACCGTTTTGGGATCCGAAGCTTCGTTCTCGAGATATTAACAGTTAAATATTAGCGTTGGAACTTCCGGGCCGCACAGTTTAAAGCCGAAACAGCTGACGCGGAGCAGGGAACCCTGGCACGCACACGTGGGAGGCATGCGTAGATACAGACCCACACAGAGAGTAGAGCCGGCCGTGCTGGTTCAAATCATGAAAATGAGTTAGCCTTTCACTAGCGCTTCTACTGTGTGAAAACCTGTTTATAGACTGAACACCGTTAGTATTCAACTGTTAATATCTCGAGAACGAAGCCTCGGATCCCAAAACGGTAAAGGATTTTCCGATGTCTTCTTGTATCAGGATATTGCATGCTCCGGATTGTCCTTCAATTTTGGGACACTTTGTATGTATAGACTCTTTGCACGAAAGGTTAATGTGATATTACTATATACGTCATCCCTAAAATATAGATCCATCGGATGTTTAGTTGTAAAAACACCACTTTGTGTACTGTATATGGTTCGTTGATTGGTATCAGTGAATTCTTTATTGACAATGACGTAAAGAGATGTAATTCTACATACATGTAGAAAAAAAACTTCTTAAAGGAAGGGATTTAAAATATTTTTCTACAAGAGCAATAAAAATAATATATAAAACAGACATATGAAAAGTGGCAAATTGTGTAGAAGGCATTGCTTTTTATACAGAATTCCTATCGTCCTGATTCGTGCCCGTGTATTCCAGCATACATGTAATGTGTGATTCAGAATTTGATAACCGATGCAATTGGATAACTTCTTCGCATAGCCATGCACTTCTCTCGATCTATGAATAACGCATCTACTTTAGATTTCAGATCAGTTTCTAAATTAGATCGGGTGCGTAAAAGTTGCTGATGTTGAGCATCGAACGTTTGTAATTTCAGATTCATATTGTTTATCATTAAATTTATCATCTCCACTTCCTTGGTCATTCTGTGAATCAACGAACGTGATTAGATTAGATGATTAGACTACTAAAAACATATTTTCTAATGTTGTACCCGATCTGGGCATAATCGTTGCACAGCTCTGCTTCGGGCCGATGCGTCCTGCTCTCTAGACGGGTGTGGGCAACTTTCAGCGCAGAACTCTTATCTGCAATGGCTTTTTGTATTAATTGCAAGTTCTTTTCAACCTCAAAGATCTCTTGCTGGAGCTGTCAACGGAAACGCAGTTGTAAAACAGAATAATAAACTTGGGTAACGTGGCTGTAGTAGTAGTAATCTCTCGTTACTTTGTGTAAGTGTATTTGTATGTTTTCTTTCGCTTCAAGCATTTCCAAAGCTCTTTTGGCTAATGCGTTATTTGTATCGCCCCATGCTTTCCACATTTCGTGTCCAACTGCGTTTATAGCATTGTCAATGTCGCTTCGCAGCTGATTAGACGTCGATCTTTCTGCCTGGGATTTCTTCACTACGCCATTGGATGCTTCGGCCCACGATTCGGCTTCTGTAATGCTGAATGTAAAATTCATCGTACAGGATGTAGACGATACTTTCGGCGTGAGGGGTCTATTCGTTACCTGGGATTGTACTTTTCAATACCACAGTAATATTGTAAGCCACGACTGTAATTATTCATCTGGTGACACGTAATATCGATCCCAAGCGCAGTTTCTTTATTTCTAATGTCGGTCTCTAATTCATTTTGCACAGCTCTACTACTCGTAAGCTGAAGATTTACATGCGAAGAAACACGTGTTTGCGGAGGCGTTGTAATTATTCAATCGATATTAATTGTTGCATACATACTTGATTGGTGCATTTGGAGGAAAAGTCTTGCAATTTATTCTGACAATTTTTCACTACTTGCACTTCGTCTAACAGGGCCTTTTCAGCGTGATCGTGAACCAAGTCAGTCCCTATTTGCATTTCCAGTTATAAGAAGACGAAAAGATGGAACTCGTCTACCATTAGAGAAATTTTGTAAAATCTCGAACCTGTTCTAGCTTCACGATAATACAGACATTCTTGAGCAATGTGCAATTGTCCCTCTAAGCTTTGTATTGTCCCCTGCAAGCCCTGATAGCACTCCTGCATCCTTTTGTAATCTATAATCAGCCTCTCCAATTCCGAAGCCACTTCGTTTCTCCAGAAAGTGGTGTCGGTGATTCGTTCTCCTAATTTACGACCCGTTTCAGTTTGACCGTCTTGGACATTTTCATCCGCCTCTCTAAACGGCGTTATCGGCGTTTAACATCGAAAAAGCTACGCAGAGTATTGTGTAGGGATCGATCATTTATTGGTGACATCATATTCCTACATATTTAGGAGCCACGGAAAAAGAGAAGCCACGGGGGGTGCCGGGAATCGAACCCGAGCTGCTCGCGTGCTGATTAGCAGCGTTAACCATCAGTGCTACACCGACTCTCCGTGGTCCCTTAGTCTGGGCCACCTCTTATGGCGTGGAGGTTCCTGATCCCACAGTATCATGATTTCATTTCCAATAATTACCATTCAAGGCAATTTAATGTACCAATTAAATTTACGTAATTTAATTTACCAATTGAAACAGAATGTGATTTTACCGCATCATCCGAACTGTATCCTGTCGTAAATGTTCCGAGAAGCTTCTATTGCTGTTGGATTCATTGAACAGCTTCAGTTGGTTCTGTAACCACTCGTACTGGCTGTATCTTGTATAAAGCGCAGCTCGTGCTGCGTTCGTTGGATTTCGATGAAAGCCGGTGACCAAATTTGGAAAGCGCAACGATTCCGTAGCCATACCGTTTGTCGTGTAACAAGTGTCGACCAACAAATTTGTCAGAGACTCTGCAGGTCTGAAATAATTACGTGTGGTACATCCAACTACAATAATTAAATTAATTATTACTATGGGCGAATTCCACTTACATCCAAATCGCTCGTGAGTTTCATTGAGGTAAGTTTTCCTGCACGCGATTGAGCGAAACGTCAAGAATTTCAAAGCCAATTTTCTCGAAAATGAAGCGCAATATCAGAAAATTGTATTCCTTTTTCTCGACTTATTTACTTGTTATAAGTCGAAAAGAAAGAGTAACTTTTTTTCGTATCGCTTTTCATTTTCGAGAAAAGCGGCTTTGAAATTAAATTAGCTGAATAAAAATCACGGGCGATTTAGACGTAAGTGGAATTCACCCTCTATGTAATCCCAACCCCCTTACAACGGTGATGCTTCCACCGTTTCGTATCCCATTTTGCTACGCCATGGATGTGATTTTGGAGTTGTATCACACTCTCCGGCTCCAACTACCCTAGTCGAGTCTGAAACTGACGGACCAGTAACCTGCTCCATAGTAGTAGGGATATACTAGAATGGCTAGAGAAGGCTAGAGACACATAAATCCTGTAATACATGTGTGCTAATCACGTGTGCACTATACGCAAGGGAAATCTCGTTGTAACATACCGCGAGCGGGCGAGCCGTTTCTGACGTGTTTCTCTCTAATTCAATCACAATATCACAGCTGTTTTAATAATTACTAACAAATTTAGTAGATTCTAAGTGATTTAAAAATTTTCAAACGTTGAAGCGACAAAGATTTTGTCCGTTGCAAGATGTATTCGCACGCACTTGTACGTTTCGGTTATTCAAAAGGCGGAAACAAAGTAGCCGTCGTCACGTGACGTCTGTCATATGATTCGGAGCTATATGTACTTGTGTATGTATGTCACAAGTCAGGTGCTCCATCGTTGGCGTTGCCTTCTGCTCGATTCTGCTTCTTCTGCCGAGTGCTGCTCTGACTGCTCATCTGCTTGATCACAATTCACAGTCGTGACACTCGTAACAAGTCGTCAGTCGATTAACCACGCAAGTGCTTGCCCGCCTCGCCCAGTTTCCGCGTGTCGCTCCAAGATCGTTTACGATACTTATCGTACATACAGTACAGGATGACTAAATCTCATACTACTTTTAGTTTCGCTTTAGTTACGCTTACTATTGTGTCCAACATTTTACCGTTACACGCCGATAACGCGGTACCCGTGCTATTATGGGGCGGTTCAACTGATTCGGATCCAACGACAAGCCCACCAGTGAATCCATTTTTAAAGACTAGCCGCGAAGAATTCGACTCCTTTTTACGTAAAAAGTTGGACGATTCACCTCCCGTGATTCTCTATGTGAAAGATAATCTATGTGTCGAAGATTTCATGAAACACAAACAGGTTAGTGGGTTCCAACAGCCACCCGAAGGCCATCATTTTATATTTACCTGTACTATAGGCGTTAATCGCCCGTTAATCCCAGTCTTACGTAATACAACCCTTTTTAATGTCTTAGGATCTTCGGGGAATCGTAGCCAGCGATTCGCTGTATTACTTTCCTGCGGTCGAGAAAGCGGTAAATGCCATCGAAGATTTTCCTTTGTATAATCAGACGTCTAGCGATTATACAGACTCGATAGCCAAAGGAGAGTTGTTGATCACACCAGTTGGCAATTTAGATGTCATACCGGGAATGTACCAGACGATGAGAGACTCTAGCCCGAATCTTATAGCTATTCTCACAGGAAGATCGTGTGGTTATAGACGCTCCGAGCGACTGAAAAGGGACGCTCCCACAGACAACAATTCTACCTTCGTTGTTTCATCGCAGCGAGTGCTTTTGTATTCCAGTGGGCGACTCTCGCTCAAGGTAATTACCTTGATCGTCTCAATAGATCTCCTTCGATACCTTCCCTCTAAGGCTAGATCAACTAATTCCAAAAGCAATCTACTCGTTACAGGTTCCAGACGTAGCGGATGTTATAATGCTTCCACTAAAGCCCACGTTCAATGAAGATGGCCAGGGTACGATGGAGTCTCCGTTGAAATTAAACTTGCAATTTAATGGGACTAATTCCGATATAGTTAAACATAAGCTTTCTTTCATATTCGAAGTAAAGAGTGCAGGATATTACACGCTGAGAACGATTAATTATGAACATGTTGGACAGAACAGTAGCAACCAAAATCTAATAGCTAATACAGATATCGTCTTTCCGTTTCAGTTCTCTTATCATTGTTCGCGGGAAATTATTTTCCAGAATAACGTTATTCTGAACATTGCAGACTTACAAGTACAAGTCTATCAAACTTCTTCTAACGAGAAGAAGGTATTTAGCGACGCGTACGATTGCGTTGGTTTCACTACAGTTCCAATTTGGACAGGAATATTTGTCACTGCCATATTAGCTTTAATCATGATTTGGGGGCTTACTATGATTATGGATATTCGTACGATGGATAGATTCGACGACCCTAAAGGGAAAACTATCACAATTTCAGCGCAAGAGTGAATGTTGCCTAATATCGTGTGAAGTTTAGCTTAGCAAAACGTTCTCATGTAAATATGTGTCGCGATTAGATGATGTAATTGTACCGCTCACTGCAGCAAATTCCACAGTGGCGGGTTCTCTAGCTCTATGCCAACGTTACCTACATATTCTATAATGCGTGTAATTATATAGAAGCGGTTGTTACGGATGCTTGTTTCAATATCCTATCATTCATTTAAATATACTCAATCGCAATTAAACATTTAAACCCGATTCATCAACAGATTTCAATACGCGAAAAGTCGAAATCTAAGCATTCCATTTTTAAATGTTCAAATTTTATTTCCATAACTGTGTACAACAGGGCAGTACGTGATGTGGCAAAATAGTATGTATCTAGTATGTATTGGTGAAAGAGTAAACAAATACGTTTTAATGTCGTACAGAGTTGTACTTTTTCTCATGTATTATAGTTGATTGAAATAAACAGCAAGTTGTCAAGCAGGTTCGTACGTTTGCCACTCGTTTTCTTAATTATAGTATATTATTATAGTAATCAGTGCAAGATAAGTCAGTGCAAGATACCGAATTCGCTATTACAAATCAACTTTTTCTTTCCTAAATTAGCTTCTTTCCTTGCGGATTCGATACTCGCCGCGCTTTCCATATTTCCTCGCTTACAGAAAATCCTCTATGAAATAAAAGTACTTATTGCACGACAGTACGGTAGCGCGACCGCTCAGCGACTATGTACATAGCTGCGTAGTCTTGTGACAACGTTCAGCAATCACTCGTATGCGTTTTATTTACGAATCTCTACATAGTTACTAATAAAAAAAGCCTTTTATATAGGTTAGATTACCGATGATCGCGATCCCTATGTTACCCACAATTTGGATTGAGACCAGTAAATTCTCCGAGTTAATAGGAGACCTAGTACTAGAAGAGGTGGCACGGCTGAGCTGTGCGAGAGAGAACGCTAGTGTGTTCGGCAAGGAGGGAGATAGGTGGCGTGAGCGAGAGAGAGAACGCTAGTGTGCGCGACAAGGAGGGAAATAGAAATATCACACAGTCACTGTAAATTCACGAATTTCTCATTTCTCGCGAATATTTTATGAACTTTCAGAATCGCGTCTCGAAGAATAGACCCTTGGTTACTTTCCTATGTGGTTTTCGCGTAGATTTTTATTACAATTAATTAGTTATTAACGATTCTTTGAAACGGTGACGAGAATCACGGTCCTATGTGAACACTCAAGCTTCGTCGATTGTAGGTGCATTTTCTAGATGTAATTTATCAACTTTTGCAATTTCATCTTGAAGTATGAACCCTTCACTACTTTCCTACGTGAGAGTTGTAATGATTCTGATTAGAATTAAGCAGCTACGATGTGTTTTTGGACAGATTTACAAGTTCCACTCCGCGTTTAGTAAATGCACACTTTCTTCAAGGATTCTCGATCTTTTCAAAATGATTTGTATATTTGTACATGTAGATTCGAGAATATAGTCTTGTGACAACGTTCAGCAATCACTCGTATGCGTTTTATTTACGAATCTCTACATAGTTACTAATAAAAAAAGCCTTTTATATAGGTTAGATTACCGATGATCGCGATCCCTATGTTACCCACAATTTGGATTGAGACCAGTAAATTCTCCGAGTTAATAGGAGACCTAGTACTAGAAGAGGTGGCACGGCTGAGCTGTGCGAGAGAGAACGCTAGTGTGTGCGGCAAGGAGGGAGATAGGTGGCGTGAGCGAGAGAGAGAACGCTAGTGTGCGCGACAAGGAGGGAAATAGAAATATCACACAGTCACTGTAAATTCACGAATTTCTCATTTCTCGCGAATATTTTATGAACTTTCAGAATCGCGTCTCGAAGAATAGACCCTTGGTTACTTTCCTATGTGGTTTTCGCGTAGATTTTTATTACAATTAATTAGTTATTAACGATTCTTTGAAACGGTGACGAGAATCACGGTCCTATGTGAACACTCAAGCTTCGTCGATTGTAGGTGCATTTTCTAGATGTAATTTATCAACTTTTGCAATTTCATCTTGAAGTATGAACCCTTCACTACTTTCCTACGTGAGAGTTGTAATGATTCTGATTAGAATTAAGCAGCTACGATGTGTTTTTGGACAGATTTACAAGTTCCACTCCGCGTTTAGTAAATGCACACTTTCTTCAAGGATTCTCGATCTTTTCAAAATGATTTGTATATTTGTACATGTAGATTCGAGAATATAGTCTTGTGACAACGTTCAGCAATCACTCGTATGCGTTTTATTTACGAATCTCTACATAGTTACTAATAAAAAAAGCCTTTTATATAGGTTAGATTACCGATGATCGCGATCCCTATGTTACCCACAATTTGGATTGAGACCAGTAAATTCTCCGAGTTAATAGGAGACCTAGTACTAGAAGAGGTGGCACGGCTGAGCTGTGCGAGAGAGAACGCTAGTGTGTGCGGCAAGGAGGGAGATAGGTGGCGTGAGCGAGAGAGAGAACGCTAGTGTGCGCGACAAGGAGGGAAATAGAAATATCACACAGTCACTGTAAATTCACGAATTTCTCATTTCTCGCGAATATTTTATGAACTTTCAGAATCGCGTCTCGAAGAATAGACCCTTGGTTACTTTCCTATGTGGTTTTCGCGTAGATTTTTATTACAATTAATTAGTTATTAACGATTCTTTGAAACGGTGACGAGAATCACGGTCCTATGTGAACACTCAAGCTTCGTCGATTGTAGGTGCATTTTCTAGATGTAATTTATCAACTTTTGCAATTTCATCTTGAAGTATGAACCCTTCACTACTTGCCTACGTGAGAGTTGTAATGATTCTGATTAGAATTAAGCAGCTACGAAGTGTTTTTGAACAGATTAAAAAAATTGATTTATTTGCATTACTTTTTATTAAGTTATAGGTACTATAATGAAAACTTTGAAATCGATTTTCTTGAAATGGCATTTTGGCGTATGTGCCCTTTTTCCATCAAATGCCTCAATTATGAATGTACATTTTTCTTTGTTAAAGAAGTTACAGAAGAACTTTATTTAATTTTTTTTATGTAGAATTTAGTTCGTATATCTGAACGATCGAAGAACCATAACGGGTAATTATCATTTTTCGTGATCTAAACGGATCTTAAGACAAGAATATAAAGTTTCATTGAAATCCATTTTGCCGTTTAAACTGTAATCGTGTTAACAAATACATGAGATATTTAAAAAAAAGCTCTTTTCTAAATGGTCAAAACGTGATCAGGAGGTCTTAAAACGTGGTTTCCGTAACAAAAATTTTTCCAAATTTTTTTTTCATTACAAAAGTATTATGCATATGTCAGAAAGTGAAAAGTGGATCTCGAGGCACTCGTGAAGTCGCGTACGGCCGCGTGTCGCTTGGTTTCAAGAGCGAGAGAGAAAGACACACATTCGTTTTCTCTCTCTATAATTAATCATTGCAGACGGCACCGGGGAGTCGTTAACGTCGAGGCTTCAACAATTCATCCAAATCGGTGAGACCTGTATCGCCAAAAGTGTTTCCTATATTTTTCGTCCTTTCAACGCCTTTAAAAATGATACATTTTCATTTTTTTTTTGTGTATTTTTTCTGGTTCCCCTCTAGCCAGAAGTGTATTCTTCAAAATAAAAAGCGTTTCAGTCGAGTCGGCTAATAACTTTTCGAGAAACAGATTCCACCGATTTTGGGAACACTGTTCCGAGAAAAACGCGTTTAAAGTTTTATGTATAGTTACCATGTATACTTAGACCTACATTCAGTTTCTCAATTTTTTATTAACATCCATCGTCTTTATTTTCTTGGTAAGAAATCATAAACTTTTATAAATGTATGTATAATACCAGATGATGGCTGTATAATTATTTCGGCGTACTGCGATTTTAACATCTACATGCGGGAATATCTACACCATGTATTACTAAGAATACCATAGAGTAGGGTGGCAGAGAAATTTCTTCTGTGGATTCTAATATTACAGGCGAAAATGGTGGCAAGTCTCCGTTTGGTTGCAATATCAATAACTTCCCGTTCATTTTTATAACTCTACGAGGCAATGAAATCAAATAAAGTATTATTTTACACATGTAAAATCGGTTATCGTTGGATAATAGAAATTATTATTATTATCGGATACCTTGATTGTAAATCATCAGCAGTAAGCGCGTATAAAAATATTTCAGCGTCTAGTGCAATCGGGATCCCGTCGATCGTTATACGAACAGGAACTTTATCTATATTCACCCCGTATATCGTAACAGCTGATACTCTGTTAATCAATGCTCTTTCAGGTGTACAGTGTGCATAAAGTCGTAGACGATCGAGCTTGTCTGCCGGCGTTAATTCTAAGACTTTCTCCGAAACGAATTGCTTGTAAATTACGCTAACCCACCAGTCAGGGTTGGGCGTAAGATTAGGTGCGACCATAGCGTAGTTTCCACCAAATAACGTTTGCCTTACAACAACATTTACCCCGGTACTGGCACTGTACCCTAATTTGTCCAGCCATAAAAATCCGGCAACAAATCTATCCGACAATTCCGGAGCACCTCCGCCGTAGGCTGTGCTAGTTTCGGCTGCAAATGTCGTTCGCACATGAATTCTCGATAAAAACATTGCGACACAGTATGTTATGTGTAAAAGTATAATCACATACACAACCACATCGCGACAGTTTTTCCCGACAATTTAATTGCCTCTTGCATAGATGTAATTTGCGTCGGTAAATAATTAAAGGTAGAAACATTTATAAAATCAGCTACACGAGCTTCTCTTCCGTTAAGGTAATATTGATGCCAAGTAACATAGTTCACGCTGTCTCTGTCATTCTGTAGAAACATCGTCGCATAATACTCCCCTCTCTGATTCTTGTCCCCTATATGATTCACTTCTGGACCGACAACGAGGCTTTCGGAATATCCTAGTTTGTTCAATAATTCCCGTAGCTGATAGTAATCGTTCGCAAGTTGCGTCGCGTTAACGGTTCTATTAAACACATGATGAAAGGAATTCGGCTCTGCAATTAGTAAATAAATATTAAACTTTGAGTAAAATCAGACAATGGCGAGGAGATTTTATATACTAGTCACCATTTCCCAATTGCCAGTCCAATTGCATATGTTCGTCTCGAGCGAATGAAATTATAGTTTCAGCATTGGCATCGTCCCAAGAATTCATTTCACTTCTATACAATGCGTTCAAGTCGAAGATCATGCGCAAGTTCGATTTAGTTGCAAATTTGTATAAACTTTTGAAATCCACATCGGTGATGGTAAAGTTACTTATATCTTGACCATCGACGGGACTAATTATTTCTTCGGAAATTACTCGTGCTGTCTGTGTTGCCAAATAGATATATCGGAATGCTCCGAAGGAATATTTCAGTTGAATTTAAAATTTATATTCGAGAGGCGACTGTAAGGCATATCACGGACCAACCTGATTAAAGTATAGACAATCCGCAGATGTACCACCTACTCGAACGTAAGCGGGCGCAAGATGTCGAGCCAAGTTGACAAATTTTTCATTGTCAATTGGAAGACTTGACATTTCACGCAGTAAAGATGTATCGAGACCAAATGATAAGAATCTTTCAGATACTATGTGTAAAGGCGAGTCTCTCAGATTCAAGTAAAACACACGAGCATTACTTGTTGTATTTATCATGCCGAGCAAGTTCCATGTTGATAATAACAAAAATAGTACAAAAACGCCCGTTATAATCGAGCTAAAGCCAGGGCGTAATGTCGAGTCTGAAATGACCAACAATAGAATCTGATGACTTAGCAAAGGACTTGGGTACAATGTAAGGAATTTAATAAATTGTACCACATACAATTTATCAAGTTCATTAATGAAATCACTTACAACCATCATCAACTTGCTCGAGTCTCTTGTATCTTGCATTTTTACCACGATCGCATTCATCACTAACATTCACGAGTAAAGTCATAATCCTAGAGGAAGTTCCGAGTGATTTTAGAGATGTATTCGTACGCCTTCTTCTCAAATTGCCTAGAGTGAAAAAGAAATTCATACAAGTACATATACTACTGATATTTATATACAGTGATTTTATTTATTAAACGATTCTATTCGGCTTCAATCCTCTGTTTGTTTGTTTGTATGGTTCAAATATGGCAACTCAAATTTAACCAACTTCCAACTATCCAATTGTCTTGAAACTTTGCAGGCGTGCGTAGTTTGGACGACAATATAATATTTTAAAAAGAAGTTAACCCGAGGGGGTGAAAAAATTACCCAGTCATCGATAAATGTAACCCATAACCACAAATCCAAACGATTTGAAATCAGCCACTCCCGTTCTTTACGAAAAGAACAAAAAGCCGCTATGTTCGGGACGCTAGTCGCATCACGATTCCCGTAGTAAATACACAATTTATATCGAGAAATGATTCATTACGTTCGAATAGGAAATTAACATCTAGAAATTGACATTTCTCTTATATCGAGAAATGATTCGTTACGTTCGAATAGGAAAAAGATTGTAGTACAAGAAAATAATTATTTTTAGTGACTTAAACACCATAGCGTTTAAGCAAACTGTTAAACTGTATACAGCAATAAAAGATATTTGTAAAGAAGTCTGAGCTGTGAAATGTAAATCCGCAAACACTAAAAATTAGAAAATAAAAATTATGTAAATAAAAAATTTATGTTACACAATTTTAATAAAAATGTACTAAAAAACAAATTAAAAATGCACTGAAAACTTAATTAAAATGCACTAAAAACTAAAAAATAATTATTTTCTTATGCTACAGTTAAATGATTATTTTTTAGTTTTTAGTGCATTTTAATTAAGTTAATTAATTTAGTTTGTAGTGCATTTTTCATAAAATCGTTCAGCGTAAATTTGTTTTATTAAATTTATACAGTTTAAGCTGATTTAAACCAAACGCAGATTAAAAATTTGAAAAACGTTATAAAATATACCTAAATACACGTCGCAATTTCGTTCGCTTTTGGGTTCGTCTTTTGTTGGACGTGCTGGGCGCATGCGCGGGCCCACGTGCGCGTGTTGTTATCCCTTCGAGTAATTTTGAAAAATCGTGTCGCAGTAATTTTCAGAGTTGTTCATCCCATGTTCCGCACTATTTCGTACTACAACGTTCAATCCATTTCTCCAGCCAACCGTTTTATTCACTAGAAATGAATAATGTTTCATGCTTCGTGCCGCGTATTTTCGCGTAGAATGTTGACATTTTGAACAATAATATTTGAATGAGTGATGGAGGAATACCATACTTTTTTGTGAATGCATTTTTTCTTTGTAACTCTGTATCCACGTTGCATAGGTTCTACAGGAAACGGACCCGTTAGTTGAGTACGCCTTTCCTGCTTATAAACTATAATGTGTGCATAAAAGTTACACGTTCCATCACGTCTTTACAACAAAGATAATACACAGGGCAATAATTAACAGAATTACCTCTTGACGAGATCTGATCAGGTACCGAGTCCAAACTGGAACTCGATGAATGAAACAGCGAGGATCTACTTTTGTGTACAGCGATACGATTATTGCGATAGGACATGGTGCGACGACGTTTCTTTCTCTCATTCAATTGCTGCTTCGATTCCGAGCTACTCGACTCGTCTTCGGCCCAAAACGGCCGATCGGCTTCGTCCGATATCGGCGTTCTCGCTTCCAAAGACTATTTTAAATGGTTCGAATAAAAGAATCTAGCCTACGTCAGGCTAGGAAAATGTCTGTACTGGGTTAGGCAATAACTTACAATTCCTCCTCTAACATCTGATCCCGATACTCTCGCTATTAATCCGTTAAACGTTGCGTCACGAGAAGCTTCCCGTTCATCATAACCTTGATTATTTTCACAGCTATGTATTGTTTTTCGTGTATCACCGCTAGCATAATAGCCCATTGTGAATTGTACTGAAATTTTCAGGGAGTCTTATACGTACAAGAATGCAACGCTTTATTTTTTTCAAGTTTTCTTTAAGGAACTAGTAAATTTTTTTATACATTTCATAGGTGAGTAAATTTCGAGTGTTTATATGGAGCCATTTTTAAAGACCGAAAGAACAACAAACAGACTTTCTTTCTTTTTTTTTCTCTTTCTCCCCTCCCTCCCATAGGAAATGTAATCATCGCAACAAGTTTTCTCTTTCACGTACGATAATAAATTACGAGTAACTAGCGTGTATATAATAAAAAAAATAAAAAAAAATCCGAAGGAAAAATGTACAAAGTTTCCGCTCTATGCTTGGAAAATGTTTCTTTCTCGTCGTGGGAAAATATTGAATTAGTAGGCATTTTTTACATCGAATATTTCCCCTCGATCTAATGGCAGGGCAGAGATTTTTCAGCTCTCTTTGGTCCGGCTTGTCGGTGAAACTTGTTCGGAACTTTAATGTCTCGATACGCGCACATGTGTATAAAACAAATTCAACGCCCTAATCGTTCTCCGATTTTCTACGTTTCCTCGAACGCGGGCCGTCTGTGTCATGAGGGCTCGGTGTGATGTGACTTCGTTTTCTCTTTACGCCACCGTCGCTGGTCTCCCTGTGGCTGCTACTCGCGGCAGTTCTTGTTTCTCTTCCAAGTGTCCCCTCACCAGTCACCTGCACTAATATCTAAAACGGATGCGAGTGAATATTTATTATGAATAATGAGTAGAATACACATATCCGGACACCAGGTGTTCCAGATTCATACCTGCATATGTTGCAAACACTCCTCCTGCATCGAAACCGCCATTTTATAAATAAATGTATCGTGCTTGTTGTACATGATGGCGTTTTGAAACATTAGCATAACGTCGCGTTGAAAGTGCATCGTCGATCTGATAGTGCCATTGTCGATATTCTTTTTAATGGTCAACAAATCCATGGGTCTGAAGATGACAGAGTGATATCCGGGTGCTTGATCCTCCGTAATAGGTCTCAGGAATACGGATGCATATTTATGCGTAGCAAGACGATTGTAAACTAACATAACTGCCTTCTTCCATGCTCTGTAATCTGCGCCTTCTCCAGTGCCTTCGTTCTCGGGCTCGCTGTCGATCGACGCATTTTGTTTTTTCGAGTAAGTTTTCATAGCACGACCTCCACTTAGTTTGCTTAAGGACGATTCTTCTTCGTCCAATTCGACGGTATCCTCGCTGGCGTTTATCACAGATTCGGTTTCTTTCCTCGCATGTTGTTCGTCGGCGATATCTTTCTTATCCTCTTCGTCCTCCTTTTCCAGCTGTATTTCTTCTTTCTTTACTTGTGGCACAAGATCACCTTCTAATCGACTCTTGGCCTCTTCTTCCACCTTGCTCACTTCCTCGAGCGTAGCTTCCCTTTTCTTAACGATGGAAACATCCGTTTCGGGTTTAATCGAATCCACACATTTTTCTCTGCAAGTTTTAGCTTCTTCTTCTTCTAAACTCGCCGATTCGGTGGGGTCTTGTACAATGGTTGTGTCGTCCATTTCTTCTTCCTTAATTTCTATATCCTGTAGAATACAACTTGCAACTATATCTTTAGGAGAATCCTCGGTATCCTCTTGTTTGGATTTATCGTCTGTATAAATTTCCAGAGTTTCTTCCGTCTGTTCTTCTTGAGATTTCTCCATCGACTCGCGGCTCACTTCTATAATGGCTTTCTCTTTTATTACAATTACAGGCTCCTCTTTAAACGACCCTTGTTGGGACTCTGTACTTTCGATTGTATTCTCGTTCATGTTCTCTTCGTTTATTTGCTTCTTAGTATCCAAACTATGCGTACTTTCATCGTCCTCCAAGATTAAACTAATATCCTGTGACTTTTCAGTGTCTTCTGTGCTAGGAAGATTGGTATCGGTCACTTTAAAAGAAACGCTGACCACTTCTGCCATAGGCATATGTTGCTGTTCACCCGTAATTTTAGCAAGGTGCATTTCCAATTGATCCAGCACCTGATTGTCTTTATTTTCTATTTGCACCAAACACTCTGGTTGCGATTCATTACTTGGAGATTCGTCCTTGGCCTCTGGTACAATCGCTTCTATTTCTTCTTCTTCTGCTCCGTCCGCTTCCTGTTGTTCATCCACGTCCTCTTCTTCCTCTTCTTCTTCTCCTCCTCCTTCTTCGCCCATTTCCTCATTCGCTACATGATCATGATCACGATCAGGATCAGGATCACGATCGAGATCACGATCACGATGAGGATTGTTGTCGTCTTCATCATCATCGTCGCGTTCGTCGTCATCATTATCATTATCATCCTCGCCACCGACGCCGCCGCCGATACCGACACCGCTGCCGCCGCCACCGTCATCATCGTCGTCGACGTCATCGTCGTCGTCGTCGTTGTCGTCATCGTCGTCGTCGTTGTTGTCGTCGTCGCCACCGCCGTCTTCGTCTTTGTCGTCGTCCTCCTCGTCGTTCTCATCGTCATCGTCGTCATCGTACGCAAGTGGTTTTGTCGGCATTTTTGAATCGCTCCCTTCGACTTTCGCCTTCAAAGTAGAATCCATGGTGTCGAATTCGTCGACAACTGGTTTCTGCTCCAGTGACGCATCTTTACTATTCTCCCCATTTCGAGCGTCTAACTGAGGAACGAGTTGATCGTACAACAGCACCCTATCGTCGCATGTGCTTTCTTCAGACTTGACTTCTTCAGACAAATTTGTTATACTCTCGGGTATTTCAGCGACAATAATCTTTGGCTCCTGCGGCTCGATCGCAACTGTCCCTATGATTTCAGCGATATTCGACGTACTGGAGTCAATTTCTTCAATAGCCATTTCGCTCTCCGGTGAATTAGAGAGTGACGCAACTTCATCTACGTCCCTAGGCTCTGGTCGTTCCGTGACCATTGGTACTTGATGAATGTGAGGTAGAGTAAGAGCGTTGATCGTTGTAGCAGCCGTGTCTAGAGCCGGTGGACTCCCAGTTATCTCTTCCTTTATTATTTCTTCTAAATCCCCAATAATCTCGTTAATTTCATCCTTGTCCATCACGTCTGACATTATATCTTTACGTATTACATCGTCTATATTATCAATTATTTGCACCATGCTTTTATTTACTGGAATATTTGATGCGCAGAGTAAAAGCGATTGGGTAGACACAGGTGTATCGTTCTGAATTGTTACTGGTTGAACGGGTTGTGGCTGATGAGTAGTATGAGCAGCGGTCGGCAGATTTTGTTGAGAAACAATGGTCGTAGCTGCTTGTAAATTAGGTAGAGGGCCTCTTTGTGTATTAGCAGGCATTTCCAATAACATGGATAGAGTTGGAGCACCGACCGATGGTCTTGGCTCCACCGACGGTGGTGTATTGGAAATCGGAGGGTCAACTATTCGATGCAATTGAGACGATACATTCTGCGTCAACTGAGAGCTGGGCACTTTAGGACTAGAACCAAGTAAACTCGTAATTGTAGGAGAGCTCGCTTGTGCCGTGGTAGTCGATGCTTGGATTTGCGTCGTTGGACTTGGCGACTTTAGTAGACTCGTTAATAAAGGCGATCTTCCGCCTCTATTCTTCTTTTCATCTTCATCCGTCACCTCTGCCGTGTCCAGAGTTTCCATTATAATCTCTGCCGGTTTGCGTTGATTTATATTAGATACCCCTTGTTGTAGAGAATTGAATTCTTGCTTCTGTTGACGTTTCACTAGCCACGCTGTATGCGCTTTAGATTTTTGTTCCAGCTCCCGATTCCCATCCAGGTCCTGTTCGATCGTCATCCACATCTCTCGCAGTTTGGCCTCCGTGACCGACCCAGCCGCTATTATATTCATTTCAGCTTTGAGTCGACGGTACTCGTCCCTCTGCTGGGCCAGAATTTGCCCCAATTCGGCTATTCTTTCTCGAGTTAGTCTTCCAACTATGGATTCACCTGTCGTTTCTCCGCTTTCTCTTTTCTTTCTTTTCGGGGTGTCGGCATTCTCTAATAAATGTGCGTACTGAATGGCACAAGACTTTTGAGAGAACCAGTCGGGTGGTCTTGGATTTTCTTTCTCGACGAATGCTTTCATAGTTTTAGACACGCTCATCCAATTCTGATCACCCGACTTCAAGACGCTGGACGCCAAGCATAGTTGTTCGCGCGTACTCCAATTATCGTAGGATCGTTTCAACGATAATCCTAAGGAATGAATAAGTTACAACGTAATAGAAACCAGAGGAAATGGCGACCGATCAACAAGTGGAACGCGATGAACGCGACAAATTATATTTGCGTGTGTGTGTGTGTCTCAGTGTTTTAATGACACTAGTTTACAAAATCTAAAACATTATTTTTGATCCAGACTCCGCTATGAAATTATTATGTAAGGTGATCCCCTAAACTCAAAAATCGACACGAGACAAAATATTTTGGTAATTTTTTAAGAAGACGACCCGACGTTTTCCGCCATATCTCGTGTTAAAGTTGACCGAATTGATCGCGAGGACTCATAAATTAAAGATAATTAAATTCCATACCATTCCATACAATTCTTTTCTACAGTGTTTTCCAATCGGACCAATATTTTCGGCGAAATCGAGCGAAACTTGTGAAAAATGTAATGTTTCGGGGCCGAAATTGAAATCGAATATTCACTACATAGCCTGGGAGATATAGAAATTATCCTGTGACGTCCAGTTTATTATTTTTTACGTAGGGTAAAAACCTTTACGAAGAAAATAAGGCCAACCTGAGCAAACTCCATGCACAAATAAGGAAGTTATGAGAGATAGAGTGGGAGTGCCAATTGTCAACTTTTTCCCTATTTTCGCGTTTCTTCCTGTTTCTTGGCAAATTACGTATTTGTCTTCAATGAAAACAAATTTAAATGTATTTTACTTTGTTTTATTCTATTTTTGAAAAGCAATTCTAGCTCTTTCTGTTTTTTTTGCCCGCATTGAGATCAGTTTCTCTTACAAGGAACCAGTCATAGTCACCCATCATTGATTCATCTCAGAATCCTTGGTAGCGTCTCGATACTTTTCGTTTGCTGATGAAATCTCCATGTTCATCGCTTGCAACACCAAGATTTGGTGGGAAGAAATCCAAATGCGAGTGGAGGAAATGGATTTTTTCCAAATTTTCGATTTTAATTTCATCCCCAAAACATTACATTTCCCTTAAGTTTCGCTCGATTCCATCTAAACTATTGGTCCAACTGGGAAACACTGTAGGAAAGAATTGTATGCAATTTAATTACTTTTAATTTAAGAGTCGTCGCGATCAAATCACAAGATATGGCCAAAAACAGAATCTTGTCGTCTCCTTAAAAAATTACCAAAATATTCATCGGGCGATATCTGAAAAACCTATTCATAGGATTTCGTCTCATGTCGATTTTTGAGTTTACGGGACCACTGTACATAAGAATTGCATAGCGGAGTCTACATCGAGAAATGACTGTAAATAATCTAGTGTGATGTTTATAGTTTTGTAGGTTAACGAGTGCTGTTGACTTGTGTTTTTGCTACGCGTAATCGAAATTCATACAGGATACATAACAACTCGCTTTATTAACATGTGATAATACTGTTTGCCTGAAAGCGAGAAGCTATCGCGTAAATAAACAATAAAGAACTTACTGTCTTGTACCGATGCCATTGTTCCGGGTAAGAATCCGACAGAATTCTGGTAAGTATCTATCGCAAGTGTCGGCCAGCTGGTGAATCAACTACTTGTTCGTCGGAAATTTGTTAGTCATATGATTAATAACAATCCTAACAGATGAGGTAAAATTGATGCTTACCACCACCATCGTGTATGTTGTATGTATTTACATACCATACAAAGATACGCGGTGTGGTTCGTTTTATTTTCCTGAAACGTGGAATGGGTGGACAGCTGGTTTCGTCTATAGAGAAGGCGGGGAATGGAAGAAACAAAACTGTAATGGCGGATACAAAGTAAGCTGTTTGCAGTTCTGTTTAAGTATGGTGTATGGCGTATTGTATTGTACGCACCAATACGTACTGTGCACAGCGTTTTGTGCGGTGTACTCGACTCGCAATCACGAGCGGTCAAATACATATATAACGTCTGTTAGTAACTGTTCGCGAAGGATCGAGTGAGAAGCTAGTAAATATGTGCTCAGTGTGCAAAAGGAATGATTCGTTGAATTAGCTATGGGATTGGTGTAATTTCTACGTGAATATACATGCATGCATGCACAGCTCAGAGAGTGTAGCTAATTGCGAGCTACGTACATACGTATATACTTATGTATATTACGTACACGCCGAAAAATACCAATAGATGTGTATGCACATACAATACTACAGAGAGAGACAAAAGTATCGAGCCAAGTGTGATAGCTTGTAAAACAATTTTTAGATTACGATGATGAATAATCGGCGGCGAACAAATAACTTTACCTATGTCAGTTCATGTGTAAAGTACATGATATTTATGCTTAATTTTGTTTTCTGGGTAAGTAAACTTTCATTCTGTCTCTTTCGATTGCATACGTTTTTCCGCGCGAGTAATAATAATCTGGTGTAAGGATAAACAAGTGGTAGGTGGTATTAAACATATTAATTGGTTATTCACCTGCGACAGTAGATGTGTAATCATAGTCGTTGTGTTGCATTGTACAGTTATTCGGAGGATTGTTAATCGGAGTGGGCTTGTACGCGTTTGTGGACAAATGGCAGGCAACCGGTTCTGTTCGAGTGGAAAACGTCTACGACGTGGTCCTGAACATTTCGCTTGTAATGGTTATAGCAGGAGGAGTGGTATTTGTTGTCAGCTTTGCTGGATGCGTGGGAGCATTACGTGAAAACACTTGTCTTTTGAAGTTTGTTAGTATCGCTTATTATAGTCTTTACGAATAATACTAGTTTACAAAGTGAAAGAAACAATTGCACAGCAGATGCCACTATTTTTTTCTTACATAAAAATGGCCCGCTGGTTCTGAAAAATGAGGTCTAAAATTCTTTCTTCGTTTTCGAGATATCCACAGGTAGTGATCGGATCTGAAGCGCTTTGAATCTATATATATGACAAAAACTTGGAAACTTCTCATTTCTTACATTGAGTCTGTACTTTTACGAAGAAAACAAGCAGCTACTGAAGAAAATCTATGGATAAATACCAAACCTAGAGACAATTGTGCAAAAACACTAAAATTCATTCTTCCTTGGCCATTCTACATAAAAGAAAATAGTGGGATCTGCTGCGCAAAATGGTTGTAAACTAGTGTAATCGTTGAATATCTGCTTCGTCTAATTGTAACAGTTTACATTCGTTTGTTGTACAGTATTCGTTGTGTTTATTGGTGTTCTTTCTTCTTGAAATGGGCGTAGCAATCGTCGGTTTTGTATTTCCGCATACGTTACAATCTTTATTGGAGGAATCATTTACGGATAAAATCATTCAAACCTACCGAGAAGATCCTGACTTACAGAATTTTATCGACTTTGGGCAGCAAGAAGTAAGAAGAAAGCAAGTTGTCATAGACAAAAGACAGTTATTATTATTATCTTTAACAACACGAACCTTCCCTTACTATTTTCATGGAGCAGTTTAGGTGCTGCGGTTTAAGCCAAGAAGGATATTTGGATTGGGGGAAAAACGAATACTTTAATTGTTCTAGTCCTAGCGTAGAACGGTGTGGCGTGCCATTCTCTTGTTGCATCAATGCTACAGACATATCGGTAAGTGGACCTTAGGAGCTATGGGTTGGTAGTTGAAAGAAACAATTGTTTATGATAAATATGATTTTAATTCTCAGAGTGGTCTTGTTAATATAATGTGCGGCTATAAGGTTCAAATGTTACCAGTATCCGAAGCAGGCAAGAAGGTATGGACTAGCGGTTGCATCGAAATTGTGCGAAGTTGGGCAGAACGTAATCTGTATACGATAGCTGGGATCGCTTTAGGTATAGCGTTGAGCCAATTGTTTGTCATATATCTCGCCAAAACATTAGAAGGCCAAATTGAACTGCAAAAGTCTCGATGGCATTCCTGAGCTTGACTTCAGGCCACCTACCGCTATCAGATTCATTCACCTCCTAGCAGACAGGTGGCCAGTGGCCGAACGCGAGGCCAGGACATTGAAAGAAACGTAAACGTGCGAATGACGTTACTTGTTCTATTCGCGATCTCTGTATACATACTGTGCATTCTGTCTCTGATCAGACTTGTTCTTTACTTTAAAAACTATTTTCACATATATCTAAGCAAAGGTTAGCTTTTACGTGTCCCTAGAGATTATCCCGTTTTTATAATGAATTTCATAGAGTCTTGATTAATTCATCGCTGGTCCTGTTCTTATTTACAAGTTTCTCAGTCTTCAAGTTGGCCAATATAGCTTTTACATGTTCTTTCGCCCTTTGAAAGTTTTACATTTTACAGTTTACATTATGTACATTACTTGTGTAACGCACAAGTGAGAAATATTACTCCATTCGTGCCATTGAGTAATGTACGAATTTTCTATAGTAAAAGCTACGCGCCTGCGATTAACAGAGTTCTTAATTAATAGAGAATTTAATGAGATATACGTACACCATATGCATACACCAGGATAGTCGATTCTCTAATAATACTTGATAATCTTGACATTTACATTGGAGGCGATAGTAATGTTTGCATCAGAATTTCCAGGTACCGTTCATTATCAGAATTGTATACCCAATGTGTATTCCAATTCGAGTAATTCGATTAAACAATTGACCTACGGGAGAGTCGAGGTAGCATCGTATAACTGATAAGGTAGATCTAATCCCTAAGAGAATGAATCTCTGTTTAGCGCAACCGGTTGCGCTTTCCCATCGACGAGAGTCGCTCAAATTAGTTTTCCCAACAAGTAAATAATAATCACCCGATACGACGAGCTATAATATAATTACAATGCGGGTAAAACACGCACATCGCTCGGACAAATTTAACTGAAAGGCTCTCTCGCTGTGTATTTATCTTTCGTAATGGATGTATGAACGTGTTGAGAAAATATGCATCAAGTAAGCGTATAACTGATGCTTACAAAACGAGATCTATTTTATACTTGATTCATTTCCATTTCCATTTCCATTTCCATTTCCATTTCCATTATTAAAATAGAAATTCTGTATATTGGCTAGTGTAACCGAAGCGTACAAGTGAGAAAACGTCCAGTGCCAAACTCGGGATATTGTCTTGTAAGTACTTTTATTTGAAGCGAGTCTGACAATAAGCTGGTGTAAATGATTTTATTCATCGAGTGCATATAGAATGCATCCGCGTGTCTTTTTATGAAGAATAAATGTAAAACTGATGTAAGAAACCATCTAGTTTGTAATAAACAGGTTTTGATCCAACATATCGGACTCGATGCTATTCTTGGGAAAACATTTACCTCGACTAAAGCTAGGGAAGCGAGGCAAGTATTTAGGATGCAGGGTGGACACCCGTCAGGGATACGTGTATGCATTCCAAAAAAAAATTGTAAAAAGAAATTTGCAATAATTTTTTTATTAATATTTCGAAACTAATAAATCCCTGAAGCTATAATTTTAGATTTAATTTCCGACCATTTGGAAGTATATCCTAAAAATTTAAAAGTAGCTGAGGTAAGCGTAAACAGATATTTGTTTTCTCTCTTAAGAGGGTATAACCGTTTGACCGTGTAAAAAAACGAATTTTACATATTTTCATAGATTTATGTTTTAAGAATATTATAAAACAAGTCCGATGTAAAAATTTGGAAAATTGCGGATGTCATAGTCATTTGAGTAAAACAAGGCGGCTCGGCCGATCGGAGCGGAACTACATTTTCTATTACGGTTGTCCCTAAAAACTAGCGCTACTTTCAATCAATGTACTTCCAATTTTGCATGTAGAATCGTAATAAGATTCAACATCTATCTATGACGCCTCTTTTTATTCCGATTTCCAGTTTATTATTTATAAAGAAAGAAACGTGGACTTTTCTCTTAGAAAAATTTAACTTTATCTTTAATCTCTCACCATTTCTTTATTTTTCAAAATTTTCAAAATCGGCGCTGTATAGAGGGCGCGTGCAAAACAATCAAATCAACACAGGAACACGTGTTGTGCAGTATTGAGAGAAATCAGTGTAAACGGTGTGCTGTTTTGTTTACTATTAATTACGATTAAACGGACAATCGTCTTTAATTGTTCTAGCGAGTAATAAAATTTTACTGGAACAATAATTGAAAGTACGCAAGGATGGGGGTGAGTAGAAATCACGTTACTATTTGAAAATTATAATAATAATCCAAGAGTTAACCTAATTATTTTATTTAAAACTCGTGTATATAAGCATTGTTTTTACCTTAGCGATAATTATGTTTCTAATAAAACAGAAAAAGGTGAAAATTAGCGCGATTAAAAGAAATAATCAAAAAAGGACAAAGCTTACGAGGCAAGGGAAAATCAAAACACAACGGCACAAACCAGCAAAGACGCATGTTCAGAAAGTAGTAACGTCGCATCCAGAATCGATGGAAGAAGAAGAAGAGAGCGACCATGGGCAAGATCTTATGGATATGGTTGAAGAGGATGATTTGAACTTTCTTAGAGAAGCTATTTCTAATAAATCCTATCACCTGTTGAAGGGAGTACATCTAAATGAGTAAGCCAAAACATGTTTCTTGGGATTGCTGCTATATCTCAAGTTCATTCTGATCTTTTCACTCGGAATTATGCGTTATTTAGAACAGGTGATGTAAGAAGGAAAGAAAAGAGTAAGGGAAAGACAAATGAAGAAATGTTTGAGGAAATTTACGAGAATGATATGACGAAAATAATAGAGGAACAGGGTACAGAAAAGGTTCGCATGTTACTACCTACAAAGACTCGGAATGGTGTTGTGGAGAAAAGATTAGTCCCGGACTACAACGATCGAGATGCCGAAACTAAATCCATTGAATTGGACGATCGGGTGCAGGCAGATAACTCTGTGGAAATGGAAACATGCTTAAGTGTAAGCATCCAAAATTAATTTGCCGAATAAACGTCTCGGTAACTTGACTCTCTGTAAAAGGTTTTTCTATACTAGCCAATGTTTCAGGACAAAGAGCAAGATGAGAATGCCGGACCTGTGTCTGTAATAGAACTATTGGCGAGTCGGGAACAATTATTAAGATCTAAACGTTTAAAGATTGGGTTACTTTCCAGTAGTCTTTTAGAAGCACCCGAGCTGAAGTCTGAAAATTTCAGGGCACTGTTAGAGTTAATGGAAGAAACTGATCCACAGGTATGGATCACAGTTAGGAAATTGGCGACTGTATCTTTGTTAGAAGTTTTCAAAGATCTGCTACCATCCTATAATATTCTACAAGCTGAACCGGAAGGTGTAAAATGTATGTAAGCGTGATGAGTCCGAAGAATCGTGAAAATCCGACCGATACTGTTAATTATGTTATAATTGTTATAATTCTTTTTCATCTCTAGTGAAAAAGACAACATTGGCATTGAGGGACCACGAGGCCACATTATTAAGCAATTACAAGCGTTATTTGCAGAAATTAGAAAAGATGTCGGGCGTGCTAAGAAAGAAAAGAGGAGACACGCGACAATTAAAAAAGCAAGAGATCGAGTTGGGCGAGCTTTCGGTAACATGCTTGTGCGATCTTCTAAACACTCATCCTTATTTCAACTATTCTGTAAACATAGCGAATTTCCTTATACCGTTATTGGATAATAAACATCAGTTTGTAAGAGAGTATGTGGCGAAGTGCATCTCTCGAGTATTCGAGCAAGACAAACGGAGTGAATTGTCGCTTACAGTAAGGAATTTATACACTTACGATTCTATATTCTAATAGCAATGGTAGAATTTATTATTATTTATAAAACTTTCAGATAGTGCGCAGACTAAATCAGTATATAAAATTAAAGGCTCATTCTGTTCACTCGGAAGTTGTCACTGTACTTTTGTCTCTTCGCATAAAAGACGTGAACTTGGACAAAGAAAAAGAAGAGGAGACTAAACAGAGAAAGCTTATGTCTCATAAACAGAGAATACTTGCCTTAAGTAAACGAGAGCGAAAGAAGAATAAGAAGCTCGAGCAAGTAGAAAAAGAGTTACTTGAAACCAAAGCTGAAGAGAATAAATTGTCTAAAGAAAAGCTGCTCACTGAAATAACAGGCATAGTGTTTACAGTTTATTTCAGAATTTTAAAACAAGCTCCAAATAGTAAAATTTTATCTATTTGCCTCGAGGGCTTGGCAAAGTACAGTAACTTTTATCTACATTTCATTTCACCTTTACATTACATTACATACTTGTTTATATGTGATATAATTACAGATTTGCGCATTGTATAAACTTGGATTTTTACCAAGATTTAGTGACTGCTATAGATCAATTGATGGAACATGGCAATCCAAGTCTAAGGGATCAATTACATTGCATTCAATGTGTATTTACAATATTATCAGGTCAAGGTTCGGCATTGAATTTGGATCCTTACAGGTTCGTGTCCTCATAGGCAAGCGATTGTAAGGGTGTCGAGCGAAAACTCGCTATTCAAATTATAATTATATTCTGCAGGTTTTATGTACATCTATATAAAAATTTGTTAAACATTCACTGTGGCAAGACCCAGTCAGAGACGGAGATTCTTATAAAGACTTTACTGCAAGTTCTAATTCATAGAAGAAAAAGAATCACGCGAGATCGCTTGACAGCATTTATCAAAAGAATAGCCATCGCGACATTACAATCCCAGCATAACGTGGCTGCCAGCATACTCGCCATTATAAAACAAAGTATGCAACTTGGAACAGCAGCAAGTGTTTTATTAGATACTGACTGCAGTACTGGAGACGGTTTTTATCAACCAGAACTGCAAGAACCCGAGTGTTGCAATGCGGATCGTTCAGCACTATGGGAACTCGCCGCTTTGCAGGTATGTACATGTACAATTAGATGTAACTACATAAAGTATTATTAATATTCTTGTGGTCGTTTGTTTTCTTGCCGATTTTAGCGACATTATCACAGCGCTGTGCAAAAACTAGCAAGAAATGTAGCGTGGGGTGTGCCTTCGACTGGCGAAGGCAGTCTACCTTCGGAAATTGCCAAACTGTAAGTGTCCACTCATGATTCTATACGTATATAGAGCGATGTTTTCTGGCGAGATAAAAAATTTATTCATTTCTTTTAGAAGCCCGGAACAATTGTACATTGAGTTTGATCCAACCGGTGTTGTATTCAAGCCAGCGGTGCCAGTTCCCAAAGCTAGAAAATCTATCGGATCCTTGATAACCCATCGCTTTGTCAACAGCGAGTTCGAGGATTACATCAATACCATAATAAACACTGAATTGCCCGCGGATGGATGCATAGATTATTATAAATCATTCAACAGCTGAAATTTACGTTGCAACATGATTGACAACAATGAGATCAGTGGCGTATCGTTTACAAAAGCTTCGAAACTGCACGTATTTTCGAATCAATTACAAATAATGTAAAGAATCATTTTATTTGTTTCAGTACCGTGATACGTGGATTTATAAATAATTGAAAATCGTATAATCTACCTAGCCATCGTAATATACTACTCGCGCGATTTCCCTTGGATACTATAAATAGTTGTTGTTTTCCATGTATAATATACATATGTATTTCTCTTTATTATCACAATTAATAGAATTTTAAATCGTTAAATATGGAAAGATACTTTGATACTTGATCTTTGGAACAATAAATAACACGTATTAATAGAGTTAACAGAATTCAATGCTTGAAGATGTAATATTGGTACATATTTGAGCATCATACGCAGTACACACACACACACACACACATTCGTACGATGTATATTCGTTGTAACATCTTTCTAAAGAACTTTCCTATGATAATCAATGAATTTGGTTTAGCTTTCTTTTCTTTTTTTCTGTTTGAAAACTTTCAGAATTTCTTTCTCTTCCTTTTCCTCTCATTTCTTTGCGTTTAAACTTGCGTACAATTAGGCGATAGGAAATGATGTACATGGGTTGACGATTATAAAACATGCGTCTTCGGACTACACGTTTGCAAGTAGGTAGCATTCTCTCATCTATCACGTTGCGATAGATTCTCGTCTTTTACATTTACCTTTGTTTCAGTAAAAGCTTGGTTGGCATTGTCATGGTTTGTCGGCGATGTCGAATCAACTCGCTGCGTAGGTATGCATTTACGTTCTATGATATTCATCTTTATAGCATCTTCGATTTCTAACGTTTCGTCTGTCGACTTGTACTCGCTTTCTCTGAATTGCTTCTCTGTAATCCGCGCATATTTATGCTCGTCCTTGTTATGGTTTAACAGCTTTGGCGTATTAACTTTGTCAATGGCCTTTGTAACAACAACCCTCTCATTCTTATCGCCCTTATCGTTCTTATTGTCTCGCTGGGATGGTTGAGAATTCCTTTTCGCGAGGATTATTTTAGTGTATTTGATGGTGGGTTGACTAACACGAGTTTGTATCGGGATTCCAGCTTTAGGTTTAGATGCGGCTTGATTTTGGGCTCTCGCCCGCATCATCGCGTGATTTAAATTTGTTATATCTACGTTAGGACATGTAATGGCTCGAGTACAAGGTGATACGAATAATTTGCTGGTGGTTGTCTGATGATGAAGCTTGTCTTGCTTGTTACTTATGAGAACAACTCTGGTACTACTACTATTTAGTAGTTTCGAGGCATTCTTTTCATAAACATCTACAGGTACAGCTACTTGTGGCAACGGTGGATTCCTTTCGATAGAATTTAGATTATCGTCATCCTTCGCAAATATTATTGGTATATCTAGGATGTTTCCCAAATCGTCATCGATATCATTTACGAGGCAATTCTTTTGCAACGCCTTGGTTGCAGGCTTTGCATTGTGAATCCTTTGTAAATTGGACGCGCTCACTGTAATTTTTGACACTCCTTTCGCAGATTTCTGGATAGCTTTCAGTTTGTTGGATGGTGGTAAAAGAGTTGTCGAGCTATGGCTAGTCAATGGCAACATGACTGATGAATAAATCGGTTTTGCGACAAGAGAACTTTCAACCATAATTACGTTCCCACACGATGAATTATGAGAGTTATTGCTGTTATTACAGGTAGTTACTTGTTGCTGGGCTAATTGTGACATCTTGATCGCGTCCGATGTATGGGTAGAACTCTGCACTGGATGCGAAGAGCTACCGGTGGTTGTTGCCATGTCGTCCATCACTATAAAATATGTAGGTAAGGTTCGAGAATCTTATAAATCACTAATATAGAGAAGTTAATATACATATTGATAATTTATCGACTCGATGCGAATGCCATTCGAGAATAGAGTTTCGTCTAAAACTGTTTACATCAAGTTTGTACAATAATATTTTAAAAACATGTCGGATAACGTTGTGTGTATGCGTACATGTGTGCGCCCGTGTTGTAGTTGTCATTGCGTTGTAATAAAATCAGAATGACCAATTTTATAGAGACTACTCTACTCGTAACAATAGTACGAGCGTTAATCGGATTAAAGTTGGAACAAGCATTAGTAGTGAGGAGCATTCAACTAATTAATATTTATCTCGCTCATTCGTTTAGAGTATGTAAAGGTGCGATAGATGCACGCCGAGTGTGCCTCTGAGTCGAATATAAATATCAAGTTAAAAATGTAAAGAGAAATAAATAAATGGAAAGCTTGATTAAACGGCTACACACCGATAATCCTAATCTGTCTAATTCAACAAATATTAAACACATTACTAATATTTGAGCAGGAGTAGGGTGAGGAAACAAATAAATTCAAATTACATGAAAAAATGTTTATTTAATACAAAAGAAAAGATGGTAGTGATATATTTACAACAATATTACTTTAAATGCTTTCGAATATATAAATCTGTATATCAACTCGTGTAAAATGATACAAATGCGTGCTACACCCGGAGCAATATGTTTTTTTTACATTACATGCTGACCAAAGATGTACGATAAACGTGCGTATACTATACTAATGAATTCTCTTTAAATTTCTATACAATGAGAATCACTCGAGTACACACGACACCCGGAGAAATCGACAAACAAATATAGAAATATTCTAGACGAGATATCAAGACTAGAAACAACCAAGGTCTATCGGATTTATTAAATTATGTACTTTTTTTTATTGTCATTCCACGTTGACTATCAAGCCATTTGAAAACAGATAAAAATGGTGAATGTATGTATGAATGTATGTAGGGTAGTAGTGAAGGAAAGAGAAAGGAGCTCCTATAATCCTCACATTTAAGTAGATTTTACGAAAGAGGAGTCATTTCTGTACTCCTATGTCGACACTATTCGATATTCATGCGCGTGTTTAGAATATAAAAAATAATTGTGAATAAATTAAAAAGCAAGTGTTGAAGAATGGGACGGTAATCGATGGAAATTGTCAACTAGGGTGTCGAGTGGTAACGACTGATCTACCTGCGAAACAACGAAAGAGCTTCGTGTATAGAATAAGCATCGAGGAATATGCGATTAGGGATGACACTATCAACACTTTTTCTTCCAACGTTCCTATTTCCCCTCGACATTACGCGCGCGTCATGTTTCAGATGCTCGTCGCGCGTAGAGATCTATATTCACCACCAATCAATTAAACGAGAATTTACTTTTGCTAGCAATACTATCAAGTCTCCACTGGGATCGTATCTCGAGGTAAATTCGATAGATAAAAAATCAGTGTTTCTACGTGTATATTACGTATGAATTTACCAAATATAATTCGAGCATACATATTACAATCGTGTTATATTTATATTTATACACATATGTACAAAACTGGTTATCATTTAGATTTAGAAAATCAAAGTACCCTTCGAAAGTCGTAGACTTTAGAATCCGTAATTCATTATTTTTGCTGATACCAAAGCTTTTGGTATATTCAATGAAAAACTAAGAGAGATTACTTGACGTAGACGAATTACTTGGTACCCGATTAGATGATAATATTCTACCTTTTGATATGGTCGATGCAGTAGTAGTCGATGCTACGCTAGTTGCCGCAGCCGTGTTGTGTGTCGGTAGAATACTACAAGCCGCTGCTGATACACGCGTAGACGACGATGAGGACGACGACGATGACGACGACGACGACGACGAGGAGGACGACGAGGACGACGACGACGAGGATGACGAGGAGGAGGAGGACAAAGACGAAGAGGACGACGAGATTGTGGCGAGTGTCATTGAACTTTTGCCATTTAGCAAGATATTCGATAAAGATCCATTTGAGGCCCCAACCGTAGGTAAACCGTGTATCGCTATCAAGGGGATATAGAATAATAAATTCTATAAGAGATGAATCGGCAGCGAGTAGTTGATTACCGTGTATTAATTTGGAAACATTGGTACACTACCTGCAGCAGTAGACGTATTCAATCCAATTTGGTTTCCTGGCGTTGTTTGCAAAACTTTTAGCAATTTCGCATCGGCGTGTACATCAGAAATATTAAGATGCCTGTAGTTGTTCGACATTACTTTAGAGAAAGCTTTGTTGGACGATACGATTGCTTTCATTTTCGATAGATTCTGTAGTTGTAGATTTGCCGGTATAATCTTCGGCACTTTAGCCGAGGCAACCGAGTACTTGGGTGTAGTTAATTTCTGGGTGGTAGATACAGTTTGACTCGTCGACGACGCCGCCGGAGCTAGGCGTATCGGACCGATTGGCGCTAAACTCGCCAAAGAGCCGATGTTTAACGTTATGCCGCCGTTATCTGAATTGGAATTCTGCTGAAATAAAAATCTACGTGTACTCTGTCGCGTTTACGCCTCTTTTCCTTGGATTTGCGTGTTTCTAATTACACAAGTCTCCTTAATTAGTAGTATATTAGTAGGAATGATTTACCTGACCGGGAAACCTAGACGACATCGGGTGCTCTACATAGTGAGCTTTCTGGTTATTGATCACGCGAGGTTTTCGCTTTACCGTCTGCGTATGACTCGTATGCGTTCCGCTCACTGTCACCAAATTCGATTGCGCGCCGAATGTCGCTGCTTTAGGAATCGTAGTTTCAGGTGATTGTGCGTTGTGTCCAACGGACACTGTAATCGGAGATATCGGTGTATTCGGGCGACATCTCTTTACGGTCGGAGAATTCGGCTCGCTATCCACAAAACTACTCGTCGAGTTCCTTCGTTTCCGAGACTCTTTTCTGTTGCTTTTATTCTCGTAATTTGACAACGACATTGATCTTAATGGCAAGGGGTGCGGTTGCGAGAGAATACTGCCAAGAAAGTCTCCGATCTCATCCAAGATACATCTGTCCGCCATACTTTGCGTAATACCTTCCGATATCTTTCTCGCGGTGGATATTCTTAAATGATCATCAGCCGATCCAACTACTACCAAACTCGTTTCAACCAGCATCCTTTCCCTAAGACCTTCTAAATCGTCGCCCCTTACAAGTGTAGCATTTTGCCCTATGATGAACATAACCGGGCAACGAATATCCATTAGCGTGTCATCAGGCGTATTCCGTTTTCCCTCGACTGTAGAGAAAGGGAAACCGAGGCAAATAACAGCGGTTACATGTTCCAACTGCGCTACCTGCGAATATTAAAATCGCGCGTTACGAATTACACGCTACAGTGAAGTATCAAGGGTAACAACCAGGGCTTGAGAACTGTTATAATATCGATTTCGGTTCTCCAAACGGTTACGAAGAACCTTTATTCTGAACGATTGTTATCAAGAACAGAAATTTCCAACTATTTAGCCCTGGGAAGAATTACTAAACGTATACCTGACATGCAAGAGCAGCGCCGGTATTAAAACCAACCAGTACTACTGGTCGGCCAGGGCAATCGCTCCTAATGTCTTGTATTTTAGTTCTTGTAGCCTGGACCAGTTGATCGATGCACACCATCATGGTCATTCTATTGGCTGTTAATCCTAAATGTGTATGAACGGTAACGACCATCCCTAAAGCTCCTAACTGAGAGATCCACTTGTGTTGTCGTGAAGAGATATTAGATCCGACGCCGGAAGGAACTATTATTAAAATTGGATTTCCCGGTAACTTTTTCTAAAACAATGACAATAATAATTACATGTGCCAGTGTAGAATAATCTATGTAATCCACCATAATTACAATTCTATTGATATTTAAACTCGGACTAATTGGGTCCCACGATCGTTTTAGAAGAGATCCAAGAGTTTCCCATGTTATAGAACCTGCTTTTCCATTGATGTTTGGCTGTACAGCAATCATTTTATCGATAAGCTGAGGAATTTTCAGTCTCAGTGTCTGCAATATGTCCAGATAGATTCCAAGGTATTGCTGAGGAAGGTGATCGAATAACAGACTATGCAACCACTGCGCGAGCCTCCAATCCCAACCAGCAGAGGCCAATGTTTCTCGAAATCTTCTTGCAGCCGTATCGACTAACGTCCGTCGATGAATTGGTTCTATAAGACTACTTGCTTTGGCTAATCTTGCGAGCCTCTCAGAATTTAATATTTCAAGCACTTTAGTAAATATTCGGTTCTGAACCGGTGACCATGGAATTTTATCAAGTTGTTCCTCCCAATCTTCGTTTTCATCTTGCCTAGCGAAATTAGCCAGCCTTTGAAGTTCGTCCATTTGATGGTGAGCTCTTGTAAAATCTACCGGTGGTAGAAATGCTTCGGCGACATCTTCCTCTACATCAATCTCTTCGTCAGAAATTTCTTTCTCCCTAAGAGATGAAAAATTACGAAGTAGTACTATGGAACTTAACGATTCGATTTGAAAATTATGTGCAGCTTACGCTGGTATACTTTTCTTGGGGAAGAAAAGCTTTTTTATAGGTTTCACGTATATATTTTCTGGTTTCCAATTCCATGGGCGGGCGTAACAATGATCTTTCGCAACCACGTCGATGTTCATCTCATAGCAGCCAGCAAGCTGATGCAAATACGTGGTCAATCTGTTCGGACTGTCGTCGAACGTGTCACTGATAGGACTCGACACTCTAGAGCCGCTTGACGATGTGGAAGGCATTGCTGACATTATTGCCAACATTATTCTCTTAAATGTTGTTAAACAATATATCCATAACTGTGAAATTGATTGTTTACATAATATTAGTTAATATTAGTTCTTGGATGCATAGAGCTAGAAGTATTAAGAATATACAATTGTTTATTATAATACCTGTGATATTAGTTGCTTTTATTATCTCTTTAAATACGTGTATATGCAGCTCAATGTATTTAGCTACTGGATACTTGAAAGAAAGTAATCGACACCGAGTACACAGCGCGGTGGCGACGTATCTGATGTCTATTATATAAAATGAAAACACATGCTTGAGTGCAAAGCTCGCGCATACGCGTCCCAGACGCGTAGAAGATCAATTCTTTTCGAATTATAAAACTCGTATCGAGTACACGACTCGTTTATGAAATTAACCTAAATAGACTATATTCACTAATACTATTGAACACTATTAGTAATCGCATTACAGTGTCAATTATGTACGTACTTAAATTTAATATACTCGTTTATGAATAAACAAAAGGAAGAATAGAAGAGCGCGTATCAATTATAGATTGCGAGCATATTGACATGACCTTATATCGTATCTATTGATATATATGTATGCACGTAAATACATACGTCATACAACTATTCTTTGGGAAATAAATATATTTTTAATGATTCAGTAGTTGGAACGAGGCAAAGGTTCAATGAATATACATAATTGTGCGTATGCAAGTATGTACATACATTATATTCGCGTAATGGCGTAAAGAGGCGGAAAAAGAACGCATGAAATGAAATAAAACAATTGAAATTGAAGAAAACGTATCTGAACGTATTTAAGGGCGAATTTCACTTACGCCCAAATCGTTCGTGAGTTTTATTAGGGTAGTTTTCCCTATGCGCGACTGGACGCATCGTCAAGAATTTCAAAGTCGATTTTCTCGAAAATGAAGCTCAATATCAAAAATTTTTATTTCTTTTTCTCGAATTATTTACTTGTTATAAGTCGAAAAGAAAGAGTAACTTTTTTTATATCGCGCTTCATTCTCGAGAAAATCGACTTACAAATTCTTGACGTTGCATCTAGTCGCGTACAGGAAAATCTAGCTTAATGAAAATTACAGGCGATTTGGGCGTAAAGCCTCGTTCACATTTGTCAAGTTTACTGGCTTCAAGTCGCTTGAAATTAGTAAACTAACCTGTTATTAACTTCATTTGAAATATCCTTTCAAGTTTCTTAACTTGAAATAATACAACTTGAATAGTGTGAACGTACGTGCAAGTGTGAACTTAAAGTCACGAAACGACTTGAAGCCAGTAAACTTGTCCAATGTGAACGAGGTTTAAGTGGACTTCGCCTAATGCATATCGCCTGCATAGGCGCACGTAAAGTCTGATTCTCATCAAATGTAAAAGTAATGAATTTTATTATTCAAATTAGCATACTAGCATACTAGATGCATCTTTTTATTAGGAAACTTACAGCATCTCAAGAGTATTGCAAGTGATTTGAATTAGGTGGCCCTGATTTTTATACATATATATTTAAATCGTGTCACTCTTCAACGGAAGAAGGTCGGTGGTTTAAAGAGTTTTTAAATGATCAGTAATTGATAACTTATCGTCCACGTTCTAGTAAACATTAAAAATATATATCTATATATATATTTTTAGGTTACACGCTAAAATACCTGAACGTTCGTCGTTGATCAGTTATGCTTAAATGTGCGGCTGCTGTATAGCATACAAGTAGCTGTGCATACATACAACACACATGCATTCACGTACACTTCTAATACATATAATGAATGAATGATTAGAATGAATTCTGTAATTTTGTACTTGTTTATATTATACACTTGAAAAAGTAAAAGTATGATTGTTGAAATTTACAATGGGTAATACACGTCGTACGAATTTCTTGACAGGATTTTGGTTTGACATATTATTGCGGATTGTTTTAGCAGCATTGTTTATGTAAGTTCATTGGAAGTATAATATTTGGCAAGCTGTTTATCACTATGATATTTAATTAAAAAAAAATACCCTGATATTATATTACGGAATTACTCGATCGATATAAATGTTTAAAAGAAAAGAGACAGGTGCATGAAATTTATTGTTTATGTACATAGCGAATTAGAAAATGCAGAACCGTTTACAAGGAAAATTCACGAGGATGAATTATGGTTATATAAAAATCCTAGAACCAACTCTTATGTTCCAACTACAGTATTATGGGTAACGTAATTAATGCAAACCCCTTTTTATGGTCGTGTATCCGTATAACCGAAGATATTGATCCGATATATCTTTCTAGCCCCTAGTCTTCGTGATGCCTACCATAGTTATCTTTCTTGCTTTCTTAGTTTATAAGGACAAAACTGATTCCTATCAAGCAGTATTATCTGTAACGTTAGCTTTAGGATTCAATGGCGCAATTACAGACATTTTGAAACTTATAGTTGGTAAGAATCCAGGAATATTAGCTCGGTTCTCCTAGCAGCAACTGATACAAATATATTATCCGTAGGCCGTCCCAGGCCAGATTTCTTTTGGAGGTGTTTCCCTAGTGGACAAACCAATCCAGATTTTCAGTGCAATGGAAATCCGATTGTTATAAGGGATGGAAGAAAGTCATTTCCAAGCGGACATTCTTCGTGTATGTATCACCCCGAAAGGACAAGTAATTAAAGGCAGCTTGATACTTTAACATCCTGGGTATTATCCATTTTCCAGTTGCATTTGCGAGCTTTGGTTTCATTGCATTATACCTAGCTGGAAAGCTACGCACATTCAGCTTAGTAGGCAAAGGACAATCCTGGAAATTGTGTGCATTTATTTTGCCGATTTGCGTCGCTTTTGTAATTGCGCTGAGTAGAACTTGCGATTATCATCATCATTGGCAAGGTAAGCATAGTTGTAGAGCAAGTTGTAGGAAAAACTCTTTCACTAAATCAAATTTTAGATGTGGTTGCAGGATCTATGATAGGATACCTTTTGGCATACATGTGTTATAGACACTATTATCCGCCATTAGACTCGCAGGTATGTCATAAGCCATATGCTGCGCTGAATCTTGGAGTTCAATTAGAGCTTACAAGAAATAAAGATGAACAGATCAAATGGATATAGGGAGGGAAAGGAGAAAGAGACAAGCAATGCTATTCAGATTTAATATATAATTGATAATTATACGTTGCCCAAATGTGATATAGATCAGCATTTTCAATGAATTTATATTAAATATATATATACTTGTATATACGTAATAGTTGATCTTCCGTTAAGAAATGCCCATTATTTCTATCGAATAAGCTAATGTTCGTTGATACGTTGATAATGACGACGACGTCGCCGACGACGACAACGTGGATGTTTAAGGGATTGTACGTAGTGAGAGGCGAGAAAAAGAGGCGAATATTTGTGAATTTTTATTTGAAAAAGCGGAAGCATATATTTTTACAGAACTTTTTGCACTTAAAAGAGCAACATTTAAAGAATATTTGGTAATTTTTTCGTAGATAAATATTTACGTTTATAATAAAGTAAGAACCGACATCCAAGAGGCCCTTTTTTAAAAATTTGAAAATTTTTTTAAAATTAAAAGACGAAAAAGATTTCGTTAGTATATTAATGTATCCTTTGATTAATGGAGGGAATTTCCGAAACATTAATTTAAAACACAATGGCGGTTACGTAAAACTGAAATACTGATTTTTTCGTGCAAAAATCACGCGAGAAAAATTAGGATTTCAGGTTTAAATAACCGCCATTTTCTTTTAAATTAATATTTCGGTAATTTCCTCCGTTAATCAGAGGATACATTAATGTATTAACGAAATCTTTTTTGTTTCTTTATTTTTGACAAAACCAAATTTTTAAAAAGGCTTTTTGGATGTCGGCTTTTACTTTATTATAAACCTAAATATTTTCCTACGAAAAAATTACCAAATGTTCTTTAAATGTTGCTCTTTTCAGTGCAAAAAGTTTTTGTAAAAATATATGCTTCCACTTTTTCAAAAAAAATCACAAACATTCGCCTCTTTTCGGCCGCCTGACTAGATATAACTAGGGCTGGGACTATTTGTCGAATTTTTCGGTATTTGAATATTCGAATACTTCAGTTGCCAAGTATTCGAATATTTAAGTTACATCAGTATTCGAATAATATCCGAATAATAACATTCGAATACTCAAATATTCAAAGTTTATTCGTAGCATTCGAATACTTATAAAATATTCGAATAGTCCCAGCCCTTTGTATTTAACCCCTTAAGGTATTTGAAATAGCGCGCCCAAAGCATGCGCAAAAAGTTCTAAAAAGGGCCGTGTACTACGCATAGACGCCATTTTGAGACTGTCGCGTCGAAACAGCTCTACCCAGTATACCAATTGGTACGAGAATATTAATACATCATCCAGTAAGAGAAGAAAGGAGCAGGAGGTGCAGTGGAGCAGTGGTCGTGTTTACGGTTTTTTGCGAAATTTTTTCAACTTGGCGATTGATCGTGTAGCACATCTCCTTCGTAAATTGTGCAACACTTTACGGCTACTTGTATTGTGCATTTTTAAAGGGGAACAGTCGGCTCACCGTTCGCTATATATTCCGGTTAGGCGATATAGGTGGCTTGCAATTAGTTGGATAGGATTTCTCCGCGAGACTTAACAATTTCATCGGGTTTCTCTCGATTCCTCGGCAGTGTCAGGCAGCGTCGAGTGACATAGTTATTTATGAGCTGTTGTGTTGGTGAAATGTTGTCTGAACTTGCTGTACATGGCGAGGACTCGTGAGCGTCGTGGTCGTGAGTGCCGTGAGTGCCGTCAGCGTCGTCAGCGTCGTCGTGGTCGTCGGTCCCCCCCGTTGAATAGTCAAACGCCAGTGTTGAAACGGTTGAAACGGTGTTTTATCCCTTTTTAACAACGCCCGCCGTATTTCTGTCTGTTTCTCGCAGCCTAAATCAGATTTATTGTGCTAGCTGTGCGTGAGAATGATCAACATGGAAACGGATAAGATTATCGACGACACAAACACAAATCTTCAGGTGCGTGTAACATACGATACATATTAGTGTTTTTTTACTCGACCTGAAATCTACCGCCATCTTATGTTTCCTCCTTATGACCAAGGGATTAGCTAATATTTCACGATCGGAGGACGTAGGTGCAGTTTTCGGATTGGGAGATCCATTGAAATTTCAGGGACTCGTCGTTTCAGCTGGTTGGATCATTAGTCGGTTAAATATATTTCGCGTAGCAGGTTATGATGTCGTATAATGTATAAACTGTCATGCACGAGGACTGGATTAACATCATTTCTCCGAGTCCCTTGATCGGAGGATGCGTATCATACCATATCGCGCTGACAGTTGACCCCTTGGGTTAAACAACATTTACAAAATCTTGCCTACTTTTTCCTCGAGCATGATCAAGGACCAATTTTCCACTGGCCGTTGCCTATTTCACTCGCTCTGCGTCTACGCGTATTTCAATAACATTTCATAATTAGTAATTCACTCGAATAACAAATTTAACTGACCTTCTACATCATTTTTCTTTCTCTTTCTCTTTCTATTCAATTGCACGTAAATAATTACTTGATTCGGTCGAGTAATGATGCTTTTTATTGTACAAGCTTAATTTCTTCAGGTCTGGCAAGCTCTGAGATCGGCTTTCCATGTAACAAATATTTTACTTGTTCCTCTTAACCTTTCTTCTCTGTGTCTGCTACATTTGTGAACCCCCATTACCCGTTACATTCGTCCACTCTTCCATTCACTGTTCCTTAGCGTTCCTCTCGGAGCTCTGCATTGTTCCAAAATCAAATTACATTCATGATAACAGCGAGCGATTGAACAAAGTCACTGCCCAAGATTACCTTAAATTTTCTCTGTTAGGAGACACTATCGAGGTCGGGTACCTATTCCTTTATTCTTAAAGCATAATAGTTTGCTTCTTGGCTACCAATTATAATCGTATGATCTTTTTTCCTCGAGGCCAAGGAGGCTCGTTCTAATTAAACGATATTTTGTTTCATCCATACAATTGGATATAAGCCAGAAGCATCAAATCTTGTATTAGAAACTTTAGATTAGTATATCATTTCTTATCGATGTAAAGAAAAATAAACATGCAAACTTTGTTAGGTGTATATAGTAAAAGAAAGGGAATGTAGGCAGAGATAAAAAGTGAGCATAACGAATATGATAGCATTGAATTATTTAAGGTTGGGCTGTTTAGTAGAAACATGCATCGTGATTGATCAGTGTAAATGAACTCTGGCAGTCTGTTATTAAAAGTGCCATGACTTGGCGGGGAAAAAGGCACTGTATTCTTATATGTATAGTGCCAGTGACTCATCATTCCGGTTATATTACATATACATACTATATGGATATACGCGTTTTTAATTTTTCACCGTTCGTCGAACGCAACGAGAAATCAGCGCCATGCGATTACGAAATTTCTTATTTTTTATCGATTATTATTACGATTGCTATTCGAATCGTAAAAGTTTTTTAAATTTCGGCACGTTAAATATTGACGATCAGGAAGGAACCGGGACTGTTGAAATTTGCCGAGTTGCAAAAGTTACTGTTCCCGTATATTTCGTAGTTTTCACGACTCGTTCTCGATTGCCTTTCCTTCGACGCAATACAATACGTGTGTTTGTTTTGCACCAGCAACGTGGAATCAACAGTCGACATTACGCGATGACTGATGATTCCAGCGAGTTTAGATGCGCGTTGTGCGTTTAAATTCGTCCGGTGAAACGAGATCGGTAGAAGTAAAAGAGATGTAGGCTATAGGTATTACTTGTTGGGAAACGAAAAGCGTGCAATCGTTTGTTCGTTAGAACGCATTGGTGGAAACGTGCACGCAAGTATATAACCGTAACCTTAAGGACACCCGTTTCCCCGGTTCACGTTTCTACAACGATGCAATATAAGAAGGAGGGAATACGTAACGAGTAACGACACCAAGAGACAAAGAAATGCCCGGGGAGGGGGAGGGAGGGAGGCAGAGGGAGAATAGGGCTCTCGTCAGGGATGAAGGAGTTGTTGTTGGAGCGATCCCGTTATGCGGGCAGCATTGCGAACATATGTAGGTAGGTATGTACATTTTCAGGTGATAAAAGAGAACGATACGCCTACATATCTCTATGTATTATACATGGATACTTACTTCCCCACCGACACTGTTCAAATGTTGCTGCCTGTATGCAACCTTTTACAGTCGAATGATCGCAATAGAAATCTCGGACCAAAAGCCATCGACATTCCCCCTCGGTGTGACTTTAACGCGTAGCTAAACAACCCAACAACTAGGATGTACATGCAATAACAAGAATTTACATCGTTCAATAAACGTGTGCTTGGCTTACACGGACGCAAACAACGTACAACTGTCTCTCAATAGTTGCACAGTATTTGTTTTTTTATCGTCTAGGCCCCCCTCTCTTTAACGACATGCTATGATACGAAAGCCATGAATGGGGTAAATAATAGAAACTTCGGTGATGAAGGTGATGGAAATATTGAACAGCACGAGTTGCATTTAGTTAATAATGTCTAATGATTACATTCGATACAATCCAGATCAGATTTTGCAATTAAACATGAATTTCAGTGACAATCTTAACCAAAAGTTACTCAATTTCCAAGATATTAATCAATTGTCCGGAATTCTTATGCCAATTTAATTCAGTACTTGATACTTCTGTACACAAGATTTCAAAAACCTTGCCCTATTATTTCACCCTTAATTTTGTAGGTATATTTCTCAATATTGTGTTTCCCCATAAGAATGCATGTTGAATTAAAAATTAAATAATTTAAAAACTACCGAATGAATTTTTCTAAATTTTTGCGGGGAGTTTCATTATTGCAGAAAAATTCAATCGTCCAAATTTCAAAGATTTTCGCTTGCTTTTAATGTTACTGAAGTTCATCCTTAAATATACTCGATCAAGTATGACAAAAAACAACGTTCTATGATGCCGTTAGTCGCGCGTAACCATTGAAACGATTTCGGCTTTTTCGGCCTTTTCTCGGTTTCTTTCGTAGAAATGTTTGGCCTTGATTTAGACACACTTGCAACAAGATATACCTCTGTTGTATATTAGGGTTTCCGCTGGTAAGGGTGGCAAGTAGGTGTAACAAGTAGGTCAGACAGAAAATATTGGATTAGTACAGAGGCCTCGGACCTTTGGTACATTTCGATCTGCATAGATAAATAGACCGTCGATACACAATATTCACGGCAAATTGGACTAGAAACGTGTCTCTTCTTTCGGTCGATTAACCCGTTACTCGTTACCGAGCAAAGGGCCGGTTTCAGGAAAGCTGAATTTCGCATAAATAAATAATTCGCGCGGTAAATATGAAAATTCTTAATCTTTCGTCCGTGACTTAAGATAATTCGCAATCTCTTTTACCCGCCAATAATCTATGTTTACCTTATAATTTTCTATCGTCGCGTCTTCGAGTCCCATTTCTCTTAATATAGAGACGTAATATGAATAAAAGAAAGGAATAAAAGGCTCGGTGGACATTTATTTCTGTGAGCAGTCAATGTGTACACTCTGCTGTACACTGTCAAGAGAGTGTGGCTGCCCGAGGTCAAGAACCCGCTACCCGTTTCTCGTAGCGTGCGTGTAGTAGTAGTAGTGGTGATGGCATATTACGGGGAAAAAACACTGACAATCTAGTATCTTCGTAGTATTTACATCTTTCGCGTAATAATGTGAAGAAGAAAAAAAAGAGAGAAAAATTTCTATAATCCATGTGAATGTGATTGTTTCTGTTTTCAGTGTATGTATAATGTATTCTGCATTCCATGAGAAAGAAAGCTTGAGATTTACAGAATGTGTAGGAACGTGTACGATATTTTTTCCAGTATCCAATAACAATACTCTACGATCCCACTCGCAAGAAAGAGTTGACAACAGGGGTATCTACGCAGTATGGACAAGAAAGGGAGATTTGTATGAAACTTTTTGAAAGATGGAGCGAACCGGAGCAAGTGAACTTTGTGGAACAATTACTAGCACGAATGTGCCATTATCAGCATGGACACATTAATGCGTATCTAAAACCAATGTTGCAGAGAGATTTTATTTCTCTGTTACCAAGTGAGTGAGATTATTTCAGACTATCTGGTTAGAGTAAACACACTCGAGCTTTTTCATGAAACATGATTCTGTATCGTTAGAGAAAGGGTTGGATCACGTGGCGGAGAGCATTCTTTCCTATCTGGATGCGGACTCATTGATCGCAGCAGAATTAGTATGTAAAGAATGGCACAGAGTGATCAGCGAAGGAATGCTTTGGAAGAAGTTAATGGAGCGCAAAGTTCGGACCGATTCAATCTGGAGAGGCCTGGCCGAAAAGAGAGGGTGGTTAGTTAATATTTTCTGCTCCAATATCCTCAGTCTTATCGCATAAATATTAGGATACAGTAGAAACTATGATATACTAGCATATATGTATGTACTATATTGATCTTCTTTGGTTTTTACTTTTAGGATTCAGTATTTATTTAAACCAAGGCCAGGAGAAAGTCATCCAAATCACAGTTTTTATAGATCTCTTTATCCGAAAATAGTTAAAGATATCGTTAGTATAGATAATAATTGGAGAATGGGAAGATGTAATCTTCAGAGAATAAACTGTAGAAGTGAAATTTCAAAAGGTGTTTACTGTTTACAATACGACGACCAAAAAATAGTCTCTGGTCTGAGAGATAATACGATTAAAATTTGGGACAGAAATACGTTGCAATGTATTAAAGTGCTAACAGGGCATACTGGTTCTGTTCTCTGTTTACAATATGACGACAAAGCAATAATATCTGGTTCCTCTGATAGTACTGTAAGAGTTTGGGACGCTAATACCGGCGAAATGGTTAACACATTGATACATCACTGCGAGGCAGTTTTACACCTGAGATTTAACAATGGAATGATGGTCACTTGTTCGAAGGTTAGTGAAGCTCACTATATAAGTAGCTTATGTATTCCTAAAGAGAAGGGAATACGCGACATTTACTTATTATATGCTACTTGCTGAACCATTTTTAGGATCGCTCGATAGCTGTATGGGACATGACATCACAAACGGAAATTGCTTTACGAAGGGTACTGGTAGGACACAGGGCAGCGGTGAATGTTGTTGATTTCGATGAGAAATATATCGTTTCTGCTAGTGGTGATAGAACTATCAAAGTATGGAACACATCTACCTGCGAATTTGTGCGGACGTTAAATGGACATAAACGGGGTATAGCGTGTTTGCAATACAGGGACTGCTTAGTAGTTAGTGGAAGCAGCGATAACACCATCAGATTGTGGGATATCGAATGTGGCGCATGCTTACGCGTTCTGGAAGGACACGAGGAGTTGGTCAGATGTATTAGATTTGACAGTAAGCACATAGTTAGCGGAGCTTACGATGGGTAAGTATAGGAAACTTCTTTTTACGTACTATTTCATTTCGTATCATTTCTTTATAGTCGTCCTCGTCGTCGCCCTCGTCGTCGTCGCCGCCACCATTGTCGTTGTCATTGTCATTACCTTATGTTACAGAAAGATTAAAGTTTGGGACTTGGCAGCAGCATTAGACCCACGTGCTTTAGCCAACTCGCTCTGTTTACGTACATTAGTGGTGAGATATCTACAACTGCTGTGACGGTTTGCGCCAGTTGATTTTAATATTACGCGAAAGAAAGATTGGTTTTAATTGGAGTTATGTATTTGTTTGTAATGTAGGAACATACAGGACGTGTATTCCGCCTGCAGTTTGACGAATTCCAAATAGTGTCGTCGTCGCACGACGATACAATACTAATTTGGGATTTTCTTAATCTGAATCCATCTGGTGGAAATGTATCTTGCGGACCTGCGACGGTAAATGCATCAGGTGCGAGTCAATCTGACACCAGATCTCTGTCTCGTAAGTATGAGAGGAAATTCGTATAAATACCAGGGATCGCAAAACTTCCCGAACCCTCGTTTTTTTTTTCTAAAAAAAAAATCTGTTAGAACGTCTATGTTTCATGTAAGAAATTATCCTGTTCCTGGGGAATTTTTATTGAAAAAAATGTTAGGAACTTTTTAAAAAGTGTTCAATAATAGAATATATGAATATACATCTACGTATTATTATACTCTTTATGTTTTGTAATTCAATCGTATTTAATTTAATTTTACAAACAAAATATTTTCTAAGCTTGTAGGACTTGCATTATATCTATTATCGTTTAATATAAACATCAGTGTTGAAAAGGCACGTTCAACGTTAACTTGTGTAGAAGGACACCATGTAAAGTTGTGGGAATTTGTATTTCATCTCTTCCCAATTATTTAATATTGTTGAAGTACTATGTAGTGAATAGTATTCAGTATTTGTTGCAACGATTCAGAACTCTTTTAATATTGGTGAACAAACTGTCTGTTCCTGTTATAGAAACTTTTTTATTTTTATATTTTATAAGTTCCATTCCAAGTAGAACCTTTATTTACAATGTGAGGACATTTTTAAAAAAATTCCACGCTCCATGTTTCAAATAGAACCTATTGAAAAGTTCCAGAACTCTTTCGAACCCTGATAAATACATCGGACAGCTCGTTGTTTCTTATTTTCTAACGTTCGCAACAATCTTTTCCAGCATTCGAGTGACGCACTAATACGAAGATTCCTTCATTGTGATATAATTGTAAGTATGATGTGTAGGAATTTCACGCCACTTTTACCCGATGTACCACATAGAGTGAACACATTTTCAAATTGTACACATTGAATGTTTGTTGAAATATTACCATAGAAACCGTACATGTATCGTAGAACATTTTTTTTTAAACCATCAGATATGATAGTATCGAATTTGCATCGATAGCAAAACTGTTTTTGATCTTGCATCTTTTAACACACGTGCTGAAATGTGCGTTGCCAAGTTGTCTCTTATGTTTACTTTATTCCAGACAAGTGGTTAGTGAGTGAGTTCAATGTGTTGACGATAGTGTACGCAGAGAATGAAGAATCAGTGTCCAGCGTGAAGAGCGGTTAGAGAGAATCAGAACACACAATCTCAAAAAAAAGCACGATTATCGATTTTTCTTTATTACTTGCTGTGAAAAGCAAAAGTAATGTTCTAAAGTAGGATACCTATATGGAGTGACGCATAAAAAAAACTATGAATTAATTTATACGCGGTTGACGCACTGCCTTTAGTAACAAACAGTATATTAAAACCATGCGAATATATCCCATGGATGTAAATAATTGTTTGCTTTGGCCATATCTGGAATTCTTCTACGCTCTATGACACGATAGAAGTTGACCACTTTCCTATTATGAAAGACTTGCAATACGTGAAAAAGAACGGAGAGAAGTGAAAACATTTTTCGGGAGGTTGGATACACTTGATAAGATGTTGGCTGTATTATAGCAAGTTACGGAACCTTGTTATTATTATCATCACTCGTCGCCGTCGTCGTCATTATCATTATCATTATCTCATTATCATTATTATTTTCGTGGTCGTCGTCGTCGTCGTCATCATTATTTTTAATTATTATATGTGATTAATTTATAATAAGAAGATTGTAAAATGTTGTTTGATTGGAGTACTTAGCCTGTGTGAATGTGACGGTTGGGGTATTCGTATGTGAAAGTATCATGAAAACCATTGGCGTAACTAGGATTTTTGTCTGAGGATAGGGCCCAGGTCCTATCTCTCACCCTCGCGGTCTCTCTTTTTATTCTAGGCAGAGGAAATCTTTATACACATACACATTTTATAACAATCGTTTACCTACATATTAATTTAACCCTAAAACAAAGAATGAAGTGAATAAAAAATTATTGATTATTTAACAGATGAATGATTTTTTACTTCTTATTTCGATAGCTTCTAGGGAGGGGTTTTCATTCCGCGTTTCGGCCCCAAAACTGGTTACGCCAATGATGAAAACTATCATGCTTCATGTACGAAATTTCGCAGGCGTGAATCGCTTATACCCTCCGCGCGCGCAACACATGCACGCCGGCACGCACGCACGCGCGCAGACTCGTGTTTAGCATTATAGATTTGTGTATATACAGCTGTTAATCGAACATGTAGCCGTTCCTATAGACGTGAATTTTACAAGATTCATATTATATACCGAGGAGTACATGGAAAGCTGGCAATCTTTCCGCATATCCATCGATACAATACCATTTGCATTTAAAAATATAAATTTTCATTATACCGAGTTGACCGGTTGATCATAGGAAACCAATATAACGACTCTGAAATTGTCTTTGCTGCGGCGAGGCAATTATTATGTTTTGACTGATGATCTCGGATAGATGATATTTTTCAATTTTTAATTTATGTTACGGTAGTCACATTTCTTTGATTATACGTTTCGAGCTTGTTCCGAACAATACCTTATAGAGCGTTAAAATGTAACGTAACGTTTCATTATGGAAACTTTACACATTATTGTCAAGGATACGAACTTTTTAGTCTGACACACATACACACACAAACACACACACAACAAAAATTACTTAATGGTATATTAAACAATAGGACAGACATGTAATGCATCCTTGAGGTTGCCAGAAAGTAAATATGTTTGGATAAATAATACTGCAGTAATTGGACTGTCTCGACCCTATGAATAAATCGAGTGTGAGAAAAAAGAAGTTTCGGGTTTTAATTTAATTCGATGTAGTTTGCATTTTACGCAGCATAAAATTAGAATTAAACTGTGAATACATGGTATAAAAGAGGAGAATGAGTATTAGCTATTACTATAAAATGCGTCAAAGTTACTTCGCTTTTACGGTTACATTTGTGACAAATAGTACCAAGTAATACTTGTACATTATTATACTATTATAGAAATTTTTACATCGAAGGGAAAAGGAATTATAGAAAATTGTGAATTGCATGCAGTCAAATTGGGTACAAAGAATTGTGATTTTTAAGCTAGAATGCTCGAACGATAAATTCTCTATAACTTTAAGGTATGTATGTATATATGGAACTCGAGTGCAAACTATACTTTTGTAGTATGCAATATGTTCTGAATTCACAAAATCTATTAACGAAGAGAATAGCATAATATTAATAGTAATAATAATTGTACTCTTTGTAAGCACATACTCCATTATACTACAGCTATCTACAAATGCATACATATACAAGTACTATGGAAATGAAATCTCATGTTACTACACTGCCTCCTACATTCCTAATCGGAGTGTAAAAATATATATTTTACTTGGATCGGGGTCTCGAAGCACTTGAGTCAATAAACACATATTATGGAAATGCGAAATTGTCATTATATGTAAAACACCGCTTGAAACCAACCACTCGGTCAAATAGTTTTCGCCATTAATTTATATTTTATTTCCCGGGTCGGGTGTATTTATTTTCATTCATCGTTCAGAGCTGTAACAAGTGGTACTAGATCTTGATATAATAACATGGAATTTACGTTTGCCACGGAAAAATATCTTTATTCAAACATCCCGACGTTTATTCTTAATTAAATAATAAATAAATTTAAAAAAAAAAAAGGAAAGGGAGTTCCGTCCGGGGCGCGCCAGAGGACTCATCAGTAAAGCTTACTTGGCGGGACCCTGCCTTAGATACGCTAGGTATCAGGACTGGGACGGAACTTGTATATATACTACTACAAGGAGGATCAGCGATCACCAGCGAGAAATTCTCGAACCCCGTAGCCCTCTGATGGAGCATAGATCTTACCGCTACAGAATCCCTACAAAGTTACCAAAATTAGCGCCCCCTTTTAAGGAAATTTGGTACTAAATTTTTTTACATTTGTGAGATGATTTTGGCAACTTTACTCTTAGGGTATAAGTAGATAAATTTCCACCGTTCCACGAGCTCGTATGTACTTATTATTTTGTGGCACATCTCCTTTTACATGGCGTTGGTAGGATTTTTTCTCGATCAAGTTAGTATTTAAATATTTAGATATTTACATACTTTTCTGTTGTATATTGGAACAATATTGTTCCTCAACGCGTCAAGCGTTTGTAAATGTTTGTAGCTAAACTTTTTTAATTACTAGTTCGTTACACGGATTTAATATTGTTCGCCATCTATCTGAAGCTGACCAAAGGTGGCGCTCTTTTTTTTAAAACCAATTTCCCACTAACGTCAACAATGTTGACATCTTTCCATGTATAAACTTAAAAAAAAAAAGAGTAAAAAACCGACTTCGAAGGTGCGCTAAAGAGGATAAAATAATCTTTTTTGAAATTTCCATCGATTAAAAATGATGGAATATCTGACATATGATTTTAGAAGGAAGTAGAAGGAAGCCCGGTGCCCACTGCTCAAGAGCTTGCAATTTGGATTGTAAATAAACAAATGAATTAAGAAAGAAATTCATTTATTATTGCATATAACCTTGTTAGACGCGAATAAAAGTATCGCGGGAAACGAATGAAACACAGATAATTACTTGTGCGATTGTTGGGTGTTCAAACAATGTAGTACATATACTTATATACCTTACATACGTATATGTCCGCGATACTCATGATTCGTTTCCGTACACCAGAATCATTTAATTTAAAATTTATCGAATAAAATGTCAGATTGTGTCGTTCTGAGTGATTCGGGTGAATCTGTCTCGCCTGTCGAAAATAATAGAGTCACGAGAATTGGTGGAGGGAATAGAAGCAAGCATTGCCTCGACAATTCCGATTCGAGTGATTTCGAATTTCCTTCAGTAAATTTCTGTCACACCGCCGTTGACGAGGACCAAGAAGAGCAGAACTTGTGTAAGAACACCGTCAACAATGGTTCCAATAACTCTAATATCGAATCTTTTCAATCGGGCCTGGACAAATTCGAGTATCCTACCGCTGGCAAAAATTCAGGGGATGCGAGGAAACAGAAAGAGGGACGGAAAGGTGTTACGTCGGCAGCGACAAAAGCTAAAAGTCGAGTAACAGAGGATAGGTTGAAAAGACAGGAACGATTAATAAGAGAGAAGGCATTGAGAGGAATCGCGTTAAAAAAGCAGAAAAATATTAAGCCCGGCGAGTGCATGAAATTTATGGAAGTTGTTTTCGACAAAGCTATCGAGAAGTTTGATTTCTTCAAGGATATTAAAACTATGCTGTCGGAGGCTGGCGTACAATGTAACGTTAAGGCAGAATTAATTCCGAACAGTATTACATGGAGAAGAAGCATCGAGGAGAGTTATGTGAACGAAGCAAATGAAATCTGTACAGTAAGAGATATCGAGAAGCTTAATGAAACATTGATAGTTTGGAACTGGGACGAAGCCGTAGGGAAAGTAGCGGATGGCAGCTTTTGTACAAGTATTTCCAGTATAAGAAGTTTATTAGCGAGGGATAATTTGATAGTAAAGTTACGGTTGGTAATTGTTGGTATGGACGATTACTTTGCGCATAGAAAAGGACCAAGGGATTCAGTTAAAAATCAAGGAAGAGATAAATTACAAAAGAATAAGAGAAAGAATACAGACTGCGATGAATTTAAAAATTTCCCGGATATATCGAGGGAAGAGTTGGAACTGTGCCTAAATGAGATAGAAATTACTTGCAAGTGTAGCAGCAGGCTATTGAATGATTCTGAAGATATAGCGCTGATGGTATATCAGTGTACAAAAGCTATAGCACTAATACCATACAAATTGGAAAAGAATAAAGGTTTAGTGAGCAAATTTGATTGGTATGTGATGGGAGATAATAGAAATACGGTAAGCGTAGACAAAGATGGAAATGGACTGAAAAGATTGTGGCAACAGCAACTTTGTCAGTTTAATTTGAGTAGCTTGGAAATCGCGGAAGCGATTTCTTCCGCATACCCAAGTCCTGCGGATTTGACAAAAGTATGCAACATACTTATTATGTATTTTGTAAAAAGCGAAATTCAATATAATTATTTGATTTATCCTTTTGTTTCTCAGGCTTACAGTAGTTGCACACAGAACGAAGGAATAAACTTGCTGAGAGATATTTTGGTAAATTATAGATTTATCTATTTTCTAAAATACGTTACGCGTAAAGATACGAGCGAGTTATTTAACGAGGAAAATGTTCTATATAGAAAAGTTATAAAAAATTATAAAAATTAAACATTTTATTATTATAGCTTTACTTACATTTCACAATCATATTTCTAATATTTCTAATGTTTCTAATATTTCTAATATTTCACAGATTAGAAGGGCAGCTGGGCCTCTTACAACAATGCGTAAAGTGGGCCCTGAATTAAGTAAAAAGATATATACAATGTTTACATCCAAAGATGGTGAAAACGTATTAAATTAAAGGTATTTGTGTAATAAAGCTTGATAGAACTACAAATAAAAATCTTACAATAAGCAGGCTGCGCCTTGTTAGAATATACTGACTCTAATTAATAACCAAACACAAATTGTCATTGTGTATGTAACAAACTCTGTTTCTTTGTCACACAGGTTTTTGCTTACTTGACCAACATAAGAACAGCGAAGTAAGGAATTGATCGCATTCGTGTGTTAAACGGTAAATGATTTAAATACTATGTGAAAGTATATAGAGCTTCTTCATCTATTGGGTGTTACAACAGTCTAGTGTCTAGCGTCTAGTGTCTACCAAATGAAACACATAAATGCGTTTTATCGCGCGAGCGGACACAATTTCTTACGGGTTGCACTAATTCCATATTGTAATATAGATTTCATACCGACCATTTTTTAACAAAATACTATCATTGACACTTGAAATTGCAATAATAATAATAATAATAATAATAATCGTAATAGTAGGTGGTGGTGGTAGTAGTAGTGGTAGTAGTAGTAGTAGTAGTAGTAGTAGTAATAGTAGTAGTAGTAGTAGTAGTAGTAGTAGTAGTAGTAGTAGTAGTAGTAGTAGTAGTAGTAGTAGTAGTAGTATTAGTAGTAGTAGTAGTAGTAGTAGTAGTAGTAGTAGTAGTAGTAGTAGTGATGGTGGTAGGAGTAGTGGGACTAGTAATAGGAATGGTAGTGTTGGTGATAGTAATAGGAGTAATATGCAGTAGTATAGTAGTAGTAGTAGATGTAACGATGACGACGACACAACAACGAGATACATTTACAAAGAAATTTTTTCATTACCAATTTAATGGCGTCTCTCATAATACATCACATTGTTAGTGCGAAAGACTCGCCTCCATTGACATACATTTATACGGGCCAATTTCTCAAGGAACTGATATTAATGATCGATTATTAATACTTTTTGATAGTGACTTATGAATCTTTTATCCTTATTGTTTTAGAATGGTCATGAGATTTCGATGCATATTTTGTGAGAAAAAAAAATAGAAGAAAACGTACTTAATTGACAAATATATGGATGTCGACTGTACGTAAAAGTAATAATATGGAACAAAATGCATGCTAGTAACTAATATATGTATAGCTGGCTTCCTATTCTACGTGCTATTTCCCAATGTTGTTTAAAAATTCAGACTACAATCTATAATGTGATATTTATTTAAAATAATGTATAAATATAATGAACAATATGTATAAAAGGTGATTCTTGGCACTGAAAACTAAAAGTATCGGTACTGAAAAGATAATGGTGAAAGCAAGTTTTCACGCGCGTAATACGTGCTTCGAGAGTATTAACAGAAGACAATCCTTGTAATCTGATGTTTCTCTTGTCTCGAGCGCTTTCGGAAAATAGTCGAAGTGAATTTAACCAATTTATCGGTGCAAAATTATTCGATATATATTGACTGCTGATTTACAAGATGTAATATATTTATTGCCAACCTTTCTTATACGTAATATATGTGCAAGAATATTCGTGTTCTGGAATCGCGTTTCAACCAAAGTGGTAGGAGTATAAAGGTAATAAAACGAATTTAGGTATCAGTTTCGTCATGAAAAGCTCCGAGTATGTATGTATATGAACGTCGAAGATTATAAGCACGCTATTCGCATGTATGTATCTCTGTGTGTACTCGAACGAAACGAGACGAAGTTTCCGAAATAGTTGCGTAGCTCGAGATAATTTGGAAAAATCGAAAAAAGGTTAGAGAAGAATAGGAAGCCAAACGATAATGTTTTTGTAAAATAACAGCGCTTAATTTATTATCTTTATACTCATCTAAAACCATAATTTCGAGTCCACCATAATTTATAACTTCACTCGCACACACATTCAAGCATTTGGCAGGCAAGAACCTAGGAGAATCTAATTGAAAGAGAGCAGTATCACTACAAAGCCATCATATCACTGACAGAGTTTACAGATGTATAAGGTCCCTTCAAGATATCATTTATATCTTTTATAAGCAACGATAAATTTTGTGTAAACCTAAAATAGAAGGAGAAAAGCACATGTAAACATTCGCGCACTGTCCTTGGTATTATTGCCTTTAACGATATATATGTATATATATATTTATATATAGATATATATACATACATATCTCTTTCTCTCTTTCTCTCTTACCTATCTCTATTCCTTGTGAGTAAATTCCTTTCAATTCCTTCCATCAGGTTCTCAAACCATTGTGCCATTGTCGCCTGCTTATCAACTGGTTGGCTTCTAATGATATTTTCTCGTAATTGATTAAAATACTGCAATGAAAATTAATTTCCATTCGTATATACTTCTTCTTTCTTTCGTCGAGAGTCAAGTAAAATGAGAAATTACTCGGCACTCACTTCCTCGTTTAAAAGAATTAATCCTAAAAGGGGACGTGACATACTCCATTGATTCCTACAGTCCTCGAACATTATCACATTTAACACAGTGCTCAATATTTGCTGAAGGATTTCGGGATGTTGCTTTAGAACTTGTAATAAATCTCCACCACCTGGAACCACGGCATTTTTTCTTCTCGCGTAGCCCCCTGATAGCAAGTGTACGTGTACGTGCATGCATGTATGTATGTATGTAAATGTATAGGTATAGCCGCCGCGTATAAAAATATAACGCGTACGTATGTTAATTTATTATTCATCGCGGATGAATCGTAATATCTCATACCTTTTGGATAAAGTTGTTTAAATAAATATGTCACGATATGATCGAGAGTGGCGCAGCAACCAGTGCAAACCATTGTATCTGTAACAGAATTTCGTTATAATACTTTCTCGTATTCTTTGTTTAAGGGGCCATGCCTAGCTGGCAAACGAAAAAGAACATCATTTTCGGGAATTTTTTTGTGAAAAATGTTTCTTACAACTATACTTGCTTATTTTGAAAGTAGTACATATATTCAGCATCCCTCAGGAATTTTATTATAGGAAAATATTAAATAATGAAGGCACGACAGCCATTCTCGCGTAAGCCGTTTTTATAATGGCGCTATATATATGAGTTTATCTCGTTCTTGAAGAAGGATTATAAAAAAAAAATGATTTCAGACAAATTGGCGGCCGTTTAACGCAAAATCATGATTTTTCGATTTCTGAATTGTTCGTTTTTCGTAAATTAAAAATAGAGTTTGCATCGAAAACAAAAATCCTTCGTTCAATAACCAGATAAACTCATATACTAACAGAATCTTCTTCACTTTTCGATTTCGGATGATCCGGCTCGGAGAAATCGTAGTCACCGCTAAAAACATAGCTTCCAGGAGAGTGACTGTTATTCGTTGATTTTTTAATATTTTCCTAAAACAAAATTACTGAGAGTTGCTGAATATATGTACTTTTAAACTGCATACAGATTGTAAAAAAAATATACATTAGATTTTCCACAAAAAATCCTGAAAATCACGTTTTTTTTCGCCTGCCAACTAGGCATGACCCCTTAAGTAAATCAGTTTGAGAGAAACACAATATATATTATGGCCTATGGGAGGATCTACTTTGAAAATCATATAATGCAAAAACACATGTATATAAATATGAGATCGCAGCGCTGAATCGCTGTGGGACTTGATACATATGCGCAAATATATTTCTTTATCCAATAAATAACTTGATAATGTTAATATTCTTTTCAACGCAATGTGTCAAGAAAGAGAATCTTTTGCTAGTAGTATGTACATACTTGGATATTCGTAAGGAAGTGGTGATGTAGTAGTTTGCCGTATCACGTGTCACACTCGCATAAATCAATAAAACGTGAGAAACGGACGGTAATAATATAATATCATGCACACGAGGATTATACAGTTTATACAGTTTAAAAGCATGCCAGCTGTGCGGCTGACCATGTGCACTAGTAGACCCCCACCGCTCACATTACAATGTAATTCAATATCAAGTATAAAAGAGAAAAAGATTTTAAAAATAATGATTTTCTTCATACAATATTATATTAGAAACCCCAATAAAATTGATTAGAAATTATGATGAGGTCGAGAAATCCCAACAACTCCAATCCTCTCTCACTGCCTCTAAAATCATTCAGCTTACTACGGTAACTAATATCTACAGGCAAAATTACATTCCAAGCAACAATGCTAAAGGCAAATGAACATGATGTGTACAGTGAGAGCGAGAGCGAAATTAAAAAGTCCGCGTTGACAAACTTTTTCATTGCTATCATTTACGATAAGAAGAAAAAGAAGAAGAAGGACTTTGAATGTTGGACAAAGTGATTCGGACATGCACGATCAAAGAGAGATATACTTGTTTGTGGTATTTTCAGGTAACAGGCGAAAAGAGGCGTGTTAAAAGATCTTAAAAAAAAAATTCAGAGGGTGGCAGAAAGAGTATTAATGGTTATCGACATCTCGGAAATCGAAGAGTCAGCTAGAATCAAGTTTCCATTTCGATTGCTCAACGAAAGAATGTTTAAATTATAACAGTGTGTTTGAAAAGCATAATACAAGAATGTTTGATGAATACCTTTCTAAGGCTTGGTATAGAGGATAAGAGACTGATAATAAGATAGAATCAGCCGCACAGACCTGTATAGGAGTCTTTTTGCGCACCTAATGCTGTAAGGCCTTCGCTGATGCTCGATAGAATGTACAAGAAAACTCTGGGCTCTAAGGTAGAGAGGAATACCATGTGATCCTGTGCCAAGCACTCGAGTAACACGTAATACGTTGTAGACAGTTTCGGGTAATCCTACGAAAAAGCAACAATAAAACGTTAAAACCATCGACTCCGATTGTTTCTATAGGATATTAAAGAAACACGCACCAGTAAATCACTCTGTGGTATACTGAGAAGTAATTTTACAAATGTGTTGAGCGCGTTGTCCAATGCTTCGTCACCGTACAATCTAAACGCTCCAAAATTCACGTAGTTGCCACATAAAGCTGCTTTTAACATACTAAAGCATATACTTATTCCCTTGAGCTTTAAAGGGTATATTTGATCCTTTGGAACATCAACGCCCAATATACGATTACCGTAACTACATATTACTTTACTAGCCTCACGAAACAATAGAATCCCATTCGGAGAAGACGCGTCGAATTGTAATCGTTGACACCTATTTTGTACTAATTCGGCAAATAATTTTAGGACAGGTGTTGTAACTTGCGGCTGATAGTGCCATAATTCCACAGCGTGCAATAAAATTGGCGTGTAATTTGGATATCTAGAAATAGTGGTGGTTAAGGTAGCTGTCGGTTAAAAAGATTACCACCAATCAACGTCGATCGAAATACATATATCTTTGGCAAAAGGATACATCCAGTCGAACAGCATCATGTACGATGTTTTCGTATTAAATGCATAAGCTAAACCCCTCAAGTCTCTCGCTAAACCGATCAGTGCCTTTTTCGCTTCTTCTGCCGCGAAAAGCGATGGATCGGTAGCGCCCATTAATTGGCCCAAGCTCTCTAATGCGCCTACAAGTACAAGACAAAAGAAAGTATGTACAGGTATGTAGAATGTTAAATAGATTAAATAGATTATTATTATTTTCCTACCCGTTAAAGGTAACATAAACGTGTGAAACCTTTCTTCGTCTTCCCCCAAATCTACCATCAGTAATCTACCCAGGGACGTGTAGAACATCGATCTGCAACGCATTTCCGTTACAGGGACGTTGTTTCCCAAAAATGGAAAATGCTCTCCCTATTAAAGAAAAAGTAGCTTTGAATATTTTTCGTTACTCGAATATATTCGTTATATATTTGCTTATACATACTGTGTGATTGTTGAGCATAAATTGTACTTCTTCTAATTTTACAAGTTTACGAACACAGCTATAACCCACAGAGAGATCGTTCAATAGTTGCAACGTTTTGGAAATAATTTGTTCGCTACGACCCCAATACTTGAGATTTGTTATTCTGCAAAATACACAAGGATCAAAGGAAGGATTGAAAGATCGGCTGGCGGCGGGCATTAGACGTGCCGACGGTGGGCAGTTTACTTACATCTTTCGGATAAGAATACCGAGTATCATAGATTCATCGTTCACTCCCAGAACATCCGACAGTCTTCTGTATACCTTCGGATTCTTTTGAACCTGTTCGCCTACATATATTTTACGAAATTGCTCAAAGAAACTCAACATTGCCAACTCCAATTTCTCACAGCCACCTTGCGCGAGCCTCGAATCAGTCAAATTCATTAACTGAAGTACTCTGCAGACTAATTCACCATCCATCGCGTCATACTCTTCGTTGGTGTTAAATGTTACTTTCCCACCAATGACACCACCTTATTTTTTAAACATTATACATGTATGGCTTGTAAGGCATGCTCTGTTTTAACGGATGTTTGTTTACTCGAACTTGGGTTCGTTGCGGTTATTAGCCTATGAATTACATACTTTCTTACCTATAATGTACACAAGCCACGTGAGTTGACCCTCTTGTATAGTTGTATCCATTTGTTGGGCCGGAGATGCTTGGGACTGCGTCATTAATTCTTGGTAAGCTCTGGCAGCTTGATCGAACAGTTGTACCAACAAGGTATATGTCTTTTGATATTCACACCTGCCGATTACCGATATTTGCTCCAATTGTAAATGCACCACCCCTAAATCATCAAGCGGGTCTTCCAAACGTTCCCTAACTACGACAGCAACCGATTCGAATCTTGAAGTGATATATGCGTTTACAACTTCTGGCGTGTATATGTCTAATAAATGTCGATCTCCAGCTTTCACGTAAGGTATAGACGACACCAGCTTGTGCCACAGGGCTAGAAGGTAATGTAAACTGTTTGGTGAGAATTGCCACATTTGTAAACTCTGCACTGTGAACTTTGCGATTAACTGTATATCTTCTGGATAATGCTCAAGTAAAATCAGTTCTCCGAGTTGAAAGTTGCTTTTCAATCTCAACAGTAGTCTACAAAATTCATGATAGTTTCCAGGGTCGCTCAAGCCACGAGGATTTTGTATTATGTGTATCACGCCGTTAACCAAGTGCGTTAGGAATTGTGTTCTCTCTGGATTTGAGAATAAACTCCTCCTAACAGATGCCATTTGGACCAAACATGAGAGGGCCAACGATGACAGCGTGTACGGTAAACTATGATATAAATCGAAGAAGAGCTTTAACGATTTCGAGTCCAAGAACACAGGCCTCCAGTTGTTTGGAATTTGAATCGCGCTAAGGTCTTCTGAACTTTCGTCCGCTGATGTTCCGACAAAGTCGAATGTTAAACAGTTCTGTGCGAGCTTCAAAAGCTCCCTGATCAGACCATGCTGAATAGAAAAGAAAAATAAGAACATTCGGAAATAAATTTTGCGGCACTCTAAAGAAATAGGGAAGAAAGGACGTACCTGGGCTTCGTCGTTGAAGTTTAAATTTTTACAGTTCTCGCGTGCTGTGCTTAATAAAGTGCACGACAACTTAAATATTTCAAAAAGCTGGGTATCTCTGAAGCTACTGGCAATTTTTCTATGCTTCGTAAGCGACCTATTCGCGTCTACGTCCGACACGTGATTCATTTCACAAGTCAGTTGAGAGAGGAACTGGACTCCTATCATACAGTGTTCCACGGATCCCTGTATCGTAATCAAATATACGTTATACCGTTATATCGTTAAACTAGAGAGATTCTTGAAAGATTGAGAAATAGAACCTGAAGAAATTTTGCTACGTCGCTGACCACATTTCTAAAGACGAATTCGTCTTTATCAGAATCGAACCAACCAAGCTTGGATATCCTAGCGAATAACGTAACCAAAGCTTGTATCACAAAGTTTGGTAATTTTGGTTGAGTTGCTAAATAGTTGAGAACATAATTTCCTGTAACAAAGTCAGCAATAAGTTACATAGCCGGGATATCATGATTCAGAATATCGGAATACACTTACTTATGTCCAGCCTTTGTTGTAAACTGAGCCCTGCCGAACGTGAAACCAATTTTGTCAATGTGGTGGCCGCCAGTAACTGAGCGTACGCGGAGTCCCCTCGATCGAGTAAGAGCTGGCATTTTGTAAGCGTGTCCGGTGCATTTTGAAATGCGACAAGCGCTTTCTCTGCCTCTGCGCGATGCGCAGAATCTTGAGACTCATACAACTGCTTGCACAGCAACTCCAGCTGCCGTACTTCCTGTATGTGATCCATTCTTATTGATATGATTCAAACATGTACTTTAATATTTCCATTTAGACATTTCAAGTCTATAAGCGCCGAAATCATTGCTCCACTTTTCAGACTCTACGATATTCTTTTATTATTTGTCACAGTTGACCGAAAATCAAATGTTCGTGTATGACAATACCACAGTGTTGACGGTAAACCCAAGTTAGAAAAATAATAATAATCATAAATCGGATGTTATAAAAAAATATAACTATGTGGGTGTATAACGAGGAGAAACTGTTTAGCTGATATAAATATGTACTAGCTGCTTCTTAGGTGCAACAATGCTTTGAAAAGATAAGGATTACAAGCTTTTCTCTAAATACCACATTCAATCATAATAACATCTAATATAATTTTATTTATTGAAATAAATAATAGCAATATTTTCAAGCAAGGCGGTACACGCTAATATTATATTCCCTCGACATTTAAATAATATTTTGAGGTTACGCGGTTCGATTCTCGAATAACAAATACTAATCCACTAAATTTTAAAGTGACTCGGCATTTGCCTTGGAAATATCCTCGAAGTATTGGAACGAAATAAGAGGTTCGCAGTTAATTAAGAAATCCTTTAGGCCAAATGTCGGATAAACAGCGAGCCAACGTATGTATGCATGTACGCGCGTATGCGTGTATGTATATATGAGAGTAACAAAGAAAAAAAAACCATCTTATGTACTCGGTTTGTGATGCGAGTCAAGAGCCTTGGATAGGTTATGCCGTATGTTGTAAATAATTTGTCGGGTATAGAGCTAGAGCAGGAAATGGACCGTTTGGAAAGAAAGATATTTAAACATGAAATTCACAGAACTTGGACGATATTAGCATCCAGTAATTATCTTTTGAATTTTCGAAAGTGTATATGCACAGAGTATTATCAAGGAAAACAAGGTTAATGATTTGCGCATCAGCAACACGGTTTCGTTCATAACTGCGAGTGTTGGTAAATCAAGAGCTGAGAAATCTTTCATTTGGTCGTTGCATTTTCATTGACAGCGTGACAAAATAATAATCACTGTCGTCCGGCGATAAACAGTGTAGTAGCTTCGAACGAATACTCCGTTTCCCGGCAGCAAAATGTTCGGGACACACATCGATATCACACACCTCGCGACAGATTTACCGCCGGCTGGCTTACCGCACGATTTTCGAAATCACTTTGTCGTAATCAACTCCGTCGCGTTTCGAGGTTTGCACGTTATTTTGATCGGCAACTCACCTGTTCGTCCGCCATTTTCACAGCTTCGTATTATCTACAATGAAGGCAGAATCACATGCTTTAATCTCTCTCTGATGTTTTCTACGGCCAAGCAACGACAACGCCACCTTTGGAATACCAGTTACGGCAGAGGATGACAACAAATAAAGCTGCACAATATCATAGGGAAATTAATAAACTTTCCTATTTCAAACTCTTTTTCGATCTCTTTTCATACGTATAAATACTTTGAGTTATATTTTTTCTTGTAAACAAATTTAATCTCTATTATCGAATTTGAAGTCCATTTTAGCAGTTTCAATTAATAACATGGTTTCTATTAATAACATAGTTTTTTAAAGTAGAATTAGAAAATGGAAAATGTCGTAGAAATTGTATACATTGGTGTCAATGCGCAACCTGAAGATAAAGTTAGAGAAAAAAAATCCTTTCGAACCCGGATTATGGACATATAAATTATTTATACGTATGAAAGGAGATTAAGTTTTAACATATTTTAACCATGGTTGGAACGATTAAATACTTGCTGAAAAAGTTTTGCAAATTGACCTTTTTTATTCTGCAGATTAAGTTGAAAATATCAAAATATCGGTTCATTCACAAATGTCATTAATTAACAGGTCATTAGCCCCTATTATATACAGTGTTACAAATTAGATAGCGTTAGTAGTTTATTAGATACTTCGGTATTCCAATTTACAAACAGTATTCCAAAAATCCAATACGTATATACTCTTATTCCGTTTTCATACTTAAAAGTTCATTTCGATATTCTTCGATACATCCAGTTTATTGAACGATTTAAATCTCCGCGCCAGTTTTTCCCGCCAAATTATCCCGCTCGTCGCAAATCACCGCGCACGTTTGGTGGCACGATTTGAATGAACGTTAGTCGTTTGTGGTATCCAAAACGGTTTCTTAATTATGTACCAGCTCTCATTATGGGGAATGAAAATTACGACGACCTTCGGAAAAGAAACGCTGTCGACCTTTCGGAAAAGTACTTAGTCCCGTTTCAAATAAAAGCTGAAATAAAATAAAAGTCGAATTTTTCATCGATCTCAAGAAACAGACGAACGAGGCAAAAAACATGAAGAAGGGGTACAGGGACACGGAGATTCTGAAAAATGCACCCAGGAAGAGACGCCGATCTCATTCTAGCAATACGGATAACGGGAGCGTTACATTTAAACGCGTGCACCCCGTTCGTAAGAGATATAACACCAGGAGTAGATCGAAAAACTGAGTAAAGATGATTCGAATATTTTGAACGATGGATATGATAAAGAGGACGAGCCTAGGGACAACAGACGCCCCGCGAGGCAAATCTTATCAGAGGTCCATCGACTTGATGAAAATGGTTTGCAACAAGGACCAGGAGAAAGAGGACGAATACGAATATAACGACTCTTTCAAGTATTGCAAGATTCGGGGAACTAGCTGTTACCAATGCGGATAGAAAACCATAGATACGAAGACAGTGTGTCGATCCGGAGAATGCATCGGAGTTAGAGGACAATTCTGCGGACCTTGCATGATGGGAAAATTCAGGGAAAGTACCATGGAAGCAGTAAAAGACTCTGTATGATTTTCTTTGAATCAGTTTTATATTTCCTTTCACTTGTTCCCCATTGGTGATTGTTTAACATTTTCGGAACTGGGCTTACCCACCTTGTCGAGGGCTGTGTAATCGCAGCATATGTAGAATTAGGAGCGGTCGGCGCCCTATGGAAATCCTAGCACCTAGCAAGGTATTTGTCTGTTATGGACTACCTCCAGTCTACTGAACTCGACGACGCGTAATTTCGTTACAATAACACACAACTGAATAATACGACGATTCAGTATCGAAAGAATATTTTCTAATATGTTTAATCAGCATATGTAGCAGTTGAAATGATCAGGAGTTTCTCCCCTAATATATTACTTCGCCTTTTTCATGGCAATGATACCGTAATGCCTCGGCGACAAAACAGGATTGAATAGACGCAGTATTGCGAGTTTAGAACAATGATTGCTCTTCTGCAAAAATATTATTCTATCGAGCATAATGCCTGCTTCCAATACACGGCCAATGTGTACCCTTAGCATTTGGAAAATATTAAATCTTTTCATCAGGCGCAGATAGAACTCATAGGTATTTTCTAATTTCTCTGCAGGCGGTATCTAAAGAAATAAAGATCGTTCTAAGAAAATTTTAATAAACAAATATGTGTATTCGTTCCGTTATCGTCGTTATACCTTCCCTGATTGTACTCCAATTCTCGAGAACGCCCACCGAGCGTATGTCGGGAAATCGTGCGAAGGTCCTCCGCGACCTACTTTAGCGTCGTGAATACCTGTTAAACAGAACTGTAAGCGCTGTGAAAGAGAGTGAGATCGAAGTAATGGAGGAGAGACTGTACCCATGGAAGAAAGGATCACTTGTAAGATTGCCCTGTAGAACAGCGACGAAGGTATCACTTTGTTCTCCGAGCTCCTTTCAATAGATTGTTGGGCAAGCATTCTAGCGTTCTTGGAGAACTCGACTCCCTCGTCGAATGTCTCATTTGTCAAGTGGTAACAACAAGGCACAATGCACAGCAGATTAATGTCTTTCGTAGCTAAGAATGTTCTAATAATCGAATGAGTAAGAGAGCCACAGGTGTGTAAGCCGGTTACTATCAGATTCTTATCCAACTTCCAGTCACAAAAATTTTCTTTCACCATTCTTACGTAGTCCGTTGTCTCATTTATTTCCTCGACTACATATTGGACCTGAAACATAGTACACTTTCGCTATGCTGTAGGTTTAAATATCTGCTTTATAGTAGAGTACGATCAGTACCAAATTTTCAGAACCCATCGTTTTCTTCTTTAATTTCTTTTGCCTACAAATTGCTCCCTTGCAACACAATTGCGAGGAATCTATCGCAAGGACAGGAACTTTGTGATTCTCTGCTAGGAAAGTCGATAAATAGGCTTTACCAGCGCCAGCATCTATTACCAAGCTATCAGTTGACGCTGCTATTGCTCCAATTATGTTTCCAAAAGATTCAACCTCGTGCAATTTCTTAGCATTCATGAATTCTGGCTTTGTACTATTACATGTGTGTTCGTTCAACTGGGTAATATTTGGTAGAATGTCTGCGAGGTTGTTTGAATTTATTTGTATAGAACATGTTTCAAGAGAAAGAGACTTTGTCAGCCTTATGAAATTATTTAGGATAGGATGACTGTCATTTTCTGTCCAATAAGCACAATCTGCTTCGTTTCTCTCTAGCTCCAATCTTAAAGCTTCTGGCAAGCACGCATCCCATAAGTTCTCAGTGATGAAATCGACTACGTGACAGTTTATTAATTTGTGATAGGTATTTATAAAGCTCAGAACTTTGTCAAAGTGTTTATCGTACATAGCTAATATTTGATGTATAAATCTTTTCAAATAACAAGTTCCTTAACATAGGTATCAAAAATAAAAAGTATTACAATGTTCAAACAATAACATTATCTTCTTCCTCTATGCTCTCATTCGATCAGAAGTCAAGTTTTTCTGCCTCCGGATACGATGGACATATTTTTGTTAGGGAACAGAACTTGGCATACTTAAACTTAATATCGTCCATGCTCTTCTCTATATCTACCGCCTCATTGTTACATCTAGGAAAACTGTGAATGTCTCGCAAAAGTTCCTTCGCAACGTCGACAGCTTTCCTTGAATTAGGACTTGCGTTTAAATACTGTTCCAAGATGCCACAGCAATATCCCAACTGTGCACCTAATACGCTGGCTCTGTGATACCCCAGATGGTACCCATTTACTAATCGTTTTCTGCCTGTTTCGTACCCTTCCTCGTATCCTAAATTCTGAGCGTTCTCTTCAGCAAATAATAAATTCTCGAACTCCTTATTCACATCAATATCCTCTTTATCAGACATATTTGGTGTGCCTGGAACTTCGTAAAAATAATCAGAATTGCAGTGAGAAAGATGTATTCATTCACTACTTTTATAAAATATACCTGCAACATATTCATATATCCTAATTAGAAGTAATCTTCCGTTTACTTTTCTCCCTGCTGCTTTTTAATAAAATCGTACACGACAGATAACCCAACTTCACCGAACGGGTTGAATTTTTTTAGGCTATGGTCGAAGGTAAAGATCGTACGCTGGCAAACATTACTCCGCCATATTGAAAGTCACGCGGAGGCATGCTTGCCAATTGTCGGAGTCACTCTCTATTTCGTGTCGTAACAATAAGCATTTTCAATTAAGGTTATAAGCAGTTAAGGGAGCAGAGAATATTTATTCGCTGTTTCATTAACGAATATTCGTTCCTGGCCGAAGAATCCCTGAACCCGCGGGGAGGGAATTTTTAGACTCGCGCGGAGAAGTGCGTTCGCAGGAATATGGTATAGTTTCGACCAACTTCAGAGGCGTGTCATGTTTGCGATAAACGCGGCGTTCTTTCCTGTAGCGTACCCGACAGTTTTTTAAGTGAATATTCGGTAAAAGATGCTCGCGCTAGCACCAAAAAAGGACGGCGGACCCAATGCGAAATTCTTCGAGTCCCCGGAGATTCTCACACAGCTCGATGGAATTAAACAGTGGCTGCTGAAAAACTGTAAAAAGGTACACCCGAAGACCCGGCGTCGAAATCTCTACGTTTCGCTCGCTGATAACTCGCGCACTGTATCGAGAGCTTTTAATGCTTTTATTGGTTCAATTGCGTTTTTAATGATTCTACCACTGTCCCAGTTCTTTCGCGCTAACTCTACTCTCGATTTGATAGAAGCACCAGAACGAAATTCCAGCTCAGGCTGCATAAGCTCAGTCACTTGCTTCATTCTGTTTATATGCTTGCCTATGTGTTTGTACATTAGTTTAATTATAATTTGGTCACACTGTCGTGTTACTATGACAAGAGCTTTTATGTAAGGTGTAAGCGTTGTAAATAAATACATGTGACAGTCGGTCAAAACAGTTCCATTGCATGAAACGTACTTGTGTTTGTATAGACAAACCTTCAGTATTTAAGTATTTAAAGCATCATCTTCTCATTACATGTTACAGTATGTACAAACGGACCCTCCGACTAATAAAAGTTTAGCCACTTTGATAGTGCAATTACTACAGTTCCAAGAAGATAATTTAGGAAAGAATGTTACGAAACCACCGATGACAAGGCTTCCAGTACGTATTTAACGATTGGTTTTCTTAAATATTTGTAACTTTAATGCAGTTTTACAGAGTTAATGTTTCATGAAATTTTTAGATGAAATGTTTCTTAGACTTTAAACCAGGCGGTGGATTATGTCAGATTCTTGCTGCGGCGTATCGTTTTAAACAGGAGCAAGGATGGCGCAGATTCGACTTTCCGGTCGGAAAGGTAAGCGGCGAGAGTTGGGTTGGATTCTGTGGTCAGTGTAATATACAAGCTACTGTTCTTCCAGTCAGGGTCTCGTATGGATCGAACGGTGGAGATGTTAATGGCAGCTGAGCGAGCCTTAGTTCAGAACAGGTGCCTGATCATACCGAGTATATACGTAAGGGCCGAATTAGACAAACCGACGGCTGCGAAAGTGAAAGAAGCGATTCGCCGGCATCAGGCCACTATCGCTGAGAACGAAGCAGATGCCACGCACATAATTTACCCTCCGGTGGATCCGATGGAGGAAGAATACGCGCGACCTTGCATGAGGCGCGACAGATCCGTTCTTCTTCACTGGTACTATTTCCCAGATAGTTATGATTCATGGACTACATTAGACCTTCCTTGGGATTTTCCAGAAGGTACATTTAGCACTACGAACATGAAGTCGGTGTACAAAGTATCGGCCACGTGGGCGTTAGACTTAGATCAGTACAACGAGTGGATGAACGAAGAGGACTACGAAATAGACGAGAGTGGTCAGAAAAAGATACACAAGTACAGGCTCTCGGTGGAGGATCTGATGGCTCAACCATCTCATCCCCCGCCATCGGCGAAGAAACCGAAACGAAAACGGTCCCCTAGTCCACCCCCGAAGCCGGGCAAACGTAAAAGCGCAAGAGCCCCGTCGGGTGTTCAGAGTGCTTCCTCCACTTCGTCGCTGACAACCCCGAAGAAGTCGCGCGGCGGCGGGGAGGAGGAAGACGATCTCACGCAAGGAATGGAGGACCCGCCGGCGGAACCTCGGATCGTGGAGGTGGTCGCTACGCCTGCGAATCCACCGGTTACGGGTCAAGGAAACGCTCCGACCAGCGGTACCACTTTAACTACGACAGGGAGTAAAAAGCAAGATAACGAACTTCAGCCACTTAAGTCTGGTAATATGGCGGACTTGGATGAACCAATGGAAGGAGACAAGGGAAGTTCTCAAGGCACGCAGGACAGAGAGGAGCGAGACGCGAGCAAAGAAAGAGGGGAAGGCACCAAAGGGGACGAACCGGAGGATAACGTAACGGAACAAACGCATCACATCGTCGTTCCTAGTTACTCTGCCTGGTTTGATTACAATTCGATCCACACCATCGAGAAGAGGGCTTTGTCGGAATTCTTCAACGGCAAGAATAAGTCGAAGACGCCCGAAATCTACCTCGCGTATAGGAACTTCATGATCGACACCTACAGATTGAATCCCACCGAATATATTACGTCCACTGCTTGCAGGCGTAATTTGGCGGGCGATGTTTGCGCGATCATGCGTGTGCACGCGTTTCTGGAACAGTGGGGACTTATTAATTACCAAGTAGATGCCGAGTCAAGGCCAACGCCTATGGGGCCGCCTCCAACGTCACATTTCCATGTATTGTCGGACACCCCGTCTGGCTTAGCTCCCGTCAATCCAAACCCTCCGAAGACACCGCAACCGACGGCCGCGAAGACTTTACTCGATCTGGAAAAGAAGTCGAACGTGACAAGCGGAATGGGAACGGAGGAGAAGGCTTCAGCCGGGGCGATGGCGAACTTCGGATTGAAGATCGATCAGTATTCGAGGAAACCGGCGGTTCTGAAGAACAAACAAGCTGCTGGCGCTACTCGCGATTGGACAGAGCAAGAAACACTGCTGTTGCTGGAAGGATTGGAGTTGCACAAGGATGATTGGAACAAAGTTTGCGAGCACGTCGGCTCGAGGACGCAGGACGAATGTATTTTGCATTTCCTGCGACTCCCAATAGAGGATCCGTATTTGGAGGAGGGTGGACCGGAAGGTTTAGGACCATTGGCTTATCAACCGATACCCTTCTCCAAGGCTGGCAATCCTGTTATGAGCACGGTCGCGTTTCTGGCATCGGTTGTCGATCCCAGAGTCGCGGCGAGCGCCGCTAAAGCTGCCATGGAGGAGTTCGCAGCTATCAAGGACCAAGTACCAGCTGCTTTATTGGATCAACACTTGAGAAACGTTCAAGCTAGCGCTAATTCAGATGGTAATTCTTGGTTTTCTGCATATGCGGGAGATACGCTGTAATTTTCTCTTACTATTCCCCTGTTCTTGTAGGTAAGTTTGATCCAGCTGCAGGATTAGCACAATCAGGAATAGCGGGCACAGGACCACCCGAACCTCCAGACGATACCACAGCAGCACCCTCGACAACTGGTAGCGTCGCAACACCAGCGGCTACTTCTCCGCATTCAGCCACGCCAACCCCTATTGAAACGAAGAAAGAGGAGCCAGAAAAACCTAAAGAGGCTGAAATGGATCAAACTCAGTTGGATATCACGAAGAAGGAGGATGAAATGAAGGAGACCGACGAAGATACTAAAGCTAATATAGATGCTGAAGCTATGGAAGCGAAAGAAAAGAAGGACAAGGTACATATGTGTTTTATATCTTCGAGCATTACTGTGATTAATGATTATTAATGTTTCACGCCTCTGCTTCCTTCGTTCTTCCCAATTAGGTGGTCCGCGATGCTCAGCTTCAGTCAGCAGCTGCCGCCGCGCTAGCCGCAGCCGCTGTCAAGGCGAAACACTTGGCAGCCGTGGAGGAACGTAAAATCAAGTCTCTGGTTGCGCTGCTGGTTGAAACACAGATGAAGAAACTGGAGATTAAATTACGCCACTTCGAGGAATTAGAGACGACGATGGAGCGGGAACGCGAGGGTCTCGAGTACCAGAGGCAGCAGCTGATCACCGAGAGGCAGCAGTTCCATCTAGAGCAATTAAAAGCCGCGGAATTCCGAGCGAGGCAACAAGCGCACCAGCGTCTAGCACAGGAACAGCAGCAACAGCAACAGAATCAGCATCCGCCGTGGCAGCCGAGCGCGCAACAACAACAGCAACAGCAACCACCTAGCCCACAAGCCCAGCCGCAACAACCACCGTCGCATACGCCCCCGCAACAGGCATAACTCTGTCGTGAGTTACCTTTAAGTTATAGCTATCGATCGCAATAGCGCGGTGTGGCGTTGTCGCAATGAGAAGAGAGAGACAGAGAGAGAGAGAGAGAGAGAGAGGCATGAGCGTAGAATGAGAAGAACTATAAATTAAATTTTTAATATTGAATATATTATTTCTGCAGTACAGAGGTTTTCTGCGTTTACTCGTTCTCGTTTCGATGCGATTGGACGATTATGATGCGACGCTACTAAACAGAATTCGGTACGAAAATACTTGCGGGAGAGTGGGATTATCGTTTACAGCGCGCGCGCATTCTCATTGAGCCCCTCGGCTTAGGAGCCTACGATTTGCTCGATCTGTGTACATTCTCGTATGCATAAGTTTTAGACAGAGTTACCGTGTTAACCGTAAGGAAAGTAGCCTGGTCGTTCGTAAAAGTCTACAGAGCGTGATTGTGCACGAGTTCCAAGACCAAGTCAGTCATGAGCCGCGCGCACTCCGCTCCTCCGCGCGGCGGTGCTCGCGTGCTTTGCTTCTCCTCGCTTGTCTCCGGGCCTTCGTACAAGTCCGGGGCCTCCTCGCTCTCGCACGTGCTAATTGGCAAGATGTCCAACGCGAGACCCACCCCGAATCGTCCGCAGCGTCTCATTTCCTCGTTCAATCTGTACATTAACCGGGAGAGAATGAGGGGACGAAGGTAACAACGATCAAAGACGGCTCTGCCGCCCTCGGAAGCTTTGTATCCCGTTGTGCTTTCAATTCCTTTCTATTTCTCGACTATCCGTGCGGGGCGAATTACAGCGTATTACTTACAGCTCCCACATAACAGACGGATCTTTCGGCGGCTTTTCCGGATTGAGCGCATGCATTGAAGACATCAGATGGAAATGATAATGCTGGAGGAGCTGCGTCATGTGAACTCGTCTGATTTCCCCGGTTGTGCAGCAGTACAGCAAGTTCGCGAGGTCGAGGGCGAGCGAACCAACCCGGCATAGTTGAAAGTCTATTAAATAGACGACCTGAGGAAAAGAATGGTGGTCGTAACGGAATTTAAGGTCTGACGTTTGTTTCGAATCTTACTTGCCCCCCGATTGGCAGAGAAATATAACAGGAAATATTTTTGCACTACAGTCGCCTCGTTTTCCTCTGAGATCAAGGAACGTTCTTGTATTCGCGCGTTGAATAGAGATCACAGAGTTCTCCCTCCCGACTACTTCGCTCGCGAAGGATATAATTTATTTACACGACATGGTAAATATTCTTCTTTGAGTGTTGGATAACGGTAGGATGTAGTTGGGTTTATATAATTCTTTTTGTTCTTTTTATGAATGACTACACGAAGTGCAAGAATCTTTGCTCCGGTATTAAAATGGTACTTTCCTGATAAAACTATTGATAAAAGAAACGAGAGAATCGTAATATAAGAATCTTATAAATTTATATAATAAAATTGTACTAAAAAGAATCTCTCGGTTGAATACTTTGTCTCGATTCCTAGTACAATTGAGTCATTTTTTGTGTTTTGACCAGGTTCAGTTACCATTTAGTTTTATATAAATTTTCATATGCAATTCTTTGCTGGACTGATTTGGTGAAATAAATATTTACTATGGTACTTGCCTCTTCGTTTGGTTCAGCGTCATCTTTGAACAGGATATTGTTGGTCCAGCAGTCGCCGTGGCAGAAAACAGTGAGAGGTCCTCGCGTGGATGCCAGCTCGCACATCGTGCGGAAGAACACCTCGTCGTCGAGGAACGCTCGCAGTTTCTCCATTATCTCCACCCTCTTATGCTCCATGTGCGTAGGGAGACCGTCCGATACCATTCGAATCGCATTCTTGGCAGCAACCTGATAGTACTGGCGATACCAATCCTTGTTCTCCGGTCGAAAGAGCGCCTCCTGTATACCTTGCTCCTCGTCTGGATCTGCTAGCCTCGCAAACTCCCCCGGCCTTCGAAATACCCATTATGTATACGTATACGACATGTACGTGTCAACTCAGGTACGAGAAAATTAAGAGATAGAGGAAAATGCAAGAAGGAAGCACGACGATAGTAACGAGTTAAGTAAGCGATATCGGTACAACTTGCCTAGTATCCCTGAAGGTCAAGCTAAGCGCGTGAAAGCCGGCCAAAGCTTTCAACACAGGCTTCAAGCGGTCAAGTTCCAGTCCTTTCCTTCTATCTGCCATTTTAAAGCCCCTTTGTCTCAAATCCTCCATGGCAATAAGATCAAACTGCGCCGCGTATATTTTGGCCACTCCGTCAAATAGCTTTTTCCCATTCGCTTGCAGCTTGTTCAGAGCTGGCCACACGCACGTATAGAATGCCACCTCGTTTCGGAAGAGGAGTTCGCTCTTGAACGCCTCCCGATGCTCCCTCGACTGCGGCAGAACTTTGTAAATGATTGCGCGCTCGCAATTCATCCACTCGCCGTCTGCCGTTTGCTTTCGACCTTTTGCTCGGATACGGTACAGCATCGACGTGTAGTTGTCACCTCTGCCCGAGCCTGGCTCTTCTTCCAAGTCGGTGATCACCACGTCGGGCTCATCTCGCGTTATCAATTCGCGCACAGACTCCAACGTAAGATGCGTGTGCCCCTTCTCGTCCATCGCTACGGCGACGATGTCGCTGCAATTCCTCTGGAATCAGCCGAGAAAACTTGGACAGACAGGGCCGTGCGTCGTTTAAGAATCTCGCATCAATAGGTATCGCAGCATTCCAGTCTTTAAAGTGGACGAGTGAGTTACGATGTTAAGCTATGCAATGCAGGAAATAAGTACTTGAGTGACGGGGGATAGTACCTCCCACTGTCGTGCAACTTAATTTGTTAATCGTATGTACCCTCGCTGGAGGGACAAGGACACCAATATATATCAATCACGCGTGTAATTTTATATTCTTTGAATGCCAAACCGATTGAAATCCTTCTGCAAGCGATGGAAATTTTTATTGGAAACCGATATCGATTTTCTGGGATCTCGCGTAGCATAACGTGAAACGGGCGAAACAGACGAATACACGGTTATGTAATGTTGGAAACATTTATTTATTATATCGAATTATTTTTCAGTCGATGACGGCGACATTATCATTTCTAATACTTCAACACCCACTAAGTCCCTCAATTTACTGCGATATGCATGACTGAGGTGTTCGATGTTATGCAGCCTCCTCGCCATCTCAACGATATGCTCGAATCCTGAATTTATACAGTACTCGAGAACGAGCTGAAAAGAAGCACGAAACAGATGCTTTTCTATTATAAGCCCAAGAGAGAAAAGGGGAGAACAAAAGGTGAGAATAATACATACAAAAGCTTCCGCGATGCACTGCTTGGACATGCAACTTTCGAAGAGCTCGTCCACTTGTAGCTTGTCCATGTTTGGCATAAACATGCTGGGATGATTGACCGTTTCCATCAACACTTCCCTCGCCTCTTGTACGCGATCACCGCGTAATAAAAGTGTCGCTATGACACCTGTCGTGCTACTGTGAAACGCGTTGCATTCCTCCTGCTCCCTTTCTTTCTGCAATCACAGATTTTTTTTGTTTCCTAAACTCCTTCGTCTGTCTATTTACCATTTTATTCGAATAAGATAAATACGCGGATATTCAACCTTTATGAGATTCCAAACACTCGCGGCTGCATCCGCGAATAATGTTATCAAGGGTGATCCCGGTGATAAAACGATTTTTCGCATCATGTTCAATATGTCGAAAGTCAACGGAGAATTCAAGAAACCGAACATCACCACGTCTGACCAGAATCTTGGTAGATAGTCTACGACAATTTCTGATGGATACGATTGTAAAATGCGTATAATCTCTTTCATCAGGTTTAATTCCGGGATATATATCGACGGTGTAACCTTTTGGTAAAATTCGAAGAATTCTTGGATAGTGCTGTGTGACAATACCAGCATCATGTACGAATGGTAATAGCCATTTTCCTGTAGCGTGGAAAGTAGAGTGTTAAGGAAAAAGACACCGAAATGAGTAACTTCGTATAAAGATGACGACGTACCATCCCAACTTTCGTTATAAATTGATAGTGATCGCCGGAAAGAAGGACATCGTTTATCTTGTGACCGGCTGCTAAATCAGAATAACATTGCAAAGCTGCGTCCATAGCTGCTATAAAAAATTTCCCGTCCATTGGATCTTGCATAGTAAAGGTTTCCTTCGCAACTGCGTCTAATATATCCATGAAGGCATTATACGACGATTCACCTGCGGACAATATGCAAGTTGCGGGTGAAAAGTAAAAATACGTGAGGATACGAAGAAAGTAAAATTACCTCTGCGAGAGAACACGCGAATGGCATGATAATACGAGGCTAGTGAAAACTTTATGTTCAGCCTTTTGAATTCTACGAACAAATGTTTCACGAGATTCTCAGCATCGTTGCGCGATGATATTGACGCGGCTACCTTGAGGGCAGCGTTCAATGTTCTAACATTTGGACGAATCCCTTCCTTATCCATTGACACGAAAATATCAGATAATATATCCTTCCTTTTCAAGTTATTTTCTTCATAATGGTCTGGAATCAGACCTATTACATAATTGTAAGTAGTAACGTTCAATGGTACATTTTCCTTCTTGCATTGCTCGTATAGCAGCCATGCTTCTTCTGGCTGAAATTGAAAATTTGTAATGCGTTACAGCGTCAGGAGTTCGATCTAGAAGTAAATCACAATTGTTGTACTTTTGACCATTTCGCGTAGGCACATATCATTGCGTTGTGAGCTCCAGCCACTGCCGCAGGACCTTGATTCAGCAGAAACTTATATAACTTATCGATATCTGAGTTGTGCCTAAAATGCTTTACTGTTAGAAGTAGCCAATCAAAGTCATAAGTTTATTGATTTCACTACTCACAACCACATCTTCTTATCTTTGAATCTACAGAACCATTGTTCGTGCGGGAACTGCTTCGATAAATTTGGCTCGCCATTGTGAAAGCACAATAACTCGAGAAGCGCTTGTTTTGTTTCATTGGAGACATCATTTTCTATCAGCTTGTAGATCTCAATAGCTTCGGACGTGTTACATTGCTGTATAGCATCCAAGAGAAGTTCTTCCGACACTTGACTTTTATCTGTGTAGTCTATTGATGGCTGGAATTCCTGTAAGCCGCAAACGTGAAAATTACAGTAGCATTAGGTATTCAATTCCAATTCCACATTGTAATAAATAAGTGCATACTTTGATCTTTGGGTCGGAGAGGTCTCTTGGAAACAATTTCTTGTGTTCCTTGTGGATCCACATTGCTGTTTTCTTGCCAGATTCATAGGACAATGCATATAAACGACACTCTGTTTTCCTTGACGGGAGCAAGAACGGATCATCGTGGTACTTATATCTGGTCCTCAATGGATCTCTTGGTACTGTACGATCGAGAGCCTGTAAGGCAGAGAAAGAAGAATTGCAAGTAGCTTTGTTGAACTAATTTATAACTCTCATATAAAGCAAATGTTTTCATTCGTTTACATGCAAAATGTCTGTAGGTCCCCGTTCTACCCTAGGTGGTACTTGAATCTTAGTGCTTGGTGCTGCCGAGGACTGTGATCTCTTTAACCTACACCATGTATTCCTGCTGAAAAGTTTATGAACGTAAGTAATAATGAATGCCGTTTATCACAGGCTCGATGTAAACTGCAGAGTCTTCTTTAATCAAAATAAGTTGAGTGAATTGTGTCATTGTTTAAGAGAAGTGAATACAGTACTAACCTATACGAAATACGCTTGAAGTGATTCATTATAAATACTCGTCTAGTATCACTTATAAAACAATGTAAATCGTACGTTATTTTAAAATGTGGCTTTAACACCACGTGGTTATAACATAAATGCACAGTGCCGCTTCATGTAATTCTGTTTCTCTTTCCCTCGCCCAAGGCGATATTGCATTGGAAGGAATCTACGTGTGGAACATACAGTCAGCCTAAACGCTTTTGTCGTTTCTACTGGAACATCTGTTCGGTTGCCTACCTGCAGGCTTTGTTTTCTTTTCCTTTTACTGTACGTATAAAGAGTGATAGGTTCTGGAGGATGTTAAGAACAAATTTGATACCGTAGAACCTTAGACTGGATATTGCTTCATTCTTTCATTCATATTTCGCGTGGCTGTCTTCAATAAAAGATTTGATTCTTTGCAGTGGCATTGTGCTCGCGTATCCCTTATTTCTGAATAGGGATGATCGAGGAAACGCGAAATGAGGATAACGGTGTCAATTGTAATTAGGTTTCAAAGTGATGTTTGGTAATTAATTTCCGAAGTATTAATTCGTATTTTTTATAATCAAGTACCGTTAAGGAACTAGTTTCTGATCAGTTTAGAGGGTTTCCCGCTTTAATATTTATTTTTAACCTAATAAAACATTAAACCATAGACTTTTTTTATACTAAAAGTTGAATTAATGTTTAAACTTCAAGGAAAAATTTTAAAAAGTTGAAAATAAGTATATAATTTAATTATTTATAAGGTATGAAATAATAAGGTGACTAGGAACTAGTTTTTGATCATCTAAAATTAACACTACTAACTGCTTTCACAGACAACACCTATGTTTTTGAATTATCAGTTTTTATGTTAGTAATTATTTCAAGCAATTATTTATTGACATAAACTCAAAAGAACGATTTATTTCATGAACTGATCAAAAATTAGTGCCTGATCAAGAACTAGTTCCTTAACGGTAGTCCTGAATTGGTATTTAACAAGGGGATAAATGGCGTTGCATACTTTTGAGTATTAAACGATTCAAGGCGCAGATTTTTTAAAAGAAATGGCAAAAGAAAGAAAGTGTTGGCGATTGACTTTCCCGCTGTTGCAAATTGGGGATATGAGGGGAAAGGGGTGAGTCGATCGGTTAGAAAAATGATGGTCGCAATATCCATGCGGTGTGCAGCACCTTGAAACATTTTACGTTCCCGACCCCTCCTTAGAAAAACTGCTTGAACGCATCAATTCTCGCCCGGTTTTATAATCGAAGGATTCTTTTGGATCGGCCTCTGCGGCGCATAGAGGCAGAGGTTCATGAATATGGCAGCTGCGCAGACGTAGGTATCTACAAGATAGAGATTCATTTCTTTCAACGCATTTATTGTTTAGCATATGAATGGTACACGCACAGGCACGGGCGCACGGACGGACGTGCGCGCACGAAATGTACCCTTTGGCATATTATACAAAGAATTGAATAAAGTTTATAAGGAAGCCAAAACCAGTCCGCGAGGAGAAGCGAGGCAGTCCTCTCCGCGCGCCGTGAGAATGCGCGCTCGCGCAAACCTTTCTGCAACGTGGTGTGTGCTTCTCGGCGTGCCTGTGTGCACGCGCGGGCGCGCGCGCGCGCGTACACATTGAACGGTGCGCGCGTAGGGAAGAAGCCAGGTGTTTTATTTCAAACCGTGGGACTCTTAAAGGGGGATGCTTGCACCACGTTGTACCACGCGTCTTCTACCTGAAGAATATGAATGAAAAACAGGATTCATGTTCCACACGGGAACCACCGGGGCCCCACTACTTTTATTGTGTTTTCTTATTCGATCGAACGTAACGTAACCCCTCGGTTCCTTCTTCTTCCCTGCTTCCTTTCACCGGATTTTCCTTTTTTTTCTTCTGTTTCCGTGCGATGGAAAAGAATTCAATAGTATTTAGATGGGACCCCGGGCGACAATGCGCGCATTACGCGGCTCGTGTTTCCTTGACGGCCGAAGAAAAGAATGCCCGAATTCCTGTACATTGTATTGTCAAGCCTCGTTTCAATAAGGAGATTCTATGGAAAAATGGGCGGAAGAAAATCTGTGCCGCTTTTCCTATGCAGTTCCTCTTACCCTCCGATCTATCGCAGATCGCTTACCGATGTATAAGCTGTACGTCCTACGAAAGCATGTTTCCTTCCTCTTTTGAATTTAACAATCTCGACTGCACTTCTTTGTGTTTCAATATCTTCGGTTTCAATCAGACTTTTTTTACAATCGAGCGGTCCCCTAGTTTTGAAAAGATTCAACGGGAAAAATGGTCCACCGCACGTTGAAAAAAGAATTTTTCCTATTTTATATGATAAATACATTATTGCTACTAACTCAATTTCGCAAAAAGTATACACAGCGTGTGATACGCACCTACCATTCTTGCTTTTGTAGTTCCTCAATACTAACGATTTCTTGTAGATTTGAAAGAGCGCAATTTACCATTTATCGCGACGTTACGTGATTTTAGGGGTAGTTATATTAAAAGTACACGAAATTTTTTTTTCTCTCTTTTATTTCATAAAACAAACTTACAAAGTACATGACAGTAATCTTATTCGAAAAGTTCGTATACAATACGCTCGCTATATGTGGCATTATGTTAGCGAGAAGTGTGTACATTTTTGAGTTTAATCAAATTCCATACAGAATTAATAATACGTGGGAAGGGCATTTCGGTGCGGTACCGGAAACGTGGCAGATGATACGTCGAACAGATCCAGCAGGCCGGGACGAGTGCAATTTGATCTAATCTTACGACAAATAATGCCCACATCCCAACCTGCCGGCATCCTCGATAAATTTGCCGAAAATAATGGTTCCCGAGAGCCGCCGCCCCTCCTTCCCGCTTGTCCCTTGTTTCCGATCGTCGGTTTCCTTCTGCTTTCTCATCAGTGGCATACAATGCATTCCGATAGGCCGGGACAAGTGCAATATTGGGAAATTACACGATCACGGAACATTGTCACAAATCTCGACCTATCTTCGATGCAAGTCTTTCTCCGATGAACGCTGGCCAAGGTCGAGTGAGATTTTCCTTGCAAAAGAAAAGGAGCTATGAATCAGGCAGCGTTACAAAACGTACATATTTCGTTGGGACCTGTTGCATGTGCGTGTTAGGGAATTGAATTGGAAATGTGGCGTACTTGAATTATCGATCGCCGAGTCGAACACCATTGGCGCGTAACTGGCACCGTCCACCGAAAACCAACGGCTATGTCGTAAATGCGTATTTTCGCACCAGGTCTCTCCGACTCGGCCTTCGAATCGTTAGTTTCCGAATCAGAGAGCTCGGTCCGCTTCGAATCACAAATTACAGCCTCGGGTTATCGTGAACCGTTGAGCGAGCGAAGAATAGGCATACAGGAGACCGTTAACACGGCCAGTCTATCGTGCGAAAAACCCCTACAACACTAACAAAAAAAAAAACTTGAAAGTCCAATATCGTGTGCTAACGTTGCTTCGTACACGAGAGGTTTCGAGTCCACGTATCCTTTCGAATCCCGGTTTCGTGCACGAGGTCCTACGAGAAAATGCAATGAAAGCCGCGCGCGTTGCGTAATTCTACGTCAAACACTGCTCGCAACAACCGACCGACGCGTTCGTATTACCGAAAAAGAAGGAGAGAAGACAGATAGAAAAAGAAGGACCGATATCTCGTCGAAATTGGCGCGATTCTGTAACCCTCACGTTACGTACCTACGACGCACATACGACTCGATAACGGCGATTTTCGTCGGACTGCTCGGCCGTTTGTTGGAACACGACGTCGGGAAGCTGCACAGATCGCTGTTGTACGTTCCACCGTTGAGTCGCGGCGCGTGCACGCGGATCCACGTTTCGAAGCACGTTACCGGTGTATAGCGTACACCCTAACCCCCAAATCGAAGCGAATGACGTCTTTCGCCGGTTGCCAGTATATCCTGCGCCTAGCTCTGCCTCCTTTTTGTCTTGCTCTCCCTTTGAATTTGCGTCTCCCCTTGCCCCGGCTCGTCTCGCCCGGTCAAAAAAGTGCCGTGGGCGACGCGTGATCGTCGCTAGAATCGCACGAGGAGTCGATCGTTGCTGATCCTTTCTTCTCGTCCCACTGCACAACACTGTCGATGCGATACTGTCACGCGGCGTGTCTTTTAGGAGACGATGACGACGAGGACGACGGGCACGGAGTGCGTGGCGACAGCGATGGCGACAGCGACGAAGAAGGACGGAGAAGCTTCGAAAACTCGTGGCCGTTTCGATCGGATCGTACGGTGCTCCTCGGACGGTCGAGCGGAGAGTGTGTATCCAACAACAACGAGGCAGCCGCTGAAGAGGAGAAGCGTGAAGACCAAGACGCGACGACCGTGCCGCGCAGAGAGTTGTCGACAAACTGCTGCCCGTAACCAGGTGTCTCGGCGCTTTATTCTTTTTGGGCCCCATGTACATGAAAGCCTCCGGCTATATAGGTGCCCCTTGGGCTGCGTGGTGGGGAGGGGTTTATTCTTATTTAACAGCAGCAACAACCAACTTTGAAGCTTCCCTCCTTTTCCTCTTCCGTCCCTTTTCCTTTCCGACCCCTACTCTAATATTTCTGTCTTCGTTCACTGCTACCCCGAGCCTCCTTCTAACTTCCTCCTTTCTTCTCTCGCTTCTTGCTCTCCTCCCCCTGCCCCCCTTTCTCGGTCTCTCTCGCCGTCTTTCTCTGCTTTCCCCCTCCTCCCATCATCTGCCGTACCCCGTCTCTTTCTCCTTCTTTTCATTACCAGCGACCGTCCTCTCCTCGCGTCTCGCGCGCCCCTTCTTCGTCCTTCTTTCCCCAGCGCTGCTTTGTGGCGCGGGATCCACCGGTAAAGCCCGCCAAAATTGTATCAGCTGTCCCGAATTTTGCTCCGCCTGTCAAATACGTGACGTATACCGCTCCTCTTGTTCTCCTCTGTTATCCTCGTCAGGTAACTATCCCACGGCGACGGAAAAAAAAGGGTCAGTCGAATTTTACAATAGCTGGGCCGCATCGCGATCGATACAGTGAGACTTTCTTGCACACCGTCTTTCGGATGTAACGTAACGAAATTTTTACCAAGCCCGTTGGAGATTCCACTATGACCTAATTTTTGTTTCGGCGAACAAATCTTTTGCCACGCTTTCGGCGATTCGCGTGTTACGAATGGTCGATCGATGGCATTCGCGTCGACTACGTAGAATTCCCAACATTGGCTACAATGTGTCAACGGTGGAACGCTGAGTATCGAGTAGACCAAATTGTAATCCTCTTTCGCGAAATCGATTAATTTTCTTCATCCAGAAATGAAGGGTACATGAATTTTAATACAAACTGTACTTTGGGGTTCGTTTGCGTTTTACGAACTTCGTCGCATCTCTTTCGCCCGATTGTAAACATTGCAGGGGGAAAGAGAAGTACTTACATACATATGTTTTGTAATTGAGGACCTTGAAGCAAGAGTGGTACAGCTCCGTACTTACCAACGTCAAGTAAACTCGAAAGAACTGTTTATAAAATTATTGCTTTGACTTAACAATTAAAAAGAGAATACTAATTGAAAAATATATACTATTTTCACAGAGTAAGTAGTAGCTGTTGAGTCGATAAGTTTTTATTTCTATTTTTGGCAAACTTTTCAAATCCGAAGTATTCATATCCCGCAGAACAATGATGGGTGCAGATTCAAATTTTGCGATAAATCGCTCTTCGTTATCGGATTTGCATCAAACGAGCACCAAACGATTTAGAATTTTTTTACATATATTACATCATAATACCCCTCTTGCTGCAAGGTCCTCAATTAACGTTTTAATGAAATACGGATATTGACAGCTGTAGATTTTCGCAAAAGTGTGCAACTGCTCGCCCGTGTACAGGCGATAGTGACCCCAGGTTACAGTCGCACGGTTGATTGCGCGAATTCGAAATGCGTCGCGCAGACGTTAAGACCCGTCGCGTGGAAATCGTGATTCACGCGGCGACTATGTAACCGCGCGATAATGTATTAAACTTCTTGACCGTTCAACAAGCTGTAGGTATCGCTAGGTTCGTACGTATTTTCACCTGGAACAGCTGAACCTCGCGTTCAGCACGTGCTCCGCTGTCATCGTGGCTGTGACTCGGCCACAGGGACCACCGGACACGTCGCGACGTCTCTCCGCGCTGATCGTTTACAGACGAGGAAAAATAGGTGTATTTGAATATCGTGTCCGTTCGAAGCATCCAACGTGCACCGCGAAGCATTTCCTTTAAATGGGCGCGCGATATCGCGAGATAAGTTTCGGTCGCGGCTCGTGTGTCAATCGGGGGAGACCGTTCGTTGAGGCAAGCCGGAATGTTTTTGTACGGTATTTAAGCACGAGCCGGGCGTAGATAATAATTTATAGTGGAATCATTGAGAGAGTTTATCGAGAAAGATGTCCCCTTGCCGTGTTATTCTTTCGGCTAACGTTGACACGCATATCCGAGGGAAGAAAGGGAATGGAAAACATTGAGTGATTGAGAACCACTTGTAGGAGGACAGCTGCGCTGTGAGCGCATCTGCTGTCGGTTGCGCGGGCACGCGCGCTTACATATCCTTATTCCTACGTCGGTACTATACTACTCTATATAGATGTACGGGTCGAACCGAACGCATACGATACTCTCCAATACAGTCTCCTCTGTTCTCCTTATTTCCACCGTGTGCCGTTGTTCCATCCTTTTTTCGGTTCGTCCTTTTCTTTCTCCTCTCCTTCTTTATTTTTGTCGGAACGTTCGCTCCTATCCTCCCCTCTCCCCCCTCTCACTCTCTGTCTCGCTCTACCCCCCTTGTTCCTCGCCTTGGTTCATTTCAGTTGGTTTCTTTTTTCTCACCCCTCGGAACTGCGACACCGGCACCGCTCGAATCCCGGTTTCCAGCGTGTACACAAGCACCTCCTAGCCGAACGCTCGTGTCCTCTGGTTGTATTGGGGGTTGACGGATCCCGTCATCTTCCTCTTCCCTTTAATGCTGTCCAGGAACGAGGATTTACAATCCGTGAGAGAGAGGAGGGTCCTCCCTTTACTCCTGTTTATGGGATACACGCGATGGCTGTCTGGTTTTTCGAAAGCCCTGGCCGCGCACCTAGTTCATAATACCTGCCGGGGGCTTACGCGGGAAGAAGAGCGGCAAAAGCGTTAGCTGCGCGCCCCGATGCAGCTTGCCAGCCGGTACGCGTACCCCGCGCTACCCGAAAATTCTCTTTGTCTTCATTGTCCGGTGAATTTCCACTGTGTACGCGTTTACAAGCCGAAGCCTCGTGCTTCCTAGAAAATTGTCGATTTTCCCTGCTCCAGGTTTCCCCATCTGCCTGGCTTTCGTTCAATTCGGTTCCTTTCTTCCTGCTCCTTCACCTCCCCTCCCGGGGCCCCGCTCCGTTGTGCACGGTCTTGCGAACACACCCCTCCTCACGGGATTTTAAGTTCAGCCGCTTTGTCTCTTTGCATACCTGCGACCTCGTTGAAACGAGCTAACTCGACAATAACGATCCTAGTAGAATCCTCCCGAAATTCCTATTTCTGCGCTCGCTTCTGCCCGGGACAATGGGCAAAGATCCGTGCAGATTTCATACGCAGTTTCGTCTTGCAACGAGAGCTTATCGTGGCGCTCGATCGAACGCTAGGGCGCTGGCGAGCGAGAGATGTATTCCATCGAAAATATTTACATAGGTGTATCTTCTTCGTTAGCTTCTAATATCAATGGTGCATCGATGCGTGCGCGTGGAATTGTGGACCCTCGAATTAGACGAATTTCAACACCTGTTTGTCGTGCGAGATTACAATCTTCTCTCTCTCCTTCTCTCTCCCTTTCTCATTTCCTCTCGCGTTGTTTATGTTATCGTTAGGGAATATGAGAGACGTCGAGGTGCATCGACACATGCCACGGAATGGCATCGATGGGCCGCATGTGCTTCACACCGTAAGGCCCAGATGGCAAGCGTTGAATCCCTTGCTTAAATTTTAACCATGGTAGAACGCTGCTGGTTCTCGGCCACCTGTTCTATGCGTAGATTAGAACTATTCGTAAAATTCTTTAATCGTACGAATGCAGACTTGGGTGGGATTTGTATGCTCGTGGTGCAGGCACGCCGGTTCATGTAATTTCCAGCGTACTATGGAATTATTAATGATATGGCTTTACTCGAATCGGTCTTGTTCCGAATGTCGCCTGTACTCTTCGGATTAACACGATTATTAGCAATAGCATTCGCACAATGGAGGCTGGGAAGCTGGTTTCCAATGTCCATAATTCATCTCCATGGTGCTTGCATTAGGGGGAAAAAAGGATTGAAAGATGTGCGTTAAAAACGGTCGTTCCAGGCGACGTTACACTTTGGGACGGGTTTCAAAAGATCTTTGTTCCCGTCGAGGAAGTGGATTCGTGGTCGAACGCAGGCGTGTTCGTGCCGTGAAACGGTGTACACACAAACACTTTGTATCGTGTGCAACCGGAAGTTAAACGTACGTAATGTTTCTGGGTGCGCCTGTTTGTGCTATTTTTCGCTTCACTGGCAAATAAAAACAATGTGGCGATTAACCGTGATTCAATGTATATTCTCTACTTACGTCAGGTTTTTAGAGGTATATTCCCTTATAATCATTAATCTGCAGTTATCTAATTTGAATAATAAGGCTAGCGGTACTTTTGGAAGATTGTAGTCTGTCACTGCATAGTTAAGTAATTCCGATTGGTTTTATTTGTTACGCGACACGTGGGCGAGCCTGTCGTAATGATCGATACGTTAGAGCGTCTGTTTAATCGATACTAAAAAAATGTTTCATGTATTATCTATTTAAGATAATACCGCGTCATGTCGATAATATCTCACATGCCGATAAAAAGCTTCTCCCTTTTATCGTCGGTAACAGATCGCGGAAGTGGGGCTTCCGGCAAAGTGGGTCAAACCCTTTCACTTCTGGGAATTAATTCTTCCCAGCGTTTACGATGGACGAGCTAGAAAGTATCCCCGTTAATCTGTATTTCACGTCTTCCGGCGAAACATCTTGTTTCACGAAGATCATGCCACGCGTTAAGAGTTAAAGTGAAGTTTTTTAAATATATTTAATCATGCGCTCGATTGCGACCGAACCATAAATACCTGAATGATATTTAATGGTCCACTGTACTTTAAGAGATTCGATATCTTTCCGTTAAATGCTTACATCTCTGTAAAGTGTACATAGAAAATTTGACAATGGCCCAAATAAAAGATAATACCGTTAAAGTGGTATTCATTTCCTTACTTCTGGATCTTTTAGCATTCACTATGATACTACCGCTGTTACCGGCATTATTAGATTATTATAAGAACGTAGAAAACGACCAAGGCCTGTATTTCAAAATCTTGCATTACATACAGAGCTTGAGAAAATTTTTCGATGCTCCCGATAAAGTTAGTTCTGTGCTTTATGGAGGTTTGTTTCTTTCTTTTTTTCCAATTCAAAGAGTTACAGATGGACATTAACGATGGCATATAATTTAATTTGTAGGTTTCCTTGGTTCTATGTACTCCTTTTTACAGTTTTTGGGTTCACCAATTGTAGGAGCATTGTCTGATATCTATGGAAGGAAACCGTTGATGTTGCTTTGTTTAACAGGCATTATGATGTCCTATTTATTGTGGGCACTGTCTTTTAATTTCACTGTGTTCGTACTGGCAAGATTCGTCGGTGGTATTAGCAAAGGAAATATTAGTTTATCCATGGCTATTATCTCTGACGTTACATCCCCAAAGGAAAGGGGAAAAGCAATGGTATAGATTAGAGGAATTGGCGAAGGAAACATGCAAAGACAAATGCGATCAGAAGTCACAATTTTTTTTTATTTTTAGGCACTTGTCGGTATTGCTTTTTCCATAGGGTTTGTTGTGGGACCAATGATAGGTGCCTTCTTTGCTTGGATCTCGAGCAATGATAGGGACAAAGCTTGGTACGTAGTACCCGCTGTGTTTGCTCTGTTCCTTGCAGCGAGCGATGTATGTTTTATAGCTTGTAGTTTAAAAGAGTCCCTACCACCTCATCACAGAGCTGCAACTCTCAGGTCTGGTATATCTGGAGCTATCACCTATATCAATCCCATAGATTTGTTTCAGTTTAACGGAGTATCTGGCTTAAATTGTCAAGGTGAATATTTCTCATCGATCTTCTTCTGTTGACATTGGTAAAGATTATGCGTCCTTTCAGATAAACAGAACTTGAAAACATTGGGCATCGCTTACTTCATATATCTATTCATCTATAGCGGCTTGGAGTTCACCTTGACATTCTTAACTCATTATCTCTTCGAATTTACAAGTATGCAACAGGGGTGGATGTTTCTGGCCATCGGATTGGTAATGGCACTTCTGCAAGGAAGTTGGGTACGGACAATTCCACCTGACAAAACAAAATGGACCGTGGAGCTGGTAAATATCTTTGATAGTCGGCGTAAAGATTTGTGCGTTTATTTACTTCTCACTAACTACATCGCTAAAATATTTTTAGGGCTTATGGTTAATAATTCCGGCGTTTGTGTGTGTAGGGATGGCAGAAAGTTTATTAACCCTGTCTCTCGGAGTACTCCTATTCGCAATTTGTGAGTGTACCACACTAAGCCTATCCAAGTACTCGTGAAAGTTGGAAAATACTTTATATGTCTTTATGTCCCGCAGCCACTGCCATGGTTGTCACATGTATGATGACACTTGTAACACGAATCGGGCCTGAGAACCAAAAAGGGGCGATAACAGGTGTTTTCCGTTCCCTCGGGGCATTAGCTCGGGCTTGCGGGCCAGTCGTAGCTTCTTCAGGTAGGAATTAACTACCCAATCGCATAAATAAATCCGTGTAACATTGTAATATGTTCTATTCCAGCTTTCTGGTGTATCGGCAGCAAGGTGACATACCTCACTGGTGCTGTATTCCTCGTACTGCCGCCTTTTATTCTCCAAGGTGTAAAGTCACTTTGAAGAAACATATGAGAAAATTCAACGGCAGGATATGATATTTACGGACGTATATGTACTTATACGTTTACATGCAAGCAGTATTTTTATATTTTACAAGAGATTTTGTACGATGCATTGTAAAGATTTGTAAGAAAGTATTCTTTATACATTTACTGTACTCCGCATAATAATATATTTTAAACAGCGCGTACCCAGAGTAGGGCTGGGATTATTCGAATAATTTAATTTTGGAATATTTTACATGTATTCGAGTGCTACAAATAAACTTCGAATTTAAGTATTCGATTGTTATTATTCGAATACTTGGTTATTCGAATACTATTCAAATACTACTCGAATATTTCAGTATTCGAATACTGACTGATAGGGGAGTATTTGAATACTTCAGTTGCTCAATTATTTGATGAATATAAATCGAATATCCAAGTATTCGAATAATATGGTGTGAATTATAAATTAAGTTATTAGTTTACAAGATTTCACACTGACAAACTAACGAACTCAGAACTGAAACTAAATAAAAGCTTGTAAAAAAATGAACTTTAATAACATAATTTATAATTCACACCACACTATTCGAATACATCGGTATTCGCCAAATAATTGAGCAACTGAAGTATTCGAATACTCGAATACCGGAAAATTCGACAAATAGTCCCAGCCCTAGTCCAGAGAACAGGATATGATGTAATGATAAGAGAAACCATCAATTCGCCAGTTATCACAACGATAGCATAGGTTTGCCTCGTCCCGATAAGTCCAATCCAAATAGAGTAGAAGAGTGATTGATCAGTCGATTGATTGATAACAGAAATTTTCAGGGGTCGAGAGGCTGTATATGTGTATATACATAGATAATACGTGTCGCTATAGGTTTCCATGTAGTTGCTACGGTCTGGGAAAACCGCAGAGGGAAGCGCACGCGCGATTGGCCTGGCGGTCATGTGATGTACCCCTTCCTGTTCCCGCCGCGCCATTTACGGTAGGGAATTCTCGGAATTCGCGGCACTCCGTCGTCGTCCGCGCTGATGGGAGTAATGCGGAGCAGGGAAAGTTATTGATGAGATTCGCGCGTGCGACCGGTCCCCTGCGATCATTACGATTACGATTATTGCGCGGCGGATTGGTTGTGATCGGTTCGGAGGTCACGTCCCGATCGGATTGGCAGAGGCAAGCGGGACAGACAAAGAGAGGGAGGGAGAGAGAAACATAGGTAGCCAGAAAATATACAATACAGATCCTAGTTGCTTTTGTCTTCGGACTAGCAGCAGGTGAGCGTGAGCGATTCTTGATACGGGCACCTTATCCTTTAGCCCCTCCCGCTTATCTATTTACGCGTTACTGCGCTACGTCACGTTCTCGCATTCGCGGGCCTCGACGCTATGTTCTCCGCGACGGGCTCGATTGGACGGCCGAGTTATTAGCACGGTTAATATCTTTCAAGTCACCGTACATTAGGCTTGGTAATTCTCAGGCATTAATGAACGCGGGCAGTCTCTGTGCGATTCGCTCGAGCTCCTGGAGCATGTGTTCGTATGTTCCTCGACGAACTTATCAGGCATTTCCATTTTTTCTTATTTTCACTGATCGGTAGTGTGGTTGCATGCTTCGTAAAATATTCACGTCAAATCTTGGAGTCACTGTGTTTCCTCCTTTTTATGGATCGAGTGTGTAAAGAAGGGTCGTAGCGTATTGTTATACCACTGAGTTCGCAGTAGTACATTGTCGTCGTTATCAATGAAAGCAATTACTCTTATTTATGCGCCGTCCCGAGCTTTACCGTGCAAAGGAGGTGGAAGCAGTTCGAGCTGGTAGCGCTTCTTTAACCGTTACGTTCTTTCAGGGTGCAAGATTCATAGAATAGAACAAAATGTCGCTGTGGGCGAAAGCGCAGCAACTGCCGCAGGATGCACTGCAACAAGTGCGGTCGGTATATGGAGAGCACTTTCCGATAGAGGTGCGGCATTTTTTGTCTTCTTGGATAGAAGAGAAAATGTGGTAAGGCATTCTAATATCGGTGTCTCAAAGATTATTCATATTTTGTGTTCGTGGATCTTTTGACTACAATGGTGTTTCTGCCATAGGACCGACGTAGAGCCTGAGAATCCACAGCATGAACAATACATAGCTAATCTTGTGATATCCCTGATACAAGAATTAGAATCCAAGGCGGCTTCCTTGAATACAGACGACATGTTTCTGACAAAATTGAAGTTAATGGAGGCGGCGAAGAATTTTCGTGTAAGTTGTCGTGACTGTTGTATATTATGGAACAATTTGGAGGAAGATAACGCGAATGTACACTTTGTCTTTCTTGCAGCAAAGATACACCCACAATCCATCGATGTTGTATAGAATAATTAGACACTGTCTAGGGACGGAAATGAAATTAGTAGCACAAGTAGAGAATTTGGGGGGTGCTTTAATGAGCATGACAGGAGGGAAAGTCGGGTTAATCAGCGACGCTGTCGCGGAGATAGCGCAGCACGTGGAGTCTCTGCGACGTAGAACGCAGGAGACCGGGGAAGACTTGCGAAAAATGGAGCAAGAACAGGAAGCATTTGCTATCAGTTATCACGAGTGTACGAAATTGAACGCGCACCTCCAACATCTCGCGACGCAGCCGCAGAATCAGCAGAACTTGGATCTGGAGAAGAAAATCAGGAGGTAACGCTTTCGGCGACCGAAGACAAATGCTTGCGAATTGTTTTTGCGGGTGTTAAACCTGAGAACGGTATTGTTACAGGCAAACAGAGCAGCAAGAGCAGCTTCTCAATCATAAAGTAGCCGGTTTAATGCAGCTGCGGTTGACATTAGCTGACAAATTGAAGGACACCATCACTAGACTGAACAGCCTGCAGTCTAGAGTCTTGGACGATGAACTTATCAGGTAAAATCCCCTTCGATTTTTGCTAGCTCGGCGAAGAGTTTCGAGCGTGTCTCAAACGCGGGAGCTTTCGTTTCGCAGATGGAAGAGAGATCAGCAATTAGCCGGAAACGGCACACCGTTCAACAGTAATTTAGACACTATTCAGGAATGGTGCGAAAGCCTAGCCGAGTTGATTTGGCTGAACCGTCAACAGATCAAGGAGGCGGAACGCTTGAAGCAGAAGTTCGCGCTGGAACCACCGGGCATGCAGGATATTCTTCCTACATTGAATTCGCAGATCACGCAGCTCCTTAGCTCCCTAGTTACCAGCACGTTCATCATAGAAAAGCAACCGCCGCAAGTGATGAAGACCAATACTCGCTTCACGAGTACGGTACGCCTTCTCGTGGGCGGAAAGTTAAATGTCCACATGACTCCCCCTCAAGTGAAAGTGAGCATCATCAGCGAGGCTCAGGCCACTGCCTTGCTGAAGAGCGACAAAATGGCGAAAAGCGGGGAAGCTAGCGGTGAAATTCTGAACAACACAGGAACGATGGAGTATCATCAGGTAAGGGAAACTGCGGAACGTGATTTACATTCGTCTAACACGTGTATGTAACAAGCGCGATTATATTTATTAGGCCACGAGACAACTTTCCGTAAGCTTCCGTAACATGCAATTGAAGAAGATCAAGAGAGCGGAGAAGAAAGGAACGGAGTCTGTGATGGACGAGAAGTTTTCGCTCCTCTTCCAGTCGCAATTCAGCGTCGGAGGAGGTGAATTGGTATTCCAAGTATGGACGTTGAGCTTGCCAGTGGTAGTGATCGTGCACGGGAACCAGGAGCCGCACGCGTGGGCCACGGTCACTTGGGACAACGCTTTCGCCGAGCCCGGAAGAGTGCCGTTCGTGGTGCCCGACAAAGTTCCATGGAGTCAGGCGGCCGAGGCACTGAACGTGAAGTTCAGATCGGCGACGGGTCGTTCGTTGACAGAGGACAACCTCCGGTTCCTCGCGGAGAAGGTATTCCGCGGTGGAAACGCGAGCGGGCAAGACTACTCCGGCCTGATGCTGAGCTGGGCACAATTCTGCAAGGAGCCGTTACCCGAGAGAAACTTCACCTTCTGGGAATGGTTTTACGCCGTGATGAAGTTAACCAGGGAGCACTTGCGGGGCCCGTGGATCGACGGATACATACTGGGATTCGTCAGGAAGAAACAAACAGAAGAGATGTTGGCCAACTGCGCGTCGGGGACATTCCTCATGCGTTTCTCAGACTCTGAACTCGGTGGTATCACCATCGCATGGGTTGGAGGTACGGTATCGTTGCGCCTTTACCGCCACACGCTCTATCATTCTATTTTATACTTGCTGTTAACTCTGACGCAGACCAAACGGAAGTCTTCATGCTACAGCCGTTCACGAGCAAGGATTTCGCGATTCGCAGTTTGGCGGATCGGGTGTCTGATTTGCAACACTTGCTCTACCTCTATCCAGACCTTTCGAAAGATCAAGCGTTCTCCAAATACTATACACCGTTCACAGGTATGGGTGGCCTCCTTCGTCATCCTCCTTCCTTCACGTCGACTCTGACGCTGCACGATCCACTTTGCCCACAGAAAATCAGTCCACGTCGACAAACGGATACGTGAAACCCCTGTTAGTGACGCACGTACCTGGTTGGGGTGGACCAATTGTCGGTAGCCAGACACCGTCCCATTCTTCTGTGGTCAGCGGGGTCGGGAACAGTGGCCAGAGCGGTCCAGGTGGTAGCTACCCCGCGACGCCGTCCACCATGTTCCAAGCGCACAGTCCCGACCCGTCCGTGACGCGCGACACTCCATCGGTGGCTTCCAGGTCAGTCCCCTGGATCTAAAGTATCAATCTTACCATTTATTTCTAATAGGTTAAACCACTGCCATAGATACTTCTTACAAGATATGCAAAGGTTTCTTGTTTGTCTCTCGTACACTCGTACTTAGAAACTAAAGTAACTACTGTCGGCTCTTAAGGTAGCATACGACGAGCATATCGTTTCCGGTGACTGTGCAACAGGTTATTCCTTTTCTAAATGACCAAGGACACCTACCATACTATTCGCAGATGAATCATCATCGCAAATCAGACAATAATCATACGTGGATCCGTCGACACGGCGAAAATCAGGACACATTCCTCTACGACCCGAGATAATATACTTTGCTTTGCATGTCTTTTGTATTCTATCTGCGCAGATGACGTCAGTATTGTTTCTTTTTATGTTCCAATTTTTACGAACATTTAGAAAATATTTACAGTGATATTATATAGTTTCGCACGTTTTTATAAAAACCCCATCTTTTTTTTTCTCTTATATGGACATTTTGAAAAGTTTTTACATTGTACTGCTAAGCGAGAGGTATAAAGTAGTACTTATGGTGTCGCGTTAAGGGAACAGTTTATATTGAAGGATACTGGGCGCCTGAAGACAGACTCCGCGGAAAAGTTTGTATACAAACGACCGGTCTCTTGATTTTCATTTCTTTTTCGTTGCGTTTCCGTCGTAGTCTTTAATCTGGTCTTCTTGTCGCCTAGCACACTCCGTTCCGATATTAATAATCACTTACCGATAAGAATACGTACATAGTGTTAAGAATGACGCTGCCGTTGACTTCTCCGAGATCCTTCGCGAATTTTTTATAACGAGGTAAAGAAAGGGACGGCGCTTCGCGAGGGTCGCTTACAAAGCGGCGTGGCAATCAGAGTCCGTCCAAGGGATAGACGAGCGGAGGGTCTCGAGGCGCAAGGATCAATTCGGCCGTCGATCGATTCGTTCTTTCTTCTTCATCATCAGCATCATCATCATCTTCTTCTTTTTCTTCTTCTTCTTCTTCTTCTTTTCTCCCCCTTTTTCTTCTGTAATTTACGATATTTAGTTTGTAGCAGGAACGCGAGAGAGAGAGAGAGTGAGAGAAAGGGAGGTTAGTTGGCGAAGAAACTGGATAGTTCGTGACTTTCTTCTCAGACTGCCAAATTTTGTACATGTGCCCCCACTCCCTCCTCTATATTTTTTTTTTGTAGCGAAACAGCTTATCCATGGCTTCTTAAATGAACAAGGCAGAGAGCAAAACGAACGATCTTCTCGAGTATCAGAAGCTCCCCGCTTCGCTCGTAGTGTCTTGTATGCGCAGAAATGTACGGTCCATGTGCACGCGCGTGTGTATGCCTTTTTCATGTACATGGAGTATCGTTTGGAAAGAGAGGAACAGAAAGGGAGACCTGAAAGTAGCTGAACGAGGGTGAATATCGTGACACGAGGGAATAAAATACTCGGGCTTAACACGAGACTCCGAGAGAAACGGAGGGCAAAGGCCTGGAGCAAGCCGGTACAACCACAACAACGGATTGTAAAAGCGCTTTTTAGAGCTGTAATGCTACTCCTGAATCGACAGAGATCGGATGATAAGTAAGAAACGCAGCTCCAATCACGATGCATCGGAAAACTATAAACACACACACACACACGGTTCTGCTGGCAGTCGAACGTACGCTTACGGAGAAATAGAAGGGTCTCGCCACGGTGGGCAAGTGTCGTTGACAAATTGCTCAGGGGAGAAAGAGAAAGAGAGCGAGAGAGAGAGAGAGGGAGAGAGAGAGAGAGAAAGAAAGAGAGAGAATGACACGGTACACGCGTACACGCGTAAAGGGTGGTACGTGAGTTTGTTTCTCGAGTGACCGATCGATTTCTAAATCGTGGGGGTGGTGGCGATGGGCTTTCGAGACGTTCCGAATCAGTTGGACGTGTCCGTCTCGAATCGCTCGAACGGAACGGCGTTCCGGAACGCTGAACGAGACTTTCTTTTAGATATCTGAGATACGAATGATGTTCGAAGCGACTCGAAACAGGACGCTGAGCTGATTGGATGTCGGCAAGGGAACGGATCGGATGCCCATCTCTAGCCCGGGGGATGATCTATCTTCTCTGTGTGGTTGCTCAAACGTCCCTTGCCGTGTTGTACCGGCTATATCCGGCTATAATCGGTCACGCGTTTCTGCAAGAACGATATCAGCTAACTCCGACTGTAACCAGTCTAAACATGAAATGTGAAAGAGACTGACACAGTATAGATTATACAGAGAGAAAGGGAGAGAGAGAGAGAGAGTGTGAGAGAGAGAGAGAGAATATTAGATCACTGCGGTGGATGATATCCAGCCCCCACCGTACGTAAAATTGTATTTGGATTAGTAACGAGACACCGTTCTCCATTGCTATGCCAGTGATTGGGGTTGTGTTTTGATTTGTGGTAGCTATGCTCCGGGCCTTGGCCAGTCAAGCGTTGGGCGAGCAAACTCGGACATGGACTATGTGGAGCTGATGGGTCCCAGCGAGCTGCCCTCGATCGACGAAAATCTCAACTGGGATCACTTGAACGGCTTTAGCTTCTCCGAGTTCATACAATCTTACAACGCTAAACCGCAATAGGTAGGTCAGGCGCGAGCGTCCCCCTGCGATCACCTGCATATCCTCAGCGTGCCGGCACTCTAGCGTCGCTCGATCGCAGCCTCCGCCTAGTCTTATCCTTCCCTTTTACTATCCCATTCTCGCAAGTTTGCCGCGACACAAACACCCTTCGCGGATGTGATTTGTGTCCACTGTTATTGTAACTACATCGCTATTGTTGTTCGATATAGGGGAGGGTTGTAAAAACAGAAAAATGCTTGTGGTGTAAAACGTCTGCTTTATGATATCGTTCGCCTGCAACCCCCTGCACGTGGTAAAAACACTTGGTCTTCGACAGCGTGGCATATCTTTTTAATTATCATCGTGTATGTGCAATATATATATATATATGTGTGTGTGTGTATGTATATATACATACCTGAAAGCTAGCTGCGACAATTCTGATTGTTGCGCGGACGATTGGAAATGATCGGTCACTGTGTTTATATTAATATATGCATGTGTTATGATTGAGGATGTTTAATTGCGATTAAACTCGTGGTGCGTGTATCGCAACTGGGACTTAGTTTCTCGGGCTCGCCTAGAAACTATGAACACTTATCACGTCGGATGTGTGAAACGGTAGATTGTTTTTTTTTTCAAGTTTTAACGGGTTCCAACGACATCTCGAGCCGGAATGGTGTATCCGAAAACGGGATCAGACTAACGTTCGTCCCATGTAGTAGGACCTACCAAATGGTGTTTTAGCTGTGTGCTGTATTTACAACGAGCCTTTTACGAGATTTATTTTATCGAGCTTATTGTCCGCGTGTGCCTAACGTATTAACTTTTCCCGAACGTTTAGTCGGTTTAGTTGAAGTTTTTACGTTTGATTGAAATTTGAGAAGGGAAGAGAGAAAGAGAGAGAGAGGAGGACACGAAGGAATGTTTGGTACAAAGCGTTGTTGTGGACGTACGAAGGAGTTTGAATAGCGGCGAGCTAGAGTCGACTTGTATCGTCATGTAGAACAGTTTTAGAGAGTCTTTCCTATAAAACAAGAGAAAGCGTCGTTAAAGGATGTTAAAGGCCGTCGCGCATTTTGGCGAAGTGGCAGTTAATTAATTATCAATTTCTTTGTTTCGATTTGCCCCGCTCCGTTAAAATGTCCGACAAGGCTTTAACTCGTTCTCTTCCGTTTGGCGGTCCTCCGCGACGGCCTAACGATTCCGAGAGAATCAAAGCGCCACCCTCGGCTTATCAAAAGGGACAAACCGATGAAAACAACTTTGAACGATCAACAGGATCTAGAGATGTGATACCAGAGAATAATCAAGCAGGCTGTAGGACGCGTAAGCAGAGACAGTCATTTCCGTGCAGTTCTGTAAATAGCGAAATTACAGGGAATATGCAGGGTGCGAATAACTGTATGGACACAAGCTCCCGGGCTGCACACGAGGAAAGTTAAAAATAATCAGAACAGTTCTTTCTAGAACGATATCTGAAGAGCTTGTACGGTTACCGAACAGTAAAGGAACCTGGGTGAATTAATTGTCTGAGAGATATCCGTCGTACCCGGTGTGAAGCCTGTGCCTGCAATCTATTTCCACCCTGCGCAAAGGCTTTTAATTTATCGATGGGACGTGTGGCAAAGCGAAGTTGTACGGGGTTTGTGCAAACGCTATGGAGAAGGATGTAAACGTTGTGTGATTCGCGTGATCTGAATACGTGCCTTGCGATTTTCGAAATTGTGGTCGTTACGATACTATTTCTTGAAGGTATCCCTATTTATCGGATACTCGCATATATATATATTTGGTAGAACTTTTTGCAGATTTATCCGCGCTTGAAGAATTTATACCTTAATTATCGTCCCCTCCCGCGCGCTATACATATATATGCATATGTATATACACGTTACCGAGTGGAAACAGAAAATTATCAATTGTTGCGCGTATGTAAAACAACGATGCATGCGAATCTTACGCAGAGTCTTACGAATGATTACGATTACGCGCATTGTTGTCCCCTCCAATTATATTTACAATATATATATATATATATATATATATATATATATATATCATATATATATATAAAAAAAACCTGTATGTATGTAATAAGCTGGAACCTATGAAGAGCGTACGTTAACATTGTCTATTGATCTTTTAATCAAAGATTAGAGTTTATTTTATTATCGAGAACGATTTTACTGTTTGTAAAAGATAAAAAAGAGCGTTATATGTTATTCGTCGTCTTGTACACAGTATAGTTATATATTATTGTATAAGTGTGTAAAGTAAGACCACCGAGCACCGCATGCCACTAGTGACGCGTGCCGTTGACAATAGTTGTCTTTTTAAACCATTCGACTGGAGAATTTCGTTCTGGTACCACGACGATCACCGGGCATCCTTGCGTTTCTCTTTTTTTAAGCTTTCACTGTGTATATACGGTAGTAGGAAATAGTCATCTCTTTCCCCCCTCCCCCTTTTACCAGCCTCTTCTCCGAACGAAACCGGAGCGAACGAAGGGACTTTTGTAATTTTAATGTCGCTTGTAATCCTCGTGGATATCGCAGATTCGGTGAAATAAAATTTTGTTCAAAGTTTACGACTCCTGTTGCGTCTTTGCTCGCTCGCTAGCAGGGCACTCGTCCACCGTAGCCAAGCAATCGCAGTGGTCCACAGGTACGCATATCTCCTCGTAGTGTCCAGGCGCGGGGTAGCTAGCTTGGTAAATAGTGTCACTGCACATGGGATCGGATGGTGGCTGATACTTGCTCTTCGTCGCCCACGGAACGCTCTCCTTTGGAATCGGAGTCCACGCCTGGTAGGACAGCTTGCTCACGCTGTCGCAGTCGATCTTGTAAGGTAATCTGCAACACGCGTGCGTTAAATATCTGCTTGTGGAAATACGCGTCTGAAATGTGCATTGTGTTGTCCTTCTAGGAATCAGAGATAATCGACTTGGAAGCCAATCCGTCTACCTGGTATACTGGGCGATAGGCTTGAAGCTTTGCACGCTTTCCATCCGCCCTGGTTTCATGTAAGACATCCTAGCCGTGGTTCGATCTTCCATCGGCGTTTCGGCGCTTCGAATGTTGTTGCACGGGACGACCAGGTCAGGCCGGATTGCTGCTTTCGCCGCGAAATCGCAGCGGTTAGTCGTCTCCGATTGCATCGGACCGTCGCCGATCATGGTCCTAAGTCGGGGCAGTATCGGCGGGCGTTTCTCGCTTTGAACCGGTTGGTAACTTAACTATGAGATGTTTTAATCCATTACATTGTCAATTCGTATTCTTTAGCACTCTGCTGAAGCGGTGGTCTGTAGGAAAGATACACTCGACGGTGGTAGTCGACCCTCGGCATTAGGGCTATTAGTTGAATTTTTCGGTATTCGAATTTTCGAATACTTTAGTTGCTCAATTATTTGGTGAATATAATTCGAATATCCAAGTATTCGAATACTGATGTATTCGAATAGTCCCAGCCATACTCGGCATCAGTGGCAGATTTAAGGAAAAAGGCCCCGGGTGGAAAACGTTCCCTTTTTCCGGGGGAAATCAAGAGACAGTTTACTAAAAACGGGCCAAGTGTAGTAGTACAGAAAAGAAGTACAGCCCCTTAAATCCGCCACAGCTCCGCATCCAGTGCTGAATTCCCCGTACCTTGTTCGTCGTGTCCCCCGACATCAGGCCATCCGGTCTCGAGATGCTGCCGCAAGGGAGGAACGGCTCCACGCGCTCGATGACACTCGACTCCAAGTAGCTCTCTTTGTAGACAGTCTTTCCCGCGAACTCGCCACCCTGGGGAAGTATGTTGGTCCCCGCGGGCTTGATCGGCTTCTCCATGCAAGCGTCCTCGTTTTTCAAGAAACTTTCGGAATACGTCGTCTTGACGCACATCGCTGTGTCTGGGGGTCTTGGAACAGTCTCGTTGAAGCGTCCCCTCGCCTCTTTCTATTAAGTATACGGATTGCGTAACGGACGGGGTACCTGTACGTTGGTTTCAACATCCAAGAGCACACATCCTTCTCCTGGATGTGAACAGGCTGATAGCTCAGCTTTTGCGTGGTGTCGTGAGGGATCGGCTCGCTGGGCGGGCAGTAGACTCTTATCGGTTTGAAGTTAGCGGTCGGCTCCATGGGACCTGGATCTACGTAGGAGAGCTTCGCCGTGGTGCTTCCCTCTAGTTTACCTGTACACAAGCGAATATTTCCGCAGGGCACGATGCTCTCTGTCTTCTCCACGTGCTTGCCTGCGTAATCGTGGCGAGCAGTGGTGGTGCTCTCCATACGGCCTAATCCGATGTGGGCCCTGATTCGAGAGAGTGACTCATAGTAATATCTACTTTGCTGTACAGATAGTAATGTACCTCTGCCTGGGCAGGATGGGCTTCGCTTTAGGGACGTGCCCCACCGGTTTGTAACTCAGTCTGTTCGTGGTCTCGTTGGCGAACTTTCCGTCGGCCTTGGCGAGAGCTGGAGTGGGTCGAATGGGTTGGGATCTGACACGACGCATATCTGCATGGTCCACGTTTAAGTACGACAAGTGATAGGTGGTACCAGTCTCGAGCACCTTCGAGGGTGGACGGTAGAGTTTCTCCGGAGCGAACGATTTCACTCGCGACGGTTGCACGTACCTCTTGGTGCACTGTACGCGCGTGAAAGTAGCATGATTCTTTCCGCTGCTAACGGGTAATGTTGGTGAGTCGGTGAGAATTGATAAATACTTTAACGTTACACGGACATTCTATTGGTCTGTGGCATGGTAGCTGTGGCTGCTTCTTTCTCGTGTTGATCTCAACTACTTCCATCTTTCTCTATTTGTGTCTGATGTAATTATCTTTTAATGTAAACGGGCGCAGACGCGTGTTCGTCGTCGACAAACGTTTCCTTAAAATGTTGCGCGATTTATGTATAAAATAATACAAGGATATAAAACGATGAGATGACAGTTCACAGGTGTCAGCTTGCGTGACACATCTTTATTGTCTGATTCCAGAGAGACTGAAAATTTAGCGAGGCATAGTTGGAAGTTAGTTGTAGGTCGATGTTTGTTTAAATGTAGACGAGGTAAAGTAGGCGATGATGAGATCGATCGCGTCGACCATGTAATACAAGGAACAAAAGAGAACCTTGTTCGAGATCTTTGACGAGAACTCTGTAATAGAAATCTCCGCCTTAGCCGCTAAATACAAAAATTTATTTGCTCATACTAGTCGGTTAAAAATATAATAGGATTACGTAGAGGTGTTTATTTTAAACAATAAGAGTACGGCGTTAAACTAGTAGATCACAGTTTGTTTTTTAAGTTTCGACAGACGTTCCTTCCTCGACAGCATCCAGCGAAAATATTGAAAACTTCACTGTGCCCGATCCATGAACATGAATTCGCACAGGGCGCCGATAATATTGGAAGACATAGAAAACGTACAACACGGATTTCTAATTCCTCGCGTCTCCTTTGAGGGGCTATACTCGTTCCTTGCTTTCCTTTATCCACACGAAGCATATAAAAAAATGTTGTTTTAACATTTCATATATTTACTGTATACAATATAATTATACTATGGTGATGTTCATATTCGAATTAAAAGAAAACGTTCTCGATACAGGATAAGTTAAACGTAGTCGTCGTTAAATCTACGGGCCAGTAGATTGGAAACTAGCGTTCCGAAAAGAGGTAGTAATGTGAAATAAAATTAAGAGAAATAGAGAGAGGGGGAGAGAGAGAGAGACAGAACCAATAGTAAGGTGATGTTTCGTGATGCATCGAATTAGTTCTTTTCGGTCAACACGCGAAGGATCGACGTTGTCCCAGGCGTTCGAAGACAATTCGTTCAACACCAAGAGAAGAAAGGACTCTTATTCTGGAAGCGCTGTGTAAATGTATCCGAAAATGAGAATAGTCTTGGCGTACCGCCGTTTCCTTTGGCCCTATAAAACAATAGCAAAATCCCATTATCGTATCTCAAGGATAATTTATAATATTAACAATTTTCGAGTGCATACTTCTCAACGATCACAGCAGGCATCTGTACCAATTGCACCGGGCTCTTGGCATCCTTTAAAGCTTGTTGCAGGTTCAGTATTTGACCGCGCATGACGCTCATCTGTTTATCAAAGTGATGCCGATCGAAACCTTTATCTTGCTGTAAAACAATCTCGTTGTATCTTTGAAGTACCATGGACGGCGCGTTCCACTTACGCCCTAATCGCCCACAACGTCCGTGGTTTTCGTTCCACGCGCCGACCGCATCGTGGTCGAGCTGCAGACGTTTACAACGGCTTACCTACAAGCAAGTGGAACGGGAAAATTTCTGCAGCCGCGGGCGCGGGCGATTTGGGCGTAAGTGAAATGCACCCTGGGTAGCACCAATAATATCGCTGGCCTTTCACGTGACTCACTTTCAACAATTGATACAAGTCGTCGCATAGATCCTGTACAAAATTCTGATCGGAGAGTTGCGGTAGCACAAGCTCTCTCGTCAGGTCGCTGAAGGGCTGCTTCGCCTGACTCAGCCATGCCCAGTGATAAGGGTAGGCACGCCAGGAATCTGGATGCTTGAAGGGAAATGCTAAACCGTTGTCTATCGCTGCGATTTTCACCTCACCCTGGTCCGAATCGTTCTTCGCCGTGGCGTTATCGTATCTGATTAACCAGTTGTCGTTGCCTTTAAACAGAATGACAATGCGTTTACAGATCAAGATCCCTGCCCGGAGACTGAAGGAATTCCATGAATCGTCGATTACCTCTGTCCGTATTTCGAATTATGTAGTCCAGGATGACCAAGCGCTCGAATTGAAGCTGAAATTCTCTGCTAAGCCGCGGCGACAGAGGTTCGTTCTCCCATCGTCTCAGCCAGTAGTCGGCGTCTTTGTAGGTGTCTACGAACACTTGAAAAGAACCGACTTTCGGCGGTAGACCAATGCGATTGAAATGGGAACCGACTGTAGGGAACTGATCCATAATCGCTTGCTTCATGCGGACTTTTTGACGGTCTAATCGTGGATAGTTAAACGTTTTACTGACGAGTTTAACTACTCTGGTATTTGGAACTATGCCTAGACCTAACTTCCGGTCAACTAAACTTGCGCCAGCCTCGCTGAGATATCCTTGGTTCGGTATCAAGCAGCTTCTCCCGAAGCAGCAGGGGCAGCAAAGCTTGTGCATCCATTTCGTCCACTTTGGATTCAATCTGCCGTAAGGTTCCTCATCTTTCGGTTTAAACACACCTATTACTTTCTGCAAGATTATCGAACAAGATTTATAATGCTTCGTCGGTACTCTCTCCTATAAGATTATTGGAACACGTGTATCTTACCCCGGCGGGATTCTTTACAAAATAACTGCCGCTCGACCCCTGGTATATCCTTTCGGGAAAGATCCCATTGTCTATCGCGCATTCCGCCTGCCACACCAGTTCAGAGAATTGTGGATCATCTGCAAAGAAAACCAATGTAGAGACCACCCGGTACAACTACGTCGTTATGGTCGCCATTAAAGCCCGAGTACGTCTGCGGAGTGGAAGGACGAACCAGGAAAGCGATTGAACGTAACATCGAGCTCCAGCCGACCAAGGAGAGGCTGGCTCTCCCGGTCGATTCCAGGGGAATCAATGGCTATAGGTTGGTCGGTGCTCGGGTTTGGAACAAACTCGACGTCCGGCACCACTTCTGAAGTGTCGTTGCTCGCTGGCTCGGGGTTTTGCGGCGTGATCGAGAGATCCACCAGCGCGTCGGTTTCCACCAGGGCTGTTGTGTTGGTGTTGTGGTGGCTATGGTATTCTCGATAAGGCACGTGTAATTGCCGCTGTTCGGAGTCGCTCATTACAACCGAATCTGCTGGCTGACCTAACCCAGATCCTCTTTACTAGCCGATCACGTAAAAAAACCCTATCTGTTAAGAATAATCCTATCTGTTTCCCCTCATTCCTGTGCCACCTGTCAATGACGCACTCGATCGAGTCCCTGTTCCGCGGCTATTATCACCATTACAACGTCCGATACGATCATTGCGTCATTAAAACAAGCATCCCTAGTATTTATCGCGGCACTATTTAAGTAAACAGTACAGTCATGAATTAAGGGAATGTTTCTCCACCACCTAGAATCACTGTTTTAATCACTGCTACTCAACTGCAACTTGTCAACCCAGCAGACGATATCAGCTGATAGGATTAACGCCATACTTTAATTCCTACACAGACGGATATTCCGCTTGTACGTGTACACGACTACTTTCTCCCATTTGTGCGGAAAAAACATGTTGAATTATACATATGATAAGTAGGTATATGATTTATTCCACCAGCCGTTCGGAGTCGACAAGTTTATTGGTGGAAGTTTGTGTTTGATAAAGTGGCGTAATGATAAGGAATAGAGTGGGTGTTCGGAGTTTCCGCGGCTGCGTAGGTCGTTAGGGAAACGGTTTTATTTGTTGCTTATGCCGAGGGTACGTGTGTAATTGTTTGCGAAACTCTATGAATATCGCGCAAAGGTCCTGGCAGAAATTTCGCACAAAGACAACTTGGCCAATCAGCGCGAAGAACGATCTATCGAGGCACGGGCTTAAGGAGGAAAATAATGAGAGAGATAACGTTATGGTAATCACGTTGTAATAAATATATCGCAGTCGTACGTGATACCCGTAGCCGCGTACTACGTCGGTCGATTCTTCATGTAGCTACGGTTCCCTTGAACCTCGTTCGGTTAACAATTTCGCGATTGAGATCGTGATGCATCTTTCGCGCGGTTATTTAAATGTTTTCTATAATTCAATAATCCAAGAACATTTCGCGTGCAATATCTTGCAAACACTGTTCCGCAATTGTTGGCGGGCTTCTCGCGATCGATCAATCTCCGATTCTCATTCATCAACGTAACGATAGATTGTAACTTATTTATTTATTCTATTTAATTGTCCGTGTAAGTATTTATTGTATACCTTGTATGTACAAAAGAAAGATTATATTTCTACGATCGCCTTTACGTGAATCGCGGGGAATTAAATTGTACAAAAGAATATTTTAATTGCAATTTGCTCGAGAAGCAATATTTATCTTCGCGATTAATGCATCCTGCAAAGAACAATATGTTCCTTGTATGCGTAACGGTGGGCCTGGTGCTGCTGGCCTCTAAGTACCGCAAGAATGTACTCGAGAGCGTGAAACACCTCTGTCAGAGCATAAAGAATAAGGGTTGTAAGAAGACTAACGACAAAAAGAAAGACTTTAAGATCGCGTTGGACAAAATCATTTTGGCAGACACCCCAGAGAAATGTGATTACGCCATTCAGCGTATTCGTTGGTAAGTTCTACAGCGACTTATATCTCAATGCCATATTATGTCTGCTGTGTTTACATTTCTTTATGTATCTTGTGCTCGCTTATGTACATTAAGAACATTAGTGGTGTTTACAGTTTTTGTGTTCAGCATCGCCTCTTATATTAGCGTCCATGTAAAATTCTATTCCTCATATTCTACATTAATACATTTTATATTGAAGCAACTTGTCAAATAACGTACTGGGTTTTGATTGCGAGTGGGTCAACGAAGGATGTGTATCTCTGCTCCAACTCGCAACGTTCAATGGAGTGTGCGGCCTTTTTCGCATTGGAAAAATTGGATATATTCCTCCTAAGTTAAAAGTGTGTAATACTCGGATATTTGAATACAGTGGAATAGTTTGCGAACATATAGTAATGGATGTCTTTTTAGGAACTGCTAGCCAGCAAACGTATTCTTAAAGTTGGAGTTGCTTCGTACGAAGACGGACAAAAGATAGTAGCTGATTACGGGTGTAGAGTTTGCGGTACATTGGATTTAAGGGCATTGGCAGGACGTGCAGATTTACCGAGTCCGAAGAGCTTAGCGGCGCTGAGTATTGAGTACTTAGGCTTAGAGATGGATAAACTGATCGAAGTAAGGTGTGGCAATTGGGACGCTGGCACTCTTACTGACGAACAAGTGGCTTATGCTGCTTGCGATGCAATTGCGTCTGTTCTTATCTATGACCAGGTAAAGAAAGATACAATGTACTTGTAATATTTGAGTATTTGAATGTTATTCGAATATTTAAGTGTAAGTCGAATACTACTCGAATATTTCAGTATTCAAATGATATGGTGTGAATTATAAATCATGTTATTAGCTTACAAGATTTCACCCTGACAAACTAACAAACTCACAACTGAAACTAAATAAAAGCTTGTAAAAAAATGAACCTAAAGAACTTGATTTATAATTCTCACCATACTATTTGAATACATCAATATTCGAATACTTAAATATTCGACTAGTATTCGAATACTTAAATATTCGACTAGTATTCGAATACTTAAATATTCGACTAGTATTCGAATACTTAATACTAAAATATTCTAATAGTATTCGAATTATATTCACCAAATAATTGAGCAACTGAAATATTCGAAAAATTCGACAAATAGTCCTAGCCCTAATCTCAAACAGAGTTCGTGTAAATTGCTTTATATGTTTCAGATCGTGCAGAGAATGAAAGAAAAGTGCTCTTTATGGGAAAATCTTGTAAATTATATGAAAAGTGTGTGTTGTAAAAATGCAAATGTGCAATTTCATTGTTTACCTAGCGATATAATCGATACGAGGTAACGAGATAATCTTTATACCGAAAGAATGATGTGGAATACGAATAATTTATGCAGAAATGTTTTATTCAAGGTTCAAGGTACAGCAGATAAATGGGATTGTTAATAAAACGAACGCTAAGAATAATGGTCTCATCAAGTTAACGCGAGACTTGAAACTAAACAATAACGTTATGTGTAAAAATAGTATACCCACAAGAAATAAGCCGTTATACCATAATTGTTATTTACAAGCACCGGATGGAGACATATTGTGTACGTGTGACCGTAAGAAAGCCGAATGGTATGTTATGAAAGGATTAGGGGAGATGATCAAGGAAGAGCCATTTACCGTGAAACTGAAATTCGAGCCTTCTGGGCGCGCGTTGGGAGAAGTCGGGCAATACTATACGCAAGTTAAAGTCAATCAATGCGTGGTGTGTGGGACCGCGGAAAAATTTATCAGAAAGAACGTTGTGCCCAGGGAATATCGTAAATACTTTCCACGTGAGTACACTCCAAACTACACTTCAACGCGTTACAATGCACTTAATATATAATTGAAACGAAATTCGAAATGTCTTTTCAGTGGTGATGAAAGCGCATCAATCGCACGACATTTTACTATTGTGCCCGATGTGCCACGAGGTAAGCAACTGCCATGATCTGCAGCTCAGAAGAAAGCTCGCAGACATGTGCGATGCGCCTTTGGCTGGCCCGTTGACGCACATACGCAACAAACATGTGAATAATTGGAGGAAATTGCAATCGGCTGTTAAAGCCTTGAAAGAAGGAACGACTTTACCCGACGCGCGACGCAAAGAGCTGGAGCATTATATTTTAGATTGTACAGACCAACGGGAAGTTACGCCGAACCTCCTGGATGTATTGTACAAAGAGTTGAAGAATAGTATGATTTCCATGCCTAACAATTATCAAACCAAGTGCCAACCTCATGGTTTGAAGGTATTTAATTGACGATCGTATAAGATGGACATTAGGGTGGCTCTTATTTTCGACTTTTGAATTTTTTTTGGAGCACCCTCCAGAATAGTTCCAAATGATGAAAAGAAATCCGTGTAAAGTTTGAGCTCGATCGGATAACGGGAAAAGGGGCCCTTAAACGTTTATATTATTATTTAAAAGCTCGCAAAGTCGATTTTATGTAATATCCTCCAAGTTGTTAATTAAAATTTGAGAAAGACAAGTTCTTTTTAGTTTTTCCGACTTTTCTCGAAAACCGTTTGTCGCACGAGAAGTAATACGACATAAAATATGCTCCTTACCCGGATCTACAACTTTTGTTTGACATATTTTTTTATTTAATCAATAACTTGGTGGATATTATATAAAATCGACTTTGCGAACTATTAAATAATGATTTAAACGTTTAAGGGCCCCTAGGCCCCTTTTTCCATTATCCGATCGAGCTCAAACTTTACACAGATTTTTTTTTAATTATTTGGAGCTATTCTCAGGGTGCCCTGAAGAAAATCTTAAAAAAATTTTACCAAGAGTAAATAATGAACATTGTATAAGATACTTTTAACTGGATTTATATGTTCCTTCTTCGTTCCAGGTCGTTCAATACTTTCAAAAAGGGGAAGGCGGATTGGTAACTTTGGAACGCATGTGGAGGGAGCATTTCCTTGTGACTATGAAGCCAAAATACTTACCGAACCTGTGGTCTGTACGACACAATCAGGAGAGATTAATTATTCGTCAGACACAAAATAGAATAGAACCAGAAGACGCGATGGTAGCTGGTTTGGTACACTAATGTACAAGTATTAATACTATTAACATACCTAAAAGGACTCGTATAAGAGCGGGTACTTGTAATAAAAGACTGTCACACGATCTCTGTTTTTTAAATACATATATTTATATATACACGTGTGTATATATATTATTTACACATATATATACAAAGTACAATGCTTCTTCATTCTCAGCCTTCTCCTCGGTTATCCAAAGATTAGATATTCGTAATAAATATATAATCACTGCGAAACACCAAATGTACCGTTCAAACAGAATGTCTTTTTCTCATTTTAATGGCTCGACCAATAACAAAATACAGTTACAGCAATCTCTTCGATCTTGCGATTCATACTATTTATTTATAATTAAAATATAGGTCATTGGACATATATATACAGACTTGAAGGGTGTGTTAATTAAATTTAGACTACAACGAGATTCGCTAAGGCTGCTGAGATGTTTCTTGCTGCGTGGAGTTTGTTTTCGGCGGAGGAACGGTCTGATTTTTAAGTTCTTCATCGATGCGTTCTTTGGCTCGCACTATTTTCGACTGAATGTAAAAGGAACCGCCTTTCAATCTGTCGTTGGCTTCGATTAGGTACTTGTAGTTGCGCTCTATCACTTCTGGATCCTCCAGGCGCTCCACGTTCAGGATTCGCAGCGCTTCGTCCAAGGAGATCCCAGTCTTGGAATTGGCTGCTACGTGCTGGGCGCCTCGCGTTCCACCGCCTGCTCTGCGCGCGGCCTCTTGACTCGCCGCGATTTCCTGCCTCAATGCCCGCGCAAACGCTTTGCCAACGACTCGCGTGCCCATCACAATTATTTGCACCAAGTACTTCGCCATAACCTCTTTCCTTCGAGAGGAGCAAGATCGTCAGAAATTTACTCGATATACTGTTGTCACACAAGTTTCAACTATCGCGGAGTGCCGTGCCCTCGCAGGAAACGACGTTTTTATAACGTTTTAGGGATGACAGTACTGACCTCGAAACTTCACAAAGGTCTTTTCGCACAACGTGCTACTCGTGGTTGCAGCATTTCCGGACACACTCTGTCTGCTCTATTGCATGTGCGGTCTCTCGTGGCATCCGCAAACCGAGTTTCCATCACAAGAGTGATTGTATTTATAGCATAAGATTTCATAAACTTTTGCAATGCAACACGATTATCTCCATTGGGAGCTGTCTATTTTCATTTTCTTTTATTAAACCGAAACGTGTAATCTGTGATATCGTAAAGACAAGTTGTTCGGTGAATAAAGTTCACCCGTAATGAAATTTATTTGTGAAATACTACGTATTATCCGTTTGCATCGATTTCTATTTCAAAACTCGGCGCTATGTACTTGTATCTATATATATAGACCTTTTTCAAAAAGGAATGTATATGTTGGAGTCATTCTGTTTTGAATCGCTTAATAAGACCGCTATAAAAATATGTAGGACAATGTGTATTTATTAAATTTATTTATTTATGCATGTTTCGAGTATTTCAGCTTCCTGTAAAAGTTTTAGGTTGTATTATTGAACCATATTCGATGATAAAGTTTACTTATTCTCTTAAAAAACGGCGTGAACAGTTGTTTATAATACCGACCGCGATACGGCAATGGTCCCGAAGTTGACTGTCTGACCAGGAAATTCGCTCGAGTTAATAGGAATACATGATAGTAAAGGAGGTGGCACGGTCGAGCTGTGCGAGAGAGAGAGCGCTAGCGCGTGCGACAAGGAGGGAGATAGGTGAAGCGTGCGAGAGAGAGAGCGATAATTGCGGAACAAGGAGGGAGATAGAAATATCACACAGCCACTGTAAATTCACGAATTTCTCATTTCCCGCGAATATTTTATGAACTTTTAAATTCATGTCTCGAAGAATAGACCCTTGGCTACTTTCCTATGTGGTCTTCGCGCAGATTTTGGTTATAATTAATTAGTTATTAACGATTCTTTGAAACAGTGACGAGATCACGGTCCTATGTGAACACTCAAGCTTCGTCGATTGTAGGTGCATTTTCTAGATGTAATTTATCAACTTTTGCAATTTCATCTTGAAGTATGAACCCTTCACTACTTTCCTACGTGAGAGTTGTAATGATTCTGATTAGAATTAAGCAGCTACGAAGTGTTTTTGGACAGATTTACAAGTTCCACTCCGCGTTTAGTAAATGCACACTTTCTTCAAGGATTCTCGATCTTTTCAAAATGATTTGTATATTTGTACGTGTAGATTTGAGAATATAGTCTTGTGACAACGTTCAGCAATCACTCGTATGCGTTTTATTTACGAATCTCTACATAGTTACTAATAAAAAAAGCCTTTTATATAGGTTAGATTATCGATGATCGCGATCCCTATGTTACCCACAATTTGGGTTGAGACCAGTAAATTCTCCGAGTTAATAGGGGACCTAGTACTAGAAGAGGTGGCACGGCTAAGCTGTGCGAGAGAGAACGCTAGTGTGTGCGGCAAGGAGGGAGATAGGTGGCGTGAGCGAGAGAGAGAACGCTAGTGTGCGCGACAAGGAGGGAAATAGAAATATCACACAGTCACTGTAAATTCACGAATTTCTCATTTCTCGCGAATATTTTATGAACTTTCAGAATCGCGTCTCGAAGAATAGACCCTTGGTTACTTTCCTATGTGGTTTTCGCGTAGATTTTTATTACAATTAATTAGTTATTAACGATTCTTTGCAACGGTGACGAGAATCACGGTCCTATGTGAACACTCAAGCTTCGTCGATTGTAGGTGCATTTTCTAGATGTAATTTATCAACTTTTGCAATTTCATCTTGAAGTATGAACCCTTCACTACTTTCCTACGTGAGAGTTGTAATGATTCTGATTAGAATTAAGCAGCTACGATGTGTTTTTGGACAGATTTACAAGTTCCACTCCGCGTTTAGTAAATGCACACTTTCTTCAAGGATTCTCGATCTTTTCAAAATGATTTGTATATTTGTACGTGTAGATTTGAGAATATAGTCTTGTGACAACGTTCAGCAATCACTCGTATGCGTTTTATTTACGAATCTCTACATAGTTACTAATAAAAAAGCCTTTTATTCGGGTTAGATTACTAACCGCGATTCTTACGTTATCCACGAGAAGTTCCTGAGTTGGCTTTTGGGCTAGGAAATTCTGCAAAGTATCAGGATCACATATAACCAGAGTTGGTGGCACAAAATCTATTCCCATCGTTGTCGCACACTATTCCTTTCTCTCTCGCGCAGCTCGACCGTGCCACCTCCTTTAGTATCATGTATTCCTATTAACTTTGCAGAATTTCCTGACCGAAACAGTCAACTATGAGATAACGTAGGGATCGCGGTCGGTAACTATTATAAGAGAAAACGATGATACAGGGACATCCGGAGACTTTTTTCCGGGAGGGCAACTTTGGGATAATGGTACAGAAAAATATAGCACCTCTCTTGCTTTTTTTAACCCATTTTATAGTGCCAATGCAATTAAAAATTTAAAATCGAAATTTAAAAATACATATGTATTTCCTTTTTTAGTATAAACTTAATAAAGGTCAGTTTTGAAAAATAAGCGATTTTTTCTCAAAAGCCAGGGGGGCAAGCCTGCGGACGCCCATGTAATATTAATGACTATTTACTTTGTTGAAGGTATAGGTTTGCGATTAAGAAAGAAACGCAGATTCGATGATCGTAATTATTCTTAATTTTATTAATAAATAACTTTATATTTACACTCTGTTGGTCAATTTTAATGCAAAGTGAAATAGAATCTGCCCCTTTGAAACCTCTCTTCAAAGTGGAATAGAAACACTTGTTATTTATCCCATTAATACACTTCAAACATTAAATATACGTTCAGTCAGGTATCGGTAGTGAGTTGAAGTATTTCAATGCATTCTCTGCGGAAGGAAGTACTAGATTGTACACAGGATGGACCACTTCCACCAAATTCAAATTACGAGATCCAATAATCAATGGCTTCGGAGAATGCTGCGCGATCGATAATCCGCTCAGTGCGTAACAAGTATGATAAATATCCCAGTATCTAAAACAAACAGAAATCTGTAGGACCATGCGATGTATATCATACATCATTGTAATAATAGTGTCCCATACTTTTCTGGTTTATCCAGAAAGCCACCGTGAGGATGTTGACAGCAGATTAATAAATATTCTTGTAAGGCCTCTTGATTGAACAACCAGTAATTGGAATTGAACACTGTCTCTTGCTTCGTTAAAACTGCATTAATTAATGGCAAAGCTCCGCCCTGCCAAAACGAATAGCAGGCGTCTACTAACTTGTTAGTGCGCCCTTCGAATCCACCTTCGAGACGCATTTGCTTGTTCACTATCCATCTCTGAAAGCAAACACGATTAAGATCACGAGTCTAGGTTTTCTAACTGCAGCAAAATTTCAGGCGCAGAGTGTACCAGCAACGACTTCAAGTGGCATAAATCAGTTTTCCCGAGAAGTACCAGCCCTGCGAACCCACAGTACGTGTACCCTCCGTGAGCTTCCATGCCGGGGCATCCTCCAAAACCACCCTCCCACGTTTGACATTTAGATATCCAACTCTCAGTTCCTTTGAACATTTCAGGAGTATATACATTTGTCAGTTTCGCTACAGCGATCGCGCAATACCCTCCTCTTATGTCTACCTCTCCTTCAAGGTGCAAACTGAAGGAGCCATCCCCTGCATGCAAAGACGACAAGAAGCGTGCAAGCGACTTTCTAAAATCAATATCACAATTCTTCAAATGGTATAAACTAAAACTGGATCTCGACGATCTCCATCCGCTTTCCTTCCATACCTATCGATCACTTGGTATGCCCGACGAGTACCGATGGTGCATAAAGCATTTATCGCCGCATAAGTAGACGCCAAGTGAGGAAATTGTCCTGGACCTCCACCGAATCCTCCTTCGGGCGACTGGCATTTGGCCAGGAAGCCGACAATTCTGTCGTACCCGTCGTCGTCCAAACTCTCTCCCAATATCTTCAGGGAATGTACGATCCAGTAACACAACCATGGTCTGCTGGAGTCTAAAGACTGAGAGGCAGAGTTACATGCATATAATCGTTAATAAAAGCGAATACGATCGGAGGAAGCCGATTACTTACTTCGCAGTTCTCGTTAAGATTAGTCAAAGATTTTATCAACAGCTTGATGTGCTTCTGTCTTGTTAATGTAGGCTCACCGTTCAGCTTGTACAACTTTAGTATGCAATCCTCTACGAGACTCTGGAATCGAAATGCGGCATATTAACGGACGGTAAGATAAAAGGGCATATACCGGCCAGTTATTTTTATCGACGCGAGGCCCGCACCTGCTCCTTGGACGTGGCGGTTTGGTGGGCCTCCTCATCTTGCCTTTGCTCGAACACCTCGTCGAAACTTCTAACGTGCGCTCGGTCGAGTTCATCAAACACTGAGTTCCACATAATCTATCGGACACGCGAATACGCTATATTAACAATCGGCGGCAAGCGATTACGTGGTCGGGTTAAGATATGCATATAAAAAACGAGGATTGTGTGTGCTACGGGATTTACAAGAGAGATAAAACGACGAAAAGAAAGCGTTCCCTTTGTCACCTATTCACGCGATAAGGTTCCGCTTCATGATGAGACTTTTCGTGTTCGGGTAAAACGTATCTCTCGCGCGTTCAACGATATCACGACCGTGCGCTGTGTGTTGCGTTCATGGTGGACGCCTTTGAGCATAATGCCGAATTTACACAGCGAATCTGAATCAATCTACAGAGTGCAATTTGTTTCTTGCGTGGTAATATAGAAACGATAGGATGGAGAATGTTGGTTAGAGTCAAGGTTAGCGGAACATAATAATTAGAAGTTTCGCTAGACGGACATGCAACCGATTAAAAACCGTGCGTGGACGGCTTTAGTTATGGGCGAATTCCACTTGCGTCCAAATGACCCGTGATTTTTGTTAAGCTAGGTTTTTCTGAACGCAACGTCAAGAATTTCAAAGTTGATTTTCTCGAAAATGGAGCTCGATATGAGAAAAAATTACTCTTTCTTTTCGATTTGTAACAAGTAAATAAGTCAAGAAAAAGAAATAAATTTTTTTGTTATTGCGGTTCATTTTCGAGAAAATCGACTTTGAAGTTCTTGACGATGCGTCCAGTCGCGTACGGGAAAACCTAGCTTAATGAAAATGATTTGGGTGTAAGTGGAATTCCGCCCTATGTAACAATGTAACTCGTGTGATGATGCGTTTCCACTACCCATTTGTTCGTTAACCTATCTGACGCAGTCCTTTCGTTTGTGACGTTTTTATTTCGAAAACGGACGCTAGGTTTCGGGGAATGATTCAGAATTGTTCAGAATGTTTCTGCCTGATTCTGCCTGGCAATTATTTGTCTTAGTTACATCTACGGCTTCTAATTAGAGGTTTGCGAACTTGCAGCGATGTATATTATGACGGACGATTATTTTCTGCCAAAACAGTTTATCGTTTACACGTTTTATGGCAAAAAGACTTGTTTCTGCTGGGATAAGGACAAACTCGCTATATTCCCATACGCGAATGATCGAAATTTCGCTCCCGTCGAACTTGTAACAGCTCCCGGTTCAATAAAGAGCATACAATGCTTCACCGATCGTGTCTTCTTGATCTGCATTCCGCAAGGAGTGTACAAGTTATCCAGGGACCGACAGTTTGCCATTTTAAGCATGAGCGCAGTGGGCCTGGGTACCGTTTTCTACGAGGTTTTGACACCGAGAAATAAAAATCTTTACTTGGACAACAAGCAGACTATGACGAACAAACTACTCTTTCACTTGTCTTCCGAAGATGGCAACTCCAGCAACCTGTGCATTTGTCCCTTGAATCTGGAGAACACTAGCGAAGAATTTATGAAGACTATAACGAATGATTCCACTGTAGAAAGTTTATGCGTAATTGCAGACGAGAAGATACTTTTTGTATTAGTTAGGGAAACTGTTCGCATCGTGTATAGTAGTATATATTCTATTAAAGATATAGTACCCGTGCAAAGAGATTCCAAGATCGGGGGATTGTTACTGGTCACTAGCGCAGACATTATTTTAATTTACTCCAGCAACGATTTAATGTCGTTTGAGAAAATTTGCTTGGGGATATGCGTAAGGACTATTTGTGCAGGTTTTAGCCAATGGACCGAACATACATTGTGGTTTGTTTATTCGGATGAATCCAAGTTGTATTATGGGAAGAAGCAATTATTAACGAAGAGTGTTCAGCAAATTAATGTTCAAGATAAGAGCTTTGCCTGCTTGAAATGCTACGATTCCAAGGTAATTCTGGGCTTGACCATGAACAAACAACTGGTCGAGTTTTCTACCGATGCAGTGGAAAGGACATTATTGGTGGAAAATGATACTTTCATTAATCTAAATGCCAATATGTTGAAAGGTAGCGAGCTTGAAATAGATAAGATTTACAGAGGAACTCAGGAACTGCATAGCCTGAACAAGGTATTAATAACCGAAGAAGATATATTAAGCAGAATAAATTTATATGCTCATAGATGTAAAGTACGATTAGTCCCAAAGGTGTCCGTAAACAGGATAGCGAATCAGTTATTCTTGTCTGTGAATTTGAATACACTGCCAAAAAACAGTTGGGTTGTGCTGAATTTGAGATTGGAATGTCAGAATGTATTTTCTATGCGAAAAATAGTGGACGAGAAGACTGTAGTCGATATTTGTGTACCCGAGGACAAGGCAGAAAATTTCTTAGGAATTGCAATAGACTTGATCACCCTGAAGGATGAAAGTCACTCTTGGTGTCTAATAAGGAATTACATAACCAACCCGTTGCCTAAGAGAAACAAGAAGAAAAAGACAAGATCGGACCAGACGAACTTCATCAATTCCAAAATCGCTATGCTCGAGAGATTCATAAACGAAGGTCACATCGATATGAAAATGTTATCCGAGATGAAAGAAAACGTGAGGAAAAAGCTCGGTGATACATAAAACCCAAGCGCTTCCAAAATATATAGGCCGATGTATAAACTACTAAATGTGTTTATTAACCGAAACTACCTTCAATAAGTCGCGAATTAAAATGCTAACTTTTTAAGAAAACATTACACTGTACGTTTATTTGGCGACCCTTCCGCGTCATCGAAGAATCTGTCTACGTCTGCTTAATACCGAGATTCTCGGTACAAGCGTTACATATATTTCATACAAGTTCTTTTCTCGATGATTCTCATAACTTCTCCGAGCTGGGCACCTCGATGATGCTGCCTATACTGCAGCTGGAGCTCTTCTTCGACTGCTTCTGTTGGGTCCTTGAGCTGCTTGGAGTCCTGACGCCACCCAGCCGAGTTTGAAGCGCCTCCAGCGACTTGGAGCTCTTTTTGGACCCTCGTTCCCCAACTCTGGCGTTGGCGTCGAGACTGCGCCGCCACAGCTTGGCGAAGCAGACGCGGAAGTTCTCGGAGAAGACACCGTAGAGAAGAGGATTGACCACGGTGTTTAACTCGGCGATGATCAATGTCCAAATGAAATGATGCGATCTTAGAAAGAAATTCGTGTCCTCGGTGGGCCTTCTACCGTCTATATAGATCAGCAGCATCACGGTGGTGATGGGGAGCCACATGACCAGCACGGCCACCACGTTCAGCAGCAAAATCCTAACGACTCGTAGATGCTTGTGCAGCCGCAGCTCCTCGTGCTGGGAAAGACTGCCGGCGCGACCTTGCCGGCCGGTCATCGATGCTGAGGACAGTTTTCTCCCCGCCCACGGCAGCAACGTTCCCACCACCGACAGCTCCGAGTCTCTCCTACCTGTTGCGCCGCTCTCCAACCCCTGTAATATATTTATCACCTTCGATTAAAAATAGCCGACCGTGACACAGGGGCACTTCATTACGAAACACCGAGAGGCACAGAGCGGCTGTTATAATGCGATGTAAAAGATTCACAGCCGGGCGAATTACTTGAGCGACGCAGGGGACGGCCCATCTGCTTCGCGTGTCCAGGATCTTTTGGAAGATACGTTGGTAATGATAGACCAGCAAGGTCATGGGCAGAAGGCAAGCCAGCACGATGATCGGTACCGTGAAGCACAGGGAAACGTTAACGACGTCGCTTCGTGGGAAGACTAGAGTGCAGATCGTTAAGTTGCCGGCGATGTCCTGCGAATTGGAATGTAACGAATGGGGGCGGTCACGTTCAGACAGTATAGAAACAAGGCAGATCGCGATGTAACGCGCGTTGGCTCGACGGTACCTTGGATTTGAACCAGAAAACGACCGGCAGAAACACGAAACCGGCGATGATCCAAGCGAGGAGACTAGCCGCTAGGACCCTGGACCTCGTCAAGGCACTTCTGTAAGGAGCTATCGCCAAGCATCGATGCCTGTCCATCGATATGAAGGTCAGTGTCCATAGAAGCACGAAACCGCAGACAAACTGCAAGTAGAGAAACCAATCTGCTGAACAAACCAACGAGCCGCGTCTTCCTATTCTGGTTTATCATCTACACGCGTGCGTTCCTAGAATCGACCGAAGATAGACGGCAAGGAAGAAGTTCCTCTGCAACGTATCTAAAGGAGCGTCGTATTTATAGGCCCACCCTTTGTGGGTGATTGCGGCCTTGATCCATGAAGAAAGGTTTATCGAATGACAACAACTCGTACCATTATCGTGCACGCGTGTTGTTCCGTTCTAATTAAGACGATCATATTTCTTAGGGGCTGAAAGAGGCGCTCAAGAGAATTTAACGAAGCGACTGGGGGTCTCCCGAGAACAGAAGTATACGTCGGACAATTAGAGGCTCGAAAGGCGCAGAGGATCGACTCGCGACGATGAAAACATTCGTAAACATTGAAGGATCGTACCTGGGAGTAGGGCAACAATCGGCAGATAGTTTTCCCCAGATGCCAGGACTGCGTCAGTCTGGTGTAAGCAACCGCTGGTACGCCGACGGTGAATAGAAGATCAGCGGCGGCCAAGTTCACCAAGCACAAGTTCGTGGGCGTTCTCATCTCTCTGTACCTGAGCACGCAGCCGGCTATACCCAAGTTGGCACCCACCGCCAGGACGAAGCTGATGGCCAGTATTACCACCTGCGAACACGCGCGTCTGTTTCATCCCCGTCTTTCGTTTTATCTTGCGAACCGCGCTCGGTTCCGCGACCCTTAAAAGCAACGTTCGCGTTGCCGAGCAACCTCATTTGCAAGCCCAAAAATAGGCACACTTATGTGCATTGTTCGCCTCTCTAATGAGACACAAGCTTTCGAGCCGCTAATTAATGACTCGCGACACCGGGCTACAAGGCAGCGCGATAAAACAATGATCGTCGATGCTGTTTTATCAGATCGTTTTGCAAGCCTCTGAATGGACAAGGCGTTCGGGTGTGAAACGCCTCGACAACCGCGGATCCTCGAATAGGTAACACTTGCCTCGACGTTGCTAGCTCCCTTCCGATTGCCGAGCTCGCTGTAGTAGGTGAAGTAATAACGCGGCCCCCATTCTTCGTCCTCTCCCCAGAGATAAGACGAATTCATGTTTAAATCGTGGAGGATTTATTGCCTCGCGACGGCCGAGTCAGGCTCATGATTCAACTCCGTGTTCTTCCGCTTCATTGGAAGATCTCTTCTGCCCTTTCGAGCCTCCCATGTACTCTCGAGCATTTGCTTTCCATTCGACGGCCTCGTCCTACGGCAAATCGTTATTTTCTCCGCGCAGGCCGTTCCACGGTTTATTACCGTTCCGCTTTACTCATTGTTGGTCCCGCGAGATCGTTCCCCGAGAACCGTCTCGCATCTCAGCGAGCCTTTATTGACGCTATCCGCGCGACGTATCCGGTTGATAGGACTTATCGGACCTGTAACAGGCGAATCACTTAATGCAATTTAACTTCTGGGCAACTGAGCTGCGGCCTATTAGACTCGGTTACGTCCGAGCCGCTTCCCATCGATATATTCTATCCCGCTGCACGGTTAATTGCATCCGCGGGTGTCCGGCAATACGATGCTGCGAGTAACAGGTGTCCAGATCGTGCACGCGTTCTTCTCAACCATCGTGGGCGATAATCCACTAATCTCTGGGAAATTTCAAAGCGACGGGAAATAGCGAGAGGGGAGAGAGGTGTTCCGTAGGAAACTAGGAAGTGTTATAGGGATCGATAAGATCCTCGTTTCGAACGCGTCTCTCCTTTAGGAGACTTGTTAGGCATTCCCTCTGAAATACTTGGGAACGATCGAGGATCTACGCGCACGATTATCGCCTCGACTTCTCCGGAGAGCGAACAATCTCTTTCTCCTGGCTGTTCCCTATTTTTAACGGCCCTGTGAAACGAGGAATAGTGATTCCAGGCGGAGCTCGGGAAATATTTACGGAAGTTTTACGACTCGAAGGAGATTAACACCTTGGGTAGATTTAAAAAAAGCGATGGAGCGGCTCTCTTTTGTTTACTGGGAATCTTAATTCTTTTTTCACGAATTACCGTTCTCCTCGATGTACACACAGGGATATATTCGATTGCTCGCAAACAACAGCTCCGATGTTTACGCGCCGGGGAAGTAAACGCGCGCTAAAGGATCCACGGGCCGAAGGCTTCCGATCGATCGCTCTTTCCTCGAGTTTCGAGACGGGCTATATTTTGGGACGAGGAAAAGTAATGGCTGGGACAAAGGAGACCGTGAATAGTCCTATAAACCGATCCTGGGAAATCGAATTGTGAGCGACGATGCAATAGAGACGGTAATCGATATAGTTTTTTTATACGTTTTACGGGGTATTTATAAAGCCGAAGGAACACCGATATTGTTCGCTGACGAAAAGAGGATATCAAGAGGTTGAATTTCGCGTCGACGAGGGAACTGAAATATCCTAATGGCCAAGGGAGTGGCTGTCACCTTTACCTTCGAGGACACTCATTCGTTTCTAGTAATTATCCTATCACGAGTTCTCATCCCCCTTATTGTCGAGAACTTTCTTTTTTTTTTTTTTTTTTAGCAGAAATTTAGAACGATAATCGAGGAAGCTTTAGAAAACAAATGAGACCAGTGTACGAAAGAACTGGATAACGATATTGAAAACAGCGGATCGACTTTGATAAATTGTTTTTAACAGCTCCATTACGCCAGCTGATTGTTGAGTTATTAAACGGTTTGATCGCAGTTGATTCGTTGACGTTGATGTTATCCCTGCCTAAAGATTCATCGAGTATCACCGATTTTTAATTACTTCCCGCACCTAGCGGGATAAATTTGTTTACGTATCTCCAGCTCACGTGGCATGAAATTTCGCCACTTGAAAGGCTACATTTCACGCAGCGTTGAGTCAAGAATTAGTTATCTCTCTGCTTGGAGTTTCATTGTGTAGAAAATCATGGTTATTTGGGTAATAATTTACATTAAAACAAACGTGATGCACATACCTTTGCGTTAATTGCGTGCCGTTCATGTGCAAAGGGGGCGATGAGATTTGAACCTTAGAAACCTGTAAAACACGCGTTTTAGAAGAAGGAACGGAATTGTATCTTTCTGTGAAAGTCGTTGAACAATAACGTGTAAGAGAGTTGCGAACACGCGGACTCGAGTAAAGCGTTTGACGCCTGCGAATACTACCCGCCAACTGACTGCATCGAGTAACTGTCATCCATCGGGAGTCGTACTTCGCTCTACGGCGCACACTGCTCTGCGCAGGTTCAAACTCTCGTGACAGTTTCCCGCGACGCACGTGTCAGTCGCGAAGTTGGAGCGCAGGGGTAACTGTCGTTGTTGCGTGGTTGGAATTAGGGCTGGGACTATTTGTCGAATTTTTCGGTATTCGAAGGCTTCAGTTCTTTAGGTTCATTTTTTTTACAAGATTTTATTTAGTTTCAATTGTGAGTTCGTTAATTTGTTAGCGCGAATCTTGTAAGTTAATAACTTGATTTATAATTCACATTATACTATTCGAATACTGAAATATTCAAGTAGTATTTGAATACCGAAATATCCAAGTAGTATTCAAATACTTGTAAAATATTCGCATAATCCCAGCCCTAGTTGGAATGGACGAGGTGGAATAAGCGACGCGTTGAAAACGAAATGGTATCTTTATTTTGTGAATACAGCAATGTGTTGATAAATATTCAACTCTGTTTTTCTCGAGTGTATATACAGTTTGATCGATTTCCATCGATTCTACGGTAACGATAATATAGAATTGGTACATACAATTTTGTTGGAAAATATGTGCCGTAGCTTTGCTGCTATACACCAACACTGCTCGTATTGGTTCCTATGTGTCGTTTCTCGAACACATTTAGTAAGTTGGAAAATATTATTACCGTGAGAATTGATATTGGTGCAAGCGGTACGTGCCTATTATTTAAAAATCATTTTACACGTGTGCTGCAAAGTGAGAATTACTTTTTCTTTTTCTTATTACTTCGGCCCACTGCGGGATAAAACATTTATTACACAGAGAACTTAAGATTGTTATGATGAATATACGTAATAATATACGTTAGTAATATACTATAGTTTCTATATAAAAAAAAAACTAAACAAATCACAACAAATATTATAAATGGGCTTTGAAACGATACATAATAACTAAGTGTACTATAAAAACGTTGCATGTAACTGGTATCATAAATTAACGGTATAAAAAATGACCAACAGCAAAGGGAAAAGTAAAGTGTGTAAGAATAATAAATGCTACAAATACATGACGCGTGTATGTGCGGCATCGCGTACCTATTGCAACTTAAAAGCTTCACGCCCATTAAATACACCGACATTAAGTGCTCGCGCCTCGTAATACACCTACAGAATATTGTAAACGCGGTATGTTAAAACAAGTAGGTATTTAAAGCTATATTATACGTTATTCCATGTTTACGAAAACATTCCGCAGAGCTACAAAAGGCATGCAAACAATACACATTTACATAAAATCGTTCAAACAATAAATATTCATATAATATGTATATAAAAAATAAAATCTGAACGATCTTGTACAGTTCACCCTAATCTAAAAGTTGATACTTCGTTCTGCAAGACATAAGCACACGTACATGAAGTTCGACGAAAATTTTTAAAACTGAACTCTTGATTGTGTTTTTCTCCCCTCGCGCGATAATCGATACCTGTAGAACGGTAGCGATCGGGTCTGAAAATTCTCTCCACCTTCACAAAGACTGTTTCGAAACGAGCATTGAAACAACATTCAGTGAGTATAAAAAATATGGCAGTAACAGTCTAACTATTAAATTTCACGAGGAAATAACGACAAGCCGCGATGATTTAAATGAGAAACTGTAGATCTCGCCGCTATCCTCTAATAATCCTATACTCGTGTTGAACTTGTTCTATATCCTCTTACGTTAAGTACGCTAGTCGATCACTATTTCCGTAAAAAATCCGACGGTAAGTTCTTCTGCCGCGTTTTGTCTTATTCCGTTACTCCGCAGATTCAACAGCTTATTACAATAATTATTATCTCTTCGTTAGGGGATACTTGGTAATTCAGGGCGATTTCTATTTGTACTTAAGCTATATCGAAAACTTAAGATATGTACAGATGTTGATCGTTCGTGTTGGCAAATTAATTCCTTCCGTTTTCCTCTCGATACACTTATATAAAGAAAACTAAAAGCACACATTAGGCGTATGTATATCGTTAGAATATCGAACTTGAAATTTACTATTTCTCTAGTGAGGATTGTACTGGTTGCGCGTTACGTGGCGTAACGTTTCTCCTTCCAAATACATGACAGTACCCTACGGTTTACTGTCCATGACGAGTATATCACGTATCGTATGAGAGTTTATGATAAATGAATATGTATGTCGAGTGTGCTGGAAATTGGATGATCATTGTCTTGATAACGCGGGTGAATCGAAACGAGCGTACGTTTTTACTACAGAAATTATATCCGTTCTCCATTTTAAAAGGCGTCGCGTCGAGGATGATTAAACACAGCTTTACAACTCGTTAAGGCACTGAATCAAAATATAAAGGGCTACCGTATTTATATACCGAGAATCTTCTTACAATTCATTACTAAGCCGAAGAGATTTGCTACTTCTATTCACACTATTCACAGTCGTATCCGAAATACGGTGCAAAGTATGCGAGACAACTGAGCGAAAAGATATCATCTCGAAAGCCCCCTACGTACCATAGAGAATAGATTAATTAATGATGCGTATTAAACGCTCTTTTAGAAACGTTCCTCTCGATTTGTACTCCCTTCCGTTACACATAAACGTCATTTTGGTCGAGTGCGCGCGTTCTCCTTACCTACGATTAGCAAACAAGATTACAACTCCACGACGATACTCTCTCGTTTCATTCTTTCGCTCGAAATCCACTCGGAATCGTCTTCGTTGTTCACGGAGCGAGAACATAATGGCCCACGGGGACTGTTTTTAATACAATCGCCGTGAAATGTCGCGCGAGCGAGCATTCCATTTGCCAAGAACGAAGCGCACGTCTCAGAAGTTTCGTTTCTAAAAGAATATACATAGCAGAATGGTATTTACACGTGTTAAATGAGAATCGTTTGGAATAAAGGATTCAGCATTCCTAAGACAACGAGGATTGATCATTTCTCAATAAGTGTTCTGCGCTACTAGCACTCCAACAGAAATAAGACAGTTCTCGGTTCAGGGTGTACTGGAACTTTAGTTATCGCGTGAATGTTGGCTAATGAGGGGGATCGAATTAATGAAAAAACGTCTGACAGTTTGGCAATCTTCCCTGAGCGTACTAACTTTATAGAACTAGGATATCGCGGGACAGTCTCCGGGGCGAACTATTCTGAACTTGGATAGTAATAAACAAAAAAGAAAGAACAAGAAACACGCATGGTCGGCTATTGACTGGTTTCACGATAAATATTTAAGTAATTCGTTAAATACCTAATGCCACGATAGCATTGTATGTCATAGAGATTGTCCCTTCTCCTCGTTGTTTGATACCTGCGACTCCAACGGCGTCGACGCGTTCGAACATCGCCGACGGTCCTCCGAACGCTCAGAGTCTTCTTCTTGGGGCAGGAGATTCGTTCTCTCTTCCTCTTCCATTGATTTCTTCGTCGGTGCAGCTTTCTTCGGCACGTAGCGGACAAGAATGTCTATGTCCGGGTCCTCGTTCTGCTCGTCAGAGGGACTTGTGATCGAAGACTGCTGAAATACAACATTCCCCTCATTAGCTTCATGCGTTCAGTGCCCTAAATAATAAAGTTGCAACGACAAATCAACCTTGATCGGTGAGTTTTTTAGTCTTCCGTTGTGATCGGTGTATGGGGAAATGAATTTCGAGTGGGTGACTGGGCTGGCGCTGACGGGAGCAGGCGAGGTCGGGGCAGTCGCGCTATGAACAGGGGATTGGCCGCGATCTTTCTCTTTCCTACTTCCCTTCTCTTTATCGAGCGGCAACACTGGAGATTCTGGCACGCTGCGATCGTCCTCGTCCAAAGAATGCAACAACTAGAAAATCATGGGAACGTTTACGTATAATAACACTTTTACGCGCGCTCAAAAGTATAGGAATGTTCTACGGAATAATCAACCTTTTCCACTTCGTCGTCAAATTGCTCCTGACCAGGCAACGGATCTTTCTGGCTCCTTTCCAAAAGTGTGGCTCGCTTCGCGGCCAAATATAGAGATCTTTTAATTTTAACGTAAAACACTTCCGTTACAGCCCGAACCGAATAATCGGGAACAAACGTGTATCTCAGCATAGAATCCAAATTGATCGATTGTATGCTTCCCACTGCTTGGGGGTTCGTAATAGTGGGCGATTCCGCTGAAAAAATCGAGCACGTTAGATGATCCATAAATATCTTAGACGGGCGTGGTGAGTTTCAATAATCCTACCTATCCCTATATTAACGGTGAGCGCTTGGGAGCCGAAATACGTGAACGGGCCGCTTTCGAACATCATATTTTCTTTGCCTACCGTAACTTCAACTCGACCCTCCAAGATTAACACGAAATAATCTACCGCTTTTCCTTGCTGATAGATTACAGCCACCGGATCGTTTCTCGCTTTTTCACGGGATTTCACTTTGATATGATAAATAATATCTTGCTTAAGCAAACGACGCAAAATAGTTTCCGATATTGTATCATGCTTAAACGCGTCTACAGCTGTGGATTACATATTAGTCTCAGATGTATTTTAAGAGCATTTTTATATAAATCTCATATTTTCTTAAATCAAAACACTTCTTCCTACTTGTAGACAAATACTGAAACATGGCCAGTGTCAACTGCGGCGATATATGAATACGTTGGTTCTCTTTCTTCTCCGCGAACACGGTAAAGTCTCGTATTTTGTGCCTGGCTTGCCTTCTACGCTTAGTTCTGTTATCAGCTGCAAAGGAAAAACATTTGTTATCAATTACAACGTTTATCATTGCAATCGATTCTAACGCTTTTAAGTTACGAAATGATCCTACTGAACACATCGGTCTCGTCCATGATTTCAGCTTGGATCAATTCTTCTATAACATCCTCCAACGTCACCAGGCCAATGACTTCGTAAAACGGATCTCCCTCGCCTTCGTTGTTCACTCTTTGAACAAATGCCATGTGCCCCTTATGGCCTGAAAGAATAATATATCACCAATAACAGATCAAACTTTTTACACCGAAACACATCGGTTTAAAAATACCAACCTTCTTTAAACTGCTTGAACATTATATCTAACGTGACATCTTCGAAAATAAAGTTGCACTGGTTCCTATAGAACTGGCACAAAGTTTTGAGAGGCATGTTGTCGTCTGGATCGACGAACGCGAGATCTTTAATGTAAAGCATTGTCACTATGTTCGTCCTCGACCCCTCGAACACCGGTATACGCGAGAAGCCTGAGAATGAAATATCAGTTAAATAATAGTTCTCCGATGAAAAGAACGCAAGGGATACCTTGGATTCACACCTGATTTCATTATCTCTGACACCGTTTCAAAATCTAAAACGGCATTGTAATCCAACATGTACACGTCCTCGATTTTTGTCATTACATCCGCGACAGTCTTCTTTCGCAATTCTAACGCGCCCGCGATAATGTTCACTTCATCTTTCTCTAAATCGTTATATCCTGTTGTCACCTGCAAATAACGGCGGCGATATAATCACGATCCCATGTCTCGAAGTCGAATTATCAACAATGTCACCGCATTATGTAAGTGGAGCACGCAGGCAAGGGATCTGGTTATTAATTACACAAGTTACACTTTCTTGTACTTATACACGTGCGTGCTTACGCACGAGAGCGAGTGTGTATCTTATAGAAATACGTTTTAACGATAAGTTCAACTGAAATTAGCACAGTATTGGTATGTAAAGTTATCTTATTTAAGTTTCACATTGATAAGTAATCTAACATGTACTCTGTGGCATGTGAAACCTTCGAGCAAAACGTCGGCAGATCGATATCTTACCTACATATGATTGAATTTGGATGTTAATGTAACTATCTGCCCTATCCATTTTCATTTCGATAAGGCCCATAGCGGTAAAAGGTTTCACAAGGCGTTTGATAATGTATACTTCAAATTACAAGTGGCGGCAACTGTATTCGGTATATATCGTAAAAAACATCATGTAACGTACTGGCAAATAATTCGTGATTCTCTCACCTTTACGAGCTCTTTCAAACGCTCGCGATTGTACACGTTGCCGATTTCTTCGCCGAGAAGAACGTCCAAGAGCTTGCTGATGGGATAGCTCAGTGGGAACGTGATTATCATGGTTAATTTCGTAACGTAAATCGTTTTCGCCCCGATACACAATCCGTGTCTACTGCAAATCGCCTAGAAGAAGGGGCGTTATTGCAACGGAGCCACATGCCGCACTGTCTTTTAATGTCTTTAGCGGATCGATAACAAAGAAATAATAGCGCTAAATAAAATTAAGCATATCTTTTTGTAAATATACATACTTGTGGTGAAATTTCACCAAAAATTACAATAGCTAAGGTGGAGCAGATTACAGCAACTAATCCGGAAGTTAAGTCATCTAGCAAAATAGTAAAGATCGAATTCACCAAAACATTTGAGAACAAAATCGAACATAACAAATAATTCCCATGATTCCTCACTGGCTGTATTGTCCTTGCATATTGTCTTTCCTTCAATGTACAAACGATTAAAGAATTACGAAATTATCGTGAAATCATAATCATTGAATTATTAAATGTACTCGACCGTAAGCGGAAGTACCTTCTCCGTTCCTGTATTGCACAATATTTTCAGTTCGGTTCTGTCCATTGCCATTAATCCCAGGTTCAGGCCCGAGAATAGGGCAGAGAAACAGAGGCATGTTAAAACAATCACAATACCAAGCCAAAGCGGTAAGAATTTCTCGTACGTGTATATCTGTAAATAATTATTACTAATAGATACTTTTGATGGAATAATCGCCAACAATTTCACCCTGTTTCTAAACAGAACTTGTAGCGAGACACGATACTTACAGTCTTCCATGTCTCGGTGCCTTGATGTTTAAACAGATCCCGGCCATACATTCCATATATTGGTTGTTTTATGCACACATAAAATGGCGAACCAAGTGGCAATTCAACGTCGATGGTTGCTGTATTATTCTGTACATTTTTCACCTATAACAACCACACGTTTTTAGCGACTGTTCAACTGAGGAGTTAAAGAAGAAGTATCAGATGCTTACTGGAAACTCGTCGCTCTTTATTTTATCACAAATAGTACCCCTTTTCGCCGATACATCGGTAAAAGTGACCAAAGTGTCCTCTGTGATACCGACACCGAATAATCGTATAACGGTCTTGCTTTTAGCCAATATCTCTGGGATTCCATCATACGTGTAACTGGGATCTTTGGCTGCTGTTTCTATCCTTAGTCCTTCGATAAGTGCATCTTTATGGATCGGCTCTGACATTAAATAGTCATAGTCACTGTCGTGGTTATGGACTAATGAATTGGCACGCAGAGTACGGAAGTATTTGCTGAGAATAAAATACATGTGTTGGTATAATAAAAGCTATAAATTCTTTTAAATGTCTTTAAATGCTCAAACCTTTGCGCACATATCGTGCAACGAGACAATAGAAAATGAGTACAAAATGCATCGCACGTAGGAAATGAGTTTGCAAATGTTTAAATTATTTTAGACAGAAATTCATTCCCTTTAAGCTAAAAAATTAGATAGTTTCCTATTTACAGCAAGTTTGACTAATTTCCACAGATGTGCAGATAATTATGGGTAAGTGGGTCAAGGTTACTGCTGTTCCTTGGGTTGTAGTTAAAAACATAGTGGAGAGATTTATTTCAGTTCTCTCAAAGTCAAATATTACTTATCTCACATTAATATACTATAAAAATGTAGTTACCTCTTAAAAACAATAAAAAGAAGTAATGCTCGATCGAAGCATCATTTATCAGCCATGATATTTTATACGATAAGATATCCATAACTATTTCTCTCAAGCTTTCACTCCTCTATGAATTAAATCCCTTAATATTCATGGAAACACAGCTTTATTAAATAAGATTTCTAGATATTTAAATTCTTTCGAAATGTGCATACAGCAGCGAAACAAACACAAAAATAACATTTCCCAATTTAACAGTGAATACTTGTATTTCAATATTCTCCCATGTACAACTTAACATCTATTAATCACAATGACCTATAATCTATAACACCAGTGTGTAGACACAACAATAGAATGACTGAAACAAAGCAAACCCTTCCACGCTAATTGTAAAACTGAACATTGTAAACATTCGACGCGTATAGTACGCGTACAATCGTAATACCGCGGGATAGGTGTTTTCAGCATCTTGAATGAAAAAGGAGAAAAAGACGCAATTATGCCATGTCACACGGCGGATATCTATAATTAATTGGAGAAGGAGAGGTAGCCTGGCTCAGTGACGCTCGGGCGAAAGATGAATTGTCGGGCGATTAAAGCTTACTCGTATCGTAACGGGGGGCTGATAGTGAAGTTTCCTCCAAGATTGGTCCATGTTTCGCCGAATCCGCTGACAACTCGCAGACAGAAATAGATCCTGGTAACCTTAAAATTAGGAGCTTGGGCGAACTTGTATATCACGCGGTTCCCGCCCGGTTCGATCCAGATCGCGTCCAATCCGTTTTCTGGATCACAGCGGCCGGACGTAGGTGACCAGCGTAGAGAAACGTTACGGTCGAGGCCGGTGCCAAGAACCTCGATCAGGAGGCCTGTGCCGACGGGCAGGTTCTTCTCCCCGTACGATTGCCCCTCGGTCAAAACGCTGACCGATCTCACGCTCGGATTATCGGATACTTTCACTCCTGTAAACGCGTCGGCGTATACTAAATTGAATATCGCGAAAACAAGTAGCAAATGAGCCGCCGGTGTGCCTGAGCGGTCAACATGTTGCGCCATCATGCGACAAAGTGCACTGTGACAACTTTTACACGGTCGTTGGGTAGTGCTGTATTTATAATCTCGCATTCTTACACTGCGCCTGCGCACTTGCCGAATACCTTCCCGTTATTCGCTGGACTCGCTATCATTTGCCCGGCAGGTGGGGAGGGAGAGTGTGACTCAAATTCGGATCGCGTTCACATTCCGCTAATGCTATAATCCATCTGCGCGTTAAATCGCTAATACGCCCTCCAATAACAGATTCGCGAGTCTTTCTTAATTCATCGGCCACGCGTCGAATCCCTGAGAATCGATATTATCGAACCTTTGACTAATAAAACTGTATTCTGCGTTTCCAAAAATCATCCCCTCTCCCTCTCGCCGCCACCTCCACTTTGTAACCTTGCGCGTTATGCCATGGATTTCTGAACACCCTGTAGATTGCAAATTATAAGGATGAGCGCATAGTTTTGCGATGACATGGTAGCTAATTGTTTGCTAGAGAGTAGGCTCCCTGTTCTTTCTTTTTTAATGAGTCACAAGGATATTGCGCGTAATTTAATTTCCTTCCTTTTCAACCGTACCCGATAGGGGGTCAACTTGATCCGCGTGCGACTGTCCACCACATTCGATTGGTAAACAGTAGGATATTTAAAGAGACCCGCTTGTTTTAGGCGGGAACCAGTTGGTGGCGTCTGCGTGTGTGCAACATACGCACAGTATGAACTTTTAATTAGCAAATAAGAAAACTTTTTTAAATAATTCACGCCCCTTTGAAGTTATACCGTCGCCGAGCTCTGCTTTATTTTACGCCTGCACAATGTCAAGTTAGTTTCCTTCCTTTCGTCTACGATTTGAAGAGGTTATGTTGCAACGTACAGAGTACAACAGTGTCGGAGTAACAAGTCGATTGTTATGTTCTACTCTTGTACTATGTTTTAGCAGCACTCGTACTACAAGAACTATGTAAAATCATCAAAAGATTCAAGTTTGAAGAATTGGAGTTAGCGGTGATACCTCATTTCCCTGAAACATCATGGTCCAAGATAAAATCCGAATTGGTTAAGCAGCACAGTCGTTTCACAACGGCTAATGCAGTTCTGTTGATTAAGATAGCTGTAACCGTAAGTTTTCTGCGAAGATACCACACAGTTGCGTGCAGGTGTTAGTTATTTTTATAATTTTCTGTGCTCTTAACAGGCAGCAAAGGTTCCAAAGAACGTTCTAAGGGATCGCCTATTAACGTTGCAACTAAACGGTAATGTCTGATTGCCTCATACTTCCTTTTAGCCCCTCGTAAGATGGTAATGTTTCTTACTTGTATTTTAGACATAAGTTGGCACAATCAACGACCAACATGGAATGGTTATGCGCTAGTAGGTCCTAATAAGTCTGTAAACTATCTAATAAATAGGACAATTCAAGAAGATATACAAGAGCATTTTCATAAGCTAACTATAAAAATGGATGTGAATGTGAACATACACGATGATATTACGTATGTTTCTCTGAGGGAGAACAGGAGCAAAGGACACAAAAGGATAATCCGAAGTGTGGCCCCTATGTTTTTCGCTTTATTTATAGGCCAGAAATATTTTTTTTGCACCAATAAGAACGTTCCAACGGATGTATTAGACGGGATAGCAAAAAGTATGGGATATAAGAGCAGTAAGAAGCTTAACTTAACGGGCAAAGATCTTAAATCGTTGAGCAAATTATGCTGGAAAAAGAAAGAGGGAGCAGGGAATTCCGAGAATATTAATAAATCTTTAATATACAAGGATGGTAGCCCTGATCGAAAGTAATATTCTATTTAAATTCCTTTGAAACAGTGAAATTTCGGAGCTCCTCTGGTAAAAGTACGAGTAATATGTTTTCTACATTTTCTTCTAGGCCTACAGGCACAGATTTCACTCAGCATAAACAGCGAAAGAAATACGCGGAAATGTGTTTCGGTGATGAACCTCCTACTTTAGAATTACTTGTTATAAATGGACCAAGCATACCTCTGATACAGAAAGATGTGTCGATAAAACTACCAAATGAAGGCATGCGCGCAACGTGAGTGCTGTTTTCGTGAAACTGTAGCCTTCTAAATCGAATACGGGCGGAATTTCACTTACGCCTAAATCGCTCGTGATATTCATTAAGTTATATAGGTTTTCCCGTACACGACTCGTCAAAAATTTCAAAGTCGAGTTTCTCGGAAGTGAAGCGCAATAACAAATAAATTTATTCCTTTTTCTCGACTTATTTACTTGTTATAAATCGAAAAGAAAGAGTAACTTTTTTTCATATCGCGCTTCATTTTCGAGAAAATCGACTTTGAAATTCTTGACGTTGCGTTTAGTCGCGTATAGGAAAATCTAGCTTATTGAAAATCACGCGTAAGTGGAATTCGCCCAACGTTATCTATAAATTAATTGTGAAAGAATGCATCTCACTTTTATATATTTCAGATGGGAGTTTCGTAGTCGCAACATCTGTATACATCTAACGAAATTGATAGAGCGACGAATACTTGTTACGCCTGTACCTTATTATATATCGAATCTTACGATGTTAGGTAAAAATAAACTTACAATTCGAAATGATTGACGAGTTTGATGATCAAACGAAAGATAGCATTAACATACTGCAGGCGGAGCTTGCTTAGTGTTTTAAATTAATAGTCAATTGAAAAATCCGTCAATATTATTGTCAATATCGTGCAATTTTTAGCTTGATTTTAACAGTTACGTATAACTTAAGATATTTCTAATTGACTTAGTATGAAATTGATAAGTAATATATTTTTTTTTTAACCATGTAAGATTTTATGATAGTACTGCCAAGACGAATATTACTTGAAAATTCTGTGAAAAGATATATCAGTCATAGTATTTATATTTTTATTATAATGGATTTCCACTGCCATGGAAGATTATTCTTATCTATAATTTATTTGATGCATTGTTGTAATATAACGATTTGTAAATAAAGTAATTTCATATGTAAAACTGGCGTCATGTAATACAAATAAATGTAAATTTATCAGTAAATACACCAAAGTGCGTATGAATATTATAAAATTATGCATGCTTTCAGCTGGACATATCGTCGTCCAATTCGTCTTCCGATGTTAGATCTGGATCGTCAGCTTGCGACAAGCATTTATCGCAACGACATAAAAACAAATATAAAGAAGATAGGGCTTTTTGTCTAGAGTGCCTACTTCTTTCCAGATCGCATTCGTCAAGGTAACTTATACATATCTCTTCTTCAGGTTGTATGTCCCGTATTGCTTTCAAAACCAGCACATTGTTTGAATAAGGGAATTCTACAATCGCATTTGGCACACAACTGTGATTAACTGCCGATTGAAGAACATAGAGGCCAGAGCCTTCGTTGTTTAAGAAAGATCCTACCGCTATAAATGATAGAAGCATTGGTAAAGTAAGAAATCGCGACTCGTATTTATGCAAAAGAATATACCTTCTTCCATTTCGTCGTAAATACGATCTATTAGCTTGTCAACTTGAATTCTTTCGTTCCTCGGCAACTCTAGTCCAGACACCTCTCTGACCCAACGACTGAACGAGCTGGTTCCAATTCCTTGGCCGTTCGTGCCTATCAGAGCTAATAAGCTCCTAAACCCGCGCGGTGTGAACCACTGCAAATTGAAATTTTTAACAATGCACATTACGATATAACGTCTTCCAATTCATATTCACTAGGGTTTGTACAAAAACAGACTTTTGAAAAAAAAAAGATTTTCGAATTCCACTATTCTCCCCCCCCAAAAAATGGTTAAACCGGTTTTCGAATTTTCACAAAAAAGATATAATTAAAACAGTAAATAAATATTTGTACTTATTTTAAAAATTTTCAGTTTCCTTAATATTATGGAATTATAAAAAATACAACAAAATGAAATATACTCTATCTATACAAAACCAAATAAATAAATCAAATCCGTGCAAATACGTACAAATTTTACTTCATTTAATATTCAGGGATTTGCAAAAATGTAGCACAATAAAGTAGACTGCATTCAAAACTAAATGAAAAGAAAACTAAAATCCGTGCAAGATATAAATCTTTTAAAAGCTGGTACCAAAGTATAAATCTTTATTTCATTTAGTATATTTTTCCGAAAATATGAACTCACGAAGATTAGTTTTATAAAAAACTGTTACCTACTACAATATGCTCGCGTCCGAGGCGATTTCAAGTCAAATTGTTAACGTTTTTAATTAAATAATTAGTTCTTTCTGCATATTAATTCCAGTACATAAGACCGGGTTTTAAAATTTAAAAACCGGTTTCGAATTTTACAAATTTATAAATAAAAACCGGTTCTTAAAAACCGACAAACCCTAATATTCACGCTACATACATCCGCAGTGTATTCAATGTTTAAAGCCTTCTGCATCATTTCTCTGAGTACATCGATCTGGCCGATGAATTTCTCCTCCAGCAACTTGTGCGTGATCTGATGTATATCATTGACGGCATAGTTACAGAACTGCGAGAAAGTCGAAAGAACGCTCTCTTTATTACTGGCTTGATTAACGAGTGCTACCATTCTAGCTGGCAGCATTATCGTCCCAGACTCGGGCGGGTAATGCATTTGCTTCCATGTTTCGTTCAGTTGCACGAGGGGATGAGATTCGTAACTCTCTCTCGTGTGTAGGCACAGCGTGCTGTGATATCTAAAATCATAATACATCGCACCATTAAATCGTCCATCGTTCTCAGCAGCTTATCGCATATTTATGAATATTACTTTGAGAAAGCTTCATTCTGGCATTCAACGCTACAATACTTTGTGCCACATTCGGGACATTCTGTAATTAAATCCTTCTCTGTTTCACAACATTCTGGATGAGGTAAAATAATTGTTGGATTCCCGGTTAATCTACGTACATTCTCCTCCGCAGTTTCTAAAGGTCTTAAGCAATTGTCGCAGGCTAAATATCCGTACTCTAAGTTCCAAGAGAATTGGCAACAAACTATAGGTCTCTCTTCCAGAATCGTATCCCCGTCTTTATACGGACGAGTAGCAAAGAGACCCTTGCCCTAAAATACATCGATAAATCTGTTTATTTAAAAGGAACAAATTACGTCTCACTGTGGAAAGTGGTGCATGAATTGTTAAACACGACAAAGATCCCACAGGACGATAATCATAAGCAGTGGATCGTTTAATTATACTCTACCTTTTCGCTGTTAATTAATCTGACTTGAAAATTATTGGAATCCATGGCAATTTGATTTCCCCACCAATGAAAACGCAATAACAAGAACTTCGGCACTCAAAAGAACATGTGTTCTTTGACTGTCATAATCATACTACGCTAATCAAATTATAGTTGAGACGCAAGTGTTCGACGTGAGAAGGTGTACACCTTAATATCGCGAAATATTTCGAGAAAGACGTAGAAGTAGCTGTTTTAATTAAAATTTAGAAGTAACACGCATATTCGTCAGCCGCGGTGCTAATATATAGATATACAAATAGGTGCTGAAAGTAACGTTATTGCGTAGGTGCTTATAGCACTTCCGTAAAGGCAAGCTTCGGATCGGTTCGGATGTGAGTTACTTGTCGCGAGTCGGTTGAGATTCCTGTGATAAAACACGTTTGAAAGAATTTGATCTGATTTTATTGGACCGCGGTGGATAATGAACGGAGCAATGGCCATGGTGAGTGAACGTTTATCGCGGTCTTTTACCAAAGAACATTCACTCGATAGAACTAACAAATCGTACGGATCATGATGGCGGTTGTAAAATGCTGGCAACGCACTCGAATGATAGATACTTGCGGGCAATTCGGCAAATTGCAACTGCCGAACGATAATAGATTTTTCTTGCCACTTTTGATGCGAGTTGATTGCTAATTAATTAATTACTTCGTATTGACATAACGTGTTATGAATGGTTGGATCAATAAACTTGACGACTTTTTCTGCACACGTTTAACGTACGCGTACCTATCCTCGCAACATTGCTAATGGATAGAAGCTTTGCTTTCCATAGGTTGATTCTTTAGCTTCTGTTTTTTTGTAGCGGTTAATCGATTCAGTCGAGTATGAATATTTTTAACAATGGAACGTGTTGCTCTTCATTGAAAATTAACGACATTCTGTGTGTATTCTCAGGCACCGACATCCCAGAACAGCGTGGAGCCGCCGAACAAGAAACCTAGAGTCGAAGGTACATTGCTAATACGGCTAGATAGCTGTACGTCCCTAATCGCTAACGAAAATCGTACGGTTAAGCATACGACTGGAAAAGACGGTGAACAGAGAAGCAACAGCAAGCATAATATATTTTTAAGCAAAGGGAATGAGGAAGAGAAACGTATACTATTTACTTAGGAACAATCAGGTGCTAGCTTTCGTATTAAAATGCTGGCGAGCTATAAGCGTCGAGCGGTCTATCGCAGTTTCAGAATATTTTTTGGTAGGCTAGGGTAATAGGTGATCGTTGGCCCTCAATAAAACTAATGTATGGTTGTCCTTCTGTTCTGAGATGTTACAGCGGAGAGACAGTACAGAGTCTGTGGCCTACGACTGAGCTGTGATCTTGAGCGTGCGCCAAACAAAGAAAGAGAACGCTACATTCGTTGAACAGAACAAATCAGAGTTTTGCAAACTCCACTGACACAGCATCTATTGTCGAGTACCAAATACGATGCGTATTTTAGATAGGTCAGCATTTTAGGGTAGTCTTCTTTCATCCTACTTATAAGCCTTGCGACACTGGAGATAAGCGATGTATCTAGCTTACAAGTGCTTTCCTCTGTCCTGTAAATTCTCAATAACGTTGTCGAATTGCTACTGAATTCTAAAGCGCAAAGAACAGAGGGAGAGGCTTATAAATGGGAAAGGCAATGGCGATATATGTTTTCCCAGATATTCTCGAAGCAAAGCTTTTGTTGCGCTCGTAACTGTATTACGCGAAGACGAGGTAAGACTTTTTGTTACTAAAGAAGGCGATTGTTGTCCATCGCGAGTTAACGGGACGCAATTGCAGAGGGGCCGTGCAACACGAGGAAACGAACGTTCTCCCGAGCCACCAGTCGCGTTACATTTCTTGCCAATTAGGATCGCCATTGCTGCATAGAAAGTGCTAGGGCTAATTGCGTGGTAGGTTGGAAAAGGCAAACTGTAAGAAAATGGCGCAGAAAATGCACTGAGAGTATTCTCCTTTGCTTTGTGCTTACAGATTTGTGCGTCGCCTCAATCTCGGATAGTTTGCGCACAACCATCATTGCTCAGCCCAGAACACGGTTAGCCGTTAATCAAATGATCGAACAGAGCTAACAATATTAATTCGTGAAACTGCAAAACTCGTAAAAGAGAAAGAGAAACGTTTCAACGTGTTCTGATTTCTGTTTCAGAGACTAGCAGACCAAATTGGTTATGATCGTACGAAACCTAATCTAGTTATCGGTAGTCTAATTCTTTTGAGACTGATAGCATAAAGTCTAAATCAGTAGTGACGTTCTAACGAAAGATATTAACGCACTCGGTTTAAATTCCGATATTGTTTGCGACGAGAGTCTGGTCATTGTTCCTTCTTTCAAGTAAAAAAAAAAAAAAAAGAAAACGTTAATGGCGTGCAAGAAACGAAGGGAAATTCATCCTTCTCGATATGTATAAAACATCTGCGTAATATTTTATACGTATCGCGTTCTACTATAAGAGTTCCTAACTGTTTTAATTTCTTTGAGCTTACAGTTTGGAGGACGGTTCTACCGTGGGAACTGCTGCACGACATCGTTACTTTTTTCATCTCGTTTTTAAGTCATTTTTTCTATTCTTTGCCCACACTAGAAATTCTATAGCAGTTTATGCAAATTACACGTATATATTCGTATAGAAAATATTCAGCGTGATCTCGTTGAAAATTAATCATGCGAATATTCGAGATTCTATTTAATTTTAACAGAGACTAAGGATATAAGTTGATGAAAAGATCAAAACTGTATTCCCTTCCCGTGAAATTATGAATCGCCCTAGTACCTCTATCGTCACAAAGCAAAAAGAAAAAAAGATTAGCTGTTCTTTGAAACATGATCATGTGTGTGCGTGATGGTGGAAGTACTAAATGTAATTAACTGTCATGTTACAACTTCACCTAACACTAACTTTCTTCGTAGGAAATGCGTCAGAGTTCTTGCCAGGCCCTATATATGATCTCAATCAAATCGGACAAGTCGTTGCGGGTACGTAATGCTTCTAAATACCATTCGTCTCCGTTGATTCAACCGTCGAAGTGGTTCAAACGCTTCTGCCGTTCACAAATGATGTATGAAATACCTGTGACAATTAAGTTTCTTTAATCGCTCCAATTGAAGTTATATTGCGGGTTGATAATAATCTCGTGGACAAATAGCTGATAAGATCTGATGAAACGTCGCCTTTCGAGTATCCTTCGTTCGGCGTAGAACGTACGTTACATGCGGCATTGATTTTGTTGCAGGACCTGGGGCTAAATATCTTACATTACCTGGAATTCTAGGTGCAGGTCTCCCAAAAGTCACATCCGAACAACAGGATACAGTAAATAGAGCAAAGAAGTATGCCATGGAACAAAGCATCAAAATGGTTCTCATGAAGCAAACTCTTGCGCATCAACAACAGGTAATTTTCAGATACCAAGCTAACAAACTTTACTCGCCTAACATACAATATTGTATTCCATTGTGCATTCCTTTCCATCTGGATGCATTTATGTTCCTCAATTTGCACTACATTTGACAACGGCTAAGCAACGTTAGACGAATGAAATGAATGAATTTTCAATGTTAAGGGGGTATTCTGACCTGACGAAGCGTTTTCTTCGCGTTACTTCGGATTTTTTTTACAGAGAACCCATAAATTTGATTATTATTTAGTTTATTGCTACATGCTTATTGGTATTTGAACTATCTTTACAAATTTTGTCAATAGAAAAAAATTAAAATCAAACACAGTTGACTGCTTTAAACTAATGGTGAAAAAAAAACAAATAATGGGGTCACTTGACCATGATTAGGCTCGTTCTAGTAATCAGAAACAAAAAATGTAAAGAGATTCTTTATTTGTATGCCTTTGGCTATTGTCTCTACCAGAATGATAAAAAGATATTGAAAACTAAGCAAACAGCGGCGGTTTGAAAATTAAGTTTCGATTCTCGCACATTTTTTCACTTCTTAAAGGTCTGTGAAAGTTTAAAAACAAAATATTTTATCATAATTCTGTAATATTATCATAATTGTAATTTGTTACCTAGGAGAGTAACGGTCTCTTTGTAACCAAATGGTCGATTTTTGTGTTCTAAAAGGCACAAAAATGCACAACTGCCGCCCTCCAGAAAGAACAGTCCGCCGAAACTTTGCCGAAATACACTTGCAGGAACAAAACTCTTATGCGGTGCCCGTCCCGGTCAGTGAGCGCGCCGTATAGGTACCTACCTATTTTGCACCCTATAGCTTTGCAAATACATATTACGAATTGGAAAAAAAACCTTTTGCACACGTATTGCCCATATAATGTACCAATAGAAAATACAAAAAAAAATCGATTTTTTTACCCGTCAGACCAGAATACCCCCTTAATCCATTCACATGAATGTTACTTATGCATAAGACTGCACAATGGACGTAATATATATATGTGTATATATGTATATATGTATATATATATATATATACATATATATATATATATATATATATGTACATACATATATATGTATATATATACCTTTATGAAATTACATATCACGATTGTGGGGTTCTTTTTTATCTCAAAAAGTATTTTTTATTCAAAGATATATGTACATGTTGCTTCCTCTATTTAGCTCTTTGCCAATAATACCAAATCAATTGCATACGAATGCATATTAGTGCTTTTAAATTAACGTTTGTCCTTGCAATTTAGCTCGCCCCGCCGAGTAATATTAAATTATTGTGTATTATTGACCTGTGTTCGTTATGACGAGCGAGTAAAGTGAAACAAAACAAAATAACAGAAATTAGAGACGAACACTGGAACCTAACTCTGATCGGTTGATTTTTTCTCCCCGCAGAAGAATAAGTTGGTCCTGCGGCAGCAAGTTTTATTGCTAATGTGCAGGTTAGTGTCAACCAAGTCAAGACAGAAACGATATGAAACCGCCTTACGATCAAACACTCCTAAACGTTTCCCTGAGTTACTACTGTAAGAGAAGGTTAGATATATATTGAGATAATAGTCGGCGGGAGCAGAGCTGTACCAGCGCAAAGGAGGACAAGTTTTTGTGCATGAATCTCTGGACGATTTGAGAAAAATAATCGATACGTACTTCCGAGCTCGACTATTCTTTCTTTTCCTGTTGCAATTTTTTCGCTGAGAAAATCCGCAGCGCCCAAGGGCGGGCTTGTATTTTAGAATGCAACGTTAAGTCTTGACAATTGGCGCCGGCCATTGATCTCGCTCCGATGTTACTATTTCTAACAGCGCGTTCTAAATACAAGCTGAAACCCACGGCGTATTTGTTTCTTTGTTCCAAGTTTCTTAATTTCTTGCTCTCTCGTGCCATTTCATGGCGCACAATTTCCTCAGCGTACGAAAGGTGTTGACCGCCTTTCAAACTTTCCCGCACTTGATATTAAATTACAAGTAATTTCTTCGAGGTTGACGCTTGCTTGCTTTCCGATGCGTTACTTCCCGTTTGAACGCTTGTACGATTAAGAAAAGAGTAGTTGAGCGAAGAAGGTGGAATGGTAAAAGAGCTTGGGGGATTTTTGAGATGAACGAGACATGGTGTATGTAAGGGGGAGGGATATCAATAGAAGGCCCTATGGTCCTTTGTGTTACAGCAAATGGCTAGTCAACGGAATCAGGTGCAGAGACAGCAGGCTCTCGCCCTCATGTGCAGGTTTGTTTGTTCTTTGTCTTAGCTCTCCAAATATCGCCCTCGAGACTCAGCGTTTTAAGTCGAAGATCAATTTCAACTCTCGTATCTTCCATTCACTGAAAAAAAGCTTTATCCGTCATCTACGTTGGGTCCCCGTTCGATTCTCATTATTTCAAATTCTCAATCTTTTAGTATGGCTACCGCTTGCTCCTTTGAAACGTTCGACACTTTCCTAATATCACGAGCGTCAAGTTGAAAAAAGATTCTTGCACAAGAGACGTAGTGCGATGTACGGTGCACGAACGAGCGATTACATTTGAAATGGAAGCAACCATGTTTAAAGATTTTCTTTGGTTTCGTATCTAGCCGTCGATAGGATTAGAATTATGAATAAGTAAACAATAGGTGAAAGAATAAAAGAAAAAAATAACCGGAAAGAGAATGTTCGGTTTAACATTATTTTACGGGCGATCATCATCTGAAATAAAACTCCTATATGGCAGGGTATATGTGGGCAGCATCAGTTTCGAATTGAAAGAGGACACGATCAGGCAAGCTTTCTTGCCTTTTGGTCCTATAAAATCGATCAACATGTCCTGGGATCCTGTTACCCAGAAGCACAAGGGATTCGCATTCGTCGAATACGAGATACCTGAAGCAGCACAACTTGCTTTGGAACAGATGAATGGTGTCATGATTGGTGGACGGAACATCAAGGTAGCGGGACGTACCTATATAACGAATTTCCTGTCCCCCAGCAATCCTATCATCCCGCCGGAGGTCGGCAAATTTTTATTTAGTCTTATCAAATACGAAATCCCATTTTTTTATATTTTTTTATTCTTTTGATTGAATTGCATCGCACTTGGCTCGTATGCGCTTCGATCAAAAAGCCTTACTAAACTCCTTCTTAAAAACCTTCATAGATTCCTTGCTGTAGATCTTTGGACATACTACGGTATGACCATCATAATGAACTGAAATTTTGAGGTGTTGGGAGGGAGGGGTAGAATACCCCTATTGTAAATTTTTAGCTGCGGGTATTTGTTAGTTTCTGAGATATTAATAAAAAAACTTTCGGCATAATACTTTGAAATCTGTCTATACAGACGTTACTAATCAATCATTTTCTCATCACCGTCAACTGTTTCACAGCCAACGATACAATATTGACCTCATCGCGCGATGCTTGTAACTGCAATCTCATTTTTAGTATTCCCAAACTCACATCGGTTCGGTACCATGCTTTACGCGGCCCCCGCGCTGACCTAGCCACAACCAATACTAATACCGTCGGCTATGAAACAGTCGAAACAGTAGACTGCGGCAAGAAGATGATTGTGTTAGTAACATAAGTATAGGCAGATTTCAATGTATTATGCTGAAAGTTTTTATTAATATCTCAGAAACTAACAAACACCCGAAGCTAAAATTTTATATTAGAGGTTCTCTTACCCTCACGCCCAACCCCTCAAAATTTCGGTTAATTACGGTGGTTGGGTCATACCGTAGTACAGCTAGATCTTTCACTTAGATAAATATATTAGATAAGACGTTATCCAATATCTTGGAGTTAAAAGAAATGCAAAATCTGTTAACTAATGGTAATTTAGTAAAATCTTCTAGTAACGATACAACTCTCTCTCACTCGCTCTCTCTCTCTCTCTCTCTTTCGTTCACTTTAAACGTACGCTCTATATCTAGCAACTTTTAAGATTCTGCGAGACCGTATGTAAATAGGTAACCGTCCAGGATACTTCTTTTGAGCGTGTGTGTTCTTTTAGGTCGTGGGGCGGCCGTCGAACATGCCCCAAGCTCAATCCGTGATAGACGAGATTACCGAGGAGAGTAAACATTATAATCGTATTTATATCGCATCCATTCACCAAGACTTGACCGAGGATGATATTAAGTCTGTGTTCGAGGCGTTCGGTCCTATTACGTATTGCAAATTAGCGCAGGGAAGTTCGCCCCACCGACACAAAGGTTACGGTTTCATTGAATACGAGACGATGCAGGCCGCCTTGGAGGCCATCGCGTCGATGAATCTGTTCGACCTGGGCGGTCAGTATTTGAGAGTAGGCAGAGCTATTACACCGCCGAATGCTCTGATGGGTCCCCCAAGCGGGACCAGCATGATGCCCACCGCAGCTGCGGTCGCAGCTGCCGCCGCCACTGCTAAGATTCAAGCGATGGACGCAGTGGCAAGCAATGCAGTTGCCCTTGGCTTGACTAAACTCGGCGCCACCGCTCCACCAATTTTAAACCAGGGTATGTGTAAGTAACTCCGTCGCAGTGTGCTTCCTTCAAATATAGCTGTTATTAATCTAACATTCTTCTCCCCGCAGCTCTGCCCGGGATAGTAAGACCCACTATTGCCCCTGCAACAATGATGGCACCACCCACTATAGCAACCGTAGCACCAGTTATACCTCCTCCGGGTATAGCCATACCACAAACTCTAACTAGACCACCAGCGATTATTCAACCGATCCCTGGACAGCCAGTTGTCATACCACCTCCCGCTGTCGTAGCTCCTACAATAGTAGGAACCCCTGTTGTAAGTACTTCTACGATTCATTGTTCTAACGATACGTTCAATTGACGAATCAATAATTCCATAAATCTTATTCTTCAGATACCAGTCACAACCGCCGCCAACTCTGACATAATGAGACGAGCGCAAGAGCAAGCGGCTCACCAAAAACAGCAGGAAGAGCTGCAGAAGAAGCTGCTAGAAGAAACAGAGCCGCAAACGTTGCAGCAACAAGAGAATATGTCGATCAAAGGGCAGAGCGCGCGTCACCTTGTAATGCAGAAGCTTATGCGCAAAGTAGAATCACGAGTCGTTATCTTGAGAAACATGGTGGCCCCGGAAGACGTGGACGAGAGTTTACAGGAGGAGATTCAAGACGAATGTTCCAAATTCGGCGTGGTGGAAAGGGTGATTATTTATAATGAGCGACAATCGGAAGACGACGAAGACGCGGAAGTAATAGTGAAGATTTTCGTTGAGTTCTCACAGATGAGCGGTAAGTTGCTGCGGACGTTATTCTAATTTCGCCGTGGACCTGCAGTTAACTGTATTCGATCGTTGTTTCAGAGGCGGAACGTGCGAGGGATTCTCTGAACGGTCGTTACTTCGGCGGACGACTGGTAAAGGGAGAGCTCTACGATCAAGCTTTGTTCGATAACAGCGATTTCTCTGGTTGATCAGGAAATACCTTGCGCGCATTCGATTCCGTCAATTTTCTTTCAAACGGAAGAATTTGTATCCGCTGTTGACTGATATTTACGTACTTCAACGCCCGAAGTACTACTTCTTACAAACTTCAACATTATAGTCTGCCTTCTTGTTGAGGAGTCTGGACTTGGGTTTCTTTCCTTTCGCCTTGTACCCTCGCGTTTGACATCGGTAGATCGATCGGAGCTGTTCTGGATACCTAGCGGGACGATATTTCCAAGGACATTATTTTATTAAACACGATTAGAGACTCGAAGGATCTATCGAACCTTGCTCGCCAAGAGATCGAAGTTTCAATTTCACGTAACGATCATTGAAGTTCTGTAAGAAGATATTCCACTTAAATTTAGTATTGATTGTTACTTTTGTTCGTGTCGAAGAAGGTACGATTGACGCAATACAGAATACCATACCTAATTGAATATGTATAGAAATATAGGGTATTAATAAATTGTTTTACGTATCGAGTATACTTCACACATACAATACGTGCATAAATTATACATCATAACACAACTATATGTTACAATAAACTTTGTACATATTTACTAGGTATTTCATTAATTACACAGTTCAATTAAATTAAATCGTTTATTCCATACAATTCTTATTTACACTTCTCTATTCGTTGCTTTATATCTCTACCACGGGCGTTTTATTTTATAATCCTGACCATCTTTTCCATATTCATCATATGTTGGAAATGATTGTTGCCCTTTCTTTTCAGGCAGCACTTCTGGCTTATTCGTTTTCATATTCGAGTACATGGCTTCTATCTTCGCAGCATTTTCTTTCTTCTGATTTGCTATACGATAATTTTCTTCTACTTCCTCTTTCGCTGGCGGTTCTGCCCTACGATACCTTAGCCATGCTTCCCACTCTGCGGGTAGCTCCTGTTCATGATTATCCTTATTTACTGGCACAAAATAGCGAGATGGCTTTTTGCGCGAAGAGTAACCCGCAACCGGTGTTTCGTAATATTTAGTGCCGTAAAAGTCTTCACCGATTAACTTGGATCGCGTGATATTTGGTTTTATAGAAGCGAAGAAACTCTTCCAAATCAGCTGGAATACGCCTCGCTCTTTTCCAGACATTTCGCTACTATATTCGGAAAACTCTGACTAAAATAATCGAAATGGTATGAAGTGCGGGAGCTGCATATTCTAAATTTCTGTTTGTACTTTGAATAACAAGGGAACACCGCGAACCTGGACTCACCGATTGGGACGCAACATTGTGGGTTTTTAGAGTGATTCAAAATAGAAACAACGGTGTGTGTTATTTGGGCCCTATCGCTCTTTAAGGGGGTGAAAACTAACCTCAAAGTCAAATTGGCACTTCCACTTTTTCGCGTATAACTCTCAAAGTACAACAGATAGAAAAAAATGTTTGAAACAAAAGTTTAATGGTGTAAAAAGCGCTGAAAACTTGGGTTAAAAAAATTTTGAAAGAAGCTTTTTTGTTCAGGTAGTTTAAACTTTTTTAAACTCTTTTCAAAATTTCGTTAACACAAGTTTGTAGCGCTTATTGCACCATTATACTTTTCTTACTCTAAAAACTCACAAAGTTGCGTTGCAATCGGTGAATCGGGGTTTGCGGTGTTCCCTTGTAATTGCGTGAACCAAGCAAAAGCGTTGTGCGCTACTTGAATTCAATGTTGGTTAGGTCGGAAAATCGAAAAGATTTCAACATTTAATGCTATTTAGTCTGTAGTACTTACAATTTATGAGTCAAATACACTACGATTAATACTAAATATGTACATAGATGAATACAATCACGAACACCAAATTATTTCAACCAATATACGTAGGAACAAACGAGACTAAGTTCTATGTAACTGTCAGTAACATGTATTTAGGATATGCTATATGTAACATTTGTTATAACGTTGTGCCTCTAATAATTTCGCAACTACGATACTTATAATAGTATAGAATAGATATACTATCTTTATATCGATTGTGTACTTTTAATTAAAGTAATTAAAGTGAATATACAGGGCCACCTTTACCAATGGGCTAACTGGGCTATAGCCCAGGGGCGCCCGTGACCCAAGGGCACTTAAGAACCAAATACGTTGAAATAATTTTTTCTCTTCAATATCGGATACAAAAATTTCAATCTGGAGAAATTGCACCCTCGGGGGCTAGGGCGGCAAAAATTTTTAGCACAGGGCGCTCAAAGTTGTTAATACGGCTCTGTGAATATATATAGGTAGCGATAATCACACAGGGTTTAGTTTAAGGCGCTGTTACCGCATTTCCCCTAGTGATCCTCTAGGGAGTGATCGGTATAACCGCAGCCATTTCGGGCAAAACCGGAAATAACCTAACTTAAACATTCATTAAATCGTCTGCTTTCCAAGCTGAATTGTTTATCTATCTGTTTCTATCAGTATTTCCGTCTCTTTCCATCCGTATTTCTGTCAATTTCTTTTTTACAGTTTCTTTCTCTATCTACTTCCGCTTTTGCCCGAAATGGCGGCAAATAATCAGCGACGATAAACCATGGTTGAAACGGATTGTTTACTACATCGCGTATACGTACACGCTTTTCTTAGCTTGTAGCGTACGCACACATTCAAGGCCCGGTGAGACGGCCCCCTTAATATAATGTTAAACGTAACGTTCTCAGTAACATACTGCTGAGATTTTCCAGATTGAAATGAGTTCAAACACGGTATAATTTTATTCAATTGCGATATATATAATAAATAAAAATGACCAATCGAAACAGATGTGAATAAGCGCAATGCCAAATAAACGGTAATAGCGTGTTAATGTTAGAATGTCAATTAGATTTAATTCTGTGAAACATATTTATCGATACGCTCCGATTACACTATATGTCATTATATGTTGAACAGCTACCATGAACAATAATTAATACATTGGATTATGTAATCCATGATGTAAAGACATCATGATGTAATCCGTGCTGCAATCGTATCATACGCGTTTCTTGTTTATGATTGCGAATTGCGAGTTTGTTGTTAAAAGTCAAGCGCAGAAATTGCTTTGTTATCATATATTATATGGGGCTAGAACTAATGCTTCTATTGGTAACACTGACAATTGATAACACCTCATGACAGATTAACTTCACATATTTTCGTGATCAACCGATCCGTTATTTTCGTTACATGTTTCTGTCAATATTTTATGATTAAAATGGCGCAAGCGTTTATGTGCATTTTCGTGCTCACGCAAATCGCTAACGCCAGATCTTTGTAAATGTAACTGGAGATCGATATACATTCGCAAAATATAACCTAAGCTTTTTAAATGAGCAAAGACAAGACAGAGACCAAAATCGTTAAACATCTTCCGTGGAAGGATGTCGGCATTTCGGAACCACGAGCACGGTTGAAGGCCCTGTCGGAGGATGCCTCCACCATAAAGATTGATTTCAATACTCCTCCGCAAAGGTATCAGACATTATAGGTATTACGTTGCACACGTCACGACTGCATCACATCTAAAAATTAATCTTCTTTTATGCATCGCAGATATTACCGTTCTGGCAAGCAGATGGTTAGGCTGGCAAACATGTGCATGAAAGAGGATGAACTCGAATATGCATATTTTTTATACATGAAATTTATAACGTAGGACGCGTTTGTTACTTTAAAGGAAATAAATGACCAAACTGATTAAATGTGGTTTCTCAGGAGAATATGCTGTTACAGGATTTTCGTTGAACAAATAAGGACTCATCCGCAGTATAATACGGTGCCGATAAAAGATAAAGAGCAGAACCAACAAGATCTACGTAAAGTAATCCCCAAGGCTGAGAAGTTGAAGAAACAATTATTAGAACAATATCAGTCAGAATTTGATAAATATGTACAGAATGCCAAGGAAAGGGAGAGAAGCGAAAAGGAGAGGGCGAAACAGGAGGAGCTAGAAAAGTAATTTCTAACATTCTAGCGATTGATAAATCCTATCGAAGTCAAACAGTTTGATTAATATCTAAACGTAATATTTACTTAGATTAAGGGAAGAGGAAGAGAGGAAGAACAAACTCGCTGCGCTAGCAACTGCCAGAGCAGCGAAGGCTGCTATGAGCGCTACTATAATGTCTCCCGATGAAAATAAGCATAAAAAAGTTCCTAGCATAACGCCGAAACCATTATTAAGCCCATTTACCGATATAATTCCGCAGACATCTAAAGATAAGTGAGTACGGCGCATACGAATACTTAATTCTCGCACAGCTGTGCTAAAGTCATTGAATTAAAGAAATATTTTTTTTTTTTAGAAAAACACCTACTATAGATCGTACTACAAAGCCTTCTGTCCTTATGAGTGACAATCTTACTTTACGAGACATAGTATTACCGACAAAATTAATGCACAATTTCCTCATGTTGGCTTTTAGTAACACCGCAAATAATAAAGAGACTTGTGGTATCCTAGCAGGAAAATTGGAAAGAAACAGATTATTAGTCACTCACTTATTAATACCTGAGCAAACTGGATCCCCGGATTCCTGTGTGACTCATAACGAAGAGGACATATTCGATTACCAAGACCAACATAACTTGATCACACTTGGTTGGATACATGTATGCAACTTTTTATATTATTTAACAAATGTAGGGGGATAACTAGTGTTTCTTCTCAAGCATTCTTTCGTGAGAATTTCTCGAGAAATTTTATAATTTCTTCTCATTTCTCGATAAATCACAGTATTTCTCGAGAAACTTAAGTGTAGGAAAATTATTATAAATCCCATTTGTGTTCAGAAATGAATTTTTAGTTAGTTCAAATTGTGTGATACTAGTTAATCGTGAACATATAAACGCACCTACAATCTGTAATAAATGTTAGCAATACATGCGAAGAATTGCGTGATTGTTCATAAACTTTTCTCTTCGTATCGCCGATGCTCTATATACCCAAAATTTCGAATTTCCAGAATTCGATCTCTGTTTGTTTCATTTACACAAGTTTTGCCCACGTTAGACACGAATAAAAATTTAGATAAATATTATCAACATTATTCCAAAAATATAAATTTTGCAATATTTTTTTAATTTCTTGAGAATTCTCGAAAAGTATAATCTGATTTCTCATTTCTCGAGATGCGAAAAATATCAAGAACTCAGGAACACTAGGAATAACGGAGTAACACATTTTTGTTCAATTTCTTCTTATCATTAATACTTACTACTAGCTTAGTAATTTCTTTAAACTTATCAATAGAGTAGAAAACAATAGCATAGTTTAAAAAAGTAACAGATATCTGAGCAACTATGTAAAAGAATATAACTTACCATACTTGAATTCTGTCCTTCTCCATGAATAGAATAAATGTAATTAAAGTTTTACGCTAAAATTTAAAATAACCAGTAAGTTCAAAGAATTTGCAAATAGAAGAGATACTTATACTTCACAGACGCATCCTACACAGACTGCATTTCTGTCTAGTGTTGATCTTCATACGCATTGCGCGTATCAGCTTATGATGGCAGAAGCAATTGCCATTGTTTGCGCGCCCAAATATGACGAGTAAGTAATACAGCGTAAACTTCAACAAACGCGTAACTCGCAGCTTCTATACCTCGGAAGTATGTTTCCGTTTCTTTCAGGACAGGCTTCTTTATTCTGACTCCAGACTATGGATTAGATTTCATAGCCAATTGTAGGGAATCGGGATTTCATCCGCATCCAAGTGAACCAGCATTGTACATGGTAATTATAATTGAAAATATATCATTGATACGTGCGCCGTAATTTTCTTCCGCGCTATACATAGAAAGGTACTTTTTCAGAAAGCAAAACACTGTAAACTGGATGCAGAAGCGGTCATAGAAGTAGTGGACTTGAAAAGGAAATGACATCTTTCGGATATAATATATTACACATACACACATTGTATAACAAGTTATACATTTAACTTGTACGCGAGAGACTAAGCATACGCAGTAAAAAATTGAAAATACGTTTGCTTACATGAGAACCTACAAGAAATATTGCAATCTAACAGTTGCAAAGCTTTCAATATTTTTATGACAAAGCATTTACGAAGTCACTAACGTATTTAAAGACGCATTTGAAAATGTATTAAAGTTCTTAGTAAAAACCAATCTATCGATCGCATGAAACGATTAGATATCTACACGTTTTTACTACAGTAGAGCTTCGATAAATTCTAGTAGACGACAGGAGTAAGTTTTATTTTATTTTATTTTATATACTTAATGCATAACTGTAAATCGTAGTGACTGAAAATTAACGCAGTATTCGCCGGAAAATGTAGATCGTTTAAACCGAAATGCACGTATTTGTTTTCTTGGATGTAAATAATAACTTGATTTTGCCTGTATTTGACTTAAATAGAGGTAGATAAATCTAAAAATATAGGCGCAAATGTGCTTCTGTTACTTTTTTTATAAAACTCATACCCATCCATCCAAATGATATGCTATGATAAACAAGAAAATAAATATACAAGTTCAAGCTAAATCTTTATGAATGTTAGTGGTGTGCAAAAGCTGTCTATTTATAAGTTTATGTGCCTTTTCGGGAAAAAGAATGGTGTTCATCGCGCTAATTACATGGCGTATGTACGATGTTCAATTGTTGATATTGCATGACACTCTCAATTAGCATTAATTATGATCGCGTCATGCAATAAGGTCGCTTTATTACATAAGATCGCGATTGAGAAGTCAATAAATACATTGACACTCTGTGCTAGTCATAACATAATGTACAAGGTGTGCCATCTAAATCGAACCGCATAAATATTTTTAAAACTATTAGTGATATCGATCTATTCTCATCAGATTACGGCCCACTTGAGATTGCTCGACTTTTTCTTTGAATCGTTTCGCGATATCGCCAGTAGTTGCAAAGTATTCACACCGGATCGCTTTGAAATGGATCATCCTGTACAGATTCTGCTATAAAATATACTAATATATAGGAACTGATATATCAGCTTGCGTGAGACTTCGTTGTACTTTTCGTCGCGATGCTGTATTATCACATTGTATTCCAGTAATGCATATTGTGTTAAATAGTGATAATTGTAAAAGGTTCGTACTAGTAGCTAGCTAATACATGTTCTGTGTACTTGTACGTCTAATCATACGCTCATTATTTACGAGTCCGTATTCTTTCTGTTTTATAAATATGCAAATAATTCTTACATTTAGAATCTAAAGTTTAGATAGTAGCGCAGATTTATTAATAGCTGCTTTGCGATATCGCGTTTAACAATTAATTTTCGTTAGGTGGACATTTTCAACACGGAGTCGCGATTAAATATAATATATTTATTAATTTAAAACCTATCAATGTAAGAGATGATTTATTACTCCGCTGGCCTAATTTCGTGCGTATATCATGAAATAGTCACATGTTAGTGAAAAAGATTTATATTTCGCTAAAGAAAAAAAATAAATTATGAGATACTTTAGCAAGTGGAATTTCCATTATTTATTCGGGGGAACTGTTCGATTATTCAATAAAGAGTTCATATTTTGTTAAGAATGCTTTTGTCTTTTGCTTGGGAGCGTTTGCTGAAAACGATTTATTATTCGCCGACGGGAGCATAATAAAACAAGATCGCTTGCAAGAAGAAGAAAAAGAGGAAGAAATTATTCAGCCCCGGGATATAGAATTGTAAAGAAAGCCCATTGTAAGGTACATAGGAGTACTTCGTGAGAATGCTTCTCGCCATTCACCTCTCCTTGTGTATATCGAATTACCCGCGTTGAAGGGTTTCGCGCTTTGCAGGGTTTTATCGACGGCAGGGTCAATCTATTTTTACACAACGGCTTATGCGTTCTTCGTTTTACCGCTTACGGGGCATACGTAAAACACGTTTACGTGCAAGCATTTTCTCTCTGCACACCCCTTTGCCCTTGTAAATAATACCTCGGATGCGACGGATCAATTTTAAGTGGGACACCCTGTGCATTTCTACATCCATACACAGAGCACACATTGACACACATCGATCCTCGAATTTCGCAACACCCGGTATGACACATTGAAGGTTTTACAGGTGACTAACTTTTTCGAAAGGCAAAGGGAGACAGTTCTAAATAAATCTGCTCATCTTCACAGCCATGGAATCGCTTGATTAGATGCTTAATTGTGCGCGACGAAGTACGAACACATTTCAAGATTCAGCTGCTCGACGTCCCTACATGGGTTTCAGGAAATTCCGCGAAATCGTGTCAAGTATATTTCCGTGCCGCGTGAAAACCGCGTTCACTCGACCTCGTGGAAAATCTTCGATTAAACGACGATGGATCAATCACCACGTGAATAATGTAGAAGCTGGAATGATAGTGAAATGACGTAGCCATTCGAATATCGCAACATACTTGAAAGTTTTAAGAAAGCATCCATTTTATTTCAAAACCACTGTAAACCCAAAGTATAAGAATTTCTTTTAACATTTGATATTTTGAGGACGCAAATTAAATAAATGGTGTGAATTCGACAAATATTGGTGCTTGTGGTATTTATATAAATGAGAACTATTTGACGCGAATGGGATATACGCAGCGACCGCCTGCCTTTCAAGCGTAGTCGATGACGTATAAAATCCCTGCAGGGGAAAACGCGACGACGTATGTATACGATTCGCGTACGATTCCTTTTACTGTACGTTGCCTATAATCTCGTTGTTACCGGTTTTCGCCATTCGATATCGATCAGATACGCAAGCTGTGCGGCGGGAATAGCACACGTGGATCTATATCCCGCGAATGTAGTAAGACGATGTTTTAATGTAGGTAAAAGTCAACATATGATTACCTTAATGGCCGCGCGTTCATTGAGAATTCAGCGATTACGTAACGATAATTACCATTAATTACGCGATCCAAGAGTCTAGACGAGTGAATATCATAGCGAAAGGGAAATAAAGTTTCTAAAATAAATGACACATTTGCAGTGTCGAACACATATGTCAGATTCTTAATATCGTAAAAGTTACGTAGTACTATAGTGCACAGTAGTCAAATTGCGTTTAACTGGCAGAATTCGATAGATCGTGGCCTTGCGTGGTTCTGCTACCTACGATTGGACCAGCAGTTTCATCAGTCAATCGTAATATCCAATCAAGCTGCAAGTATGACTGCACAATGATTTTATTACAAAAAAATACATAGAACAGCAAAGATGTCATTATATTTTCGCCATAAAACTTCCTCCTCCCCTGCCCCACGATGGCGTTCTTAACCTTGTTCCGAGGAATTGTAGCATTTAAGATCTCTTATCACCCGAGACAGTGTGCTTATACAAATGGTAATTTTAGGAAACTGATAAGTAGCTACCGACGAGTCGCGTATCGGAAACATCTCCATCTTTCACGATACCTTCGCACATGCCGCGCATTGCTCTAGCCCTCTCTTCTTAGCCTGTCACTCCTATAGTACCTCTCGAGGCGCGTAGAACTTGCAGTGCGCTGTTGCTCTCGAGGGAAGAAACAACTGACGGTGCGGTAAAAGTCGGTCCGCAGACACGTTTCAGTTCGCCAGCGTAATTAAGTATATCTGTACGGTAATTCGTCTCACGACATTAAAAAATAACGTGTGCCACGATCGATAAAAAAGCTACCTTATAAAACATTCGTTCACCACGTGCTGAAACTACCATTTAAAACAAACAAAAAGAAAGGCTGCAGCTCGTTTGCTACTAAAGGTGATTATAGCGCCAATAGCATCTAAATAACCATAGTGCAATTCCTAGTGAACGTATCCGATGGTAACTGGTACATCGCTGAAGTTCGAAGACACGGAGTTTATTTAAACGTGTCCACGTCCTCGCGCAGCATCGAGGTAAAGATTGTGCAATTGCTGGTGCTCGTAGCGTCGTCGATCACGCGGTATTTATTCCCAAAAACTCGCTCGCCCGAGGATGTGTATCGAGGCCTAGCAGCCGTTTTCCCCGAAGTAGCGCGTAAAATGCGATCGAGAGTTCAAAAGTGAGCGGCGCTAGTGGGATTTATAATGCGTGCACGTTTTCTCTTCTATCTGGGAAGGAATACGGAGCAATTGTAATGCAATTGACCGTGGGATGCTGTAACTGGTTGGAATATCGGTGTAATCGCGGCCGAATCGTGGCGTCGCGTGTGACCGTGTGACAAATCGCTGGTCGGTGGTAGAAGTTTCAACGGCTGCCCCTGTCCCTTGGCTCCCTCTCTAAGCGCATAACGATTCCTCGCCAAACAGTTGCAAATAGAGAAAAAGTGGAACATTCTACTTTCACGTTCGACCAAAGGTATGCACTTTTAGAGCGTATATTATACGCTTGAGAAACAGGTTAATCCCTCTCGTCTCTCATTCATTCTCATTTTCCATTGATTTAACGTTATTGAAAGCAGTGGAAGGATTGCGAACGTGTAGGGCTTTAGTTTCATCGAAACGTGACACGATCGAGGGTATATACGTTAACGGTTATCCGTTCTATCGGCTCTGTCACTTAATACATGCGATAAGGAGGCAACGTGGTAATTGGATATCGTAATTATCGAAATCACCGCCAAACAATTCAGAGCTAATTACGATTAACTACTGTTTCCTTTGACGCACGCGATAAACGTGGGAAGGGATAAACAATAGGAGACGTAAACGCTGAGCGAGTAATGGTGACTTTTAAATAAGAGACACTACTTTGTGAACACATTTGATTTCGATGAATATATTCAGTCATTCTCGTTTACATTGTATGAACTAGTACCATTACATTGTCACGTAATTGTATACATTTTTAACACTGCTGAAACTTTAGCTTAGAAATGCTCGTAGGTACAAAGTATTTGCGTGACGCTTTCCACATGTCACGATTTTACAGTAATAATATATAAACATGCACGGCAATGTACAGCAAATATGTAGATTACGTTCGTGGCATGTCATCATTATTTCCGTAAAAAAATAATTTACCAGAAAGATAAGCTTCATTCAAGAATATCAGAAAAGTATAAGGAAATTTCCGTTGGAATTTGATTATTTTCTCGTAACCTCTGGACGTTAGTAGGATCATTTAACGGACAATGCATTCTTTCTCACGGGCAGTCATTGATTCTTCGCGGATAACTCGACTTATTTCTCATTTCCAGCACGGCGTGCTTCGTTAACGCGTGCCGTGCGTTGCACCGCAAATATGTTAGCGAGCAGCAAATCCGGGGAAGGAGATTTATGTAACCTTGTCATAGAAATCTGGCACGTGTCGAGTCTTGCGGGCTTCTCCGCGGCCACAGAGGATTCTCACCGAAATTAGGTGTGATCTTCGTTTCGAGAAACGTGTTCATCGCCACGTCGATAGACGGCAAATGACACCGGGCATTCATTCGTGTCGCGTCGATCACCGATGACAAGCACCGTTACCTCCCGAGTAAAATACCGTAGCTTGCATTGAAGATTGTCTATCCTCTTTATATACTCATTGATCTTCATCGAACGTATCACGCGTAAATAAAACGCGTTTCTAAATGAATTAATTTAATAATAGGAACCTTCTGGCCAATCGCGGTTTTTATGTATCGAGCGCGTTATTTCGATACCGTTACTAAATAAAATAATTCTCAACGTCGTATTACAATGAAACTTTTCTTCCCTTTTATCAATAAAATTGAAAGACTATGGTCGCGGAGAGCTGTAAGCATGAGTCAGCGTACATTATCATTTATATAATAAGATAGTCTGTGATCGATAACGGTGAAAAGTGGCGACAGCAAATATTGGAAAACCTAGTTCCGTGCAATCTGATATTATAATTGAATTGTGCGATGTATCTGTGTATTGAATAAGGAGGATCAGGCAAACTACCTCCGGCAGTGACCGCGTTAAAGAACGTTTGTATTCTCGCCGCGGTAATACATTTACAGTTCAAAGGAAAAGCTGATGCAGCGGTTTCGCGCGGGTGCAGAACGTTTACAATCTATTTCCACGCGTCCGCGTAACAATGAGACGCATTTTTAGCCCTACTTTGACACGAAGACGTATCTTTTTTGTATGCAAAAGAGATTTTATGTAAGCCCCCTTTTGACATTAAAAAGGTGTACAAAGTATTTGATGATTTGGCTTCTATTATCCCTGATTCACTGAAGGATATAACAATCTAACCGATAGAAACTGTCTACCAACTATGTACAAAATAAGAGATAGTCCTGTACAAAGGCTGACTCACCCGTCCTGCAATTAAAAGCCCCAAAGTCTTTTGTATTGGGAAACACAATTCGTTATCAATGAGGTGTCTTTACGGAATTATCCATTCAGAATTACTGTACACACATTCACCACCATACATCATCTTGGATTAGTGGCGCACTCTGGATTTATACCTTGGGGGAGGCGGATAAAAATATTTTTAATGCGAATGAAATAAAATTCATTAGGTGATTATGAAAATTATTTACAGTATAAAATCCAGTGGTCTTTTCCTTTTATAAACCCCTTCTTTGGGGGTGCCAGAGCTCCTTGCCCCCCTTGGATGCGCCACTGTTTTAGATACATATTTTGTCCATTTCAAATTCTCAGCTTCATTTAATTCGAATCTATTTCATTGATAAGAGCAAATTAGTCTAATGGAGAAAATTACTATTTGCGAAAACGGTAGTTATTATTACTTTTGCAATGAAACAGTAACTTGCACCTACAGCAAAGTTTATTGTTTGTTTAGTTTATCTAAAGTGACAGATAAAAGTGTGGTGGTGGTAGTGTTGGAATTGATAATTTCGATCTGATTCCAGGTTCGATTCCGCCAAGCGATTAAGTGGAAAGCGATAAAGCTCGTGACAAAGGAGCCCGCACGAGAGCGCAGAAGTTCGGTGAAGTTTTATCGTGTAAGAGTAAACGGAGGAAGATCGCGAGTGAAGATGCTTCAGTGGTCGGTGATCATACTTCTGACCGTGTCGATGTTCGGTAAGGCGGAACTGGAGGAATATTCCTTCTTCCAGGCAAAATAAAATGTATGTTCGATCGCGATACACCACGTGTAAATGTGGACTGTATAATTATCATTTGATATTTAAACGTACGCGACACACGCGAATGCTAACAGTAGAATATAGATGTATGACTAACAAAATATGTGCATATATGTAAAGGTCGAAAGTTTCTGATCTCCAAGCCTCGTTTTATTTTTAATATCTCTGACAGCGCTGAGCTGTGATTTTAAAAAATTCTGAAACTTTGTGAATATGTGGGAGATTTTCTCCTGATCACAACGCAATTTTTGTTTGCAGCCCAAATTCACTCGAAGGGGGTGAAATTAACCCCTGAATATTCGATTATTTTCCGATTATGTGTTATAACTCGCGAACTGTAAGAGATAGAAAAACAGTTTCAAGACAACTTAGATATTTTAATTAGATCTATCATTTGGCAAAAAAATATTTTACAGTTCACATGTTATGACACAAAATCGGAAATTCCACCTCCTTAGAGCGAATTTGCACGGCAAACAAAATTTGCGTTGTAATCAGGAAGAAATTCCCTACATAATCACAAGGTTTCAGAATTTTTTCAAATTTCTGGGTTCGGGATCTTCCCTTTGCAGCGCAATGAATAGTTGATACAATAGTGTTTCCCAACCTTTTTTGAGTCGCGACCCCCCTTTTGTAACCTTAATATATAAAGCAGAAAGCTTCAATATGTTTGTGTGTTTGTCTGCTACCTAAAAACTTTCGAACGATAAATTTTGGGATCACTAAATATGCCTCAGCTCATTATGCCTGACTAATCCAGATGAATATGATAATTTTCAAAAAAAAAAATCAGTATCTAAATTTCGGGCGAAGCCGAGTAGTAAAGCTAGTATTCAAATAATCTGCGACCCCCCGCCATATAAAGTAAGGTAAAGAGAACACATTAAAAATAGGTATTTCAAAATACAATTCCAACTTAACAATATTTAATTATCTTATCTAATGCGATAATCAGCTCTGTCCTTCTTTTATAAATGAGAAATCAATGCTGCATCATTAATAGAATATGGCAATGTAACCATATTAAAATAAATAAGTGCTAAGAATCGTTAATTAAATAATATTATAATATTCAGTTGGTTGATTCAATAATTGTACTATCAGTCGGCAGAGTGTGTCCAGTATTACAAAAAGATGGTCACGACGATGCTGCGGCGAGCGCGAAGAATGCGACCGCTATTTCAAGTAACAATGGTACCGAAACGAGTAAATCCTCGGTGAAAGCGGTGGAAGATAAAAAAGGTGGGTAGAGTGAAATCTCTTAACGACTTGACCCTTTGTGTTCGCGTCAGCCTCGGCTGGAATTCAAAATTCAAAGGGCCTCTCTGCCCATTGGTCTCAATTGCAACACAAGCGATTACCGTGGGAATGTATTCAGTATTTTACTCTTGTTTATAACTTAGAGACGTTGACCGGGATCAAAAGTTCCTCGCCGTTGAACAACACGACGAACGGGACTGTAACCGTGCCGCTCGTAAATGCAAACGAAAAGCACAATTGCAATTCCACGAAGGAGCAAGTGGACATGCTTAATTGTTACGTCACGCCGCATGACAGTGGCGAAGTTACGGATGGGGAAGCGCAGCCGAAGCCGAGTACGTATCCACCCCGAAACTTAGATATATGGAACTGTATAAATATATGTATTGGCCGCGCTTAGCTTCGGGCCTAAGAGATTTTGAGGAATCCGTAAAAATACATTTCACCCCTTTTCACCCCTTGGGGGTTGGAATTTCCAAAAATTCTTCCTTAGTGAGCGCCTGCCTTCCAAATTTCACGTTCCTAAGTTAAACGGTTTGAGTTGGGCGTTGATGAGTCAGGATTTCTTCTTTTATATAGATAAAAGATGAATAAAATGTGTTTTGGTTTGTGTTCTAAGTAGCACCTGCAACAAACTCGACTACCGCAAGCAACAAGACTGAGGCGAGCAGCACGGAATCTCAAATAGAGAAAACTATTCCACATACAGATAAGGGAAACAGCGAGAACAAAGGTGTGGGTCTTGATATAGTTCTGTTAAATCGTACTGAAACCGCTCACGACACAACTTACGACGTTGCATTTACAGAAGCCAGTCACCCTATGAACGTGAGCGATTCAGGTATGTACGAAACTTCTATTTACCGCAATTTAGAGAAATCAATCGCATAATGTGCACTGGGTGTTCTTTCCAACGCGACTGTACTAAATATTTCCTTTGCTTTCAATGGTTTTCGTAAGTCTTGTCTAAAGTATTCTTGTCGGCGGTATTACTCGTAAATGCAAGCGATTAGCACGAGTAATTAAAATTGTTAAATTCTTTTCCAAGCACAGTTGGCTTCAGGCGGCATATAAATATTGTTACCTTTCAGGCACAGACTCTAAACAACCTCCTAATCAAGCTGAAGTATCGATTAGCTCGGTAGTACCGTTGCCAACAGATAATCCTGCAAGTGCAGGGCCGACAGATATCGTTGGACAATTGAAATTTTCAGATCAGGACCGTAACAGGCGAATGCCCTCGGGAATGATAGCATTAGTTACAGCAATAAGTTTTGCTGTAGCTATTGCGATTGTGTACGTTGGAATGATTGTTTGGAGACGGTACATCGAGTAAGTGAGGAACTGATTGTTCTACAGTTACTATCTTTTAATGTTTCAAGATAATTTTAAGTGAGCATAGACTAGTTAATTGTTTCATTGAATGATATTATTCTAGATATAGGTACGGACACCGAGAATTGCTTGTTAACGAGCTAGAGTTCGACACCAATGATTTGCGTCATTTTGAGGTGTGTATTCATTCGGACCAACTCGTGATATATCAATAAAATTCTTCCATCGTTACAGCTGTGAATCCACGAGAGCAGAAGTCCGTGCAGAAGAGACAAGATTCACAGCCGAGGCTGATACCATATAACTATTAAAGATTCATTGATCTGTGATACTAAGGACATGCACTGCGCCTGACAGTCGACAAACCAAATATATTTGGATAATATTATACATTTCTTGTAATGTAATTGTTTTATATGTATACAACTCAGTTTTGTTCAACAAGTTGGTCGTTCATTACTCCTCCTGTAGAGATTAAAGTAGCATTACTCTGCTATTATTTATAATTTTTGTTTTTCGTAACGATTACGACGCGCAGATCGTTGAATAAACTTGCAGGGCTCTGCAACTACTTCGTTAGAAACAAATACGGGTGCTAGAACGATATGTATCGGTTCTTTTTGAAGTAATTACGAACGATATTCCCCCTATTGCTTTGTAGCATTCAGAATTCTTGATTAATGTGTGTTATAAATTACATTTTTATAATCTAGTATTGTCGTCTTTTTTCTTTTGTATTGCGTGTGACGAACATGTAAATATCTGTAGGCAAATAAACTGGATTATTTTTTTAACGAGCAAGTTTTTATTCTAGATTTTCAGAAATTTAAGGTAAAACGAGGATTTACATACTTCCGATAAACTATGTCGATCGATCGTAAAAGCCTCGCATAACTTATGCAATTATTGATCCAAACGATTTTCGCAACAATATATTTATTTATAAATTTGTTAAATCACATTCTATAAAATAGGTACAAGTAACAAATACATATTCCACATCCTGTATTCAGTATTGTTCTTTTTTTTAGTATTCAATCTTTTACTATATTCATATTTGCTTGTATATCTGTCTCCTATGAGATGCCTACACTGTTGCATGCAGAAATGCTTTTCTTTTATAAATTATCGGTGACAGCAGAAGTGGCAAGTATAACGACACTGATATACTCATTTGCTTACATTAATCTTTCTTCTTTGTAACTACAAGTGGACCCACATTGTCCTCCATTTCCTGATTATGGCGTCCATGGGAGCCATCGCAATATGGCCACTAAAATAGCAATTAATCCCATTATTAATATCAACAAGCTTGAACCCTTTGTTTCATTAATATTTACATACACGAATGTATCGCACAAAAACATCAAATGGTTATATAATCATATGTTTCTTGGACTTATTTTTGGACGTAGTTAATGTAGGTCAGTTACAAGATTCCCCTGAATTTCAGGCAGCAGATAAATATGTTATACGCAGGGCAATTAAGAGACTTACATTCTCAGACCTCCAGCAACGACAGAATACAGCCTTTTCAGCTATATCTTCTATGTCAACAGAGTCTACTACTTTGCTCACGTCCTTCTTTATGGTAAGATTCACACGTCCGCATGGCTGAAGGAAATAATTTACACATCATCCAATTCATAAACAGGCATATTCAACTATATACCTTTTAATGTATATATTATCTAAAGGCGAATTCGCAGATTTATTAAGAAGATAGTAGTTACGTAACGGATAGATGAAAAAGTAAAATACACCGTAATATGTTATCTTAACGTCCTTGATACTTTGGTAGCAGGTAGATTATTACTTACAGGACCTCTAGCCAGCGGGCAAAATGCTTTGTAGGACATGTAGCCGAGTCCGGCTAACATCGCGCTGGGCGGAATTAAGGAGATCCAGTCTCGTACTAGACGAAAACACAGAATTCTCGTGATCTTAAGTTATTCCTAATGTTCTTTCGAACAAAGTGGTACCGTAGCGATTTGCAGTGTCATACTTCGAGATTCGTTTCCGAATACTGTTCGAAGTGATGTCACTGAATCGTTAAATATATCGCGAGTGTGTTGTTCGATTTCTTACCTCCAAGTCGAAACCATCCTCCTATAGATTCTGGAATAGGTAATCCAGACAAATAATTAGGAACAGATACCTTGACGAGATGTGCAAGTGACTCCATGTTGCTACTACTACTGCGCGAATCAGATTACGAATCGGATTCGAACGCAACCACCTTGAAATTTATACTTTAGATTCCTTGCGTTTAATTCCTTAAATTATGAAAGAAAACTGAAGAGTTAACAGCAGTCACGGGTATTGCTAGGAAATTGCTATTCGACGCTAAAGATACGGCTAACATATTATACTTTTTATATATTCATAAGATCGTCGTGACAAGAAGTGTCGGAGGAGGAGTGGAGGTACTGATCACGCATCATTTTTATTAAATCTCCCAAAATAAATATTCTTTCTCGCTATCTCGATAGATCTCTTTATTACTTTTATTCCTTATAAATTACAAAAAACTACACACGCAAGATTCTCCTTGCAACAAGCATTCCCAGGGCAACTAAGTACATTTAATCTAAATGCGAAGAAACTGCAACTATCTGTTTTACTACTACGATCAGTATAAGATACAATAATATATGTTCGCATTAATGTATACACTTTATCAGTCGCATATTTCCAATTGTATTGGCGATAGATTTTGACCAGCGTAGTGGCGCAGGTGAAGGACCGGTGGGAACCAAGGATTGTAAAGCAATGAAATATGTATTCTGGCGTTTCGATCGACGATTGGTAAGTCGAGGCTCTTCCATGAATATTTATTTAGGAACCGCAGCATTGCATACGATAATCGTTCGAATGGTCGCGGATTCCGTTATTTGAAAAAAAATGTGAGGCTAGGTGAGAGCTCGCGAGAACGACTCGTTTTCAGCGGCCCTCTGGCGGCGAGGTGTGTCGACATTGGCACAGTGGTTCGGGATGCCTTGTAGGTGGCGCCATCCAGTCGTGAGCCGTACGCCGGGCAGGGAGGAGGTGCCTGCGTCGTCCGCAAGGATACGTCGTCGGTAGCCGCGACGCCGCCGCGGTTCGCGCAGGCACAGGTACGAAGTGCGCGCGTTTTCGAGGCGGTATCCACGGAAAAGCGCAGGAGTGGCGTGTCCAGCCGTATCGTTTCTGATATCACGGCCTGGCCCCGTCGTCGACCGGGATAGGTGGTAGCGTTAGTAGCAGAAGGTTCGCGGCCACCGGCGGAAAGAGGTTGGCCCAGGAACGAGGGGGGAACACGGCGGGAGGGAAGAGATAGAACGGTTGTATCGCGCGGTGCAGTGCGAAAAGTGTTCGCGAACGGGGCCCCCTGCTTCCTCTCGCGCGCGCTCCTCTACATGTGTGCGCGTGCATGTGGGTGTGCGTGCGTGTGCCCCCGAGCGAGAGAGACCCCGCGTAGGGAACGTTGACTAAGTGACACACGCACACACGGTGGTTGGAAAGGGGATAGAAAGAGAGTGAGAGAGGGACGGGAAAACACGAGCTGCCGGATAATCCTTGTACACGGTGTGCGGGTTTCGCGGAAGGTGCGTCAAATGACAGTGAGGTGATCAATGTGCTTGAAACATGGCTGAGGAGCTGGTGGTCACCCTGAACCGCGGCGACTCGTCCGGATTTGGGTTCTCGCTCCTTGGTACGGCGGGCCTGCCGCACGTCATCTACGACATCGTCGAGAACTCGCCGGCAGCGAAGAGCGGCAAGGTGAGTCCAACCTGCTCTGCGATACCACGATCTCCTATAAAACCGCCGTGTATACCGTTGGCATTGGCCGCTGGGAATTCACCTAAAACCCTCAGGTACCTCGGCCGATGGCCACGGCAGTCGATAGACCGGTTAATATAAACATTGCTAGGCCGACTTCGATCGGCTCTCCCATACGTCGGGGAGTGTGTCGCTAGGTATCAGTGGTTCGAGGACGGTCGGAGACGCAGTTACGAAAGAGGCAACCCCGATGGGCACGCAACGTACGAGAGTCGTTCGGAAATCCTGCGAATGCAAGGGCCTGAAAATAACGCCCGGTGTATATCGACCCGTGTTATTATCGCGAGCACCCTCTGTCGCCCCGTCTGTTTCTTCCTCGACCTCCGATTACTTTTTATTCTCACGCTTCGCGAGCTGTGCGCCAGTGCCTCTTTCTTGTGTATATACAGCCGTCTTAACGCAGACGGTACGGGGCGGGATGCTGATTGGCTGGGTGGGATCGGTTTAACGGCCACATTCCAGCCTGTCGGTCGGTCCCTCTTGTCCGTGTGCTCCCTCTTTCTCTTTCTTCCTTTCTTTTTCTCTTTCCCGTTTCCTGGGGAACGTACCCCTTCTCAGTGGCCGTACGAATCGGAAAACTTGAATCGAGTGAGCCACCGGCCTTTTGCGCATTCTTCCCGTCGAGTGTCTCGTTCTTTAACGATCTCTCACGTACGCGACGAAATAATTTTAAACGCAGCCATATTTATGTGCTGGAATAGCGAGACGTCTGTGTAACTTGGAATCCTAGAGGATGGATATTTGCCACGATGCCATGGTCCGTTCTACCTGTCTTTGTCAGGCATTGCGCATTTCGCATCGATATTTCGAATAAACTGTGTTCTATTGTTATGGCAGTGTCTGGTCCTTTCATCACGGCAAATGGACCGAATCGCAGGCCCATTGACAAACAATAGCAGAAAATCTCGCTGCATAATTTCGTACATTTTGCAGGGTGCAGGAAATGAATAAAGTGCAAGACAAATGGATCATTGTTGCAATTCGAATCAGTGTACGTTGCACGGTTAAAGTGATCCCATCGGCTTTAAATCATCGACACTAATTTTCCCTCGGCTGGAGCATGCGCGTCGTTAACCGATTGCCAATTTTTCCATTTCGCGGTTACCACTCGTAATCTCGCAAATTGAACGAGGGCCTTCTTTCTCCCCTCCCGGTTTTTGCGCAGAGAATAGATCGATTGCTTTGTCGGAACTGGTTTCCGATAGCTTGCATTGGGGAAGATGCGGATTTCGAATAGCAGATGCGGAATAGATTAACCGACTAGAGCAGGGGACCAGTTTCGAACGAGCCGAGATGGGACGAGGGTGCCGTCGGGAAAGATTCTTTAACGGTTCTTGAGAATCGCGCATCTTTTCCCTGACCCGAAAATTCACACATTTATTCGCTTCTTTGTACATAAAACGTCTAGCAGCACGTAATTATCGGTTACACTGGGTAATTGAAGGGCAAATTGCCGTCTCTTCGTCACGTGCACATTTTCGCTGATTCTAGAAACGTGCACCAGTCGCGAGCAATCAAAGCGAGTGCCCAAAATTACTGAACCGCGCATGTGCCAACTTTTTGTATTCCGCATAACTGTCATTCGCGAAAAGAATGCGCGTAACAAAGGAGCGGCTGGTCATTACGCGTGATTGGAATGTGTCACTATATATGTTCGTCTGTCTTTTTTTTTCTCTTCAACTTTCGGAATTCTTGAGGCGCTTCTGGTCCAAGCGGTCGAGTGAGAATGCTGATTTCTCGTTCTTGCTCGAACACATTAATTCCATACGGCTGGTCACTTGAGAGACGCCTCATCTTTTTTAAGCATATGTATTTCCCGCTTCCTTTGCTCACGAATACGACTAGATGCTTGAAATATTCAAAAATAGAAGGAAATATTTAAATTGCAATGTCTATTTTTAGGTTTTAATATCTTTCAATCCTTACTTAATTTATGTTTCAGCTTGGTAGTCTCACATTCATTTCGATCGTCACTTTTTCCTACTTACCTATTTAATATTTGTACAAACATCCTTTAATTTTTTTCAACGGTGCTTTAAATAAGTTTCATTTAACTTGAACAGAAAACCCATTTAAGTAAATCTGCACACGTTTGGGTCTGTATTCAAAACGAACGCGTAACATTCAGGAAGCACCATATCGCATTTTGATTGCAGTATCATTCACTGGTGTACAAGACTGCTGGTGACAATTAAGTCATCACGATTAATATTTTGCATAATTATCGGCGCCTTCGGGAGTTTTTTCATGTAGTTTCTTTACCAACTTTTGCTCGGCGCGCGTTCCGAACTTTAAATTCTTGTAAAGAAATCGAAATTCATCGAACTGGGTGTTTTCTTTTAATTAATGTGGCAGCACAGTGAGCTTCGCCAGTTGAAAGCGGGTTAGGCCAGTATATCGGTAGGCAGCACTCGAGATTCATTGTTCGACCAGTACAAAGAACGCGTAATACATTTTGCATTGTTCAACCGACTGCACAGGCTTCGCTCGGATTTTTAAAATCGTTTTTCCACTCCTAGCAACGCCGCTGAAATTGGGGGCGAAACGGGATCCGGCTTATATGCGGTGTTTTAAAACTACGCCTGTGAATTTAATGATTTTGCGAATTATTTATACCTTTTTAATTTGAATGCGACGTGTTAGTAGAAAGTTAATACGCGAGAATATTCTCAAACAACTTTTTTCAAGCTGGTGCGAGTACAAATTTTTATGGTACATACATTTTAACAAAATTTATTTCATGAATCCGTGAGTCCATGTAAATTATTTATATGCTGGATACAAAATATCTTCTGAACATAAAATGCAAGCCAAATTCATAAAAGATTTTTTGAAAATAAATACAATATTTTATATTAAATTGTTTATATGCCGAATAAAAAAATATAAATTCAAATTCATAAAAGATAAAAGACATTAAATCTACGAACAAGGGTTTCACTGATTAATGCTTGGAAGTATTCCAGTATTTGTCTCGGGTATTTTTTTTGTTACCACTCTAGCAATCCCAATTGTTCTTATTCTCAAATCTGATCAGCCGATTCCCGTCCATTCTGCAGATAACGAAACTAAGTTCGAGCGATTAACGTAGGTCTGTTAAAGTGGCACACAAAGAAGTGTACACACGGTAGATAAGAAATGCGCGATATACCTCTATCGGGCGCACTTGCGAAAACAGTTGCAGGCAAACGTAGCCCCCATTACACATTTTTTCGTTAATCTAGCCGCCGGTATAGAATTACGTTCGCTTCTTTTTTCGTATCGTTGTTTTACGACTTCTTGATTACGCTGTTTAATAATTCACCTACGGAACGGGCGTTATGCAACGGCGTTGCGTGATAACGACAGAAGAACTTGAAGTTTCTCGGCGGGTACGAGGCACGCGAGCAACCCGACAATTAGTTGAACGCGCGTACACGTCGTCGAATTTCTCGAATTTATCGATCGATCGCCCCCTTGATAGCCTTAAGACGAATGTTCCTCCTAGTTTCCATAATTAAAGCCCTCGTGTGTGCGTTGTGTTGGGCCAGATAATCTCGCTTGTCGCTCCGGTTAATTGTTCGTTACTCAGTGGCGGCTGGGAAAAGAGGAAATTGGATTTATAATTACGGGAGCAGAAATACGACAAAAGAAATTGCCAGAGAATATTCCAGTCTTGCATCGAGCCGTTCATTTTCATCTGTGCACTTTATTTGTTGTGGAAAACCGTTGAGGGTTGAAAATAGGGCTCCATATTGCGCGCAGGTGTTACGTCAGAGATTCTGTAAAACAGAATCTGAGACGGCGTCCTATGTATACTCAGTTTCAGCAATATCAGATCGTCGTTACATCAATACTATCTTGCACAGTGTACTCCTACCTGACGTATTAATTTCCGTAGAATTTCCACCGGGGTAATTCGATCTGAATCGATCACGATCGAAAGTAGAACATTGCATATTCCTCCTTCTCTCAGAGCGCGTGTGAAACAGCCTGGGGTCTTGAATGCTTTCAGAGTGTCGAATATCAAGTGAATTATTCTTAGGAAATTAAATGGAAACAAATTTTCCACGCAGTCGTAAACACAAATTTACATAAAAACAACATGGACCCCAATGGAACCGAGTAATGTCGTTAAATAATGTGCACTTAACTTTGAAATATAGTTGGACAAAGTAACCACGTTAATATAACGCACTCGATTTCTATTAAGTTGCTGCACTATATGAGCGAAATATTAATGAGATATAGCACAGAGTTATTAAATTACTGTGAACGAGTTTTTAATCTAGTATTAATTATCTATAAGTGTTTCCATATTTCTTGAAAGTCTCCTGTATTTTCGATTCATTGTTTGACGGGGGATCAATTCGTGATCGGTGGTATCGCGATTTACCGGACACCGTGTATTACGAGGGGAATAAACGTATTCTGTGCACCGTGTGTCGCTTCCCTCGTTAGAGAAAATGCAATTGCAGCGGGCGTCCAAGGGCGTTTCTTCAGGCCGCGTGGATTCTACGGCGTGGCACGCGCGAGAACGCGACACGCAGATTCGCCCGGTGCGTTTTAATGGGGTTCTCGTAACTTGCATTTCACTGGCACAGATACTTGGCGTGCCACCACGCCGGTCGTTTTTTCCCCCCTCGGTTCTACCTTCTTCTTTTTTTCCGCCGTGACCAAGTTCTCCTCTCTCCCGTTTCTCGATGCGCTTCCTCTTGTGTCCGCGCGACGGAAAGGGGTCAACGACCACCGAAGAGTGGTATTCTTATTTCACGTTGTCGCGCGAAGGGGCCGTCATTTACTTTTTCGTCTGTACGAACCGAGATCAGCCGATTGCTGTCTGACGATCCTCGGTTGAAGTGTAAATTCGAGTTCAGGGTTCTTCACCTTCACTGCAGGGTGGCAGAACCTTGCATATTGGCACGATTGAATGCTATCGCAGCTAAATATAACCGAACTGACTGCTATACATTATACGCATTAATTTCGGGTACAGTTACTGTCGAATGGGGTAACTTTGACCACAAAACTACATAGGTATTATCCTCGGACAAAGTTCCTTGGATTTGGATAGCTTTAATTGCGCATTTCAAGATGCAATTTGTCTGGGAATACCCGTTATACATTGGGTATTAGAGAAATTTGTTTTAAGATCCAGTTTTGTGGTCAAAGTTACCCCATTTGACGGGAAGGTTCAACCTCTGGTTATGTAGAACATTGTAGTACATTCTCAATCGATTGACCACTTAATATAAGCAATCACAGTAACGAAACTGTTAATAAAACAGTTGCCATAAAGAAAGAAATGTGTCTTAATATCAACCTTTAAAAAAAAGAGACTGTGACATATTTTTTGGTATCCAACTTATGAGTATATACCAGTAGGGGTGAGATCAGCGTCTAATTACAAATCAGTCACAGATTAACCGGTCTTCGAGCTTCCAAGCACTGCCTCGTTTCCCCAACTGGCTTCTGCCCGCCGTCGGTAAACTGTTTCTTTGCCTGGTGGAGCGGATCGCGAGGCAGGGCGGAAGAAGTGGGGAGCTTGTGCCACGGAAAGAGAGGAAACAAAACGTTGTAGCGTTCTGTTTCTTGTGCTCGTCTTCCCCCCTTGGCCCACCGTTTGGCACGAGACCTGAGTGAATAGCGAGCAAACATCTGAAAAACGAAACGAGACGCGCGTCGCTCTGCATTCTGAACGCGACGATGGAGAAAGAGGAATAGGAGAGCGTCCGCAGCGTCGATGTGCTCCTCCCAGGGTGAGGAATCACCGATGTAAATATCGCCTTATCTCCGCTCATGAATAGAAACGTTAGTAAGAGAAAAAGGTCGCCGCTGATACGAGAGAACGGCGATACTCGTTGGCACGGCCCATTGTGGAATTATCGCATTTTTTTTAGCGATAACTGCGACACTTTTACTTCCTTTGGCAAGGCTATTAATCCAGGGGTTCTTAACCTCCTTTCCTTTGAATTTAAACTCACCGGCCGAACTGGGCTACCGATAAATTCGTCGAATATTTGTGGCGAAATGTGTACGTTGCCTCGATAAATGTTTATCCTAAATAAAGGGCGCGCTGGAGGAGGAGCTAAGTAGCGTGATCGCAGTGAATTCACCGTGGAAAGTGGATTCAACGATGTTTACGAGTAAATATCCGCTGTCTGCAGCGTCATCCCCATCGGAAAAAGATTTTCGAGGCTACTATAGCCACTGGGGTGAGAATAGGGTGGTCCCACACACTGTTCTTATTAACACTTACACAGTGAAATAGAATTTTAATATATTTTCACTGTTTCTTCACATATACTCGTTAATATTTACAGTCGATAAATATTGTGAGAAAAATAGTGATTCATATTTCACATATGAAACGTTGCAGTTATATTTTACAGTGGTTGTTGATGCTATAAATTAATTAGATATCTGGCGTGTAAAACAACAGCACGAAGCTGTTTTCCTCCGGTAAAATATCAGCAGAAGGAAGCGATAATTTCGTTGAGGGTTTGTTTCATAATGGCGTCCTTAGGACCAGCTCCGTGGAGGAGGCTCGCCACGGAAATGGGCGCAGCAATCTTACAGGTGTATTATATAAACGCTGTTCAGGGCGGTATTTTTCAGTAGACACTCAGGGCGATGCACTTAGGTACCGCTGGGAAAATGAGAAAGTTTTAAGAAATATAGTCAGAGCAACTTACGGTTCTACATTAACGGAGCTGCAAGGTACAACGAACTTCAGGTTCAGTTTAGTAACTGTGCGAGCTTGTGTGATAAATATTTGAGTAAGTCTGTATAAGAAGTGGGAAGAAAATGGGCAATATTAAGAAAAATGGTTTAAGAGAAAACAGCTCTGTATGAAGATTCTGATATTCATAGTGGGAGAAAGTTTAATTTTTGCAGCATTCTGCAGAGCAGTTTTCAATGAGTATTTAAAAATTTATACTTATGAATTATAAAGGAAATGAAAGATCAAGGAACGTGGTGTAGCTAAATTTGAATAACAATTTGCAAAGTAGTGTAAGTTGTTAATGAATCCAATTTGTAAAATAAATTCTTGCTTTTCGTTTTTGCATTTTATGCAGGACTGTCTTAGAAAGGAAGACTACTACAGGTCTGAAATGATGGAAGGACGACCCTGATAGTGATTGAATGGTCGTGTTTACTGGCACGAGTGAGCCAACAGCCATTATGTTCTGCACTATACAAATATTTAGTGAAAGGATAGCTTTAGTACCTCTGTTTACAACCTCTCATGCTATCGCACGTATAATCGTGGGAAATATTGTGAAAATAATTCTCTCCGGCTGAAACGATTTCTCGTTGAATAAAATTCGGGAAATATGAGCCTGGTGGTTCTCTGTAATTTTGATCCAAATGGTCGCCTCAAATGAATTCAGGTCATAAATGTTAATTGATGAAAATCGAGGCAAACAAACAATGGACGATCGGGAGAAAATTGAGGATACTGAAATATGTAACGAAATTGAAGTTAATAGTATGCTATGTATAATATATCAAAGAAAATGAAAGCGTATAGAATGTGAAGGGTGCTACACAATAGAAACAAATACAATTGAAAGATAAAATATAATAAAACCGCAGAGTGAAGATTAAAAATAATTATTTCTGAAGAGGACCTACAGGTTCTAAATTTGGAATATTCAGTTTGAAGTAATTATTCTATGCTTTCATTCAGGAAATAAAGTATTTAAGGCGAATAAAAGATAAATCCTTGATATATAAATATCAATAAAGTGATATGAAAAGCGATTGAGCCTTTGGTTTCCAAGCACAACAAGCAAGAAGAGGCACGATAAGCCAATCGTTTACGAAGCTTGCCAAGTAATTCTGAAAAATGGCCTTCCTTTAGTCTCTCTGGTTGGTCTCAGTTTAGACGACGGGAAGGAAGACTTCTTCTTCGTTGGCAACGGGAAGAAAAACGATTGACCTGGCGCGCACATATATTCGAATCTTCAGTCTTTCTTTTCGCGTTAGCTCGATGGCTGCTTTATGAGGTTGAATCGATTCCAATTCTCGTCGGGATATAAAGCCATTCGCAGGCTTCGAGACAGGCGCTTCTCTTTCTCCTGAAGAATCATTTCAGTCTTTATGGAAACTAGGGAGAGAAAGTGAGAATCGGTATTCACTGATTGGAGTTGAACTTGCGACAAAACTTAACAGGTTATAGTTGAAATTTCATGGCAAATTGAAAGGTGCTGAAGAATATTTGACGAGGTCTTGAAAAAAAAAACACTGTAAATGCCAAAAATCAAATTCTATACTATAGTATTGTCATTGGCACATGGAACATTTCCGGTATATTTTTTTATAATTTGGCACTACAGTGTTTTCTACAAGGACTCTTCAATTGTTAACTATGAAATTCAGAAAAAATCTGATTTCTGATTTACTGATTTCCGATTTACTGATTTTTGATTTACTGATTTCCGATTTACTGATTTCCGATTTACTGATTTCCGATTTACTGATTTCCGATTTACTGATTTCCGATTTACTGATTTCTGATTTACTGATTTTTGATTTCCGTTCTTACACCTTTATCCAGTTACAAAGAGGATGTTCTGCAATGAAAATTGATCAAAGTTCCGAATCAAGCTCTCACATTTCAAACATCAGAAAACTTTTTTACACCTTCTGTACCCAACATTTCGACTCTGAATACTTTAAACCCCTTAATTAACGCTTCATCAGACATCGGAAGCCTCGCGTACCTTGACTCTATCGATGCTCAAAATAAATGGTAATGGATTCAAATATGATCCGTTGATTATTCAGAAAAATTGATTATCCGAGCACAGTGTCAATCGTTTAAGACAAACAGTTCAGCTCCTCCGAATTGCCCAGAAAACGCGATTCCCCCGATCGCTCCGAGCAATACATTTATCCCCGCGATCTGCCATTAGGGATTCTTGTTATTGGGGAAGCTCTAACGCGAAAGTGGAGGTGCAGAGAAATACGGGGGTGGTCTGAAAAACTCGAGATAGAAGTGTGTTCTTCACCCTTCATGCTACGACCCGCGGGCTGGAGGTTCGTGCTTTATTTTCATATCCAAAGTGGAGCATCGATTCCGCCCATCGAAGCCGATTTATACTTATATCCGCCGAGGGGGTGTGGAAGATGAAGGGTGCTCTGGCACCTGAGGAACATCGCGCCGCGATAACCGTCTGCTTGGCGTCGTCTGGCGTCTCGGCGACCTCCAGCCTTCTCGATGCTTATCGATAAGAATCGACTGCTCCGCAGGGTGCAGCTAATCTCCGTTACCCCCGCGCCGTCTGGGGCATTGTTCCGTGCTCCCGTCGAAATCAGACTGGATCCATTCGACACGAAAAGAGCTCTCTAATTGGAGCTGTGTCTCGTTAAATTCGGAACCGTCGAAAATATTACAGCGGAAAAGCCCCCCCCGGCGAAATACGACGCGGAGCTGCGAGAGGTATTTTCCAGATGTTTGAAGTTGAAGTCTTGACACGAAAGTTGGAGTGTTCTTCGCCGTCGTGGAAACTTCACCCTTTGACTACCGAGAGCTTTTGAAATGGAAGTCTGGAGGAATTTATTCCGCGGCGGAGAATTCGGCATAAAATGTATAGTGTGAAGAGTATAAGTCCGGGACAGTCGGTACACCTACCATAAAATGGGTATTAAGACTGATACTGATATTATTTATCTTGTCAGAACGAACATGGAGTGTGCAGAATTTTAGGCTGATTTACAAAATTGGACGCTATTTACTTTCAGATAATATTTACTGAAAATCAGTTTGAAAACTGAAGTCGTGGCATTTGGCCATTTCACTCGAGGTGTGGGGAGAGATTATTCACGAGAAAGTAACGAAGAAGGAAGCAAAATTATTTACAACTACACATTTATTAAAATTTAGTTTTTGTTTGCGCTAAACACGTAAAGAACACATGAAATAAAAGTGAAGTAGAGCAGTGTTCTTCAACCGGTGGTCCGTGGATAAAAATTGTGGGAAAAAATTCGCCCGATTCTCGTAGCCGCAGCATTAAATAATAAAAAAATTAAATTAAATTAAATTGTAATTCTATCCGCGGACTTATGTAATTAAGTCCGCGAAATATTTCTCCTATTTTCGCTGGTGTGCAGGTGTAAAAAGGTAGAAGAACGTTGAAGTAGAGTATAGAGTATGGAATATAGCAACTGGATCAACTCTCTTGCCGTACTAGGAAAGATCCCGAACCCGGAAATTCAAAAAATTCTGAAACTTTATGAATAGGTATGTAGGGAATTTCCTCCTGATTACAACGCAATTTTTGTTTGCCCAAATTCACTCGAAGGGGTGAAAGTAAACCCGTGAAAATTCGGGTATTATCCCATTTTGTGTTATAATTCATCAACTGTAAAATAATTTATTCACCAAATGATAGATCTAAAAAATATTTTTTTTCTATCTCTTACAGTTAGCGGAATTATTACATAAAATTGGAAAATAGCCAAATTTTTAGGGGTTAATTTCACCCCCTTCGAGTGAATTTGAGCAGCAAACAAAATATTGCGTTGTAATCATGAGGAAATCCACTACATATTCTCAATGTTTCAGAATTTTTCGTATTTCCTGATTCGGGATCTTCCCTTGCCAGTCACCCAGCCTTGCCCTATCGGAGTAATCAAGTCTCCGACGTTCGTCCATTATTTTTGTGCCCCATTGTACTTGGTACAAAAGTCGCAGTTATTTCTCGTGAGAAAGGGGGGCCCGACGGTGAGTGGCCTATATCCGATCTCCGCGTTTCACAGTCGCGCGGAGCTCCCGCGGGCGGAACGATCGAACGTGATAATGAGGCAGCGAGGAAAAGTATTAATTAAGGATCACCGCGACGGTGGCACCACTTTATCGGGGAAAGAGGGCATCGTTAACGTTCCGCCGCGGTTTAACGAACGACGCGGGGTCTGAAGAGCTCTGCGGGCCAACGGGGGGGGGGGGCAGAGAGAAAGAGGGGCAAGGGGTAGGGGAGGAAGCTGAACCATTATGTTACGTTAACGTAACGCTGCTGGGAAATGGGTTAAGGACGTTAAGGCCAACCCTCATCACTGGCTGGGAAATAGTGGGAGCAGACGGAGCACACCCTATGGCGATGCTGTGGCAAAGAGAGGCGCACGCGAGCAGATCTACAATCAGTTAATAATCTGGGGCTGTATATAAGGTAATATGGCAATGTCAGTACCTTAACCCTTCGTTGACACCTTGCGTGTGAGCCACCCATGAGCTGACATGGATGCTCTGTACCTTTTTCAATACGTACATAGAATATCCTGGATATTTGTGGAATATCTTTGTTTTTCAATTTTCGAAATAACCCACCTTCTATGTGCAAAATGAATACCTTTTTTCCAAAATCGATATACAAACTATTTTTTTCTGAAAAACAACTCTGTAGATTTTTACCTTCTGATATTGAAATTTTTAAATGTTACAATTTTTTGAAGATTTTTTAGTATTTTCTCGACGTATGGCAATCTTGAATCTTTTTACATAAACTGTGATACAATTTCAATAAAAAAAAACTAGAGGAATACATTTTAGAGACCTTAAAATTGACTCATGATTTTTTTCATAACATTTGGATTCTTTAGAGGAGAATGGCAGTCGTTCAAAAATTGCTTTGGGTATGAGCCACCCAGTATGTCAAAGTTGATCGGAAAAATAGGTGTGTCAACGGAGGGTTAAACCTCGACTGGCGGTGTCTGGATTTTCTTAGATCCAATCATGACTATCGAGCGCGATAGTAAACAGTGGCAAGTAGTGATCGAGAAGTGTAATAGAGATATAGTAGATACTGAATTTCCTGTGCGGACTACACCACTGGTGGATAAAGCTTTTGAATTTGTAATAAGTGGCAAAAAACAGGTTCTGATGAGTTTTATTTTTATTCCATTTTTACAGTTGCATCAACCCATTTGCGTCATTAGCAGAGTTACGTTAATTCGCAGAAGGGTGAAGGTAGACGTAGATATTAGATTAGGTTAAATTTAAATTAAATTAAATTAATTTTGTTTACATATTTCCAGAATTTCAATACCCTTGAGCACGAAGTTGCAGTTCGAGTCACTTCTGTAGGATTTACGTAGTATTGGTAGAATCTTCTTTCACGTTGATATTTCGGGCAAGATGTGCCGATGTGTCCAATTGAATTTATTGCGTTGCATCCATCAGAGGTATTGCTTTAGAGTTTAGAGAATGTTTGAGGTCGCTGTATCTGCTTCACGAAGAATGCCTGTGGTAATAGTTTCGATATTGCTTGGAAGTTCAGAAAAGATGGTGCTTGACCCCTTGAGGGTGGTTTATTTTAGACCTCGCTACGAATTAAGGCGGACTCAGACACGTCTAGTAATTTAGTCGAGTAGTTTAGCAAAACAATGGTAAATTACTAAATTACTCGCTACTCGACTAAATTACTGGACGTGTCTGTTCCAGCATTTAAGGTTTCTAAAACTGAAGAACGTAGGTACCTGTTGTAGGTGTTTGACTACTCTATCGCACAATCTAGTAGCACTAATAATACTATCACCGGTTTCTCCAGTTATTCTGACCACTGTAGCATGAATAATAAATGAACGCTCAAAGTTGGGAACACCTGCTTCGTGGCTCCGCGAGGATTGATGAAATTCACAAGTCGAAGCGTAGATTAGCTGCGCAGTATTCATAATGGTCAGCCTCCACCAGGGCGGTTTAGTTCTATCTACTACCGATTATGTTGCGTAAACACGAAATAAAATAGCCGGGGGTTACGTGCGCACGCGGTGCACACCGGCTCTCAGTAAAGTTACAAAGTGACCTGCCTCTTACTCGAAGTGAAAGTAGCTGCACTGGAACGTGTACAAATTGCATCGATCAATTGCTCTTACTTGTAGCATATGCATCACGTTGAATATCAAATATAAATAACTGCAACTTTTACGGGAGCAAAAAAGGCACCACTCGCCTGTAATAAAATTCGAAAGGAATATCCACGAAAGCACACTTAACAATAACAAGGAATTATCCGAGTACCAAGCTAAAATTTTTAAACAAATCGCAGTGACACTCGAAGTAGCTCGACAGACTCGAATCTTTTAAAATGGTTGGAGCGACTCAAGTATCCAGGCTACTTGAATCTCTCGAAAGACTGCCGATCAGCTGGCAGCACGAAAGTTAAATATATCTGCTTCGCATTTTGCTCTTAAAGTCAGCTTGGCCATTAAATTATACCCAGCTGAAAATCAGCCGCTGCTACCTTAAAACGTTGCATAGATTATTTATTGTGATAGCTGGCACGCAATCGGCACGGTAGGAGCGCGCGCGATAATGTTGATCTTGCATAAAAGTGGAACTGTTGCATGACGCGTTACGTGCAGTCAGCGGGCTTTTGAAGCGGGATTTGGTTACGAGGGGAAACCACTGTACCCGTAGGTTCCATAATCGATACGTTTTATTATGTGATTAAGCGGGCGTTGCGACGCGCAAACGGCAATAATTGAGCCTTAATTGCCAATCGAATTATCGATGCCAAATAGCCTATATATGGCGCGACACACGGACCTGGTTTCTTTCGGAGCTCCAATTACCGTTTAATTAGTCATTATTTTTGCGCACTGCGCCGATGGTCCCTGGCCCACGTTGCCACGAAATTTTATTCCTCTCAGTTGAAAACCTCGTCCCCGTGTAATCATTTCGAATCATTTAAAATTCAAGCGCTGAATTCTGGTCACAGAATACACAAAGAAATCAGAGCTGTGATGAAACAGGGGCGTTATCAATGCCACCCACTCTGTGATACTTAAACTTCTACGAAATTAAAATACTAGGTACATCCTAATTCTCGCAAATTGATGTCTAAGGCAGTGATTCCCAACCCGTGGGCCGCGAAGTGTGTTCTGTGGGTGCCCCACGGTTATTTTTAGCACTTCTTTATTTTAATTAATAATTTAGAATTATATTCTGAAATACCTATTTTTCGTGTGTTTTCTTTGCCTTATTAAATTCACCTTACCTTATACGGGGATCGCAAGTTATTTGAGTATTATAAAAGAGGATCGCGACTCACAAAAGGTTGGGAAACACTGGTCTAAGGATTCCAAGATGCGAAACATCAAAGTGCAGGAAGTATAAGTAATTCATAGTCCTTTACTACTTTCGCGGCTCGAATTCTCTCAGGTAATGCTCTTTGAAGCTTTTCGGTTTAAACTTTGTCGCCCTGGGACAGCCTCCCGTTCTCGCGAAGTGCTCGAAGCAGGATGGGTCTGTAATTCCTCCAGGCCCCGGTTAGAATTTGAGAAACTGCAAATGCCGCGGCGAATGTGCGCGGAGGCCTTAATCCGGGAAATAAGGAGGCAGTCACGCTCGTATCGGAGTTCCAATCCCAGTTTCTGCTTTGCAACGTGAAATCCTCGTCGCATAGGTTGATAAGACGATCGTGGAGTCTCGGGCTATCGGATTCTTAGGATGCCCGCGTGTTTGTACACCAGATTCTTGCGACGTCGGTGGGCGAGTTCCATCGTGCGTTATTGGAAATGCTGTATGGATGCATCTATCCGCGAGTGTCCATTTTTATGCGCGTCGATGGTACCGAGGACAGTCGAGTGCCGCTATTTTTAAGCCTGACGAAGCTATTTCTCGGCCTATGTATCACTTTAACGCCGACTTTTAGGAAACTTGAAAGTTTCGATTGCTTCCTGCACTGGGGAGCTAACGTGCCTCGACTTGTTTTATGATTTAACTCGTTGCCTAATATCGGGCACACTCGTGGCGTTGGTTCTTATATTTAAGGTGACGTTGTTACGTGGTTGAATTTGATAAAGAATGAAGTAGAATTCTTGACACATCTTTTTCAAAGGGTATAGCCGAATAAGTATGGTACAATACGCTAAAACTGTAAAAATATTGGTCAGTTGATAATTCGAATATGAAATCGGTATTTTTAAGAGTTTTTTAAAATTCTCTTTATATTTGTTAGGAAAATAATTGTTAAAAAAAAATCACCGTGTTTTCAGCGTTCGAAACCAGTTTCCCCCTTAAGTTAACTTTAGCCATTTTAGTTGGCTTTTTAAAAACACCCTAAGTTAATCTATCTCATAAAGTGTAACCTTCTAATAGATTATACCACGATTCAATAGACACACACCACCTCGTTTACGAACCCTTAAGCCAGTAATTGGCGCAACAAGTAAAACGATTTATGCAGAAAGATCCACCATCGGAGTGGCGCATCTCGACTGAGAAGAAAGGAAAGATACGGGGCGCAGCCGAGGGCGGGGTGCGCGATGACAATCGTGAAGTAACCATTTTAACGAGTTTACTCCGGCGTTGCATGCACGAATCGGGATAATGCGAGTGCACTTACGAAGTTATACGGCCGTTCTCTCGCTAAATTTAGTCTCCCGCTGCGGAGAAAAAGGAGAAAGAGAGGAAAACGACGGATGGTAAAAGGCCGCGTAAAAGCGAGAGTACATTGCCTTCTCCCCTTTCTCGCATTCTTTCGCGCCATCGCGGCACGGTTTCGCGAATTTAATAAGTTCAGAATCGCCGCGAGTGCTCGCCGGGCTACAAAATTTTCCGGGTCGACAGGGTCTCCGCCCGGGTATGAAAGACTGCTTCTTCCCGCGCCGCTTTTTCGTCCGCGTATTTTTCCTCTACCGCTTCGTTTTATCGTCGCAATTACGCGAAATCACTTAGCCCGCCAGTGACGCTCTGCAAATGAAACGCGAGAAGCGAGTGAACGAGCTACGTGTGTCAGACATTAGTCGCTTTAATCCGAGTGTGCTTCTCTTTTTATTCGTCAACGAATTATCGAAATAATAAATAGATCCTCCATTATGGTAAGATGTTTAATGAGGAATCAGATTTCAATCTTTCTCAGCTGATACAGAGGCGCTTAAAGCTCTCGATAGCAGCTATATCAGCACACTATACTCGATAGTAATAGCTCTTAATACTACACTGACAGAGATAAGTAATCTTTCTAATTGATTTTCCACTGTCCTCTATTTGCAATCAAAATAATTTACAAGTGATATTTTAAAAAACACTTGAGTCGTCGGTAGAGCATCGAAACGGCAGAATCTTGAACCGTCAGCTACAGTGAACACATTTTCCCGCCGCCTGCGAGAAGACGCGTCGATTTTCGCGAAATTTGCATCGTACATCGGAAAAATTGGGTTCACGGAAGTGGAACGAATTGCAGGCAGAGTATTATGCTGCACACGCGAGCGTGTACGGTGGATGTGTGCGCTTGCCGGCAGCCATGAATATGCATACACTTATGCGCGGGGCGCACGGCACCGAGCAAATTCGTGCTCGTTAGTTTCAGCCAGTTGGTGCCGCAGCCGCTGTTGCCACGTAGCTGGAATGAAACTGAATCGGACAAGAAAAATGGGAATTCGATGATTCGGGGGTGACACCGCCGTTCGACGAATAAACGGGGACATTCTAAACAGCATTCTCGAAAAAAGTGCACGTGCTGCACGGTTGCACCTTCTTTTTTTCTACAGGGAGCCATTAATTATTTATTTTTTGCCTTTAGGAACGACGCAGAAAAAGTACACAGTTCTTACCGATGAGAATTATCCACGCGTATTTATTAACATGTCAGTAAGCTGTCAATTTTTGTTTAGCCATATATAATAATAATTAATGGAGATATGGGTAACATCGTAAAGCGTGTGCAAAAAAAGTTGCCTCATAGTACACACGCTTCCGGCTGTTCCACTGATCCAAAATAAAAAACCAAAAGGATTCGTAATTAGTAAGAGGGCCGAGAGTAATTTTCTCGTCATGGAAAACAGCGTTTTGAGAAAAATTCATATCCCTATTAATTATTATTATACTCGTATGTGCTTGAAAATTTTTTACGCCTTACTGAAATGTTAGTGGATAGCGCTCATCGATAAAAACTGTGTGGCTATCCCTTAAGTGACGTTAATAAAATTTGAGACAATCATGATTTGGAAACCGATGAATATTTGAATTTTATTGGACCTGATATAGGATATTTTCACTTTTTGAAATCCTAAGGACGGTGGATGTGTAATAATTGACTTTTTCGTATCATCGGTGTGACACATGCTGCGAATATTTTATTTAAAGCAAATGAAAATTAAGGCTTCGTCGGACCGTATCGCGTAAATTTGTACGTGTCGCTAGTTTTCTGGAACTGCAATTTCAATCGAGTATTTTATTTCTCGCGGAAGTAAAACAATTTCATGGTTTGCTAGAATCCTCGAAATGGAGTTGAAACGCCTAACTACGTGGTGCGATATTTTTTTTTCACCTGGCCATTTTGTGCGCCGGGGAATCGATGAATTCGTTTCACGCTGGAGAATTTGACGGCAAGCGTTTGATTTATATCGCGCCTTATTCGTTCATTACCAGGAACGGCAATTAGTATCTCAAGCAGAAGGCACTTAATTTCCTTCTGTTTATTCCACATCAACTACCACGAGTCGCTACAAACTTAAATCTGCACAACTTCCACAATAACTTAGTTCTATTTCTTAATTTTATTTTCCTCATTAACCCTCTCTTCCTACAACTCCCAAGATCAACCAGGCGGAAAGTCAATTACCAAGAAAAAGACTGTTCATTGTACCAACTCTTTGACAAATCCTAAACCAATTCCTCTTTGAAATTCTCCCCTTTAAGATCTACGTAACAATTCTCCCCATTTCTTCCCCCTTCGAATCATTCGCTGTAAAAGCGCCGACATAAAGCTTGACGACCGTAGGTCGCATTAATCCCAGCGAATGATACTAATTTTCCTGCCATTACGGCTCACGGTCGGAGCATCTTGTTCGCTCACGTTTCAGATCCCCTGCCGGTTCAACTGGAGCCTCCGCGACTACTTTGCGCTCTATTGCGTCTTCCGTCCAGGCAGTCGCGTAGCTGACGTAATTGGCCGACACGGTCGTTCCTTGCTCCTAGGAAAATGTTGAGCTTTCTGAGGTCGTTGGGCGGCTCGCCGCAAATAGAGGGATTAGGGCAAGTGGTCCAGACAGGGCCGTCGTTCCACAGGAGATCGAAACCGCCTATTCTAGTCTCCCTGCCGGTGAAACGGCCCTCGACGTCGAGGACGTTGAGGGTGTCGTCGATGAGGTCGAACTTCAGGCGATAATCGTCGCTGTCCGTGCCGGTCAGGGCTGGCGAGGCGTTTACCTCGAGCAACCAAGGCGTCAGATTCTCGTCCAGCAGTACATCGTACCCGTACAGCTCGAAGGAGTTCCTTCCTTGCATTATCACCGGCTGCACTGCCAGCAGGCTGGCCATTATCACGCCTACGAGGTTGCGTTTATGAGATTGATCGAAGGCTTTACGAGGCGAAGCCAACTAGTCGAAAGTGGCCTCAGAGATGCCAACAGATGGGATCGTCTACTAAGAGCCTAGTATTTTTCTGTTCGAAAGCCTGCGAAGCTTCTTAGGCAGTCTTTAGCGATCGTTAACACTTTGGGTGGCTCGGGCGTGTTTTCACGCCGAGAGCCCTGCAGCTTGTGTAGGATTTTGACATGCTTTCCCGGCGATATTTGCTGGAAAGCATTGGCGAGTCGGAGAGTTACCTTCGTATATTTACTTTGAAAACAAATAGAGCGAGGCGTTTCCTGTCCAAACTTTGCGGAAAACTTCCTCGGTAGAGGCGATCGATCGGGAACTCCTGATCGACTTACTTGTTAAAGGAGAATTTTCAAAACTCTGCGCCACTCAAAGTGTTATGTTCGGTTGGTTATGTCAGGGTAAGAGTTCGATGACCGGTGAATCTTAGAATTTAGAAAACGTTGTTAACGTAAGACGAGAAATGTCAAAAGATTGCAAGAGAGTAGAGGAAAAGATTCTTAAAGTTACGTAGAAATTCATTTCGACGCTTGATGCTGTATTAAATTGGTTCATATTCTGTTATGAATATAGGTATTCACCAATCTTCGAATTTTTCCATACCGTGTAGATATATACGAGGCATTAATAACAAAAACGGACAAACCCACATTTTTTGAAAGATTGATTCTTTTTCAATGTGGATTAATCCATTTTTGTTCTCAATGCCTCGTGTATATAATTGATACTCTCCACGAGCCAGTGATAAAATCAAACTGACCAGCGATCCGTTGAAACAGAGCTTCAACAGCCTCCACGCCGTGGCGAGCGGTGAGGTACTCTCTAACCCTGATCAAGGCCCATTTGCAGCCCCTCATCAAGTCCTCCCTCCTATCGTCGCTGTCGGACTTGAGCTGTATCGCCATGTTCGTCAAGTGCACCCTGCTGTCGTCTATGTTCTCCAGGTCGAATAGTTCCCCCGATAAGCGGGCGAAGCCCTCTCTGGCCAGCCAGGCTTTCAGCGGGTGGAACGAGGTCACCAGGGCGTACATACGTAGGTCGAACTTCCTTCCTGCAACCGCAGTGGGAACGTTTACAAACTTGCGGCCCAATTTGCTCTCGAAGGGGCAGCCGATTCCTCTCGTAGGTATCTACGGCCTCTAAAGCCATTGGGCGGAGTGGGTGCTTTTGAATCGTTCGACATTCAAGCTCTTTTTCCTCCCGCCGACGCCATCGCACAATGCTTTCTTCGCGGGGCTCCTCAGCCCTCCGGGGCGTTCGGCGCATTCGTGGGTATTGAGGCGTCCTCCGCGGCAACGCCAGGCATTCTTCGTCGCGATAAGGGCCTGAAAGCACAAACGGCTGACGCTGGGTAGCACGGACCTGCCAGGAGGTAAGGATTCTCCACGTATCTCTGAACGATGAAGGTCTCCGCGGGTATCTCCGTCTGCTGGGGTCCGAACTCCTTCGCTCTCCAGTCGGCTAGGTCCTTCAGCTTCCTGAACAGGAAAATCCCCTTCCCCTGCGACCGTCCTGCTGGCTTTACTATCCACGTGGCGCCCGGCTGCTTGTGGTACTCCTCCGCGAACAGCCTGTAGTCGTTCGGCAACTCGAAAGTTAGCGGCATCGAGTCGCACAGGTCTGCCTCGCCGGCTTTCTTCGACTTTAGAAGCAGCTTCTTGTAACGCTTCAAGTTTCGGTGGAGGAAGTTCTTGCGCGTCAGCTCGTAATGATTGCGGAAGTGGGGTATCTTCTGGTAAGGGGTGAGCTTCGAGTCCAGGGCCTGGCGAACGTCGCTGGTCTCGCACCACCACAGCTGCCAGCTGGCGTCGCTGGGATCCGTTACCTTGGGCAATGAAAAATCCTCGCGGAGGGAACCGGCGCAGACTTATTACAGTTGGAACGGAATAAATCGGCCGTTCCAGATCGCTCCCGCGGCTATCAATCACGCTAGACACGAATCCTCGCTTTTCAAGTAACGGGCTTCTGTGAAACAACTTTGCTCCTCCGCGGAACGTGATACTCATTCTTCAATATTTTATGTAATACTGGGTTTCAGCAACGAGACAGAGCTGCATGTCTCGTTTTGAGTCCTAATTAAAAATTTGTAGAGCGATTTAATTTTTGCTAGGCGATGTTAAGTACCGTTACCCTAATATTTCAATATTGTAATATCGCATCACAAGTAACTTCGTGTACATTGCACCTCTTCCCATCTAAACCCAATTCTTCGTTGTCTAGAATAACTTCAGCCTCAAAGAAACCAATCTCAACGTGACCATCCACCTCTATCTCATTGAAAACAAGAGATTTTCCCCAGAAAATTAAATCCATTTTCCAGCAACTACGTTGGCCGCGTTATGTTACATTTCTAATCTAGGAAGATGGCTCCCATTGTCAACCAACGAAACAATGCAGCTCTCCCCGTAATCGTGGGCAGGTATATAGACCTCAGGGCGAGACACTGCGCTTTTGACACTGTTTTGTTCGACGGAGGAGCCTTGAAGGGATATTCGAGATACGCTTGCAGCGTTAAGGTTCGCAAGGCATGAATAAGGGAGATTCCATTACCTGGGTCCATCCTCTGGCCAGCATCACCCTAACCTGCGTCGAGGGAAAGTCACAACGGAACCTGATGACCTTGTCGTCCCCGTTCTGCTTCTTTTTCCCAGCACTGACCCTCGTTTCTCGTTGAGGAGACGAGGTCTCGGTGGCTGGCTCAGGGAACTCCCGCCCCGATGCCCCGTTCCTGGACATCCCTATGCGGAGAGGGCACTCGGAACGGTCGAAAAAGAAACTCTTGGCGTCCAGCTGGATTGCCAAAGCCAAATCGCGTCTAGGTTAACGCGGTGGGCGCGTTTAGCTGCGGATTTGATAGATCGATCCGCGTGACGTCCTTCGGGCAAGTTCACTCGTTGCGTTGCGCGAGTTCGGTCGATCGTGATGTAATCTAGCGTTATGGCTGCTTCTGATTACGTGTCACAGTTGGATTACGTGTTACGAAGTGCTGGCAGGGGTTTGAAGGGAAGGGGGTCTGGTGGTCGTTGATCGAAGATGGCATTCGGTAACTCTTTGCGAGGTATATCATTACGCACAGTAGGCATATCTTTTGTCGAAGGTTTCATAGGGGACTATAACTTTATTCAAAGTGTAGGCAAGGACGTGTGAATTCTTTCTTCGGACTGTAACTTTAATTATTCTGGAAGAAGAATTCAAGGTCAAACACTCGGGCTGTTTTTCTTTCTTCTTTTTATTTAAACGATTTTATTCAGCTTCGATCCTCTGTTTTTTGTATGTTTCCAGCATCCAATAGACTTGAAACTTTGCAGGCGTGCGTAGTTTGGATGGCAATACAAAATTATGAAAATAAAAACCGAGGGGTTTAAAAGATTACCCGGTCTTCAATAAATATAACCCATAACCACAAATCCAAACGACTTGAAATCAGAAGTAACCACAAATAAAACTTAGACACTAAAAAGTAAATAATTAAAAAGACACATAAACAAATTTATGTTAATGACTTTAAATAAGGTATCATGTGCAACCAGAAGTTGAAGTATTGGTTGGCAAGTTGGCTAACGATTTTACAAGAAATTTTAAAAGTTAGTTTTTAGTGCATTTTTAATAAAATTGTTTAACACAAATTCTTTTTTATACATTTTTGTATACCATTTCCAATATTGTATTACACGCGCAAAGAAAGGTACAAATTAATAGAGCAGCGTTCCCTAATTAAATTTTGCCACGATACCCTTGAAGACTCATTAAAATTTGACGCAAGTGGTAATATAATTACAATGTTTCTTGTCGAATAATTTACACATTTTTAATATTTAAAATTTTATTATAAAAGAATCTAGGCACACTTTGTATCAAACAACCCCAACTGGGAACCGCTGCAGTAGAGGGAAATCTGATTGATGTCATCTAAAAGGTTATCCGATTAAAGTTCACTAGCCCGACAATCGCATTCTCTGCTCTTCAGCAGCAACAAGCATCGGCGCGTTCGGTAATCACGGTGCATTCGAAATTAATCCGTCAATTGGCACGCCGGGGCACCCATGGGAACCTCGCTTCCCCTTTCGTGTGCTGGGAGCAGAAAAGAAGCTTACATCCTATCATGCCGTTTCATCCTCACTTTACCCTCCACTTCCCGTGCCGCGTAATATCGCCGGCAATATTCGCCGCGAGCGGAGCGCGGGCCAGAGATACTATGTCCCGAAATTTCGTGAGCCGCCTCCCCGACGTGTTTAACGATAACACACACGGCTCATGGCAAATAATACAATATACGTGCCAGGAATGGGGATGTGCGCCAGTAATAGATAATGTGTACACGCTATAATACAATGCATTATCTATTTTCCGTGGGGCATTCTGGGGACAAATTCATCAATTAAAGTGCCCCTTCAACACGATACTGTTACACCTACTCGTTCCTTTTTTAAATCGCCTGAGCATGCAATTCCCGCAAGTAGAATAAATTATGCTTCTGTTATTCCCAAACCAATTTATATGACATTTCACAATTCAGCCAGCGTCACAGCTTGGCTCTCTGAGTGCAGCAAGGTTCGAAGTAATAGCGTTTCAAATCGATCAAGCCGTTCCAAGCGACAGTACCTAGTCGAGAAAACTTCGCTTATCTCCCCCTCGAGTAAACATTCGTGCACACTCGATGAATACTTTCGATGCTTTCCAGCAAATATGAACGGGAGAATACGCTGACGCCAGTGAAAGCGTTGGTACTTTCTTGCTAAGACAATGGACGAGATAAATATCCAAGAGTAGGGAGCATAATTAAGGGGGAGGTCTAATCGACGAGCGAAAATTCATATGAAAATTTGTGAGTTTTTTTCTTTTGGAAACTAAGCAGAGGATTTCAAATTTATTACCAACTTTTCATTTTAACTGGTTTGACAGTTCTAGTCTCAAGTAACACGTGAAATCTATGACTACAAACCTCCAAATGAGTTTCTAGCTACTCATTACAGCATAATCAGTTGTGCTCAGGTCTTCCTGCATTGACGCAACAATCTCTATCATTATTCCCCGCTACTCCTACCTCTCTACATTTCTTCTAATTAATCTAATTTATTATCTGTTGCCACCACACTGGTCAGACTTCCTGCATTCATTCATCGAGCACGCTGTTAAGCGTTCACCGAGCTTGGACGTGGGTGACGTGCCCACGACCACGTCACCGAAACGGTTAAAAGGCACCGTTATCACGATGGCATTGACACGGTATCAATGACCGTGGTCATGCATCTTCCAGGGAATCGGGCGCCCTGTTATCTGCCCCAGGATTAGCGGCACGAGCGGACAGACAGAGATAGAAAGTGAAACGCGAGACGGAAGAGCGCGACGAGACCACAGAGAGTTAAACGTCAGGCGGAAGCAAGCGGTGGGCGATAACGCCGATATAAATAGCTATTATTTTCCACCCACGTGGTTCTGTATAGCGTGGCGTGACGATTGGTTCTGTCGCGGCTCCTCAGTCGGTACGCGGTCTTTAAACGCGCCGAACCCTCGCGCGTTTCTTCGTGAATCGCAATCCCGGAACGCGTCTATTAAACACGTCACTCCTAATAGCTGAATAGTGTGCAAAATAGTTCGACGTACCACAGGGGTGTTTAATATTTATTCCTTCCTATCCCGCGAGGAAAATATTCCCATTGTTCCACGAGCCATCTTTCGACTCGCGGATTTAATTAAAATAACACAGGTGGCAAACGTTCTATACACCCTGTACACATAACAGAATAACAAATAAATTTACCCGCGCATGGTATAGAAATTATAAGAAACAAAAATAAATATAGTGTTTGGATAAAGCCATAATTATTTTTGGAAGATGGGGAGCTGACCCAACTGTTCATCGGCCGCCCGTTGCATCCGCCACTGCACCTCTCGCAGTCGCGAAGTGGAGGGGTCAGAATAATTGGCCACCCAAATCGGAAAGGGCGATCGATTTCAGGGGAACTCGAGGGTGAGTGATAAGACTTGATCAGGGGTAGCTGAATTGGAGGGATAGAGTGCGTACTCTTCCACGTTCAAGGGTGCACCGATGCACGGATACGTTACGCAATGGTATCGCGCTCGGTCGATGACCAGAGCGTGGCAAGAATGTCACGTTTAGGTACCTGTTTGTCGATGGCGGCGGCTCGCGTGCATAGCAACCCGTGGCATGGCCAACCATTCCCACTGACAACACGTGACTGCAATCTGTATCAATTATCGCGTGCGGCTGCAGCGCCCGTTCACTGGAAACGCGTGTTTCCATTGGACCTACGGCCCGGCCCTCGGTTTGTTTGAGCCCTAAATTGGATTTTGAGCGCGTCTTGGTTGGCTCGTCGCAATTCTATTGATGGATTAACGGAGATTAGTTTGCTGCAGTTTTGTCGCGGGTGCCACTGTTTGGCGGAGTAATGCAGTTCAGCGAGGCTTTTGGAATAGATTGTTTCTCTTCTCAGGGGTGTCTGTAATACTTGTATTCCCGCATTGGTAAGAAATAATAACTGTTCAGTTTCTTTCTGTGACTTAAGTTATTAGTTTTTTTTGGAAAATAGATATGATGCTACGATAAATAACTATGATGCTTAAGGGGAAGGGTTTAGTTTAGCATTTTTTTCTTTTAAATCAATTTTTGTGATCAATGCCAGTAATCAGATGTTCTATTGAGGTCATTGTTTAAAAGGAACAAATTGCTAAATAAAAATATGATTTTCATGCGTTCAAGCTCGTGGCATCTCCCTTTAAATACATCTATCGTTGATTTTGATTGGACTTTTTCTTCAGTTCAGCCTAGATCAACCTGCTATTTTTAGCAGTGAATTTTATTCTAATTTATTACCCGCAACTTGAATCGAAGGATAAAAATAGAATTTCAATCTTTCCCTGCCAGTGGCGTAACCGGAGACCTTCATTTGCAAGAGGTTGACTCATATCTGCAGTTGTTCTACTTGTATTTGCGGTTCCACTGGTGTCGCACCACGCGTAATTGTTTCATTTGTGGTTGCGAGTCAGTGCTAGGTGGATTCTTAGACCTTCGTATTCTCTGTGATCGAGCAGAGATACTATAGCGACACTGGCCTGACGTCACATCAGCCAAAACCATTTTCAATGCAAAAGATTATAAGAATAACGAATGCTAATATACCCAAAAGCTGTCCCTGAATAAGAAACGTGTCTCACACAAAGGGGATAACAAAATCTATGTATAATATGAATCTAAACTCCGATGTACCTCACAGGCACACGTAACCGCAACGCTTCTCGTTTCCTTTGACCAGGGAAGGCACTCTAGAGCCGCAAAAGGTTAAGATAAAAATAAACATGACGCAGAAAAGAGCCATAAACATTTCCAAGGTTCCAAATTAATACTTATTTCCACATCCACCAAAGACCACTTACACAAATGAAATGATAGAACCTCGAGCTCTCAAACTAGATTCTAACATCCAAATGTAATAGTGATACCGTGCCAGTAAGCAAAGGATAACGATTAAAGTAACGCAGCAGAAACAAGAAAAATCGATTTGCAAGCAAATATTGGTTCACCTCATAGTCTTCGATACAAGCTACTCTGTACATGAAATACCCTCTGATAATTATTCTACCAGCCCCTGACTCCGGAAATCGTTATAAAGGCTGAAGCTCCAACAAAAACAAAGGAAGCAAACAATCAGATTGCCTTCAAAGTTCCATCTAATTCCCATCTCGCGGCAAAGGCTACGGCTCCTTCCTCGTTCTCTCGCACGAGCTTCTCAAGCTCAAAGAAAACAGCATCGGTCGCGCGCTCAAAGCAAGAAAGACGCCAGCGAAAATAACGGAGTGTTTGCCCTCTTCTGCATCCGCCCTCCCCCTTATTACGATTCGCGGCTGGATATCCATTTTTATGAAGCCAAGAAGTTGCCGGCGCTCAAAGCGTCTCCCCCCCAGCCGTCTCGACGAGCACTTTGCTCGGTCCGTCGGATACGTTCGCCAGGGATAGGATCGATATGGGGACGTCGCCGGCGAGAAATATGGAAATTCGACAGGCCGGCTAGACGGTGGCAAGGAATAATGTAAATTCGATCCTGGGTCGGCGTATAAAGGGAGGCCTTACGTCTTCCTGGCCCCCCTGACGTTAATTTCACGTGCGAAGGGGCTCGTCCTCGAGGACGAACCGACGTAGCCGTTTCCGTGATGACGAATCAACGCCAGGTGACTCACTGTTACGTCGTCGACGCGAATTCGTGGCTGGGTTTGATCACGGAGGGGCTGTCAGGCACACGCCGTGACGAGAATACTGTTTAGGTGTACATGGAAGATCGAGACAATCCCACGATGTTCTGCGAAAATTTATGCCAGGCGCGAACGGCGTTCGACACCGTAGTGACGAGGAGGGGTGGGTTTTACAAAGGGTCGAAATCTCTCGAAGCCCAAGAAAGTTAGGAGTTTTGAGAATTTTAAGCTCTGCACTTTTTTCTGTGATTCGAAAGACTCGAAAGCTAGATATGAAAAGGTATACAATTGAGGAATATGGAATCGTTCGCAGCTGCATTGAGAATTTTTATATTGTTTGTATTTTATTTAACTATGGTCAATATTAGAGATTTAGAGGAATTTTTTTTTACTTCATTTCTCGAAGCAAGATATTTCATTTGCAAACACGTTTAGAGAGTTTTGAGAATTTAAAGATTAGGTTCGAAACCGTCATAGTGATGTGTATAGTTTTCGATGAGGTTTTGTTTCAGTGGAGGTTAGAGTCTGTTGGAGGGTACTGAGAGGTATTTTCTAGTTGGCCAATTTGGGTGCTCGATTTGTTTTAGACAGAAGGGGTAGTTGATGTGGCGTGAGAGGAGGATTCGTGCTTGGTGTGCAGTTGGAAAGGAGGGCGAGCATAGTTGATTGTTCTTGATTCGAGTAAAATGGAATGGAGAAGCTTGGGAGAAATGCAGGTTGTGGAAAGAGATGGGAAGTTCGAGTGTAATGATAAATTGTTTCGAATACTTTGCTGCAAGTGTTCAGAACACAGGAAATTGGACAGCTGGGGGGACGTCGGGGGAAACTTTTCCCGTCAACCAACTCGATTTCTTTTTTCAGTCTGACAGAATCTGCTCTCCAAGGCTGCGCGTGAAAGAAGTACGGTGGTGGGTGTAATAAATATTAAACGCGATATTTATTGCACAGATATAAGTAACTTTGATAGTTCCCAGGTACAATTTCTTATTTATTTGCGATACCCTTCACAAAAAATGATGTTAGAGGATGATACGATAGCGAGTCCAATTACAAATTAAATGCCTCAAGGTTTTATTAATCGGTTCATCATTTGATCTTCCGAAATCATGGTTACCGTTTAGGCATCTGTTTTTGACAGCGCTGTACTAAGCGCCACATAGAAAATGCATCGAAATTAAAAACACAAAATAGTTTTTTTTTTATATCCTAACAAGTGTATTAGTAAAAGCCAGAAATATTTTTTAGATATGTTATAACCTCTTCTTGTAAAAAATTTGACACTCAATAACACACGACCCTAACTTTCAGGAGTATCTCCTATGGAAATATTAGCACTTACAATTGACATTTATTTAAACAATTACTGTTACGATCTTTTCTGTGCCTGTGAGGGAAATTTTTCAAACAAAGGATACAGAATTATTTGATAAGCGAGCATAACGATCTCAACGTCACCACATTACATCTGATCTGTTGCCCGCAGACACAAGATTGCCATTTAAAATTCCAAACACCCGAGGGGGCCCCAGGGAGGATGACGGCCGACCTTGGAACTCCGCGAGAGAGACGCCGCACGTTATTCAATGATCGGAAATGGGTCGTCAATGATGGTTAACCTAACGGCACTTGTTACGCAAAACAGTGACCGTTTACAGCCGCGCCACATTACATTACATACATACGAAAATGTGCTTCCTTTTAAGAAACTATTAATAACTGTGGCTCCCGAGACACCGATACGCCGCGAATAGCGTTCGCTACAGTCGATTATACTCCATTGTAACTAAATTACCGACGCACTTGCCGCTCAATGAAATTTCAGCGCATCCATTGTTCTCTCAGTGATAATATTATCAATGATCGAATCGATTGCACGGCGAATGCCAGGCGAGAGCTCTCGCAGCCAATCAGCAACAAAATTGCCATTTTTTCAATGAACGTCGCAGAACGCGGAGGGGACAGGATCGCTTAGAATTCAAAGGGCAATAGAGATGCACATCGAATCGGAGAAGAATTCAAAGAACCCTGATTTCACGGAGTGCAAAAATTTAAAATATCCCGCGCGCCCTTCATTTGCGAGAATTATACGAAAAATTTCCAACTGGCCCCGCCTTTCTCTGCCATTCCGCGGAAATATTTTTAAATTGAAATAGATTGGCAATATCGCGTGCGATGGTGCGCACGGTACGAGCGTTTTTGCGCCGGCCGATGGCGAAAAGCAATTTTAATTAAAGCTGATTGCCAGGTGCCAATTAACGCTACCATTCCAGCCGCTGACCAAAGACACTAATGTGCTGGACATATCACTTTCCCTCCGCTGCCAGCCGATGAATCCGGTTTCCATCGAATCATTGGACACTGCGCCCAATTTCTGCGGCATTTTAATTGAATGAAAAGTCTTTGCCCGTTAGAGGATCACAGGGTAGATATCGACGGGAGAAAAAATAGATAGGGGACGTTAATCGTGTTACTGGCCCGATCGTTCATGTAAAATCGCATTCCAGCGCTGTGAATCAGAATTTGCTGCAGTTCCAGAGCGTTAGATTCATTCACAGGCAGCTTCCAAATACCCGAATTAACTGATTTCCAGGAATCACTTTTGCAGATTCAGTCGCTGGTGGAAAGCTATTGGTGCGGATTCTGTAGATTGTAAATTATTCCCGGCGATTCAAGAGAGAACAGTGGCCGCTTTGACTTGACCCCATCGCCTCAAGTATTTCTGAAAACTCTCCAACTTGACTTGGCGTGTTGCACGAGTTTTGCAACGAAGAACGTCATTGTTAAGATTGCGAAGGTAGTTCTGACTGAAATGTCAGTGGCAACTGGTTGAAACAGTTTATGCCTTGTGGATTTCTGTACAAATTCACATTGAAAGGGTTTAGCTACAAATGGCAGCTTTGTATCGAACGTACTGTGAAATTGAAGCTTCATAATGGAAACCTTCCCTGTTAAATGAAACAACGGAAAGAGGATTCCTACATAGATAGTTTAATTAATCTCTTTTGCATTGAGAAACTTTCAGATACGTGTTTAACATGCTCCCAGTGCTGGTTTTAGTCCAAAGTGCCTTTCACGAGTTTCACGTTGTTTCCTTTGGTACTACACTCACCTATTCCTTTTGTAATCCCAGATTTGTAAGATAATTCCTTGGCACGTATAGATGAGCTGTGCTAACTTTGTTGTGGGATTAGTGTTCCTCAAGCACAATTGCATCGGAATTAAAATTAGGAGACTTGGGAAGCTTCTCAAGCCAGAGGTGGTCACCTCTGATGGCAATTGTGCAAGTTTAAGACCACCGGAGCTACCCTTCTTCTGCTCCACTTCTATATAATGCAGTTAATCCATTAAATTTTCATGCAGATACAGCCCATACCCGCGACTCCAGTTTCTAGTTCCTCCGCCATTAGCATTATTCCAAGACATAATTTTCCCCAGAACATTAGAAAACATTTCTTCTCCAGGCTTGGAGCTACAATTAGCATTATTAGCTACTTTATCTATTTCTCTACAGAATAACAATTAATTAACTCAAATATTAATACAGGCACAATTAGGGCTGCCAAATTTTCTCGAGGAAAAGGAGCCACCCTATGCCATCAGTATTCCATCGCAAAGCCACAATTTTATTTTCTTCAGTATATTAAAGAAACATTTAAAGAGTCGCAAATGCGAGTTTCTCCTCGAAACACGTAGCTATACCTATTGTTTGTTTTCTGAATAGAAGGCTGTACTAGCGACGCACGATCCTTGAGTCGCGTGTACGTGCCCCGGGGTGCGTTACACGCGACTTGAGAGCAAGCTTAGTTGGACGCCGGCCCGAGGAAAGTCAATGTCACGGCAGACAAAAATACGAACGTCGGCTGCCAGCAAGACGCTGTCTGAATTCTAATCCGTGACCGAGATTCCCGATCAGTCGCATCCCCGCGTAGTTGTTGTTCCTAGTGGGCTCTCTCGGCCGCAGTCGCATAGTTACGCGCGCGCCTTTCCGCCAAATGCCCAGTTTCGCGTACTGCTTCTGGTGCTGCTGCCGTCCCCTTGATCGATACTTGTCGAGACGCGGCGACAGGTTCGATTACGTCGAGTATACACCCCTGTACCAGGTGAACAACGGTTTTCTCGAGTGCCCTGTCGTCTAATTAACGCCAGCTATTAATCACGATCATCGTCGGGGACTCTTTTCTTTCTTGACAGAAAACGAGGAGCCGCGTATACGTAAATCCAGCGGGAGACTCGTCCTGCGTTTCTCCACTGGCTCTCCTTTAAATTCCCTTCTGATGATCGACACATTGTTTTCCGATTAACATCATCGCCGTTTGCATGTTTACAAGACGCTTCTTGTCGACAGGCGCCAAGTTTCTGTTGCGCAATTGGTTTGGGGTGCAAGATAGTAGTAGTTGAATGTTTAGTTAGGTAGCCGCCAAAGCGATTTATAGGTGAAAGGTTGGGTTAACACTTTGGGTGCTGCAAGGTTTTCAGAAATGCCTCTTCAAGGCAGGCAAGCGCTTCCGAATAGATACAATGTGATCGTTTCTGCCGAGAAACTTCTGCTCAACTCAGCAAATATTCGGGACGTTCATTGTCAGACAATACTTTGGATGCTTTTCAGAACGGATCGACGTGAAAATACATTGTTCGCCAAAGTAGGAGGCGAATCTCACGCCGGTAGAATATAGTGACAACAGGCAACGTCAATACTTCGGACAGAGTTTAACTTTGATTAATTATTGAGTTACTTAATTGTACAAGTAATTTAAAGTCAACTGAATTCAGAGAAGCTGAATTTGTTAATAAAGTGATAATTATGATAGTCCTCAAACTTATAATTGGTGTCTTGCTTTTATCTTCACCTTGCAAAATAAATGGACACCAGCTAAGACTATCAGATAAACGACTCTTTCATTTCAATAATTGCTGTGATATCAATACCGCGCTTCGTCGAAGCTTGCAAGATAACTCTATAAGCTGATAATTTCTGAATCCTCAGAATGTTGCATAAATATATATTTCATAATACAAATTCTTTGGATTAAACGCTTATCCGCCGTCAGTGAAATTCCAAAGAACCTATTTTCATTGCGCATCACAGGGCAAGGAAACTGTTGTAAAGCACAATTACTGGTGCGGGCGGAAATTCGCAAAGCCGCGCTGGAAACCGACGAAGACCAAACTGGAACCACGGTTTCCAATCCGAACGGGACGAACTTCTCCTGTGAAATTATTTCGTACCGTTGACTCGATTCGATTTCAGACTTTCACAGCGTGCCTCTGCGTAGGTGAACTTTCTACGGCGCCCCTGTCCGACGATGTTTTCGTTAAACTCATCAGGACGACCGTTGAAGCATTACTTAACGAGGTCAGGATGAATTAAGCCGCTGACGCGAGCCTTTGTGAAGCAGTAAAGCTATCAGGCGATGTTCCAAGACCTCTTCTGTGGCACAAGTGTCTTATCACAAAAGAGTCTTCCTACCAAACCGCAAATTCATTTTCCAAACTTGCTTGTATCTAAAGAGAAATATTTTTGCACGAGAAGAAGGTTGAAGAGCATCAAATTGCACTAAATATCCCACCCCCATTGACCAATCCATTCTATTCAGTGATCCAGAGTCCCGTTAATTGCAAGATTTCGTGTCGCATTCAAAGCGGAACACACGTGAAGATTAGATCCGATGTAGAACAATCATCAAGCTTTCCCAAGCACGAAGAGATTCCATCAAGCACGGCTCCTAGATCACAATCATCCCCCAGCCACCCACGTTGTCGCGACAAGCTCTTCAATTAGTTCTGTCCATGTCAGTCTCGAAATCTTGACCTCATTGTTAGTCAATCGCGATCACTGCAGAAATATATCGTCGCTGGTGAAAAGCCTGCTCCTCCGTTCTCGAAACACAACCCTCCAATTACCCCGTGCCCCATAAACAGGGGGACGCTCGTGTCCGCCCTGGCCGAGTCTCGCGAGCATGTTTACAATTCCACGACACAATGCACGAATTTCGGACCCGGAGGGTCCTCCCTGCTGACCCGTTTGTAGGCGAAATCTATTACAGAGCGCATCCGCGCGCAGAGGAGCCAGGTGCACCCTCGAAATTGATTTACGACCGACCTTCGTGTTTTCCAACGTTGCTGATCGATGCGCGAAATCGTGGCGAAACGGCGCGACAGGATCGCGGTGCCGAACCTCCGCGCGCACAATTTCCCCTAGGCTTTACTTCTGACGTATTTCAACGTGCATTCGAAGATTCGCGTTTGTATTATTTAAATTCAGCTGGCAGTCATAGCTCGAGCGTGATTTATTGGAATACAAATACACTATTGTTCAGAAATATTAGGATACGTAGGTACTCTGTGTGGAAAAATGTTGCAAATTTTGTTGAAGAGAAATTTGATTTATTTAATTTTATTTTAGAAGCGATACTTTATTTGGGATTTTAAATTAGAATCAGCGTAATAGTTTTGTGTTTCTGTTACGTTGCGAGGTAGTATTTTGTTCCATTAACGAGTAAAATAAAGGCCCAGCTTTAACTCTGTTTATTTAGAACGCTGCATGATAAGAGCTCCCGACTTATTGTCATTCTACGATCAAATTCGCTTTTAAATTAACACCCTCTGTGGCGTCAGCGTGTTTTCTCACCGAGGGATTTGCGTGCCGTGTATGGGAGGCGTGTTCTCACGTCGATATTTTCAGGGAAGCATTGGAAGTGTTGTCTGAGAGTTCTTGAATGTTTACTTTGAAAACAGACCAAGCATGTGCGTAGTTCGCTTTGAACAAAACCTCCCCTGCTGAAGGGCTGACCGGCTTAGAGAGTGTTTTTCAAAGTCCTGCATCACTCAGAGTTTTAGAAAGAAATCGAAATTGGTACGGATTTTACTTAACTAATAACACAGTCGGTAATGGTCAGGGACAGATTTGGAGATTTGGCGTACCGAAGCTAACAAGCGACTGCCGCCCTTTTAATCTAAACGGGTTGAGGCATTTTTAAACTCAATTCAATATAACAACTCACATGAGTTATTATTAATTTGCTATATGAAAACAAAAAGTAAATTGTTCTTAAAGTTGTCTCAAGCTTGTGTTTCAAGATCACCATTCACTTCCGCCATTATTGTGGATGAAAAATTAAAAAGTTGCAGGCAAAAACCGTTTTTAATTTCTTTCGTCCATAATTTGCCACCGTCGGTCATAAATCTTTTCTTGAGGACCGCAGCACACTTAATTATCACAAACCTCGTGTTCTTAATATTCGCAACATATAGTTACAGGTACATAAAATAGCGAAGCATACACTTCGGCGAAGACAGTGTTGATTTAATAAACACAGGAACATAAAAGAAAAGTAAACAAAGGTAAACAAATGTACCTATCTAGTGTGGGAAGGCTAATCTTTAGCTTTTCGAGAAGCATGGCTAGTCATTATCATTACATTGTCAGGAAATTAATGATACATCTTCTATTCATGGGTGCAGGTAGTTGTCACACTTTCAAACCAACATAGTCATTCTCCGTGCACAGAATAAACCAAGTTTAGAGACGCGTATAACGCATCAGCGTGTTTGCGGCCTCGCAGCGTTGAATATACCATGGACGTTGAAATACGACGAACGTCACCGTGCAATTGCAATTAAATTACCGAGGGAATTAGCCAGCGCTGCGGATAATGTACCCGTGAATAGGGACTCTCGGGTTATACGGACAAACTGGCCTGGTCACCACATGTATATATACAAGATTTAAGTTTCCCAGGCTTGAGGAGCGACGATGTTGGTACTCTTCCCATTTTATTAAACACTTTTATTAAATGAAGCCTACGAAGGCTTTGCACGTACAATAACACACACGCGGTCACGGTAAACAAATTACTAATGGGTATTAATAATTGATGACCAATTGACAATGGTAATGATAATTGATGATTAAAGGCCATTTATGCGTCGATATTCCTGCTGACGGATTACAAACAGTGCAGTGTGGAGAATTGGGTAGAAATTTAAATCCCATTAAGGGGTTATATACCTTTGACAGCCCGGAAAATACGGTTATGTTTATGATTTTTTAGTATATATAAAACATTATATTTAAAAAATCAAGACACACATCTTTTCGTGTAAAAAAGAAAAGCCCCTTGTCCCAAAGTGTTTTCATATTTGCAGTACCAAAAATATCTCAGAGTGAACCGATTTGAATAAAATTTGGCCCGAATCTAGCACTTGTCGAAGCCGAAAATTTCTTTTTGAAGAGAATACTGCTTAATTTAATGACACACAAAAAGATGTACGCCTTGATTTTGAAATACGTATACCGTATTTCATATGAAAACAAATTTAAACAAATTTCCAACTAAGGGGACTTCTTAATACAATTGAGGCAGTGAGAGCAACAATGAACTAACCAACGTTTATTCGAAATTGAGTTAGTAATAATAATGTATTCCAATAGGACCTACTAACTATATATAATAAGAAGAAAAAAAATTTCAAAGTGGGTTAGTCCGTTGTTGCTCTCACTGCCTCAATTTTTGTTTAGCGAATTAACTAAAAAACAATGTTACCATATCCTTAATTAATATCAATTAGTATCAATCTTATCTGAGAGCTACAGACATCCTCCATATTCATTTTGCAGAATGATACTGTACATTGCAGACGAAATACTTCTAAATTCCTCTTATTTCTCCGTACAAGTTTCTTATTCTTCCCCTCCATGCCCTTTACGTGCAGCAGCTGCTCCCTTATTCGTACCAGACCAAAGAGAAAAGAAAGAAGAATCGGATTTACTCGTTCCAACCGATCCCACTCGTTTCTGGTCTTGCCCCCTGTCTCCCTGTGACGGATAGCGCGCCTCGTAAACAATTTCGATTTCCAGTCGAGCTATTTCCCTGGAGGGGCGGAAAATCGCGATAGGATACGAATAAAAGAACTAAGGGGAACGGTTTTCCAAGGGAGGCGCGGAAGTTGGAGCGTCCAACTGCTAAGTAACTACCACGATGGAAAGTCGTATCTCACCAGAGGCGGTTCAAGTGCGCTTCGTAGGCTTCCTTATTTCCTCCCTCCCGATCGAGTTATTAATATCGAGTAGCCATCGGACGGAGTAGAAAGTCGCGTTTCAAGTAAACGATGACTCAACTATCATCTACTTGCCTTTCCCCTTTTTTTCCCCTGTGCCGTTAAGTAATGCAGAAATCCTCATTGTCGGGGCCGAGTCCATTTATTCGCTTGCCCGTTTCCTCTCGATCGCATAATCGCGCCGCCGTTATTGTTACTGAACAACGGCTCCGCGAGTTATGTAAAATACGCTTATTTCCTTGCCCCGGTCTTTCGAGAATGATAATACAGAGATTGCGCGGTGTTACGCAAGCACTAAAACCGCGTGGAAAATTGGATTTCCATGGCAATGGGAAAACAGTGTCTGATCCCCCTGTTCTCCACTGTGCCGTTAAACGAGGGGCTCGAGGGATTGTTACACGTGGGTATTATTGCTTGAACGCTCCGCGTATCGAGGGACTGAATATTTTATCTATATTTACAAGAATAAATAATATTCAACCACGTTAGATAAGTGTTATTCAAACAACAATGTCATCCCAAAATTAGGGTTGTCACTCGTAAAATAAAATATCTTATGTTATTATAATATCACGTGAAACGTAATGGAATATTAGTGTAGGTAGTTGATAAATCTACACAAAGCATGATCATCTCAAAGTAATTTCTTATCTCCTGTCTGTACCTGCCACCTCAGCATTTACTGAGAAAGTTTTCTCTGACAGGAATGTGCAGTGGTAGGATGAAAGAAACAAGACATCTCTTAATTTAATAAAGAACGAATTATTTATATATTTTGATATGAATATTGACTACAATAATGCCGTCGAGTTACTTAAATAGAATACAAAGTGGCTCTGTAATGCTGAGAGCAAAAAAAATGTGTTTCGAAGAAATAAAAACTAATATGATTAAAATGTACTTTTAGCTTTTTCGAGCGTACCTATTTTTTTATATTCCGCTAAAGCAAATCTATGTTCTTTTCCTTTAAAAAAGGTGACAACCCCACCAAATGCCCCTGTCCCTGAAACGATTACTTCCTCGTATTTTCTTCATCCTGAATAATCGCAACATGTGAATAGTCATTGAACGCGCGGTGATGTGGCTTAATACCTTAAGTTCAAGTTTCATTTTTCTCCCTTACTATCCTCCCACTATTATAACAAACACGTGTGTCTGAAACTACGATTAAAGCCACCTAAATGGTAATTCCCGTTTTCCGCGAGTACCGAGTGAACGTCGAACAACAAGCATTGAAACGAATCACCGATGAATTGATCCACGGACTTTGTCGTCCGCGGTGGAATTGCCCAGGGGGTAGAGAACAAACATACCCTCCTTCGCTTTGAGGGGGGCCGCGATTCGCGATACCACCCCGACCAATTGATCCTTCGGCAGAATGCGTTCTCATAGAAACGGTGTCTGTTGGTTTTGCAGGTCGAGGCCGGTGACGTCATACTCAGGGTGAACGAAGTCGATGTCAACCGATTCAGTACTAAAGAAGGTAAGAAGACCGACCTGCTTTAGCGCTCGTGATATAATGTACATCCGACGGCGAAGCGCGCTCGTTTTTCTCCACCTCCGTCGGCCGAGCATCGCCTTTTTATGCGTCGGGCATCGAACGCTTAAGCTGGCGTCCACACTTGCGTCGTAACATGGACGGTGGATCTCGCGGTGGAATGAAAATTGGAACGCTCGAGGCGCTATGACAATGCGGCCGCAGAAATGGAGTTTGGGAATTTATTACAGTGCACACGGGGAGGGAGAATGGAAATACTGTTTCGTTTAACGAAACGTTAAAATAGGCTGCAGCCTCCATAATTCCCGTTTGGGTCCTGCTTAATCCGGATTATCGGGACTCGCTGTAAGGTAGTTGGTGTAGAAAATTGATAAAACAGCGTTGAATCGGATCTGCATTGGGGTAGGAAGTTTGATGCTTCAGGAAATTAATATCTACCGCGTTTTATTCATTCATTTCATCATTTATGGGAAGTGTTGATTTTAAATATAGAGCGGGGGAAGGTGTAGTGGAATATGTATCATGTTCACTGCAGTATGTTACTGTGAGAGGGATTTTGGGAGATTTAATATAGCAAAAATTGGGTTCGTCGAAACGTGGGGAGTTGTTGGGTGCAATGTTGGTATTTGGCAGTGGCATCAAAGGGATGCTGGAGCCGCATAGTTTGAGCACGGGGTGTGGTGGTGTGCGCCGTGTCACTTACACCACCGCCTGCTCGTATCCCTTCTTTTCATCCAACGTTCCTTATACAGACCCCAAAAGCAATCTAGGAATCCCATTTGAAGGCACGGAGGGCGAATTTAACTCTAGCAAGTTAGCTCTCTGGGCTTCTATAACACGATGATGTTACTATATACTGAAAATATAGTCGAGATACTACTCGCTGCTCTGATATAAGTATGGGCCCATCTTAACATTGTAATGGCACAAATGCGAAACGACTTCGTTTCATCATCGTTATGATGCTTACATCCACTACCTCTCTTTCTGAAAAAGATTGACTTTTACAAGATTATAATTGAATAATTACCATGACATTTTTATGCTAAAAGTTTGATTTATTTATTATTATTAGACTTTTAGGTTATTTCATAACATACTAGGGAAGATCCCGAACCCGGAAGTTTAAAAATTCTGAATTTTTAAACTAATTTAGTATATGTTTGACTATCTTTACTTCGAATTCATTAGACATCATTTCCTAGATAAAGATAGGATATATGTCCATTTTGTTTCAGACTAAAAAATTATTTCCCTATGTCATCAGACAAACTTTGTACGAAACATGTATTTTTACTTCAATTTTGCAAAAATGAATTAACCTATTTTGTAGTGTTTCTCGCTACTGTGCGATGTAACTTAACATCATTAAGTCAATGCCATCAAAGTTTTCCATAAAGTCAACAAATGGAAATGTGCCCTTTTGAAAAATCATTTATATTATCTGAATCTCGTTAGACTCTTCATAGATAGTACATATCTCTGCAATTTTATTGAGTCAATAATCTTATTCCCGGAGACATGCGGTTTTACGAAAATCAATCAGATTTCTGGCAGAGTTTCAACAGATTCAATCTCGCCCCACTTTCACTCCGACATGACAGAAAGAAAACACGAATTTTCTCGTTGGCGTAGGCATTCGTGGAAGGTCGTCGCAATTAACCTCGTAATTATCGTATTATGTTCGCGCGATCACGATCAACTCGCGAACGAGGCGGCTGAAACGTGGCAAGGATCCGAGTGAAAGTCGATCCAATTTACCCCTCGATCCTTTCATCGCCTCGAAGGCCAATGAAATCGGTCAAATATCGGCCGATCGAGAAAAATTCCACGCGTGCCCGTAACGAAACTCACGGCGAAACACTTGCTCTCGAGTGGAAAATCCACGAGGTGGCACCGATCGAGGCGAGATCGGCGATAATTCGTGGGAAAACGCTTCGACCGCTTTATCGGAATATTTATCGGTCTGCAGGATTTTCAATGAAACTTTGCGCGACTTCGAGCACGCGTGTCTTTCCAGCAGGAAAATTTATACGGTGATTTCCTTCGTTTAGAGGGAAACGTTTCTCCGGAGAATTGAATTTCATGCGACGACACCTCTTAAATGAAATTCTTGCCTGCGTTTTCGGGATCCGGTATTTTCAAACCTGATGGAAGGAGTAATTTAGCGGTATACCTAGTTAAATTAGTTTGTTAATAATCGATCTGCAGCGATGAATACCTAACATAATTAAATTTATATAGAATGTTTGCTTCGCGATGCTCATTTCACGTGGTCGCGTTTGTCCTGTTCGCACTGTTCCGAATTTATCGTTTTAATTCGCGAGGAAATTGGTCAAAATTTGCGGAATATCGAACAGAATGGCCATCGAAATTGAGCTGGATAACACGAAGGAAAATCAGATACGTAAGCGAATTAACTTTCTTTTTAAATCGATTGCAAGTGGAGATCTATTTATGCACGGTCCTCGTCTTTGTTTTTTAACCTTTCGATCCTTCAAGCGTCTATCTTGTAAGAAATTTTCCACGTCACAGCAAAACGCTGCTTTCATAGAATTAATGGACATGCGGATAATTAATTTCAATCGTTCGCAATACAGATTACGTGATGCAGAGATTTAAGTTAATTTTCATTCATTAGGGTCTTTCAATCGTCCTCAGTGGTTTCGTTATGGACATAACGAATTACTGTTACTGTAGGTATATTCATAAGGATGACTAGCAACTAGATTTATTCCTCGTTTCGTTGTTGTAGAATAATGTGATTAACAAAATCTGGTCTCAATTAAAATATTCGATCACTATCCTCCTACTTTTGTTCCCCACAAATTTCTGACTGCTAAGGAACTCCTTTGGCATTAACAGCGTGGACGCCTGGAAATAAATAGGAAAAGAGATTTCTTTCGACTCGTCCCTGTAATGAAATCCGAAACAGAATTACGCACAGAAAAAGGACTAGGGTCGCTAAATCGCAAGTCCAAAGTTGCCAGTGATTCAAGTAAGAATCCAGTTAAGAACGCCGGCGAATCTCGGGGGTTGGATGAAACGAGTAAAAGGAAAGTTTTGCTCGTGAGTTACAGCTGAAGCTTGTTTCCTCTTCGGAGATGCTCTCGTTTCGTTAAATGAAACCGAGCGCACGAATTTCTTAAATGAATCTCGTTCGTTATGATCGCGTTGCGTTTGCAGTATAATATTATACAGACTTCGTCGAGAGTTAATCGACAAAGTTTTCCAGCATGATGGCCAGGTCATTCGGTAATTGTCTGGAATTCCTCTCAACTTATTCTCGGGCTTTAATGAATTAGAATATGAAATTTTACCAGTTCGCCTGTGTTCCTCTCCTTCATTTGCTAGATTTTTATTTCTCCAAAATTTTGAATCTTCTTTGAATAACGAACTTATCTTGAAGTTAATGCAGGGTTTGAAGAATCTTTGTTGGTAACCGTTATCAAATTCGTGATAGAATAATATTATCAGAATCAAGTTACTCACGCCTGAAATTAGATTAGAAAAATGATAATAAATTCTACTGTATTCTTATTCTTATTATTATTATTATTAAACGGGTAGTCACCCTTTGGTTACATAAACAGTACACGAAGGAAAAGCAAAGTTATAAGTTATGACAGAGTTATATTGAGAATATATATGAAATTTAATCTTATGCATCCTTAGTGCAAGAACAATGTAGTATTATGCTGATTATCCTCCACATTCCCAGCGAATGTCTCCATTGCATACATAATTATATAATTCTATACACGTTGAGGATTAAGCATAGAATCTGAGAGATGTATTCAAACAGTTATCTCCAGATACGATCGATACCCACATCGCTCTTATCAAATCAGATGCATGTGTCAGCAGAGCAGTGAATGATTAATGAAATGCCTCAATAAATTCGCGACATTTCAATCGCAATTATATGTCAATATTACAACCGCACACAATCTCTTCAATATCTTATTTCTAAACCATCTTCATTATCAGTGGACTGATTAACTTATCACCCTCCCTCTCATACAAATCTTCATTCTTTTAAATCTCAATCCTTTCAGCTTTCTATAACCAGCCTCTATCAATACAGATAAAAAAAGCCTAGACACAATATCTCACAGTGCATTCCAATTAAAAACCGCCACTAATTACACCCCCAGAAGCTTTATTATTATACATAACAAACTCTCCACACGGTGCTCAGGCTTTTTCATACCACGAACGCATAATATAAATCCTAATAAATAGTCATTCCACATCCTCCGCAACAGCCTGCATGTCGCTATTAAGCGGACGTACCCCGAAATGAACCCCGTCAGCCATATTGGGATTAAATGGCGTCAGCCCGCGCGAGCAGACGTGACAGTTGGTATTAAAGGGATGGAAGGGCGAATTTCCCGTATTAATTGTAACTCGAGGATCACGCTTACGCTCTCGGAACGATTAACCTCCCGCCAAAATTACGGCCTAGAGCCCCGTCCTTCTGCCCTGTGGGGGTACGTCCAAACAGGGGGGGGGGGGAGGAGAACTTTGCTCCCTCCTTAATCCACGACGGCAACCAGCCCCGACCTATCGCAACGATGGCAGAGAGTGGCGTCTAAATTCCGTGGTGGGGAAGACGCGACGGCTGGATCCGCTGTAATTCCCATTCCCAGCCGCTTTTCCACCCTGCTTTTTCGGGAGGGTCGTTGGACGGGGCTGGTTCCTTTTACGAGCGTGTCAGTCGCTCCGCGTCCTTCGCCTTCCATACGTTTCTTCTCTCCGTTCGCTCCAGCCAGCTTCGTTTTTGTGTTCCAGTGCTGAAATGTCTGCGGCTCTCGTCGGACCCAGTCACCCTGAAGCTACGAAGGGGTAAGTGAAAAGCACACCTGCAACATTCTTTTACCCGCTTAATGGCCGCGACGCTGCGACATCCTGTTCACTTTCGATTATTCCGGACTAGTGGGGCTTAGGGGGTTTTACGAGGTTTGGCTTCTAAGTTGATGGTGGCTGAAAAATATTCACAAGGATCTTGATGTGAATTATTAGCGATTTTGCATTCGTGGTGGTGTCACATTTACAGATTAGGAACCCTGTGTGGGTTTAGGAATGAGTAGTGTGTGTTTAACGCGCTTAGGGCAGGACTGTGACGTTGCAATCCCCGAGTGCAAATTTTTATAAAATGGAAACAGTTTTTTTTTGTTTGTCATTTGTCTGTTTAAAATTTTGCACTGTTATCTCCACTTTGTTTGGCAATGTGTCTAATAACAGAATCATTTATTCAGTGTACTTAACTAGGGGAACTTTTCTCTGTAATTTATGGCGATTTGAATGATATTTTTTAACTCATTACTCCTTGCACAGTAATATGTTAAACGCTTAGGGTGGCCAATTGAAAATTTCGTGGAAAAAATCGTATTTAAAGCGAACTGTATCCTCTCCGAATCCCATATAGGGATACAAATAATTTATCACAAGAATAATTAAGCAGTAGAACTGTATATATGTCCGAATAGAAAGAAGCTTATGATATAGAAGATTTAGAAAACTTCGAATTCGATTTTCCTGTGAAACTTTAATTACCATGTGTCATGTACGTTTAACATCACTCGAAGATTAAGATTGATGATCCACACCTGCAATTTTTGCGTGATAGCTTTCTACCATACACCCTCTCAGTCCTTGAGCCATTTCCCACCTCCGCCCTTTACATCTATTTCTTGCTGCAACAGCCTGTTCCCGCGACCACCAGTCACGTAACACCTTCACACAAACTTTCTAATATCTTGCTAGAAAATGGATCGCCCCCGATACACTATACCTTAAGGGTCCGCTTGGGGAGCCGCGAGAATCCGCGACATTTCCCCAGCTTTCCCCGGGCAGATGCTAAAGTCGCACGCACTAAAATCTCTTCGTGTGCTGCTTGTAGAATCACGTTGCCACGCGAGTCGATTCGTTCAGCGTAAATACGGAAACGTGCAACATCAGGGGACAGCTGGCCGCGTTGCGTGAGCGGAATCATTGTGTAAACTTACCGCGGGGCTAGATACAACGGGGGTTTACAGAACCGTCGTGTCTGCCCGATTTACAGCGGATTATCGTTATCGCTGCACGCTCACCTTGAATCCATTGGACGACAGGCTGCCCCGTAACGGGGGCAGGCTCCCCTTCGGCTGATGGAGTTGTCGTCGAATAACCCGATGACCCGATTAAATAACTACTCTATCAATTTAGCGAACGACAGGGGGAAAGAAACTGTTCCGTGGCACAGTTCTACAGCGGGGGTTCGGGCAAATGGGGAACCATGATCGAGGGGGATTGGAAAATTTGCCTGGATATGCTTACTGCCAAGCTACCGTCGTGTGTTCGACGTTTAAGCTCAATTTAAGTTTAAGTTCAAAGTAGCCCGAGTACTACGTTAATAGAATTTCCAAACTGCTTCGAAGATGTTAAAGAATTCAAGGTTGGAGATTCGTAAGTTTCTGTTGGAGCGGTGCAAATTGTCCTTTATTACGCTCACTTCTGTGTCTTTTAGCAGAAAAGTGGTAGAAGGTCATAGATAGAAAAGGAAAATAGTTTGATTAAAAAGTTGTAAAATAGTTTTAGCTTTAATGAAAAACTTCGGCGCCGACTTAATAGAAAGTTATAGTAAATTTGAGATAGATTCGTTAAATTGATAGGTACTCTTGGATTTCGTACACTTTATTTTATGTTAAGAAATAGAAGAGATTCTTAAGCGGAGCGTTAAAATGTGCAATTAGGCTCGCAGGCTTAATGATGAGAAAAGTGAGAGTCGATGGCACTATTCAGGTCTTTGGCATGGTTTCTTGGGTTCAGAGGCTCTGCCGAGTGAAAACAATGTGTATTTGTGTTACTAAATATTGTATTTATTGTGTAAGCTACGGGGAAGGACCACGGAATTCGGTTTCATTTGTTTGAGTATTTTGGATGTCAGCTTGTGGAGAATAGTTAAGATTGTAGGTGGTCTAGGGTGAACTTCTTAGAAACTGAAAGTTTCCTTGTCAACCCGTGGCTCGCCAGACGGCCACTACAATCGGTAACACATCCCCGAAATTTTGTTCCCGTAAGTAGCAAACTTTTAGAGATATTGCGGTAAGTTATCCCGAAAATGGAACTTGGTTGAAGCCACAGTGCTTCACATTTTGCACTGTAACGTCCAAAGTAGTTCGAATATTTTCGCAAATGATGTTGCAAATTAAAGGAGAATATCTATCCATTAATCTGACCCCAAAACGGGAAAAATTGCTGAATAGAATCTACCCTTCTACATCGATGACCCTAGTGTCCATGAAACAGCGCAGCACATCACATTTCGCGCTCCATCGAGCGTAATAGCTCGAATATCGAAACGAACAAAATAGCAAATTCAAGAAAATGCTCAAAAATTTCGAAAAGCTTCCACGGTAGTCTAATTTCATAATCTCATATTCTCAGTAACCAGAAATCTCAGAGTCCTTCTTCAAAATGGACTTTTTTAAAAGAATTAACATTACAAAAAAATTTCCAGGAAGTCGAAAGAAGCTTCAAAATCTTCCACCTTTAGTTGCAATTCTGTCTTTTCTTAGCTGTAATTGGAGGAATTGGAAAAGTCGAGAAGCAGTACTTACCTACCTACCGAATCTTTTAAAAATCGTTTATAGTCGCGTCTCTTTTGTAAATCTACTAATAACGGACACAAGAGTGGAGAATCCTCTAGAAGAATTGCTACTTACCGCGCATAATGTGACGGCGAACGTGTAGTTAACGTATTATCGATTGCCAGTTTGCTAATCGGCTTTTCTCTGGCAGCGTTCACTGACCCAACCGGCGACTAATTGGCTTTTCTCACTTGTGTACGAAAGGGATTCACGGTGTCGAGGGAAAGCGACATATCGATTTAAAACGTGCATTGAACGCCAACAACCGATACCAAGTAATCTAGCATTCATGAAGTGAAAAAAGGGGAAAATGCAAACGATTTCATTTACCGTTTCGTCGGTGCTGCTATCGGCGTGACGTTGCTCTCTCCGTTGCGAGTAACTGCAGTTTGATAGTTGGAAGTTGATTGGAGATTCTAGCCCCTGAAAGTCTTACTAATTATTCAAAATTGTAAGTGAAAGGCAAAACTATTTAATCGTTTATACACTGTTACCCACACGACAGTTTCTAATTTTCGAAAATAGAAAAAATATTAAATTTCAAACTAAAATAGATTGCTATCGATGAAAAATTGGAAAAGCTAGTGAGTAAATTGATTAATAGAACACAATTCTTATTACACAGTTCTAATTAATGCTTCGAAGCCTAATGAGTCCACCGTATTTTAGTTCATTAAAGAATTAACAATTCAAGAAAGTCTCCCAGTAGACTTGTACACATTGTTTTGACACTTAGGTATCGATTACTCCACGACGAATTTATTATACTATTAGATCCCTAAATCTTGACGCGTTTAAGTGAATCGCTTGCAGATGGTAGAACTTTATCCCGTGAAAGGTAAACTAATTGCAGCGTCCACTGTTGATTAATGACATGACGCGGTGCGGTAACATAATGACACAATGCCCGCGTCGTTTTGCCTTTTTCCCCGTCGCCGTTCGCTATAAATTGGTCAGAGTTTCTCGGGGACGCTAATCGCCCGTGATTAGCCGGTGACAGTTTAATCCTCCCTTGGGGAAAACGATGGAGGAAAGAGCAGAGAAAAATTGCGACTTACGTAAGATTAATGCGAGACTCGGCCGAAATTAAAAATATTATTACAGTTGGTATTTGCAGGTGATATTAATTTATAACTCCCATATGTAATAAAACAGCCAAGTAATTACTGATAACATAAAGCTGTTAAAATTTGATCAAATTCCGAGCAATATAATCCAATTTAATTGAAAAGGGTGACGCACTGAAATTTTATCGAGCCAATAAAATATTTGGGATATTTGCAATCTGATTTTATCTCGAAAGCCCCAAAGTTTTCTGACCAAATTAAAACATTTAATTTCCCATCCGTTATTGCGTTTTTCAAGTCCTCGAGCAGCTTTACTAACTACGTCCGATCGTTGCAAATTCTTGGGGGAAAAAAGAGGAAGAAAAAGAGACGAGTACGTCAGCCGAGTCTATGAAGCTGTTACGTCGTTGGTCGTATCCTCTCCCGTAGACCGTGGGCAATCAATGACTCACTCTGATAGAAAATTGTTTGTTATCTCGGACGCATCGTTTGATCGTTGGCTCGTGCGATTAATTACGCCGCCCTCGACACTCTCCCTTTTTCCTCGGGCACGTGTGAACGGCGACGAAGGTAGCCGTCTCTTTTAGAGCCCCCGACGACGCTGCAGACGAAGGTAAAGAGCGGAGTTAGCGCGTGGTGACGCGATGGCGTTTTCTATGGGTTATTATCGCGTGATTCTATTATTACTATCAGGTTCAAGTGCGCCTATACGCGTCCAGCGTGGTTCTATCATTAGATCAGTATCGCGCGAGAGTTCAGTCACCAGGCCCGAGCACGAATGCGTTCTACTGCAATTAGACGCGTTGACGATTTAGCAACATTTAATTGCTATGGTGTCACGGTGTTACATGGATTTTTATCCACGATGCCTCGAATTTACCTTGAATGGAACTTGTTTCCCCGGGGGAGAAGGGTAAAGGTAGAATGCCACCTAATATTATCCCACTTTCCATCAGACAGAGGTGGGAGATTTTAGTAATTCACTCAGAACATTTCAGGCCCAATTGTACATCAAGATCAGAAACATCCAAGTGGCCCGTTTTAAGGACGAGGCCCGAACGGTGGCATTCCTCGTTGCACTCTTCCCTTTGCGAAATCATAAAGTCAGGTCGAACAGTTCCTCGACGTAAACGTCAGCCACCGCTCGTGGTTGTCGTAGTGTCCCCTCGACAACCGCCTTCGCGTCGTAGGCGTCCGCGCATTATTTAACCGCGACACCTCGTCCCGTTTCCCTGCCACTCGTAAATCGCGTTCCAAGTCAACCACCCTCGGGGATCGAACTCGCGTCTCCTCGCCTTCCACGGCGACACCCGTTTCCCCACGGGGCAACCCCGCCGCCCGTCCTCCGCAGAAGGTACCTACCACCCTTCGGCCCCCGCGGACTTTGAAGTCGTCCACGCGTTGACTATAAATTCTCCCGACGGAGAAGAACGAAATAGCCGCGGCGGCGGCGGCCTTTTTAATCAGACTTCATGCACGCCCGCCGAAAGAGCTGTCCCAGTTACTCCTGCTCGCTGAAAATACGCGCGATTCCTCGCCGGGCGAAGCCGCCGCACGTCGGCGTGCAACGAGATTGAAAAACTGGGGTGGCGGGACAGCCGTAGGATTGGAAACAGAGACGTGCCTTCTGCCCTGGAACACCTTTGTCGCGCGAAAGATATGCGCGTTTCCGCGCGCTCCGTTGATGAATCGCCCAGCTGAATCGGGGAACTGGGGGAATGGGAGGGTGCTTGGAAAAGGGCGAGATTTTTTGAGGGTTTAAGAGAGAAGTTTGTGGAGTTTCTTTGAATTCGGAGGGGCCTTTTTGTTGAATCGAGGGGTATTCGAGTTCTCACGCGAATGATAACAGTTTATTTTGGCTCTCAGTACAGTACGAATTCCCTTCTTCACTTTATATCACTTTTATTACTTCTCAGAATGCACACGGAGCCCACGTTTATACCATTTTATACAGGCAAACACACCCGTAACAAGTACATATTGTAGAAATAAACGAAAAAAAGCCACGGAAAATTTGCCAACTCCGCTAAAGTCGACCCCCCAGGTCTCTATGTTCCAAACTCCCTCTTAAATCGTTCCTGATCCCTATATACAAATGAAAGAATTTACCGGTGCCAGTCCGAGGGATGGTGAACAGGAGAATTTCCTTTACCATGTTGTGGATAAGATACCGTTGTCATTCCCTTAGATCCCGCAATAAAGGCGCACGTGCGTCGCCTGCTATCGCCTGGACAGCTAGCGTGCGACGAAACGGACTCGTCCAAGATCTCACACGAGGCGACAACCCTCGCGAATAACCCCAGGGCCGTGTCGTCGGGCAACGGCGAGGACACGGGATCCAGGAAATCACGGACGCCAGAATTGCCTGGCGGATCGCCGCAGGAGCCAACCGGCGCAACGACGCAATATGCAACCAGAAGCAACGGCTCCTACAGCGACGCTTCCGGCTCCTCGGAGCTGGAGGCGCTCCTCCCTCCGATCGACAGCTTCAAGGAGGAGGAACGAGCCCAATGGGAGCCTCTATCTGGCGACAAGTTCACCAGGCAGAAGAATACGCCTAGGTACGTGAGTGGGATAAGGGTGATCTTTATATTATTAGTATTAAACATATTTCCTCCTGTGTCTGGTTATGCTTGTGGTATTAGGTACAGTATGACGTTCACAGAGACGGATCCAGAGTAATAAAATAGAAAAATAAAGGTACTTTATTTAAAAATAAAGGTACTAGATGTGTGCCTAAACTTTTAGTGTACCACTAGTGTGAGCCTTATTTTGAACCTGCAATTTCTTTTGCTCTCGCCCCCTAATATGGTTCCATTTCATAAAAAAGTAGTTCCTGAAAAAGATTATTGCAATCGGGCAACAGGAAAGGGTGTCGACCAGGCCTTAAAGTTTAGAATTCAACAATAGTTTGAATGTGAAGAATTTCTCACAAATGGTAATCCCTATGGAAATTTTGTTCAAATAATATGAAGAGAGTATTCAAATTTCTACAATTATAGTATATATCATTTTTTCGTACATCCAACCACTTTTTAGATAATAGAAATCAAATGTCACTGTTCTAGGGGTGAGAGCAAAAAAATCGACATACATAAATAAAAGTCCATTCTAGTGTACTATCCAGGCACGAATAGTACCATCAGGAATAACACTTTACTTCTTTCAGTAACTATATTATTATAAAACTCTCTGAACATTGACCAGATACGTATTCCCATCAGCCATCCTTTCCTCCACCCTTTCTTACCAATTGAGCAAAGCTCTTCCCCTTAACTGTTTTGATACTGATAGAGACAATGCCGTGACGCAGGTTCGAAGCCTACATGATGACCGGCGACCTGATGCTGAACCTGTCTCGCACCCAGCAGAGCAGCGGCCTGCTACCGAAGCACCAGAAGAAGGTGGACTCGCTGAGGTACAACAATCATCACACCCACCATCACCATAATCACCACAATCACCACCATCATAACTCGGTACCTACCAGTCCTAACGAGATGCTGGGCCATCACCGTGCTTACAAGTGCACCGGTTCGAATTCGGCCAGCACCTCGCCGGTAGGGATCAGCAAGCGTGAGAGCGGCCAATGCCCCGGCCAGAGCGACGCTGGCAAGCCGAACGCCGCGAGTTTCGGTTACTCGAGCGGCTTCGTGCGCACCTCGCGCTCCGAGGATCACCTGCAATTCCAGAAGGACCCGTCGATGAGCGCGGTGGACATAGACATCGACGACGACGTCACGTCCAGCCTAAACACCCTGCTGGACACGCGGCCGGACAGCGGCCAGGGCTTGTCCAGCGAGCGGATCGTCTGGACGTACAACGCGCCGGTCAGCTCGCCGTCCGCCTCGGAGCGCACCTCGTGCTGCCAGAACGGCAGCTCGTCACAGTCGTCCTCGAGTAGCTCCTCGACCGAGGGCACTAGCCCCCAGAGATCCTTATCACCAGCCTCCCCAACCTCTGTCTCGTCCTCCGTCATGTCCTCCAATTCTGGATCCCGTAGGTTCCCACCGCCGGTGCCCACGGGCACCGCGGCCGCGGCCCTGGGCCCATCCGGCGACGGGACCGCGTCCTCCGCCTCCGGCCTTCATCCCACCAACGGTGACCTCAGCCAGTCCGAGGCCATCAGCAACATGTCCAGTCCCGACTACAACGACGAGGAGACTATGGACATACTCAGTGCCCGCGATATCATGATGGTCAGTGATCCGAGTGACAGTGACTCGACGATACTGGCCAGCGAGCCGCCGCAGAGGAGGCTGAAGAGCGCCTCGCAGGCGGCGTACGCGACCGGCCAGGACGCCACCGAGCACAGGATAGTGATACAGGTGAAGGGGCCCGACAAGGACGCCGCGTCCGCGAGGAACACCAGCCCCAGGCAAAACAGGCGGCGCGGCAACCCTAGCATTCCCGATCTGGTGGCACCGTCCGCGGCGCCCAGCGCCGTCCAACGATCGTCCGCTGCAGCTGCTGGCAACGTCACTCCCGAGTTCGTTGGATATCAGGTGGCGTATTTCCACCCTAGTCTTTAGGAATAGCTATCGGTGGGCCCTGCTTCTGGGATGGTTGTGGCGTAGAGATTGATGAGAGGTGTTTGCTGGGTAGCTTCGTGTAGGGTTGGGTGGGTTTATACATCTCATGGTGAAGGAGCTTTGATGGAATTGGATTTACATTGATTATTCAAAGGTCTTTTTTATTAGGAAATAGCTTTACTACTCGGCTTCGTCCGGAATTGAGATTCAGATTTTATAAAAAATATTTTTATAGTTTTTTGGGAGATCACATTCATCTGGATTAGTCAGCCATAAAGCTGAGGCACATTTTGTGATCCCAGAGTTTATCGCTCGAAAGTTTTTACGCGACAGACAAACGCGCAAATATATACAGTGGGTGGCCAAATTATTATACTCAAACCAAAAGACTTTTGGGGAACGGTTTATTATGCAGACTGAAATATTGCATATGTAGTGACCGATATGAGAAACAGGAATATGAAATAAAGTGTAATATTCTCAACCGAGTAGCTTCAAACTGATCCTCGGAGTCACCACTGCAGACAGTGGCGGATTTAAGGAAAAAGGCCCAGATAACAAACGTTCCGACCCTTAAATCCGCCACTGACCGCAGCCATTCTTGAACTTTGTAGCTTTTAGCATTGACTCTGTGGAATTAATTGAAAGAGCAGTAGATTCCCCGTGTATTAGTCTACTAACATTTCAGGAGCTAAAGGAGAGCGAGGACGAGAAGGATGCTCTAAACACCGGCAGCTACGACGACAAGCACAGCGGCGCGTCGCCTCCCCAATCCGCCGACGAGGAGAGTGACATCGAGAGTTTGCACAGCTTCCACTACAGCCCCAAGGCGGTGGACTTGCCATCCGCTGTACGATTGGCCAAAAGGCTATACTCTCTGGACGGGTTCAAGAAGTCTGACGTCTCTAGGCACCTTAGCAAAAAGTACGTGGACCATTTCTGATTCAGAATCCTGCGAAGCCACCGTGCCCGTGTAACGTTCGACCATCCTTTTCTGATTGCAGCAACGACTTTAGCAGAGCGGTAGCCGAGGAATACTTGAGATACTTCAGCTTCGAACGGGACACGCTGGACGTGGCTCTCAGAAAGTTCCTTGCCCAATTCTCTTTAACAGGGGAGACCCAGGAAAGAGAGAGGGTTCTTGTACATTTCTCCAAGAGGTTTCTCGATTGTAACCCGGGCGCGTTCAACTCTCAGGGTAAATGCTTCTCACTGTCCTGGGGTGGGACTCTGTACGGTACCATCAGCTTCTGATCGTTTCTTTGGATTCACGTTTTAGATGCTGTTCATACTTTAACCTGCGCTATAATGCTGCTCAATACGGATCTTCACGGCCAAAATATCGGCAGGAAGATGTCGTGTAACGAATTTATAGAAAACCTTTCGGAACTAAACGACGGCGATAATTTCCCCAGGGAGGTGCTGAAGCAGCTTTACAACGCCATCAAATCGTACCCCTTGGAATGGGCCTTGTAAGTTCATTTAAATAATTACTCTCCAAGTATCTCACGAGAAACCGCATAAGGGAATTTAAATATCGAATATCATATTATAGTTTCATTTAAACAAAAAACAACCGTGCACTGTGTAGCTTTAGTAATAAGAAAGCTATGATGGTACCCAGAGAAGGGACTCCTTAAAAACAAAAGAAAACTAGATTTTATTCTCGAAATAAATTTTTATAATCACCCAATGAATTTTATTGAATTTGCATTAAGAATATTTTTATCCGTTCAACTTCGCTTTCCCCTAAGATTAAATCCCGAATGCGGGATTTTTTATCTGTATTATATCCCAAGACGATTCGCATCGCGTGTTGTGAAATATGTATTAATTAAAGCATATACTTTATTCAGGGACGAAGAGGGTGATGAGACTGCGAATCAGGCGATTCAACAGGGTGATGGTCCAGCGATACCTGGAACCGGAAATCCGTTTCTCGACGTGCCAAATGTTACGGGTGCTACGGAGTTCAAGAAGGGTTACGTTATGCGGAAATGCTGCTACGATTCCAACGGAAAGAAAAGTACTGCGTTAACAATACGATCCTCGCGAACAGTAAACCGTCCTCTTACACGTAGTGTGCTAATATAGATGTAATATTTTTCAGCTCCATTCGGAAAACGAGGCTGGAAGATGTATTATTGTACATTGAGAGAACTTGTATTATATTTGCACAAAGACGAGCATGGCTTCCGTAACGATAGTTTACACAACGCGATACGAATCCACCACGCGCTGGCCACCAAGGCGTCCGACTACACGAAAAAGCAACACGTCTTCAGGTTACAGACTGCTGATCAGGCGGAGTATCTCTTCCAAACGAGGTGAGTGGAGTCGCAGTACGCTTCGTTAGCCCAAGATTCTTTTGAGGTAGAAGTTGAAGTAACAAAGGCGAATTTTCAGTGATTCCAAAGAGCTGCAATCGTGGATCGACACGATCAATTTCGTGTGCGCCAGTTTCTCCTGCCAGCCTCTAGCAGGAGCTGTGGGCTCTCAACGAAAGTTTCAACGGCCTCTCCTCCCTTGCAGCCACACGAAATTATCTCCTGTGAGTAGACCCGCGCGATAGAACGGATCGGAACAGAGCGGTCGTTGCCTCGCCGTCATGCAACCGAATATAATCTGTTCTCATTGTTTCTCTTTATTTGCAAGCCTTCCTCTACTATCCCCGAAGCGAACTTCGTTCTCTAAGTTCCCATATCTTCGAAATGGAATACGGCATTGACAATAAAAGAGATTATCCCCCTTTCGGACACACAAGATTTAGAATCACCGTGCAGAATGTAGCATACGTGTACAAGCGGTTCCCCGGTATCGTCTTCGAAAGTGTTTTAACTGACGGTTTCTTGGATGTTTTGGTCGTGTTGCCAGAGGGAACAGTTACGGGACCACGAGGAAAGGGTTAGCAAGTTGGAAGCCGAGCTGGAGGAGCACAGGCGACATCCACCCGAGAGAGGGGCGAAAGCTCTGACTGTACAAAATTATAAGGAGAAAGATGCCTATTTACATCATGAGGTAACGACTCATTTAAATCGAGTGGATTCGAGAAATCCACCTAATTTTATTTAATATGAAAGTGGAAATGCTTCTAGTAGTTCAAAGATATTTTACTAACTCAATTAAAATATCATATAACTTTACGATCACAGTTACTCTAGAAAATTAGTTTTTATCCCGACCGCTAGAACTTTCTAAAACTTGATATGCGTTAAAAATGTTTATCAAGCGAACACGCATTGCGTAACTCCAAATAAGAGAAAGAAAATTGAGTCGCGAAGAGTAAGAAGGCACCGCACTTTCACTGCAGTGCGTCTTATGTTTCTTCATTCTTAAACCGTTGCGTAACCCGAACGTTGAAGTGCTGTTCACGTATTTAAATTGGCCGGAATTATCGCTTCGTGTGAATGGATAATCATTAGTACAGCGAGGTATCTGTAATTTCAAAGGGATTCTTATGTTAGACAAACAGTTCAGAGCCAAAGCGTTTCAAATATATATAAAAACAGAATAGAAACGTTTTCATTCAGCTTTCTTATGTTTGATTTACTCTTCTGGATATAAAAAAAAGGCTGAAAGCCCACGACGATTTCTGTGTTGCAGCTGAAGAGGTACAAGACGTACGCATACCTGCTAAGGTCGAGGCTGGCGTTCGCGGAGGTGGAGCCGTCCTTAGTGGAGAGCAGCATCGGCGAAGTGGACGAAGGTAGCGGGGCTTTGCTGAATTCAGACGTGGCGTTAGTGCCGCCGCCGGTTCCTGATCGACCAGCCATAAATAGGTACAGTTACAGGGCTGCCATTTACAACCGTAATCTGCTAAACGGTCAGGACTACGGCGGGGACATTGGCTGACGTGTGATGGGTGTCTTTTCAGCATGTGTGGTCTAGTCTGACCTGCGTACGTACGCAGGCAGAAGCAACAGCTGAAATTTCCAAAGGAATATTAACGAAAACCCTAACGATGTACGCGACGCATCACTTGTTAAGTACTGTACTTTACTGTGCCGTGTACTCACACTTCTCTTTTAATATATCTAATCGTGATCTATCAGCGGCCATTAAAACCAGGTACAGGTGGTCCCCGGTTGTATGCGTGCCGATCATATCCGGCCGCGTGGAAATATAGAGGGAAGCTTGGAGGGTACTTGGCGCCAACATTGTTAAATCGACAAGCGCACGGTAAAAAAGACATTTGGAGAGCGAGCGATTTGACCAAGCACTCCGGAATCAATTATCCGCTAATGAAAGCTTCAATGTCGGTATATATTTCATTAGATCTTGATGGAGAGTGCTAACCAATGGGCGAAGTTCTCTCGATGAAAATGAGGCGCGACCTCGTTCGGGCTAATTTCATTTATAAGTAATAGAGATAATAGAAATCGACCACAAAAGTGGCGGGGGTGGCCTGCACGCACAAAGCGGAGGGGAAAGGCACGCATACAACAGGAGACTACTGTAGTAAGTGAGTAGCATTCGTACAGCGCTATAACACAGCAGCAGCAGCATCCAAACTTTCGTACAATATTCTCCGGTATCGATTTTAATCGAAGTTTCATTTTCAATTGGATTTTATTCATCGTCGCTCAAGTATCACGTTTGTCGATAAGTTTTTATAAGGATCCATCGATGAAGCATTAATGACGGCTGCTGTCTTAAGCGCATACTCGAAACTGATTAACATAAAGTGGTGATTGGGCGAGGGGATTCACACCTAACTCAGTATAGTGTAAATGGTTCACTAATTATACCCAGTAGATCGTTAAAGTGTTAAAAGAAAAAGACTTGACAAGGCCCGATTAAGACTCGTGCCTTGAGCTGAAGATAAGACCAGTTACGTATAGGACAATTCTGATTACCGAACGAGACGGTGTTCGAATGTTGAATAACAACACGGCTACGGAATGGATAGATAAGTGTAACCAAACGTTCAATTAATCTCAATATAAGACTACCTGTGTAAATGAAAAGCCGGACGAACGAGCATATGTTTATTAAAACGAACGCTACCAGTGCAGTTTTTAACGATTGAATCTTTCTTAAATGTATCGTAAAATCCAGTCTAATTTTTCTGTATTAAAAGCGTATAGATGTATAGGTGGAGCATTCGTAAGACAAAAGAAACGGAAAAGGGGGGAAAAAATATTGTAAAATCATTAGCGAAACAACTGTGTGGTACTTTTTGTTGCTATACCGAACTGTGTCTGTCTTCGTACAAAATATCTTACTCGAGCATCCCTTCTCATGCTTATGGTTTCCGCTTTACGTTCGCTGCTAACATTTTATAACATACTCGGCTAGCTCGTGTGGTGGGTGTAAAGAGTAACGCGTGCTTCTCCCGCTGCTTCGAAAGATTCACCGGGAACAAACGCGAGTACCGGTGCAGCTTTCCTTTTTCTTCAGTTTTGAGTGCTACTTACTAGACGAAGCATAAACCGTTACGGATATCTCCACGAATGACTTAAAACTTCCAGATTTTATTTTTTATTTACGAACGTCATTCAAGGGACAAGATCCTTTTATTAGTAAAGTACTTTCCCGGGGAATCAGATGTTTCTTTCGTAGAGTGTAAGTTCCCAGCGTTCGGGCTTGTAAGTGCGACGAAGGACGCAACGCGAGTGGCACCTTGCAAAATCCTGCACAGTGATGGATTCCAAAGTACTTTACGTTTATTGTTGACTATTTATTTAACGGTTATTTATGGCGGGCATGAAAGTTGAAGGTAGGGTAGAGATACTTTTTATTTTTTATGATAAAGTTAACCGTATGTTTAACCGAGTCGCGTTTCTTTATTGATACGATGATGTGTACCGATGATACGAGGATCAAGGATGTCTTGTTGGAAAGGAGTTAGAACGCTCTGGCTGTCTTTGGTTTCATTGTTGTTTTGCAATGAAGGCGATTGTGCTGAGAGGCTAAGGGCTGAGATACATTATGGAAGTCAAGACTGGATAAAAGAAAAAAAAAAAAAACTATTTACCCACATGTTTGAATTCGATTATGGCACGATCAAATTTGTGTATCAGCCATTTTACAAGTGTAAATGTACGATATATTTTTATATTTGGTATATTTGTCGCGAATAGCCCGATCTATTCTATTTTATCTGCGCCCTCGATTTCCATGTGTTGCGATACGACAATGCTCGACGAAGAATTTTATCTTTATAACGAAGAGCGTCATTGGATCGCGTACGTTTTTCTGTGATCACGTTGCTTTACGTTCTGTAAATTGGTTGATACGTCAACGAAGGGAAGGGAGAGAGAAAAAGGAGCGTCACTTGGTAGTTTAGTTAACGAGATGTAAATCGCAAGAAAGGATTGATAAAAATCGGATCTTTCGTTGCTCGTGAGAATTAATATCGCAGATAGGACTACGTAGGCCTCATCTTATTCTAATCACTGTTCTGACATTACGTTTAGATGCATAAACCGTAGCAACTTATCGAAATTATTCTAGCCTTTTTAAAACGATTATACAGTAAACGTATATGTATACATGTATGTATATATCGCCGTGCATATATAGAAATATATGTATATGTATACGCATAATTGTTGTTGCATAAAAGTATTACGTAATAAGCCAGATGCTTCAGATTCTATAACAGTTTTGAATTTAGTAGCAGCTACTTCTGTCGATAGAAGCAATAAAAAAAGGTTTTACATTCTTTCTTAACACACTTTTTTCAGAATATTTATAATACGCCATTTGATATGCGGGAATTTATTAGCTGAGTTAATTTGAAGCAGTTAGCTGACGCAGTATCTGTTAACGCCACCACTTGCATTCTTTAACCGTCAGTGAATTCTACCAAACTATCTGGATTGACTGAACCGTTCGATCTAAGGATAAAAAAAAGGCATTTGTAAATATTACGTAATCATTTTATGCCAAAGTGTTCTGTATCTAAGAAAACGACACTGTACTCTTGGGAATCCAACGTTAGGACCCCGTTAATTTCTTAACTTTCAGTTGAACAATCAATCAAAAAGCTACGATTTCTGTCAGTGGTTGCATTGAACGAAGTTCACCTAGCGATTTCGGTACAACATTTGTATTATAAGTTGCAAGCATCTTCTTAGGGCAGACGTTTAAACGAATCTGTTGGCTAGTCAAATAAACGTTTTTAGACATGGTTCCTGTAAATCGTGCTGCTGCTCAGTATCTATGAATACGTTGATTTAAACATATACCAGCCAAATATATATTTCGTTACTTTTGTATTTTTCAATGTAGATAGCCGCTTCGATCCTCCGTTTACTATCTTTATTAATATCATCCTTTTGTATCGTTCTCGAGAAGTCGTTCACTACATCTAATCATAGTGTACACTAGACCCCTTGTACATAAAACTGTATTATATGTGGATAATATAACGATTATTATAAACTATATAATGCTAATGGCAATAAAATAAACAGTCTCCAGGATCATATAGATTCACAACTTTCATATGCGAATCCCAAAGTTTCAGATGCCAGTAGGTACATCTAACACGGTATTATTTATATATATGCATCTGCATTCTCTCCTTCAGCCGTTGCATGTCAGAGGTGCATGTTGTCAGGCGTTTGATAGACCATGCACGAATTGCTTAGTCCTGCACATTTCCCGCAAAGTAATTACATACCCGGTGAGTTTGTACATGTAAGCATTAATATTCCATTATCTTTAACTAGACTTAAGCAGCAGTAAGAAGTTTTCTTTATGCTAGAACTTCCCTTTGCACGGTTGCTCGAAGAATGTTTCCAAGCAACTATCTTTACTAACACCGATCTACTAGATTGCATGAACTGCGATCATCGCGTAAGGAGTTTCCTTTTCAATTAGCCTGAACGTACATATAGAGTATTATTTGATTCCTCTTTGGTGTAGAATTTTATGATTCTCGACAGAAAGCAAAATTGCACAAATGAGCATGAACGTTACGCTGTCCCACTTAAATTCAGATTGCTGTATAGATTCGTATTACGTACACGAAAGAAGATAACTTTGTGTTCATGTCATTAACAAGTTTACTTCTCCAAAGTGGAAATAAATAAGAAGTTTCTGCATCGTGTCATTTGTCAAATACTTATTTAATGATTATATCAATTTATTGCATGCGACAGGATTGAACCAGTGTCATCGTGAACGAAGCCAGCGGAGGCATCAACAGAACTGTTCCGATGGCAACCGAAGTTACAATTAAGTCTTGCAAAGATTCGTTGAAGATTTCCATTTCGTGGGGCATATTTATCTCGCAGACTTTAGCAAAGAAGATTATTTAAAGATTCGAGGAAATGATCTCCGGAAGAATTGTAAAAGAATTTCTAATTTTGGGATACGTTTATTTTCAACGATTACAATACTCAAGTCCCATAAAGCTCAATGCAGAAAGAAACTTACCACGAGTCCATCATCAAACAAGTTCGCGACAACTTCATTATTAAACTAAAGACGCAAAATCAAATTACGTACTAGTGTTGTTTCGGATCTACTTAACAAGGAAATTGAATTTTGTAGCTATTTTGGTCTGCAAAAGGGAAGTTTAAAGACTGCCTGAAGAAACGAAACCATAAGTTATTTCAAAATCTCTGCGTGCGTTGAGGGAACTCAACACGATGTTAAGAAATTTACAATGCATCGGCACAGCTACAAAATTTAGTGTACGCGCGTACAATTGAGAACGAGAGGCATTAATCGGGTTAATTGTAATGTGTAACAGCAGAAGATATCGCGCGACGTAACGCGGTTTTCGTGATTCGCCGGGTCAGTTAAAGATACTGAGAAAGCCTTCCCTAGATTCGTCGTGTTAGAGACAATTAAACAATATACAATCAACGTCAAAGTGTATACGTTAGTCGCAGTGCCCATCGATCGTATGGATTTATAAAATTTGTTAAGCCGTTTTATAGTGAATATTTACAAACTCATGGTTGTCTGAATGGCCGTAGTAGACGGAAGTGTTTTATAAGCGTTGTACCTTGTTTCCGTACTTACTTTAGTTTTAAGGATTATAATTACGTTCATCTAATTGTACATAAGTTACTGTAAAACGTTAGACCGCCTTTACAATTATATCGTGCATATATGCCAAAGAATCGCATTTAAAAATACATTTTCATTACAATGTATTTCTTACTCGCATTTACATTCACGAAACTCATCGACCGTATTATTTCTGCTTTTGATATATTGTAACGCATCACTTCGCTATCTCTGTCTCTCTGGTGTTTATACAAGTATACGCGTTACTTTAATGAATATACAGATCCCTTCTACTTTTTTCTTGCTTTATTTCGATTGAATTTACATAGTAAGTATCACGGTACTGAATTTTTTCGAAGGCTCCGTTGGATTTGTTCGCTATAAACTAATCGTGACTCGTCCCTGTTGTCGAATACTTTCTTGTATATATTGTTTTAGTTTCTTGTACTCCTTTTTGTTATACTAACCGAAGAATGACTGTGTACTGTCTGTAGATCCAATATATTCCTTTGTAAATATTACTATACAACCATGGAAATAAAATTGTGAACATGAAATGTTTTAATTTGTGTTTAGTCGTTATTGTTGGAAGATGCAGTATTCCATTTAGTCCTTTTCTACGAGGAATTCAGATTATGTTCGATTAATTCTTAAAGATAAAAGAATTGTGTTTGTATTTATAGGAGATACTTGTTCTTCAAATTTATTGCATCCCTCAAAGAAATTTTAATAATTAATTTATTGTGAAGGAAATAAATGCAAATACCACATAGAGATATAATTAAAGATCTATATTTTAAGATTTAATTGCAAAAGTATATACATTAATTGTAGAAAATTGGTAATTAATTAAAAAACCTGAGTATGTACCGAAGTTAGCGTTAAAGAATTAATTATTTGTAGACAAAACAGCTGCAAATACTATATAGAAATGAATAAAATCATTTAAAATAGTCAAGGGTCTATATTGTTAGATGCAACAATAAAAGTGCATAAATTATTGTTTGCAAATTGATAATTCATTAATTTTTCGCGACAGTACAATACAGAGTGAAAGGAGGTTATGTGGAAGAATATACAAATTTGTTTATTTATTTGTTTATTTATAACCTGAGGTCATAGGATCCTCATTGATGCTCCTCTGGGCATTATGCAATCATTTTTAACAATGAAATTGTTTATTTACTGCTTGAAAAAGGCTTTTAAAAATTTGTTCGATTTATGGACACACAAATGCTAGCGGCTCGTAGCGGCGAAATTTGTAACTAAAAGTGTGCACACACACATTTACGCAATATCGGTGAACCACATTTTGTTACCCACACATAACGCCATGTATATGTGTACCGAATTTTAGTTACTAATTTCGCCGCTACGAGCCGCTAGCATTTGTGTGTCCATAAACTGATCAAATGTTCAAAAGCATTTTTCAAGCAATAAATAAACAATTTTATTGTTAAAAATGTTTGCATAATGATTAGGGCAGCCTCAAGGAGGGGCCTATGACCTTAGATTATAAATAAACAAATAAATAAACAAATTTGTATATTTTTCCACATAACCTCCTTTCACTCTGTATTGTACGGTCGCGAAAAATTAACGAATTATCAATTTGCAACAATAATTTATGCACTTTTACTGTTACATCTAACAATATAGACCCTATTTTAAACGAATTTATTCATTTCTATATAGTATTTGCAGCTGTTTTGTCTATAAATAATTAATTATTTTTCGCATCGATAACGAATTTGACGCTACCTTCACTACATACTCAGGTTTATTAATTAATTAAAGATTTCCTACAGCTAATTTATGTACTTTTGCAATTGAATCTTAAAGTATAGACCCTCGACTATATCTCTTTGTGGTATTTGCATTTATTTTAGTTATAATTAGGTAGTTATTAATATTTCTCAAAGACAGATATTTAAACGATTTTGTATGTACTACTTTATTCAAAATTCAGCAATAAATACTTATTTACTTACCATAGACTCACAAACGAATCTAAAGAGAAAAATGGTATTCACAGAAACATAAGATATCAGTAGATTCAGCAAAAGTATATACATTAATTGTAGAAAATTGGTAATTAATTAAAAAACCTGAGTATGTACCGAAGGTAGCGTTAAAGAATTAATTATTTGTAGACAAAACAGCTGCAAATACTATATAGAAATGAATAAATTCGTTTAAAATAGGGTCTATATTGTTAGATGCAACAGTAAAAGTGCATAAATTATTGTTGCAAATTGATAATTCGTTAATTTTTCGCGACCGTACAATACAGAGTGAAAGGAGGTTATGTGGAAAAATATACAAATTTGTTTATTTATTTGTTTATTTATAATCTAAGGTCATAGGCCCCTCCTTGAGGCTGCCCTAATCATTATGCAAGCATTTTTAACAATAAAATTGTTTATTTATTGCTTGAAAAATGCTTTTGAACATTTGATCAGTTTATGGACATACAAATGCTAGCGGCTCGTAGCGGCGAAATTTGTAACTAAAATTGTGCACACACACATTTACGCAATATCGGTGAAACACATTTTGTTACCCACACATAACGCCATATATATGTGTACCGAATTTTAGTTACTAATTTCGCCGCTACGAGCCGCTAGCATTTGTGTGTCCATAAACTTAAAAATATACAAATTTGTTTATTTATTTATTTATTTATAATCTAAGGTCATAGGTCCCTCCTAGAGGCTGAACTGATCATTATGCAACCATTTTTAACAATGAAATTGTTTATTTATTGCTTGAAAAATGCTTTTGAACATTTGATCAGTTTATGGACACACAAATGCTAGCGGCTCGTAGCGGCGAAATTAGTAACTAAAATTCGGTACACATATATATGGCGTTATGTGTGGGTAACAAAATGTGTTTCACCGATATTGCGTAAATGTGTGTGTGCACAATTTTAGTTACAAATTTCGCCGCTACGAGCCGCTAGCATTTGTATGTCCATAAACTGATCAAATGTTCAAAAGCATTTTTCAAGCAATAAATAAACAATTTTATTGTTAAAAATGCTTGCATAATGATTAGGGCAGCCTCAAGGAGGGGCCTATGACCTTAGATTATAAATAAACAAATAAATAAACAAATTTGTATATTTTTCCACATAACCTCCTTTCACTCTGTATTGTACTGTCGCGAAAAATTAACGAATTATCAATTTGCAACAATAATTTATGCACTTTTACTGTTGCATCTAACAATATAGACCCTATTTTAAACGAATTTATTCATTTCTATATAGTATTTGCAGCTGTTTTGTCTATAAATAATTAATTATTTTTCGCATCGATAACGAATTTGACGCCACCTTCACTACATACTCAGGTTTATTAATTAATTAAAGATTTCCTACAGCTAATTTATGTACTTTTGCAATTGAATCTTAAAGTATAGACCCTTGACTATATCTCTTTGTGGTATTTGCATTTATTTTAGTTATAATCAGGTAGTTATTAATAATTTCTGGTCATAATTGGTATATTTCTCAAAGACAGATATTTAAACGATTTTGTATGTACTACTTTATTCAAAATTCAGCAATAAATACTTATTTACTTACCATAGACTCACAAACGAATCTAAAGCGAAAAATGGTATTCACAGAAACATAAGATATCAGTAGATTTTGTACGGATTTATTATCGTATAATGAAATAGTTATAATTGTATATAATTCTAAATTAGATACTGTTACTTTACATAATTCATCTGGTGATTCAAAATAACATGGACCTCTACTTATGTACAGATACAGTGCAATGTATATGCAATAATAATTAATAAACGATTTATATTACAATATCGGTCAACGGGACGTTGACTCTACTCAACATACAAAGATACAAACTTCCTGTATACATACACACGACCCATAAAATTTGTATCGCAATTATACCGTGTCGTGTCCTCAAGTGTGTCTTCCGTAATATACAAGCGATCAATATTTTCCTATGTTTTGTAAAGTAAAACTAATATTGTACAACTTTGGAGGAATGTTGTGATGGCATAGCACCAACTTCACTATGAATCAATTAGTCAAACTGCAATGGCACTTTACAAATTAAATAATGTGTCTATAATATATATATATAATATTTATATATTTATATATTTATATAATTTTTTTCTTCATGTAAAACCTACCCAATAACGTAGTAACAATAACAACGGTGGATCGAGCTCTTTAGTTCATCCACTTGCGGCAGTTAGGCGCGCCACATGCGCATGCTATCTTGTGCTGGTCATCTTCAATGTCGAATTTATAGTCGTATGCCAGCTGCAACGTAACAGTACCAATAAATATATTTCCCGAAAAAAGAAATTCAAATTAATAACTCGAAGCAGTGGCGGATTTAAGGGGACCTTCCGGTCTAGTGTCCGGAAAAATAGGTGATCAGTAGGAATTAATTAAAGGAAAACTACCATAGATAATTTAATGCGACGTTTGCATTGTATTAAGGATGTCTTAAATTATAGAAATATATTTTTTGTTTTATAATTAATCATTGCAAACGTCAAAACATTGATCCAAATCGGTGGGACCTGTATTTCCAAAAGTTAATATCTCCTCTAGCCAGAAGTATATTCTTCAAAATAAAGAAGTTTGAGTCGGATAATAATTTTTGGAGATACAGGCAGGGCCGTTATAACAAATTGAGCGCCCTGGGCCAAAAATTTTTTGCGCCCTAGCCCCCCAGGGTGCAATTTCTCCACATAGAAATTTTTGTTTCCACAATTGAAGAGAAAAAAGCATTTCAACATATTCGATTCTTAAGCGCCCTTGGATCACGGGCGCCCCTGGGCTATAGCCCATTTAGCCCATTGGTAAAGGTGACCCTGGATACAGGTCCCACCGTTTTAAGAACACTCGAGAAAAACGCGTTTAAAGTTTTACGTGGGCGCCGAGTGGCCGGTTGTTGCCCATGCATTTGCCGCTACTCAAATGCCTATAACTTTGGGAATTTTTACAAATTTCAGCAAATCTTTTTAAACAGGTATTCCTACAAGATTGAACATTCGGAAAATGAAATAAAAAAAATCGACTTTTCGACCGGAAAGTCTCCTTAAGGAAAAAAGTGGAAAATGTTCTTGGACATTCTCATTGGCGGCAACTGCTCATCAGCTGCCCGTTAAATCTGCCACTGACTCAAAGATGAAATTTACCTCCTCGCCACGTGAGATTCTTCGCTTTGCAAAGATAATGATTCTAAGATCACGCTCAACCTCAACGATCTCAGCGACACAATTTGGGTTGCAAGAGTGGTTGATGTACCTTGCAAGACCTCCACACAACGTTGCATCGACCACTCTCTCTTCGTCCAACCGGAACATATAAATACCACGATTCTGTAACAAATATCTCCATAGAGTCCCCTTCTGTAATTCAACAGCTAATTACACAAACGTCTCACAGCGAAAGTCACGTACCCTTGCTTCATACTGCTTCTCCCTAGTTTCAGCCAGCTCGGTGCGAATGATCTCCCCGATGTATTCGATGACCATAGTGTGTTTCTCCAGGTCACGAGCAGCGTAAAGCCCCAGTCCTTGTATCTTGGAGCGCGCCAGGTACACGTTGTTGCGCCACTCCTGCTTCATCTTCTTGTATTGCGAACTCTTTGAGTGAACGAACTGCTTGGAGTATGGGCAGGCCACTTCGCCGGCGACTGTCGCGGTGGGTACAAAGGTTGCCCGCGCGGAAGAGCCTGTGCGCTGCGTGTGCGGCCTCTTCCACGGGAGCTGGTTCCGCAGACGCGCCTCCGTTCTCGCGCTGCCGGTGGGATTGATCGCTAACGGCAACTCTAACAGGGGGTTCCGACCGTACTTGAATCTGTAATCTGTCAAGGTTTCGATGCCTGGAAGACTTTCGAGAACACGAACGACCGCTGGCTCGGTTAGCCCGAACAAATCCTCGCCGGAAACATAACGCGGGAACAGCTGTACGCTGTGGGTGGATCTTCGTAATTCGGCGAGCGGCTCGAGGATCCGGCTCCAGACAGCGCGCGGCGTGGCGTCACGCAGCTCGACGTCCTCTTGCAGGGGCTCCTGGACCAGCACCCTGAACTCGGGCCGACCGGAGACGTCGTGGATGGAGCAGACGTAACGGCAACGTTTGTTCGGCCTCCTCATGCTCCAATAGAACCTGACGATCTTGTATCCAACGGGGTATATGTAATTCGGCGTGTGAAAGTTGGCCAGTTGATGGGGGAGTAGCTGTCCAACGCTTAAAAATATTAGGCTCCCGACTCTCAACAGGTGATTGTGCTCCGAGTGATGCATTACGGCTGCGACTTGCCTGTTCTCATCTCGGTTGACGTACACCCTTCTGTACACGGAAAGCGTCGTCAGTTCGTTATCTTTCTCGTTCTTTTGCACGTGTTGGGCGCAATAGGTACTCTGAAAGTATCGTGAAACGGGCCCCCATGAAGCTTAACGTTTACGGTCGGCGATTGGACATGCGATGTTAATGGACGATCAGGTGGTCTTACCTTATTCTTATAAAAAACACAGCCATCTTTAACGGCGCAGCCAAGGTGATACACGTTGGTGCAGCGCATTTTAAAACACTTCACTGTAGCTCCCGGTTTCTCGCAGACGATACAATTTAATACAAGACTATGCTGCAGAGCGGTATCGAGATTCATCAAGGCACCATTTACAGTTTCGTACACATCTTCCGACCAAAGGGCGCAGTTCAAGTGCACCCATTTGTCAACGTCAAAATTAAGTAGCCTAGCGGGGCCGTCCGCAGTACCATCACCTTGACTGTGGCAGAACATGCATCGTCGACTGTCTTCCGTTTTGGCGGGCACTACCGTCACCCCCATACGGAAAAGCATCTGTAAAATCAGAAGAAACGAGCGTTAATATACCCAAGAGTGATTGTCTTCACTCTTTCACATTTAAACCCTCAGAGTTTGAGGCTTGCTCCAAGGGTGGTTTAAACCCCTAGAGCGGCCCAGTAAAAGTTTCTTAGAAAATACGTTGTAAACTTTACACGTTGAAAGGTATAAACCTGGGTATTCTGAGAGTTTCGTGTTATATAATCGTAAATTCCATAATTATGTTTGTTCGTACCTCCGTGATTTCTTTATCAGTTGGTTTCTTGTACTTCGTGGGAGGTTGCATCGAGCCAACAGTCCAAGTTTTATATCGTAAGCCTCTCCATACTTTCGTAGGCGGTTGTGGTTCAGTCGATGATTCGTTCGAGGATTCCTCCGCGGCCGGGTGTTTCTTCGGCCGTTTCTCTTCTGTTGGTTCCTCTTTCGCCTCTGGGATGTCATGTTGCTCTTCCCTCTCTGTTTTCACTTTAATCTCCGGTTCCTTCTCTATATGATCGATCTCCATACTTTCAATGCTATCGACCGACTGTTTCACCACATATTTCTTCCCCTTTTTAAACTCTTCCTCCAATACCTTAGCATCTAGTTTATGACACAGATGGTCCACTATTGTTGCAGCCTAAGCAGAAAGATACATATGTCACTGTTGAAAAGCTTTTAGCTTCGATAATAGTTACCTTATATTGCGTATTCGATGGCGTTCTGTGCATAAGGGCGAATTGCATGTAACAGGCTGCTGAACAGAAACATAATTCGTCGCCAGGCTCTGCTTCCTCCTTACTTAAAAACGGTAAATCCGACACTTTCTTCCTTATTAAGCTATTCAATATCACAACCTCGCAATGACGACAGAATTTGGCAGCGCCATTCAAAATACTTTGTATATCAATTGGAGCTGTGGACACATTGATTATTCAGTTGTAATAGGCACTTTATAGAAATACTTTTTAGACACATGTGCGATGAGTGATAATTTTTATTGAAGCAATTAAGATACACACCTCCCTCTTTACCATCTTTTCCCTTGGTTCTATAAAGACCCAATTTCTGACTAGGGGGAGTAGTGGTACGTTCTACTATCTGGTAACCAGTGGGAGGAGCTATATTTAAGATATTAGCCAAATCTTTAAGTACTCCCATTATGTCGTCCGCAGCCTGACTGTTCAAAGTTAATGTAACCGTTACGTTGCCTTCTCGCAGGGGTATTGGAGGTGATTTTCCGAGTCTATAGAAAGCCAAGTAAAATATATTAGACTCTTCTTAGGAAGTATTTCTTAGGAAAAGTTTGACAACTATATTTAAAGGGACGTTTCGCGTACCTTGGTATTCCTAGATTCTCTTTGTCCTGCTTAGCCGTATCTTTGACATAAGCGGGTTTAAGCCTGATCGGTATTGGGGAGATTAAAGGTATTACAGGTGACACTCGTTTCAGCCAATCTGATTCCTCGTCTGATTCTTCCTCGATCAATCTCAAACCTGGGAAACGGTGGATGAATTCCGGAATAACGCATTCAGGCGAAGACGAGCTGACTATAGTATCCGGAGAATCGACATCTCGGTTTGTTGACAAAGAATTCTCCTTCTTCTCGTCCGCTGAAAATTGAACACTCGTGTTATTAATCGTTTCGCCACACAGCGAGGCGAAATGGAAATAGCGGAACGCTTACAATCATCCAATTTGAGAGGTGGGAATTCTTGATCGTAGAAGCCTCTCTGTGTAGAAGCAGGTTGTTGAGGTGGTAAAGGTTCCAATTCACCAAATGGCTGTGTGTTGTAGTGGTCAGACACACCCGGCAACGTAGCTGACCCGTACGAACCCACTAAATCACCCGTCCTGGTGTTATAATCCTTCTGACTGCCGATTTTGGTCAAATCGCCCGATCCGAAGATGGGGCACACGCCGTAATTCTTGCCTAGGAGGGGTTCTAATACTGCCATCGGTTGAAGCTGTCGCAATTGTGTCATTAAATTGTCAATAAACGTGTCATAATCCTCGTCCAAGCGGGACACTTTCCTAGGACGCTTCTTCTGAGGTGCTGCCGCCGCGTCCTTTCCCTGGCTTTGTTTCCGTTTCTGTTGATATTGTCGCCTTTTCAACTTCTTGAGATCTGGAACCAGAACGAAATGCCGCTAAGTGTTATATTATATGTTCAAACGCAATACAGCCCAGGGGGGATGTTCAATCGTATTCCACGTACCAGTTTTGTCGTCAATCGATCCGTCTATAAGCTCCTCTTTGGCAGTAAGAAAGTCTTTGGTATCGGTTAATTGGGTAGGTGTACCACTAGATAGAACTTCATCAAGAACTTCCTTTTTGACTTCCACTAAAGGCACTGTGTGTTGTGCATTCGCACCCTGTGACGCCTGGGCTTGGTGACCCACAGTATGAGACACCGTATGAGGCACTGATGGCGGTATTGTGTTAACATGTGGGGATTGTTGCTGGGTCGGAACAATGGATTTCGGAGTTAATGGTATCTGGGGTTGTTGAGCTGGCTGTGTTTGTGGTTGGGCGGTCGTGACGCTCGTCAGAATCTGTGTCACTGGGACAGTATTGGATACTTGTTGTGTCGCGGGCTGTATGTTTTTACCAGCTACCGTTGTCATTACAGGTTTCGTTTGCGGCATGGCTCGCGAGACAGCCATAGGAGCTGGCACGCATTGTTGCTGAACTGGGACACTGTTGCTAATTACACAATCGTTCACAGATTTCACTTGCGATTGGGCGCTGATCAATTCTTGTTTTATAGGAGTCGTCGGTTCGGAGGTTTTCGTGGTCAGCGATGGTACTAGCTTGGTCACCGTGGTCGTCAGTTGTTGATTCCCTTGAGTACAGACAGGAGCAGTCTTCACAGGTTGCTGGGCCGTCAGCTGTTGCTTCGCGAAGCTGTCGACCATACGTTGCTGCGACAAAACTGGCGCGGAGGTTGACAATGGCGGAGGTGGTTTCGGGGGTTCTTCTTTGGTCGGTGGACTTTGTACCTTCAAGGGTGTCACTGACTGCGATAAAAACGACGTTTCCCTGTTAAGAACTTGCTTATTGCTGGAGACTTTAGGTGTCGGGACTTCGTTCAGAAGAGGTGGCAAGACGGAGAACGGAGTCGGTGGCACGGGCCTTGCCAATTGCGCCTCTAGCGACGGTACTAGTGGCAGACTAGGGCCTTGAGAAGAACTAGAAGACAAAGTGGTGGTTGCGCATGCAGTGTTCTGTAGTAATTGCTTCAACAGTACATTCTGCGACTCCTCCATCCTATGCGAACCGGTAGTGGCCTTGCTTATGTCTAATTCGGATCTGACGGTCGAAGGTTTCTCGAGCACTGATTGCGGTTTGCAGTTCGATTCTTCCGGCTCCTTTTTCGAGGGTGTACTTTGAGCGAGCCTCTCAAGGTCAGCGTTTTTATTATCCACTGACAAATGACCGGGCGGCTTGTACTGACTCTGTCCAGATGTAAGCTGAGAATGTAAAAGTGTCGGTGTTTGAGACAAGGTGGATTGCAATATACTAGTAGTGACGTTGATGCTATTGGTACTAGTAGTGACTATAGGGGGTACGATAGTTCTGACACACTGCATGGATGTTGTGACTGTGGTCGACGTAGCGTTAACGACAACGCGAGAAGCTGCCGCCGAGCAAACTGAGCTAACTTGCAGTATCGCTTGAAGACTCTGGGTGCGTTGCACGGAAGTTGCCATAACGGAGCTCAATAGATTACTCGCCTGGGTAGGTACAGTGTTCGCCCGATGACCAGCAATGGTGGATTTCGCCGAGTTTGTCCCAGCTAACATGGCGTTTAGCATCGCGTTTGACGTGATTGAAATTCCTGAATTCGTCGGCGGTCTGGGGGTAATCACAGATGATGGTTGTAGAGAAAGATTACTGCTAGGTTGCGGCTGTATTCCACTGGAAGTGACTCGTAAAAATGGGTCCGAAGGCGTGACTTTACACAAAGTAGAAACAACGCTTACTGTAGAATTTGTACTTTCTTTTGTATGCGGAGTATAACTAGTCGTCGTAGCCTCTAGATCGGCCTTGCTCGCCGACGTAGGATGAGAGCCGGTCATGCACGTTTGCAGCCGAACGTTCGTATTACTATGCAGATTATTTACAGGGTTTGGAGAAGACGTGCTCGTCGTGGAGAGTATATTCCCGACTTTCGGGCCGGTGATCGCTGAGGATACCATAGTAACGATAGCGGTTTGATTCACAGTTGTACAATTTTGCGAATGGTTGCTCTGCAAGGAGGACAGCAACGTTCTTAACTGGTGCGAAACATTGGCGACGTTTGACGTTAATTCAGTAGGTTTTGATAACGGAGAGAGATGAGGCACCGTTGTTGTACACTTTTGCAGTTGCGCGATAGTGCTAACTACCAACGGAGCGGTTTGAGCCGGGATTGGCGAGCTCTTCTTCGGCGCAGGTTCTACAGGCGGTGGACTTGTTTTCTGTGGCTTTGGTCCTTTGCTTTCATTCGACAAAAGGTGTTCGCTATCTGAGTGCTCTTGCTCTAGATCCATCAGAGAATCTTGGAGAATATTCAAAGGCAATGTGTCTAAAGGTGTCGGCAACTCATACAGCATACTCGACTTCCTAGATCTGTCTTCCTGGAGGATTTCGCTATTGGCCATTTCTGGCTTAGACGATATTATATTATGCAGCATATCTAATATATCATCGGAGGATTCTTCCATCATGCCCTTCTCTTCGTTAAGACAATGCTGTACATACGGCTTGCTTGCTTCGATGTCTGCGCACAATTCGTCGTGCTTCCTTTCTTTTTGAGGTATGCTCATGTTACTGCTGTCTGTGATGCTCGGTTCATTTTCCTTTGGCTTATTGTTCATCCTTTGCGCTTCAGAGGTTGTCACACTCTCGTCTTTGCTCTCATTCTCGACCGGCTCAGAGTCGTTTTCTAAAATATTCACCAACGACAGATCATCCGTGACAGGCGATATTCTCTTCAGCGAAACAGCATCTGTTTTATTGTCCGCGTGAGAGTTCTCTCTCCTTATGGTATTTTCCGCAGGATTGTGAATCGCTTCAAGCATGCTCTCCAATTCATCGGTCGTGTTCAAAGGATCACTTTTCTTATCATCCAGTAATGTTGGTTCCTGGCCCACGTTTGAACTCGTCGCCACATTCCCCCTCAATGAATCCACGTTGTTCTCGTCCAGATTCTTTCCCGTGTGATCGGTCTCATCCTTGTCGTTCTTTGCCTTGCCAGCTTTCTCGAAGATCTCTACTTGGTTCTCTTTTGTTACCACTATGGAATTACTAACGTTTTCCTTTTTAGGCAGATCGGGTATGGACATTTTTGGCGTAGACAGCGTGACGGACGTTGGCTGCACGGTCAGAACTAATTTCGTAGGATTGTTTCGCGTGTCCATTGCACTTGTAGTAATATTCTGTATAAAACTTGTATACTCATTCTGTACATTAGGCACTGATGATGAGATCTTGTCCGAACTTGTCACTTGATGTCTAGACATTTCTACGTTTGGCAAGGTGATCTTCGAAAGTGGCTCCGCCTTCAACGTGTTCTGCAGTGAGCTAACTTTGATGTTCTCCAAAGCTGTCTGGCTTAATTTAGCAGCGATTTTCGCGTCCGCGACGATGCTCGCCATGGTCGACGGCAGGTGTTTCTTATTGTTGAAAGAAGTAGACATCGTGTCTTTTGTTATGCTTAAGGTCGTAAATATCGGGGTTGATTTAACAGCAGTGTCTGCCGCTACTGATGCATTGGTAGTCGTGGTAGCTGTATTTACATTGTCGGTACTAATATTTGTACATCCATGAGTAGAAGATAAGGGAGCTGTCGATCTGCACGCCGACGACACCGCGGCATTCGCGTGATGCACGCTTGACGGTGGAGTTTGATTGTACAGTACTTTGTCAGAGAACACAAACGACGTGGGGCTTCTATTTTGCTTTGATTCTTTCTGTGATTTTGATTGATCTTCAGCGACGCTCTCCGCGGCAGTGTTTTCCTTCAATGACTCAGAAACAGGGGCAGCGTCCATTTTCTCGGCTTCCTCTGTGCACGACTCTTTAGACAGATTATCCTCGGGTGACTTCGTGCTAGGATCAATGATCACCACTTCAGACTCGCTGACGAAGGACACCATCAGATCTTGCTCCGGTGATTGGTCCATGTACGATCCAGGCGAAGGATCCACGTGAAGCTCATCCTGATCGGGCGATTCGGGTGTATCGGTGACCGCGACCAACCTCTTCCCGGACTGCAAAGTTCTTACTAGGTCCAGCCTCAGGCCCTTCTTATTTCTCGCATGGGATGGTACCAAATCTTCGTCGCTGAGGATTGGCTCGTCGGTCTGAGATTCGGGATTTTCAATTTCTAATATCTGGACTAAATCGTGGCCCTGGCTACCCTCGTTCACCAACGCGTGGCAGAGAGAATCATTGCTATCCGCGGATAAATCCACAACCATTCCAGGCTCGAACAGCACGTACTCTTCCTGCATATCGCCTTCCAGTGTCCCCGATATCACGTCAACGAGTTCCGAGTCCCCGAACTGATCTATCACCGTGATGTCGTCGCTGTCCCTTTGCGCCGTCGAACTCAGCGTTACCTCCGTATTCACTATAGTTTTATCGTCATCGTAATCGGTGGTGTCAGGTATCGGTTCCATTTTGCTACTCGGGCTCCCCAAAGTGAGCGGCCCGTTGTCAGACAACGACGTCGCTTGCTTCGCTTCTATAGTAGTCGGCGGTGTTTGTGGCGGTGTGTGCGAGTCGTCGTCGAAGTCGTTGTAGTCCGCGCACACCAGAGAGTTAATTTTCGACTGCGGAATGCCAGTTTTCCTGTGCACCACCACAGATGTATTCGGTTTCTCGTCCATGTTCAATAGATGCGATTCCGAGGTTTTCCCTTTACTGGTCTCCGCTTTCGTCGACCACATAGGAGAGCCACCTCTGAGTCCAAGTTTAAAATATCCAAATCGCCCAAAGCCACCGTTTGCGAAGGGTAGCGGATTCAATGGATTATGTGGATTCCCTCCACCCCTATTTGTGTGATCCGACGAAGGTGCTTGCTCCTGCGGGAGAGATTGTTGTTGGTGCTGATGCTGTTGATCGCTAGAGACTGAGATATTGCTTGAGCTTTGAGCTGTGTAAGAGCCGTGCGGCGTATGAGGTGTGTGCGGCGTCCTTGGTGTTCCCGGATTCTCCACGCTCTGTGGTCGATCTGGCATTGCTGGACTGTTACCAGTGGACTGTCTTCTCTGCATCTGCATGGGGGATCCGCCAACCATTGGACTCCTTGGCATAGGGGAACTGGGTGGTTGCGACGTTGGTGGGTGATGTGTGTTGTTCAACTGATGCTGCAGCATCGGCGACGTCGAAGGATGATTACGAGACATCGGGCTGGGTGGCTGGTATTGCGCTATCATCGGTGAATTAGGTGGATGCGTGTGAATCCTGTTCGCGTTCATTGGACTAGGAGGCTGAGAAGTTTGGCTTAATTGTTGCTGAAGCATAGGCGAGCCCATCGTTTGCTGGACCATGGGACTACGAGGCATAGGCGAACTCGGCGGTTGTCCGTAAGTCTGCTGAATTTGTTGATGAAGCTGAGGGCTCGGCGAGTTGGCGGGTTGGGAGACCATCGGCGAACTCGGTGGTTTCTGCATCGTATGCTGCTGCTGAGATTGCTGCTGCTGCTGTTGTTGCTGTTGCATTTGCAAGAACTGTTGCCTCTGCTGTTGCGCTATCTGTTGTTGCTGTTGTTGCTGTAACATCTGTTGTCTCTGCTGGGCCATTTGCAGCGTGCGCTGAGTTATTGCGTTCTGTCCGTCTTGGAGGATTCCAGTGTTCTCGTGCTGTTGCTGAATGATCTGTTGCCGCTGAAGCATCTGCTGATGTTGTTGATTCATCAGGGTTTGCTGCGTGGGCTGAGGGCTTCCCAGAGGAGAACGTTGTCCGTATACGATGCCTCCTTGCAGCTGCATCCTGGGTCTCTGTCCAGGTTCTCCTACAGCGGGTGGACGGACGAAACGTTGAGTGAGATTGTGAACTCTAACTCCTTGATCGCCGATGATCTGTTGCGTCGCACGTGTGTCTGGCGTGAAAGCGCCTGGACTCGTCGCGAGCCTGCCAGTGATTATCGCCCGATGTTGCGGGGACGTCATCCGAGTAGCCGAGGGACCGCACATCCCAGGCGACGGCATTGCACCGGGGCTGAAAGGACTTTCTTCATTCTGTGAATGTGGAGTTCCAATTCTCGGGGACTGTTGCATATTGTGAGGCGACATTGTCCCTGGATTCCCTGACTGTGGATTACCAGGACTGTGTTGCAGCAAAGGTGGATTGGGACTGTGCTGGATGATGGGAGTTGCCGGTGAATGCTGTATCATACTTGTGGGGACGTTTCCAGGGCCTGGGCTTTGAGAAACGACCGCAGCAGGACTGTGCATCGGCGACTGTTGAGACGGAGACATCAGCGGCGAGCACGGCTCGCTGCTCTGTTGCTGCGGTTGTCGTTGCTGTTGTTTACTGTGATACTCCTGTATCAGCATCCCGTGCTGGCGGGTCTGCTTGCGACTCGCGTCCAGGTGCTTTTGCAATATCGCCTGCTCGCTGGATATACGCTGCAGCTCCGCCGCGTCATTCTCCGTTAACTCGTTCCCAGACTTTCGTAGCTGTCGCTGTTTACTATTGAGGGACTGTAAAATTACGAGGGAATTTAACTGTAATGAATCTCCACCGTGCGAAACTATAAAAACGAAAACACCGCAACATAAAAACATTCTATCCTTACTTTTCGTATTTTACGCAGCTTTTGTACCTCAGTTTCGTAACACTTCAGTTGCTGTGTCAACACTTGATGCTGATGATTCAGCCACTGCTCGTACTGTATTTGCGCTTGACGATCCTGTTCGCTCGTAATAGTCTCCGGTGGCGTAGGTGGAGCAGGAATCTGGGAGATATTGAACGTGGCAACCCTCGCTGTGACAAATAGACGAAGATTATGCAGAGTATTACTTATTAAACAGGTCGGTTAGTTGTTAATGATGTTTGCGATACTGACGTTCAGGTGGTGTTTGCGTGGCAATCGGTTGCCTTGGCACTTGGGCTGCTAGCTTTGATGCGTCCGGCACCGCTTGCTGCCAACTGGTACCTGGAGCGGATGGTGGTCTTGGTGTACAAGGTGGCCTAATTACAGGAACTCCTCCAGGTACTGATGTAATTCCTTGTGGAGGAGAAGCAAGAGGTGCAGAACCCAAAACGTCTGCTCTAAATCTTTCAAACTCACTGTCGCTAAGAAGAGGTCCTCCGGTGTTTGTATTATCACTCTGCTGTTGTTGTTGCTGCTGCTGTTGTTGTTGCTGCTGCTGCTGTTTCTCCTGCTCACGTTTCTCTTGTTCCAGCAGTTCCTCCAGCAACAATGGTTGTTCCTGTGAAAATGACTACTGACAGCTTATCTAACTTTCAACTATTTAATAGGGTATTATGAATTCAAATAGAAAAGAAATATATTTGCCTTTGGAACGACTAATTTATATATTACAATCTTACATTATTACATATTGAAACAAAGCACACCGATCATTCTAACTAACGAAAGAATACGAGCATGCAAGAGTCTCAACTTTACACTTTCATTAAAACTCATAACATAAATATCAGTTAGGCAGAAAGAATGATGTAGAAATAGAAACGCAAAGTGAACTTTTTTAATTGTTTTTAAGCAAATATTAATGATACATATAGTATATGACAAAGCCTAACGTTTTCCTCATCGATAACATGCATGCTAGAGCTGTTCGGGTACTCGACTAAAACGAGCCGAAAATGATCGAGCTTAAAATCCGGACGGCCCTAATAATCCGGGCAGCTCGGAACAATCGGATAGTCGGAATTGTTTCAGGCCGCTATGTTGAGTAAATGATATATTTCGAACGGTATGGAATATTTTAAGAAATATTTTTCTACTGGAATGTAAATGGTGGTTATCAATAATGCGAAGAATTAAAATGCAAACGTTAAATAGAAATATTCGGTAACAATTGAAAATAACACTACTTTACAGCCATTTTGTGCAGCAGATGCCACTATTTTTTTTTTTATGTAAAATTGTGATTTTTTCATTTTATTGTTTTATTTCAATTTTAAATCATTCTGTACATTTATCAAGTATTTTGTTAATATATGTGTGTTTCAGAAATTGTTCTGGTTCTTTTTTTGTTTTTTTTTTGTGCGTTTTGAATCAATATGAATAGAAAGAATATGAATCAATTGAATAGAGCATCAAGCGTCGAAACGATTCGGACTACCCAATTTTTCGGACCGCTCAGATTTTACAGGTACCCGACTCGGCTCGAAAACCGAGTCCCGGCTCGGTCCGAATTTCAAGCCGCCCGAGTATTCGAGCACCCGAACAGCCCTAATGCATGCACACGTCAGAATGCAACGTATTTTCTTAAGGGTTTCATCAAATGTGGTTACTGCCAAACAAAACGCATTGCAATTGGAACGGCTGAGTAGTGTTCAGACTTCTTTAAGAGCTATATTAGAATCTTCGGTATCATAAGAAAGAATCTTCGAACAGAATATAGATGTATCTTGCAATTGCAAATAGCGCAGTAACGATCAATTAAAGTATAAATAAATGTGTTGATGCACAGAGAGCGCATCTCAGCAATACTCGAATATGTAAAGTTTCGAATTATGTTGCAACGAGGCTTGAGCTTCGTTGCAACCGGTAATTGAATTATAAGTAGGGGGAAAAAGAACAGTGCGGAAGTACTGAAAATAATCAGGAAGACAATCTCTGATTCTTAGTGTATCGTTGCAGGTGATATTTTGTGCTGAATGCTGTAAATTCCCCAAGTCTTGCTCACCTGCAGAAGCAAGGGCCTTCGGTGAGGGTGAGGTGTCATTGCGGGGGTACCAGTATGTACCACTGGGGTCATTGGTGGGCCCGCCACCGGTACTGGGTGCCCTATATGGACCGGGGGCCGCGTCATACCCCGCCCACCTGGGCACAGCCCCATCTAGACATGCACCAACACCAATGCATTGCAAACACCCAGGCCAAAACACCATTTTACCAGCCAATACTCTTATATTAAATAAATTACTTGCCTACACCTACGTTCATAGCAAATTCGAGATCTCCTGTGCTCACTCGGTTATACTATCATAAACAAAACTCGACACCTTGTATCACACAGTTACGTAACTTCAAAATGCTACAAAGTTACAGGATTAACAGATCACCCGGCGTTAAATACTACGTCCGCATGATCATTCGTATACGCACCCATATCTATGGGTGCGAATCTTCGTATTTAGCCAAGATATATCGGTAAACATGTTACAGAAATGTACGTGTACATATAAAAACTTGTACGCGACACAGTTTGCGATTGGTATTAATGTCTGTCACGGTGAATTGACTTTAATAACTTGTGTTATGTACTTCGCGAAGCGTTTATCACTCATCAGACTGCGAGGAATTTAGTCTCTCATTGTTAGAGGAGAAAATGTGTTAGATGTAATTGCGTAAAAATACTCAAGATTAAAGCGATGCAAAAGTTTCAAAACATCAAGAATATATGTGACGTGTACAAACCTGTATAGGTCCGGGATAAGGGGGTGGTGGTCCGGGATACGGAGGCGGTGGCGGCGGCGGCGGTGGCGCGAGCGGCATACGCGGGCCAATCATGTGATTCACGGCAACCACTCTGCCAGCCACGTTTGGCACGCCTGCTACTCTCATACTCAGACCACGTTGCTGCTGTGACACTGGAATAACAGAATATGTTAGAAAAAACCTGCAATTGATCATCTAATTACAACTGTCGGCGACGTGCTTACCTTGGATATGCGGTTGTGGTATTCTTTGAGGATGTCCAGGGAACGTGGACGGATAACTGACCGTAACGGTGTTGGTCGACGTAACAACGCCCACCGCTCCATTCAGCGACACTAAGCGGGTTCCTGGAGGCACAGGTCTGCCCATCGCCGCTGCTTGCTGCACATGCTGGTGCATCTGTTGCTGCACGGCAACAGCCTGAGCATGCGTTTGCGGCAAAATTGCGGATGGTTGCTGCGGGGTTTGTGATGTTACTGTAATAGGTGGCACAGTTTGCGGTTGCGTTGGAGCATTAGATGTTTCTGTCGGCGCTTGTACGGTAGTCGTCGTAGACGTGTCGTTAATATCAGTATGCACTGTATTTGCTGCACCCAGGTCCGCCGATTTCCTCTCCTCATCCTTAACTTCTTTCTTCTGCTTCTCTTCCTTCGTCTCTACTTCAACTTGCTCCAAGTCTAAATCGAGTATATTTGTCTTCTCACCACCGGTTATGTTATCTAGTTCGGGATCGGCATATTCCAAGATATTGAAATCTGCTCCCATTTCGGCTGTAATGGAACAAGGTTTGAAAGTCACATTTATATTCCAAGTTGAGAGATAGAAGCGACTCATTTGCTATTGAATAAAATAGTTCGCTTACCAAGCAGCTCGTCATCGTCGTCGCCTAGGTCTCCTAATATTGCACTGACGCCCTCGACCTCAACCATCGGTGCTCCCTCTTGTTCTAATTTCTCAAGCTCTGCAGTGACATTGTCCGGAATCTCTGAAGGTTCGGAAGGACTGACTGTAGCTTCACTAACTGTTGTTGGTATAAGAGGCGCTCTCACCATCCCCTGCGAACTTAACATTCTAATTCCTTGATTCAAGTTATCCTGCGGCGTTCGCACTATGTGTTGCCCCATAGTTTGTCCTTGATTGGGATCTGTAAAGATCGGGAATAGTCTCAATAATCAAGTAGTCATTCATTTTTACGTGATACGATTGTAACATAAAACGCTCCCATACCTGGAAACCTTTGTTGTTGCAAGACATCGTAGGGCTCTACGATGGAAGTCCTAGCAGTTGGCATACGCGCCTGCAAGGCCTGGTTTGCTTGAAAGTGTTGTTGAGGTATCGCCGCAGCTACCTGCGGTCTTTGCAAAAGCATCCTAGTTCGCGGATCTATGTTCTGCACCCTGGCATCTACATTTCCCGCTACAGGATGCCTCGTAGTTATTCCTGTAATAATAATAACATATCTATACACATACGTTAATAAATTAACAAAGAAAAGTGGCGCGCACGTACCGATTTGATTCCTTATCAAAACATTCGGTTGAATAGGCATCCTGGGTCTAACGATACCAGGGGGAAGAGGATGCCTGAAAGTACCTTCGCCAGTATTACTTGCTGCTTGAGAATGTTGCGAGAGTTGCACGTGGCTTGCGTCAAATTGTTGTTGAGTGTTCTCGGAATTGTTCTGACCATCTAGAAATCGATGCGACCACGTAGTATATTTGAAGTCCTGCTAACGAATTAATGTTTAATGATTGACAATGTACCTTGATTCCACGCGGGGTTCACGGGTTCCAGCTTTTTAGTAAACTGCTGTCTTTGCAAGAGGTCGCGTAACTGTCTAGTCACTTCTGGCTGTTGATTGAACACTTCAGGCGGCTGCGGCTCTTGTCGGGATTCTGGTCTTGGCGAGGAATAATTTGGAGCAGGAGAGGGTGTGGGTGGTTGACTACTATATGGATCAGGTGTACGAGACGGTGCATATACGTGAGTAGCGGGGCGAGTAGAGGGAGCATTAAACATAGGCCGTGGTGTACCTGGGGGCTGGGGGAACACATCGCTTCTGGGAGACGTGGAATACGAAGGTGTGCCAGATATTTGTAACCTGGGTGTTTGGGAGCCTTGGGAGTAAGCCTCGGTATTGTCGAAACGTTGAAAATGGTCCTGAGATTGCGAGGACGCTGGAGACTGCGGAAAATCGTGGGGAGATTGCGGGGCTTGCGGTGAGAACGGGGAGGGCGGTTGCGTGAAGTTATTTGGCATCCCAGGCCTAACCACAGTTCCAACTGGGCGCGTTAACGCTGCACAGGGTTGATTAGGTAATCGTGGTATACCCTGATGAGGACTTTGAGGCGCTAATCCTCGTGTGACTTTTACAGGAGGAGCCGCAAATGTGTTACGCGATCCGGGAGATGGTGAGGCTAGAGGTCCCATATGATTTCCATCCTAGAAAATAATTGTTAGAGTATTTACAATAGGGAGTCTTAATTTTTATATTATAATGCTCGTAGGAAGGCTCTTACCTGTGCCGTGGAGACTTGCAATTGTGCTGTTAATCCTGTAGTATTGTCAGGGTTTATTTGAGTTGTATTGTCTTCACTTATTTGTCTATGAACTCTGGCAATAGCTGCTAAGGGATATTGAAAAAGTGAATGTAAAGTCTAAGCTGATTTTATGCTACAAACATGTAATCGAATGTCCTGGACATACCATGCACGCGTTGTTCCTGAATAACTTGCTGCTGTATCTGTGCTTGCTGCTGGCGCAGTGCTTGCAACTGTTTCCACTGACGTTCTTGTTCAGCTTCTCTGCTCGAACGATCTCTATTGGAAAGTCTCTCTTGCTCCTGTTAAAAATAATTCTATTAGAACTAAGAAATCGATCGCAACGGAAGATCATTATATCCTTGCAGCCACTGTCATTAGAACACATAGTAAGAATTATCAAATAGCAGTTGCATATCTTTACGTTTAATCGAAGAATATAATGATCTCTTTTTCTTTGAAGCAATGTAAAGAATATACAATAAGGCAAATTGACAGTCAGCCAAAAGTGTACTTTAAGTTTTAACATTCAGGTAAATAATAGCATATTACGAAATTAATATAATTAGCGAGATCTTAATATTCCTGTGTGTGCAACACTGTTATAATAATAACCAGCCACCATCTAGAATAAACAGTTTTTAATCAAAGGTTCGTTTAAAAGGAAAACCTCTCTTTTACCACACAGAACACCCATAAACATTCAGTTTAGATTAATTTGTAGTAGTCTTCATGCATTGTATCACTGGACATATAAAAGTATGTACTTCGTACAGTTTCAGTACACGAGCAAGATAACGCTCTGTTACACACAAACTGAATAAAATAAGAAGAGCATATTTCGCAACATCGTTATGTTGGTAAACATATGTGCAATATCTCGCACAATTTAGGTTTAAAAATTATTCGTTATGTCAACCACGTTGTTAGCAATCAAAGATTCCGTCTATGTTATCGCGTATTAATTAACAGTAGTAAGTTACTATTTAGCGATAACACTATATGTATAACGAGTATAACAGTCTGTGGTACTAAAAGACACAAAAGCTGCTGAAAATGTAGAAAGCAACAAAAGTTAGTTAAAGTAACTATAACACATGGCTGTAAATGGGAAACAATGTGCTACATTGCAACAAACATCTACCAATAACTCATAGTACAATCCATAGAAAGCGATAATACTTATTTGAGGACCATGGGACGGGGGAAATGTCGTATTTGTTTAAAAAATATTTGGAACATCAAGGATCAGGGATAAATAAAAAAAAATGTGCTACCAGTTGCCTTCAACATGCCACATACAATGTAATAATTTACGCAAATAAAAGATATATGGTACCATAATCCAGCATAGTATATGGTCATCTAATAAGGATATGTGTATATATAGTGAAGTGTGCCTGACGAATCCAAATGAAATATCAAATAAAGATAATAAATTTTAATGTATGCAAAGGCAACGTGAAATCAATCCATCATTACAAGAAAACCAACGGTCTGAAACACCATCCGTTATACCGCGAGCACGTTAGAACAGGGTACAAGCTATTTTCGAGATACCTAATGTTTCAGATCTTTGGTAGGAAGAACTAAGCTATGACTGGAAATTGTTGCAAGACACTGAACTACGCGATAGTATGATAATTTCTAATGATTTCTGTTCTAAAAACGGATAAAGGAGAACTAAATGTTGATCAGACACGTGGCACAAGGCAAGACACTAGAGGCACAGAATAGGTGGCTCACCATAGCCGGGGACTGTACAGGTACAGTGTGAATAATTGCAGTGGGTGGCGGATCGTAGTGCTCCTGGCTGAGGGAAGGGAGGGTGCGCATGATTTCAGATGGGGTGAGCACTCTAATCTGGTGGTCTACCGAGGATAATTGGCGTACAGGACCTACCCCCACCATAACGTTGGCAGTGGGGGACGCCTGAGAAATGCTCAGACTGTTAGCGATTGTACTGGTACTGATCGTAATGTGAGCAGGTGTAGGACGTTGCTGGGATGGTGGTGACGTTTGATGCTGCCCTTCACCGGCGCCCGTGTTGCAGTAAGAAGAAGAAGAAGAAGCAGTTGCTGATGTGCAAGGCGTGGCTGGCGACTGAGCTACTCTAGCCTGGCTACCGGTTATCTCTTGGTGTGCCAGGCTGTTAATGGAATTTATAGAATTCACAGAGCTGGGCCTGGGTGAAGAAGAAGGGGTCGTGGATGTTGGAGAAGGACTCGGGGAAGTAGATGTTAGCTGCTTCTGCGGTCCCTGCACCGCACACACCTCCGCATGATGATTACTGCTAGCTGTAGATACTGTCACTCCTGTCGCGGACACAGTCATTCCGTTCTTTTCCTGTGACTTTTCACTGCCCACTGAGGTCAAAAGTCCGATCTGCCTTTGGTTGGAGGCCATAGCTACTACTGGAGAAACTTGAGCTGATGTCATAGTTGTGACAGGTTTGGTGATGATGGTAGGTGCACTTGTTGCAGTGACTGGGGTCGTGCTTGGTATATCCTTGGATATCTGTCGGTTCAAGGGGTGCCTCGTTCACACACTTACGTTATAGTATTCATGGCTTACATATTTCCAAAATACATCATACAAGGTAATAGTGTAAATTCAATTCTCCAAAGGATTCTAAGGAACTTCCAAGGGATGCTATTTAGGGGGAGATTAGATTTAGACTTGACAGTCCTAAAGTATCAAATTAGCATCTACACTTCTAATGAAATATATGATTTTGGAAGTATGGAGTTTTGTTAGAGAAACGCTTCAAATTGATGTCGAATCGTAAATATACTTCCGTACGTGGGTAATTAAATAATGCGGTAACATTCACGATGATGATTGACGAGTCGGCACAGTACGTCGTATGTAAAATTCATGTGCAGTCGTGTGCTTTAACGTAAGCGTATAATTATCCGGGATAAATATCTCGTAAATGAAAATTACAGTTCTTGAAAGTTCGTGTCTGTACTTTATCTGGTTTCTCGAAATGTATAAGATAATTGACAACCCTTAACAGCTTCAATTATAGATATCGGACATAAAGGACAAGCTGTTAGTTCGACCTGTGTGTTAGCACAAGACATCATTGAAGATGAAAATGGATACATATCACATAAAAGATTCACGCTTTCTCTAGCACTTTTATTACTACTAAGGCCTGCAGAAACTATTCCTACCTGTTGAGTTTTTTTCATACGAATCGCAGCTCTGTTATCCCGCGCGAGTGTTAGATAGGGAGCCTTTTTGTCGTTGGGTAACGCTCGCCACTTCTTCAATATTTGTTTGCACCTTTCTGACCAGGCTTAAATAATTAAGTTAAGTATACGATTTAGTTAAACGAAGCTTGTATACAAATTGAATAGACTTAAACTCGTATATCAATTGCCATACATACCTGGGTACTCATTCTTCCATTCTGGATGATTAATATTTGCATAGAGCACAGAGGATATAGTTGCCCCTGTACCCAGAGCTTCGTCGGCTTCCATTTTAAGATTACTTCTTTGGTTGTATGAGATTGTGGTACTGCCTGTTGACGTGGTGCCCTCGTCATCAGGATTAACCCATGGACTCGGTGGTTCAGAGAAAGCAGGACTAAATTGTGGGCTACTGTGTAATGGAAAGTTGACGAGTGTTAATTAAAGAGGAAATTACTAGGTTTTTACTTTATATTATGTACAAATGCGAACATACTTGCTGTACTCCGAATGATATGGGGATGGCGGTGGAAAACTCATCGGAGAATTTAAGTTCGATTGACCAACGGGAGGCAGGGTACCAGGTACTTGAGGTCTTGGTATGGGCATCGTTGTTTGTATACCTGAATACGCGAGATTTATTATAATAACACACATATATTTTATATCGCAGCTGTATAATGTAGAGATTAAATATTTACCAGGATGTGGCGAAGGAGATACAAGAGGTGTCGTCGTAGACGACGGAAGTGGAGCTTGAGCTTGAACAGGAAACACTGACGATTCCTGTGATTCTTGAGATTCATCGGTCAGGACTCCTTTGAATATCTCTTCGATATCTTTACTGTCCATATTAGGTAATCCTGAAAAGTATAATTAGTAGTTTGTATGGAATTCGTTATACAGAACAAAGACAAACAGTAGTGGCTTACGAAATGTACCTGTATCTCTGACCATTGATTCCAGGTTGAAATGTGGACTAAGAATGTCCGTTAGTTCATCTTTAGTCGTCCCTGGTGTGTCATCCAATTCATCTAACGCTTCGCTGGCTTTAGCTAGATCTTCGTCTGGTTCATTCATGATAGTATTCACAAGGTCACTATCGAGTAAGTCACCAGAGATCGGTAAGATGTCACCAAGGGCTTCCGTATCGCTACCGTCGTCGTCCATAATTTCTTCCCGCTTTATAGGAGGTTCCGAAGGCGCTTTCTCCTCCTCTTTCTCTTGCTTAGCTTTAACTTGCTCCATTGCTTTCAGTTCATCCTGAGATAGTTGAATAGTATCCGCGTTCCCAGATACATTTCGTTCGCTATCCGATTCGCTGCTGCTCTCCAGTTCCTTATCTTTGGTAGTGTCCATAAGATCCTTGCCAAAGAATGCCTCTTGCATATAGAGAGGAAAACATTCAGAAAGTTTTGTCTTTGGTTTTCTTCTCTGCGGTTTCCTGCGCGGCTTGTCGTCTGTCACGCTAACTGTCGAGTCGGACGGCTTCTCAGGATCCCCTTCTTCCTCTTTGTCTTTGCGAGTGCCTCTTAGTCTGACGATAAAACCTCCGATGCCTAACTTCTGCAAGTTACGCTGCCGCTTGCGTCTTAAAATCGGTATCCCGTTCTCGGTCGTGTAAATACTAAAACCTTCCGGTGGTGGTTGATCGCCACGAGGTGTCCACACCATGCCTTCTTTGAGTACCTCTGTGGGCTCGTCCTTTATATCTACTAAATCCATTTTCCCCCCGTTTTCTTCTAGAGAATTGTCTAAACTGCCGCCGGCTACTACGGATTCTATCGTAGCCATTATATCGGCCTCTTTATCGATCAAAGGGTGCAGTTTTCTTCGTTTCTTTCTCGTCTGCTGGTGCTCGGATGTCAACGATTTTATGTGGTTCATGCCAGCTTCGGATAAGTAGACGCCGTCAACCAAGTACTGTTGAGGGGAGGGTTTATACAATTCCGGACTGCGTGATGTTGGGGGTGGAGAACGGGGATATTTATTTGGTTGTGGTTTAGGTTGGCTGCATATAAGATGTGGCGGCGGGACGTCCCTTGGTCGACAAAGTATACAAATATAGCCTTCTTCCGCGCATTTCTCTGCTTCTACCTCGCTCTTAATTGCGTCGCACACGCAATGCAACCACCTTTCGCACTGGATGCACTGTATTATTAGGTCCCCTTCATTGTATGCTTCTTGACAAGATATGCAGGCAGTGTGAGACGCACAAGGGCCACACTGTGTGTAATTTTTCTGCCAGCTACTATTGAATCCTGGATCGTTCGAGCCGCACGTTTGGCAGTGCGCACACCACTTGCACTTCCAAGTACCGTGCGGCACGTAATCCAGCGGCGGGTCCATGCAGTAAATATGATAACTGATATCACAGTCATCGCATAAAATCAGACGACCCTCGTCATTCCTTTCGCCGCATCCCTCGCATACTGTACAATCAAGGCACCGCCAACCCTTCTGTAATATTACTTTAGTAACTTTGACATTAGCGCAGTAAGGGTGATAACATTGACCGCATTGTGCGCAGGCAATTAAACACCCCTCTTGGTCAGTGCCAATTGCACCGCACATCACACAAATGTCTTGGGTCAATACGAATTTATCTTTTGCAGAACATAATACAAGTCTATTTTCAATGCCTGGTTCATCTTCCTTTGAAAATGAGTCTGACATTGGCCTCTGAAATAGTAGAAAGATTAATCGTAAAGATGATTTATAATTGTTTTAGAGATAAACAAGGGATCATTAGAATAAATTAGTATACCTGTAATCCTACACCAGGTACTCCGAAGATACCTCTCATCTTTGCTTTGGGCCCTCTTTTCCTACCAAATTCTGTCATCTTTTGCCGCTTTTGATATCCAAGCTTACCGATTCCTTTCGGTCGGCCGATTATTCCACCTCCGAGCCCCAGTCTCTTCTTTGCGATCTTAGACGCACAGAACGGTTTCCCTTTCCCAAGACCTATAGAATACAGTGCTTCTTCTGATCCTCCTTGATAATCAAATTCTGACGAGTCTCCATCACCATATAAACTTTCTTGCGACGCACTTAAACTTAAATCCCCACCATACTCATCCATATTATCTTTCCTTTTTACAAGTGCCATATTTTTGCAGTGTAGACAAACATATTCATAGTCAGGTTTAGCTTCCTTACGGTGTTGGTAGGTTAATGGATCAGCCTCAGGGTCACAGGTACCATGAACAAACTTTTTACATGCACTACATTGAACCATCTCTCTATACGCGGCAGCCCGATATGCCTTTCTACAAAGGGGACACGAAAAACCTTTGTTCCTTTGTTGGTAACACGAATCACATACGGTGTAATGGGAATGCCACCGTGATGATAGACCAGCGCCTGGTGTACGCGAACCACAGTCTGTACATACACGGCAGCACTTACACTTCCAACCATATTTAGGTATAGATGTAACAATCGGTCGTAAACAACTAGGATGATACGCTTTTTCACAACGTTCACACAACATTACTTTTGAAACATCTTCCGGTTGACGACACACTTGACATACTCTGCAAGATACACATTGCCAGCCAGCCCGTACACCAGGCAGAAGTGCCAAACCGACACAACTGCCGTGATAGTGTTGGCCACAGATGGAACACATTACTAAGTTGGAAACATCCCCCATTCCACAGCATTGCATACAAGTAACATCACCGCTCACTAAAATAAGATAGTACGCGAAATATTTACACCAAGTTATTCAGTCGAAACGGAACTATGAGACTTATGAGCATTACGTAGGACTTACACAAAAGTGGAACCTGTCCCAGATGCTGGCTGCAAAATAGGGACAAGCTTTTCGTATCCTGGAAACAACTCGAGGCTGCAGCGCATGGTAAATGAAAATAACGATTGCACGATGCCACCTGTGTTTAAGGACATTATTGTAATCCATCGTGTGCCGGTATGTAATAATAAGAAAGTCGTAGAAATGGGCGCTTACTTTGCAAGGAATTCCAGCTCCGTAATGAGAACAATAAGCACATCGCCTTGACGAAGCCTGTACTATCGCTGGGCTTAGCATTTCTGTTGTTAATTCTTGAGTACTGCTTGACCACACAGCGCAAGATTGATGAACATAATAGTGCCCAGTAGATTCAAATAATGTTCCTATTTCAGGTTCCTCTGAATACCCAACGATAGTTAATTCCTCCACTGGTTCCGTAAAATTTGTTAGACTAGTATTCCTAAAAGAGACAGTTTAATCGCAATGATATTAATAACTAACGTTATCTGAAATGCAGAAACTTTAGAGAATCTAAACAGTACCTGCACTTAGCTAGACTCTTTTGCCTACGGCAAGTCACAGCACCAGGACCTGCTGCACGTGGACTTTTGTCTCCAGTAGATATATCAACAAGATGGTCAGTTGTCTCGTCACGATTGGTTGATTTTTCAGGGGTAAAACCTTCGGGGCAGGTAAATCTCAATAATTCGCCCTGACCTAGTTGACTTCGTTCACCCAAATTACACAAAGCACATACTTTCCCTGGCCTGAACACATAAACAGCGTATTACAAGTATATTCTATTACAAAATACAGAGGTAAGATATTAAATATCCTTGCCATTGTTCTGGAAAATATGGTGGCTCTTCTGGTGCCGGCATGCATCTCTCGTTGTTAGATGACTCTCCGTCAGGAGTAGTATCTTCGCCGAGACGAAGAGGACTCGGGGACTCTGAATGTGTATCATCATCCTTACTCTTAGTACGACGTGGTACGCCCCTTGCATATCCAAGACTGAATAAGAATACATCGATGTACTACTTGTAGTTGTTAAAGACTTTTCGAAATGGTATTATAGGAGGTCATAAATAGTTCTTCTCGCATTTCACTTTGATATATACACATAATACTAACCCTTTGCCCCTAGTACTTCCTCTTCCGAAAGGTCTGCGAGTACCTCCGCCACGTGTAATTCCAGGTGGCCGTTCTTTTCTAGGTCTACCTGGACCCCGCCTAATGTTCAAAGGTTTCCCACCGGGAAGTGGAAATTTCTGGTACCGTAAAGGATCATGAAAAGCTTCATCTGGGGTTACTGTAAGAGAAACAAACTTTTGTGCTTCCTCTGAAATAATATGTAATTTTTACAATAATATTCTAAACCGCAGAAGCTAGTAATTATCGAACGGAGACTGATGTACATCTTGAATTTTGTTACAGCAACCGAGATGCGTGTACTTACTGTTACCAGGAGTTGTTGGTGCAGGGCCAAGCAATTGATCTGAATTTGCTGGAGAAACAGGAATTCCTGCTGTTTCCTCATCTTCGTCTTCGCCGTCGGAAGCTTCATCTAATTCCATTTCTTCCTCACCCTCAAGACGCTCTTCATCATCCATGGCACCTCCGCTAGACCTGAGTTGCTATGTAATCCTGGTTACACGAAAGAGATATTAATGAGATACTAACTTTTTTTATATAAAAGAAATTAACAACGGTCCTCCAAACTTCCTATCACAATTATAGCATATTGAATTTTTATAAATTACATTAAATTTCTGTCTTTAATCTTCATTCTGCATGTAAATGTACCAGCATTAAATTCAAATTTAGGCTTTACATATTAAATTAAATGTTGTTAAAGCACCATAGATTTTTGTAGAGTAGACTTTAGATGTTGAAGATATTAACAAATATTTGGTGATTATTAACATATAATATGAAAATTTGGTAAAATTCGGAATATATAATTACAAAAACCTAACTAATATAGATTGATTTTGACCTTGACTGCATTTTCATGTATTACATGTCATGCGTTTAAAATATCTAAGATAAAACACTATATATTTCCACTGATATAAGATTTTGTAGGTGTCAAAGCTGATGGAGTAAATGAATTGTAATTAGCTCTACAACTTCTCTCTTAAGATTAAACACATCTCTTTCAATACAATAAACATACTTTGCAAATACCTACTATGGAATGGTACCAAATACGAATTCTTGGTAGCCCAGATACTTTTGACCCGCGGTAAATGAAAATTTCAATTAATCGTGGCGGCTAGTAACATTCGAGATCTAAGCTTCTCGTTAACGAAAAAGCACTTTCGAAGCTGGTATACTTTGGTCACAGTCGATCAACTTTTGCAAAATACGAATCGGAACGTCGAACGCCGCGCGCCATCGACCCGCCGAGGATCAAACAAAAATATTCACCGAATGAAAATTCACGATCCAAGTAAAATTCACTACGTACGATCCGTGTAGAAACGGTGTGCAAAACACACCGATCGTCCCTTGCGTGTCAATTCTTATTTCCGCGGTCGTATTATAAATCCCCATGGTAATGTAATCTTTTGCATTAAAAAATCGGTTTCCCTTAAAACAGCGTTTCGTTGATAATGAAAACACCGACTCGTGTATATCGGCCCGAACTCACATAGCTTTTAATCTCTTTAGAGTATAGAGCTCAGCCAGCTACAGCAGGATGGCGTGCCGCTCGGCAATCGGCGGTCATTCCACAGTGGGGAAAACCGAGGCACTATGATCACCGAAAAACGCCACTTTTCATCACCAACGGAATCACAGATAGTCCTTGTCACCACGGGCTGTATCACCACATACGAGGCATCGTGTCCCCGTTGAATTGCCGCGTGCACAACGAACTTACGCTAAATAAGGTGGAGGAGAATTTTGTTGGCACGGCCTTTACGGCGACAGTACGCCATTGCTATGTCAGAGTTTGCAGGCTATAAACATACCCGGGGCCGCCCGTAACCACGCCGGATCACGTACCTTCCAGTTACTGTTGTCTCCTTAGCAGTTTCATGGCGGCTTTGCACGCGGAATTATCGGGATCCTCGGTGAAATTCGCACGGCTCATCCAAGTAAACATCTTGTAGTAACAGAAAAAAATGTCACAAGCTGCTTGAACGGAAGAGTACGCAACTGACGAAGCGCTAAAGTCACGGAGTCCGGATGTCGGAGCGAAGCCAGAGTGCGCACTCGCTTGGGCGGGTGCACCGTGCTGCCGCCATCGCGCAGCGCACGGAAATGCTTGGGGTACTTCGTTGCGGGGGATCGAGGAAATTGTGCTCTGCCACTGGCTGCATAAACTAGTGCATAATAGTTTTTGTTTAACTGCAAGAAGATTCTACTAAACGGAAGATGGATCTACGAGACTGCAGCGGCGCTGAGGTAAGATTCTCAGAGTGATTATAGTCGTTTAGGAAATAGTAACTTCGTTATTTAATGGGTACACTAATGTTGCTACGCGGTGGATAGAATTAAAACAATGATCAGGCTATAGTGTGTTGATTCATGTATTGTCACTATGATGCATACAGTTGGTACTCATTGCTGAAACGTCGCTACGAAAATCGAAACATCTAAGAGGGAGCATACGCTAATGGCATCCTTAAATACAATAAATCTGCCGCAGTGACGAAACTTCTGGCGTCCCGTGCTCTTCTAAGAAGTTCAGTATGTTTTCCATAACTGCAAAACGAAAGTAATTGTTGCACAGCCATGGTCAGTAGTTCAATGCTTTCGGTAGAAGCACGAGTAAGGTATAGGATAGGCCTAGCATCTTACGGGAGTTCGTCTCACGCGAACTGAAATATCGACTTCGTGAAAAGTCGATGTTTCGTCGCGCACTCTACGGTAAACAACGGCGTTCCTGGGAATTGCATTCAAATGAATTACAGAAGCCGGTAAAGTGGCGTTGCGACGATATTCTATTCCGAATCGATAAGGGTGCTTGCGACACGAAGGTGATATGAAAATTCACATTGGATGCGTGGTCTATACTATAACCTCGTTTGTGGTAGAAGTGTACCTCGTTTATCTTCCGTGTTCATAAACATGTTCACGATCGAGAACCGTTTTACTTGACTAAACGACTTTAAGAAATTATTGACTAACTCTGTGTCATTGGGAGTGCAGAAATGCTGTTCCAAGCAACGTAAAATTATACTGAACATATTTCCATCGAGCTCGCTGCCTAAAACTGGTACAATTCACATTGAAATAAATTTTAAAAATTCGTGTATTTCATCGCGATACAAACCTGCGCCCAACTTATCGGTGTTCAACGATCGGAGCAGCTGTGCGTGCATTTCTAAATCGGTATCATTTTTCAATGATTGCCAAATGCGCATGAACTCGTATCCATTTTCGATGCTTTTAAAATTCTGAAAATTGTAATGGAAACCATTAAGATTTCTTCTCTTCTCTTCCATAGATATTGCTGAAAGCGTTACCATTGAAATAAATTTCTCCGATTTGCTAGTTTTATTCTCATATTTATCGGCGACTTGTATTTTCCTCGGCGATAATTTCGTATTAGAGTTAACAGCGTCATTTCTATTTTTATATATTGTCTTGCACAAGCACTCTTTATTTTTATTGTCTGTAGAATTATAATTGCAAGCCTCGCTTGGCAGTTCCTCGATAATAACTGAATTACTTCGCTTAGCAGGCATTGCATAAGAGAAGATTGACTTCGGTTTTGTTGAATTAACATTGGGCGAAGAGTACGTAGAATTTTTGGATGGTTCGACCTTTTTTAAAACATCGTTCTTGGTCGTTAATTTTTGCTTAGCTTCGTTTCCAAGACAGTAATCTGCTTTGAAGTGTGGTCTGGGCCTTAGATTTTGCGATGGGCCTGGCGCTCTATCGCAGTAACAAATACTGTTTTCTATATTTAACTTCGACTGGAATCCTGCATTGGGATTTGAATTTCTTTCGACTCCATTGAACGTTGAATCTTTAACTGTGCTCTCTTTCTGTTCTTCAATGGCCATTCTACAAAAATTATGTTCCAATATATCAGATCTTAAAGAAACTTTTATTTTATTTAATTCACCTTATTTTCCTAGATTCGCAAGGTTTTCTCAACTTCTTCACTCCGGCTATCGCGGCCGAATTGACGGGTTCTAATTTCAAAGCAGCTTCGTAGTCCGCCAACGCCTAGGTGTTAAATTTTGATTTGCGGTAGAAAATAGCGTGACTACGAAGAATTTTAATTAAATCGTTATTCCTTGCTCAAGTACCTGCGCCGATTTTTTAAGATGCTCTAAAGTTACGGCTCGCCGAAGAAGTGCTTTCACATTTCCATGCTCCATGGTTAACACTAAGTTGCAATCTTTGAGGGCATCTTCGTAACGTTGAAGTTTAATAACTAAAATCATACATACGCGTTTTATATTCATTGCCACAGAATTAATTTGCAAAATGAGTGAATGAAATTTCTCACATGTCATCGCGCGATTGTTGTACGCGATTATATTTGAGTCAATTCTTATACTAGTATTATAATGTTCCAGAGCTTCTTCGTAATCCTCTGCTCTGAAGGCCTCGTTCCCCTTTTCCTTTTCTTGTTCTGCCATAACGTTTATTTCGGTCCCAGTCAACGACGCTATAAAATCATCTTTGTTTTGTAATGATGCATTGGCGAAAATTTGAAAACAAACTGGGGGACCCCTTATTCAGATGAATGTGGATACTCAAATTTTAAATTGAGTTCTTTACGAACCCGATCCACTATTTGTATCAGTATATTATTGAGGCTATAATTAGTACATACATTTGTTAATAAGTGCATGCTTCTCGAGCTTCTTTTGCTTTGTCATTTCTTTCTGTTTTTGTAGAAGTCTTTTAGCTTCGACTTGCTTTTGTTCATCCCGTATATCCATTTTGTTTAATTCTGTATCGACATCGTATTTATCCCAAGCAGCATAATCACACGAAACGGTTCGTTTAGATTTACCAATATTTTTCGAATTTTTCACTGTATTTTTCTAACCAAATTTAGAAAGGAAATTATTACTTTAGTAAATCTATTATTATGCTGAATATTTTTGCATGCTTATTGGGAGACAATAAAAATTGTAGGATATGATGAAGGACAATACTTTAACAGACTCTTCTTTAAATTGCCGGATATCTGGTTGAAAAAGAGGTTCCGTAATTAATGCTTTTCCTTCCTCTAAATCTTTCTCGCGAGACAGCATTTCGTTTGTCCAATCGTTAATATCTTTATCAATTGCGTTGCATTCGCTCGGACCTAACATATCTCGCATGATAACCGGTTCTGATTTCCTCAAAATTATACTCGTTGGCTTAACATCGGCCAAACGTGTTTCCGCGTGTTTCGTTAAATCTGGATAAATGCCTTCTTCGCCGGAACTATTAATAAAGTATAGATTAAATCTGATAGTGAATTTATCAAATGTAGCAATCATCAGAATTCTTTACAAATACAAAGATTACGAATTGATTACATCGCTAGGGATTCGTTAAAGTTCGCCTCCAAGAAAATTGAAAACCCCGCCCGTATTGTAATTTCTACTCACCGTAATATAGTTACTATGCGCTCCAACTTCTTCGCATTCTTGCATTCGGAAATGTATTCATACGAGAGATGCTCTACCGGTATGTCGTACCTTTCGAGCAACGACTTTTTATCAGGTTTCGCGGTGCGAATTATATCCGTATCGTTCGCGTCCATTACAGCAAACAAAATAACCGTGTTGATAGGAAAAAAGAGATTCCCTTCTGTTAGAATCTAATTAATTCGGTTGCCATGGGCGCACGCATACTAAATTATCAATTTCACATAGCTTATCCACATGGATACTTACGAACGACTCGATCGATAACGTAGGGAGTCTTTCTTATGATGCGTTTCCAACGAAAGTACAACAGTGAACGTGCAGTGGCGTGTGCATAGGATGCACTCGATCATTCCCAAATCTACCGTTCGGTATTATACCTAATGATTTGCTAGTTTAAGACCCTTGGGTGAACGGTTAATAGATGGGCATTATTCACACGGAACTGAGCCCATTTTGTATTCAAATTATCCCTTCAAATTCCTCTGCACTGCCTAAATACTACATTTGCTAAATCCTCGACTGAAGATCCCTCTGTGATTCGCCGTTCGAATCGCGTGTAACGAAAAAGTTAAGTGAGAAGTGGTTCGCTAATTAGGCATTATCCGAAGTTATCATCGGCGAAAAGCTCGTACAATCCGATAACGATAGTGGGATGATAGTGAGACGTCGGGGCTGTAACGAAAAAACTATTCGCATAGCTGGACGTAGTTGCGCGGACACGCGCATGCATACTAGCGCTCGCGCATTGTGTCCCCGCGCTTACCTGTTAACACGGCAGTCACCTTGTAGCGCGGAGCGGTACGCCATGCCATGCCGTGGCTGAGGCGTGCAGTGGGCTGACCGGAGAGTGCATATTAGACAGCGCGAGCCGCTCAAGCTCGAGCATTCGCCGGCGAGCGCTCGGTGAGATTGGTGCGGCGGTGTTTTCGCGTAGCTCGCGCGCTCGATCGTTCTCATTCGCGTACTCGTATATATCGGTGAATCTCGCTCTGTTTCGTATCGTTGTAACACGGAACAGCGGGGAAAGAAAACGATCGAGCATTGTGGTTTGCCGTAACGGAAGAACTCACGATCTCATCGCTGTGTGATATCTTTTAACGCAAGTGGATATATACAACAGGTATTTATTTACGTGCGATTACCGTGCTCGTTACGTCAAATCATATCGCATGCCATTATTGTGGGGGTGAGAATTCACTTCCTTATCTATATATATAAACATCCATCACATCTGCGCGCTATTTGATGTTTGCAGATGATGGTCGACCTTCTGGAGGTCGAGCTGATAGGTGATTCAATGTCCTTCCAGTTACACCTGAATTCTCGGCCCGAAACGTTGTTGAGACAGTGCTCGTGTACGCGTGTATTTTCTAGTTAACCTCTTCTCGCTTGACGCGTCCCCACTGTGCTACAGTGTGTACATCTGTCATCTGGCAGGTATGATAAAGAAACCGACCCGCGATAAACCTTTTCATCCGCGCGTACTGTTTGCGATGGAATTGCTGGCTTTAATCGCACGAGTTGTAGCAGTTGTTAGTAAACGAATATCGATGAGTCGCGTCTGTGCACAATTCTTATGTATGGAGTGGTATGTCTCGAAAAATAATGTTATTCTATAGTTTTTGAAAGAATAACACGCCCTGGCAGGCAGTAATCTGCGTTATCTAATTTCACAAATAACTCGAGAAGAAACAATTCACAGATTTCGATAAATAAATTATTTGCGAGTATAAAACGATTTTGGTCGGTGTATATAAAATATCATGCTTGTTTATTATCTGTTATTTATGCCAATTTTCGAAAAAGATCCTCAGTTTCGTATTTGACATTTCCGATTTCCCTTTACAAGTATCTGTCACGTTCAAGGGATAACTTTCTGGCAACAAGTTGAATGAGAAAAAAGGCGGGAAACATAGATTCAGCATTTAGAAGAATGCATGTCAAAGTCAAAGATATTTTAACCTTGTGATATAAATACAAGATATTTTAATTCGATTTCTGAAGTTTAAATATAAATTACATAGCCTTATGTTTTGTAAGAAACAAATGACGTGAATAAAATATAATCGGCAACAATAAAATCGTTGAACAAATTTATCATATAAATATTACATTACTGCAATAATTAGTCCAATTACTTTGATCAATTTGAATTCCATTATCACCAAGCTCTTGCCCATCAAAATAATATGTGGCGAATATCGAGTAACTTGAAGATCGATTGGTAGCGCCGTTCCCGCGGAACGCAGCTATTTGTTGCCAGTTTCTTTCTGCCCGCTAAACCGCGCGCGGTTGAAAAAATTCGCCGCGGAAGGGAAGGCAAAAAAAAGATTGGAACGGCGCGACGCAGGAATTGCGAGAGAGCACGTGGGCGTTGCTCGAGTCTAGTTGTGCTCGCAGCTCGCTTCCAGTGTTCGTCTGCCCGTCCGCGGGAGCGAGCGGCTCTTCTGTTGGTGCGCGAGCGCGCGCGCGCACACATACACGCGCGCGTCAGGCCTTCTCTTTTTTCGTAATCCGAACGGAGCCGACGTTGGCGGCGCCAAGCGAGAAGAGAAGATGAGGAGAGGGAGGCCGTCGACCCGTTATAAATGGAACTAGCAAGACAGCATTTCTTGAATCGTTTCTTGTGTTATTATTCGCAGCGTGTCGGCGCTCCGGCCAGCCTGTGTTTTCCCGCAACGCGACCGGAACGCCGCTGTCCGACGACCACGGTTATTACCGCCGTGGACCGGTGGACGAATACGCGGCGACGCTGGAAAGTGAAGCTTTCGAGAGGAAGAAAAGAAGAGAAATCGAGGGACGTGGCATTTTTCGGCGACGCCGGCGGGGCTCGCTCGTTAATCCAGTGACTTTCGACGCGTTCGACGGAACGCGTCTCTTTTGTAAACATAAACAGTGGAACCCGGAAGGGTGAAGGAGGGGGAACCGAGCGTAGCGACCACGGAGCTCGGAAGCGCGGAAGTGGCCGAAGTTTGAAAATCGTGCGCCCTCGGGTCTAGTCGTCGGAATTCGTAGTCGGCGTTCCGCGACAGCTCCCGGTGTCGCCGCGACGTCGTTTAAATTGGCTGCGACTATCGGAGGTAGACGTTCGTCTGGATTTGTTCGCGCGAGGGCCGCGACAGCCGGCCAGTGAATCACATCCCAGCGACGTTTCGAAAGATCAAGTGTCTTCGCGTCTAAAAAGGTGGCTGTTACTCAACAAGCTTTATCGCGCCGTTCGGGAGCGTGCTCGGAATGAACGTCGCGTTTTCAAGTGGCTCGTGAAGTTGTCCCTGCCGTTCGAACGCGACTATTGGAAACGATCGACCAACGTCGCGAGTGCTACTGGATACTTCGCAATACGAGGAAAGGAAAGACAGAGCTGTCGACAAACACGCCGCACAATCATCAGGTGTAATCTGTCTTCTTATCGCCGTTGCAAAATCATTTGACTCAGTGCGTGTTGACGAAGGGAGGCGATTAAACGCCACTTCCAGTACAACTGTTCCGTGGAGGTTAGGAACAGTCTTTCTTGTGTACCGTTGCTCGAGGGTCGTTTAGTGGCGCGCGTGTGCTCGTTCGAATATTTCGCCCGCGTGTGCGCTATGAGCGGACTTTAGTAGACTTTTAATCGAAGTACGGGGAAAGTGAACAGTAACGCGAACAGTGTCGAATTGGATAGCGTATGATGTGCAAGCGGGGATCGAATGACACCTAACATCCGCCTCTGATGACAAACGTCAACAGGATCCGGGTGGTCGTCCTCGGCGGCCCCAGAGTCGGAAAATCAGGTAACCTAAAAAGTTTATTATCTCAACTATTTAGTAGTATGATATTTTGTGTTGTTTCAATGGTGTAATTCGGGACGGGGGTGATAATATCCCGATGTATTATCTGTATGGTGTAATTCGTATTATAATTTATAACGGAATGATTCTTTTTGGAATATCAATCGTGGAACTCTCTGTTTAATTACAAACTTTGATACGTGCATTCGATTATAACTTGAGAAGAGCATCTCTCCGTAACTCTTTATGTTTATTTGCATTTATGCTTGTAGATATTGACATTACGATAATGTGACTCTTATCAGCTTTATTGTTTCAATGCTCAGCATTTATCTCATTGTTACGATTACTGCGTATGCTCCTCGTGCGCGCGCATCTGCAGTCGTTGTGTTGTATTCAAACAATGCGCGCCAGAAGTGCACGCATTGTACGTTTTCAATATTAATTTTCTCGGAAATGAAGTTTTTTGCCAAAAGTATATTCAATTTATTATTTCACGTAGACTCGTTTCTTTGTACAATCTTATCGCGGAATGCTTTGTATAGGTGAATATTACACAGAATATTAATCAAACTTCAAATTTTTAATGCTCATATTTTAAAAACGAAGCCTCAGATTACAAAATATTAAGAGTTTCTCTACTTCCTTCGCCATAAAAAATCTCAATGTCAGACACGTTTCATAATTTTAGAATACCCTATATAGATTAGTAGATTATTTTTAAGCAAGGTCGCACTTGTGCAAACCTTCTTCCGTTCTGCGAAAACTAATTGCTTCGAAGGTCGCATTACGACCGCTAAGGCTCCAACTTCCAACTTTAGAGACTAAATGCAAAAATAAATTAAAAATAATATAAAACACAGCCCACTTCGTAGCGGTGCCTTTAACATAAGACACACCTGAGGCGGACGCGTGATTGCGTTATGATTATGGAAAAGTACGTCCCGCGGTATGGATGTAAACGTATCGGGTAGGGTATTAATTATGGCGGACAGTACTAATATTGTGTCGTGTAAAGCGTGTAATTTCTGCGCGTCTATCTAATACCGCGGCGACGGATTGAATGAAAGTGCCGTTAAGATGAATACGTATAGTCTTGGTTATAATACAGTGCATTAGTTAGCCCGACAGTCGTACGACGCGTACAAAGCGAGTAAACGAAGGCAATAAGATAGTTCACTGACCTCGAATTAATCCTATTAATAAGCCACGGAACTGATACCGCGAATGAGGCGTAATTTCTCTCGTCGTGCGCCACAGCTTAGTCCTTTTTCTGTCAATAAGCCCTGGATTAATTGCACGTTATTATAATTGATCTTGAAGGGTGGTCTAAAAGTAACCACAAATCCAGTGTAGTTTTGAATGTTAATAATCTGGGGATCTTAAGATTCGTTTAATCTAAAGTTAATCCAAGATTTTGATGTACTTAGGCTTTATTCATAAAACTTGCACAGTATCTTCTTATCGAAGGGGTGCACTCTTCTGCAATTAGGTAGTAGCATCACTCAAATGTTCATTGATGGCTTGAGTTACGCTTGCGATTCGGAGAAAGATGTAAAAGCGATAAGGAGGCATGGGCAAGGAGACATCAATCACGATAATGATGCTTGTTCTATCAATCAAAGTATCGATCATTCTTTGCGAGACAATGCACTCTAATGGTAGTTTGAATCATCCAACAAATATGCGTCCAAGCGTATCGACCTATGTTGCAAGATTATAGTTTGTGGTGCGAGGAAAGTTAGCATGTTAGGATCAGATGGGTATGTTGAAATGTGGAGAAATTTAAACGAGGTAGAGAACTCCATCGTACCCATAAACTACTCAACGCTCAAATTTATTCCGCGTGTTTTCATTAGATACCTTTTTTTTTTCTTAAAAAACACGCTTCTTTACTTGCCTCACGAGAGAAGATCCGGAAATTAAAAAAATCTGAAACTTTATGAATATGTAGGGGATTTCCTCATGATTAAAAGGCAACTTTTGTTTGCTGTCCAAATTCACTCCAAAAATTCGTTCTCACACAGCCCTCTCTCCCCCCTGGTTTATATGGTCCCCGAACGGACGACCGTTTGATCAGAAAGCGGATATTCTCGGCGAGAGAATCCGTAAAAGTCGTGAGAGAGCCCGTGTCCTGGTGGGTATAATAAGGACCTACGTGGACGTTATCGGATATCGCACGAGAGTGGTCAGCAGGTCGTTGAGCTACGAAAAATTCTGCACGGCAGTAGCAGGTTGAGAGAAGATCTGGACATCCGATACATCCGTTCTGTTACCGAAGCACACACAGCTCCCCACGTTCGACCTTACTCCCTTCATGCCGAGTTTACGCACCGGAGTGCTTTCCTCCCTTATCAGCTTCCGGCGACCGTTTCTATACACACGCTTCCACGTGCTCCACAGCAGGACGGTAACACAATGTGGAGGCCTCCTGTGTACTCGAATTAGCGGGATCCGTAGTTCAGATGACGAGATTTTCTTATTTACCCCAATTAGGATGCACTCTCTTTTCGTTTCTTATTAGAGTCACTTGAACTATTTTTGCATACAATTTTTTTTCATATTCTCTAAAGATTGATAAATAAAGCCACAAAGCTGGAAGTAAATATATTTAATGGTTACGTTTTAAGAAAATTCCAAAATTCGCATCTCAGCATCTTCAACTTTTAAAACTTCATAGTACCTTTTTAACTGTTCTTCCTTTACTTTGAAGTGGTATAGATCAAGTATAGTATCTACTACGCTACTACTCTCAAGTTTAATATAGAAACCTGGTTCAGACTTCAGAGTCGAGGAATACGAACAGCTGCGTCCCCTAAGTCCTCGATGTTTCATAGCATAGTGAATTGATGGAGAATGATTTGCGTTCTATTAAATTTTACAGCTACCCATGTAGAAGAGAATGGGAATTATAGATAGCTGAGGGGTTATAGGTACTCGAAAGTTTCGCGGTAGCGCATAAGCAGTATGCAGACTGTTTTGCAGAATGCGTTAATAGAAAAGCTCCTGGAAGCGACGAGAAGCGTCGATGATCATGGTTAGGGCCATTTATCTGCGTTAACGCCTATTGAAGCGGCAATTGGAAGCTGGTGCGCATTTCCATGTCGCGTGAAGTATTCATAAATTCATTTGGGCTGAACGACCCGCTTTATTACCAGCGCGGTAAAAAGCACCGGCAGACAGACAAAAAAGCAATACCGTGTCTTGCGTTCTACATGCTGTAATCGTTATTTTATGCCGCTCAATTTCTCCGTCGTGGCCTTTCTTCTTTTTGCGTGCTGGTGTTTGATATCAACGCCGATCTTCAGATCGAGAAAGAAGTAGTAAGTGCGTGCGTTATGATTGTGGAGGAGGTAGAATGGTGTAGGAAGTGGATAGTTGGGAGAGTAGTGAGAAAATTTGGAGAAGGTTTAATTAATTTGATGAAATTAACGCATATGGAATTAGTTATGTAGAAATAGGAGTTCCTTGGTGTGGCTGAGAAGTGTTTGAAATATAATAATAAAGCGACAAGTCATTCTCAAATAAAAAATATTATCTTCTTCCTTAAACATTCTCCTACAAAATGAGTGTTTGGAAAAAATGGTACCTTGGAGAATGTCTGGAAATTTTCTTTCCAACGTTGTACTACATAAATAAATACCCACTTTACAGAGAAAGGTACAGAGAATACTGTAGCATTTTTAATTTCCACATAACCAGTAAGAAGTACCATTAAAAAAGCCCAGTCTTCTTCACTCAGTAATATTTGAAATTATTTAATCTTAATACTCTTAATTACATCATTTCACCTTTATATAATGTATATATATATATTTTTAATGCTTTTCTCGTTTTTCGAATTAGAACCCGTAACGATATTTCGTAGCAAGGAACCCGTAAAATCCTTAGCCAGTGTTTCAATATTTCACAGCGGTTAGGCACAAAAATTGGCGGGAGATTTTTGTCCCCTGCCCGAGAGAAAGAAATTCGGCTGCACATACACGCGCGTCTATTTCAGGAAACGCTGGTGCACAAATGAGCATATAAAGAGTGAATCAGCGATTCGCGACGATTTATTATCGTAGCTGAATCCTCTGGCCCGAAGCCTCCTCGTTCGTGCATCTTGATTCATACGGCTGGGTCGAACCCCGAAGTTGCAAATATGAATAACCAAACAGGATGATGGAGTGACCGAATAAAACGAGCATCCATATTGTATGGGGGTCTTTGTACGATGGCTGGAAAGAAGTCGGGACGCTGCACGGGTCGCGTTAATGAGTTCCATGTGGAAGATAATTGTTTCGTGCGGTGGTTCCTGGAATTTCTTTCGAGTTAATATTCTTTTTCGGAATTTCTCGAGACACTGCACTCGGGAGTAATATAACACTGTCCGTGATAGAAGAAATTCGTTGTTGCCTTATTGCAGTTGAAAGCATTCGATGAATTTTTAGGGTTTGTTGGAAGTTTCTTCAATAACTGTAATTCACTGCTGTAGAGTAATTTATAAAAATATTAAGAATAATAGTTGGGAAGATGAAGAAGAAAAATTCCAAGGATCAATCAATCATTTCTCTTGAAATAAGAGTATTGGTTATCAATTTATGTTCAAATCCTTTCAGAGTAGAACTAAAGAGTATTTGAAAGTGATTTGAATATTGAGTGATAACTTTAGTACTCATTTCGAGGGAACTAATTTTCCTCTAATTTATTTTCAACTTTTATTCTTAATGTTTGTATACGACTATGCGAGGCTTCTTAGCTCCCCAACAGTCTACACAATCATAGAAGTTTTTCTATCATAAAACATGAGACATTGGCAAAGGCCGATCGCACAAGTCGATGGCTGTGCCATTAGCACACGAGGGTAAGAGAGACCGGGGGATGGCGGAAAAGGGAAGCATGGAGTTGCACTGGTGCAGCGAAGCCCGATGGATTCGGGTGCACGAGTTCGAAATGCAAGTGCAGTTGCTGCACCCACTTGCATTCGCTGACGCGCGATGCTTGTCTGTGCACGGTGTGTGCAGTGGTCTATAGATAGATTCGCGGCGGATAAAGCTCTATGCACGTAAGAAAATAGTAATTACGGGTACGATCACCGCGGATAAGGGGGGCAAGGTGGAAAAAAAGGGCCGATTCACGGTGTGGTGGATGCAGCGAACCGCATCCTCTGCTCGATACGCGACTCTCGTCCTCTTTGGGCTAACCGCGGCTCTGCTTCGAGGATTCGATACAGGGTGCTTCACGATACAAGGTCGTTGCTTCAGGGTTGATTTTAGCAGGCGAAAGTAAAGAGAAAAATTCTGTGACTGTCACTCTTGAATGATTGTCTGCGTGGAAAACTGACACCGTGTCATTTCTGGCCCAGAAGATGTTTTGGTTATATTATTATATATATTTTGAATCTACTTTCTGAGGTAGTAAAATGTGTCGTATGTATAATGTTTCTACTGTGGTGGAAAAGGGAATCTATTTGTAAAATATACCTATTTACTATTTATTTTATTTATGCACATTGTGTACATGAAATACTATCTTTATGATATTTTGCATACATTTCTACATATTCCTATGCAAGAAAGAATCAGAAGTTCTTCTAACTGCACTATTAGTTGGCGCATACTATACTCATTTCATCACAGAAAAATTAACAAATTATTAAATACAATCTTACTATATATCGCATATCGTCAGGAACAGCTCGAGTCTTTTTCGCACCCTAGGCGAACTTTGCAAATTGTGCCTTTTATTTATAATACATTTATCTGAACTTTTTGATGACCTTACTCTGAATTTGTATTCGTACTTTAAAACACTTCTCGCACAATTTATAATATTTCATTTAAAACTTTATTTTAAAAAAGACCAGTTTACGCCCCTGATCAACTGTACGCCTTAGGCAGCTGTCTAATTTTACCTATAGCGACGAGCCGGGCCTGCTTGTCGTATACGGTTCATCCACAATGGTCCTCCACTTACTTTAAAACCATTCTCACCTAAAACTCTCTCTGCGCCAGTGCCTATTCCAAACACACATCTCACTCCACCCAAGATCTCCACAATTTCCACACCAGCTGTGTCAAAAGCCCCTCCGCGTTATCACAGATTCAGCTTCAGCATCGTCACGAGGATTCCCCCTGTTATTCCGAGCAGGGAACGAGTCGTTGTTACCGCGGCACGGTTAAGCCCCGCGACTCCGACTATCTGGTCTTTTATGAATTTGTTTAACGATATGCATTATCGCTTAGCGCCGTAGCTCACTCTCCTCTACTCGCCGGCGAGCCCTCCTTGCTCGCGACGTTTTCGAGATTTACTCGATAAGCTCCGCTGACGCGTTCAATTCAGACTTACGAAGCAGACGAAGGCATTCACGAGGCTTTCGTTCAGTGGTTCCCTCTGCGGCACACGAGACACGGGCCACAACAATACCCCCGTGGCCAGAGACTCACGTGCATGGATTCTGGGATCCAGCCGCCATAAATTTCTCGTCGCGCTCGGTGAACTTCAACGTATCGGATACGTGTCTCGAATTTCCCTCCCCGGGGTATGAACTTTCGTCGGATCCAGCGGCCGGAGAGTTCAACACGTATTTTCGTTCGGCACAAAGGGTACAAATTGCGGACGCTTGAAATGTCAGAGTTAGCTACGCTGGCCCCTGGGGCGAACAAAGCGTGCCACTTTGTGGCAGGGGATTTCGCCGAGGAACGCTCTGGGTGAGCTTTTTGGTGGCCCCTGGGATTGATATTGTGGGTGGTTTTGTTGTAGAGTGTCGGATTTGTGGAGAGTAAAGGTACATTCCTATATTGGAGGAATTTAGATTGTTTGATTTGTGGGTGTAAGGATTTTAGTTTATTATTATTTTGTTGGTGAGGGATAATCTTTTGGTGAGACAGTTAATCGTAAGGTATGCTGATTTCTTTAAAGCAGTTTAGAATTTTAGATAAAGGAGATTACGTTTTAGGTTTGTGATTCCTTCTTTTTATTGTAGACTAATAATAATAGAACAGAAATTGGCGTGTTAGTACTGTGATCGAATGCTCCCATAATTCTTGAAATTCCAAGTTTCGAGTCTTGTCTAAACAAATTTTGATTCAAACAAGGAATACTGAATTTTGGAATGTTTGAGAATTAAAAAGTCAGCGTATGTGTCACTGTTCTGTCCCAAGTAACCATACTCAAATTCTACGCGAAAAATCTACCCTGTAAACAAACACAGAGAAACCTTAAAACATTGAAGTTGCGATACTAAAAATTCCTCATCTACCGAAATTGGGACACGGTGTTAAAAAATCAAACACGATGTTCCCTGCAATAAGTAACACCACGCCGTGCACGTCTGTTAATAATACAGCCGTATTACGTCTAGTCGGTTGCAATTAACGTAACAACCGTTGTGCCAGTTGCCGTTAATGCGAGGTTGCTAATAACAGCGGGTAGATTTCGCGAGGAAAGCGGCTATATTTAGAAGGAAAGAAAGTTGCTCGTTGTGGAAGGAAACTTGTCTCCCCTTCGTGCTGAAGAATCTAAGAGCAAACCAAAAGAAAAAAAAAATGGAAAAGAAAACGAAAGAAAAAAATGTAAAAATCTCATGAAATACGTAATAACGATAATTAATGGCCGCGATATGCAGGAAATGTCGTGAAAAGGAATGCCCGTATACTCGTCCAGGACGTTATGAATGGCACGAGCACGTTGCACTTGCGTCCGAGGACGCTCGCTTCATAAATTTCTTCGTTACTTCGCGAAACGTACGAGAGGACTTAACATGTCGCCGACGTACGTATCCTCCGGTTCGACCCCTCAAGACTTATTGAGTACATAGATCCGTGCTGGCCCCGGTACTCGAGCACTCCTATATACATCGTTTATAAATCTGTCGTCGCGGCAGTTGGTCGACCAGCAGAGGCCGCGCGAGCTGGAACGCGGGGGTTGGCAATGTGGAGCTGGACTCGCGGAGGGAAGCAGCTGGTTCACTTTGGCCAGCCAACTAGTGGATCAAGTGAAGTGAACTGGTCAGTCGAAATTCATGGGATTTCGGAATGATCCAGGGAAGATATAAATAAAACCTGTCTTGCTACTCTGCTTCTTTATCAAAATCTGTGGGGCATCTTTGATTATTTAAATAAAGCATCTATACTTTACTGTGGAATTGGATAGAGTACGTTGAAAAATTATACAAGCAAGCTAGAAGGTATATGTAACTTCCCCAATAGTCACATTGATTACACTGAAATTTTGTGGGATCAGAAACCGCATTAGAAGAAGTCCGGAATGTAGAGACTTCTTAGAATCGGCGTTGGTGAAGTCGATTATACGGCTAACTAGTACGCCGAGGATCCGCAGATCGCGGGTTCGAGTCCCATCGCCCGAGGATCTTTTTTCCGCTGCTCCCGGAATACACAGGAATTATAAAACCTGTTTCAATAATTTGATCATCAAATATTCGCAATGAGTTCCTCTGTAATTTTAGTATTCCATTTCCCTGTTTCACTAAGAGACAATATACATATACTAGGCACGCGTAGGAAGAAGGGTAGTAAATAATTCGTATACGCGGCACGCTTCCCTTCCCCACGAAGGGAAATTAATTAGAAAGACAGGATCGATGGTCGTATTCGTGCTGGTGGCTTAATTGAATTTTCGTCGATTCCCTGCAGGAGTGGGCGTGCACCTTGTAACGTAGACACATCAGACGCAGGGGGTAAAAGCGATGGTGGAGAGCGGGGGGTATCACCGTATACGTCATTAGTGACGATAAAAGTATTCTCTTACCTGTACCACACCTCCTGTCGACAGCTCGCCGACGCGAGGAGCACGCTAGCCGCTTCTTCCTTTCTGTTTGAACCCTGCAATTTGGCGCGAACCGAGATCGTACCATCGTATCGATCCGTAATTACACGCTGCAACAACCTAGCACCTCGAAAAATAGCCTATGAGCCGATTCCCTACGCATTGGTAAGGAATACACGTTGATATGACATGAAAAAAGCGATTGATACGATGTAAAGGTCCCATCGTTGGCGAAACGAACGTGATAGAAGGGAACGTGTGAATGACGCACAGGCGAGCGCGGCACTTTCTAACAGCTGAGAAACACCTGTCAAATTTATCGACGTCAATTAGCCTGCTCGACCAGGAAAAGCGTGTTAATTATTCGCGATGTGTCGTTACACTTACAACACTACTGTATCAGCTACTATAAATAGTCGACAAGTGTTCTCGATTCGCATTCTTCTGGCACTTTGTCATCGATTAGTATCTTAGATTCCTTGGAGATTACTTATCTTCACTTCCAAATCTGACAGTCACTTGTCGGAGGTTCGTTTTCTAAAATTCATCATGAAATAGAACATTAAAAATTGCTACTCGAAAGCAGTCTCCACTGAAAAAGTTTATCTGTTGAAATCAAAGTTTAATCTAGTATAATTAATGAAAGAAAAAATTTAAAAATCAAGACTATTTAGTGTTCTATCGCACCTTCAGCCAATTCTCTTCAAAACACAACTAAACTAACATTATGCTACAAAATGAATACATTAAAAAGTATACTTAATTACCTAATTTATCTAAAACTTAGCTACACTCTGAAACTTATGTACTGCGTTGTATGGGGATGATTTGTCCCATTATTAATAGCTACAATTTTTTTACCACCTTACATAAATACTTATCGCATTATACAGGAGTAGAGCGTACCTCTATTTACTATTTTTAAGCAGTAATTACGCATTTCACACGTCTAATTGCCACTCACTTTCCTTTCAGCTGTGGTCGTGCGGTATTTGACGAGGCGATACATCGGCGAGTACAGCTCCACCAGCGGTAAGTCCCATGGATAATTACACTTTCCCTTTCTTCTTCAATCACTGCATTCTTACGATCTCCAGCCCTCGTAACCGCACGAAAATCAAAGAAACCATCGTCCTATCTAACGTTGTTACTTTCGTGCACACCTCCCCTCGTAATAGCATTCCCTGATCCAGAAGTATGCGGTCTTAACAGGCTGTGCAGCTTTTTGCTTCGCCCCAGATCGAATGATTACTTGATTACCAGCACCACTTTGTGCCGCAGTCGTGCCCCTAGCCTGGACACTCCGCTTTTTGTCACGTTAATGCGAGATTACGTTTTAATGATATAGCGTACTGTGCAGCGTCTCATTGACGGAGGGAAACGTCTGCGGAGGTTGTTACTCCGTCGATGACTACACACATGCACCAATTCCACAGGAATCTACTCTTCTGTTATGGCTAACACGCCCCGTGTCAGAATTTCCACTTTTAAAAATCAGAAGCTGAGGCTTTTAAATTAGATTGCGTTGGCATTATTAAAGCTGGAAATCCATCTGATAGCTAAGCTAAGCTAAGTTTTAAAAAAGTAGCTTCGATACATCCTTAAGCCAGGAATCCACCTCCAAACTAAGGTAATCTATGTTATGCTGTGCTGAGTTTTAAAAATATAACTTAAAAAACTCAACACAGCTTAGGTTAGCTTCTGGTGGAAATGGAAGTTCCTTTTTTCAAATTTAGCACAGCATAGTTAAGCTCAGCTGTCAGGTGGATCCTTGTCTTTAGCCCTCTATTTAGTCCCCCCATTTAAATATCCAGTGCCAAACTAATAGATATACCTGTGCGCTGGATGAAATCATAATTTCTAATAAATGTCGTTGGTCATCGACGATCCATGTGCCTCGGCACACGTTAACGCTGCTTCGATCCACGGTATCGTGGAATACATCGGTATGGTATCGATAATGGGCGAGCTTCGTGGAGAGGGACGCGTTCGAGGAATCGCTGGATTACAACGTGGGTCCGCCGGTCCTCCCTTTTTGCAGCTGCCCCTCGTTGGAAATAACAGTCCGGTTCTAAAAGTAATCGTTGCGGTTCGCGAGTACAAATTGAACGATCGCGCGAATGGGCCTGAAAGCAGAGAACAACTTCTTCCCCGCGGAGTATCGAATTCTCGGAATGCGGACCGCAGCCTGACGGCGTATGAACGCGATTATCTAGGCTCCTTACTGCGGAGTTCCAGTTCCCTTAAAGCCTTAAGCTATGCATACCGCGAGTCGTGCCGTGCAACGACAAGATTTTCAAGAAGATTTGCCCTCCCCCTTAGTTTTTTCTTTCCTTTTTCCGAGGGAGCCGACCGTCCCGGGTCTCTGTGGTTCGTTGGTGCGGTAACAGCGTGTGGTGCATAGGAAATGCGGGGGCTCGATGAAATATCACCGAGGGTTGTTGGATTTTTGCATTGCAATAAGTGGGGAATTTGGGAAGATTTATAGAGATTTTTAAGATTTTTATAGAGAAATCTCTGCCACTTTTGCTAGCACAAGGGAACACTAATCTCGATTTAATTATAAATAAAAAAAAAAAAAAAAAAAGGGATCAGGAAACCAGTGAAAATTCTCCCCTTTCGTTTAATAAAAATTCAAAAACAGAATAAAGAAATGCATAAGGCTTAAGGAGTTCTATATAACTCTTGCATTCAGGATTGAAAAGCTTCCACTTCCACGAATCCCTGCGCAGACTTCTCCCACGTGAGTCAGCTTCACTCCCGGTGCCCCTGCAGACTCGCTAGATCGTTTTATCTATCGCTCGCATTATTTCAATCTGCGCGGCGCGGATCTCGTGGCGCCCGCTCGTTCGCCCCGAGAATTCAATTTCCTCTGGCCGGTGTCGTTCACTTCTCGAGACAGTACAATGGTCCATTTAATAGATCGCTTTTGTTAATCGCCACGCCATTATCGTGCCTCGAAAAACGCGCTCGGGTTACGTGAGGCTTTTCATCACCTCCAGCAGCTCGCCTCAGAAGTGGCTGTTGTATTATTCCGCCGGCGACGATGGCGCGATTTATTTGAGCGCGACCGTGAGAATGGAGGAAACGAGAAGCGTTCGAGGGACCTCGCGATCTGGCACTGCCCGGCCGGCGCAGTCCGTTCGGCTGCCAGTCGGTGAATTCGTAATTCCCGCGAGCCTGTAATGGCGCCAAGCGATATGAGCGATGCACGCGTTCACGCGTATAATAGGCCACGATTTACAATCGCGACCATGCCTAGGCCCGCGTCTCGGTTTTCACTCCGGTAAATAATAGAGATCGCTCGATTTCACCTTCTCGTTTTCTGACGAATGTATTACGTTCAGCTGCTCGCCTACCTGCTCGCCCCTGTATGCAACAATTTACGATTCCCCATTAGTGTTGGTGGATGCTGGGTGTTGTATCGGTGGCTCGAAAGGCTATGGATGATTTGTGATCGCGAGAGTCGTCGTCTGTAAAGTAATCTGATTTTTATGTAGGTATTTGGTAGATATTTGGGATTTCACGTTTTGGGCTGTGGAGGAAAGATTCTTGGATGGGCTTTGCAAGTTTTTTAGGAGGGAGATGGTGCGTTTGTGGTGTCTGTGATTGGCGGGGATATTGATTTGGGGAGTTGATAGGGTTATTAAGGTATTTGTGGCTTCAGTATCATAAAAAGAAATTGAGGAATTTGGTGCTGGTTTGAGCGTATAAGGGTGGCGTAACCTCTTAATATTATCAAGATGTAACTTATGCAACTTCCATATAGCTAAGTTTGAAGACTTCTACCGCGAGATGGAAGAATTTAAAAGAATTTCCATGTTACAATTCGCAGAAATATTCAGATTACAGCAAGTAGCAAGGGAAAGGAATAAGAACAACTACCACAAAGAAGATGGTTTCATGTTCCAAGAGGGTGTTACGGACAATTTCATTTGTAACCACCTTTGATGTTCCACTTCTCTTTCCTTTCCCCATCATCCTCTGCTCCGTTCGCTCTACGTCTATTTCTGAGTTGCACATTCCATCTGCTTCCCATGTCTCAAGGTCCAGTGGAATCCTCATTTTCGAATTGAAACAGAACTCTTCGCAGCGTATAATAATCCCAGAATACTTCAAATATTTCCTGTTCCAATCGCGGAGCAAACATGTCAAGCTGCAAAAAGTATTGCAAGGCGACCTAGCTAATTTTTTGACCCCAATTGCTTATCTATTACCTTCTCTATTTACCTGTCCCGCTTACCCATTCTGCATCTGTCCCGCTTGCACGCTATTTCTTCCTGTTACACTCCGTCTCTCCTGTTCCAATAAGCAGCGAGGGAATTCGCCAGAGGGGTAGAGTACCATTGTCTGCAACTCGCAGCTACAACCTTTCAAGACCCCCTATTTGCATGACACTGTAGGCAGGCACTCGTTGAATCGCCACAATAGAATTCAGTTCGTTTGTTCTTGATTTTGCTTCGTTATCCGTGGAACATCTGAGCTCGCGAAGAAGATATCCTATTTTGATTATCTCAGAGTTATTATCCATTATCTCCTTCAATCGCGAGCCGCGCAGAGGATCTCTCAACTGCGAGAGGCACCGCAAGTCTCTGGTCGAGCCCATTATTTCAGAAAACGGCGCTAAAAAGAGTCAAGAGACGATGATTATCCCATTGTCCCGAGGAGACCTCTTTGCAACCGAGTTTCACATAGTTGCAGAGGGGGCGCCGACGGAAGGGGAAGAGAAACTGGCATCCATTTAACTCTAACACGCGAGCGCTACATCTCAATCCCGTCGACGTGTTCTGCGGCAGATTTTTCCTGACTTTTACGAAAGCGCGCTCGCAACAAAACTCGACGTGGTCGTGGTTAATCGCTGGCAGAGGGAAAACCATGGCAAATGGCAGGATACAGGACTGGTAGACTGTGCAGCGATGGATCTTTTCCTCGGAGGCCTTGGGACTTGGCAGACTTGAGAGTAGTTGCAATGGACGCGAGAGATGCACGAAGCACCAGGTGGATTAAGAAAATATTCACTGGATTAATTGTACGAAGAACACCGTTGCTGGTGCACTTCGGTATTGTAGAGCTGGTCAAGATTAGTGCACAAAAATGCACTGAGAAAATAATGTCGGGGTAGGCTTTTTGGTAAGACTTGTGTTTTGAGAGATTGACATTTAATTTCATTAATTAATCTAGTGTATTAAACCGATTCCTAACTATTTCTATGAGTCTAAAGTAAACCATGAATATTGCACTTCGTGCAATTAGTCCGATTAATATTTTGAACACGGAGTGGTAGGAATTGGAGTTGGTATTGGATTAAGTTTCATTTGGTATTGATAAAGAGAAATTCCTAGGTGTAACGCCGACTTTTCTCTGTCTTGTGAATCAGTAATGAACTGCAAGTGATTGGTGACGGTTTGGAATTGAACTCGAGTAGAAAGTAGTGATGGGTTTAAGGGATTATTGAAGTAGGAAAAGAGACGATGGGATAATGTGAAGTTTAGGAAGTTTTAGGAAATTTTAGAACAAAGTGTAGGTAAATATGAAGATTACGATAATATAGGGTTCGTATAGTATTAACGCCACAGTGCTTGAATGCAAAGAAATCCAAAATTGTGGAAAATATCTAAATTCAGAAGTCACTAGATTAAAAATGCATAAATCAGAACTAATCCTGGATTAAATTTCCCTGGGCACGAAACTAGTAGTTTTACAATAATAGCTCAGAATAAATGTTACAGAAACTACAGAAAGCAGAATATCACAACACAAAAATAATACAAGCTGCCTAACAAAAATTTTGAACTGAACCAGTAACATCTAACCCCTCTCCAAACACTCCAGCACTTTTGCCAGTGCAGAAGAGATAATCAAGAAACTACTCTTGCACCACTATCCAGCCTCTAATCCAAGAGCTGCATAGCGAAAAATGTTAATCATGGCGCCTAGCGAGGCACGATGGGATCTGGAGGGCATTGTATCCGTTACAGAAATATACCAAAAGAGGTAGAGGGAACTAGAAAGGGAGAGACACGGAGCAACGCCAGTCTGAAGAGAGGGCGGAGATTTAAACACTCGATATGAAATAGAGCCTATGGGGAGGGCCCCGTAGAATGCAGATCTCTCCCATAACTCATGCAGGCTACCTTGCCATAATAATTGCCGTGCACGCTCGGTGGATGCATAAGCTATGACGACGAAGCTCTTGGATATCCGCGAGCGGAAAAATCGCCGAGGCAGGTGTGTCCCATCGTCGCGCGGTAGCTTTTTCCATTGGTAGATGCGAGACAAAGATACTTTAATTAATGTATCTCGTGGGCCTTTGGACTAGTTTCCAGCGAAAACCGGGGCCGTTTTCACGGCGGTGCTATTTGAAGCGGCCTGTATACCGTTAGAAGGATACTTTTGCTGGATAGTTGAAATAAAAGTCCTCTGTGGATGTATGATTCTATACAGAGAGACGAGTAAAGGGTGTGCCTCGAGTCTTATTTGTCGGCACGTATCGTTTTACGGATGTTGTGTGGGTATATTGTTGGTTGAGACAGCGTTACATCTAATGAATGATAATGAATTTCTTGAAGTGGAAGTGGGGGAAGTTGGGAGAAGGTGGAGCAGGGTTTGCTTGGAGGACGAGGGAGAGTGTGATTAGTCGAGAATTTCCAGTTGTAGATATGTAAATAGATTTGTTTTTTTGAAAGTGAGATCAAGAATTATATATTTTACATAATAGTATTCTTATTCCATGAGACATCGCATTGAAATTTACACAATTCTTCTATCTAATCATTTTGGAATACTCAGATATCCCTGTAATTTATAAATCCAGCGTTGACGATTTTGCATGGAAATTATTACATTCACATATGATTATCTACAGTAGACAATTAAGCCTCAAGGGCCAATTTGTTGGAGCAGAAAAGCAACCTCCCATGACCCCGTTCCAGCCCCGCATTTTGCCAATAAGCATCGCACTAACTGACCTCGAGTAACGCCGGCTTTTCACACCCTTCCACTCGGATAGTCAGCAGGAATCGATCACGTTCATCAGATCGATTCCAGGTGAACGGTTGACGTGGAACGAAAGCAAAGTCGATCCGGGATACACGCGACCGCCTTAACGATGGATATTAATTAATTTCCTGGGAAAATTGCGGGTAATCGGCGTCTGGACGTAACCAGGAAGCGGATAATCTTGTACGTTCCACCGACCGAGGCGGGGCAGGGAGGGGGGTAATTGCTTAATCGACCCTCAAAGTTGACTTGGGTGACGCTGTCAGCGACGGGAGGCAGGGCTCCGTAACGATATCGATGAAAAACTAGAACGAACCCGCGTGGCCAGCACGCGGCATAAATGTTCACTTCACCGTCCATCGCGACAATTATTTTACGCTCCACATAGATTATGCCCACGGGCCCGTAAAATGGCCAGGATGCACTTACGGCCAGATCGAAATTCTAATGGCTGCGTGGTTGAGGGAACAAAAAACTGATGGTCATCCACGGCGTGGAGGTAGAACAGTGCTGCTTTTTCAGACGTTTCATTTATATTTTAGATGAAATTTGAAGATCCATGGGAGTTATGAATGGACTCAAATTGCTGACGACTAAATTTCAAACTCCACTTTTTGTTCGGTACATTTATTTATTTATCACATTCCCAAATCTAGGAATGCATAGATATTTTGAGAAAAAAATATGCTTAGACTGCATTAAATTTGCACTAAAAGAAATATTTATAAGAAAATAAAATACTGACCAAATATCTCTTAACACTACTGAATCTTTTTCAATATGACGAGAACTTGAGTCTGCCAGGAGCCACGTGTGCAATGTTCATAAAAAAACGGAGAAGAGTGATCAAAGTTCCCAGTTCTCGCAAACGGCGGCACCACATTTAACCTCCAGCAGGAACAGGGATACCTGAAACTTAAAGTAATCTACATAACAAAGAAGCCCCTAATTTGTGAGGAGCCCCCACCTCTGCCTCCCTTTCACTGCATCCTCCAACCGAGTCATTTCACCTCCCGGACCCAAAAACGCGAGAGTCTCCTCGGATAAGTAGCCCGTCGTCGCTTCGAAATCCGTCCGCATAACGGTGGTACGTGATCCATCGATCCGCGGAGTGATCTATCGAGCGATCAGGATGCAAGATCTAATCTCTCCCGAGCGTGTGTTTCCCGTGGATCCGTGGACAAAACGTTCCCATCCACGAGACGGCCGACAATGCGCCGGGAGGAGGGGCGCAGGGGTCCTCGCTTTCTAAATCATCGTACAGAATTATTCCACGCAACGAGCGCCACTGGGGGAGGGAGGATGGATTTGCATTGTTAATCGGAATATCGAGGAGCAATGGCAAGGAGCTGGCGCGATCCGCGGCGGAACATGAGGGATACCGATTATTCGATGCCCCCCTGGTAAACGGTGCAGGCATAATGGGATAGTCTCGCGATCATCGTCTCTTAGGAATGACCGTGTCATTACCTATTCACAGCCGTGGATCGGCGGCCCCGTTCCCCCCTCTCGGCAACGAGAAATCAAATTTAATTCGGGATCTCGTATCCTTCTGATTGGCCATTACTTTCTACCATCCGAGATTGTTCCGCGGGGAACGGTAATCAATTGTAGGAAAAGTGGCCGCGCTCAACGACGATCCGAGATAAGCTTTCGTGCGGCAGATTGAAAAATCATGGGAATTTCTATGGGAGAGGTGGATGGAGAGTTGGATGTTGAAAGGGTGACTCGTGGTTGATTGATCTATTCGTGCGGCTTGCGAGACGGGTGGAGACGCGGGGTGTTGAATTTGGGTGATTTCTGTTTGGTTGTCAGGTTTTATTGAAGTGGATTATAAGGCTATTAGGAACTGGAAGATGAAGCACCATGAAGGTTGATGCGCTTAAGAATCACATGTGGTTTCTTGACACAACCTGTGCCATTTTTCTGTTTCTTTTTTCAAGAGCTGTATTCAAATACAGCAGGTATCAAAAGTTCCCCCATTCTGAGTTCAATAATTTATTGCTGTGGGATGGAAGATAGTAAAAAGGAAAGCACGATACTTACCTTAGCCCTCATCATTCAATTTTCCAATTTAATTTGTCCCTTGGTGTCGAATTGTAATTATCAGAGATTGCAATCCTTATTCTATTTATTTATTTTATTTACAACGCCATGCGTCTTGTCACGAAGCCGATTTTCACTTAAAAAAATAAAGTTATTAATTCACTATTCAACACATCTGTGAATAAGAAGACAGCTTATTTAATTCACTGCGAGCACATAAAGGAGATTTCCAATTGCGCTTAAGATGACACAACTACTTACCTGGAAATGTCCACAGTTCTTTACTTCTCAAAATCTTCCACAGAAAAATGGCAAAAAATGTCCATAACCTCCTTCCCCTCTAAACTGAGCTCAAAACAGCTTGCACAATCCACCCAAATCAATTTCAATAAAAGAGGCATTAGTATCTACATTCAATAAGTCGTAAAGAAGAGATCCGAGATAGCTGGCCTACCCATAAATCATTCCTCTCTGAATCTCACAATAACCTACCACCCCATCAACCATCTCAGAAATTTCACAATAGCCTCTCTCCACTCCAACTGTCCAGCCTCGAAATTCTAAATTTCCATTACCGATCGGCGTTTTTATCCTTTGATCGGGCATCACCCACGCGACCAGCCCAAGGGAAAATCTCTGGCCCCGCTTTCACCGTTCGAGGGCGTGCTCTTTGGAAAAGTGATTCCCCGTCGGTGGTCGCGGACGAAAGTGCTCACGGACGTTCCGTGTGCCAGCCAGAAATCGCCTCCGCATCATCGACGTATTTCCAATTCGTTTCACGCGTGACGCGCCGTCAGAGAAAGAGAATATACGATCGCATGCGAGTGGCCAGGACCGATGGGATCGCCGGCGGATGTAAATTTCCCCTACGATAAGGGAATCTCGCAATTATCCGCAGCTCGGCCACACGTCGCAGCCTGCTAGTGGCTTTTGTCCGATTTCTACCGAGTTACTCGTCGTTCTTTCGAAGAAAAAATAAGAAGAGGAAAAGGAGGAGGGAAAAAGAAAAGGCATCGCCAGGCGTCGAGACTGATCCTTATCCAAGTGTGTTGGAAAAATTTCCGTTTATCCGCGAGGATCGCGGTGGGAAACGAGCTGAAAGGGGGACGAAAGCTCGGTGCGCCAAGTAAAACGTCTCGTCGGTTGGTTTATCCGGGCCTAGCATCGACGGCCAGGCCTTCAAAGAATTCCGAGGCCCTTGTACGCATCGTTTTAAAACGCTCGCTAGGCCGTCCCCTTCTCGCTTACCGAGATTCTTTCGCTCGCCAACATCTCGACACCACTTTTTTCTCCCTCCTCTCCGCCTGTTTGCAATAAATTTTCCCGCTCAACGGTTGGCCAAATCGCTTCCCCATCGGCATTGTCCAGCAATAAAAGTTTCTCGAGCGTAACGGCCGCTAATATAACGAGCATCCTTATTTGCCTGTCCCGCCACGCCGCTACCTGCACGAGGTGTTTACGCGTTTATTTAGCGTTTATTTATTGCATCTGCTTCGGACGAGGCTACTGTGCTCGTGGTAGATTCTTCGGCTCGGGTTCCCTCGCTTTCCCTCGCTCCTGGGAAATTGGTTTGGGACAAATGGCGAGTGTGATTTTTGGAGGGTGGAGACTGAGATTTAAGAATATCTATTCTTGGGATTTTTCTCCATTGTGAAATTTAGACACTGTGATAATTTTGAGTAAAGTATGGTGTCTCCTATAATTTCCATATTTCAGAAATAAGTAAGGCGATTGGAATCCTCATTGTGATAATTTTTGCTAGGTTCTGGAATATTTGTGAGAAGTCTGGAATCGATTTTTCATCTTCGATGGGAATTTTGCACGTTTGGGTGAAGGGAACCTGGGAAGTATGTACCTACAAAAATTTCTTTAAAAATGAATTCTTCACTTTCGATCTGTTATTATTCATGAGAAATCACCCTTTGCTTAATTATTGCCTACCATTGATTATCACTAATCTTAATCAACAAGATAACGAATTCCATCATCCATTGCTTCGGGGTTAATTAGTAGTTCTCATCTACATAATATGTAATAAGTCCACGGTTAGCGAGCAACAGGCGTAACCTGCTTTGAAATTAATCTTTTGACAATCAATAAAGAATCGAAGGTACACGGATGTGGGTACACGGCGAAAGTTACAGCGTCATTGTCAGTGGACGACGTAATGACAGAGCGGCGCGACGCCCCGCGTCACCGAGTCAAATCGGAATTGTCGTTGCTAACTGGTTCGGGACTTTCGCGCATTAGCCGCGTTTTCTATTCACGGGAAACTCTACACTCGATACATCACGACAGTGCATGAATATTCCTTTCCTTAAAGCACCAAGTTTGTTGAGTTCAGTGCCTCAGTAATTCACTACTCGATTTAGTGGTTCGAATAAAATACCCGAGTCAATAGAAGTCCTCTCTATATTTCCGTTGGATTAAGCAGAAAAGTACCAGATTCTCTTTGAAACACAATTTAAGAGTCCTTGAAGAAAACCCTGAAGGTGTCATAATTAAAAAAAAATTGAAGTTTTTTCTTTACCCTGAAGAATTCGATTTTTGAGACTCACAGTGTTATTCTCCAAGGACTTAAATTTTCTTAAATGTTTCACCAGCGCTTCCCTTCTGAATTTCCGATCAAACCATCAAATTTCAATTCCCTCAATCGACGTCTTCCTTTCACGAGTTCCCCCGTCGCAGTAAGGAAACAAACGAAGGACTTAAATCACAAGCAGACGTCGAGGAAGGAGGAAGCCGTGATCGCGGGGTTTAAAAGAAGGATTTCAAGAATTAACACGGTTTTACCCCAGCGGCCGTTTCTCAGTCTGGCCGGCATTAATATCACCGCCAGCTACGAGATCGATCTCTGCCGCGGTATTCAGTTTCAGTTATCGTTCCTTAGATCACACGGACCAAGGACGCTAGGCCAGATCCAACGATTACTCGCTCGCTAACCAGCCAGGATCTCTCTCGATCCTCTCGAACCACGAGCGTACTGACGGATCGATTTCATTATCCTTGCCGAGCGAGCTCGTACGTCTTCTGGCGCGCGGGGCTCCTTTCGCTAGGGCTGTTCGACTAAACGCGGCGATAGCGACTCGGGAATGCCCCTGCCTATCATTCATCAGCGCGTCAGTGTAATCTCGTTCTATCCTCTGTTACAGATTTCCTGTACCGGCACAGCGTTACCATCGATAACGTTAGTACGGAGGTCGAGATACTGGACACTTCCAGGTGCGAGGTAAGTTCCTCATGTTTCTACATTTCGCCTGGTTTCGCCCAGCTCCACCGCACGGCCTCCCATTTTCGCGACTCCTTCGCGATCGCTGCCGGTTAATTTCACTTGGTCGAGACGAGTTTATGGTAATGAAACCACGGGGGCAATTCTAATCTAGGAATGTGTTCTTATTGACTTTCTTTTCTGCGAAAGCTGTTTGCCGTTTGCTCGAGCCTGGAGGAGTGATTTGGTAACATATCAACTCTTATCCTTCCTTTATTTTATTGGTCCATTATTTATCGGTAATTGCGATTTTGGTGACAGTGGAGGTCCACCTTATAACACAAAGAGAAATATACTGTTGTTGGCGCAAAGGGAAGTGCATACTTCGTTACTTTCACCAAATAGGTAACTTATAATTTAAGCATTTCAATATTAAAAAAAGTGGAAATGGAAGAGTTCGCAGAAACATCTTTCCTTGATAAATCGATGGGGCTTTCGCGACAGTTCGCAGCCAAAAGCTACAGCGAAACGAAGTCATTTCCACCACCTTCAAGCACGTCGAATAGAAACTTACAGAGCGATATACTTCTCGCATTAAGATCCCAGCAGGCGTAGATCACAAATTATCCGAGTTCTTCCAGCAGAAAAAAAGTCCCGGTCTAATGATCCGGGTTTATTGATGGATACATGACGTGGATTGGCGTTAAAATCTCACTTGCACCACGAGCGCCGTGAAAATGTACGTTTACGGCTCGCGTACGTCCATTCGACAGACTGATTTGCCCGCGTGAGTTATGCCTAGTCGCGAGCTGTTTCGCGCCAGCTGTAAATTATCCGCGGGTTGCAACGGGATCGTCGGCTTCGATTTCTGTTTTACGCTGGTAGCGGGAACGGCCGGCAACCGGTTGCCTCGCAAATCGTCCACTTTCCGCACGAATCTGCCCTTGCATCCTGGTGCACGGGCGAGGCGGGCCGTTTCGAGGGGCCCCCCCGTCTAAATATATCTTCTTCGAAACCCCCGAGGGCCTCGAGGGGCCCTTAAGGGCCACGTCTGTCATACGTCGACCGCGCAGGAGAATAACAAGCCCTCACTCGTGCTCCTCTGCTCATCCTGCGTCGATTCTCGTGCCTGATCCTCCGCCGACTGTTTTTCGGGGAAATTTTTGTATTACTTGTTGGACAACGATCGTGTAGAGAAACTGGGGAACTATGAGTGTTTTAGGGGTGTCTTGCTCTAAATATAGCAGAGGCTTTACTAATGTAACTAATGTAATTTCTAAATTAATCATTCTAACTTCTCAAGCAAAAGTAGTCCCACAGTGAAACCACTCCAAAACAAATTCAATTCCTTCATACTTCAACAAGTTTATATCAAATTGCACAAAATTCTTCCCCAAAATCTCGACCAACCCCCGTTCCCTACACACCCCCGTCCCCTCACATCTTCACCTTCCCCAACAAACCCACAAAACAAAAATCCCAGGCCGTTCACCTCCCCTGTCTCAATTTAATCGCCCGTCGTCGAACAGTCAATAAAACGACCGACGCGAAAAACTCAAAGGCGCGCGCTCTCTGGGCCCATTGGGCACGGTGCTCGCATCTTGTGTGCGCGACGGAGTCTCCAATAGTCAGGGGCGCTGCACATCTTTAGCGATGAGTGTCAGGCGCAACGCGACCAACAAAATCCGCATTCTACTCACTGGGTTTGCGTACTCTTGCTGGCATAATTTCTTGCCTGGCTCTGTTGGAAGCGTAGCGAAGCCACTGTTGGCGCGTTCTTTCGCCCCAATGTTTCCTTTTGCATCTTTTCGAGGCTCGCCCCGCGACATCCCGCCTTTTATATTTATCTTCCGTCGACGGCCTGTAAACACGACTGTTTCAGCTTGCGCACACTCCCGGGCCACGGCGGAGCCGCGGGGAACGCGACTTTTTCTTCGTGCCCCTTTTTTGCCCCCTCTTCAGGGGCGGCGTTAGACGGGCCGATGCTCATTGTGAAAGTCACGATGAATCATTTGTGGCGGCCGCTGGCCGCGGGTTTCGCAATAGGCCGCTTTTCATTTAACCAGACTCTTTTTTGCACGGGAGAGACGCGCGTCTTCCACGAGCCTCGGCTGGCCGAAGAATTCGCCCCGTGGGAGACAAACAGTGCACCACTGTTCCCGATGAAGTTGTACGGGCAATCGTATCGCTCGCCTCCATCGAGGGGAAACTTTCATCGTTGATTGAGAGAAGAATGAGTTCGATTCTTTTGCGCCGCGGAGGAAGAGGTCGCGAATTGTTTTCCGATGCCGCGAGATGAATGAAGGAGATAAGTAGGGACGGGGATAGTGGCTGTCTCTTGTTTCACGGTGGAAGACACGGGAGTTCGTGTTATAAGTAGTAGAAAGTACGGAGTGCAAATACTGAGGAAGAAGTTCAGCTGTGGCTGGGGCAACGTTAACTGGTCGCTTGGGGCTAGGTATTGAGAAACTTATTCTCTCTGCATTGTTCGCTGATTTGCTAAAAATCAGGTGGAATCTCCTCTGCGGTTCTCCAGTGACGTTAAGTTGATCGCTATTTAAAATAAAAGTCTCTGTGAGGTTTAAGTATCTAGAGGATAGTTTGTAATATTCTTGCGAATCCCCTGGGGCCTGAGGCTCGTTTCATGGGTATTTTACACCACAGAAGCATGTCCTCGAGACGGGAACTAGACTTCTTGAGGTACCAGAGCTAACTCCGTGGTGGCAGAACTGTAAGAACTCATTCGGTGCAACGAGGTAGCTGTTTAGAGCATATAGTATAAGAAATTTCCCCTCAATTTCTCCGCCGTAGCAATTAAAAAACCTAGATATAATAATAGTAATACGTCCTTATTATATTCCCAAAAACACAAAGAGAAGTATTAGTCGTGACTCAACAATTTGCTGCTTTTAAGTCTAACCCTAAATTTGGTATTTAAGTCAAACCTTTAAGTCTAATCCTAAGTTCTTCAGCAATCTTCCCATAGTAATTCCAAGTACTTTTCATTACTTTGTATAATCCCCAAAACATTAACGCGAATACTATCAAACTCCACAAGCTACCATCTTCTTTTCCACGCGAGTCTTCAACAAGCCACTAAGTGCACCCAGCGAAATAAGCAGCGTGCACACTCACAATCGAGGCGAAGTGACCTTCTAATGCTCAATGATTTATACACGCTTTTTTCCCGAACGATTGAACTCGACGGAGCGCGGTGGCAATAATTTACGATGCCGAGAACAATGGCTTCCCGTGGACGGTTAATATAAAAAGACCACGGCGGAATCTCAATGAGGATTCCGCTCTGGCTGCGACAGGTGAACACGACGATCCGTGAACGTGGCCTCAACCAGCCAGCCAGTTGGTCGAGTGAACGAGCGCCTGCGCGCGAGCCAGCACAAGCGCGTGCAGCCGCGCTCGCCTAGATTCGAATTTAAAGGCGATCGTTATTCAATTCAAATACGCGACTAACGGGCCTTGTCGTAGGATTTCCGCTTCGACGTGTTCGCGTGCAGTTCGTTACCGTATTCCAGAAGAATCGGGTTAAGGAAGGTCAGGTCGTTGCGCGATCGGCCTGCGACTGGCCGATTCCTCGGAGGATTTGGGTTAACCAAGGTCAGGTCGGTTCAGAAGGAGCGACGCCGTCTGCTTCGCCGAGATCGCGTCCGACATCTATCGTCGCGATCCTCTTTTCGAAGTTTCCACGCTTTTGGCAGTCGACAGCCCTTTTCTCGCGGGGCGAGGGCTGGTAAGGAATGCTTTTGATCGGCTACTTCCTACGTGGTGGAGTGTGTGTTGGGTGAAATGAGGAGGGGGAAATTAGGATTGCTTTTTAAGGGTTTAGTGAATGGTTATGGGGGTGGAAATTTGGGGATTGATGGAGGCTTGCAATTTTTAGGGATGTTTGAAATTAATACACAAGACTCCTTCGCAAGAATATGTTATTTATTAATTCTTCAAGAATTTTCTAAATCTTCTTATTTAAAATTTGGGATAAAAACTTACAATTAGTAAAAATTTGGGGCCTGATGAAGTCTCGCAGTTGAGCAAGGGCGTCCGGAGACTTTCTTCCAAGGGGCGGCAACTTTGGGATGATGGTGAAGTAAAATATACTCCTCTTGCTTTTTTAAACCCATTTTGTAGTGGCAATTTAATTAAAAATTGAAAACCGAAATTTAAAAATATTCCCCTTTTTAGACTTTAGTATTAACGATTTTGAATAAAGATCAGTTTTGAAAAATAAGCGACTTTTTCAAACTGCCCCTTTTGAATCCCCCTGCGTGAGAGTTTTTAACGGTGTTTGCTATTTGGTCGAAGAAATTCATTAAATCGAATATTCCCCTTGGATCAATCGATTTTATATATTAGGTTAGCACATATTAAGTGTCCACATCGATCGACGACGAAGGTCACGTAACTGTTTCAAAATCGAACGTACGTGCCCGAGCTACAGTTACTCTCATTAATATTTGGACGTCGCAGTGTTTCTACATTCGTCGCAATATCCGTAGAAAGATTACACCGACAATCGAGCAAGTCCACCGCGTAAAACTACATACCTCATTTCTACTCTTCTTGCTCGACGGAAAAAACCGTGTCAAAATCTACCGTATAGCTACGATATAACAGTCCGCGCGTCCGGATTCCGATTGGAATCCCATTTTTCACGAATCGTTTAAGGATCGAGATACGCTGCAGCTGATTAAACGAAAGAAAGAACTGCTATGGAGTGCCGCGCACCGCGCGTATATATTCTCCCGTCTCCAAATGGGAATCCAACGTATTCCTTATACGCTCCGGTGGTGTACGCACGGTACACTGACTCGTCCCGTCTTATTCGGTAGCCCCGCAACAAGACACGATCGAGACCAGGTTGTTTTTAGCAAACTGGTTTTTCTACCCGGGGCTTACAATTACTGGCTTCCTTTTTTGCACTGCTTCCCTCCCCTTGCCCCCTTCCAAATGTTTGCACCTGTCGCTTAAAAGGCTGCGAGCCGTGGGCCAAGAGCGGCATACCGGGCGTTTTCGGGATTAGTCCTTGGGACGCGCCAAGCTGCTGCGAACTTTTCGAGCGGAACTCGTTGCCGCGTAGTAGAGTCGCGCTCGGCGATATTCCACGATTCATTCATAAAATCCCGAACGATTCATTCATGGTTATCTCGATTTCGTGACCACGTGGTGGGTGCTTGATTGGATCAGGCATGTTACGTGTGTGGAGAGTGAGGAGAATGGAGGGAGGCTTTGCGCGTCGAATTAAGTCGAGGCTTGACAATAAGTTTTTTTTCTAATTTAGGATTCGTTGGTGATAAAAGCTTCCAGTTAGGATTCCACAGTTTTTGTACTTATAACTGTATAGCCACTGGGATTAGCCATATTATCTACTCGGTAAATGGAGAAATAGGCGATTTAAAAATAGGGTCCCAGAGCACTGTCTTTTACTGTTTGCAGTTATAATTGAAGTGCCCTTGTAGAAAAGATTGTAAGTGCCAAAAATCAATTTCTATACTGCAAATAGTATTCTCATTGGCACGTAGAATATTTTCTGATATTTTTTTCCAGTATTGTCACTTATTGTGTTTTCTAAAAGACTCTTAATTTTTAGCTTCTGATACTATTTAAAATTCTTCTTCGTGAATACTTAATTAACTTCCTAAACTGAAATGGTATCGGCGCACTGGTTCAATGCAACAAGTGAGTTTGTTATGCCATATCGCTCATTTGCTGCAACAACGTAATTCAAAATTCGCGATTTTTTGGGAAAAAGGTTCAAAAGTTTTATTAGACAACAATCGCTTTTTCTATACTAATAACTAAAAAAACTGCAATTTTTGAGTTGTGTCGTTGTTGCTGCAAATGAGCGATATGGTTTTAAATTGAAAAAGATTATTTTTTCCTATTTCATATGATTAGTCTAGCCTATTGGAATACATTTCTGCTACTAACTCAATTTCACAAAAATGTATCGCCTTCGCAAAAAACGCTCCAATTAATAGAAGAACTCTGATCCTCGAAGAGCCAACGAAGCTGATCTCCGTGAACCTGAAACCGTTCACCTGAATGTATTAAGAGATAATCTAATTACACCAATTAAACGAAAGTCTGCTATAAAGTAGCTGAGCGTGTGGCCTGTTAACGCGATTCTATTTGTACCGCGCACACGGCCCCGTGGCGTGCGTTTCACACATTCGTGGAACGCCATTTCAATGGCTACAAGTTGCACCATACGGCGCGGCACGATGCACCGCGGTGTAAACAATGCCCGAGCGCATCGGGAGAGCGTCGCACACAGACGCGCCGGGGATGCATGCACCGTTACCGAGTAGATTCAATAAATAATACGATACAGGAAGCCGTGCCACCGATTTGTATGTGCGCGCTTACCAGCCCGCTCTTGGGCCCGACGATCGATCGTTCGGCCGCGTATCGACCCTCGAATCTGACGATCATTATCGCCCGGTTATGCAATTTACCGTTGACAACGCATCCCTCGCCACGCGAAAATCTTATCACTTTCTAAGACGACACGGCAGTAGAATCAGAGGCTCGCCGGATCGCTGGAGATTAGCGTTCTACACGGGGGGAGACTATGGAAATGATGCTTGAAAACGGTGTCCTGTTGCTGCCGGCTAATCAAGCTTGCATTATTAACCCGCTGCACTCCGGGCATGCCTTTCTGGTAGACTGAAGGTTAAGTTAATGCTAGAGGACGCTTTGATTAAGCATCGTGAGAGTGAACAATCTTGGTAATTTGGAGGAAAAATATTTCTGGATAAGTTGTAGCGAAAGTTGAGTTAGATTTATGGGTGCTTTGGAATTATTGAGGAGTTGAAATGGTAAACGATGTAAGTGCCAAAGGAAAGAAAAAATATTTTTTTAGTGGAAAGGGATGCTGAATACGATGGTAAACGTTGTAAGTGTTGGAATAATTTATTTCAGCTTCTGGGACCATCGTAAGATAGAGCTGAGATCATAAGTACCAACACTGCTATAGTTGAAAAGCAAATACTGAAAATTTTTACTTGTAGCACTTACGTCACTTACCATTTCAATTCTTCAAATTATTATGAGTGCCATTAATCGGTGTCTTTGATGAGATTTTTAATATCGCCCTAAGTAGTAATCTTTAGGCAATTGTAGTCCATTTATCCTACTATCTGTTTCAAACCTCACAAGATGTCTTATGACTCCACCAAAGGAAGCTTTCAAATCCACGATAAATTCCTTCAACAATCCTCTAGTAGTCACTAAATTAGTCTAATAGTCCTATACTAATACTTCAGCACATACGTAGTATTCTTCAAATTAATCTGCCCATTTTGCTCCATTGTACACGTGGCAAACCCTTGCCTGCTACCATTATTCGGTTTTCCTGCGCAGTTGCAACATATTGCTGCAAAAATATCGCCGGTTTATCGGTGTTTGCAACACAGTTCGCAGCCAGTTGAAATTTATTCGACGGTGCTGCACGGGAAAGGCACCTGACAAAATCCGCAAGGCGCGCGCGATCGGTTAATGAGGTCCCTATAGAGAAGCAAAATACGAGGCACCAGTGTCAAGATTAGGCCAGCCAGTGCCGTTCACAATAGGATTTTATAGCGGGCGCGATATATCGGCGCAAACGAGCTAAAGTATCGCTGTCGGATAGCGGATTTAACGATCGTCTGGACCCCCATGTATAGCCGCGCGTTCGCTTCCGAGCGCACCACTGCCACACTGATCCACATCGATATCGATCTCCGTAGATCCTGTTCTTACGCAGACGCTTGGCCTGCGAGCATTCTTGTCGCTGGCTGTCCAGTGTAACCAGAAATTGCACTTTGCCATTCGGCACGACCGCCTAATTGATGCACGGATACGGGAAAGGAGATGCTGCGACGCGGTTAACACTTCGCAGACGGATCTTGGGATATACGGGGTGGCGCCGAATTAATGGTAGAAATCCAAATGGGGGTGAATACATAAGGAGATGGTTTGTTTTAGAGCTCCGTTTTCAAGAAAAGTGACTTTGAACATGATTGCTAAGAATGCATACAATAAATATTCTTCGAGGGATAACGAATGAAATCATTCTATAGAAATAAGTGGAAATTGGGGAATAGATTTTTCTCTCAATCGAGACACGGCTTTTGCAGAAATTATACATTTCGGACTTGATTTTCTGGAAACAAAGCCTGCTTTGAAGAACGAGTCATTGTACAATTTTGATTTATTTTTGCACATGAACTTTGCTAGTTTCTAACCAGATACATGTGTTTTAGAATCGATTTTCTCGGAAAGAGAATTTTCTTAAGACATTGTTTTATTATTATTATTAATATTATTATTATTCGTAAAGGGTTAAAACTCATTACATAACAAGAGTACATAATATTTGGTGTGTGCATAGATTGAATAAGAAAATAAATCTACATAAATGAAAAATGAAAAATATACAATGAAAATGAGGTTGAAAATAAAAATAAAAATGAGAATGTAAATGAAAATGACAATGAAAATAGAATATTCATAGAAATATAATAAAAGTGAAAAGTGAAAGATGAAAGTAAAGATGTATCAGTATAGCACTTAATTCTAGTTTTAGTCGCGTTACAATAACCACTTTCTAAATTTCTGAGGAATATCTGAATAATCACATTAGCATTAACACTAAAACTAACAATAGTTAGGTAACACCTTACTTCCACCTTAACATACTAATTTCCACGCCCGCAAGATACCCGCCAATTCTAAACCCAATCAAGTAACAAATAATCTCAAACGAAATCTGATCAATCAATACCCCGCAGCCGACCAAAAGGTCAACGCAAAGCTACAAAAGTCGCCCTATCACTGCGAAAACCAGGTCGCCATATCGATCATCGCCAGACGCCGTACCATAGACAACCATGAAATGCAATTCACGGCGACAGAACCAACAAGAGTAATTCTCCCCTGCGCGTACCTGCAACGCCACACGAGCCAGAATGCGCGGACTAAAAGCTGCGCGAAGTAAAATACGCTAAACGAGCCCCGTCCGCGGGCTAGACGTTAACAGAAATGTCAGCCAGCAAGAATGGCCAATTATCCTCGATATTAAACAGCCGGCCGCGGTGAATGCAAGCTAATGCACGAATGCCCCTTCTCCCCTCCGCAAAAAAAATACCGATTGCGCCACGATGCAAGCGTTTCGTCGGTCCTGTTTCATCGTTTTTAATGGCGGATCCGCGGATAGCGACGCGCCGGCAGAAGGGACACGGGAGCAGCAGCGTGTAAAAGGCACTGGGACAAAGTGGCGAGGGGGGCCCGCGCGAAAGACGGACGCTAAAGTGCATAAGCCATCGTGCGCAGGCGGTGTAATCTACCCAATTATCCGGCCGCGTGGTGGAGCGCATCCATTCATTGCCCGCCGCGGCAGATACAGCGGTGGATACACGCTCTCTAGGCGTATCTAGCGGCGTGGCGGCGCGTAAAGCCGGCTCGATGCCGGGCATTTCGACAGGAAGTTTATGGGGGAGGTTGGCGGGTACGTGTGCCGCTTAAAGCGCGCATAACCCGTCCTACCGAACGCACTCTAATCTACCAAATTATCCATCGCCAGCGTTTCCACGTAGCGTTTAGTCGCGAGTATCGATCCGCGAGCGGATAGCGGTTGCGACCGGCTGGGTGATAGGCGTGCTGGAGCGTGTTGAAGCGTGGCCGATGCTTAGAGCGTGGCCTGCGCCGCGGAGATATCGGTGGCCGCTTAAAGTGCAAGGATCCATTGAATGGCGTGTGGTGAACGGCCGCGGTGGTTCCGTGACTTCGAGCTGCCCTCTCCGGGGGTGGTCGAGCGCAGGGTATCGACTCCAGGGGCCTGCAGTTGTTAAGATACGGAAGAGCGCGGGAAACGGAGGTAGTGGTTGATAAGCGGCTGCATCGCTCGTTTTATGGTGTGTTTTGCGGGTTTTGAGTGGATAGAAGAAGGGGTGTTTTTTGTGGTGGGGTGCTTGGGGTTTGGTGGAGGTTTGAGAGGTTGGAGAATATGTGCGTGGTTGGTGGGTGAGGAAATGATTGATCTCTGAATTGTGATGGTGCGGGTGTGGAAGGTGTAGAAGCAGTTGGAGTATCTATTGTTTATGTTGGATTTAATGGTTTCGGGTTTATTTAGCTGAGTGTTAGGGTGTAGGATTTTAGAAGATAAAATACTTGGTTATAGAATATTAGGCTGTAGGATTTTAGGAGATAGCCTACTTGAGTACAGAGTATTAAAATACAGAACATTATTTAGAGTTAAATAATATACCTGCTAGGTATATTTGAATATACAATATTCTGAAATTCGTGTATTGGAAGTTAACAATTCGAATATCAATTTCCTTCCATAACGATACCTTAATTGCAAACTTCACCTGTCTCCGGTCAAGACCAGTCTGTATATTTCAAGCATCTTAGTCGCTACATTAATGACGAGTGCCACTCTAATACGGTAGGCAGTTTCGATTCGCCTCATTACATGCGCACCTTCGCGGCCCATCGACGGCCATCTTGAAACCACGACCCTCAGCTCCCCTCAGGAGTTACTGTGGTTTGCAAATTTTCTTGCCGGCAGAAACTTCGTGGTCCGATCGAGTGTATCCTTATAGGCCCACGTTCTCTAACACTGTGGTAGATGTCAGGCACACGTATTATCACTATTCCCCGACGCGTCACGTCAACGAATCGGTCAGCTGCACCACGTGACGCGAGCGAGGTAGCCCCCTTGCCCCGCTTAGCAACCGGGCGCCAACAATTTTGCAAACCACAGTAGTTGACCGAAATCTAACCGCGAGGACCGAGATGGAGGTTGTCGCGGTTTCTTCGTCGTGATTTCTGTGCCCTTACCTGCAATAACAAAACTTTACAGGCAGTTTTCACGTCGCATCGTATACCTTCCTCTCCTGCCAATTTCAGTGTAAAATGCGGGAGCTGCTGTTTCTAAACTTACAGCATATTCAACCAGTATTAAATAAACAGAATATATTTCTTCAGTTCCTGATGGGTGGTTCGTTCTTCAACGTCAGATATTTAATTCATTTCCCAATTTTGGAAACCTACAAAAACAATCTACCTCACCTGAATATGAATTATTTCTCCAACTCCTGGTTCATGCATCATTCCCCAAAATATTACACTTCCCAGTAATCGTCAGCAATTTAACTACATTCTATAAATATCCATATCATATAAAATATAATATATCTTAATCACATACAATACCTAAAATTACAATATCCTCGCAACCCCTCTGAGTAAATTTTTATTCGAATAAAAAGTGATTCGTTATTCTCGAATAACTTAAATAAAAATTTATTAGATTAATGCCCATTTCTGATCTACGCTTCCACACAGCGGTCAAATCACTTTCCCAAAGCGTGCACGTGCAGCGAAGAAAATCACCTCGCTCCAGTATCATCGAATCACATGCCATTAACTCTTACAACATCGTCCCGAGTGTGCAAAAACCGATGGAACGCGCCGTGAAGCTTCTAATCAGCGCGAAGAGGTTCAGGCTTAGATCGATGCTGTCTACGACTATTCATGGAACAATCGATGATTAATGATTCCTTGATCGGCTCGAGGGGGGTGGACGAGGGGGGTGGACGAGGGGGGTGGGAAGGCAGAAGAAGATTAATTAAGTTCTAGCACGGACAAACCAGGCATTTACATCGGTTAAGCCGCGTAACAAGAAACATGCAAGAAGCATCCGCGGAGAATTTATTGCTCGGGGCCCGGCTCTGGGTCCTCGTGTCTTGTGAATGCGCCTTAAGGCGCGTGCTGCTGTCAAGGCGATCGCCGCAGTGACAGTCGGCACGGTGACTGTCTTCATTCGTGATTGACATCACGATCGCGGTGCGCTGCACGGTGTTCCTTCTCGCATACGACCAGACGAACGACGCAAAAACAGCCGGCGTCGGTCCCCTTTGCTTTCAGCCTCCAACCACGTGCCCCGGACGCTTTTCTGCGCTTTTTGCGCCGGCGACGCCGCGCGGTTCCAAGCGGGGGGAAATAAGAATGGTCGGGATACCTGTTGGAATTGAAAGTGGCTGAGGAATGGGGAAAGAAGAGGATGGATGATTACACTTCGGGGAGCAGGGTGCCTGAATGTATGAAAAAGTACATTTTTTTTTGGTCTTTGGAAATCGTGAAGGAACAGTTGCTTCATTTGAAGGGGAAAGTATGATAGGGGATAATAGTCATTGGAAATTCTTATCTGGTGGAGCATATGTATACTTCGATAGTGTTTGAGTTAAAGAGGAATCGGAGAAAAATTCAGCTTATGGACTTACATCACGGGATGTTCGATGCAAGAGATTCTCACATGTTACGCAGGAAATTGAATGTCTGAGAGAAAGTCGTATGTAAAAACAGCGAAGGTACTGTGCACGATAGGTGATCTTCTCTATTAAATATCTTAGGATATATGCACGATAAGTAGTACATACACAGTTTCACCTTCATAAGCTTGAAATATCTCTTGGATAAAGTAGATTTCGTAACTTCAATCACTATTTCTACGAATGATGGAAGGAGGTGAAACAGAGTCAAAAACAGTAATCCAATGTTTAAAGAGTCCCCCTACTTTGACGGCATAAATAGGTGCGCGATATTTGGGATTTTTTTTAAGAGAAACCCTCAAATTATATTAATTGAAAACTTTATGCCTATATTAGTAATAATTTATGCTACGTTTAAAAAAAATTAATTAAAAAACATGGTAGCTTAAACTTTAAACGCGTTTTCATCAGAACGATGTTTTCCGAATTGGTTAGCATGATATATAACTCTGGATATAACCACTATTTTACACACAATTTTTTTTTCTTTATATTCTCTAAACATTGACAAATAAAGCCACAAAGCTGAAAGTAATTATATTTAATAGTTTTGTTTTAAGAAATTCCCAAAGTTCGCATCATTTTTCGTCCGTCAAGGTAGGGAGATCCCTTAAAACGATTCATTACATTCAACAATTAAAAACTCCTCAAAAATCGTTATTTTCATCAGAACATTACTCACCCCTCTGCACTCCAACATAATCAGAATTTTGAACAGCAGAAAATACACTGATTGCAAAGTCAGTCTCTTCAACTCTACAAATCGCAAGTCCCTTCCATTGCACAACGTCTAGCAACACCAGTATGCAAAATTAACTTCAACTTCGTTTAAGTTCAAAGGGTTACTCACCGACCTTCTTCACCCCCGAGTTCCTCCCTGCCCCCACCGCTCCCCGGCACCATTCAATCGCCCTGGCAATTTGCGAAACGACAAACGTTCGTCTCCATCCCCCATTGTATTTTAATCGTCGGTTTCGTAAGTGCATTCTCCGCGTCCCTGCATCATAATGCGATCACGGCAGCGCTCAGCGTCCACTTGATAAGCCGTACGTGCCACCATTAGGCGGGACGATAATTTTATTTACCGGGTTGCCGGGGCACGCCGGGCCAGGTCCTCGGCCGCTCCAACGGTGGACGAGATAAATGATGGGAACGCGCTCTTAGGGCTCATTTGCATCGAAGAGGGGATCGCGCCGCCACCTCCGCGACCACTCGAAATGATTTATACCGACTTTAATCCACGCGGACGTTCCAGATCCCCCCGCGTGGAAGCCCTCCTCCCCGCGCGGGCGCATGCGACACGTTGACAGGCCCGGCCCCCGCCGACGCGATATTTATGAAAGTCAACTCAATTTTCCAAGGGGTTGCCCCCCTCGATGTAACGCGGAAGCGAAAGTCCCGCTAACATTTGCCCTCGTCGAAAAATCGCCGCTTCTTGTACTACAATGCATAGAAAGCAGAGTCGCGAACCGAGCTGGCGGAGGTCGAATCCTCGGTTCGGGTGTACGAGCGTACGTGCGCGCACACGTACGCGCGGGCACGTAGATCCCGCGTACCCGCCCAAGCTTCCGAGACCTCTCTCGGGCTCGACTCGCGGTCTCCTGGCGCACGATCGATCACGAGGATCGCGGTAGGTGTTCCGACCCCGGTATAATAATAACCGACTAACAAGGGCACTAGAGTTCAGGTAGGCGCTCGAGGAGCCTGCGCCACGTAGGAAGTCGAGCAACAAATGGGTAGGTGGCTGCCGAGCTCTCGGGGCCCCCTCGACCTCGTCCTGCCACGATTAATATTTCCATCGTGCATTGTTCCTCGTCACGTAAATCTCCGCGGCCCCCCCGAGATAAGGCTCTTTGGAAACCGTCCGTAAGGTCGATTTGTATCGTTCAGCGAACCTCGCGGCGCGGGGTACCGCGCTCGGGAAATCGGCTCCTTATCGTCGCGACGTTATCTTCGCGGAAGACGCGGCTCGAGTTTTCACGTACCGATCGGGGAGATCGGCGGGCGGATTCTTTGCGTTCAATTCTGTGCTCACACGGAAATGAGTAGGAAATGAAACTGGATCGAGGGGATAATGCGTTTGTTTCCATTCATTCTTGGGCGTCTGCTTGTAATTTTTGGGGGGAACATTGTGGAGGATGTGAAGCCACTAACGATAATATATTATCTTCCATTCGAATCTCAAATTTGCACTCTTTGGTATTCAAATATTCAAATATCCGAATACTTAAATTCTCTAAATATTCGTTACAGCTTTATTCTCCATTCCCAGATTGCTCCAAATTCCCACAGTTCCTTTCACACTAACGAAACACCCCACAATAATAAACTATCCATCTAACCCAAAAACCTGACCCTTCCTCCACACCCTCTGCAACTCACCCAAAAACTTCAAAACTCCTCTGCAAAGACGCGGCAAGCCCGCGAGAGCCTAAGTCACATCCCCCGGGCTACTGCGCAATGATCATCTCATCATCCCGAGCGTCAAAACCCCGCCAGGCAGCGTATAATTTGATACACGTGTCTATTTACCAGGCTCCCATAGAAATCACCGTCAGCGGATGATGTACGATCAGCCGGAAGACGTAGATCAATCACAAACGTCGCGCGCAACGTCGTCGCGGGAAAAATCACCGGCGGAGGTTCGGCCTGTCGTGTAGAAATCATTCGACGCCGTCCGCAGAGGCCCCCCCACCCGTCTTTCGTGGATGCACCACGCTGCGAGTCCAGGTGTGTTTCGCCGGCGAGCACTCGAGGAGCCTCTCTGTGGCACACTTCCCCAATTCTCGCATTGTTCTTCATCCGCGTGCACGCGCTCGAAATAAATCTTTTCGGCCCCGATGGGCAGGGGTCCCGGGAGGGGGGCGTTGCGCAGGTTTGTTACCGGCCCGGTGACCAGGGAGGAGGGCCCCGGTAATTGCGATTGCTTTTCGTGGGAGGGCCTTGGGGTAATTGATAATTAAACGCGCGTCGTCCAGCAGGAAGGACCGAATTTAACGACGTTGTTTCTCCACGGCGCGTTAATAATCCGATAAATCATTGTAACGGATTAACCTGGCCTGCATCCACGTCCCGATTGTCTGTCAGGGAACAGTGGGACGGCGACTGTGGATGTGTGCGCTGCAGCGTGTTTCACTATGTGCGAGTCTTGATTGGGATCTGTTGAGATGGAGGTTCTGTGTCTTGGTTTCCTTCTTCTGTTTTGTTCCGGGGGCTTGTGGGAGTTCATTTTGAAGGTGTGGAAGGGTGAAGTGGGGAATTTGAGGGAGGAATTGGAAAAGGTCTGATTTGGGGTAAAGATGACTGTTCTTGGTTTCGACTGCGATTTTGAGTGGGCGTTTTTGGGGACATTTCCTATCGGCTGTTTAATTTTGTACAGTGATGAATCAGTGAAGTTTGATTATGGATATTGAATAATAGTGTTCTTTTGAGTATTTTGATATTAATTTCTATTAGTTTATGGATATTGATGCTCGCAGAATAGAATTTTATTACAAAAGTTCCTCTTTTAATTCTCACGAATTGTCCATCTCAACAGACAGCTAACCCCAACATTGCTCCTCTCAACACAAACATGAAATTAGCACGCAGATTGAAAAAATACCCCTACCCTTGCCTAAACAATTTAAAGTCACAGGCCCAGTGAATTATTCCTGCACATTTCTTCTGCTGAGCTTCGAGTCGTTACCCGCCGCAAGAATAAACTTTAAAAAAAGAACCAGCTTCTAAAACAATTCTGTTTTCGCTATTTCGAGACGCGCGTTCCTGCTTTGGCGCATATCATCGCGCTGAATCGTTCCGGTTTATTTTTGCTTTACGATCCACCAGTCCCTGTTGTTGTTTTTTAAAAACCTTTGTCAAAAATCGCGGTGTTCCCAGATGATCAAGGAACAATGGAACGCGCTGGAAAAAAATGCACTCGTCTCTGAGCTTATAGCAGGCAAGAGGTAAAAACGGTAACGATCTTATTTCTGGAGAACGTTCGAACTTTTGTCAATTATTGCTGCTTTTTATACCCGCGATTTTTCCTCCACGTCGGTCACGTGGAACTTTAGGGGAACATAATCTTCGCTTTTTTACAGCTTTCCTCGCGATACCGCAAAAATAACACGTATATACCCGCTTCCACGCAGGAGGAGAATAATTCTTTTGTTTATTTCCCAAGTCAAGATAAATCTTTTCAAGATCCATGCTTTAAGAGCACAGGATCGTAATGTTAAATCCAAAAAGCAGTGTAATTGCTATCTTCTCCTAAATTCCCCTCTAATAAGTTCCTTATAATAAGTCCCCTAATTCGTTCTACATATATTTCCAAAATTGATAGCACTGTCACTGATCGAATCTCCAGTAATCTCCATCAAAGTTTCATATATCAAATATTCTTTCTTTCAACGTGGAACACGTGAGCCCCACGGAATTCGCGAAAATAGATTTTGTAGAACAAGACGAACACATAGCTCCTAAAAAAAGTAGCAAGCATCGGCAGCAAGCGTCATTGACGGCCATTGGAATTCCACGGACGTTTCTCTTATCACGGAATTTTCATGCCGCCGTACAAGTGTGCAAATAAACCGAACGAATGTTAAAGCGATCCGATATCGCGTTAAAACGTTTCTTCGGCGACGTCTTGCCCTCCGAAAATAGCGATGGCAGTGCACCGCGAACAAAGGCCCTCGAGAATCATTTTTCATCGTTGAAACTACAAGGGGCAGCGCTAAAGGGCTGGGAGCATTAATTATACCTGCAACGACCTCGTGACCTGCTGGTAATTAAGACCAGGGTAATGGAAAAAGCGCGACAACCATTTTATGCCGACCTCCACCCTGTGCAACCCCATGGAGGAATACTTTATTTTGTTCTACGAAGGAACAAGGCGGACGTTGCATGTTATGTACATCTTTTATGGTGGAAGTTGAACTTAAGAGGTCAACCTCTTAGACCACCTTGGCCAGGTCAAGAAATATCGCATCTTTGAGAATTTCTTTCTAAGTGACAAAAGTACTTTTATCGATGAAAATTTTGCAATAAAGATAGATACATCTTTGAATAATATATACCTAAATATGCTCGAGTCAATTCCACTCGCATTCCACCTTCTCACCTCAAGTGGAGGGAAGAAGGTGTCAGGCGAAAATTTGCTTAATTTTCATGGAAACGGTCGATGTTCGATATATTTCACTCAGCTCTTGGAGCTTGCCTCTGCACGCGGAATGTACTGTTATTCTTATATAGACGTCCAGCCAAGCAGTATCACTTGAAAGATAGAGTATCGCGTGCGGCGTGTGGGTGTCCCGATGCGAATATAAAACAGTTTCGGTCCGCGGACCGCGCACTACCTGACGAAGCCAGACGAATGAAAGTGGCGTGTAACGCGATACATAGGCGAAAGGTGGAATATCTTGGTTCCATTGAACTCGCTGCGAATCAACGAAACTGGTCAATGGGCATTCGCGGCGCATCGAGTGTCGCTGGACATTGTGAAGCTGATCCGACTTCCGCTTCCACGGGACTCGCTTTACGACGATCTCGATCACTTTTTCTTCTTGGACCTTCACTCCTAGGGTGGCTTGAAACTAGTTTAGATCGAAGTTGGAGGAAATAGATTTGGTATCAAGAAGTTGCAGTTTGTGGCGGATAAAAGGGTTAGAGAATGAGATTTGTACTCGCGCAAATCAATTTTGATTTCTGGTACTGTTCTTGCAAAATTTATTCTGTTGATGTGAGAATTCTTGAGAGGAAGTTGATGTAGTCTTCAGAAATTATGAGAGATTAGAGATCATTTTTATATTATTTTTCACGATAATTGAAGAAGAAAATTGTATCTTATTCAAGTATCTAACGCAAATTATTATTCTTAACTTCAATTTCGGATAGAATCATCAGACGATGGTGACGCTTCTTTTTTTCAATTTTCTCACTTCCTTGCACGAAACAGTGCGTTTCCGTTGACCCAAGGAGTCTCGCTACCCGCGTTCCAGCCCTCCCACGCGCGCGGAAGCGCTCACATCACCTGTTCGTAACGCGTATCTCAGACAGGTAGAGCGTCCTCTGGAGTAAAAAGCTCGCGTAATTTCTTGCGGCATTGTGATGACGATTCGAGATGCAAGTTTAACGGGTTCCTCTGTAGTCCGTTTCCATCCTCCTCGTTCTTGCTCGGAGCAACGGGTTTCGTTTACGACCGTCCAGGATCTATTTTCTGCCGGCTATGCGCGGAGGACCAGGCGGGAGCGTCGCCCCAGGGATCTTTCGCAAATTCGTCAGCACTAAAAAGAAATGTTTAGTGGTAATAAAAGGGAACAGAACAATTCTCTTAATTAACAACCGTGGTATCATTTTATTTTAAAAAAAAAAAAAACGTGAATTTAAACTTCTTAAATTATAATTCTGAACTTAACTCTCTGATACTTCATGACCCTTTACAACTGTTCTTGTTGCACGTGCCATAATGCACCCAAACTCTCCACGTCCATTATGCAAACTTTGAAGAACCATGTTACCCAGCTCGGCACAAACTATTTGAAATTTAATTCATCTTCGAGTATCTCAACAATGTCCTCAAACGATAGTATTATAAAAAAGAAAGCTTCAAGGCTAAATGGTTCATCGTGGTGATTCCATACGCGGTTCGAGCGTGCAATTAAGACGGCGACGAGGAAAGGGGGCAGCGTCGTGGCGCTGTGAGGCGGAAGAACAACGTGGCAGAGATGAGTGGGCGGAGATGACTCTCAGAAATTTTGATTTTAGCGGCCAAAGGGGGGGTGTGGAGAGAGCGACCGCCACGGTGGATCGAGTTGTAAACGTCCCCGTCGACTTTATGAAGAGTCATTCAGCTTTTCCCTCCCCGCGGCAATAAAACATTTCCTTGAGCGCGGCGAGTATTAACCGCCTGGTAATCGGCCCACCGTAAATCTTACCGCGCCGCGTGTCTCCCCGACGCCTGTTTAGGAGATCCTGCGAGCGTCTGTCTTTCTTTTGTTGCGCAACGCCTGTGCCATTGCTGGATAGACAGATGCACAGGTGGCTGAAACGGTGCCAGGAGACGGTGCCTTCTGCTGTCTCTGCTTGTCGGAGAAATCCTTTCTGTTTCGGAGGTTTGGTAATGAGAGGGATGAAAATAGCACTTATAAGTGTACTGAGCAAAATGGTGAAGTCTATGAGGCGAACTAAGGGATGGGAGTGAGGCAAAAAAGAGTTTTCCTGGACGATCTGCCAAATATCGAAGCTAGTTTTCGCTACGACCGCAGATGTGGCGCTGTGGATGGTCCTCCGTTTGAGCATGCGCAGTTGGGGACCTCTCTATTGCTTGGTGGACCTGTATAATTGTTTTCGGGGTGTAGATTGATTTTATTTGAAAAATTAGGAGTTTTGAATAGTGAACTTCTATTTTTAAAATATACATTTATTTAAGGGTAAATCTTATCCTTTTGAAATCTTTTCGCGATTCTTACCACCAACTCGCACAAGCTACCCTGCTTCATTCATCTGTTGAACGCACGAGGTGTTGGACTCTGCAGCTTGCTTTCACAGAGCTGAATCGAGTGACTGCGCTCGTGCTGTAAAACAGAGATAACGCGGTGTAGCGAAATTGCAACGATTCACTCTGTCACCCCGTTTCTCTTTTCCCATCGCAGACATCGGCTCGTTGCATCAGTCGTAAAAGTTGCTGTTACCGCTTTCTCGGTGGTCGGCAGGTGGAGGGGGAGGAGGTGAACCCGGTAGGGAAACGGTATCGTTGTAAAACTACAAGTAATAACACTGTAACTCATTGTCAGTGGCCGAGTAATAACAGTGGCTTCCCGCGGAGGCGGTTGTACGCCGCTTTCGTGGAAACGTGTCTCGTCCAGGAGGGTTAAAGGGAAAAGAGAAAGACACTGTGCTGCGTTGCGGTGTACCGATCATAGGCGTACAGTTTCGGTTAAAGTCTGCGTACATTCGTATTAAAAAGAGGAAGCATGGAATGCAAACAACCATAAACTGCAGAAGAACTTCGATGCCAAAGATGGGTTTGCTTCATTTTATAGGTTCAGAAGATTAATTAAAATCAAAGCTAGTCGAATCTGTGACGTTTAAAGTCACTTTGGAGGAGCTAGAGTCTATTTTACCGAGCCACCGCAGATTCTTCTGCAATTGTTTATGAGATATAGACAGGGATAGTTTTTAAACAATTTTTCTAAAAGGATTAGTCTCGCGAATTAAATAGTTTCGAAGAAAATTCGTCAGTAATTCCAGAGTACTAATTAAACGTAGGTTTTTCTATCGAATTTTCAGGTTAGGTAAATAATTCAGTGTCCTCGAAGTGAATTAAAATTTGCAATATATTCAAGGGAACATTATCAAGTAAACTATCTCGAGACTGCAAGAGTTTCTTCCACGGAGCTTCCTCGACGTTCCAAAGTTATCAGTCGTCGTTAATTATCGTGGAAGTGTCCAAGGAAACTCTGCACCCCATAGCATGTCGTCGTTAATGTACACCCGCATTTTTCCCACTCGACGCCTATGCCTTAGTACTAAGTACATGCACTTTGTAGTTACATTGTACGCGCAGCCAGTTGCATAAGACTGGCCGAAGAGAGGGACATTCACGGCGTAGCATGACGCGGCTCGGCGATATCTTTTCTGCATCCAACGTGTCCCTGAAGACCTCTTCCGTAACGAAACAATGCCCCTTTTCAAGGGCAGCTATCTCGCGCTTAGAAATACCAGTCACGTGGCCTATTACTCGGCAGGATTATAATTAGAGGAGGCTGGGAGAGGAGTAGCCGTGGCTGAAATCTTTCTGACTGCCTTCCGCGACAGATGCTTCGAACAGTCCCGAAGTTCACCCGGGGTGAGCTTGCTCCTTAATGAAACAGCATTCTATGAAATATGAGTTCCACTAAAAATAAAACAAAAAAGAAACAACAGAGCTTAGTTATGTAAAAGTAAGAAGGTTCGACAGTTTTTCTGATAATTCAGATTTTAAACCTAGATATTTCCTTCACCTCAACATCGGGGGTGGAAGAAACACAAAAAAGTACTGGCACCACCCTCGAAGGATTTTTAAAATGTCATCACACGAGTGCATTCACAAGAGATCCATCATATTGCACCCTGGACTTTAACCTAATCACCAAAACTTCTTACACCGCAGCAAGCTCGCCTCCAGTCTGCAGATCCGAAGTATCAGAGCGAAGAGTTCTCGTTCGAGGTGGTGGAGGAAGCACAGGGAATAGCGGGCGGGCACAAAGCTGCGCCGTGCACTCGCGGGTCGCATTATTAGCGGACAATATCGCTATTCGCGCGAGCGAATAGCGGCGGATCGTTATCTGCGCCAGGGGACACGAGGGAACATAACTTGGCCGAGACGATCGCCTCTTATCCCGCGGGATCGCGTGGGCGTTAAAGCGCGCGGTTCTCGCCCACCTGAATCGATTTCGAATGGACAGCTCGACCGTCGTTGCCTCGTTTCGCCCTATCCAGAGTGTCCTGTTAACGGTCGCGCCGTTAAAAGGGAACACCGTTCCCTTTTTGCATACGCCCTTTTACGACCTTCCGCGTGTTCCTCGTTCGGCGTGCAATGGATGGGTATCAGAGGAAAGAAAGTCGCCAGGGAAGACAGACTGCCTGAGTGACTTTGTCTCGCTGGTACGAGTAGGTTATTATTATGCAAGTTCAATTGTACGTGGAAGAGAGGAGTACATATTATGAATATTAGAGAGAAGTTGAGGTAGAGTCGTGGACTGCCATGGAGCTTAACATGTGATAGTTAGTTTTGGTGTTGTAAATAACTGGGATTGGAATCTTTTGGAATTGGAAGTGGAGACTGGAATGATGAGTGTGCAGGTTTGTTTGGAGTGAAAGGGTAGAAGGTTGAGGGGTGATGGTATAGGATAGTTACAATAGGTTGCTAGGCTTTTGGAGGATGCAGGGAGTTAAAGTAGTATGGTTTTTGGAGGATGCAGGTGCTAAGAGCTGAGGAGATATTGGTTTCTTGAAATATTGACATGTAAATAATTAAGAGTGAGGTTGCATTCAATGAGATGATACAGTGATGGAGATTTTCTGGGGTTGCATGGTTCAGGCCCTGTTGTCCTGCAAGTGTGTGTTAATTTATTATGTATATTGCTGGCTGCAGTGTAATTATTGATGACACCACACGATTCTGTGTGGTATTGGGATTCGCAGAAACAGAAAATGCTGAGGAACGTTCATTGAGGTATACAGTGACATATTTTATTAACACGCACTGAATGAAGTAGTCCACAATTCTTTGACTTTCCTCAAGCAATAATTTTTCCATCGAAATCGCGTCTAAATGCAAAGTGGAATAAATTGAACATCATGGAATTTTGACAGAAAATTTCTCATGTCTCACAAAAAATTGTAGACTTCTAATTTTCTCGAAATTAATTCAAGACCCGTTGTAAATACCTCCAATTCTATTCCCAGCACATAGTATTCTAAACTTAAACCTGCTACCCACACGCGACATCAAACAAAACGCCCCAAACTAAAAATACCTTCAAAAATATAATTCTTCCTCGAAATCACTCACTCCCTACTCGGTCATCCACAGTTCCCATTTCATCTTCGCCAGTAATTCGCAAGTAGCTCGTGTTTACCAAATTCCGCGCAATCCCTTTCGCCGATTTACATAACATCCCCCCTGCTTGTTTCCACAACACCGCTCCGTTGTCCATCCGTCGCAACGGCGGAATGACTTTGTCAGTAATCAGTTTCGCGGCTTTTCCAGGAATTGTTATGGTATTCAGGCGAACGTGGCGTTGCCACACGAGCCGCGGGACGAACTTACGTACCTTTCCGCGCCATTTCATAACACACGAAGCTATTACGTCGACGGTGCGTGCAGCGCGTTGCGCAATCAGATGCACTCGCCGATTTGCGCACGCAATTCCGGCATCGCGGACGATCTCTCTGCCTCGAATACAATCGATCGATAAATATTTATAAGGAATCGAAGCCACCTTTCCGTGTATTCCGCCCCCATGGCGTTTCGTCGCGGTGACGCGCGTCACGTCGCCGTTCCGGATATTCGGCGCCAGGATTCCGTCGCCGTCGCTTTGAAGTGTGACTTTGAGAAACGATCGGCGATAATGAGCGCCGTAATTTCGTTTGCAGAAGTGGGCTTGCCCTCGGGCGCAAAGAACAAGCTGGTGGCAATCGTGAGTAGTTTGAGGAAAGGGTTGGTAAACCCTGTGATGTTGGTGTCGTTGAATCTTTGGGTGATTTGGAGGTGGTGGTTTGGGAGATTTTATTGATGTGAAAATTTGGTTTTGAATGTTTTGGATGGGAAGAAGGTGGGTGGCAAATTTAGAGGTTTTTGAAGAATGAAGGGGGAACTGGTTGAACACTTTGCTTTCCATGAGGAAATTCCACAAGGTTATCAAAGTTTCACTGAGTCATCGTATATAGAATGATAATAATTATTCTTTGGGTGATGAATACAGAAGTTAATTGCTGAGTGACACAAAGAAAGAAAATACCTAATAGAAATTTAGGTATTCCTCAGAGAAGAAATACCTTCAGATTAACAGAAGATAGAATAATCTGAGATATTTCTAAAAATATCCCAGATATTACTTTGCCAATCACAAAAGTCTCATCTCCAAATGCCCCAAATTTGATCCAGACCCTCATCTCCTTTATTCTTCTTCCCTACTATTAATCCTTCTCAAATTGCCCCAAAACAAAATCATTTACTACTTCTTTTCGTAAAAGCGAAACATCCTATCTGTTCCACTCGGTGCATCAGCCTGAATTCCCCATCTTCCGTTACTCCGCGATATTCGAGCCCCGTAGGGATTAATTGCGCGACGATGCCTAAGCAATTGAAACATCGACGCGTGTAAAAATGGGGAAGAAGCTGAGCTTTCACGCTCGCACGCTCGCGATTCGCCTGTGTGCCCCGCGCGTTTCCACGCTCCTTATTTACGAGCGCGTTACACGCAATGTTAATTCGACAGATTTGACCGTAAATAACGATCGTAAATACCTGACTGGCAGAGTATATATTTATCTGCGGCTATAAAATTCCGTCCCGCCGGATGTGCTGGTACTTCGTCGAAGATAGCTGGAATTTACCATCGCGCTAGCTACGAAGATTAACGCGGTGAATTTCGTCAGGCTGTGCTTCGCCTCTGCTACACGTTCGCGGATGTGCTCGTCCAGGAATGCGCAGGCGTACCGGATGTGAGGGTCCATTTTCGATTACTAGCTGTAATTTAGAAAAATCGAGAAGACCTTGGTGTTATTTAGACTCTAGCTTCTAAACGAGGGTTTTGATGAGAAGATATCCTTCGGGCTTACTTTTAGGAACACTTCACTATGTAATACCCTCAATCGTGCAAATAACCCAGGGTGGAGTCTGAACCCTTCTCCAGTTATTCAAAATTAATCTGGTAATACCTTCATTTATAGAAAAAATAGATTTTTAACATAATCAAAGAATTCTCCCTTTTTTAATTTCAGAGCTATTTGCTCCTATTGCACTCGCAATTATACAAATCCACGAATACTCAAGTGAAGTCCTCCATTAATCTCACAGAATAAGCTCACAAAAATAAGCTGCACATTCCTCCATTTCTCCCTCACCGGATCACTACGCTTCCACGAAGTAGATTCGAATATTTCTTGTCAGCCAGCCGTCCACCTCATTTCCCCCGTCAATCACAGTGGCCACGATCCCCTGTGCCATCGTCCCTCTTCTTGCCATCCGAAAAGTCCCTCTTTCTCCGTGACAGACGTCCAATGGCTCCCCCGTAGACCCCATTGAACACCAATTATGGCCAGCCAGAATGCCACCCGGCGTTTAGCGAACCGAGAGGTTCACGGCCAACGTTCACCTTCGTCGATCCCGCGAGACTAATGCGCTTAGACCTTCCTCCGCAGCGATATATATCCCGATGATCACGATCCCGTCGATCCTGTTCCCCGGTAATAATTACCCGGCCGGCTGTCAGTGGCAGGTCAATGGGAAAGCATTGGAACGGGCACGAGAATCGACAGCTTCCGCGGGTCGTTAAACCTGAAACGTTCTCGCTGCCGTGCGGCTCGGTGGCCCCGCTCTTTTCGTCGTCGTGATCGATGCATTAGCAATTAGCACGGGGCCCCCCCTTCACTCTGGGGGACTCTCTTTGGTCCAGAAGCGCAAGGTCGGTCTCGGTTCAAACGTGAATTCAAAGCTGCGGGCGGTGTGCTCGGTGTCTTTGGAAAGTTCAGGGGATTCTGGGGAGGGGGATTTTTACGAAGTGGTGTGGGGGTGTTTGGGGGATCTTGGAAATTTGTTGAGATTGGGAAATGTGGGAGATTGTGGCGCGGACAGTGTTTGATTAGGTTTTTGACCTATGATTGGAGAATTTGGGATACTAGGTAAATGTGTGAAAGAATATGAATTCTATTTTTAATATGTAAAGTGTAGTATTAGTTCAGTAACTCTCAAACTGTGGGTCGCGAAGTGTTTTCTGGAGGGGAAGGGGGTCGTTATAGTTCTTTTGAGTTGGTGATTTCTAGCGATTTCTTATTTATTTTAATTTTTAAGTTAGAATTATATTCCGAAATGATTATTTTTAATGTTTTCTTTACCTTATTAAATTTAGTGGTATTACTGTATTAGTTGCAAGAGATTTGTACTCGTGAAATGAGAATCGTGATTCCTGAATTATTGCTATTCAGTTTCGAATTAGAACGTTTTTGAAATCCAGCTAAGTAGATCGTTTGATTTGATTTGATCTCATGTCAAACATTTCTCCAAGATGGTACTCGCGATTCTCTTCTCCGGACCGAAGGAGAAATTTCCCGAGGCCGTATTTTTCGGAGCTGGCGATTTCACCGTCACCAGAAAAACAGCATATCCACCGTCGAATAAAAATACACGATGCCTAACAAGCGAGTTTCCGTTTCACGTTGTTCACGGCGGCTAATTATCGCGCACATCTTTTTGCACGCTCCGATTGCCGTGAGAACGCGAATGCAAAAGTGTCCGAGGGGCACCCTGTGTTTCAGTATTTGGAGGCTTGTTCGATAACCGCGCTACACGATAAGCGAACATAGAGAAAGAGGAAGAAAGTTCGCAGTATCGTCGATCTGTTTCGTTACCCATGTCGATACTCGGTAAAATAGAGGTAGTAATCGGTACTTTCCAAGTGTAATTAAATTCTACACGAATCAGCTATCTCTTAATTGCCGAACAAATCCTCATTCTTCTAAAAGACGAGCCTACTCATCCTTCAGATAATAATACATATATTTTCTCCTCATATCACACTTAAAACCGAAATAACTTTTCACACGAACCAGATAGACTTCAAACATTGATTGCATCTTATTAAGCGCGACAAAATAAGCAAAAACTGTAGAGTAACATTTTCTCCTACGAGGGACCATTTCCAAGGAAACCAACTTCAAAACTGTATGCAGCGCGGCGGACGAATTCAGTCAGCCGCTCGCGCGCTTGCCTTTAAAAACAATTTTCTCCCATACGAAGCCCCCTATCAAAAAATGTTACTCCACATTTTCGACGCAGTTTTGAAAGCTCTGTAATCTACCGTGCTTCGTATTTCTAAATAGTCACCTGTCTCTCTGAATTTGCGCAACGCCGGGCTAGCGTGCAACAGGAGGAAGCGAAAGCCCCTATCCCCTTGTGCAACGCTGGAAACAATTGAAACGCCGCAGTTCCTTCTCCCCGCGAGACCTCGGAAGTATTTTAGCATCGACGTTCGGTCGGAAGGTCAGAGGTGAAGCTCCGAGCGTGCCTCTCGAAAATAGAACGGGGATACCGGTTAAACCGTTTCTATTTCAATTATCGCGGTGCCACGGCTCGGCTCGGCAATTTGCTGGCGTTAATCGTCCCCCGGATCGCCGCTTGAATTATAAATTCGTAATGTCGCGCGCTCGCGCGGAGAGCAAAGTGAAACGCCGCGCGAGCATCACGGATATCTAGATCGGGACTTTCCAGGCACTTGTTCAGGAATGTTGATTAACGTGTTAATTAAGCCACGCGCCGCGCCGCGCGAGAGGCGGGGAGGGGGGAGAAAAAAAATGTATGGAACCAGTGGAACTAGCGGGTTAAAGGACGTTCGTTTTCGTTTCCACGCAAAAATTCTGAAGGACAGGTAGGGTCTTGGAAAAGCCTTCGCGTCGAAAGTGAAATCGAATTCCCTGCATTTTAATGACTTCGTTAGGGAGAATTGGCTCGGAGTTGCGCGTCGTTTCGTTCGGCGACGACTTACGTAAGTGGCGACTGCGTGAAAAATTTCTGTAATTATCGACGATATTTTCCGAACTTTCTAAAATTTCTAGGTGTTACGGTGGCTTGACGAGCAGAGTTCTGCGGTAAACTAATTTCACACGGAGTCTCGAGGGAAATTAGGGGAGTTGAATTTTCTTCATATTTTTAAGCAGCCGTTTTTTAGGGTAGATTGTAACTTTTTTTTGCGTGTAAATTAGTCGATGGTTCCCTGCTTAACCAGAGAATTTTCACATTATTGTTTCAGGAAAATGGCTGTCTTTACTCCCACATACGATGGGGTGAAGCTTTCGTCGTCGTTTACAGCGTGACGTGCAAACGAAGCTTTCAGGAAGCTCGCGGACTCCTGAAACAGCTCGCTGATTTACGTCTGCCATCTTACTTCACCGCTCTGCTGCTTGGCAACAAGAGAGATCTGGACCATGCTCGGTGAGTAATCAGTCGAATTTTATGCAAGGGAGAATTATATATTCATTTGTCTCGATAGAATTCGCGATTTAAATATTTTAGGCCAGCTTCTGATGGCGTGAAAATTTGAATTGTTCAATTTCCTCATTCTTCTTTCAATAATCCTAATTCTTTTAAAATTGAATTCAAAAGAAAATAGATGGCAAAGATAAGAAGTAAACAGAAAAACAATTAAATTAAGTTAAAAAAAAAAAAAAAAAAAAAAAAATCAATGAAAATGTTGACTGACTTACACGTTAGTTCTAGCTACAATCTAATACAATGCGAATTTCAAGATTAACTCGAATTTGTAAGTACATGCAGTACTTAATTTGCGGGGATAAAAGACCTTTACTGAGGATAATAAATCGGGGAAAGATATTCGAAACATTGACTGACACAGAAATTTTTGGTTCCAATTAAAAACCTTTATTCTCCATCAAAAGAGACATTTAACTAACCCTCAATCCAACCCCCCACAGACAGTAACACCCACCACGTTATTGCCAATCACGCCAATCAGTCACTGCCAAGAGCAACTAATCACCTCCTAGCATCTCCCGATTCTCACGCTTCAGCTCGCACTCGAGTTTATTACGAACCCGTTAAACATAACGAAATATATGTATAACAGTTTGCAGCGGGTCCATCCACGCTTGCTCTCATCTGACCCGTTTCCCCGCGTGGCCCGTCTCCTCGACACACTTTCCTCCCCTTATCTCTTCGATTGTCATGTAATTGAGGCCCGTTGTTTACGGGCGTCCACGTCGGAAGCACAGTATCACCGTGGCCCGGCCCAGCAACGGTCCCAAATCGCTGACTTCACCGTGTGGCCTGTTGGCGATCCTCCCTGCCATCGTACGCGCGCCTCGTCCCTCTTTCAATCTCGTCTCTCCGCTTGGCACCTTCTCCCTCTCTGTCACTCCGCCGGCTCGCGATCCACGGTGCCTCTACTTTCATCCATGTGCGTGTTCGGCCTATTAATCGGGCAGTTCACTTTCGCGGCGGCGGCGTAACAGGATCTTCGCGAAACGTTTCCTAGACCGAGGCGAGATTTCGCGTGCGCCACGCGATTCGCGAGCCACCGTTCTCGGCCCGCCAGGCTGCCCCTGCTCTTTCCTCCTCTGTTCTTCTCTTTCCTGTCACCTGCTCTCTATCATCGCGCAGTTAGCACGCATCACCTGGAACGCCGCCGGCCGAGAGATGATCGCCGCGGTCGTCGTCGTCGTCGCTTGATTCCGCCAGGATCGGTGCCAGCGCGTTGTCTCTCGCGGCGTGAAACGCGAAACGAGGCGCCACACCGACCGCACGCAGGACACCAGAGACCGTTTCGAGCACGACACCCGGTAGTGGTCGAGTGGTCGCTCACCTAGAAACCGTTCACGCGATCTCCGCTTCGAGACAGATCTGTTTACGCGCCTCGTTTGGCCGACTTGGCTCCAAGACGCTCCACGGCGCACGCCCGCTGCTTCGTTCATTTTAGCTCTGCTCCTCGGGGGTATTCACCCCTTCGCGATTTGTGTCATGGTAGAGGAGCTCTGTGGTTTGAGGCAAAGTTGCAGGTTCCAGGGGGTACTTTTGTGTTTTGCACTGGGAGAGACGCGGGGGTAAAGGATTGTGAGGAATTTTGTGGCATTGGAAGAGTTATGGAGGTTCAAAGGATACGATGAACAAAAGTAGGCTTGGGTAGTACGGTAGAGATAAGATGAGGTTTGAGAAGGAAGTAGGGGATGATGATGGTAACCTTTGATTGACTTGCTGAGACAGAAGCTCATGCATGTGTTTTGATATATTTTATTTATTTTATTTGGCAATTTGGTATTAGTAATTTAAGGCCCTGGGCTGTGTGGGAATTTGTAAAAGTAGGGTACTAAAAAGTAGTATTTTCTCATTCGTTTCTCCTCCTGATATAATTTTCATTCATCGTGCCATCATAAATTCCATCTTCTTCCACCTCTTCCACCATACAAAGCAACAATTTGCAAAACTCAACAAGAATTTGAATACTTCCAAAACGCTTCCTTTGACATTCATGGTTCTTCCTAAATCTCACTTCTCCATATGTTATTCGTCCAAGAAAGACCTAAAGATGCTGATCAATAACGCATGCTAAAAAGGAAGCTGCAGGCGATTAAATTCTAATTTCACTTGGAGATTGAATTTGACACGAATCGTTGCTCCCATCCACGTACAGAGATGCCAGTGACACGTAGGTGAACCGGATATCGATATCCCTTATGGGCTGCAAGCTCTGGAACAGGAATTTCCTGGGCGATCCCCGCAGGAATGCGGATCGTCGTTAACGAAGACACGTTTCTCATTTTTCCACCTCCCCGTTCGCGTTCCCGTATTCATTTACGAAGGTTTGCATGCCTGGCGAGACCCGATGGATGATCAAACCTGTGCGATGATATCACAGTGACGTTTTATGCACTTTAATAGTATTTTCCACCCCTCGTTTCTTTCGCGTCAAGGCCACTCGAGTTTCCTCCTTCGTAGGTACATCTTTCTTCATCTTTTTTCATAGTGGATTTCATCGTTACATGCTCAATCTCTCACTCTTCTACTTGCACATTTAATTTGCAATTTTTTTCTGCGAAAGGGCTCCCAATTATCTTCTTCAAATTGAATTAGATTTTCATTCATCGTTCACTTTGGCGATAAGAATTCCTAATTCAAAAATTCCCCTGCATTTGTAAACCTAACAGTGCCCAACGAAAGCAATCTGAAGTAGACACCCCTTCAAAATGAATTACAAATCACTGTTCCCCTCTCCCATCCACCGTCACACACGTAGCTTTTCGAAATTTCGCTGGACGCCGCAAAAGCTTTGGTTTTTCTCCTTTCACCTGTTCTCGTGTCCAGCTCCAGCGATACACATTCGATTTAAAGGCGCGCCTGACGATCGTTCGCCACGATAACCTCCCCTAATTTCTCTCGCCGCGGACGATAGAGAGAACCAGGCGGATCCAGATCGATAGAGCGATCTCGCGGCGAGGAGCGCTCGGAATACTCTCTTTAAAACGGAGCGAGACGCGCGGAACAGGTGTGGCGCGCGAGTTTCGGCGCGCAGCTTTGCGCTTTACGCAATCCCGTTCGCCCCAAGTGCATCAGTTGCGTGATTAGGACAGGAGAAAGCCAGGAAATCGTACGAACCAGTCGCTCTTTTTTCCCCGCTCCGTGAAACATTTGTGATAAAGATTGGCCTGAGCGCGGCAGCTTATTAACCTTGTCGAACGGCGCGCGTTCTGCGCTTCTGCGCATTTGACAGTTAATAGCAACGAATTCCTGGGCGATAACGCTGCACGACAGTTGGAATGGGATTAACAATTGTGTTGAAACGATGGACGGTAGATAGAAATTTAGAACGAGGGAGAATTTTTGCTAAATTTTATTAGTCTTCTTCTTTTGAAGTATTCAACCGTTTCGCTGGTTCGAAGTGAAATTGGATTGCTGCATTAATTTCTTGCAATCGGCCTCAGCAACCTTCTCAAGAGTTGATGGCTGGCAAGTGAAACTTTTATTCGACTATGAGATGAATTTCTACCGCAGGATGATAGAGTGTTCTACAGCCCATCAACCACACGCTGTAACTTTTAAAAGAACACCCAGCAATGGGAAATAGAAGGTTATCGCAGGGTACAACGATAAGGACAAGAGTTTGCCAGCTTTCTCCCGTACGGCGCAAAACACGCAAAGCTGCGATGCACTTTTGAATCGCTTCGGAGTGCTTCGTTAAACGGGACGCCAAAAGTCAGGGAATTCTCGCGAAACATGCAGAATTGCAAGGAATTTTTCTGCGGCGCGGGCTGCGAATTATTACTTGTACCTTTCGAAGAGTTGTTCGCCTCTGGAACTGCAAATTAACTTCTAATTAAGGAGGGAAACTGATGCGTCTTACGCATTGGCGAAGGTAATACTTCTCTTCTGTTCGGAAGTAATTCCGCGCCTTGGAATTTTTGGAGTTAAGAGATTACTCGCGGGAAAAGTGGATGTCTTTAAGTTTATCTTGCCGCGGAAAAGTGCGAAGCTGCATAAAAGTTAATGATCTTTTTCGCGCGGAGGAGTGAATGGTTGTTCAAGTTCAGGTATAGGGAAGGATCGTTTGTGGGTTTCTTGCCCGACACGCGTCTCGTGAGAAAACGTTTCAGGAAGTTGGCAAAGCCTTGCAACCTTCCACCTTTAGGAGCCTCGACGAGGCTCGTCATCAATCACCTAGGGATTATCTTTCGTCACTGTGCAACCTTTTGTCCACGGCTAATCTAAGCGGTAGATTAACGTCCGGATCGCGAGAAACGGCGTTTTGTATTCGCCTGCTTGCGGTTTTTATCGCATCAAATATCACTTAGGTAGAAAAGGATTTGTTGGAGTCGCGAGGGACAGTTTAACCCGCGTTCGATCGGCCTGGATGAAGCTTCTGATCGTTATCGATTTGCTTCGGAGAAACATGTGAAGAAATTCACGGGATAAATGTTTCTGCTGGGTTTCATTCCGATATTTGATTTTAAAGTTCTTTTGAAGGTGCAAGAGTGAAAGGTGAGAGGTAGTATTCAATTCATAGTTGTTCGAGTTCCATCTTGAACGAGGAAAACTCAACGTGTCCTAGTATTCCTAGCTTGCAAACTGGAAGCTATTAATTTCTTCAAATAAATAATCTTATCTCAACCAAGAATCACAGATGTTTCAAAATTCGTTAAATCAACTTCCTCAATTGTATTCTGCTAATAGATAGCTACCCCTCAAGTATCTCAATTGTTTAAATTAACTTTGCATAGAAATACCCCACGATTTTCAATTCATAATCGTTCAGCCCCACTATTCGAGTGAAGGAAATTCTGTAATATTCTTCTGATAATTCTACTTCCCACAAAATGGGGAAAAAATCCCCTCCCCCCTAAAAAAAAAAACTGCCAAGCCATCAAGCTCCGTGACAATTCACAACTTCTTAAACCATCTCCACCGAAACATACCTATGTTAATTGTAAATCGATTGTTAAATCGCTGTAACGCCACTCGCGCCAAGGAAAACCTGCCCCGTCCGTTTTTGCAGTCGGGCTCGAAACGCGGCTTTCCAAGCGCGCCGGCTGGCTTTTCAGCCTCGCGAACCAGTTTGTCAGCCGTGGCGAGCGTGGCTCCGAGGGATTCGCCAGCTGATATTTCGCGATAAGTTTATCGATGTACGATATTCGCGGCCGGACGCCGCTTCGGATGTATCTAAAGCGGCGATAACTCGTTCCCGAGAGAGTGGTTTCACCAGCCCCGCAGCAGCCGGCTTCGCTCTAATCTTTATGAACTCCATTAAGACGGTTCGAGCGGCTACCGGGCAGGAAGGAGGCGAGCGCTCGAAAAGAATCGACCCAGCGATCTCCTCTCCGCGTTCAAACAAAACCGAGGAGAAGTAAAGGAAAAAATGTCGGTCCTGCGGCGTAAATTTAATTAGTCGCCCTGGCGGATTATTGGCAAGAGAATGGCTGCACCGAAACGGGAAAAAAGGCTTTGGATCTGGAGTCGGCTTTACGCGATCCGACCAGCCTTCTCGATTGGTCCGTGCGCTATTCGTTGCGCCGGACAGTTGCAGTTCTACTTCTTTTCCCACTTTCTTTCGTCCTTTTTTTTCCCCATCGCGTGCACTTGGACGTTTCTTTCTCGTTTTTGAGCGGCGGTTTGTTGAAATTGCGGCGCGCGAGCAGTAAGCTGGCGCCAAGTAGAAAGCACGTGTCTGAGGCAAATGGAGGAACAAGTCTTGCGGCCAGATATGTAGGTGAACAATGTTTTGATATCAAAGAAAGGAGTTTCTGAGCGTCACGGATTTTCTGAGAACCGTCCTGGGAAATTGCCTAAGGGGAGAGATTTGAAATATTTCAGAGATTTTATGGGGAACTCTATGGAGCGATAGTGGAATGTTAATTGTAAATTTTGAGTTAAATTACATTTGGCGTTTTCACGGTGAATTCACGGCGCATGAAAGTTTAAGTCAATTTAATTGCAGGTGAGTTATCAAAATATTTGTAGAATTTTTTTAATTTTCAAGTTACAAGAATACAAAAGTTATTTTCACTCTATAAATTTATTATATAGATTCAGTTAAATTTCGGCGTTAGGGAAGCAATTTTATGTGCCTTCTGGCAATCAGTTTAAACGGTCCTTCATTTTTCTCTAATTTCTAAGAAACTACCTTACGCTTCAGCAATGAGTGCGTGTCTAATATCAACCTAACATGTAATTATCTCATAAAAAAAGAAACCAGGAAATCCTTGATCCTGATACGCGTCATTAACCAACAGATTACTGCCAAAAGTTTCTACATCCAATTAGAATGAAAACTTCGATATTACTTTGTCGCAGCGTTATATCCGTCTTAATGTAGCCTTTCCTCCATTTCCTCAAAACCAACGCGTTAACTGAAATGGAAACTCACCAGGGACTTACAACTTCCGTACTATATCACTGTCATTACAAATAATATCAACGTGTTAATGAATCTTCTAACACACACAACCTTCACTAAAAAGATTTCTTAAAAAATGTATCCTTAATTTAAAGAACAATGCCCAGAGGTGCAACTTCTCTCCGTCCCTGAACCAGAACTCCGCTGCACCTCTGCCGACCTACTCGGGTCCAGGTGCAATCTGTCGTGGCTCGTCGTTTTCTTAAAAGGTCTCGGTGTTTCACGGATGTATCCCGATCCGTTCGCGGAGGCTCTGAAATGTCGAGCCTCTCCCCTCGGCCGTCCTTCTCCCACCGACGATATTCAATTTTCCTGCTCGCGGATCGTGAGAGTGCGCGGGGAACGACAGGCCTCGAATCTGACGCCGTTCCTCGTAAAGCAACGGATCGCCTCGTATAAAATAAAAGGGGACAGATTAACGGCCGTGAACGTGGTGGCTGGCTCACGTGTGCATGCATACGAGACTCGTGCGCGCGATTAGAGGTCCGCGCGCGCGGGCCCTCCCACGCGCCGCAGCTCCGAGGCCCCTTCGCCCCTCCGTTCCATCCGCCATCGACGTCTCGAGAGTATCGTGTGTTCCGGCGAATTTAATTGCCTCCATAAATATCGCGGCGGGGCCGAGCCAGCGGGCTGATATACGACGGAGGATCAGCTTCTACCCCTCTTCGTTACCCCCGGGGTTCGATCATGGGCGTCGAAAGACTGCGCCCCTCGCTGGTAATGAGCTTGTTACTGCGAAGGGGATGCAACGAGCGTGAGATACTTGGGTGGGGATGATGGTCATGATCATGAGATTCTTGGAGCAGGACGGGTCGCGAATTTCTTACGTTTTCTTGCAAAGGGGAAGTGCGAATCAAGTAGCATCTTAGTAATATTTTTTTAACCTAATTTCCAGTATGAGTAGAAGGGTGGCCCTTATTCTTTGCTCTCACACCCTAATATGGTTCCATTTCATAAAAAAGTAGTCCCTGAAATAGATCGCATGAAATTTCGCAAATAAATCGCATGTTGAAAAAACGATGTTTCAACGCATACTCGAAACTGAGTTAAATGAATTATACATAGAAACCTTTAAAAGAATTATAATAACTGAAACAATGCAACCTAAAAAATAAAATCTCACGAATTCTTATACTGAAGGAAGGAGGGGATAAGAAATGGCCCCTTAGAAACTTTTCCCGTTGCTTTTCCCACAGGGAATTCTGAAGGATCCTTGAGCAGGGGTAGTCCCTTGATTCATCAGCTCCTTTCCCGTGCATTAGCCCTTTTCAAGGGTTTAAAGGGTCGTTTGTGATGGAAGTGTGCGTTTGTTTGGTGACTTAATGATTAACAGCGCTGTTGATCGTAAATGATACAAGGTGGTGTTGAGATTCATTAGAGGTGCTTGTGATAAGGATTATAAATACCCAATGGCGGCGTCCAGGCTGGCGGAATTCCAGTGACTCCGGCGTTCTTTCCTTTATGCCAGCGTTCACTCACCTTCCTCCGCTTCCGTTCGGCCGGAACGATGTTTGCCAAGAAGTCATGACCCGTCCACTCGTTCCCATCCTCCCCGCGGACCTTGACAGCTTCCGTTGATCCCCGGTGACGCCTTCTTTCCTGTCCCGAAAATTTACGGGCTCCGCGTGTTGCGAAAGAAGAAGCGTTCACCCCCTCGCGGTCCTCTATTTCTTCCTCGAGCGCGGTCGTTTCGGTGCTTGGCAGGCTCGCTGACCCGCGCCGCCTCCATTTTGCTGCATCGGGGAACACGAAATCTGCAGAGGCTCTTTGTAGCTTCCCTTTCTTTGGTTCTTGGTGCTTCTGTGGAATTGGAGAAATACTTAAGTTACTTTAAACAGAAGTTTAAGTAATTTCGTGAATTTAGAAGCGGAGAAACTAAGCAATATTTACAAAGATACTGTAGAGACTGTAAAGTGGAGGAATGTTGGTATTTTCTACTATTTTCTTATGTAATAGAAGAATTAATATTTTTACATTTGCTTTAACTCTTCGTGGGCACACAAGGTGTATCAGACCGCAGAATATACATGTCTTTGCCAGTATTTCTGTAAATTTTGAGACCTTAATAATAAAATTTAAAAATTTGGTAAATTTTAAATTTAAAAATTTGGTGAATTTTAAATTTAAAAATTCTTTGCATTTTAAATTTTAAACCCCCCAAAAATCACTTTCATCCACAACATTTTTATCAAATACATACTGCTGACACTTTGTAAAATTACCACAGTGCTCTACAGATCTCTCGCGATTAACAAATTATCCCTGAAATGAAATATTTAGTACACCACACCTCGTAACCCAAAATTCTCAAAATTTCTCATCATTCCTCCGCTCCCCTCACCAAAGTCAGATAAGAACCACCAATTTCCTGTTTTCCCAAGAGCAATTAATTACAAATACCCGAAATGGCACCTTCCTGTTACAGAGAGGTGTGCGTGGACGAGGGTCAGCAGCTGTCCCTGGCGCACGGCTGCCAGTTCTACGAGGTGAGCGCGGCGGAGAGTCCGGCGGGTGCCGCGCTGGCCTTCCAAGCCCTTCTCAGGGAGGCGAGGTCGGTGCAGCTCCTGCGGGCGCTACCCATCCGCCGGAAGCTGGGCGTGCATTCTGTCTCCAGGGTGCTCGGCACCATCTTCGGCAAGAACACCACCAAGGACCGAAAGAAGAGGCCCTCGCTGAGCATATGACGCCTCCTCTGCGCCCTCCTCCTCGGAGGTCGTGACGAACCAGACAGGAGAACCGACGTGGTCGTTCTCAGCAGCAACGTCTACGCGAACCGCTGACGGTGGCAACCGAGAAACGATCTTTCAACCCTGAAGCGGGCGGAACCACGCTCCTGCAGAACGTTCTCGCGACCGACGCGACGCGTGGCTTACCTCATCGAGGGCGACAACGGAAGCGGACGTTGGACCGCGGCAAGGTAACCAATCTCCCTCAAGGGGCTTCTAGACACGAGGGATGCCCTAAACGAGCTGGGCAACGCGCTAGTCGGCGCCCCGAGGGAGGGAGAGGGTGCAGGAGGCGGGTCTCTGGTGCAACAGCATTTCGGTCCACCGGGGGTCACTGACGAATCTCGACAGGTCGGGGTGGACGTGCAACGACGATGGACGGGGACTCGAGTGGGAATGTCGTATCCTGCTCGTCAGCTGGGGGACGTTTGCCTGGCATTTGCGTGAGATCTTCGCGGCAGAGACGTCTCATTCGGCATCCAGGCTGAGAGAGAAACATTCGTGAGAACACGGCGGATCGAACGGGCCGTGTGAAAGACTGCCGCGACCGTGGAAACGAAGAGCGGCTCGCCAAGTTGGAGTAGAAATGACGCGGAGTCGGAGCGGGACGTGTCCTCCTCTCGATTTCGCCAGCTCTCGTCAGGATCCCTTTTCTATCGGTTTTAACTATGATTGTGGAAGGGTGGTTGGATTTTCTATGGCTTCGGTAGCTGATTCGGGGGCACGCGCGACTGCGGCGCTCTGAACGTTTGCAGGTTTAAGTGGCGTCTGAAAGGAGGCGATCGCTGCTAACTCTCATCGGGGGAATTTCGTTGCGTGAGATTGGCACTCGGAGAAACCGTGGCCGAGTTTCTAATCGATGGATCGCGCGGTTCGTTTCGGTGGTCATCGAACGTTTCTCTTGGTTTATTTATTGTTCCGTGCGGGATTAGTTGCAGGGATATGTTTCCAACTGTGAGACTGGAATCTCGATTGAGTAAGGCTTCCTTGATGGACAGCTCCTCGAGCGCTCGGAACGAGATAGGTGAAACGTCTATGAAGTTGCCATTTTTGGAGATATTTATTTCTTTGGATTTTATTTATTGCGTTCAGTGAGGTGAATTGGTGGAGAAATACTTGGCATTTTACTTCTAATATTGAGAAATTACTATATTTATATTCTTTTCAAGATTTTCTTTCTGTCTTCGTTATTCGAGCGAAATAAATTATTCGAATCGAATTTTAGAATCACGAAAAATGATCGAGGAATATGAGAGATATCAGTTAGTGCAAACATTGCAATTTCGGTGTGATACAGAATTTGATATAGCACATCACAGGGAACGTGATGAAAATAAATTAATAGGAAATATTTTGCATCAACTTATGATATCACCATTATATTTATAACGTTTTCTTGGAGCATCAAAAGATACTGCCAACTACACTATAATCACTATTACAGAGCATAAAACTTCCTCTAATATATTGTTTAACATAAAACAAAAATGGGAGAAAGTAAAGTACAATATCACATGGGCCTCCACACAGTTTTAAAATCCATAATTCTTTTATTCTATCTACCTTCCTCCACAAAGTTCAAGCAACACCTAAAGTGTTGATTCGAGCCACTTCATCGCTGTTGCAGGCATTAAAATCATCAGCTATCTTGTTTCGAGCGCTTCTGTGAATTTATTTAAAAAAAAAAATGAACGTTCAGGATTTCGAAGCCTCGTCTAATTCTAATTTCTCTATTAGAAGATATGACACGAACTACTCGTTATTTCAAGCATGCAAACGAATGACCGAACTGTGAGTGTTCACTGATACCGAAACGTACCAAAACACCGAGTCTTTAAAAACATTTTTCGCATACTCAGATTGAGAATTGACAAATATAATAATTTCTCAAGGATATGTGAATGGATCAGCTTCCTGTAAAAACAAAAATCAGGCGAGTTTTCGTAGGTTTGAACGCTCGTTTGCTAATAAAAGCCGTGTTACTCGATGAGAGGATTACGTTTCACGTTCCGCACGTGATACTGCGCTCACATTGTCCGAGAATGCGAGAAGCTTAGCCGATTCTGAGCTCGTTTCTCTGCCACGGAACCGGAAACGAGCTCTGAGTACATGGACTTGGAGACGAAACCCGCCAGTCTTTCAAATTTCTCAGCCTCCGCCGAATGAAGAGAGTTCATTCGCGCGGAAAGCGCTGTAATCTCGATTCTACCGCGCGCTGTCCTTCGCAAAAGACGAATGCGTATAGTCCAGGGAGGCTATGCAGTGAAAATTTATGCCAACGCTGTGCGACGTAAGTTCTGAAGCTTTATGAAGCACATAAAACAGGACGCACTTTATAGAGGAAAACAAAGACGCGTAAAAAGCTTCAGCCATGGGAAACACTGATTTACACTCCCATGAAATATTCGGATATCAGAATCACTTCCTCTACTATAGATTACGCTAAACACAGCTCCCTTTGTTCAACGCCAGTCTGACGCTCGAAGCTCCGCAGCCGCGCGTGCTCCTTCAAAGTGTCCAACGAACCAACACAGTCCTCCAACCGAATCGCAACCACCATCGTCTCCGTGATTCCACGGTGCGGTATTAAATAAAACGGGACGCGAGTCTCCCCGTGATCGGGTTTCCGAGTTCCAGGGTGGATCGATCATCGACAACCTTAATGTTCCTACTGAAAGTAGCCTAAGGTGTACATAGCGCACAATTCACTTTTGCTGAGGTATAGCTCTAAGAGAGAATCGACGGTTCGATTTAACGAATAAGTAAGATTAATGGGGAGGACGATGAAAGGCCTTCGCGGGATGGACGCGAGATGCTTGTGCACGTTTGCTCGCCGCACGGCGCGAACATCCAACCTCGTGGCTCTTGTTCCCGACTGTGACCGAGGTCGGAGCATCCTTCTTATCTTGTAAATCGTTCTTTTCTACGCTAGCGACCGACGCGGTCGTGTGTTAAGGTTCTTAGCGTAAGTCGTGTATTGTATATTGTTCAGTGCCTTTCGTATCGTCAGCGTCCCGCGTCGGGCGTACGAGCGCCTTTGATCGCTCGTGTGGGCTACCTTTTACGCACGGTCTCGCCTATGTCCTCGCATGTGCCCTCGCCTAGGCGCCTATGTAATGCGGGTGTTTACCAAGCGAGCATGATAGCCCTGAAAGTGCTGTGAATATATATTTTTCCTCGCGCGGTCTCTCTTCGTTCTTCTTTTTATATTTTTATACTTTCGCCGGGCGCCGGATTAGCGAGTCCTCTGTAGCTAGCGAGCGGGCGGGTCCGGTAAGTGGGACGGTAAATATTTGCGCAGCGTCCCGCGCGGACGATCCGCCGGAAAAGTTTCGCTCGGCGAGGCGAGACACGCGCGAAAAAGGTTCCTCTTCCCTCGCCTGTTACGTGACGACGGATGAGAAAGGGCTTCCAGAGCGTGCCTAAATCGATACATTCCAAAACGTGCGCGAACGGCGGAGATAGTATAGTAATATGGGTGGTGAGTGTGTGCCTGGCGGTTTTTGCGAATTCTGGCCGATATCGATCGCTGTATTTTAAGTGCTAGTCACTTGTTATCGTAAATTGAGAAAGAATAAAATTCTTTTGTTAAACTTTCCAGGATTTCATTCCCCTGCGTCGATCCTGAAACCGTCAAGTTCCCTTCAAGTGTCGTCCTGCAGCGCGATGGTGAGTCACGAGAGGCGTTTGATTATTTCCAGGAGATCTGTATCCAGGTATTAGTCGTAGAATTGAAATTCAGGTCTATTGAGTGGAAGGGACTTCTTTTTATTGAAGGGTCAATTTTTTTGGGAAGTCAATTAGTTATTATTATATTATCCAAGTAGCGCTTCAGGATCTATTTGCTTGTTCACAGTCTTTCACTCAAGATTCCTCATTGAAATACTAATTTTATAAATTTGGCTGGTCAATTTTTTCAAATACGAGATCTCTTTTTGAATTTAAAGCACAGCGTTACTTGAATCCTTGAATTCGTTATTATTTTAAATCGAGAAGCTCGTACCGCTGCGTTCCATTTAACAAGTCGGCTGGATACACTCGCACAAAAATTTATTTAACGCAAATACATCCGCCGAAAAAACAATGGCATATATCTTCAGGGGTTAAGAACAATACAAACATCATCGAGGCCACGCCGAAGTATTCAGAATACTGTGTCTTGTCCCTCGTTATCCTCGAGGTAGTGTGTGTATTCAAGGGGCTTGAAAAATCATCCGTCGCGGCAGTCGCAAAATTAGACGACTCGTGCGGTACAGATGACGGGACAGCGGATCGGCGTGAATCAACAACCGCGATGGACTGACCGAATAACTAGCGATTCGGGCCAAGGTTTCGGGTGCAACACGTGTTTGTCAGTGGCGATACAGAAATAAAATACGGCTCCCGCCGTTGCTTCTCGATCTGTATGCATTCGGGCTACAACGATGCCGCGATAACTCGTCGCGGGCAATATCGCTTCTCAATGAAGCCCCTGCAAGGGAGAAGTTCGGGGAATAGAGAGCAACAGCGAAATATACATCGTTCAATTCCTACAAAGTGTTTCTAAATTATAGACATAGACTTAATCGACTAGTAGAAAGTACAAAATAAAGAAAAAAAAGAGTCTTGTCCAACTTACACCCACGAATAGACCACGTTGAAGTACCGACCTTCTCATTTTGTAAACCAAATTCTTTGTGGGATTATACATAGGTAAATAAGTAAGATGACCATTCGTTCCCGATTTCCGGAGATAGCCTCCGGAACATGATTTGTGTCCCCGACAATTTTTGTTCCGGATTCTGAATTTAAGGTAATCATTCGTCCCGGATTTTCGGTAATGTTGATGCTCTGAAAGTTTATTTATTTGTGGAAAGAATTTGGTTGACGAAATAGGAAGCTGAATACGTATGGAGTGATTAATTTGTGGGTTCGTGTGTATTAAAACTCTTTTTCCTTGTTTTCGCGCGCCCTATCGCCCAGTTGAGCTATCCGTCTAGAATTCTGACACACCCTGCATACAGAGAGGGGCAGAAGAAAAAAGACGGGACAGAGAGAGCACACCGAAATAAGCAGGCCGGTATTTCGGCATCCCCGCTGCGTGAATCACGGATCGTTAATAAATTTCGGTGAAAAAGAAACGCTCGCATCCGGTGCCTTTCGTTCCCTGGACCATGGCTGCTGGTACGTTGCTCAGAAAACGGAAAAAACGAGCCCCCGTTTCGTGCACGGCCCTTTATGCTGTAGCGTGGCCGACCATTGATAGGTATTCCTGTTCGCGTGCTCGTTAAACCATTTATCGTTGCTAAATGTGGTCTAACTTGAACATTCAGAGACGTGTTCGAACACTCGGTGTATTGTTGCTCGCTTGATTGCTGGACAATCAACTTTCACCGGGTCGAGCGCGGCTCGGACCTAAGAAAACCCATTGACGCACTCCTCGTGCTCTTCGAGTGGCTTCGAGGAAACTTACATTTGTCAAATTTGATGTAAATTGAGTGTACAGAGGATTTATGGGAACATTGGGCATTCTTTAATAGTGAGGGGTTCTTTAATAGTGAGTAGTGTAATTAATATTATTTTAAATTTTCTGTAGCTTTTGTTTTTTAATCCTAAAATGGAACTATGGCTTGGTAGTTTTAATAACTGTATAGGTAATGTGAGAGTAATTCTATGACTTGGTAATTTTTTTCAAAATAAGTATCACGAAATTATAGGAAACATACTGCGTTTAACAAATTTTTGTCATTTTGGGGGTTGGTAGGTTCCTGCATAACTACGAAATATAAGGACACAGGAAGTTAAGAGCATTAGAATAATTAGAATTCATCATTCCTCATCATTTCTCTATCTCCAACATCGAAAAAAGCAGTCAAGTCACCTGAGACATTAGTCATCGTCAAATCAACAGAGTAAACACAAAGAGAAAATAGAAATCGAATCGAGGGCTGCTTTCTTCCCCAGCCACCGACATCCTCGAACTTTCATCCGCGCCAGAAATGCAATATGGCGCGGCAGGGACGGCGATTTTCCAGGCGACGTTACGAGGTGACAGGTACAAGGCTTGAAAACGTGATCAGGTTTAGGATTTCCGAGGGGTTGGACTCGTTCGCGTTAGAAAATGGCCCCCCTCGCGGGCCCGGGTCGCCTCATATTACCTCGCCGCTTTCGCATCCTCCTGCGGCTGGCCATCTTGTCGCTGGGGCCCCCCTTTGGACAAGACAAACGATCCGTGCGCGCCGATAAAACGATGCCCGGTGCTCGATTTATCGCCACGAAACGGTGCACCGCGGCAGGGACAATGTCTGGACAGCGCCTCGTCGACCGCAGTCCCGGGCGACTCCAATTTGCGTATTTCAGGCCGCGAAATTGGAACTTCAGAGGTGCGTGTCACGTTACCCGATAAAGCGGGGCTACGTGTCCACCGCGTGTCTCTTCCCTCCCACGTCGCTCGATATTATCAGTCAACATTTGCATTAATCGACTTATCGCTCTGGAGCACACCAATTCTCGAGTGAAGCTACACTATCTCGATTCTTCTGATGCATTGGGGCGGATTTGCGTATAGGCTAAGTAGGTTGTAGTCTAGGGGGAGCGAATTTTGGGGAGTGGCAAATGTTGGGTAGTAACCAATTTTGGGGTGAAGTAAATTGAGGGAGCGACACATCTTGGGGTAGGTACGGAAAATTTTGGAGTCCGGCAAATTTAGAGAGCGACAAATTTTGGGGAGCGAAAAATTCTAGGGAGCGGCAAATTTGGGGGGCGATGGATTTTGTAGAGTGGTAAATTTTGGGGAGCATCAAATTCTGGGAAGCGGCAAATTTTGCGGAGCAATAAATTTTGGGGAGCTACAAATTTTGCAGAGCATTAAATTTTGGTGAGCGACCATAGTCGCTGTCGAAATATTGAATGAATACCTAAAAGGGCACAGCCGAGAAGCCTTCAGTAGTAGGACTCCAAGGTCCGAAAGCTTCAGACATCTCATTCAGTTCCCAGCCAGACCGCACCCACTTGAAGCCCACGTTGCAATCGTCTTCGGAACCAGAGTCAGCCTCTAGTAGCTCTGTCAACCGAGCCTCGTTCCGAGAGCCCAGTTATAATTCATTCTACCTGATTTCATGTATACTGAACACGAGCTACGGGGGTCTGCCGGAGTCTGTTCGTGTAAACGAAATAACCGTACGGTCGTGCTCGGAACGAGCGATTTACGCGAGCAGACGCGGCGATACACATCCTTCTTCCGACGTTAATCGCGGCGGTTGCCCCTCTGCGCTCCCGTCTAATTAATGGCGCGCTGGCTCCGGCACGATTAGAAATTCAGAATGAGCCGCGCAGCGAGCAGATCGCCGGTGACCACCTGCCGATCACGAACCTAGAGGCCGCTTTCGACAAGGACGATAACGCTGGCCACCGTGGAAAACACCGGGGATAGAGAAGGACAAGCTCGCGGGTGGAAAGGAGACGACGATGGAGGAACGAAATCGCTGTCTACCACGGCGAAAGCGACGGTTTCCACCAGCGTCACTCGACTCCGCGGTGAAAACGATGCCTGGGTGATATTCCTCTAACTCCCATCCGCCATCCTCCTGTTGAAGAACTCGGTCCTTAACACGACAGTGTGGAGATGTAGACTGAAGATGGTTGCACCACGTTCTGGGTTTATAGTAGGTACGTTAATTCCTGTTAAGAATGAGAAGAATGATATACTCAAGGATAGATTCAACATTTTCTAGGGAATAGCCTTTGGAGTATAAAGTTCATATTGAGTTACAATTTGGAGTATCTAATTATTAAATACACGATTCCAAAGATATCCGTACGACAATTCCAACTATGGAGCAGTTGTAACAATTATACTACTTAGAGTTCGTGGAAAATTCTATTCAAATCCAAATTGGCTATCTAAGTAATTCTCCTTATCTAGTAACTAATAATGTCTACACAATTTCTTGGTATTTTTTAACCACTCTTATACCAATGCCACTGCATACTCTGCATCTTCTCGTACCATTACAACTGCCTCCCCCAGAGAACATATCAACTCTTTCGCTATGACATATTTTAAAACCAAATAAATGGACCCCAGCTACCAACGAGGACCCCGTAAAGTGTCCCGTGCGAAAAGAGCCTAATCATGCGTCGGCGGAGGCGCTTGGCAGCGGTATTGCACCGCGCACGGGGCCCAGGCGAGTGCGCTTGCACTGCTCGCAGCGTAGATGCAGAGACATGCGCGCGGCGCAGGACGCCTCGTCGGCGGCTGGCCGCGGTCGTGACTGGCAAGGTCGTAGGTCGGCTCGCTGCACCTTGCACCTCCACCTTGGATGGCAGAGGGAACGAACCGCGGCGTGTCTGGCCGCGGGCGAGAGTTGAAATTTAATACATGCGCATAACTCTCGATAGTACTCCCCCCTCCCGGTGCCCCGTGGGCTACGTCGTCATCCTTCTAGCTCCGTAGACTGAAATCCACCTAGGGGGATCGTCCGTGGGTTATCGAGAGGGTTCGAGGGGGTCAGCCGTGGTATCTGCCGCGAGAGCCTCTGCCTGTTTGCAGTTGCGTCCACGGAACACGCGATCACTTTCGAGAACTTACGCGTTGAGGTTTGGGAAGGATTTTGTAGACTCGGGGGTGTAAGGTGATTCTGGGTTTGGGAATGATTGGCGGCTGTTCCGAGGGAGAGTCTTTGCGTTATGGTGGGTAATAAGTGTGGTTGTGCTTTTTAAATTTGAGAGGCTAGAGATGTAATGGGAGTGTGTAGAGGAAGGGTTTTGAATTTAGGAGTTCATTGCGTGAAAGGGAATACCAAAATACGTGGACGCGAATGTTTAATCTCGGAAATGACTGTGTTATCGCCACAGTATCGCGCAAGTTAGACCTCACCCTGGTATCGGGCCTTCAGCAAACGATTTGGGAAGATTCTGTAAGGGGTATACTTGCGATTGTATCTCCACGGTGTAGATTTCTCAACCGAGAACTCGAGAAGTTTGTGCACGTCGAATACACGGAATCAGTTTCATACACTTTCATTTTTTAAGTGGTTTGGTAGAGCTCTGCTTTTTTGACACTTAATACTCTGGCGTGTGCAGGTTTTTTGAAGGCTTAACTCTGTAATCTGAGAAAAGTGGGTTGATGTTTCAAATAATGAAGCTGGCTTATTAGGAATTCCTAAAATACCTGAAATACCTTTCAGGAATAATTCATATCCAAATTGAGATGAAAAGCTGCAGATGAAGATCATACAAACTAGCTTTAAAGAAATTAAAAAAATAAATTGAGTGAGTGAGTAAATTTCAAATTGAGCGACACTTACATAGAGACAAATTAACACAAATTACATCAAATGAAAGCAAACTAAGCTGGGCTAATTCAAATGGACCACGCATCACACGTTCCAAGGTTATTCGTTCCTGCTCCCTAGTATCAAGATCAACATTCACACCTTCCAGCGAGCTCTCCCAGCTAATTTTCACTGCTGCCTGCAAGGGGTGTGGAGAACCCCGCAAAATCCAGTGTGCCAGTCATAAATGGAGCACCGTGGAGTCGAAAAATACGTTGATGACACGCCTGCGCCAACCAGGCAGCGTTCGAACGCTGGTTCGTTGTGTTCAGACGTATCATTAAGGTAAATGCTTGCTCGCCCGTTTACTCACTCACAAGGGCGAACCCTTTTCGGCTGAGAATGTTCGCGGACAAACTCGATGAACAGTGGTTGGCGAGCACACGGGGATGAGAAACGACTAGTGATAAATCAAGCTCCCGGGCTAACCGTAAACGTCAGAAGCAGTGACCTTCGGACGTGGTCATTTTCAACGGGTAATCACGCCTGATGGGCCTACTCAGAATTCACTAAAACGATCCCCGACCATTCCAAGCATCTGGGGAGAGAAATGCACGCGCGGTGGTTTAGAGGTGTTTGAAGAAGCACGACTTCTCGTGATATTAGCAACGTTGTGGTCTCAACAGGATTTATTAGCCCACAGAAGAGTAAATTTGTAGAGACTTTTCAGTGATCCATGGTTTCCTTCCCCTTTCCGAGATCAGTTGTAAATAGTTGGCGATGGTTTATTCAGATTTGAACGTTTATCAGTGCTGGGAATTATTTTCAATGTTTATTTTGGAAGATAAGGGGGTTCGCTAGAATATTTTTTAAATTCTGTTCACTACTGAATATCTACTGTAATCTTGGGTAATTCTTGTAATAAGTAAGTGGATTCTGCTAGAAGTTTTTCCATGGTCGTCGATTTAATAGTGATAGACGATCTCGATAACAAGTCGCGTTTAATCGTTAATTGGCTTCGCAGGTGCATCGCTGCACCCGCATTCCAATCGCGATAAGAGGAGATCGTGGTGTTTGTGTTTAACAAAGCTTATTATCGTGGAAGAGTGAGAAGCGACAAGAATGTCATATCAAGCTCGAAAATTATATTTCCCAGATAACAATGCAGATTGAGCAGTTTTCTCCAATAAGTATCGACATGTGTATGAATGATCCAGGATTGATATTATGATAGCTGTTGAATGAAAATTGAATTCAACGTCATGCTAAGAGAATTGACAGCATTCACTGATCAGTGACGATTGTGTGAGATCGATACTAAAATACGGTGAATTTCCTGTGAATGGAGTATTTAGACACAGATGTTTCGTGGAGTAATAATCTTTAAAAGAAAGAAATTCTTAGTCATTTATTAATTTTTGTGTAACTTAGTTTCCTTAAAATTATAGTATTTTATTACCAGCAGACATTGATGCCAGAAATTTTAATAATTGAATATCGCGATGTAACTTTTTCCTATGCTAAGATTTTTTCGAAAACTTTAATTCTATGTGGGACAGTGGAAGAAATTTTAATATTCTATTTTCGAGGATTAGGTTAAAATTTCGAAGTATTGCTATGCAACTGTGGTTCTTGAAAATTGGAGATCCTAATCTTCCAGCACCAGATATAGTATGAATTGATCTTAATCTTATTCCGAGAGCCTTTAAGAAACCCCACAGTTTTTCTGTAAATCCTGAAATTCCGCATTCATGCTACCGTATCTCAAGGAAACATTTCCGTATGTAACGCAAGCACGCGGTCACGCGAAAACAATATTTGCGTGTGAGAAATTCTTCCAAGAAAAATGGATCAAACTCCAGCATTGTTTAAACATTCGCCGCATTCCGAAGACATCATGAGGCAGCGCGTCACTGGCCAACGATCTACGGCCAATAACAATGACTTATAATACATTTAATCAGGCTTTGTAAATATTTTCGCCACCGCGGAATGAAAGGAATCTGTTTCAACTATTATCCAACGCGACCATAAATATCAATGTTCAGAAAACCTGTCAAAGTCTCTTCTAAACACCTGCCAGAACCCGTGGTCTCTAAAACCTTCAATCATTCAACCCGCTTCTTTGAGTCCACCTCAACTTTATTATCAAACCACGTCATCATTCTCCGTGGAACAGAATAAAAGCAACAGCTTCCTTTATAAGTAATCGCCGATTTCTTTGCAATTCTTTCGAAGAGAACAAAGTCTGAACGATGCCAACGAACTCACTTGGCAAGCTTTTCCAGGGAAATGGCGTTAAATTTAGGCAAGTCGGGTCCAAGATCCTCTGTCGAATATAATTCCCTCGGATGTTTAATGGAGAAAGGAAGAAAGGAAAGGGAGATGGAAGACAGATCGAAGCTCGGAAAGGGAAGAGATTCTTGATCTCTCTCAGAGATCTTGTTCAAGTGTTTGGTTGGCGGTGGCGGGTATACGCGGAGTTGCGAGAAATTCAAGAGAAATGTGCGTAGTTGGTTGGCGGGCGCTAATAAACAGCTGGGATGATAGCGTAATACTAAATCAACGGGCGGAAGTGGGAGGCACGAATATTTCTAATTAACGAAGCATTACGGAATCAATGAGGCAGGGAATAATAAGTGCGACTGGTATTCCTGGCCATATGTCGCAATAAACGTGCTTTTAATCGTCGACCTGGAATCCCGTGTCCAGGTGATCCTGAACGGAATAATTAACGCGCCGTAACTGTAACGTTCCAGTACAGTTGCGCTCATTTTATTGGGAATTATTCCGGGTTGCTTAGGTATCACTAACTGACCTGGGTCGCTCTGGAGGATTCTGTTTTGTTAGTGAGTGATCGAAATTTTAATTGTTAAATGTCGTTGAATTGAATTTTTTGGTTGTTCAAAATGTGTTGTTTTGTGGGGGGATTGTTTTGATATGAAATATTGAGCAGGTTTTATTTTTCATTTGCTAGATGGAGTTTTTAAATGAATGTTAGAATTGTTTTGTGAATTTGTTTATTTCTGTTTGGCGGGAATTGTTTTATTAATGTACAAGGTGTCGTGGGTGTTGGGGAAATAATTTAAATCAGAGATGGTTGAAGGAATTGGGATCCACAACAAGAATCAAATCAAAGTTAATAAATACGTAACAGCGGTGTCTGCATTCGTTTTTGATACGAATAGAAATTATAAATGAACGAAAGGAACCTATTCTTCTCTAGCTTTATGTAAGCCTGAAAATAACACACATTTGTGTTTGTGCAAGTATTCGTGGGAACGGAGAAATTAGAACAAAGACGTTGGGAAATTGCAAGTATAATTTGCGAAATGGTGCTACGAATTTGTGAGTCTAATCAGTTTATTAGAGCAAATGTGCGAGAGAAATCGCGCGAAGTAACGAGGGGGCTGTAAATTTATTGGAGAAGCCGAAAGAAAGTATATTTATGGAATTTAATGAAAGTGTTGTCCTAGTACCTTTGTTTGTAAAACCGGAATTCAAGCAGTGTCAAAGTCACAAGACTTCTTCAGTTATTGCATTAAACTTGTGCCTTTTATTGCAAAATTACCATTGTCGTATCACTTCATCGAAATTAGTACAGAATGATGAAAAAATTTAAACAATGCAACAAGTTACAGTCTCCCTACAATCAAATAGTTTTGATTACAATAAAATCCAAGTCATTAAGGCAGAATTGTGAAAGAATTTGAAGAATCCAGCAGCATGATTCAATAGCAGAAACATTGCGTTTTATTATGCCGTAAACCTTGCCCATGTTTGTTGTTACTCGTTACAAATATATTTTTAGAACTGGGCAATTGGAGTGACGTTGTTGTAACCTAAAAAAAATTCACGAGTATTTATTACTAGTTTTCGCGAATATCCCCAAAAATAATAAACATCGGTGGCGCCGCTGAGATCGGCTGTGTCGCCAAGAAATTACGTCAAACGGAAATACTTTATCATACGACCACAAAAAAAAATATCGCGCGTAGACAATCAATGTAGATGATTTAGCGGAGTTTCCAATAGAATTCTGAAAAATAACAAATTCGTTTAGTCAATTTCAGAAGTTAAATTAAGTGAAAGAAGTTAAATCGCAATTAAGGGGAATTATTTATTTGATGGAGTCAGTTAGGTAAAATAATTAGAAAATCTGTTATTCAAAATATTTTATTACCCATTAAAGTATTCATTTAAACCTTTAACAGTATTATTTGAAAAATATTATGTATTGCATTAAAGTACTTATACTGTATTTTTTTTCAACTTTATTATTCCGCATATTTCTCTAATTATTTTAAAGAGTACAAGGAACGTACAAGTATTTACAACAAAATTCCGTCAAATGGAATTTAAACTAAAACGAAATTCAGACTCGAATAATAGTAAAATCCGCTATATGATGCACGGCCGAAACCTCTGAATGAAATTCACCGTTCATTCCCCTCTCTAGCATACGTGGTCGAAAGCAAGTACCATCTGAAAATAATCCAAGTGTCCCGTACGTCATGTCCGCCCTCTCAATAAATAAAATCGTCAAAAAGGTGTCTCATAAATTGCGGGGAAACACACCGTATCCGTAGAATACGCAGTATGTTCCGGAAATAATTGAGAATGAATCAGGCCATAAAATTTTATGTGTGAAAACGATTTCCGCCCAAGTTACAAGCAGCCTCTTCTTCGGTTACAATATATTTACACTGCGATCATAATTTACTATCAACGGAAAAGGAATGACAAATAACATGTTCATCTCGAAATTCGCCAAATGTCCTCTCAGAACTGTGTAAAGTCTATAGATATTTTATCCATACTATGAACAAAAGGTGTTCATAACTCCGAACGAAATTGCTTCTCGATATAATTCCAGATACAGTACTTTGGAAGTCCATTCCCTCCACCTTGCAAAGGGAAAAGTGTACAGAAAGGCAGGGGCTGCAAAGAAGGGAATGTTCTCATTCCACAGATATGTACATTTATTATCAAATCTAAAGATAATGGAAAAGGAGGGACAGTTTCCTCGGAACATGGCAACTTTCACCCGTCCCTCTCATCCGCCGTCAAATCTAGTCACTTCCCCTTTCCCCAACCTCACTAAATCTTGTAACACCCCACTCCTTCAGAGTTGATAACTATTTCGTGCCCCAAACCCCTTCAAATCTAAAAACTTTCCTCCCCGAACACCCCTTCAAATCTAGTAACTTTTCATGAATAATAAAAAAATATTGTGCGCCTATATTTCGTTCCACCCTACCCTTCAGTTCCATTCACAACACGTTCATAATTCCGCAACCTTTCCTTCCCAAACGGCAACAAATACCCCCAAAGTTATACCACTCGGCTCGCGAGACAACCCCGCATATACCACCCAGGTGGCAAGCTCACCACGCGGAAGATTGAAACGGCACCGTTGACACCGGCCGCGAAACAGATACATATTTCCGGGGGGGAGGGGATACACCGGGCGTTACGCGTAACCAAGGATCAATCTATTAATCGTTCGTTGATCGCGCGGCGCGGGACGTTTTAAAGCGCGCGCATTCAGTCGGCTCTCGCGCGTCTCGAAATACGTATCCGGCCCCAGGAGGCGGTCGCGCGACGTTTTACGATCGTAAACGCCGCGTAGGAGGCTGACTGGGCGAGGAGCGGCAGAAAATACTAGGGCGACGACGAGCAACGTCGAATACTTTCGCTCCCCCTTGCTCTGTCGCCCTCCTCATTCCACCCCCCACCCTTTGCCCCCCCGCCGACAGGGAAGACGACCGCGAGTACTCGTCTCCGTGGTCGTAAAATTAGAAACGCCGCGGCGCCCGGCGAGGCGCCAGTTTCCCGGCCGCTCCAATTCGCTCTTTGACATTTCCGATGATAACGACGGGGGTTCCTGACATTTTCCAAATCCACCCAGGCGTCCGTCCGCCGCGCGCAGTTTATAATCCTGGAGCCTGGCGTCCCGTTTCAACGCGCTCCGCCGTTGATATACGCCTGTACACGCGCGTGTTTACATACTTTCGCGGGCACTAGGGTGTCTTCTTCCTTTTAGGCTTCGTATCCGCGGGGAATACCTTGAAACACTTGCGGGGGGCTCGGTGTGCAGGGGATTTATCAGAGGGGCCATTTTTATGGATTTAAATTCTTTTGTTCTGGAGTTTGCTTGTTGTTATAAATCTTTGCTTGGTCACTGGTGATGGGAAGAAGTTATTATTATTATTATTATTATTATTAATTTTGTGGGTTCCCCAAGTGGGTCGCGCAGTGTTTTCTAGGATGTCGTCAGGATATTTTAAATTTTTTTAATATCATTAAGTTAGAATTATATTCTGAAATATTTATATTTAATGTGTTTTCTTTACCTTATTAAATTTATAATACCTTATATGGGGGAGATGAAGGTTATTTAAATATTATAAAAGGGAATCACGAGTCAAAATGGGTTGGGAAACACTGTTATTACGTTTTTATTATTCGTAGAAAATAAATGATATAATATGTATACATAGATGAGTAATAGGAAATGTAAATCTCGAGTAAAGACGAGGCTGCAGTAGCAATAGGTACTCTTAATTAGCATAACCATTAACTACCTAAAACTTAGAACTAAACTAAAACTAATACAAATAAAAAGAACTGAGGTTGCCTACACACAGTTAAAATATACGATTGAGGTATGAAGTTGTTTGAAGACGGGTTTCTAAGGGTGTAGATTCATGTACCTGTTCCGTGGGTTAATCATTTGATTCATTCTTTTTAGGTTTGAGGTATTTTTCTAAGCTTTTAAGCGCAGTTTGTTTGTGAATTGCTAGGGAGGAATAAACTGTAGGAACTGGTGCTGTGTTCCGTATATTTTCTGGCTAGCAGGGCAATCGTATTTCGCGCTACTTGTTTGCGCATGTTGAGGAAAATTTGATTTCAAATGTTACGCGGATTAAAAATATCGAGGGTCGAGTATATATTTGCTTCCACGCGAAACGCTGCAATTTATTTGCATTGTTTTAAGAAGCTTTCTTTCTTACGGATTTTGTTTTTCTGATATCACTTGCGTTCGATAAATCGCCGAATTTCAGCTTTAATCTATTTCCATCGAAGATTTTTCCCTTCATCGAGAAAATACCTTCTCGGTTCTTCGATCCTTGAAAAATCAGAGCGATTGCACGCGATAATCGAATACGTTGGTACCTTTAAGTTCCTACATGCACTGCTTATACGCAAATGTCGTTCTACCGGTGGTAAATAAAGTAATTACAGCAACACAGTAAACTGTGTAATTAAACGACACCGAAGTATGCGACTCTTTTGCATTCGTGCACGTTAATTGATAGCACACTTCTAATTAGCGCTGGCGCAACAGTGTAGTCCTGGCATATGGTAATATGCCAGCATGTAGGACTAAATAAAACGTCGAATAGGGTCTCCAATAAACGACCACGCTCATAGAATCTACCGCAACTAAATAGAACACGGACGTTTCCCCTTGCGCAAAAATATCTCCTTGATATGTAAATTAAAATTAACCACATCAGGAACTGGGTACCGTAAACTGGGGGAACACCGACAGGTTTTTGTAACATTTTCTTATGTAATATAAAAATTAACACTTTTACGGTCACTTTAAGTGTCCTATTACACTTTTGTGATTGCACTACAAGTCGAAGATGCATAAAATTTTGATTTATTTCCTAATTGCCAATGTTACCCCGTTACACTCATCACGCTAAGCAAATTACATGAATTTTTCCAAACCCTCATAGAACTCCAATTTGGTGTCCAACATAAACGAACTTTTATCACAGTCTTCACAGATATGTCGCTTTAAAAATAAAGCCAAAACGATCCCATAACAAAGAGCACCCCGGATCATAACCACATCCGCTCTCAATCACGACCCCTTTCCCCCAATTCTCCGCGGGCCTCCAACACAAGAAAAATCTCCAGCGAAGAATATAAAACTGGGCCGATCGCGTGTCCGCCGAGCACGTTTCACCGCGTATTAATTTAGCGGCCGGGCACATTCGGCTGTGCCCATAGAAATTTGCGCGATAAATCTCTTATCGCGGTGGACAGGCACTGCCTACCGTGCGACGGTCGCCGTCGTTACCAGGCCGATATCTTAAGAACAGTAATTTTAGCCTCTGCTTTACGACAGTCTTTTGCCTTCTGCGCCGTGCACCGGCCGCTATTTATCGGGGCCCATTGTTCGGCGTAGAAAGTCCCCGCTGGTGGATAATCACTTCTAATTATCACCGGTCCAGAAGCACGATCGCGATAATCGTATTTCCTGAAAATAAACACTGCCGCGCGCGAGTGGATCGGCGGCTGAGCCGGTCGCGCCCGGGTTTCACCAGGAAATCATTTTCGCGCGTGTAACGCGGATCCGCGGACTTTTCCTCCGAATCCAGCCAGCGGCCCGATCTCGCGTTGGATCCTGCGCAAGAGCCCCGCCGCGAGAAACGTTGTCGCCGTGATTATTACCGGCACGCGCGCTGCACGCTCATTATGCCCCGCGATTACGGGATTTGCTTTTATTAATAAGATCGGAAATTGCGCGACCGGCTGTAATTCGAGGCGGTGAATAGCGGACCGTGTAACGCTACGTCTGGTACCTATGCGCGCGCATCGGTAGCTGTTCCATGAGCGTTGGCATTCACGCGTGAGGATTTATTTATTTAGTATAAAACACAATATTTCGTGTAGGTGGCAGTATAACGCATTCGCGAATACTTAAAACCCATGAAAAACTTAAAAAAAAAAGTAAAAAAATTACGCAAAGTACCTATTCGTAGTAACATTGAGCGAACGAACATTTGCACCGACCTAACAACCATACACGTTTACCTCCAATTACTCACATTTCCCACAATTCAATTCCAACTGCAGTCATAACGCAAGAACACAATAATCGTTCCCCGATCGTGCCGTAAGAGGAGCGCGGTATCGGTAAACACTCGGATAAGCGCCTAAATCGTGGAACGATTAGGAAACCGCAAGCGACGGTGGCGTTACGTGCGCCGATCGAGTTTCTCTCGTTACGCCTGTTAACAATTAATTCGATCGTTGTCGCGGGGCTCACGCTCGCGCCGCGGCTCGGAAAATCCGGCCGGCGTAAAACGGCCGAGTAATGTCGGCTGAAGAAAGAAGCACGTAAACGACGGGCACTCTAACGAAGCGATAGCCGGCCTCCGCGCGTAATAAATACGTACGGCGGACGTAGCAATAAACACGCGCCTAATTGCTGGCACTCGCATTCCGCCGGGCGATTTGCATTTTCGCGGCAATTATAATTCCGCCGTGCGCGGCAACTGCGCCGATTAAGCGAGAGGTGTCGGGTGGTATTTTCAGGCGATTTCGCGGTCTCACGGCCGCGTCGTATCCTTATTACCGACTGTCTATCAAACGATCGTGCAACAAGCAGATTTGCGGCCACCTCGTAAATTAACCGTGTTCCGCGCGCGAACTTGATTAGACCGTTTTTCACCCGCTGTTTTATGGTTCGTTTAGATTTTTAGATATTAGCCTGGCGCCCTGTCGTTTCCCGCGATTGCACACGATTAAGTAAGGATCGTTCCAGGTGAATGTTGTTGCCGCGCGAAGGAACGGTTCGAACGCGCGGCCACATCCATCCACATGGTCAATATCGCTGCACACGTAAGGACAATAAATGGACACGGCAATTAGTTCCAAACGGTGTGGACTTTCAATGTAAAAATTTAGACATCTTCAATTCATGTTAAGTAGAATAAATGAGATTTAGAATTCTTCTTGCAATCCATCTGGACTTTCTAGAAATAACGAGGGAACATCTCGAACCCGGAAATTCAAAAAATTCTGAAACTTTATGAATATGTAGGGTATTTCCTTCTGATTACAACGCAAATTTTGTTTGCTACACAAATTCACTCCAAGGGCTTGTATTTATCTCTTTATAATCTGGTTATTTTCCGATTTTGTGTTATAACTCGTGAACTGTAAAGTAGATTTATTTCATTAATCGCAGCTAGTAACAGGTAATTTTTTACTTTTTCAAACCTTACCATTAAAGGATTAAATTCTGGTATTTTAGACGTGGAGCGACTTTGAGCAAAACTTTAAATCACCAGTTGAATTATTATAGTATTGAGTGCAACGGTTTTTTATTTTATACATTTGTTTAGTGATGAAATCAAAGTTAATTCAGAATTTTTCTGTACAAAATCATTAATAATAAGATACTCAGTAATATGTAAAATATTGAGAAGTTATGAAGTAATAGGATTTAGGCAATAATTGTTTAACGTGGTGCAACTGAAAGACAAAAAGACTGAAATTTTCATACAGGTCAGATTCATATACAATTGGATCAAACCTAATGTGAATATAATGTTTATTTCTTTGTGTTTTCTAATGCTACGAACACTTAATAAAGATTTAAGGAAGCAATACAACAGAATTTCGACAGTTCAAATTTTGGTCAATGTTCAAATAAATAAAGCATTCTCGCCCCACTGTGCGCCGTAATCGTTTCAGATTTTCATCAGCTACGGGATTATTGCATTTTGGGATTTCGTTTGGGGGCCGGGAAATTGGTCGTTGACCTATTTCGTGGGTGCGAATTGTTCTTTGGTAAAAGGAAATGGAATTTTGAGGTACTTCAGGAGTACGGATGGTTTCGAATCTAATTTTTAAATTCTAGAAATTCAATTTCAAAACTTTTGAGGCTTTGAAACTCTCTGAATTTAAAGGGTTGAAGTAAAAAAATCTCTATTGGCTTTCTTTTAACTATAAAAGAAATACAAACAAAAATATAACAATAACTACCCAAATTCTCGAGGCACGTTGCGAACGATTCTTTGATTTTATAATTTTCGAGAGCTTCGAGTCACAAAAAAAGTGCGATGTTTCTTGGGTTTCGACAATTCGGAAAAAACATTTCTAGTTAGGAGGATTGGACATTGCATATTTTTTTTACTTTACTTTATTATACGGTTGACTCCTTTTATATACAAACGCTTACAAATTATTGTCAGAAAATGAAAAGCAAGTTATTCAATGTAAACTATAAAAGTTCTTTTCGTTGTAGCAGTTTAAATATCTCGTTCAAACCTCAAAGTTTTAAGGTTGTATACCTATGTATAATTCTGTACAGAATTTTTTTCAAAGGAGGAAAGAGTTTAGTACCATATTTTCCTGTAAACTTGTGTCTAGACATTTTTAATCTCAAGACATTTATTTCTTAGTATTGACAGGGACTCATTTTATAATTTCGAATTTTCCGACTCGAACATGTAGAAATCCGAACCACTCTATTCGTCGAACTTGTCATGGTGCAAGGAGAGATTGCGTGGAACGATTAATGTACGAAAACACGCCGCGTTATCCCCTCCACTTCGTATTAGCGCGGTTCCTTCGCGAATGTATACGTTAGATGTCAGTCTTCCTAGGATCATTTAGTCGATAAGACGTATTGACACCAGTCCTTGGAATGTAAGTATAATTTTCAACAGAATACCCTGAAATATTTCTGATCCTTTCCATTTAACATTCTACCGTTCTTCTTAACCTGACACACGTTTAAAACATAGTACTATTAATTCACCAATTCGAAAGTAATTACATTCATTCGTAAACATAACCTTTTTGCTTCTTTCCTTTATATTCCAAAGCTTTTCCTACATTTCTACTGAACAATTTTGAAACATCTATAAAACAATCTCTATAATATTTATTGAGTATAATACATTGTTAGGTATAAACAAGCATGTGCTTATGCATATTTAACGGTTAATTGTTTTGTATGTTTCAGATGTTCCGTAGTCGCATGAGTGGCGGCGCTTCGGGCGCTTCAAGAGTGTCGTTTCCATGGAGCGTAACAAACGCGAGTGTACACGCTAGCTTCTGACTTTTCGGTGGCGCAAGAAAGGAACTAAAAATTGTTTTCATTCGGTTCGTGATGTTCGGCTTTTTCTTTTATTCGAAAGTTTCGCGGTTGTAAGTGGGTTGCAGAGTGAGTATTTGTTTCATCGGGAAGTTTATTCGAAAGAGGTGTGAGAATGTATTCAGTGCTACCACGCGGCTTCGATCTTTTCTTGTGGCGGAGTCGTTTCTGTTTCCTTTTACACACGAAATTCTACTCGAGGGTTATTTCAAACGCGACTTTCGGCTGGAATAGTTTTTTTTCTGTGTTTCGTTGTGCGAATCGGCATTCGGGCAGTGGAAGTAGCAACGGCTAAAAATATGGCTGCTGTATTCGATGGTAGAAAGAGATGTGAGTATGTTTCATTCATGCAAAATAATTTTTGTCATAACAATTTTCCGATTTTATCAGTTTCTTTTGCAACAGAATAATAATTTATATAGTCACTATTCTTTCGCAACTATAAGCTGTTCATTATCTTCGATATCAATTTAATTATTTTATATTATTTTTTAACGAGTTATTATAAAATACTTTCGAAATTTTCAAGATTTATTCTTTCATAAATATTGTGACAATTTAAGCACTACATTAATAAAATAATAATAGTGAGAATATCTCGAATTTATATTTCAAAATCTTGGTTTCAATCAAAGGTGAGCAAAATTTTTATTTAAATAAAATTTCGAATAATGAATAAAAGTTGAAAAAAATCGTCATTCGTTCGTTAACTCGAGTGAACTTCGTTTGACACATGACGAATAATTTTTTTAACTTCTATTCCTTGTTCGAAATTTTATTTAAATAAAAATTTTGTCCATCCCTGGTTTTAGAGCATATTTCTAATGTTACATTTATTATGTTTTAGATTCGCGATGATGTTCGAATATGTAAGCAGTGAATAGGATGTAGCAGAAAGATACACAGCAGGAGGATGCATGTATAACAATGCAAAGGGGTACCAGATGTTCACCGATCGGTGAGTTGAATTTTCTTAATTGTTAATGTGGTCTATGCTTCTCTTTGCACTCCAATGTGTTCTTTCGAAATCAACCAGATATTTTGCTTTAATGCAGCACATATTATACACAGAACTTTAGTATATTATTATTGTCATTCTTAATTAATAATTTTAAAATAGGACAAAGTATAGTATAGTTATTTGAGATTTAGTAATTTGTTCAATTTTATGAATCGTACTTTTACCACATTTAATGATATTATTATGCAACTTTTATTTAAACCTTAATGTCCCTCAGATGCATACTTGGAGTGCAAAGAGTTACAAATGTTATTATTTGATGAATGATGAACTGAGCTCATTAAAAGATAGAAAGAAAGTTTTATAAAACGTTTCCTGATTATTAAATATTGTATTTCATATTGTTTGCCAGCTTTTGGATATTTTTGCATTTAAATACAGTTAGGTACTTAATAAATTTTCAGTCTTCGAAGTCAGAAGAATAACGCATCAGTTTAACTTAATTATTTTATTTTTGTTGCAAGCACTGTGCTTTATTTGGAATATTGTAAATAATTCTTACAATCTTATGCATAGAATAGGGTATCTTTTTGAAACAAGTATTCTTAGCATTGTATTCATTTATTATTATTTCTAGTAATCTCGGGGATAGGCAATTGAATCAGAAAAAGAGTATTTTAAAAATAACTTAATATTAACCATTGTAATTGCGTCTAAATTGATAATAATTTAATGCATTTCGTTGCTTGATAAAATCTTTACTATATAACATTAAAACTATAGACAAAGGAATATTACAAATACAAAAATAAGCATTTGATTTCGTGGGGTATATCTTGAAAGACACAAACAAAGCTACTTAGAATTCTAAGAACTCTGTACTCCGTGCGCGGGCCGCAAGCCCTTGGCCTCAATATTTACAACCACTATATTGTCCTTGATCAAAACAAGTTGCGAACACGTGCAAAGGAAAGAGTCTAGCAAGGGGAACCAGGTTGTTGAAACAATTGCTGTCTTGGCACAAATGAAAAATAAGAAGTAAGACATAGGAAATTGAGAACCACAAAGTTGGGAATAGGAAACCGAGAAATAAGAAGTGGCGAATAGGAAGTTGGGAAATAAAAAATGGGGAAATAGAAAGTAGGGAACTAGAAAATAGGAAGCAAAGAAATTCAGCTACACAAAAAGTGCGATACACATCTGCTACAATCAATCATAGCGCACTTAGAAAAACTAATGTGGGTCATTTTGACCCCATTCTACCCTCAGGGTTAGCAACATCTTTCACTGTAAGATTGTACCAATTTCCTGGGTGCTTTCACCTAAACTCCATCTCATTTGTCCATCATCCCAAGGTGGATCATTGCGGTCGCACCGATAAACTTGGGGATTACCTCGAGTTTATCGGAAGAAACTATGACAGAGGGCGGGAAAGAAGGATCTTTATTCATCAAGCGACTCACGAGAGATTCGAAAGATCCAGCAACGGTTGATCATCCAGGTAATTGGCCAGTATTGTTTGTTCATGGCTGACAGAGTACGTTAACATTCCTTGTTGCGGATGATTGGTATGCTTTCACCTACACTCGGGCAAGTGCTCATTGTCTTAAGCGTTCGGGGCTGGTTTTCCTCGTCGATCTTCCAACGACAAAGCGTTCTCTGTTATTATACGAGCTTGTCGATACGCGGGGAAACTCGGCGAAGTCGATTTCTCGTTATTAGGCGGAACGCAAAAGAAAATCGTTATCGCGGGCTTTCAGAGCCGTCGATTTTCGTAAGACTTTCGTTGGACTCGATTCCATTCACTTTTAGGTAGATTATTTTTATCAAATGGTACAATTAATTGGAGTACAATTCTTTTTCAAAATGCTTCATTTCTTGCATTTTTATGTGGATGCAGTTAGGACTCTTTCTGAACAACTTCGTGTTTTATTTGAACCTAAATGATTTTCTCTGCCTTATAGCTTCTTTTTAATATTTCCTAGAGTTAAATTTGATTCTAGAATTGTTACACTTTTTACAAAATACCTACACTGTAAAAGCTGAAGCACTCCTTTCATCCCTCCTACTCTACTGATTCTCTACAATTACGCACACGACCTTCGGTTATTTTAATTAATATCCACGAAAAAGGTTTCTAATAGGTTAAAAGGTTTTTAATTTCGTACATAATCCATCTCCACATGACAACTCCAATTTCTTAAGTATCGCCCTGCTAAAGCGGTTAATATCGAAATCCTTCCATTATTAGATAAATATGATATGTACATATACTATGGTGCTTTCATAAATTTCCCCGGAACTTTTGATCTTATTTATATCAAACTTCCTCCAATTACTTTTTGCGATTGCAAATGAAGCTTGCAAGTAAATCATAAAGCTGACAAATACATCACAAAGCTTACAAATGCATCACAAAGCTGAAAAATACATCTCAAAGCTCGCAAACGCATCACAAAGCTCGCAAATGAGTCACAAAGAAGTGGGTTAATCTCGCAATCACTTTGGTTACCTTCTTATCGATCGTTCTTTGCGTTGCATTTCACTGTGTCCATTCGCGGGGCGTCCCGACTTAGCAGTCGCGTTTCTGGTGCTTTCCGTTTGAATGTCAAGACTTGTTGCGCAATCCTGGCTGTGTAGCAACTGGGCCAGGCAGTGTCTTCTCGAAGAGGACTCTGACCGTTCGCATTCTTCGGTGTCCAACTGGCTGGCACGATCCGAGCAATATCTTTCGAATGTTCCCTCGGAAACAGCTACCTCGACATTGTGCATGATAGAGTGCTGCTATCGCTTCGAACGGACCCGTTGAAACTGATTCATCAGACTATCATCAGCGTACCGTTCTATGGTGCGTTGTACAAGCGACGAAAGCTTTCTTCAGGAAGCTATTATTTCTCGGTCTGTCTACTTTGTTGTCTCTTCGGCCGACTGGAAATTACATTACAGTCAGGTGGATAGGAACGGCCCACGATAGATCGTATCGTAAATCGTTGCAAAGATTTTCATATGTTGAGCAGGTGACGTAAGTCTCCGTAATTCACCGTGATGTAACAATCGGCGTTATGGAATGATCGAATTATTCTGTCGAGGTAATTCGAGGGTGTATTGCTTTGAAATTGAAGTAGCACTCAATTTCTCCTTGGGGGTACATTTATCACAGTTGGCACTGCTAATCTGTTCTAGTAAATCTTCCTGTCTTACATAGAGATATGTAGTTTATTATTGTCATATCGTGGAATATTGCCCATACTGTATTAATAGTAAAAGATATAGTTAATGAAATTTTCAAACTGCCATTGAAATCTACACAAAGATATTAATTTTTTTTTCTATTTAAGTAAGTATATTAATCTTAAAAGCTACTCATACTAGTTGAAGCACATATTCAACACTACAATATCCACCCTATTTTCCATATTTCCTTTACGCCAATTTCCTCAGCCTCCAAACCAAATTTCATCCAATCGCTTCAAGCATCAACAATTAACAGAACCCTTCCATCGAAGCTAACATCCAAGCAACAGGAATATTCTTCTTTTCTGTTTCATTTTCTGAAACAAATTTCCTTGGAACAGAATTAGAATTCCATCGTCCCCCTCGCTCTCCTCGCGGTCGTGTCGCGTTGCACGTGAAAAGCCCGTGGAACAGTTCCCCGAGGAGGCCGAGTGGTGATAGGCGAAATCAATGAAGAAAGAAAGCAGAGGCAGAAAAAAGGCTCGTCAGCGTATCGAGCCAGCCGCCCTTTCGCCAGCGTCGATCTTATTGTGCTGTGTCCTGGTCTCGCGGTGGCGGTTTCTACCCCGCGGCCTCGGATAATGCGATTTCCGCATATTGTCTCGCGTGAGCGGCCCGTTCTCGCAAAAGCCCCTTTATAAAGAGCGACTCTCTCATGGGATCACGATTATATTGTTACCGCGGTGTACGTACACATAAAGCCCGCCATCCATTATGACCAGCGAATAAAATAGAGATGTATTGTCCTTATATACGCGGCAAGTTGTACGCCCGCGAGCGTACCACCGCCATTTATTATTAGTTAAATAAATATGCACGTCGATACAGCGCTGAGTGCAGCGAGTGTGTGTCCACCTTGTCCGTTCTCCTGACCAGGAAACGCGAGCTGCGCTGACGTTTTTCTTACATTTCCTTCGCGATGAGCTGTATTTTCGATATTCATATTTCTGATACTTTATGTATGCTTCTTTTTTTTTTGCAATTTGATGGAGTTTATTACCTAAATGTCAACTTTGTTAATCTTGTCTGACGGTGGAATTATTTGGGGAGGTCCGTAGGTTCTTCTATATCAAAGGATGTTATAAGTATATTTGATTATAAATAGTGGTTTTTACATTTCTAAAGGATTATCTACATTTCATTATTGTTATTGTTATTCTATTAATTTAGGTAGTGTTTTGCTACTTTTTTCACTACCCCTAAGTGGTTCGAATTTCGTAGCCTTTGAGTAGAATTCAGGAGAAGAACTTCACAACTAAAACTTTTAGGCTATATTATTACGTATTTCAAGAAGTGAGCAAATATTTTTTTTATATATAAATATAACGCGGTAATATCAATTAGATTTGTGTTTTTAATAACATTGCGCTTATGGATGTCCTCCAGTCCACATTCAAGAGTGCAAAATTTAGATAATGGCGAATGTTCGAAAAAATAGTTGCATATTTTAGTAAAAAATTTCACATTAATTGTGCAATAAAACTTATTAAATTTAATAATATTATCCCAGATTTCTCACGGGGTTTGTTCACTTCTTAAAATACATAATAATATAGCTCGAAAGTTTTAAAAAGATTGCATGCATAGTTTCCTAACAACCGCCCCCCCCCCAAAAAAATAGAATCTTGATTTCTGCCTATGACACCAAGTGTCCTCTTAAGAACATCCCTTCACCTCTAAATTATCCGCAAAATACATCACTGCGTTTCTTCCGTTCCCCATTCAAACCACCATTTCCCCATGCAATTGGAAAGTGCCTCCCCCTGCAATTCCCAATTGCATCCACGTCGAGGGGCTTCCTGCTAGCACGCTACCACGATAGAGCCAACGTATTCCAGCTCACGGCGAAACAGGTAGCTCGCGTTGGATTTAATTACTTTCACCGTACCCAGGCTGCCCCGTAGGAAGTTAATTAATTTTTTCCCTCCGCCCCTCCCGCTGCCCCCCCTTGTTCGCCATCGATCGGGCCCGGCGATCGCGCTCGTTACCAACGCCTGCGCCCGTCCAGGGGGATCTAATTCGTTTAGATCCCGGCTCTCTGCGTTCCTCCGATTGTTACGGGCCGTGGTCGTGGACCAGTCGGCCGACTCTCTGCACGTGCCCCTTGTTTCTCGCGGTCTAATGGAAAGGCAATTAACGCGGCCTTTTATCGATCGGGGGCCCGGTTGGCTCGCTAAGGCGCACGGCAAATACGGGGAACCACCGGAAAAGATGTCGATCTGTTACGGTACATGAGAGCATTCCGTGGAGAGAACGCTTTCGATTGTTAGCGGAGTTGATAAAGTTATCGCTCCGGGGGCAGAAGAGAAATTAAATTGGGAAATTGCCTGCTCGCTTCATGTACCAGATTCGAATCGTAGCGAGTTAACCCCGATGATCCCTGACATTCGTGTCTGGTAAGGCCCCCTTTTCGAAGTGCATCGTGTAATAGGCTCTTTTTTTTAGGTGTATTGATGTTTTGATGTGTATTTAGGCTTAGTTGGTACTTTGGGTAAGGATTTGATGGGCGATTAGACTGTGTGGTGTGGGGCTATAAACAGTTTCGCTGATGAATGTGTTAGTATTAACCCTTGAAGGCAAGTATAATAATAGTTTAACGCAGGTATATCGGATGCGGGGTCCAGTTTGACCCATAATTCTTTATGTGCAGCTAAAATAAGATTTCACATTAGATTTCAATTTTGTTATGGTTTCAAATTCTTATCTTTTTAAAGAAATAATAGTGACAAGGGATTAATACAAAATTAATAGTAATAATAGAAAATAGAAACATTCAAATTTTATAAGATATTTTGTACGAATCATAAGTACACATTACATATACAGTTATCTTTTCACTTTTTTAAAAATCAAATGTGATTTCAATTTGAACTTTTCATTCCCTGAAGCTCCATTTATAATTTTTAGCGTTCAATTCTATCTTCCACCATCGCCCGCTCACTATTCGAAAGTGCACGAGGAATCCAAAAAACCCTTATCGCTGCGAGTGCACTTTATTCGGCAGACAAAATTCCGATAAGCATCAGAGGATTTCTAAATAGTACCCAGATTGTGAATTGATAAGGCAAACATTACCGAGTCTCCGGCGCCGTTATTTTGCGCCGCTATCGACCAATTAAGCCCTTTTTTCACGCGAGGGGACCGCGATCGAAGAAGCGATCGTAATCGACGGATAAGGCGGGGGACGATAACGATAAAGCTCGAGTAGCAATTTCACTTAACGAGATTGTTAACGTGTCCTTCGGTGCCGCGTTTGCGTTAAGCATCGCAAAAAACCATGGGGATTCACGATTGCTTTTAGAGAAAGGAATGCGTGTGCGCTCGCGCGCCCGCGTGCACTCGCGGCATGAACGTATACAGGCGGTGGGTGACCTAGAAACACATTATCGCGATATGTTCTGCTCGTCGACCCACTGACGTGACACGCCCAACAATCTGGATCGACGTGTATACTCGATGGAATTGGTATAGTGATCAATGAGACACTCTCGATTGGTATGAAATTTGAATCTCTTCGTTGGTGTATTGAAAGTAGTAGTGGTTAGGGAAAAGGAAAGAAAAAGTACACCTTTGTTGATTTTGTATTTTTTCTTTTATCAGATTTTAGGAATTTTTTTGGAGGGTTTTATTAGATAAAATAAAACAAAATACTTATTACACCTGATTTATTATTCCATAAACTGCACGAAAAAAGTATTTATAATAAATTTTGCATTAAAGTATTTGTGATTTTTGAGGTTCTTTAGACCATAGACTAAAATATGGTGAGCATGAAATGTCTCCTTTAAACATCGATGGGCCTGAAAAATAAAATGATATTCTTGTGAAATAATGTTGCATTTTTTTAAATATTTGTTTAATTATTTTTTTATGCAGAGGTACAGACCAAAATTTTGCAGGAAAAAATCGCTTTACTATAAAGTGTCATACATTCACTAGAAACACATATCTGCCAATGATCGATGAAAATTTATCAATCTAATTTCACCCAGAGCCAACTTAGCATCGACGAGCCGAATCCGTCGAACCTATTCCGAGCCGATCGATCTTGAAAACGGGTGTCCGATATAGCTCGCAATATTAAATATAATCGTCGCCAGGCCTCCAAATTTATCCATCTGTTTGTTTGATTGGGCGACTTTTGGCTCGCGTGAGGCGTCATCGGTCCACCGATAATACGCGGAATGGCTATTTTCGCGCGGAAATCGCCTGGAAATAGAACGAATCTCTATGAGACTTAGCCGAGAAATAACATTAACCTCGCGTGTGCTCACGTTCAAACGAGACACGCTATTTTCTGTGTCAATACGCGGCAGCAAGCCGCGCACGTGACGCGTTCCTACCACCGTTCCGTACTATGTACTCGCGCGAAGAAGTTCCCCGTGGTTTGGATCAAATCTGGCCAGCTAGCGTGCGATGAAATACGGCGGGTTGCAATATGGAATTCCGGCGATTAGGCGATAACGGTTGCGATAATTATCGCCGCATAAATCTGTCCGCGGCTCTGCGCCGGCTCTTCTCGGAAGCTAATCTGCCTGTGGAATGGAACTGGAGGAATCTCTGAAGAACGACTCAATTTCGGAGCTGGATACAGGGAAATGGCTGCCTTGGGCTATATAGGGTTGATGATGGTATTTGGGATTAGCTGGTAAGGTGGATTTATGAACGTTGGGTCAGAGGGACACTTAAGAGGAATGGGGTATTCCAACGGAGATTTTTTAGGTGAGTTCAAGGACCTTGGTGAACTTAGGTGGGTGTAGGTGACTATGGGTGGATCTAGGTAGAACTTGGTAAACCTAGGTGGATATAGATGGATCCAGATAGACCTAGATAGACTTAAATAGACCTAGGTAAACCTAGATAGACTTAGGTAAATTTACGTGGACGGTGGTGGACCTAGTTGGATCTGGGTAGGTCCAGATAGTCCTAGGTGGTGGTAAATTTAGAGAAATTCAAACGCATTTTTTAGGTGGACTTAGGTGGATTTTGATTATCCTAGACACACTTTAGTCCAATTTCCAAAAATTTCCAAATTTCCAAAATTTCGTTATCAAGGAGTACATGCATTCTTGACCTACAGTACTCGATCGCTTCTTTAATCGAAATCTTAAATTTGATCATCCCCGGTCGCGGCTGGACACTACTGTACAGCCAAGAAGAACTGTTCACTAAGGAAATATACGGACAGGTTAAAAGGACTGCGGTTCCCAAGCAATGTTCCAAATTTTTCTTCAGATTCGTCCTGCCATTCGACACGAAGAGGAATGTCGCGTCTATTCTCTATCAGCCGTCTAACGGTAAAATCTGCCCGACTGCATTTGCGTACGTAAGACCTCCGCGAACTAACGGAGTTAATTAAAATCGTTAAGGATGTTTTGCGAGGCCCGTCCCTTCGGCTGTACAAGGATTAGCCGGAGCGATCGTAGCCGTTGGTGAAGATCCACCGGGTCTTTTTCAGCCGCTCCCGTATAAAATTCCTTTTCACCGATGCACTCGCTTCTTTACGATGCATTCATTAAAGTTCGTGGATTCAGCTTGCTCGGGCCTTTTTCCTTCCATTTAACAAACGACTCCCATCGCGCTTAAACACGTGCATTAGTTATTTAATTAATCGTTTCCTAGTATTCGTTTCCACGAGCTGAGATTGTCGAATGAAGAATGCAGTTCTCTATTTCAGAAAATTAGGGAACACGCAAGTGTTAAGTGTTATTATGTTTATTCGAGTGCTCCCCCAAATATTTCCAGTACTCTAGTTTCTAAAGGGTGGAATATTATTTTAAATTAATATAGACAAATGGCAACATGCATAGTATATTTTCTACTCAGTTTGGTAGAACACTTAGATTTTCACATTCAATTGATAAAAAAGGATTAAATAACATTCACTGACTATATTTATTACTATATAATAATGAAGATAGATAGAAGTACAGGTACATAGTACCAAAAACTGTTTCATCCCCTCCTGAAATAAATGAAATAAGTGGCATCTAAATTACAAGTAACATCCCGTAATTGCCAGGGCCGAGGGTGAAGGCTAGATCTCTTCCACTATCAATAGCACGATATATCACCCCGCGAATTGAACCACCAGCAACGTCATCTCGTTCCTCCAATCGCCTCCGCGTGTCTCTGTCCCAGCCCCGATAAAAACGCGGGCTGATAACGTTCCCGGAAGCGAGCATCGTTACGGGGAAAGGAATTGCGAGATTTAGCACGCGCGACGATCAGGTTCGTTACGAATCGTCGCAATTGCCCCGGGACACTCGTGACGATTTTCACGCTTATCTTTATAGGCTCCTCGTTCCGTCTCCCTTCGTTTCCCTTTCGGTGTGTGTCGACGATACCGCGCGGATCTATGGTACGTAGAACCGTTCAAAAATACCTGGAGATGCCGAACCACTGACTATTCCACGGTTCGAGTCCGTAAATCCTATTAATAGGCCAGTTTGTCAAGCGTTGACTAATTTTTCTCACGTAGCGACGTATCAGGTGTTCCATAAATCTTGCCCCGCTGTCCGATGGAATGTTCATCGAAATATATCGAGACGAGTTGCTCTTCAAATTTCGAGGAACATAGTGGATCGAGAACTACATAAATTCTCTGAATATTCGTTTCGAATATACATGAAACTAAATGTCGAATATTGGAAATAAATTATATTTTGAAATTTGAAGAGATATTTCAAATTTTTGCGAACGTTTCTCTTGAAAAATTGTCACGGATTCAACGTGGTAATTATTCAAAGAAGGAATCTTTTCATCTCCTTGGCGCCATGCGAAAGTCTCAATGTTCCTGCAGTGGAAGCATTAACAAAATTGGATTACACGGTCGGCTAGTCTTGAAGCACTTCCCCTGGTCGGATAGCAAACCGCGCCGCTACTTTTGTCGTTACTCAACAGTCGCGGATCGTGTAATTACGGCTAGCTCTCGATCGCTTTCATCAATTGCACGGGTGCATATGTATATACGGGGTGCTCTGTTATTGGCGGGACAATTAGAAACGGTGTAATTGTGTGTAGAAATATTCTTTGATTTGAAGCTTCGTTTTCGAAGAAGGTGACTTAAAATACTTGTTAAATATTGGTGAGAATTGAATGAGAATTGGAAGAATGCAGAAGTAAACGTGGTGCAGTTGCAGATGATACGAGGAAGTACTTATGCAAAAGTGTGTGGAAATTGGAGAATAACTCTTTTAGTTTTAAGGAAATACAGTAAGAAGATCAAACAGATTTTAAATAAAATGCACACGTATTCCATAATTTTCAATCATTCTTTCACACGTATTATTTCACCCTAGAAGGGAAGATCCCCAACCCGGAAATTCCAATAATTATGAAATTCTGAGGATATGTAGAGGATATATAGATATATTTACTCTAAGGGGGTGAAATTGATTCCTGAAAATCCAGCCATTTCTGGATTTGATGTTATAACCAACGAACTGTAAGAGGTAGAAAAAAAATTTCCAGGCAAAAGTTACTTCTTTTAATTAGGACTATCATTTGGCAAAATAGATACACGAGTTATAACAGAAAATCGAAAAATATCCGGTTGTTGAGGCGTCAATTTCACCCCCTTAGATTGAATTTAGGTAGAACATTTTTCTTACCCTCAGTTGCACCCTAATCAACCCTCAATCATCTACAGTCTATAATCATATTTTCTAAACACTTCACCCCACCCCATTCCACATTTTCAATACATTCCTTCACCAAAATCCACCCCTTCGCGTTTCGACCAGTAATCACGTGCCACCCCGTATATATTCCACATTACAGGAAGCAGAATCGCGCGTTACTTCTATCTCGTTAAAAGCTCCTCGTTTAGCCGGATAATTTCGTTACTGCTCGGCCAAGCTGCTTCCTGGTTCTACGGGTGACAGCCGGACAGGTGCGTGGTGTCTCCGTTTCGCTCCATTCTGATGTCGTCGCTGCCCTCGCTACTCACGTCTGTATTTCGCTCAGAAAGTAAGCCGATGCTATCGAGGGGGGCCCCCTCGCGGTGTGCGCCGGGGCACGGTGCATTTGTAAGTGCAAGCGACTATAAATAATCGGCGTCGTCCTCGCTACCTGCGCTCCGCGTCGCTCGCTGTGTACGGGCGCGTGTACACGGCAAACGGTCGCTCGTAAATCCGCCTTCCCCGTCGCTGCTCGCGTATCCAGGGAGCGGAAATTAGGACCACGGAATTTGGGTTGGAAAACTGTGAATCAGTTCCATTCGCTCCCCACTGTCCTTCGATTCCTCTGCTCTGAAATCTTCCCCGCGGGTAGTGAAATTAATCTTTTGCACTTTAATTTGATTGATCGTTAATGGAGCAGAGATCTTTCGTTGAATGCTGCACTAATTAAGTAATAACGTTTGGAATAGAAAATCAATTGTTTATTTAAGTCTGCGGAGTAGGGATATTTGTAAGTTTAATTTAACTTTGCTGCACCTGAAAGCAGTGCAAGGGGTACGTAATGTAACTTTCTTCTGAAATATTAGAAAGTTTCTTCTTACTCTATTTCTTGAGTACACTATAACGTCACAGTAAATTCTTCCTTATCGAAAACGTAGAAGCGTAGCTATCACATTTCCATGAAGTTCCTCTCTTCCTTTTTCCAACAGAACATCCGTTCCTGATCATACGCTTTACCTTCAGCGAATTAACTTTCACTTACAACAATAGCGAATTCTAATTTTCCTCCAATCGGACGGTTGCTTTTGGTCGTGACGCTTTATTGTATGAAAATGAACGTGTTTGCTGCATGCTACTTCCGGGAGGCATAAACAGGAAATGGAAAAGGTCTGCTGGAAGTATATTCCAAACCTGTTGATTTCTAATTTAGTATATAGGCATACATTTTAAAACGAACCCGTTTCTCGTTGGAAATTACTTTAAGATAAAATATAATGTTTGCAAATATTCAAAGTATTAGTATAAAGCAATAATTATACATACTGTGGGCTAATTAAGTGCAAAATTTGAACAAAATCTGTGGCTCTAATTTCCTGTGCACCTTTTTAAGGACCTAAGATTCTAAGATCCAAATTTCCTAACGCTAAGCAACAGAACCAATTGATCTCGTTCCTCCATGCAAATAATGGACAACGATAGCAACGATGGTTTGCATAAGAACAGGCTTAAGGCTGGTTCAACTGCCCTTTTTCCGTTCTCAGTCTGTTACTGCTTCCGTTGGTCGGCTACAGTGTTGTTGGCAAGGTGGCAGCGATGTGATCTACCGTGTTAATACTCGACTGGTTCGCGGACATGCGATAAAAGCGATTGCTTTAAAGTAGCCTCGTAAAGATGACGGACCCCCCGAGGCACCCCTTTTAGAAGATAACGAGGCGCCCCCGAACGATTTATTCTTTGCAGGCTGGTCTGCTCGAAAACCAACGCCACGGGAGTGGAGAATCGGTAGTCGCTTGCTTCAGCTTGGAATTTTTTCGCTAGATTTATGCTGATCTTCGTTATCGATCGAAGCACCCAGGTTGCTGTAAATTTGTCCTTTTGTTTGCCCGCGGTGTTCCTTGCGGGTGAGGAATTTGGTGTGCAAGTACGTTAAAAGAAGTATTACTAGAAAGGAACAGATTTTACTAAAATATTATTTAATTTAATTTAAAGGGGGTATTCTTTTCGCTCATCTTTGACAAATTCGTGCCATCTAATAATTCAGTACCTTTATTTCTACGCATCTACATATGCAAATGAGAAAAGACGCATATGTACCCAATTCTCCAAAAATAATTGCATTTTCTTCTAAACCTTCTAACAATTCAAAAATTCATTTTGAAGCAGGGAAAGTACCTATATTAATATTGTATTATATACCTATCTAAATACGATTACGTCGCCCGGTATATCCACATTATAAAACCATAAAACGAAAGAATAATTCAATCGAAATTACATTTATTCTTCGAACCCCGTTGCTCACGGGAGTGGGTGGAGATATAGCAGTTACCAGAACGAAATGTTGAAGAAAATGTGCTCCAAAGACTACACGTGGTACCTGGGGGCCACTGCACGTACCTGATCACACCTACCTACCGTGCTCATCGCGCTGTAAGAGATACGAGCAAATTCGTTACCCGGCCCCGTGTCCGATGTTCCTATCGTCCAGGTCATTACTCATTCCCACGGTGCCCTCGTATTCACGCGGGCACATTTCGTCGTCCCCGTGTTGCTCGCCCGACGTGTTTCCCCCCACCTGGCCCGTATGAGGGCTTTATATTGATTTCACTTCTACTGCCCACGTTAATTTTCTCCGTGGCGCATCGGTCCACGCGAAGCCGGACGAAATTAAGAAAAAGTACCGGCCCAATGTTGCAACGTTCTTTACGAAACGTCCATTCACAACCACGAGCGGGTGAAAGGGCTCGTGTACGTGCAACCTCACCGGTCGTATAACTTAGAAACTCTGGATTTCTGTTACAACTGGTCGCTCTCCTTTCTTCGGAGCCATTTTCTAGACTACTGGGCTACTAATTTGTGGGGAATTAATCTACAGATTTCTATTAAATAGAAATAGAAGAGGATTTTTTTATTATGTCGATTGGTTTAAATGAAGTTTTAATTTGATTATTGAGAAATGAGAAGGTTTCTAATGGTGTGATCGTTAAAGAAAGGTAGTTTTATTTTTATTAGGTACATTTGATTTTTTGTTATTGTTTTACAGTGTTTCTTAATGGGTTATTTAATAGTGAGTAGTATTATTAATTTTATTTTAAGTTTCCTGTTGTAATTGTATAATGTAAGAGTAATTCTATGGGTTGGTAATCTTTTGCAAAATAAAGATCTCAAAATTATGGGATCCACATTAATTAATTTCTTATCATTTCGAGGGTTGGTAGCTTTCTGCATAACTTGGCGAATTAATCTTCTATATCATATTGAAGTCTTTGGATGCAGTGTTAAGTGGATCTTGAAGAATAGAGAAATTTATAAGTTGCTGCATGTGTTTCTTCGAATTTTGGATTTCTCTGGCTCTCCGTGGGTGGGATTATACAAATTTGATGGAGAGGATGCAAAATCGTCGATGATGAATGCATCAGCCAGACTTCCCACCTCGGCAATTTCGTGTCACAGAAACCGGATGCAGACTTTTGATACAAGTTTCATCGTGTCGCGTGTAGCAATTTGGCTGGAATTTGGGATACTTGCACATGCAAATTTTAAACGTTGCGTACAGGTCACGGCGGGACGGACATGCAAGAACAGGGACACCGGGTTGTCGAAATTGTTGCATACGTCACGCGTGGAATTATTGTTCCGTGTGTGTTTTCAGGAACGAGGAACCTTCGCGAAATCGAGGTGCTGTGTACCATGCAGATTTTATCGCGAAACCGAGGATCTGCGAGGGAGGGAAGCGCTCTTGTTGCGCTTATTTCGTTCCCAGATACATGGGCAACGAGGGGCTAGGGAGTGATAAGAATCGGGCTTAACGAAATTGTTATCAACCGTTGGAGAATACGTCTTTGGGAACTTACAAGTTGCTTTTTGGGGGAACAGCATTTGCCACTTGTGATTCTTCATGAACCTTTTGCTTTTATTTTTGATGAACTGTGCATTTAGTAGAATTTTAATAGAACAATGAGAATTATGAGTTTCTGATAGTTTATCATCATTTCTATTTAAATCTTCATATTCCACCAAATTCTTCTTACATATTTTTATTTCCCATGTACCTCTCACTAATTGAGCTATTCTAAAAAAGTCAGATGACTTTGTCAGGTGACGTTTTCTACAATCTATGTAAAATGAAACCACAAATCAAATTTTCCTCCATTTTCATTTGTCTATCATCGGAAAGACAATACCACGGAAAAGAAGTTTATAAAGCTTCTTGTTTATAAAATTCTTGTGAAGTTTATAAATCCAGATTCAGCGTCCTCAAGAATTCACTCGGAGATCTGTAACAAAAATTGGGCACACAGCATAGCAAGGAAACAAATGCACGACTGATTTAAGAGTGCGGCCATTTTGATAAGATAGATTTTTAGGAAGAATAATATAGATTGGAAGATGTGATGCTTCAGGTTGCGAATATAACTCCCACTTAAGTGCAGGATTCGGCATCGTAAGCAAAGGAACCGAAGATTGATGACGCTATTTGGGTAATCGCCACCGTCGCGAGTGACTCGGTGGTTTCTGAATAAAGAAGAATCACCTCTTCGAGGAGAGGACGTGAAAATGGTACCTGGACGCAGCTGAATAGCGGCCACACAAATCACCGACGCTTGAACGAATGGGAAGAATGACCCATTTCCGGTTGCTACCATATACGAACCTTGACTCATCTCTCTGGACGCTGTGCTGCTTCTTTTCCTTCTTCTTCCTACGGTTATTGAAAATGAAACCGGTTACTTTTGTCTTCAGCTTCCTACTCCTATATAAGCTAGCGGAGGGATACAGCCTGTTGGGCGAAAGTGAGTTTGATTTGGTAATCGAAGCGTGCTGAAGATCGATGTTCCTGCAGCAGCTTTATGAGGCGGGGAATTCGTGGTGTTCGGGTTTCTTTGTGAAGTCAGAGGCGAAGGGTGATCGAGAAAAATTGAGGAAGGAATAAGAAAGTAAAATTAATACTGTGAAAAAAGGGAAATAAAAATTAATGCTGTGACGAAGGGGGAAATTAAAATTTCCGTTTTAAGAAACAAATCTCCAGTAGAAGATTAATATTCAAAGTCTAAATAGAACCAACAACTATTAAATAATACATCAACAATGTATCAAAAAAAGTTGAAGCTCCATCGATCGACTCAACGCCATCGACCGATCGAAAAAGAACAGAGCCCGCGCAAGGTTCGCGGCGCGCGAAACGGGGTTAAAAGAAGCTAAAAAAAAGCTCCCCGGCGTGTGTGTGTGTGTCGAGATAGGGGGGCAGACGGCATCACGCCGGAAGAATTTAGTCGTGGTCTCGCGGCGTGGTTATTATGCCTGCCTTAACGTTCCTCACATTCGCATTCGCCTGCCCACGCAAGGCGACCGCCCCTTTAACATCGCCGGTATTCGCCTGATTTATGAATGCCCCGGCTATATTTAACAGCGTGTTCGCCATTGAAGACATGCCTTAGGCAGCGAGGCAAAGCCTGGTACCGTCCGCCGAGGAGATGTCGCGCTTACGAGAGACGTTAGCAGGGGTATATAGATGTGTACGCTGGGCGAGAGGACGTAATCCCACACGTAACGCGGTATCCTACGCGACCCGCGCACCGTCAGAAACGCGATTCGAAATTTCGACGGCCCTGAGGAGTCCCTGGACTCGTGGGAAGCGCGCGACGGAGCTTCGTCGTTGGTACGTCGGTTCCGATCGCTTCATCTTCGCGCAACGGTCGATGATTGTGTTGTCGGGCTCGGTTTGAGCTGTTGGCGGTGCAGCCTTCTGTTATCCCTGAGTCACTGAAGGATCTGACCGATAAGGGCCATCTAAAGGGTATGTGTGTATTCACGCACGTCCAAAACGAGTTGCTCATCAGTGCGTTCACTTTCAGTTTCTGCTGTTGAGTTGGTCTGAAGTCTGACTTGCTCGTCCTGCGAGCAGGGGTTGTGGTTATCTTTTTGGCAGGAAGACTTAATATGGGTGGATTCTAGAGAATTGGATCTTTAGGTTGATCTTTCGGAGCTCGGGTGTAAGTTTGATGGCTAAGGTTTGTTAGGGTTGAGTAGTTAGTGTGGATATCCTTCTTAAAAAGTAATTTTAAATTTTTAATTTAACTCTTCATGGTCACTGGGTCGAATAGCCTCGACTTTTCACTTTGGAGCTTGATACCGGTATGTTCCTACTTCCTAGGTTTATAATAGCATTGACCTGACATTTTACGGAAATTTGTGGCTTCCTCTTCCGGTAGAGACTGTTAATTTTTAATCAGAGCGTCCGTTGGCGAGTAGCACACGTTACAATAACATTCAGATCTCAAAATAAATACCATCTTTGAAACGCACACTATGAAACTATACATTTTCGGAAAAGACTATATCTTATTAGTATCAGCCACAAACTGTACGAAAATGAATTGAAAAATAATAAGTTTTCTTCATAGGTATCAACCAAAACTATCTAATCTCCCACTATCAAATTCTCTATCATTCCCTCCAACATCCCACCCCTTCGCACAGGCTCAACACATTCTACGTCAGTCAAGGAATCCGTTTCCATTTATAAAACAGAAGCTGTGACGTGAATCTCGCCACCCAATTTATCTAGTCACGTGAAATAGTTGGAATACTCCCTGGTCACTGTGATCAAAAGCGAGACACTCCAAGCTCAGATCCTCCTTCTTCGAGGAGTGACCGTGAATGTTGCAAGACCAAGCATTCGGGTACTTCGGACGTGAACGAGCACGCACACGGCTCGAACATTCACGTGCGACTGTGTGCGTGCGTGCACGAAGGACCTTGATCATCGAGAGAGGCGTGTACGATTCGTAACACCGTGGTCCAGCCACCCAAGTGGCACACTTCCCCAATTCCGCATTGTTCTACAACGGTGTCCCCGAATCGAAATGCAAGATACGAGCTAGGCTCGATACTAGGTCCGTCGTGTATCGGCGCCAAATATGGTCCCAGCTGTTGTTTCCGCTCGGGCAAACTATGCACTTCTTTTTCCCGACTGGCCATTCTGCTCGTCGACCTTCGATTGCATCGATTTGCTTGCTCCAGACGGCGAATATTCTGGCCCCTTCTGCTCGTAATTTATCGGCGACTCGAGGATCACGACGTGGCACGGTGCCGCGTTTAATTCAGCATTGGGTGGACGCTGACAAGGCTTGTCATATTATTCATTATAAAAGAAGCGCGAATGTACGCGCGGCGATCCCTGTTGATGGCGTCGAAGCTGGAATGGCGAGTAATAACGGCGATTGGTATTTCAGATATATTCAGATGCTTCCAATTTTTCTATTTCCTTCGAACCCACGTTGACCCTGTCAAGTGACTATATCTGAAGCGCCAATCCACGAGGATCAGAAATATCTCCTGTGAAAAGTGTCTAACACTTTATCTACCGCTGTCGCGTGTACGTAACTTCTTGATTTTGATCTATCATCGCATCTCAATCTAAGAATTCGTATTTATCACAGATTCAAAGTATCACTGTATCCTGTACTATTGAAAGACACCATTCTATTTATAGGATACAGTGACGAAGATTTTCGAGAATTATTAATTCAGAGATTTAAAAAAGATCATTCAGAGAATAGAAATAATAAAAATCTACTGCAAATAAACTGGTGGAGGACGAAATAATCGGACTTCGACACATCGATTTGTGGTGTTCGAGTGGATACCATGATTCGCGTTACGCTGCTCTAATCCAGGTAATACCTCGAGCCATGGTAATTTGCATGCATTAAATCGATCGAGATAAGGATCGCGGCTGGTGCTCGATAGCGTTATCCTGGATCATCGAAGAGCGGTATCGGATGTCCCATTACGCGTGGCACCAGCGTCCCTCTGCCCCTATTCCTCATCCAATCATAAAGCCTGTCCATCCGTCGCCGTTCCTGTGCATTGTGCGGCGCGTTTCCTTTCGTTCGCTGCGCGAGTTATTCAACCGCGAGCTATTCTCGTCGCTACTCTGGTCGCTGAAAAAAGAAAGGAATTCCTTCGTTTTTTAGAAGCCGAGCGGAACGGTTCTAGATGTTGCGTTGAAATTTTAATTTCATGCTACTAACAGTTTCGTGGCGACGGTGATACGGTAGACAGAATATTCAACCTAGATGTATTCGCAATTGTTGAGATATTAACACGTCTTGTGTTCATTATAGAGATTTTGTTGGATGCCAGTTAAATGCATCAGACAAACAGCCTAAGTATATGTCAAAGCATCGCGGCTAGTCATCTTCGCAAATATTTTGTAGAGCGACAGCTTTTAGTCACTATAACCTTGCTCCTTCTATAGTTCGTTCCACGTCACCCTTATCTGTTCTTCCACAACTTCAGTATATATAATCCGGTTCCAAAATCCTAAGATCAGACGATTCTATAATTTAAGAGCGGAATCTCTGTCAAACTCCAAAATAGTACTTTTAAAGTAGAAACCTCTTGCAAACACTTAGAATTATTTAACGTGTTGCACTCGACTGCCCGATACAGAATCCAACAATTTCATAAACTACCTGAAATGCGAAAATGAGATTTCATAAACTATTTGAAAAGTAAAATCCAGGTGTCGTGTTTTATGAAGCACAGTTCGAACATCACAAGCCTCCACTTCTAGCCATCAAATTCTATCTTTCCACATTTTCTCCAAACACACTGTTAAAAAAAATACCACCCCCTTCTGAAACGCACTATGTAGTTCCTACAGAAATCTGCTAAAAAAATACCAACCCTTCTACCTGAACCATGCCATCGAACAGTAAAAAATCAAGACACTCTTCTAAATCCACTTTATTCATTAAATCCACCCCTGAAGCCACATCCACACCGTAAAGCACACCCCCTATATACCAGACCACTCTTCAACAAGCATCCCCCCCGCAATAAAAAGCCACGCCAAGGTCTGTCTCCTCCAGCACGGTCAAGCTAGTCCCACCGTTAATTACAATCTCAAAAGGCGCCTTTATCAGTGGCGCACCGTCGTGTGATTAACGCTGCGCCACTTTGCGCGTAACGCCGTACGAATTATTCGCTCGTTATCGCGGCTCATAGCCTCGTGATGGCTCCTCGCTATTCTGCGAGCCGTTATCAGAAGAGAGGAGGGGGGCAGCACTCGTGTCATCCGCTGAAAGAGCTGGCTCTGTATCGAGATCTACATAGTTGCATAACTTGAACTGGCCATCGATTCTCGGAGGCGAGCGAGTTGCAGCCGATCTCGATGCAGGCGAGGAAGAGGCGAAGGGGGGCTGTGGGATGGGAAGAGGGGGTCCAAGAGGCGTGATGAGGCCGGTGCACCCAGCCCGATGTCCGATAACGAACCACCGGCGCTTACCGCTGGCAGAAAACGATCTCACTCCTTAACTGTCTTACACGAGATCCTCCTTGATGCTCAAGGCTCTTGCCAACCACGTGTTGCACCACGATCTCTTGTTCAGCGAGATCCGCGAAAGCTTCTCCGATGGTTCCTTCGTGGCTCGTCGCGCGCATGTGGAAATGGGGAGGATGGGAATGGAAGGAGGATGGTACGGTGACGGGGATTGTGTAATTAAGGCTTTGAAGCATTTTATTTGGAATGGAGGGAGAAGTAAGGAAGTTGAAGTTCGAACTTTGAAGTAAGAGGGATTTTAAGTGACGGAGGTTGGTAGGTTACTTTCTTGTGTTAGGTATTGATGAAGAGATTTTTGGAGATATTTAGATTAAATTAATTAGATGGATGATGATTTGCATTTGTTCGATTTAATGGAGGTGTGCTTCTTGTTTATTCTAAGTAGTTTATAATTTAGATTAATTCTTGAGTTTAGTTATAGGTTACTCGTGTATCAGGCTTCGTCTTCTTTAAAGCGAATTCTGAGTTAGCGATACGTCGATCTACGCTTGTTAATGAAATAGTTATCTTCAGAATCTTTCCTTAGTGTTACGTTTCACGGGGTACTTGTCTGTTGTAACAAGAAGGTGATGTGGCTAAGAATAGATACAGATCTTGAAAGAGCAGTTGCCTTTGCCTATGACTGTAATCGGGGAATTAATCTTCAATTGCTGCAAATTCTGCATAGAGGGAAATCTAAGTGAAACAATGCAATTAACAGCTTCGGTGATCTATTAAATTTTCGATTATGTTCTATGAAGTTAAAGATTCATTCTTCAGGCATTTCCATGGCACTCCGGCTACACTGTACGCAAAGATATCGCACGAGATAAGTGTTCCTGTGCGTACTATGTACGCGATAAAGTGCAAGTGCATCGTGGGTATGCGCGCCTGTTGCATCGGTTATTTTAATTGGCCGCCTCGTAGTATAAAGGACGCCTCTGTGATCGCCGACAACGTTGGTTAATTAAAAAGACGTTAAAGACACCTTCCTCTGGCTCCTCGAGATGTGCGCCCATGTGACAAGCACGAACTGGACTCAGGATGAAAGTTCTTTCGCATGGCTGTAAAAAAGTCACGCTGCTTCGATTTGAATATAATATCAGCGTTGAGGGTTTGAATAAACATTATTAGAAGTTTGTTAGTTAAAATGGGATTTCATGTTTTAAATTCTTATCAACTACAGAAAATAATGTGTAAGCAACCACGCAATTACAATTTCGCCCAACTCTGCACCTATCACTTCTATGACGACTATGAAAGACCTAAAAATCACCTTTTGCACCCTTCAATACCATGAATTCCATTAGACCTCCAAACAGGAAGCTCCGTCAGGCAAAACCACCTCCTCCGCAATAAACCTCGTCTTTAAACCGCAAACTTACCGCTTGCGTGTCGTACCCTTTTGCATAGCCAATTAAACAGCAGGCTTGCACACAGTGTAGCTCAGGGGAGAAAAAAAGCCATTCGAGTATTTTAATTAGACAGGCTTTAGGTGTCGCGGGATAAGATTTTGCGCGTACCACCAAGGTACTCGCATACCTCGAGCCAACCAGTTCCGGAAAAACAAGAGAGAGGGGGGAGGGGGAAAAGCGACGATCCACCGTCGAGCGGGCGCAATTAATTTCTATTAATTAGATCCCGGCGACTTGGCACGGTGGAAAGTTCCCTGAAAGATGACTTATTACGACGTGGCTTCTCGCGTGCGCGACGTGCATGCGGGCGATGATTTGCGGCCGCCTGTTTTAATTGGATTGCCTCCTTTTCACGTGCACTACCTACTGGCCACTCTCGCTTTCGCGGACCTTTCTTCATCGACCACTAGAGAACCCTTCGTTTCTTGTATTATACTTTGCGGAGAAAATATGAGAAAATCTTTAACAGTTTCCACAATCCACTTCTCGCCAAATGGCTCTGGCATTTCAATAACCGAATATGAGATAACTATTTTTTAAATAGAAAATAGAAGAGTGGAAGGAGCCCAGAGATAGAAAATATTTTTATTTAAATAAAAGTTCCAATAACAGTTAACAAAATTATTCGTCCTTGGTTCATTAACCCGAGTTAAGTCTAATCAAGTTAATTTTTTTAACTTTTATTCTTTGTTCGAAATTTTATTTAAATACAAGAAAGTCAAATCTCTGGTAGAGTCCTCCGTGATGCATTATGAAGAATTCTCTGAGAATAGATGTGACTAGATTCGGGGTTTCATAGATAATCTAGTATCGGGGTGTTGCTATTAACTACTTAGCAAGAAAAACCTTTTCACTGACTTTGTTTCCCACCCTCATCTGTTAATTCTTTTTCCAAATCTTATTATTGTTCGATACGACCACCCTTCCAAAGTGTGCTCCTACACGCGGAATCGTGGCTTAAGGCCTCACGCCGATTGTGCACGCGCCCTTATCCCTCGATTCGCACGGGACGTGGGCGCGCGATTTTTCCCTCTCGGCGTCGATTTTAATAAGGAACAACGACGACGAGACGCTGTTATGACGGCTCGAAGGTGGTGCAGTAAAACCGGGTGATAAAGATACATGCTGGGCGGGGTGCTCGCGCGTACTCGCGTGCGTTTCGCCTTCGTGAACCACCACGGCGCGCGCAGATACTGTTACTAAGTGTCGTAAAGTTTATTACGGCGACTTTGCGTCGTGGTGTGGGTCGCGGATGAATTCATTGTAGGTGCCTCGTTTCCAGGCCTTTGCTAGCCGAACGATGCAGCCCCTTCTTGGTGTGCAACTGCTCCAACCCCCTGGCGCAAGGGGCGTCCTCGCGAAATGGGTCCGCTGCTTTTGTTTCTTAACAGCGATTATAAAATTGCAATTTCTGAGAAATTCGAAGCAGGTTAATTTTGATTATATATGAGTGGAGGGGTAGAGGTCTCCTTGTTAGGCCTCGGGGTATTATCGAACAAAGTAATCCTATTGAAATTGCGGCACGAGGATACTTGTAGAGGCATAAAATATTTTTTATTGTGACTAGAACAATACAAGAGTTATTTGAGTAAAAGAAATCTATTGTAGTATAAAGTATAGAGTATAATTTTCCGCGGTGAACGGGTAAAAATATTTTTAATAATAAAAATAGAAAAGTGTAGTAAACTTGTCCACCATTGCCTATTTTCTCCAAACACACATATACATTCAATATCGCCAAAATACACAGTTACCTTGAATATTCTCTAAAATTCTCTCAACGAAGCTTACCAATGCCCATCACAAACGAACACACAAGAGCGGACAAAGGAAAAACACTTTTTTCTTCTCCAATAATGCCGACAGAATCTTCCTGTTCATCAACATCCTTGGGGAGCGAAGTTTCGTGGGTATCTCAGCGCGAGTACACGCATCGTGAATGCAAATGAAGGAGGACAATAAATATTTGCGCACGCCCGCCACGGGGAACCGTTCGATTTTTCGCAAACAATTTCGCAAGTCGATTTTAATTGTCGTGGACCTCGCGCGTCAGTGTTTGATCGCCGAAATTAAATACACCTTGACACAGATGGCCGCCCCATGTCTTTGGGCCTCTTATATAATGTTTTCGTACAAGTCGCGCAGCAAAATCGCGGATCTCGCCGTCGATTTACGGGCGTAAAAATATCCCCGTGTTTTTCGGAGTAGGTACCGAACGCACGTTGGTTCGCGAACGCGTGGTTTCTTCGATTCTCATTCCTCGGAGCTTCGAAGCTTTAAAAATCGAGCCGTCGTGGTTGAAGCTTCTCCCCTGTCGATGATAATTGCAGAAGACGCCCGTTGATGTCTGATTGGCACCTTGTTGAATCGTAATGATGCCCGCTCAATCAGTCGCTATTCATCGCGACTGCAACCACGGACATTGTTGCGTTGCATGCTAGAAGAAGCAACGCCACTGGCCAAATTTTTCTGTCGCTTCGGCGATAATTGCTTACCGATATCGGAGGTGCCTGGTAATAACAAATAATAACAGCTTGGAAATGTTGCGCGCAGCGGTAGAATCGATAAATATTCATAAGCTTTGCGCCTTACACCTGAGGCTTCTATTAAATTTCTCCTCACTTCTGCACACATGTTGCAAATCTACCCCCCACGTGGTCGTTTGCACTCTGGTAGGCTCTGCAGCGATGCTCCTAGAAAAAGACGATATCTGATAGAGGTTTCGTGTCGGATGGTTACGACTCGAACGTCGAGGGAAGTCCAAATAGAAAGAAAGAAGTGAAAATTGCAGCCAGAACTAATCGGGATTTCCGATCTATCCGACATGCCCCGAACACATCGTGTGTCGAGGATTTTTGCCTCTGACACCGATGACCTTTCGATCCCTCCTCCTATCCCGTTAAGCGGTTGTAAATTAATTTCGTGTAGAACAGCTCTCGACGCAGCCGCCTACGAGGCCCGAATCCTTTGTTCCGTGCACGATTGATCGGTGCCTCGTTAATTCTGTCTGCGATCAGTTAGCACCGTGTCGAATATCTATTAACATCCTCTTATCTTGTCCTTATTCCCGGCCCTCTTTCACGGACCCTCTCTACCCAGAAGCATCTCGGTCTATCCTGCTGCTGGACCTTTCTACTTGCCGACCACAGAAGTTCTGATTTTCTGAGTTGCCGGCGTGAAACTGTCAGGCACGCCTTTCCTTAATTTCGTAGGTAACGGTGCAATTTTGTTTCTCAAGTCTGTTAAAATATTCTTTGTTTTTTGTAAAAGGCTATCAATTTGAGATTAGTAGACCGTTTTCTAGAAATGGAATTATTTTTATTTGTAGTTGAAATTCATCGAATTTTTAAATTTTAATATTGAGGTCTAAAAATTTACAGAAATATTGGCAAAGACATATACTTTTAAAAGAAAATTGTCTGGGGTGCGATACACCCCGTGTGACCACGTTTCTGTTATTAACATTCTTTTCATTTTAACAAAGCGATAACTGCAAAGCACATATCTTTCCTATTTATTAATTAAAGAATCTGTATTATTCGAAACACTAAGTAGTAAAACTCAAGAAAGCCTCTTCTAATTCGTATAACAGTTACATTATTTTCTCCATCATCTCCCCTTTCTTTCGAACCATACCTACTCCATTTTTTGTTCATTAATTTCCTTCTGAAACGACTGTCGATCGCCCCCGTGAGCGTCCCTTTAGCTGCCCCGAATAGCTCTCGAGAGGGCGAAGCTTCCACGCCGACAAAGAAGCTGTGCGTGACTTGCCGCCACGAAAGAAGGCTAATTGCTGTTCGTCTAATTGTTCCCCGGGCGATTAAACGCGCTTAAGAAAGGAGGACGGTTACGTAGCAAACGCGTTTCAACGTAATACACTGCAATCCCACGGACATCGTCCTCGGCTCCAGGACGACGACTGTCGTAAATCGGGAAGATCAGGCGGAGGAGCCCTTTCATGCAGAGCTTATGGGCTCCCGTAGGCGTTTCGCGAGTCCCTGCGCGGTTTACTTTATTCAACAGCCTGGAATTTCCATCTTTACGACGCGCGCAGAAGTAGACGCGGCACAGAAGTCTTCTCTGCGCGACAGACGCCGGCTTTTCCCTCGAGTAATTAACCCTTAGATGATGGATGCTTTTCCAGTATACTGTACAACAAATACGGGGTCCATTTTCATCTATAATATAATTTCACTGAAGAATATTTCAGAATAAGCTTTTATATTCAATTTTGATATTGTTGTAATCTAAAGATTCTCATTTCCTTAAGGTGTTATAGAACCTTGACAGATCGGAAAGTAGGGTTACCTTTATAATTTTTTTTTCATATACGAAAACCTTATATTTAAAAATCAAAACATACATCTTTTGGTGGTGTAATGTTAAGCTGTATTCTAAGCAGAAAGAAATTTTATATCTTAAGAAATCCCAACGCCTCTTCATAATTAAAGCATTTGCGATACCAAAAATATCTCAGAGATTACTGGATTGTTTGAATAAAATTTTGCACGAATATTCTTAAGACTATAATCCAGTACTAGATTGGAAACTATTCAAAGTCAAATATGTGATTTTCGATCTAAGTTTCCATTTTCTTTTATTAATAAAACAAACAAGCCACGAATTGAAAAATTTCACATTTGCAAACAACCAAAATCTCATTCGAAAGAAAAGTGGACTCGCTCAGTTTTGCCAACAAGTCGACGGAATATACATATATAAATTCTCAATAAAACCGATTGAAACCTGCTTATGACACGTACCTACAAACACGTAGACGAGGATTTCACACTTCATTCTGGCGCAATTTAAACGTTTCACGTTTAAGCACTAGTCTAGACGAAGTACACCTTCGAAGAAGTAAATAACGGATACGTTATTTCACTTGCAAATCTGATCCATTAGCATCGCGGACATCTGTGTTGCGTGCAGAGCATTCATTACTTTGCCGAAGTCGAGGGTGCCCGCGCGACACGAGCCCTTCCAACAGGGAATCCTTGCTCCTAGACTTAATCGATACGATAAGAAACGTTTCCCTTATTTAATGAAACTCAGCCATCATTATCTAATTTCATTCTGGATTGGCCTCATCAGCACAGCCTCGTAAAATAACTTACCCTACCCAGGCGATTACTCTCAAGCAGCAGGTATTCGATTCAAGAATTTCACTGCCATTTATCGCGCGGCTCGTAAGCAGCACCCAATCTGGATTTCTGTTCTATACGAGCGATGACGTACGATCTGGAATCGTTTGAATGCAGGATCACTACCGACGGGAGTTAAGGCGCTAATGACACATATTAAATCAAACGCCCGTTTCTCTGAGAGGGCTGATTACCAGATCGATAAATTACAAAGTAAATTTCAACCAGTCTCGCTCTTCGCGATGGAAAAATCCTGGGCGAAACCTGTTCCACCAAAGGACGACGTGATAGAAGCTGGTACCAAAACGGCGCAGGCGACTTATAAATCTAGTTCTGGTTGCGTAACGTCCCTGTTACACAGTCCCGGGCTATTCAATTGTGGAAACAGGTAACGGTACCACGTGAATGGCAATTGTCGGCGTCCCGTCTCGATTCCGTCGAGCCCACTTTGCCAAATGCAGCATCGCCGCCGCTCTCGTCTTGGGGAGAAACTCCGCCGTCTCCTCTGCTTAACGCAGGAACCCAAAGGTTTCTCACGGTACGATAGAATCGCCTTTACAATTTGTCTTACGCCTGAAATGTCAGCGTGCAGCGACAGGTTGGCGGGATGATGACTTACTTCGTACGTGAGTGCTCGTCGGTGAAAGGCTGCTTTGAAAAACTCACTTTACGTTCGCGCTTTGCACGTCTCTCTGGGGAGTAGTTCGTTTTAAGAGTTGGGGGTGTGTTAATGGTTGCGCGTTTTGGGTGCTTGGTGGGGGAATGAAAGATACTGTTTGTAGCAGGATTTGGAATAAAGTGGTACTTGTTAGATATAGATAGAGTGGTGATGGAGATGGGATCTATTGTAGTAATTGAAGAGCTATCAGATCAATCTTTATTGAAGGCAAATCTTAGACTAGACACTGCATGGGAGGTCTGACTAGTTTTCCCTATCTCCTGATCTGAATTGATTATTTTCTATAGTGACATTTAAAGGATTTAGTATGCTCGATATTGATAGCCAAACACGAATTTAAGAATCTTTAATAGACTATTTCTTTGGCTACCTTCAAGTAGGAAAATACTTATGTAGTTCACTGGTCCAACAAAATAAAAATCAACCTTCTTGAACTGAGGGATTGAGAGTAATGCTTCGTTCACATTAGTCGCTTGAAGCCAGTAAACTTGACTAATGTGAACGAGGAATTAAAACAGACTAACCCACATTGAACAAAAATTATTCCTATTTTATATGATTAGTATCTATTTATTGACAGCATAAAAAAAATTAAGCACTAAAGTATTTTCTAATCATTTCATTTTCCGAGAAATTTCTTTGAGATTTAACGATATTAGGTTTCCATTTAAAAGAAAATTAATTCTTACTTAATGACATTTTCCCAAATAGATTTTAAAGTAACTGTTATTTTGGATCCGTGCTACTAACTCAATTTCGCAAGAAATGTGGGTTAGTTCGTTTTTGGTCTCAATGCGTCAATTTATCCGGGCGCTACACAAATCCTGCCTTAACGCTGCAGCGTCGAGTCTGTCGCGCCGAAGGATGGAACGTGCAACGGCGTTCCTGTTCAATTTTAATATTAAGGCCGCGGCAGTCGTAAATCCTGAAAGCAATAATGCGGCATTGTACTTGGTGGGAGGTCGCCAGATCGAATGCTGTCGCCGTGGATAATCCGTTCGTGGCGTTTCCTCGCGGGTCCAGAATAATGCGTCGTCGTTAGACGCGCGCACGTTGGAGTCATTGATGTCCGCGATGACCGAACGAATGCTCCGTAATCGGACTTTCTCGACGTGGCCGGCACGTGAGCGCTGAATTAGCGTCCGAACGATAAATTAACCCCGAGGAAGACGTCACGTCATCGAGGTAGGCGGAAGGGACTATTGGGCCGTGGCCTGTACGTGGGATACAGGAAACGCGAAGGGACGGTGAGATCACTGGCCAGTATTTGCATATGTCTATAAATGTGTGCCAGAGGCTAGTTGATAATACGTAGCTTGACGAGTTGGACAGGACCTGCTCTGCGGTGCTCGAGGTTCATCTATTTTCAATATGTGAAATTGAGGGTGCTGTCGTAATTTTTCTGAAAATCTCAAATGAAGTGTCAGGATCTTGCAAACTCTCTGGTGAATCGTCAGCTTCTCGTAAAATTTTAAGTGATTTCTCACCTTCTCGCGCAAACTCTGGTGAATCATCACTTTGTCAATATCTGAACATACATATAGGTAATTGACTGCTCTCTTCTTTCCACTGTCATATAAGTAACATATAGTTTAAATCAACTAGTGACCGAATTGTTGAATGTATGGACCTTTGAGATTAATACTTGAATATATTTATATATAACAACAAAACAACTGTTGTAGGTATAATCTGTTCTGATGAAATAAGAAATAACATATTCCATGTGAAATCAGTGCTAGTTTAAGTCATCATTTCACCACCTTCAAATTTCTTTAAAAAATACAGCCTCCATTCCCCACAAGCAGTGTCACGTTTCAATTTCATCAAATCCCCGGCATCGACTGCAAAAACCAATCACTCCAATCGAGCGATTCATAAACTGATCAAAGCATTCCCATTTCAATCCAATATCTCGTTTCACAGTCGAGCGACTAATCACAATAATTTTGTACACGCAACGTATTCTTCATCCTCGCTAACACAGTTCACAACCAACGTAACGGGTGGCTGAATGAAAGTACCGGAGTGTTGCATAATCAGTGAATTCGAGGAATGTCTTCCCGACACGAATTAGCAAGCTCATGGTCTATTGACACGGGACATCGATGAAACGATACGGAGGGATTCGTAGTGATCGAGCGATTAGGCGTTCCTTGGCCAGCAATTTCTCAAGAACACTCTCGCACGCGAGCGCTGAATTAGCGTCCGCGCGATAAATTAGCGTCCGCGTTATAAAGACGTTTCGTTGTCGCGCGTGATAAACGGAGCGCATCGGTTAAGCGTCGCGACTCCTCTGTAGGGGCGATGCCTCTCTAAATGATGGCTGGTCGAGTTACGTTCGGAACGTTCCCGAGGACGTTCCTGGCGACTCGATAGCCACTGCCAATGAGTCGTTTCTTCGAGCTAGATTCGACTCGACTGAGTGTCTTGGCATGCCACGGTGGACAGGTAGCTTTTTGTCATCCGCACGACGGTTATGAATTGGGGTGGTCGATAAAAAGATCGTTTTAATATAGAAGCTTCTGGAAATAGGTATTTATTGTGTCACTCGGGGATTCAACATGTCAACACTTGCATTTTTGGGAGAGTCAGTAGTATTGGATGCTTGATTGCTTATTAGTTAAGTATTATTAATGGTTATTGCCAACGCTGCAGCTGCGAATCAGAGTTGGGCATTGACTAAATAAAAGATCATTTAAATAACGAATAAAGATAATTTTTGTATTCGTCGAGCGTTTCAACTTTAGCGTGGAATAAATTTGTCAACATTAACTTTTCACTTTATTTAAGACAGAAAGAATATTTTTTTGTACTTTCATGCGTTATTCGAAACTTGCTGTGAAATCCTTGATAGTTGATAGTTGATAGTTTGGATGAATAAGTAGATGGATTTGAATGAAAAAATTGTGCTTTAAAGATCGATCATTAATTTATTTATTTAGAAATATATAAATGTGATATGAAATAATCACACTTTCTACTTTTCGCGGAGATTACAGTGATTATTCTATAATTTTCATGGGATTAGTGTATTTCTCCAGTTCCACATCTTCTGACACATCTTTCTTCATAACAGAGTCCTTTCAAAGTAATATTCTCTCGACATCCAACGAACCTACCATTCAAACGATTAATGTCCCATCGATTTCTTTCATATTTCTCCTTTTACAAGATGCAATGGTAATGTGCCTGTTTTGTCGAACAACATCGTATCCTTTGTCACGGTGACGGTGGCCGATGTTTCTTGAAGTTTTCCACGGGGTCAATGTTAAACGCTCTTTGTCCCGTGGCATTCCCGCGGATGCATGGGACATTGATTAATGTTGCGTTGGTACACGGTGTGGGTCACTTCGCCGCCATTAGTCTTGGCTCTCGTCTTCATTATAATGTCACGAGGCTAATTCCATAGCCCATTTAAACCCTTTTTATAAGCTTTCGCCGTGGGCATCAGTCGTACAATGGTTCTTTCTTGGGGGTCTGAATCGAAGTCGAAGGCGATTCCCTTCTTCCTTTGTACGCGATACGATCTTCGAACAGTTGATTTAATTAATTAACGAAATAGTGATTTCGTGTAATGACATACCAGCTGCGTAACACTGGAATTATTGGAGCTGTAGAAAAAGTTTACAGTTATTTCGATGCGTTGGATAAATTAAGAATTGTAGCCACTTTGGGCATTCTTTGAAATTCCAGACAGTATAAGGGTTTCTGTCAATTAACAGTGAATAATTTCTTATTATTATTAAAGCAAAAGGTATTGAAAGAAAGACACAGAAAAATATTTATATATGGTTCCATTTGATTCTTCTTACATTCAGTAAAAAATGTAACTATCACAATTTTATATAAATTAATCTATCCTCAGTTTCATCGAAAAGTAAATCCTCTAAATATTCTTAAAAATTATCAACAGCTCCTCAGGTTCCTCGATTCTAAAGTACACGAAGAAATGAGAAAAGTTCAACAAGTTTCCCCTAATCGCTAGAAGCTTCAAAACGAAAGTCGCTAAACGTTCATCAACGTAATGCAGCTCGCTAATGCCCATCATTTAGCAGAGTCAAATTTCACGAAGAAGCCTGGGATGCTGCGCGAACCTCTTCGAATATGTACCATTTCTCCGAATGGCACGTATCCGCGCCGCAGCACGTGCGGGCTCGAAGGGACTTTTATCTTCTGTCCCTATATAGTACCCCTGCAGATCGATCCTCGGCGGTCAAATATTTTTCACGAACGTCCGCGCAGCGCCTTTTGATTATCGAAAATAATGTTTAAGCGCGGCGCAGCATCGCAGAGGCCGCGTCGTTTCCCCGTAACCTCCGATGAGGATTCTCCTTTAATGTTGATGATTATCCTCGGTACCAGTCGAGGATTATACCTCGTGGAATTATAAGGTCGACGGAGCAAACGAATCCTCGTGGCTCGAGGAAGCCACACGAAATCAAACTACGACTCGATCGAGCACCTCTCGATACTCTTTTCCTTTAACGAGGTCCTCAATGAAAATGGCCCCAGTGAAATCTCTCGTCTCAAGGTACACTGATCTCGTCCACTTGACACAATCTTCTTCGAAAACTAAAGAATACGAACACACTCATAACCTCTATTCTCCGAATTATTTGAACCTCTTCGATACGAAGATTAACCCTTCGTTGACACACCTCCTTTCTCCATCAACTTTGATATACCTGGGTGGCTCACACGAAGAGTAATTTTTCAAGGAGTGCCTTTTTCATCTAAAGAATCCAATCGTTATGACAAAATTCATGGGTCAATTTCAAGATTCTAATAGTTTTTTGATCGAAATTTAACCGCAGTTTCTGTAAAAAAAAATTCTAAACTACCACGTGTCGGAAAAAAGGAAGAAAATCTTGAAGAAATTGTATCTTTTACAAATTTCAATATTAGGAGCTAAAAATCTACACAGCTGTTGCTCGGATATAATATTTTGGAGGAAAAATAGTTTGTAAGTCGGCTTTGGAAAGAAGGTATTCATTTTACATATAAAAGGTTCAGAGCGTCAAAATCAGCTTATGGGTGGTTCACACCCAGAGTGTCAGTGAAGGGTTAATACACGAAGCAGGCTCCACGTGCGGAAATCCTGCACGCATATACATCATGTATACTCCCTGAACGCCCTTGCGCGTTTCTCGCACAGTTAGCTGCATACACAAGCGTTCATAGCATCCAAAGGACGAAACAGAATCGCAACTTCAAGAGAGCTTGTAGTGGAACATAACACAATGTACATCTACCATTATCAGCGCGTGTATATCATACATCCCAGGCTTCCTCCGCGAGACAAGCACCACGGACCAGTCCACCGTCGTAACAATCCAAGATCTCACGAACGAAACTGTTTCTGTCACCCAAAGTGCGCACACGAGTCGGCTGGAACACGCCGCGTCTAGGGTACACTGCAGGCGAGCGACGTTCTAGCATCAAGGACATAATGATCCCGAAAAAAAGGAGCAGGAGGAAACGGAATGATAAATGCCCGTGGCGCGGTTCAATCTCTATCTCGATCACGTTCGTTCCCCGCGATGTAATGTCGCGATAAGTCAGCACAAATGTCCTAATTAGCGTGTACACACGCGCGCGGACGCGCCGCGGCCGCCGCTCTCCTTGTAACGCGTAATTTGTAACAGCAACGGGCGAGAACGTTTTACACGTTACGCCGTAACGCGCGTGCAACGTGTCGACGAGGGCGTAATGCGGCGCGCGGGCCTTTGAGAGCGGCTTTGCGCAGTCGTGTACCGGGATCCGATTAATGTAAAGCGATCTACGCGCCTCCGTGTGGTCCAGCGACATTTTCCGCAAGGAATCGCTGCGTTACTGGGATGTCCCAAGGTTCTTTTCGCCTGGATCGTTAATAGGGGGTTTCGGATACGGGCAGGGGTGAATTTTGGGAGTTAGGAAATTTTTGGACGAAGAGATTGGAAAAGGGTGAAAAATAGAGGCTTGAGAGGACTTTAAAATAATTTACTTTTGTTTTATCTTGCAAATTAGCAGTAACTCATATCTGAGTTGGTATATTGAATTAATTTTAAAATTGTTTCCACTCTTTTAAATTAAAATATTTGATATTTCACCGAAAGGGTGGCAGGCGCTTGTTAATTTGGGGTAGAGTTGGCAAAAATGTAATCTAATTACAACTTACAAATTATGATTAAAATGTAATTGTGTTGATTACATATTATTTCCTGTCATCAGATTCAGACAGGAAGCTTGGGGATTGAACATATTAGTTCCTCCATCCAAGTGCTTCAATCATTGCGAATAGAATGCCAGGAATGTTTGCTTCCTTTTTCCCCATTTTATTCCCCATGCAGCGCGTAGATGAGATTTTCAATCAATTCCCTTTGGAAGTAATGAAATTATTAAAGTTTTTCTCCGCTCAAACTCGCGAACATGCTGCAGGATGATGGTCTGCACCTTCGCTTCGTACATACTTAAGTTTTTTGCCCAGACAGTGCCAACAAGACGGCGCCAGGGAATTTCTCATGTCGGGGAGCGTGTTTGCCGGCAATTAACAGGGATTCCAACGAAATGAGCCACGTCCAGTGTACCGACTGCAAATTTATTTTCGGCCAGCCTCACCGCGCCGGCTCGCGCAAAATCTTCGGTGAAACGCGACCCTCGGGGTCGCGACGCTAAAACACAGGCGATCGTTTATTAGTTGATATATCCATTATCGTCTAACACCGCGGCGGATAGAATAACGCGTCGAGCGTGACACCGTCGCTAAATAGCACTGTCTTAACGAGTTTGCGCGTTGTTTGTTGGCGTATCGAGTTCTTCCCCCGTTACCGCAATGTGCACTCGCAATCTTGCAATAGATATTTCTGTTGCAATAACTTTTGAATGTTTTATCTCCTCAGGAGGATTTACGCGTAACCACCTCACGAAAAAGCTTTGAGAAACTCTGAGATTCAGATTTCAATAAGCTTCTGTGTTTTTTTATCATTAACCCTTCGTTGAGACTCTGTGTATGAGCCACCCATAAGCTTATTTTGATGCTCTGGACCTTCTATGCATATGCAAAATGAATAACTTTTTTCCAAAGCCAACTTACAAACTATTTTTTTTCTAAAAATATTGCATCCGAGCAACAACTCTGTAAATTTTCAGCTTCTAATATTGAAATTTGTAAATGTTACAATTTTTTAAAGATTCTCTTCGTTTTTTACCGACACGTGGTAATCTAAATTTTATTTACAGAAACTGTGATTAAATTTCAATAAAAAAAAAACTATTGGAATACATTCTAGAGACCTTAAAACTGACCTATGATTTTTTTTTTGACGATTGGATTCTTTAGATGAAAATGACAATCAATCACCCAGGTATGTCACAGTTGATTGAAAAAGGAAGTGTGTCAACAAAGGATTAAAGTGACGTACTGTCCTATTCCAAAATTCTGTATTTAAGTGCAGCATTGACCAACCGATTTCCGACGACTCCACAAGCGAGTATGTACAAATGTTAATCCTGAGTTACTGCACCCTGCGCCTCCGTGTGGCATTACACGCGTGCAGAGGCTCGTCGATTCACGTGATATGTCACTGGTCAATGGTCGCTGTGGATGAAGGGGCACGTGTATCGCGTTTTAAGGAGCGCGTAATGGACAAACGGCTCGCTGACGGCCATTATCCTCGAACGATTGGAAAGTGTATTGGCATTCTGTGGCTGCTATGGGGGGCATTAACGGGAGGGATCGAAGGGCTCCGACAGCCAGCAGGAATTGTGTAAGCGGTGTGTAACGTTGCCCATCTCTTGTTCTTCGTCGACGACCGTTCGAATAGTCGGTAGAGCAAATAGAGGAGAGATCACCGATGGGGAACGATGAGCTTTCTTGCGGAGCTAATGGGGAACGTGGTCCACGGCGTGTGTGATATTCAATAGCTGTTGCTTGTCTGCGTGACACGGATGTCTACGTGGAATGGATCGTTCCTCAGCAGGTGGAGGGTTTCATAGAACGGAGAGTGAGGGATGAAGGAAACTCTGAGCTTTTAATTAATGACATGGTGCACTTCGCTATGTGAAGGAGAAATTGGTATTTTTGAAATTCTTAAGTCCCTTTAATTATTAATATCAAATTAATGACAAGGAAGTCGATAGTTGGGGTAGATTAATTAGAGCAATCGTTTATTGAAAAGTGCGTGTATATTTTAGAAGTCTGACGATACATAATGAAACGGGATTAATGATGAAGCAAATGTGTATCTTGCCCAGTAATGTGGGGAATAGCTACCTGCAAGTGTCTTCCTCGAAACCCAAGGAATATTCTCTATCGTATCTCTCTAATAGCTTAAGAAAGTATTCCAAACGTTACCTGCCACCTCGATAAAATGTTCTCTGTCTTATCTGTCTTAACAGGCAAGGGAAGTGTCTTGAAGTAAGTTCCATCTATCCTAATAGGCAAAGAAAATGTTCGTAAGCAACGGGCAAGGGAAGTGTTCAAAGTACCTCTATCTACCCTAACAGCCAGTAGAGATATTCTAATGAAGCACAATTTATGGAACCATTTGGAGCATTAGCTTCAGGGGGGAAAGAAAACGCGTTACAGCAGACACGTTCAACCTCACCACGAGTATAATAGCTCTAAGCAATAAAATTATTCAAAATATTTTAGTGACTAAAGAAAAACGGAAAATTAAAAATTGACGTGGACTGAGCTCGCTTTATCTAATGCTCCCCTTAGCTCGCTCAAGTTACAAGCACTTGCAAATCTACCATGATTATTTAAAAAACTTGATTCAGACTCTAAACAAGCCAGACATAAGCACAAAGGTCGAGGTGCTTTCGAAGCCAGCGCGAAAGTAGATGTTTGCCCGGAGGTGTGTACGTTACCTGGAAACCTAGACGCGACTTAAATGACGCTTCCTTCTCACGTGCTTGACGGTGGTTGCAAACTTCCACCAACTGTTTAGTACCGCGGGGGACACATTCGACGGTCGGTTTATTTGTACTGCAGAAGTGCGTGTACAGGTGCGTATACAGGTGAATTGCTCGGCGACGAGAAAGGGCCGAGTGTGTACTCCTTCCCCGTGTAATGATGTTTGTTTTTCCGCCGTTTATTTGCCGAATGCTCGCTGTTCCTAGGAACTGCTCGATATTTTTTCGATCCCACGGGCCCCGCTTCCACGAAACTTACGCTAATGGACGCCTCCCGGCAATATTTTAACACTTATTAAAGGGGGACGATAAAATCGCGTCTGACTGGGGAGGACAGTCGTAAAATGCTGGTTAGCTCGTTAACCCTTCGAGGACCGGTAGTTCTAATGCAGATAAGTTATCTCCTCTTGCTCGCGTGGAAACGTAGTGAAAGTTCGTGTATGGAGTACTCCCAACTTGAGTGATCTATTATTCGTCGGAAGCTTTGATGGAGTTTAGTTGCGACTTATCAGACGTTTAGAGCTGCGTTCGTTTGCTATGAATGTTGCTGGATGTTGCAGTGAATAGTCCATTGATTGTATTGTAGTGAAGTAGGGACTTGAGTGATTGCAAGCGTTTCTTCCGATTGAGGATCTTGCAGCAAGAGAGGTGCAGTTCCATCTTTATCAACTTCCAGTAAATTAGAAAAAACTATTTATAAAATGATATCTCCGGTTTAACATTAAAAAGAGAACAGAAATGGAAAACTATTTATTTTTAAAGAATAAGTAGTAGTTACTGAGTTGATAACTGCTTATTTCTATTTTTGGCGAAAAATATTCTATAATAAAAATATTAATATTAATATAATATCTTAGTAATACTAATATTTGTAATATTAATACGAATATTTTATTATTAATATTTTCATTATAGAATATTTTTTCGCCAAAAATAGAAATCAAATCTTATCAATTCAATAATTACTAATACTTAGATATGATTTGGCAGTCCAAAAGGGAATTTATATTAATAATACCTTAATACAATATTTAAACTTATATTCATCCTAGGAATTCAGGAAAATATTTTAACTCTTCTCTAAATTCTTCTCTAAATAATATTCTAAATTCTTTCCACCTGAACATTTTAATGGAATGTTCCGTGTCTATCAACAGAATCTGTGATTATAAATCTAACGCAATGGATTTAATAACGAGGTGACTTTATCGTTAAAGATTTCCCCCTTTACCACATCTGCGAACCCCAAATACTGGGAAAGTTAGAATTAGCTAAGATTCGTACCTTGCAGCGTAACTTTCAAGCTTCACCACTTTCGTAAAAGGAAGATAATTAGATTAAACGAAAGTCTCTCAAAATCCATCATTTATCATGTACCGTTAAATTACCCAGAAATCTATTAATCACGATACCTACATGTTGCTACTTCCGAGTCACTCTACTTTACCACAGAAGCTGTCCTTTTTCCTTTTACGATTCAGTATCCAACATTTCCCTCGCCTTTTTATAAATCTCCTACTGCCATTTTCACAAGACTCGTCATTTTTACGAATCAACCATTCAGCTGTAATTTCAAACACTCCCCCCTCTGTCCCCCTGCGAAATATTTCGGAACACGCAATGGAAATCGAACATTGGCGCGTGGCTTGGGCGCGTGCCTGGAAAATACAAACCTGCGCTCGGTTTGAAAAACTAGACGAGGTAAATTTTGCAAGTGTGACGAGGGCGACGATAGGCGGTTTTGTAACTATCTCCTTGGATTTACGTAAACATCCCCCACGGTGGTTCGTTGCGTCTATTTACGGACACGATCGACGATTAACGCTATTCAAATTGAATTTACAGACTTGGGGAAAAAACGCGGTACGATTACTGGGCGGGGATTAGCTCGACTCGAAATTGACGTTTCCGGCCGCGCCTGTTTCCACCGAACGCTGTTCCCTCTGCACTATGATATTCTATCACACTGACACTGATATCGTGAAAGTAATTCCGTTTACCCGCCCAGTGTTCACTGTTCAACAGTACGAGATATTCTTTACCAACCACTTAGGATTCACGATCTTCCCAGAGTTCAAAGCGATGGAGTACTGGGACAAGCATATACAGAGTGGAATGCAACGCGTGTGTTAAACTTCAGGGGTGGATTCAGTGCTGAAAAGCAATAAGAAAAGTTTAGATAAACATGTTTCTGATTTTCAGCGAATCTTATTTTATCGCTACTTGTATCCATGTATTGCATTTTAGTATTTTTAATACAAGGTAAAAGTGCATCAATTGAAATTTAAGTAGTTCGTTTTGGGATGTCACAGAAATTAAACGAATTATAGGAAAAGGAGCTTCCAGTGGGTTAAAAGGCAGATAAGAAATATATTATGCAAAGTAAACTCGAGTTCCCCACGATAAATTACAGAATATCAAACGAATCATCTTTCAAGCCCGTGGGTGTAGAATTACTGGCGGAAATTTCAGGATTCTTGCAAAACTAGTAATGTTTCAGTTTCCCACTAATGTTGGATGCAGCGGATCGAACGTTACGATAAACGATTCGTGCCCGTTCCCCTGGAATTATTCGGTTTTGCATATTCTCGGTGAAGCAGGTTTATACGTGCGCGGGCGATGGAAAAAGTTGAAAGGCTGGAATCGGAATATAGAGCCGTGAACACGGCATTTCACTTAGCGAAACAAATATGTAAATAGTGGTTGAAGCATCGGGTTCAATGGCCCCTTTCCACCTCGAAAGCCTTCCTGGGCATCACGGTGAAAACCAAGGTCACCATGACGGTTCCTATCCGCCGCTGATGGAAGCGGGGACCCCAACGAAGGCAAATCCCGAAGCGTACGCAAATATTGAATCTTTGCGATCGCGCTTTAACGCAGGGCCTTACGAATCGTCGTGTCACGAAGGATAGCTTTGAGAAAAATTCAAAAACTTTGCGCCTGACTGTCGACAATGGACGAAAACGGTCGACGAAACGTATCGATTATATTATAATAAATATAGTTTGACTTGGTAGGACTTAGAATGATTTATTTGAAATTGCTTGATAGAGTAATGGGAATATCAATATATTTATTTGACGGTGTATTATATAGATAGTGATCATAAAACAGATGAAGCTTTGTGTTTGGGGCAAATAAAATAATATTCTGCTTAGATCTACATTTGAGGAGTTAACTTTTAATTTAATATTCATAATCTTTACAATTAAAAAAAGCCCGTGAATTTTACATACGTAGAACTATCAATTAAGGGTTAAGGAATATCTAAACATTAACTTCGTTATTACTAAGTATCGACTCCATAAAGAACAGTAGCTTCGCACTGAACTATTTATTTGGCTCGTATTTCATCTGCACTGGAAGTGCTCTACTGCTAACATCTCCTCTGCCCGGCGCCTTCGTAGCCAAAACAGTTCACAGTAGTCTCGATAACAGCTATGAAACATCAGGTTTATCGAACGATTAGTCGCCCTTTGGACTCCTTCTAAGAATCACATCGATATTGGCTTTGGTCTCAGGAAAGACGAATTCGTTGGCGCCAGGAAAGCGAAACCGCTGCGTGGCAAATATTGAATTTGCGGTGACAAGGCTACACGTGGCTGGACTGCGTTGAACGTGACACGCGAAGAGCAGGATCGTTTTCTAACGACTCGAGAAAGAAGTCCAATTGCGACTTAAAGTGAATTGAAAGATTTACATTATTTAATATTAATAACGACGAATATTCATAAATATAATCTGCAACACCGAAGTTACATTATTGAAGTTTAAGGATTCAAAAGTTTATGGGTTCATGGGTTCATGAGTCATGAGTTCAGGGGTTTAAAGAAGTGATAGCTTAAAATCTCAAATTAATAAAGATTCATATGTAATGGTATCTGAAATTTTATACTTGAAGATGTAAATCTAGTACCTACTAGTAGTAGCCTATTATTATTAGTTCAATGCAGCCATTCGATTATGTCAAACTTCACACAATCCAGCTTTAAAAATATTCTGTTGTAAAATCCTCAACTAATGCACTTTCGCAACTTCAAAGTACATATAACACTAGTGCCCACAAAACTTTAGTTCCAAACTCCCAAAAGTACAGTACCTCCAATACACAACTTGCTAAGAGAACCATGAGAAGATTCCCATTGAGCATATAAACAGAACCAAAGGTGAACTCGAAGGCCTCCATAATTCTCGATTCGGAAACACGTTAAAAGTGTCACGATACGATTGATGAAGCCTGTCAGTGGAACCTAGAAAGAATGGCTCGTACATAGTATGCATCGTCGAGTAATAGAGAAAGTTCATACTCAATTAACTCTCCCCTTTAAAACAGTTCGTAATTTAGACGACGTTAATGTTTCCGCTTTTCTATCACTCCTTCACCTGCTCTCACAGCTTCCAAGTAGAAGTCGCTCTTTCCTCAGCGTTGCCTTTTTATCCTCTCCCCGATCTATCTGCATGTGACTAGCGACAAAAAAGTGAAAACGCCTTCACGGTGTTAATGAACACTCTCGTAATACGCACTTGACACGTTCGTCAACCCACGGACTTTGTCGAGGGCTCTGCGTAATCCTCAACTTCCTATCTTAAACTCTTCGCCGAAGTTACCTACCATTTTTTGGGTGCAGTCGGTTTACCCTGGCTTAAACGAAGCTGATCGTCGAAATTATAACCCAATGTCGACAGTAACTTTGTACATGCTTGCGCAGGGTATAATCAGCTTCATTAAAACCAGAATCAATCGAATCACCCTAATAAAATCGCCTGCTTCTGCTGGTCGATTAAAACGTATACTTTCCGGAGACAAGAATGGCGACTTTAGATGCTCGATATTTTAATGATACATTGCTCGACGGCGAGCATGCTAATTTCATTAATTAAAATGGCCAAGTATAAATACATAATGAATTACAGTCGAGGAGGCTTCGTATATTATCTTCGGATGTTGTTGCATAGTAAATTACGGTGGACGGGATTTACACAACGAAGGGAAGTACCAGACAACCTCTCTTCGATTACTTAATCCATATTTCTTATTCAGCGAAGAATATGGATTCATTTCGAGAAAGAAATTTGAAAGTGGTCATCGTGCACTCGGGGTGACGAAGTAATGAAATAGACACTAATGTATATTTCCAAGAAATTACATCAATTACTATATTCAATAATAAGAACATTTCCATTTAATTTTCAATATCTTACAGTTACATATAGAAGCTCATTTAAATCATCTTTAAAACAAATTTCAGCTCGCATTCTTCCAATATCCCTACTTTTAGTGCCTGCTCCTCCAAATTGATATTATTTCACTTAATCTGAAATAGTCCCTTCCCTCCAAATTAAAGAGAAAAATCGACTACAAGCTGCACTTAACCAAAATCCACAATCGCCGCAAGAATCTCTTCAATTAAACAGACACTACCAATACCACTTCGATCGTCCCAGTGGGTGCTCCACATTTTTTACAATACAATCACTCATGGACGCACGCCGCTGGTGGGTACGTTTTTATCTGCAGGGCCCGGTCCACGTGGCGATCCTCAACACCCTGTATATCGAGGAACTGGCCGGTGGTCGTGCTCAATTATAACGGCCCCGCACGAATATGCGGTTTAAATTGCAGGTTCGCGTCACCTCGGCCGCGAAAGAGACGATTTCGGCCCGCGAGTGTTGGTTCCGAGTGATCCGATCAAACGTATCTCCACGCGTGCTCCATCGTGATAGCTGGCCCCGGGTCAAATAATGCGAGCCCCGGTTGCCCGTTATATTCATCTTGACCTAACCCAGAGACGCGCGAATCAAGGAAAAGGGGGACGCAATAACACGCGACAGGAAGGTAACACACACCGTCCAGGGCCAACAGTTGCCGAATTGTGTTACACGCGAGGGAAGGAGACGGAAGGGACAGTCTGTCGACTGATAAAGGAGGATAGCCAGTCGGCGATCCCTGGCTACCGGTCTTGGAAGAAACTCGTAACTCTTCTTCGAACCTTCGTTACGATAAATACACACTGATTCATAAATGTTTGTTAATAATAGAGGGAGTGATCCTGCACGCTGAAGGATGCATACTTCACTGTAGATCGGTGTGATTTTTATTCTTTGGTTAGGAAACTACGTTAGGCATCGCTATATTTAGGGGAGGGTTGCCTATATAGTATCACTTAAGACATTATATTTCATATTTGTAAATATAATAGGGGGTAAGCTCAAAAGGTTTTGTTTCTATGTCTTATTTCGGATTTACTTGATATTTTTATCATCAGATGTCGTTTATATTCATTAATTACTGAGAAATTGATGAGGTACGATTTAGGTGACCAATACGATATTGGCAACTCTCCCCTACTTTTTAAGCCTAACTCATCTTGTAACTAATCGTGAGATCTTCGGTTCTCCTCTCATAAAAAACCTAATACCATATAAACTTCAGGGAACAGTATCTACGTGTAATTGCATTTTAAGTTTCACAATCCGTTTGAGTCTGTGTATCAACGATCTATATCCACTGCGAGAGGGGATATGAAATGGATTCGAGGTTGCTCAGCGAGGCATCAATTCGGTCGAATCTCTGAGAAGCGATTTCCCAGGGACCGTCGGGTGGCCCGGCCCGCAAGAACGAAAGAGTCAAACGACCAGTCTGTGAATCGACCTAATTTCCATTCCCCCGAGTGCAGCGGTGGAGCGACGGCGAGCGGAATAGGAGGTCGATTTCCTCGGCGGCGGAGGCTGCGGCTACCTGGCCACCTCTAGAAACCGATGCTGGTTTAGGACCGTTTCCCCGCCATAAACATCTCTGTCGCCGATCTATTGTTCGCCACGCGGGACGACCGAGAGACCGCGCTATAAGTCATTACACGTCGAGAGGTTGATTATGATCTCCATTGTAGCGAGTGCGCGTGAGCATTGTTCGCCGAGCCACCTGTACCCACCCGTGGGCCCTTTCTGTCCGCCTCCTGGGACCGACGGACTCCTAGAGCCGGGCATTAGAAAGCCACACGCCGTTTACACCGGGCATTTCCATTATTCAACGAAACCAGAAGGTACCATCGACGTTTCCCCGGCGCATAGGAACACCGTCGCCCGGGCAACGTGAGAACTGGGGACGGGATTAGGAGTGTCGAGGGTGGCGTTCAAATCTGATAAAAGGAGGGCCTGAATCTTGGGTGTTCGCAAAAAAAATGGGAGGTCTACTTGTAGACCTACTTGGGAGTGGAGTTCGTGTCTGGAAATCTGGAGAAATGCATTGAGAATTTGTGCGAGGACTTGGAAGGATCTCTTGGAAGAAGAGTAGCAGACTTTGGTTGCTGTGGAATTGGGGATGATATTTTTCGGAAGGGTAGTTCTAGTTATCTTCTGGATTTAAAGCAAGATTAGCTTTAGTTTTCAGGGTTTATGCCTTCAGCTGATGTTAATTTCATTTACTTAAGTTATATGAATTATTCGGTGTTGATTTGGGTCGATGTTTGGTGGTTTGGAAGTGGAGGATTTATTACTTCTTTTCTTCCGAAAGTCTCACGAGAGGCGGAGTCGTTAATCTTATTGGATTTAAGGCATTGTGATCCACGGATGCAAATGTCGCGCTCGATCGAGAGCTCGCTGGTCCGTGAAGGATCGAAAGCTCTCTTCTTCGTTTCCTGGATATTCAGCACGCAACCGAACATTCTATTGAAATCTGTACCATCGTAACTTTCGATCTTGTCTGTGTCCGTTTCCGTCGATGCACGACGAAGTTCTCTGACTATCACCAAAGATCATTAACAAACATCATCAACTAAATTCTTCAATCTTCACTAATATAAGTAACGGAGAACGATCTGAATCAGAAATTTTCACTTCCCTGCGCTCTCAAGCCTAATTCGTTTCAATTCCTAGCTTTCTTCTCTCCCCATAAGTGGTCTAATAATAATTACCATGGACAACGATATGAACGTGAATTCACAATCGTAAAAAGCAGAATAAAATTGAAAGAATCTTAACCACAAAATTGAAATAGGCGATACACCACCACACTAGACCCCAAATAGAGTATATCCCATCTAAATAAAACCTTGCGTTCGAGTGTTAGCCAGGAAGTCAATGAGAGCTAAAGGAAATCCGCGAGGGAGTCCACGAATAGAACCGGCACTGTATTTAGATTCGAATTCGATTCGAGCCCGCGGAACCGTTCGTCTTCAACTTTTTCTCGCGCCTCTTTTCCTAGTTTATTTTCCTTCCTCTCACAATGTAGCGAATCGAACGGTCGGTCAACAAACGCGCGGAAACGTTGCTAATATTAATTCGCGCGAGCGCTGGCCCCCGGTGGCGTTACATAAATCTCGAGGGCCCCCGAGTCGACGACTCGCCGCTCCCGAAATTCGCAAATAGCCGCGATACAAAATAGCCTTCTGTCCCATTATTCGCTGGCTACTTGCAGCGAACCGGAAACCCGTAAGTTCCGGGGGAATCGAATGGTGCCAATCTGATGTTTATTGAGTCTCCGTCGGGGGCTTCGAGGCTCTCCTCAGACTCAAGCTAATCCAGAGACAGCAGTGTTCTCCGATCGGCTCCGCGGTAACTTACACGCCTACCTGAAGGGATAAGAGCGAGACGAGGTCGAGATGGAAGCTTTCCTTGAATCCTCGTGACAGAGAAGGCGCTTGGGATAAAGTCCTCTTGAGAAATCGTGTTTCTGATGGAGTGACTGGGTAACGTTTGATGAGGAATTTGGAAGAATATTTCCTGTAAGAATTCTTGTAGATTTCTAAGTAATTTATTCATTAAAGGGGGAATCCTATTCTTTGGGCTAAAAACGTAGCAAAATTAGGGATCTTTTTTTAAGAAACTAGCGATTTGATTCATCTGAAATTTGGACCATGTTTTGATGCATCTTTAAGGAAGCAATAGTTTCTTTTTATTAATTTTTAATAACAAATGTTGGAGTTATACATGATCTACCAACGCAAATTTGTCGTCTGCTGGTGTGCATAATATTTACCTTTCTGGTAATCTGAAACAGAAAAATGATACGACGTTTCACTGTATACAATTACTGATTAGCCAATATTTATTCCTAGGAGACCATTTTTTATTTGGCGAAGATTCTCAGGAAGTATCGACTTCTCTGTCATTCAATTTTCGGTTATAGTTCTCCTAGAACAGCCCATGGGTCTCATTTACCATAAGGGCACCTAGCACTTCGATGGGTATCGCGTGGTAGCGCCTCACAAAACAGCTTCTAAATTAGAAGATGCGCGATTAGCTGGTAGCTGGGCTACCATCAGGCCATCTGGGAATGCATATGGGAACGGTCACATAGTTTCTGTTCTCCTTGCTCGCTGAGAAGCAATATTCCTCCCGTAATTTATAATTCGCCACCGACAGATATGGAGTCCCATCACGGCGGTCGTAATTAAATCTCGCCTTCCATGGCAATCGTGGTTTCTCCTGTCTCGTTGATAGCAAGCGTTCTCTATCATTTCCAGGTACGCTCCTAATTTCATTCTACGAACACGTTCTGCCAACGTGAATCTACATGCCATGCAACTCGTCTGTTTTGGTGCTGGAACACGAATACCTTTTGTCGAGATGCATGCTACGCCCCTCGTCATTACCTACGACTATTTTTAAATTAATTTTGAGTCTTAAAGTATTTTATCTATTCGGTCCTCAGTGGAGACTTCTGTTTGTTAAGCCTAGCAGAGGAGTATTGGCAACCCCAAAGTAACTAATATTTAAGAATTTTTTTTTAAAAAACTGGTGGTCATATTGGATTAAATTCTTTTGGGATATAAGGAAGTAACATCGCCGAAGAGATTCCACAATAATGAATAAATAATAAGAAAGATTGACATAAAAAAAATATTTTCTGCAGGTTGAAAGATGTCTCCTTATATCCCAAAAGAGTTTAATGTAATATTAACAACAGATTTTTAAAAAAAATCATAAATTTCGGGGGCTGTTGCACGAGAATCCCCCCTTAATACTATTTTCCGAAATGCACACATTTAGCGATCGCAAATAAGCATTACCCAGGCACAGCTATGTCTAAATCAGTATGCAAATGAAATTTCATTCAACACCCGTATCATTTGTATCTACATCCTGCGCTGTATCTTCCCTGCTAACACAAACAGAGTTGCAATCCACCGCAACACCCCCAACACAAATCCAAGAGTTGTCCATATTAGCAACGATCCCAAGGTCATTCCCTTCTGCCTTACACGTACAAATCACCAGAAATAACACCCTCGAGCGATCTCGAGTCCCCCATAGCCCTCCAACGCACACGTTCCAGCGGGTGCAAGGAACAATTAAGAAGACTCACGAGCCTGTCTCACAAAAGACAATCATAAATCGACTCGCCCCACCATTAGCAGGGATCTTCGTACAACTTGCTTGCGCGTGTTTTTGGTAGCGACGTGCGCACCATAGGGCGTTCAACGTTCCTCCAAATGGCCAAAACACTGGCGAAAAATACGAGGCACCCCGCCACACAGGAGTCGTCTCTTTTGTCCGTCGTTTCGAAAGCAGCGGGCGAGCCCTGTGAAAACGGCATTAACTTCCTCTGCGATCTTCCCTCGGCAAGCCCCTCCCCGCCGGATTATTTATCCCCGTTAATGGCCCGCGGAAAGAGCCGAGTTTTGACGCTTTGGCGATGCCACTTTTTCTCACCCCGCGCGCCGTCGCGATAATTCAGCGACGGAGGCACGCGCGAACACGCTGCGCCCTGGTTCGTACGGAATTAGCGGGGACTCGGGAGTGACCTCCCTTTGAGGAAGACTTTAATTCCCCGACGTTTAAGAGGCTCTCTAACGATCGTTACGACGGAGCATTAAGACGCTCCACGCTGAGCCCTGCTGTTCGTTAGAGGGGCGGCTTGTTTAAGCTCTGCGAAATGCTCGTCGCCGAGGGAGGGCGCCCGTTTATTTAATGTTCACGGTGCACCGAGAATCCGGCTCCGTGCAATAATAACGCGGTATATAGGCGGGGGCACGCGTATCTTGTTAACTTGCAGCATGCAGTGCGCTTGGAAAGGTCGACTTTCACGATCGAGAAGCTGGGGTCGTTGGATGTCGTAGGACCTCGTAGGACCAACGGGAGGTCGAGGTGGAATGTACTTTTTTAGAATCGGACAGTGAAATCGCGATTCGTTGGCGTTACGAGGGGATTGTTGAGTTAAATGCTTGATTTGAATGGTGTTGGGAAAATGGACGGAGGGAAAGAAATATTGGTTTGAGAAACGTTTATTAAGGTGTTGTAGGATAAACGCACCAGTAAATGAACACTTAAGGCTAATCAATGAATACTATTATAAAATTATGTTTGCAGCGCGATTAATTCCACGTGCTACAAAAATTCTTTGGATATGAAGCAAGAAATGAAAAGAAGTCTCTAATTAATTACTTGCTTACTTTAATAACTTATTTTACTCATTTTAATAAAAAATATAACAATTAAGGTATCCATGCAAGTTGTAACCAATTATCTGAATTGAATTTTCTGGATTTTTGCGGATCCTCAGTGATATCCGAGTCTTTCGTTTCTCCTGGCTGACTACGTGCACGGTCACCAGGCTTCTCGTTTCAGTTTCTTTTTGTTCAAGTTCCGTGTCACGGCGGATATTTTTGATTCTGCGGTATGCGATAGAAGCTAATAAATCACGATCACCCCTCCACAAACGGGCCGAGGGAAATGATGCGACTGTCAAATCTCCGCTTTCACTGCATTTGTACGTGACCCACAAACTCTGTTCTCGTTCGCCGTACGTCGGTGTGGGTCGGGGCACGCACAGGTCGGCCGTGATTTACTGTCGAAAGAATAAATTGGCCGCGCGCGAAATTTCGATTGGCCTTTAGCTGATTTTTACAGCGGCCCGAGCGGCGAGCGCAAAGATTTGAAAGCTCCGCAATGGGACAGTGAAACTGCGACGTTACGACTGACGGATTGCGCAATCGAATGTACCGAGGGGGTCGATTAACGATAAGTGGAATTATGTAAAAGTCGAATACTCGAGGAGCCGGATACTTCAGATGGAGTAGCGCGGTAATGGACAAACAGGGGGTACGTTTTTTAATCTTTGGGAGGTGAATGGCAAAACATCGGGTGCTCAATTGTTTGCTTGCTCTTGAGGAGGAGAATATCGTCAGAAAAATTTGAAAATTCGGGAATCGCAGTTTAACGAATTAGAAATTTGGTGTCATTATTTATTCTGTAAAGAAAAATGCAGAGCAAGTTCACCTTCCAATTTAAATTTTTTTTAGACGTTGTTCCCCTCTTCTTTGGCTGAAGAAAAGTGCTCATTATTTATCATAGTCACTACCATAATTACAGTATTATTATAGTTATCACAACTTTTCTAACTATGCCTACCCATTCTGTTGCTTCTGATGAGCAATCTCCTTAGATCTCTACTTGGTAACTACAATAAGCATAGTCTACGTTCCTATTATAGTTTTTCTTATATTAAGAAAAAAAGTATTACCTTATTTCTCAGAAATTATTAAGGCATTTTTTCACGAGATTCTCTTCTACCATAAATATGTACATCCACATATTTCCTATTTGTTTTTATCCCCGTGAAATATAGCCTATCTCTACCTAGGAAATACATCTAAGGTAACAATTCGGAGTCGCAGAAGTGTCCCGTGCAAAAAGGCCTTTATCCTCAGCGGAGGCACTCGCGTTGCCAGCGATGGGTCAACAATGCGAACGGTGATGCACGGCGTTCCTCAGGAACGTCGGGGCGTGAAATATATTTTATTATCGGGCAGCGAGAAAAATGATAGCAGTGTCAAATCTCTGCTTTCACTGCGTTTGTATATGACCCAGAAAGAATTTACATACGGGGGCCCCCGTGGCCGGTGTGGCCCGTGAGGCACAAAGGGGGGTTCGACCGTGAATTATCGGCGCTGAAGGGGACCAGAAACGAGCACGCGCTCGTGCGCTACCGAATGCTCATTACCGAGCGACGTTCACCGCTGGGGAATATCGCTCGTGACTCATGCCACGCGAGTAAAAACCCCGAGTAATGAAGTACCGCGAGATGAACAGGGCAGAGAAAAATTCGGCTTACCGAATCGGGACCACCAACTTCGAGGCGGGTTGCGCGAGTCATTAGAAACGTGAATTTTGGGTGACATGGGTATTGTCTTAGGTGGGATTCTCATTTGAATTATCAGTTATTTTCTACAGCGTGCCCAAAAAGTATTTTCTTTTCCAAATAGAAATACTCCTTTATACATATGCTTCTTACGTCACAAGAGAGGAAACTTTTTTTCTTTCTTTGTCTACCTATCACAACCACCAACAATCATATCACAACGAATGAAAATTCGCTGTTATACCATTACCTAAGTAGTTGTTCTTTTTCCTCATTTCCTTTATAATCCATTCGAAAACTAATCGACAAATTTCGACGATCCATTCAAGCCGTTCAAGGAAGACTTTAAAACGACACACAGATAAATGCGCACATAGCTACGGAGAAGTATGCTTTGACCGAATTCTGCGATTGTATAAGGCATTGCGTGAAGATTAATCTGTGGCTGGAGGAATTCGTTTCACCTCGAATACAAAAGCATCCATCATAGCAGGATCGATATTAATGCCGCGGTACGTCGTGCACCATGGAACACGACGATTTGATCGATAAGAATAGGCGAAGCGACAGTGCGTTTTGCCGCGAAGGGAATCATGGTGAACAAACGGGCATATGGACGATCAATCGAATAAATCCCCTGTCACCGCCTGCTGAGAAAACGAATTCTCCCCCCCTGTTCATTTGGTATTCAACGCGACGTTCGTGTCGCGTTTTAGTGCCAATCTAACGCTAATCATCGTACGGAATGGGCCGCACGGAATACGGAAATAATCGGACGAGAACGATAAATCGACCTCTCAGCGATATCTATCTCAAAGGGAACTACAAGTCCGCGTTCGCGGCGTTGTACATTATCTCGCTAAGAAATTGGCGAACAGCGGATTTGCGGTTAAATTATTCACGAGGCTGTTGTTGATCTCTCTATAGCGGAAACTTAATCATTCATACGTGTAGTTGTTGCAAAAGAGTTTTCTTTGTTGGGGCCGATAAATCTGCTGAGGGACATGGATTTGTTCTATATTCTGGCCCGTGGAAAGGGTAGCTTTGAGCATTTTCGAAACACAACACTGCTTAATTTATTACTAATATAATTACTAATTAGATGCAAATTTTACAAGACCGTAGTTCTATTTCAACTGAAAGATTTACACCTTGGTAGTTTTAGTTGACTTATTACGCCATTATATCTGACAAATTCTAATTTTTATAATATTATCCAATACTATCAACTTACTACAAAATTTTAGTTAATTTATCACGATAGTTATAATACTTTACAAATTATCTAATCTTTCAAATAAAATTCAGGCACTCTCCAAACGGTATAAAAAATATACAAAGAAAATTAAAAATTACAACATATTGCTTTCCAATCAATAATAATTCCGATTATAAGCAAAAAATAATAATTTCTCGGACCTCTAGACTTTCGGATTACTTCATCACTTTTCACGCCTATCTTAAAGGGTTGAAACGATCGCGCGGAGCTCGGAGCGACAAATAACTGGAAAGCAGAACACTGGGCGTATCAATTTCCACTGAAACTTAAGGTGATTTCATTCCTTGATACATCGTACACGGTAACCCATTCGGGAGAAGGATCGTGGCGCGCGTACGGCCACGGGACGCCAGATACGGAAGTAATCGAAGAAGAACGATGAAGCGGATTCCTGAAGGTAACCGGGCCCCAGACGACGAGAATCCATCTCTGCCTTTCGCTCACATGATTTCCTTCCAAGCTGCCCATTGGACGCACCTTGCCTCTTAATTAATTCCCTTTCGACCGAGATCCTCCGTGTCCAGGAATCGACGTATCCGCCGACGAAAATGGCACGCTCATACGCTACCAGTTTTATCGCCAACAACGCCTGTTAAAAACGCGTGGATCCTTTACTTTGTGCTGTACTTTGAATTATCCTAGTGGGAGTTATCTTGACTGGATATTAAGTTAACTCGGTTCTTGTTAATTAACGCGTCAGCGAATGTCTTTTAACGAGAGGGGTGAGTTGTTTGGCTGCGATCCGATTAATATGTTCATCCAAGGACCTTCTTGCGCTCGCTGGCCACTTGTATTTTAGATAAATGTGAAAGAAATTTGCATGCTTATCCCTTCGCAGTCCCACGCCCGTAGTAACCGGATAGCAATTTTATTCCAGCGATTTTTTAAATTCATTTTCTTCCCTAAATTTCTCAATTTATTTGGGACCTTCTGCTGTTTATAATTACAGACCACGAAGGGTTAATTTTATCTCTGTTTACAGAGGATGAAAATGAGATATAAACCTACTTTCAAAACACCTTAAATTTAAACCACTTCTAAAAACTAAATAGTCCTCAAAGGCGAAGTTTTCGAAATACCAACCCCAGCATCTCCCTCGAAGTCCTCGAAACTTAAGCTTGCCCCTCGACCTGGCACGATATCCCGTATCCAGCAAGGATCTGCAAATTCCCTCCGCGTTTAAAGGTAACCGTAAAGCGGCGGAGCAGCGTAGATGCAGATCTCCGTAAATAAACCTGAACGAGGGAACACTCTCGCGTGGACACCGGACTTTAGAAACAAATCAACGCAGGCGGATCTGAAGGTGTACGCTTGAAAATAGCCTCGGTACCCCTTTGTTCCCCTCGGTGTCAGCCTACTTTGTCCGTTCGGAGCCGGACAATCGCGTTTAATTGTCACGAGCGAAACGGCATAAAGTCGCGCCGCTCTCCTTGGTCCCGGCGCGGTCCTTGGTAGGAAAAGGAAGAAAGAAAGCATCCTCCCGCTGTGGCGCTACGGATTTTTCCTGGCGCTTAGTGCCCGGTCAGCCTTGCTCCGGGATCCTGGCGATGGCGCCGCGCGAGAAATTTATCGAGGCGACTCGGTATACCCATTTCGGTTGTCCTCCGACGCGGGCGAACTTTTTCACTCAAATGGAAACGGCTGTCAAGTTGGCCCATAAATTCCTTGCCTCCTATCTTTCTGCTAAATTCCAGTTAAATGGTAGGAACAAGGTGGGGAAACATTGAACGCGAGAATTATTAACGACGCCGGCGAAAAGTTTATTACAGCGGAGAGTTATGTCCCCAGGTGAAAAATGATCGCTCCGATCGTTATTGTATATTCACGCGGTCGCAGAAATTCGGAGGCGATGATGTATCCGTCGGCGCAGCCACGAAACTTGGAACCTCCACCCCGCAGTCGTTCCCAGTGGTGGGATCAAACGGCGAAATAAATCAACATCAAGCCGCCTGGCACTCGATTTGTTCAATCGTACCTCGCGGTTGTTGAAAAATCGCCAACGAAAGTCCGCCTTTCTCTGCCGGCTGCGCGCGTTTCATTACCGCATTAATTGGATGGTATTTTTTGAACGGTCCGCTCGGAGGGGCCATTAATAACGGCAGACGGAACAGTGCGCGAATCGATAATAAGTTCGCGCGTAACGTGCACGCGCGGGATCTCGCTTTACGCGATCGGCGATTTTCGCGCGGCGAGATCGGTCTCGAGTGGCGGCCTAGGCCTCTCTCGAAAGTCGAGAGGTCGCCGGAAGTTGCCGGTGCCGAGCCCACGGCACCCGAGTCCCCATCGATCTCGTCTGGATCGATGAATAGGATGATTAACGTCCACCGGCGGGGAATTTTCCAAACCTTACTCCTACGCGGCCGAGCTGGCCGCGGATAATTATTAATTAGAGATCGGTTAGCGGGGGTCCGACAGGTTCAACGGTGCCGCGTGATGGCAGATCGAACGCGATAAACACTGGTTCGCACGGGGAACTCGCTTTTCAAACTTGTGTGAAGTTGGTGGAGAGGGGGAGGAAGGGATCTCTTGCTGGGATGGATTGAGTATGAGGTAATTATGGGAGAGATTCCGCGCTGGAAAAGTGATGGGAGAAAAATTGATGTTTTTTATTAAAGATTCCAACATACACAATTTATTTTAAGATGTTGTCAAGGATTGCGAAATTCACGCCGCCCCTTTAAAATTAGAGGACATTTAAGAAGAGTGCTCGATAAATGTTTATCTCTTTCGCAAAACCCCGCGAGTCGTCCTTGGGGGAGACTCGAAAAATTTCAGGCATCTCGTAAAATCGGCCACGCTGCTCGCCGAATTCGTATTCGCAAAAAAGTTTCTCGAAGTCGTAATTGCGCGTCGTAAAGTTTCACGAGGACGAGAGTTTACACGAAGCCGGAAGTCGCGCGCTCGCGAGTGCTATCGATACCTCGAATATCGCGAGGATCCGTGACGTCCGTCGAAAGTTCGCGCTGTCAACCATTGACCGTCAAACATTTTCACTTGCCCCCCTGATTTCTTACATAAAATCCACGACCGTAAACCCCGATGAGAATGAATGCTTCCTTGGTCCTGTTTCTCCCTTTTCGTCGTTCCTCCATTTGCATTCTCTTGGCACATTATTTACATTTTACGATCCATTCTTGAATATCTACGCGGAGTGAACACAGTAGGATAAGATCTCGCTTCTGTCTTCCATTTTCACAATTCTTATTTTCTTTGTTCAATTATTACTCACGACGTTTGTCCATTTTTTGAGAATCTGAAAGACTGGGTGGCTTAGGTAAAATAATTCTTGATAGCTGTGCTTCCATAGCAAGTAAGTTTTCCAATTAACTGGGTGGCTTTAAAAAGGAAACTGTCATATTATTCTGTGTATATAAAAAAGTTCAAGTTACTTAAAAAAAATACTTTGTGTTATTGGAATGTTAGTATTAGCAGAGAAGTTATCCTTAACAAAAATGGCACAAATAGAATAAAACTGCTTCACAAGAATCATCACTTTAATGTTTCAAATTGACAATTACTGCAAGAAGTATGAGTAAAATTTCCTTTTACAGCTATAAATAAACTACCTACACACAGTTTTCGCTTAAGAGCATCATACGTATCTATCTCAAACTCGATCGAATTTTTCGCTCGATAATCGAAAGCGAACGCTAACAAATAAAGAGATAAACGTTTAGAAGTGAGATTTCTTTGGTGCATTAACGTCAAAGGGGAGGTTTAAATAACAGAAATCGCTCGGCAATCCATCCTATCGTTACTTTACTCTCGCGGCCGCAAGTGGGCCATAATGTCCCAATTTCTAAATTGTGACATTAGGCCATGGAATTTATTTCCAGAACGATTATCGCTCGGATGGAAATCGTTTGACTTTCCAAGTGAAACCTGCGCGAGTGTCATTGCCGAGTGAAAACGCGAATAAAATGGATTTACATAATTCAGCTTGAGACGTTACCGTCGCGCTATTGTATAAACGCGCGAGCAAAGGCGAATTTCCTGGTATAATCTCCGTCTGTCCCGCGAATGCCACCGTCTGCGGCTTACAAATTAATCCTTTTCCTTCTGTCCGTCAATCGTCCGCGGTTTCTCGCGGCCATTCGATAAATGGCACGGCAAAATGGCTCCAGGAAGATAGTAGAAATATTATGTTGCTATGCAAATTCTGTCCGTCCAATACTCGCTGGATGTAAAGTAAGAGTAATGTAAATTTGTATGTAGGGTATCGTGGGATTTAACGGTTGAACTGTATCGATAAATCGCATGGAAGAAACAAATTGAGGACATTTAACTATACCTTCCCATATTTCTTCACATAGAATTTATCGTTCTACGAATTTATCTTGCACGTTTCTCGCGTGGGTAAAATGTTTAGTGGCACTTCGAAATGGATCGAAGTGGAAATGTCAATCACTGTGAGCAAAGTAAAATTAATGGGGATCTGTTGGATTGATATGTGGATAAGGCTTCTTTGCATCCTCTTCGTAAATGGAAATTTTTTGATTATGCTCTGTCAGTCGAGACGAGATTCCTTCGTTAAGGCTGATTAAAGGCGCCAAGCGATCTCGTTCGAGATTTATAAATTGATTCCCATCGGGATCGATCGGGCACACTTCAATTTTTCAACCAACACCCGACCAAGCCGGGGCAACATGTCCGAGTATTCCTGCTTTAACGGTGCTTCCACATAACTGGCTCCCGGTTAACACATTTTAAAATATGGAGCAGATATACGTGATTAATCGTGCTAGACCGAGTAACAAATTAACGCCGCCAGATAACTGATTTCTAACAAATAATGATTTCGACAGGACTATCAATCGTCGGATAGGAAAATATTGCCAGGTGAAATTTCTCCTGCGCTGTAATTAACTACGATTTCCTTGAATTATCCTACCATCGTACACTCACGATGCGTTCTTTAAATGATCTCTTAAGACAGTTTAAAGTTAGAACTGGTAAGCATTTTAATTGATAATTCCTTAGCTTTTGCTGATAGCAAGTTTGCTTCAGCAGGTTTCTATTCTACCTAAGTATATTTAAATTTTAAACTATGACAAGGAAAGGATTCCAAAAGGAATTTAATTAAATAAAAAAAAAAATAAAAAAAAATAGAAAAGAAAGCACTCAGTCCTCTGGCAGACATAAATCATTGAGGTATTTCACTAGCAAACATCTTCCTGACATACATTATTCGTCAGCACACTTAGTTCTTAAATCAAAATTAAAATCTACACAAAACCCAGAAATTGTTGAAACAAAGAAACTACATAGCCAAAACTGTACATTTCTGCCTATTACCTAAGGACTAAAGGTTTCCTCTTTATACTACCATTATTTAAACTCTATTCCACTTCGCACTCCACCACGAAACTGTTACAAAACATCTCTCGCTTTAACAACACAATTCAATTTCAATATCCCTGTCCGTCACTGCAACAACTCCCCATAAAAAATCCATCAACGCCATCCGACCCCATGCTCCACCCAGAAGCTATTACCGAATAACATTACAGCGTAACAATATACATAATTCGACTTTGATGTCCCCCGCCAGCTACCAGTGACGCTAATGACCAGTGGTGTGGTTACGAAAACGTCCACGACGATCCTCCGAGTCACGTGGGGCCGCGTGCTTCCGCGGTCGATTAACGATTTTCTCCGAAGGCCCCGTGGTCGTCGCGTTAAGCGCATCATGGAAATAATCGCGCGCTTTTTGCGTCAATTTGCCCCTGGTGGAAACGTTAGCCCAACCAGCTGGCCGGCTTTAATGCACGGTACATCGCCACGAAGCAAAGACATCAACCAGCAGATCTCGGCCCCCGTTCGTTCTCCGGCATCCCTTTCCATCGGTCGCCAGGCGCGCTTACCGCCGGTCGTTTTAAAGAAGCAGCGCAAAGTACTTCAAACATTAAGGGATCTTCCGAGTTAGCGCGATAAATCAGGCCCGGAGATAATTGCTTGCGTTCACCGCGACGGAATTTATTCAAACTATTATAAAGCACTCCGGGCAGTTGCGCTCGATCGATACGCCCGACCGTATCCTCCCTTAAGAAGCGCTTTATAGAGCTGGCTCGAGATTAAACGGAGATTTATTTCGCACCTCGGTGAACGAACTCTGATTGCTACCGCGGTGGGGCGTTATTCCGGCGAAACTTTATTCCCCAGGTTGAGTTACGGGTGCGTGTTCGATTTCGTAGTTGGCAGTTGGTGTAGTGGTGATTTCTAGGAGTGGGGTGTATTGTTAACATTTGAGGAATAGGCACGCTGTGAGGTCGATCAGTTCTTCGGTCAAGCTTGAAGCAACCGTGTTCGTGTTCGATTGTGGGGAAGTGTGATATCATTTTCAATATTTAATGCTTTATTCCTGATAAGGGAGAAATACAGTGAGAGAAATAAAAATATATATGTGTGTAGATTGTTGTGAAGTTAAGCTTAGGAATGGGGGTGTTAGTAAAGAAATTGTGAAGGGATGGCTAATAAAAATATTGAATATATATTAATAAAATATTTCATATATATTCATTACGTAAGTAAAATACTTCGGTCCATGTAGCTTAGCATTTTCAAAATTCAGGAAGATTATAGAAACATTATTAAAATACAAGTAAATAGAAATAGCTGGAAGGAATTAGCAAATTGTGTACCTAATGTTTTCATCTAATGTAAATATCATCAGGAGAACTGAATGAGATTGACTTAACTATATGCGTGGAGTGTTAAAGTTTGCGAAAACAGCCGGGAGTTTTAACGAGACTGCCCTCGCCACGCAACAGAAACATTACAGCAAGGAGGAATGGAAAGAAAGGGAGAAGAAAAGGCTGCTAGAACGACTCGGTACTCTTAATCTCGCTGAGCACCGATGAAATATTACGAGATCTTCGAATCGACGCGATGAATCAGCCGAAGGGATAATCACGCGAGTATATCAGCCGTAAGTATTCGCGCGATAGTTCGTACGAGTCGTAACCTTCAACGTATCCCGTGCGTTATGGTAATAATAAAATAAGCTCTCGCAAGAATTTATTGGCTAATTATCCGCTTATCCACCTCCTTCAGCGTTATACCAGCAAAATTTCATCGGCCACGCGGATTTATCGGAAACGCTCGACACTCTCTGTAGTTTTTCGCGAACCTCGCGTGCTCAAAGGGTTTAACTTACGATCTAAGCGCCATTTTTCTTGGCGACTTAGGGCTTGTCTGAGGGGGTGATTAAAGTCAATACTTTTCTGATCTTCCTCCTCTACACTGGTGAATTAATTTAAATATGTACCGTGAACTCGAATTTTAAGAGGATAAGATTGTTTCTCAGAAGTTTATTAGAATATTATACAATTAATATTATTGTACTGTGAACTCGATATAGGTATTTTTATAAAAGTTTGTTAAAGGTCAAGTTTAAATGAGAGTAACAGTAGTAATTTTCAGCAGAACTGATTACTCTTCGACAGTGGTGTCTTAAAATTCATATATGGAACTTGAAAATTTCCTACTGTGGCAATATCGTACATTTCGATATGATTCCTTGCTGCAGCACGGTGTCTATGAGAATTTGAATGCGTTTTTACTCGACGAACTTCTGACGCGAATTAAACGCTTTCCCGCTCCTTTCCAGAGGTATATTTTTCGAGCACTTCCTCAATTAAACACCAAGCGTAGATTAATCAAAGATCCCGGTGGTTCGAGGTCGGTGGTACGCCGCATTAATCGAATCCACCACGATTTCCCCAGCGCTCCTCTAATTAATCTAAACCCTCCAACGGATAATCAAAACTCTGTGGTAACGTACAGTATGGAAATCAGCGATTTTTCCGCCCCCCGTGACACGCGTGCGGCCACGGGCTCCTCGTCGTGTAATGAAACACGTAATCCCTCCATCTTGGGAACGACGCATGCTCCGACGGGAAGATAATTACGCGCGTTCCTAGAGCGCGGCACGGAGGAAGACGAGGGCACAGTCGCAATTAGGCGTTGCACAATTCCACTGTCGATAATTGAAAAACCGAATTCCTGGTTCAGGCGACCCAGCTTATCGGTGGAAATGGAAATCTCATCAAGATGAGAATCAGGTTTCCTGCAATAGGGCTCGCCGAGGGGAGCATGCGTCTTGAAATAATTACGTAGCATTGGTAAGTCAAACTACTTGTTGCGGGGTACAGAACATGATCCATTCGAAGCTTCAACGTGGATATTGGATATGCCAGATTTCTAGGACCCCGATATCAAGATAATTCAATTGTTATCTGTACAGTAACTCTGAACATGTGTGGACATTGTTAATGACTTTTAATTATTCCAAAGATTGGGTATTCAAATCTGCCTCGAAGCTGCTCGACGCAAACCTTCTCCCCTTTTCTTTTTCTTTTCATTTGTCACAATGCCTGGTGACACCAGAGATCTCGCGCGGCTCCACGAGAGAGCACCCGTGTCCCTGACTCGCTTTCGAAATCGCACGTGCACAGGCCGCAAGAAAAAGTCCCCCTGGGACGTTCCGGGAACGCTTCGGATTCGTTCTTTCCCGCAGGCGTCTCTCGATCACGGCGTACCAGGAAGTCCGATTACGATAACGCGGCGCCACGAGCCGAGACGTCGCGCGACCCGCGACCAAACTCCATGGAAAAGAGTCCTCGCCGCTCGCTCGATTGTTGTCCCGTGCAAATTTACAATCAACCGGCGAACCGGTTCTCCCGGGCTTGCCTCGTGAACCGTCAACTCCTGGTAAAATTATGTGCAAGTACCTACGTACCTCGAATTTTTCGTCGCGTTCCCTCCGATCGACGGCGACAGAAGGCATTACCGTTGCTGGCGGTCAAATTTATTTGCTCTGCTTTGTAATGGAACTTGGGAACCTGGGATATAGTTACAAGAATGATGAACACTTGTAAAAGTCACTTAAAGGAAGGATCGAGTGTCCTTTAATTATTAAGTCATAGCAATTGAATATCTGTCTTTAATTCTTTGTGTTTTAGACTTTGCTTGCAAGTTTTCCAGTTAATTAGTATGAGTGAATTTAATTTAGTGTGTGGAGGAACAGTTGCTATCGTATGCGTCATTGAGCAAAGAGTCTATTTTTCTGGTTGATGGTATTAATTTTTAAATATTTGTTTGAGGATATTTATATTGATCTGCTGCATCAGCGTCAATGAGATACGGTATTTGTTATTATTCGGACTTCGTCGCTACAGCATCCGCGAATGTATAGACAGACGCCAGATTTGGGAATATTTTTTCACGAAGGATTTGCTTGAATAATCATTTGAGTAAAATATTAACGTTCGCTATATTTAGCTCACAGTTATTCATTTTGAATTTTATTTACTACCTGCCACTTGTCATATGCAACTGCAAGACCTTTTAAATACAGATTTGAAGAATTTAATGCAAATCGAATGTAAAAAAACGTAGTCTACACCAATAACTAGGTTACACTGGCGAGTAATAAATATGTGATTTATAGACTGAATTCAATGAATTATTCAAGTGCACTAAAGCGATCTGTTGGTCGCGGACAATTTATCGTTCTCTGGGGTATTTATTATTCATTATTTCGAATAAAATATGCCCACAGTAGCACCGGCACGACGATTCTTATTCAGTATCGATAATAAACGCGACAAAGGGGACGATATTGCCGGATGCACAGTAACCGGTGTAATTTACAGGTCCACGATTATAATTTCAATGGGAAGCGACGCCGTTCGCTGCAATGAAACGGCCCCTTTTGGAAAATATTTTATCGCGTAATAGCCGTGCTGCTGATCTTGCTCCACTCCCACGAATTTATCGGAGCATCGTGATATATTTTTTGGCTCCTCTGTTGCATTTGCATAACCAGGAGGCTCTTACTGTAATACTACACAGTAACTAGGATTTATCTATTTCCTTTATGAACATTTATTTTTCTTTTACACTCCAAGTGGATTTTTGAAATTATTTATGTATAATTTTGGAGATTAGATAGTGTATGTGTGAATGTAACACATTTTTGGGACCGACAAGATAGCCACAACTTTTGGTAAATTTTAGGCCGTCCTAAAAGAAAAAGGTTCCTCCACAAAATACTAGATTTTTATTACTTATCAAAAATGGTTAAATATTATGTAGTATCATTGTTTGTTAGTTAAATAAATTCAAACTCATTTATTTTAATGGATTAAATAAATTTTTATCCATTACTGTAATTCGTGTAGTAAACTAGTTGACGACCCTTCTCAAGCCTAGAAGAACTCAATCTACAGGGAGTGTCTGATACTATTTCGCCTGTGAAGTGGCCAATCTCTGTCAGGCAGCGGTAGCGCGGATAATTTATTTCTGCGCTCAATGTCGAGGCACGGGAACCTGTTCAAAAGCGTCGATTTCACGTCGACTGGGAAGCTCATCTTTGAACCCTTTCAGTGATGCGATCGCCGAAGAAGGAGGAAGCGTGGCGTTGGGTGTTAACCTTGTCACACTTTGCGCACCTCCGACCTCGTCTTATTAGTTTGGCACGCCTGCTGGAGGGATCATAACGCGCCATATAGGAGCGTCGGTGATCGACGACGGGCGCGGATAAATGGACGAGGATCGATCGTATCTCGTTCAGCCTGTACACCGAAAATATATTCGTCGAATCGGCAGCTTGAATCATCATCAACGACGGCCATCCTGATCGGATGGAATGGGATTTCACGTCTCACCATTACAGGAGTGTATTTTCAGAACGTTATTAAGAAGATACTTTCGGTACGTCGAGATGTGGATACTTTTTAAGTTTCACATTATTTCCCTGTTTATTTCTTATTGGAATGGTAACTGAAAAATATATGGTACCTATTCTCTGTAAGCACCTCAGCAGAACCATTCATCGTGCATATAGAGAGGGAATTAAATACTGTATAAGTATGTGCACCTACGTGCTCAGTTTTGTCTGCGCAATTAAAGATGAGAGAACACACACGGTTCAATTTGATAGAATATTGAAGATTTCTTTGTTCAGTGGCGTAGATTTTTTTGTATTGTTAAGGAGGGAAAGGTGTCCCGTTTTTGGCGGAGCACTGGGTATGTTGAAATTCCGAGGATTTTCGAAAATAAAAATGGCAAGAGCGCTTTCGTTTAATCTGACGGCGCAGTTGGTCGTCTAACGTCTCGTTTCTCGTGCTGGCCAGTTTTTAATAACTTTCACCCGCGGGCGAGCGTCACCTTATCTTTACGAAGCCCATACGGTGCGAAATGTAACGGGGACATCCGAGGTGAAATTGAAATCGCGCTAAGAATGCACTAATATTTACGCGGTGGAAGCATTTTATCGGCGTTGGTCCAAGAGTGCGCCAATAAAACGTGCGCGTGCTCGTCGAAATAAATAAACGGAAGAAAATCGGGCGCATTCCGTCGAATGGGACGATTTAAGGCACGGGGTGATCCAGAGAAAGGGATCGAAGAATTTGGGGAACATAAAGTACATTCAAAAATAGCGGAGAAATTTTCTAATTAATAGGTTTTAATAAATCAACCCTGAGTCTGTTCTGACTCTGTTACACGTTTATGTTTCTCTATAGGTACAGAATTTCTTGTATTTTGACAAAAGAAGGGAAATAGATCTCTCGGTTTACAATAAATCTCTGAACCTACATAACTGCATTTTATATATTTTTGCGAGTCTTATGAACTTCTAAATTCTTTCACCCTCTTTTTAGATCACTTTGTACAAAATACAACCTGGAATATTTGGAATCACTAACAATAAGCTCGAACTTTAGATATGTCATGTCCTTTTTTCATTTTTCTAGACAAGTATGTCTATTATTCTTTATCTTCTTCATTTTTCTGTAAATAATCGTTTTCGTTTAGATTAGTCTCGCATTATGTCAGCTGCCAAATTATATCGTACACTGGACGATACCCCGCGTATTGCGTTGTTTTATTACCGATAATTCCATGCAATTTGGCATTGACGATTTTACGCGGAAAGTTCCGCGGCGGGTGATTTCGCGTTGCCTTTAAGTTCACTTTCCATTCTTGCTGCGCCTCTAATCGCCGTTTCGGCCGCGGTAATAGAAGGAGTCATTATTGTTATCGTCATTACCCGCGTGGTAATGCGTGTCTGCGTCCATACGACCCCGCAGTTTTTCCTTTCTACCCTTTTAACCTGATGGAAAAATGGCTGCGTTGGTCCACGTGGAGTTTCGTTTTGAAATTCCCTTCCCACCTTCTCTTTTCTTCTTCTCGCTTTTATTCTAGCATTATTCTTTAACTTCATCGTTCTGTTTCTTTTAATCTACATATATAATTCACTTTCAGTGTTTTCTTTCTATCGCAGACTGTGCCATTTAAAATTCTTAAAATTTATATGGAATAAAGTATTTTGAGTAATTAGAATGAAGTTCTCTTAAATTATAGAGCCAGTTTTAACCAAAGTAAATCACAACTATGACTTCTCGAATATATGTTCATGTAATTATTATTCAGGATGAACTATTTGTTAAATATCTCTGATCATGAGACATCACCTTAGATCTGACATCAGAATCACACACCCTTCCCCTCTAATTTGTAACTTATCATGTTATAATATCTCAGTTCTGCCTTCGGGAGGAGTAGTGAACGTAATTATTAGTTCTCAGCTACGAAGAAGAAAAAGGACAAATTAGACACTGTGTTTGATTGTCAGACACTATCTGGTTCTGTCTGAACCCCCTCCAGGCCTGAGGACTTGTCCTCAGTCGGGCTTAGCGACCCCGGGGAGCCTGAGCTATCTTATTCGACCTGTGTTATAATATAATATAGCATAGCGTTGAAATCGTGCAAGATAAATTCTGTTAGTTGCAAAGGTCTCTTTATATCCTGAATTGTATCAAGGGAGTAAAGTGTTAACATTCCTCTGTATCCTACAAAAAAGTTCTTCCTCATAAGACCATATCGACACAGAAACTCCTCAATCGCTTGCTCTACGATTTCAATCCCTCAAAGGTAGTAGTAGAATAGTTAAACCCAAATTCGTGGGGTACAAGTCTTCGAGTTTATCCAGAAACTATTACTTACCAAAATTTTGTCCAAGACCACATATTTTAGCTAAAACTCCCAACTTTTATTTTACAATCAACTACCAGTCCGTTAATTAGACATTAAGACTCCTAACTTCAACAATTCTATTACGTACAATATACAAAATATCTTCAATGATATTGAATGGTGTATATGTCCTGTCAAAAATCATCTGACAGACTTTTGTATTCGGATAAACGTGGTCACCGTGCCCAAAGCTATTGGTCAGACAAAATTTGCCTGGCGTTGAAGAATATTCCACGTCCCGCCCTTTGATAACGAAATATCGGGGCTAAGTCCAGCGAAGTGGATTTTTCGCGATGGAAAAGGAGCGAGGCTCGCGAATCGCATCGATGGCGAACGCGCCGGTGCCAAGCTAAGCCAAGAGCGAAATTAATAGCCGACTTGTCATAACAGGCAACGATAGGAGCCTCGACAGACCTAAGAACCGGACTTCTCTCAGTGCTCTTAACGGCGGATATACATCGAGCCAAGCCGCGAGCAATTCCCCGTGACGAATTTCCTACGTCAACTCGCCTCTCCAGAGACTGGGTCCCCTTTGGCCGAATGACGTATGCAAATCAGCCCGCTGCACCGTCTGTCCAGGAAGCTAGGCACCTTGGAACCCCTGCACCACCATCTCGTCTCCTTTCCACCCATTTCCTCTCCTTCCACACCTCCAAAGTGTCTTAAGTCCAAGGAATTACGAAGCTGAGGAAATGGCGAGTTTGTTTTTAATTAGAGTTGAGATGTAGGATTTTGCTATATGGCTATTCTAATTCTATGGTTAGAATATGTCTTGGGTATTGCAGAATCAATTTCACTGACTTCCAGTTTTCTCAGAATTTATAGAATTGATAAACGTCACTAGTTATGAAATTAGATTTGACTATTTTTTCCGAAACCTTAGAATACATATGAAAAGATGATTTCATCATACTTATTCTAACAAACTTCCAACTTTCTAAATCATTTACACATTTCTCCAATTTATAAAATTTATTTCTCCTCTCTTCTTCTTCCTCTTAACTTATTCCCTGCCACACCCAAAATATTTGTTCTTACTCCACACACCCAATAAAATCGATACTCGGAGATCGATTCGAACCACTTTAAAAATACAACTCCGTTGGGATTAAGACACCCCAGAAATGATGTCACATGTTTAAACACTCCTAGGGTGAAAGCACTAGTAGTTGGCCACCCTCTAGTAGTCGACCACTTTTATTGTTTAGCTTAAAGAAATAAGTACTGAAATAAAGCATTTATTAAATAACAAGTTTATATTAGATTTTGAACTTCTAACTTTAAAATACGACAAAAAGCACTCTTCATAGGTAAAAAATTTATTTATTTATGGGAGGTCGGTAACTGGACCATCATACCCTTTCAATTTTCAATAATCGACCACGACGGTCGACTTCTGAAGCTAACTGCATTCACAATGAACGCTAAAAGTCGACCATAATTTATCTTATTAAAATTTTGATAAAGTTTTTAAAATCACTATTTAAAAATAAATTTTAGTTTGTAATGCGCACATAACCTATTTTGAATTTCGTATTAAAAAAAGGTGGTCGACTACTAGCTATCATACCAGTCGACTTTTAGAGTTAAGCGGTCGATTATTAAAGCATTCGGACACTTTATTTTTAACGCTAATTATTTATTTTCCCCGAACTTTTATACTAACACAAAATTTTTACTGACATATTAAATACATTTGAATTACTTCAATACATTTTATATATTTTATAACATTGATTGTTTATGTTTTTTTTAGAACTTTTCATTCGAGTTTAGCTTTAAGTGGTCGACTACTAGTGCTTTCACCCTATATCTTTCATTTTCTATCTCCACGCGTTCATCGCTTCGATTCTCCTTCGTTTCCCTTTTTCCCTCATTCTCCAGCGTGTTACAAGCAGTCAATCGTCAGGGACGCCAGCCTCGCCACGGAATTATCCGCGATTATCGATGTTGGTCACGAGATATCGCTAAATCCCGCGCGATTCGACACGCGGACAATGCGCGTATTTGCCAGCTCTGATTTAAATCTTCGCCGCGCGACTGTTAGGTGCGACTAATACGGGATACCGTACGGCCGATGGAGGAAATTAGGGGGGGAGGGCAGGGGTGGGTGGAACGATGCGATTTCACGTGTAAATCGCGCGCCAGCGGCACGGCTGTAATTGATTCTGACAAATGGCAACGAGTTTGACACGGATTATATACAAAGTTTCAGTTTCGATTATCTGCGCGGCCGATCGTGAAAAATCGTGAGAGCCGCGCACCGTGGATGTGGGAAAGCATTAAAAGGGAGGTGTCCGTGGAATAACGTCGAAAGTGTTATCGATCGTGTGTAATTGGATTGGATTACACGGCGTTCTTTCCAGCGTGGAAACAGCGAGAGAAACTTTTCGTATCTCCCGAGATCGAAGTGCTGCGAGCAATTTCATTCAGAACATTTCGAACCCGTTCCTTGCAGCATTGTCCGCTTGGTCGACGTCGTTTAGCCTGCTTCGAATTCTCCTTTAATATCCATATTTTACTTTAAGGCCACCCTCCGGTCAAATCGCGCGAAAACATAGGTGACTTTTATGATATTTTCTACAAAAAAGTATACAATGTATGAGCCTAAACTTTTTGCACTTTATTCTGCTACAAATGTAGAATATAAACCAATTTTTTATTTCACTTTTGCCCACTCCTACCGTGGGCATTGCCACTCCATCAAACCCTGACCTCCATAGAAATAATTTCATCCTCCTTCTTCAGCAACGAATCGAAGGCAACCTATCCAACACTTGGCATGGGCCACCCTGTATATCCGCACGCGACGACCACGCTCTGGATTTTCCATTTCCTAGTGCACCAACGCGGTGTGGGAAATGGATAGAGCACCGGTCGTGACGGATACAGTCGCGTTCGGTTCAGCACTTAAGCGCGTTACGCGACTTTTTTATCGAGCGTATCGACGGTTTCCTGGACAGGGGCGAAACCGGTGGTGCTTGTTCGCCCGATACATATATTGATATTTCAGTCGTTCGCCAACGTAATCGCGCGTATGACTTATAGCCCGCCGTTAATTTGTATATAATGGCACTGGCCAGATACCGGGATCGGTGTCTGCGTGCGTGTCGGGACACGAACAGGCAGCGTAATCGCGCCAGATAGTGTCGATACCGCGGGATGATTAATACCAAGGCGTTTCTATGATTTCCGCGGAAACCGGGAAAAGCGTTGCTCGGGCTATTTAATTGCGAACGATCGTCGATTAATCAGCGACGATCGCGCCTCCCGTTGCTGGCCCCTGCCGATCTTTCTCTGCTTTCTGTGTGGCTGAACCCTTCGCGCTGCTACTTAGTCGCTCGTTAATGCTGTGCTCGACCCTTGCATTTTTTAAATGCAAAACATTGGAACAAGAAAGTGGTATCATAATTAATAATTTAGGGAATTGTTTACTTCTAAAAGGTTTAGTGATTTGAACGTTTACACAATAATAATGATAATAATAATAATAACAATAATAATAACAACAACAACAATAATAATAATATCGGTATGTACTTTTAAATTAAACTTCAGAGTGCCTGAAAGACATATTTAGAATATAATATTTTTTTATTATAGAATCCTGGAAAGTAATACATTTGGTATAATATCAGGGGTTGTTAAAGCTGACATCAACATCGTATATGTTAAGTGTTGGTACCAAAATGCATATCGTAAAATCAAAGGCTGTGGAAGCTGAGGTAGCGTTAAAGTTGCAAGTGTCAGGGATCTGTTTAGAAAAGTGTTCAGGGTAATGTTAATTTGCAGTTGACATTCCACGGCCAATCGCAGACTTGTAGTTCTGGGTTGAAGTGCAGTCTGTACCCTTTCTTGTACTCTGGGCAAATCATTTGATGCCCAATTCCACAGAAACATGAGTAATACTTGGTGCAATCGCTCTCGTGGGCGATGTTCGTTTGGTTCACGCAGCTATCAGTCGGGCATGGTGGCTTAGGCGTGGCCTTCGCAATAGTGGTCACTGCCACCGCGACGAAAAGGATCATTAAAAATACACCTGAAATTCGGATAAAATTGTTAGTAACATGCATTGCATTTCTGAGGAATTTTTTATTTTGATTCTTCCATGTGGACATTAGTCGGCTATAAATTCGTTACGATGGAAGGATATTATGTTATGATAATAATTCATGTTTGTTGTGTGTATAAATGGCAATAGGGAAGAATAAATATAAAAGAGTATAATGGAGCACCTTGCAGCAAGAGGGTACAGCTTCATTTACTTGAAGGAAATATTACAGTTTCCTTGCCACGTCACAAATTCTAACATGGGACGTAGGTATATGGCCCACATCGCAGGGAACGTGTTAAAATAGTGCAAAGGGTGAAATTTATAAAAAATCAGAGATTTAATTTGTTGCTATTAAACCTCTTCATTCATCCCTAAATTAACCCTAGTAATTGTAATCAAAAGACACTACTTATCCACAGTCACTCACAAATTTGTTAACGCAAGCATTTTTTTTATATTTAAATCATGAGTCAAGGAATGCCAATCTGGGCATCAAGAAGGAAAAGCAAAGTAGTGGCTATCACAATTAGTTAGTCTTCTTAATTTATATGAACTGTGAATCACTGTATATCTCCATTTCTATACGTAGAAATTCGAAAATAATTTTAGAGAGTAGTCCAGTTGAGAATCAACCTTATTTCAAAAAAGATCACAATGTAAAGGGGTGAACGCAATTGTGTACATTTTAATTGACAATATTGAAGAATCAACTCATTCAAGAAATCATTTTAAGTGTCAATATTGAAGAATCAACTGATTTAATAATTAAATTAATTTGTATTCTAATTTTTCTTCGTCATTCGAACCCTTTTCATCAAGAACACTTTCAAACTCACAGAATACTTACACTTCATATTGAGGAGCATGTAATCACTAGATCGGAGAGTCTACTATATATCTGACTTACGCGAATTCACTTTTATAGCCTGAGAAACCTTATCGGCATACGATTGTGTGTGCTATCACACGTAACACTTGTACATTTTCTGGGTTAAGGTTCGGCTCTTCAATTTTATTTACCTTCTGTCTTATTCTTAAACCTCATTACTCTTTATCTAAAAGAACACGCTTCCTAGTTCTTCAACGACTAGTGACTACTCTATTGTCCTGCATTTGATTTTACATTTAATTTATTTGCATTTTTGCATTTGAAACACTGATTTCCTATTACAAGGATCAACTTCCTACATCCTGTAGAAACACTCATTCCCTCGTTTATCACGCATCTATCTTGATAACCTGAGTATTCAAAGTGATAACACGCAATCGATTAGAATAATAATTCTCCTCGACATAAAAAAAAGGAGGGAAGTCTCAAGTACTTCAGTTCACAAAGTCGAACAAGAAACGCGAGAATGACTGCAGATATCCTTTCTGTCGAGCAGCCACGCTAAATTATCGAGTTCGCGGGAGAACCTTTAACGACGCAATTTTCGCCTAAGGATGTGTATCTCTTTCGTTTATGGATCGCTATAAAACTGGGAAGCGGTCGATTCAGCTTCACGGAAACCAGTCACGGTGCAAGTGAAGTCCCCGCCGCGTCAGTGATACTGCCATCATACTTAGCCCCTGCAAAAACCGTAATTGATTTTTCAACATCCCTCGAGGTGCAGCCCATGGAAAGAAATCGTGTTCACATCAAAGGAGTCGTATTTGCACCGACAGCAAATTGGTGCAATAATGGTAGCACTAAGGGGATAATAATTCGAGAAATAGTGGTATACGTGGCACGTTTTTAGATCTTAAAGATTAATGGGGAAAGCACTTAAATTTTTCTGGGCGTGGGTCGAGTGATGCAACCTAAAATGAGCACGTTGGCCTCTCAACCTATTTTCCAGAATCAATTTGTTGGAGGCCACAGTATTCTTAAGGGCCGATATCAGTAGCTTTATCAATTTTATACAGAATTATCGAGATACGCGGCTGAGAAGCTAAGTAGTTCTGTTTCAGAGTTGACGAATGGTCGGTGATTCATTTGGTAGAGGAGTATCTAGTTCGAGTTTTAGTTGGTTTAATAGTAAAAGGAAGGACTAATACGAATTTAGACGAGTTAGAGTGGGTGACCGTTAACCGTTTATCTGAATCCGTCGAGTGATAATGGATTGAGGACATCAATATGATTAATTTAAAGTTTCGGGTGCTTGCCAAGTGTCCAAAGGGTTGAAGTCGGTATGATTCTAAGTCGCGACGAAAACCAGTCCTCTGAGGGTGATCTTCCAAATCGATCGTACTCAGAACCACGTAATTTGTAAGCAGTATATCCGGCGGTGTAATAAAGTACCGAAAGTCGGCCTCGCGGCGTGCGCTTATCGTGCCGATTCCTCGTCGCGCGCTGCACTTTCGCCGCCTCTGAAAAAATACAATAAGTTATAGATCGGGGAATGACGGACGAGTGGTAGTCCTGGTGGCGCGTGGAATTGCAGGTCATTAGGTGGGAAAACGAGAAAATTAATTTAGTAGTACCTAATTTCGATTATCACCGTCGAGGTGACGTGTGTAAGTCGTATACGTCTCAACGAGAGATCAAGTTTTGCTACCAAAGTGACTAGATTTTTGCTGATTTTCAGAGATTTGTGAGAAAATTTCCATATTAAAGAAAACGCTTAAATGCCCCGATATTAAATACATTGTTCTCAAGAAGTAACATTAATTGGATGCTAGGAGCATTGGAATTTATTATTAGTCTTCTAGTTTCCATTGTTTCTTTTTGCAAACAGTTGTCGAAAAGAATCGAAAATTTTATACAAATTCGAAGAATTAGACTTTAGAGGAACAAAGCGATCGCTGTTCTTCTTCATCTCCAACTTCACAAATCCTCATGCACTGCAGGTTCCGATCTAAATAGCTTTCCCGCCGTTCTGGGCAAAAATAATTTTTACCGCCCACATTTTCAAAATGTTTTACGTTTTTATTGATTTTAATTTCCTCTTTCTCCCAATTTTGCTGCTTCCAGCAGTTGCCCTGCTTGCGCCCGCCTAGATCGGGCCGTACAAGTAGAAATATCCTGAATTTCCTTCTGGTTCGTTGACCCACCATCGTTTCAATATTATTAATCCTCTTCTCCATATCCACATCTCCATCTGCCATAAAAGAAAACAGGAAAGCAACGAATCTCCCCAATGATTGCTCGATTTCCCCGGCCCGAGCATCGGGGATTAACGAGGGTCCCGCCGTTTCGTATTCAGCCTCCGCGAGTGTGATGTTTAATGGGAAAACGGTGGCTGATTTGTCGGTCGACTCGCTAAACAGAAGCGAAGTATCCATAAAATCGCGATAACGACGCTTTTCAGGACTTTTTACCCTTCGGAAGTGTGCAGCGCGCTAATTTATATCCACGCTCCGGCTTGCCCCTTCGTTTTTCCCCCCTTTTCACGCCCGTTGTCTCACCTGCGGGTTATCTTCCGCTTCTCTCTTCCTTTTTCGAAGCAGCCTGTACCTTAATACGCACGCTGCGCACGAAAATATCCTTACTTTCTCCAGGACATCCCGGACAATGAGAGAAGCCCGTCCCGTTAATAAAATACGATTGATGGCATTATAACGGGGTGCTTTTAGGCGCGAGCGATACGAGTTGAAATCCTTTGATTTACGGTCGTTCGTGAGACTCGCAGCGAGTTTTCTCAGTGTCAGGCTGTGTGGATTGAGGAATCAGAAGATTCTCGAACTATATTCGTTTCGAATTAGAATATTCATGCATCTGTCGGACGGTTGCTTTAATCAATCGAGTTGCGCGGAATTCGCCAGGAATTCGTCTCCATTAGGAAATCATTTCTGCCCAGTACTGACGTCTGCCGTCGTAAAATATTCTATCAGCGAACGGGAGAGACTTCGAACGCCACTTCCTGAAACCTTGGAGTTCAAAGCTCGTCCCTGCGCGTGTCATAGGGCGCATTGAACGCTCGTCAACGTCGTCTCGCGCGTTTCCGTGGCGGATCGTTTAGAAACCGGGGTCTATCTCCACGGACTCTGACATGGAGACAGCGGGACAGGAGCGATCACGCGAATCATGGGATAAATCACTGTGAATTAGCTGCTTAAAGAACCTCTAATGTAGGGTTTATATTAGACTATTCCATTCTTGCCGTCGTCTTGTAGCTAATTATTCCTAGTACACTTTCATTCAGAGAAACTTTTCATGCTGGAAATGCAATTAAAGTCTTCAAGTGTGACGTTGCTACGCCATCTTGATTCTTCATTGACGCGAATAGTACTGCCCTCTCTGATTTCATATTCTCAAAAATTCTTTTCGTCAACTATCATCATTGACTTATTAAAATATATTAAAATATAAAAATCAACAGAACGAAGACCCTATATTAACATATTTTATACATACGCATAAAAAATTTGTATATGATATTAATTTATAAATATAAATAAGAAATATCCATTTTTAAATGTAGTGTATTAGCCTAATACCTTATTTATTTATTTATAAATTAATATAGTATTAGCAAAAATTTTATTACACATTTACATCATCAAAATATTCCTTTTTAAGGCATATTAGTTTGATAAATTATATTAAAATTTAATTGGAGGTTTAAAAATCAATACAATTTATGTTATATTAATGTATAAATCTCTTCTACTGGAAAGTTTACAAAGTTTTCTATTTTCACGCGAGATATACATATGTTGAAACTTAAGGAACTCAGTTCGCGGTGGTACACCCGGTATTATCCAATACGTACTCCCACGTAAGCGGGACGGGAAGGTCAAACACGGCAGCCAGGAAAAATCTCGCGAGTCATCGATCCATGCATGACATACGCGACTCCTGGCTGCCTTTATATTTCTCTCTGCGGGTGATATCCCCGGCCTTCCATTTGGCAGCATCGGCAGCAACGATTACTTCCTGATGAACGACGCCGAGAGAGCCAGACAGACGTCGCGCGAGGGACGCGAAATCGCAGGTATCGCGTGTCCCAAGCGATAGCTCGTTAATGTGTTTCGGATCGTCGTGTGCTCTTCTAAATTCATCGTACAGGGTGCCTTTGAAACAGTGCCATCTGAAGAAAGCAATCCGGGCAACTGTGTATCTATAAATGCAGTTTCATGTGGATCACCAATGGCAGATTTATATACATATAAAGAGGAAAATTTTGGGAGTGAAAATTCAGTGATTAAATGTAGGCCTTCGTGTTCAGTTAGCTGAGATTAATTCTACAGATTTTAAAATAGCACTCAAATGGTTAGGAATTAATTCTCCACTTTGTGTGCACGTAAATCACATTGTCCCGTTGAACAATAATCCACGAAAGGGACCAGCGTGCTCCGTGGATAGGAGACAGAAAAGAATGGAGGCAAGGCGCACCGGAAATGGGAGTCGCCATTGCACGGTTACATAAATTCGTCCGTGTTGCGTATTCTCGGGCTAGAATGCAGACGAGAATGTATCGTTGAACCACGCGATCGTGTGGGTGAACCTGTTGAACATAATTGGCTCCCCCGTTATTATTAGCTAATAGATTTTTCCCCAAGAATTATTTATACCCTCGGCTGACAAAGTTACACGCTCCGCGACAACAGCTTAACCGTTAATATCTCTCTTTGCTTTTATTCTGCGCAGCTTCAATTTTCTGCCTGTTGGTTTACTGCAAACGAATGCTCGAAATCGCGAACTCCACAACCGCTTTGGAACGTGATATCATCTGATTTTCAAATTAAAGATATTTGGTATCATTCGGCTTTTCTCGATGATACCTTCCACCTTTTTTTGGTCACAAATCACATCTCAAATTGAACATTATCCTTTTTTAATTATATGTTCAATTTTTGTTCTCCTTTCTACCTTCCCAATTATTTTCCTCGCGAATCGTGTAGCTACCACGTTACTAGTGAAATTAAATACTAGTAAGCAGTATTTAAGCAAATGCTATTTAAAAATTCGACAGAAGATCGTGTTCTGCTGGCAACAAGACACCATCACTTGTCATAGAAGCATTCCCAGTTCCTTTTCCTCGGGAATCATGTACTACGTCCTGCGAGCGAAAAAACTCCTGACAGAAGATCGTGTTCCGCCCGCGAGAAAACACCGTCCACGCGTGTTCGCGGTCTTCTTGTAAGGAGGAAAGCGGGAAAGTATCGGCTGCAGCCGAGTGGCGGATTTATATTTTGAAGAAGTTCGTGTAACTGTCCGCGGGGCAGGATCGTATAGAAATCGACGGACGGGCAGCGGCGAAAAAGCGCCAGTGAGAAATAACGGGGAAACACGTGCGTGCAACACGGCCGCGGTGGTATCGAATCGAACGATCGCGGACCGCTACCTTGCCAATTACTTAATCGTGATTCGCACAAAAGCGGCGTCGAAAGGATGAGACGATAACGGACGGCTTAGAATCGCTCGAACGGGAATGCTTGAGCTTCTTTTTCCAGCCTTCAACTTCCTCTGCTTTAGATACGCCGGACACTTTAACACGCGACTGTGCCGCGTTCTCCGTTCACTCGCGTTTATTTCAATACATATTTTCCAAAACACGAGCATTTCATAGTTCACTGATATATGATATCAGTTCTAATAACACATTATTAACGAGCAGTGCCACGATGATAGGACAAAAATGATAAGATAACTTTGGAGATGATTTTAAAGAAATTTATTAATTTTATTAAAATTGCACAATAAGATTCTTATGATATGTGTAAAAAAGAACAAAAACACATTTTTTTCAGATTTTTTGAATAAGAAATATAAAATACACAAAATACTAGAGAAGTACCCATGATTTTTGCAAAATATTGAAAAAACTTTTTGTAATTACCAGTTATATAAAAAAAATTTTAGTAAAAAAGAATTGTTTTCAAGTGTTTGCCATTCCTTCAAAACTCAATATTTTTTTGAAATCTTGGGTGTAAAGTCTAAATTCGTCTAAAATCTAAAATCTACCTTTATTTTGATGACAAAATAATTTACCACGTAGATACATTCTCTGTTAAAATACTTTTGAACAAGGAACACACACACTTCGATTAATTAGTCCAAGTTCACGCTGAAAGCAACCATTTATTTCCAATGCCCATTTACGAGAATTATAGTTAGACGTAGGGAACAGCTCACAGTAAATCTGCACAATTTCATTCGTGTTTATTTGAAGTACCTAGTATATTACCCAATCTACGTCACTTTCGCAAGCGACACTTCTCGAAAAGAACGAGCCCCGCTCGTAGGAGAGTTAATGGGGCCTAATTTTCCTAATCACACGGCTTCGACCACCGCGTGCCCCCTTCAGGCGTAATCGTTTCAATCCCCCACCCCCGTTTACTCGTGAGGTGTCGCCCCGCCATTGCGAAATATGATTTACGCGTGGCGTCAGCCCGCTATTAGTCCGCGATTTAACCGTGAACCATTAATCTCGTTTCTTGGCGGTGTGGCCGCTTTAATCTCGCTGCCCGTGCTAATATTTGATTATCGACTTGCACCCGGCCAACGTGGCCATTTTCGACGCCCGACGTCGCGTGGACGCATCCATCGGCCTCCATTTTCACTTTTTCGTCCTCGTTATTCTTCATTTTATTTATTTGCCTCGTAATAAATTGGCTCAGGTATTTCACCCTCGGTCGATGGATGGATAGATGGGTTTATTGGCGTGGATGAGTAGCTCTCATAAGATTATTGAGTAACGGCACTGTTAACACTCGAGTGACGATGTATTTTTCAAACTTAATCGTCATAGGTGAATGCTTTCCTATTTCACATTTCAGTGGTTCAATGTTTTTAGTGTTAGTCTTCGGTATTTCTTAAGGAGAAGTTAGGGTTTTGGGAGTTACAATATAGTTCTTAATAATTTATTTTATAATAGGGACAGTTTTGACGATAGTTCAGAGTTATGAGAAGGAGGAGACACTAATTGGAGTTGAATGATGCGATTTTATAAAAGTTGTGACATTTAAAAATTAAAGAAACACTAAAAACAGTAGTAAGTATATAATAAATTGTGTTAGTATTAGTCATACTAATATTAATTACACAGGTGCTAGATAAAGTATGTGAGGTGTGATAAAGAAAATAATTACATAAATTCTTTATGGACCAATAATGTGTATTTATATTTAGAAGCATCAAGGTAATCTTGCGTTTCTTAAATGAGACCCAATTTTAATTTTTTTCGGCCACTTATGAAATATGTGGAACACCCTCCGTTTCAGTGAGTCATAATGCGACGCCCTCGTTTTGTCGCGAATAATCTGGGGAATCGTAAACAATCCTGGCGCATAATAGTGTTAACACTTGCGCAAGGGACGTACTATTAATTGCAAATAGCGGGAAAATCTTGAGTAACAGGATTTCTGTAAATTCAGAGTAAATGAGACTAAAATTGTGATTCCTCCATTTTCAATAAACCATACTTCTACGTATTTTAATAATGCATAGAAGAGCGTCTTCCTTCCTAAAATTCTTAAAATCAAAGCATATTGGAGTCGCAAAGTTGCACTCGACGAATTAAAAAGCGAGAAACTCTCACTGCTGTGACCCACGTTTCAAGTTTCTAAAAAGTCTGTAGCCATTCCTTCTCTTAATTAAAACCAGCATATTTGGCTAACAGAAGAATATTATACAATTTAACTAGTACATCTCACATGTTATCTACAAGATTGATAGAGTCTCAGCTTTCAAAATCACATTTAAATACAACTTTCCATAGAAAACTTCCATTTTGCTACTTCGTTCTATTTTCGCAAAAACCGTGAGTCGTCTTAACTGCACATCTCTGCAAAAGAGACTCTATTCTCTCCTCTCGTCACTTTCACGTGCAGCATCCATCAGAATGATTCCTAGCTTCTCTAAAAACTAAATCCAAACTACTTCTGCAGCAAAATTCACAATCTTCCTCAAACCGCGACATCCAACCCACCTTCAATGATTTAAATCCATTAATCATAATTTCTCTCTCTAAAAATCTGTCAGTGTCCCCTGCAATCTGTCAAAATTGTCAAGTGGTCGGCGAATTTTTCATTCACCGTCTGCACCGAACATCGAGCGCGTGCAACACTCGCTCGCAGATTACATGGTCGACGCCAGACACGCGACACCGTTTCGCGAATAATTTTACGGTGTTCCCTTGTTATTCTCGAGTTCGCTCGCACGACGTTGACCCAGAAACGAGACGTCTTCTTGGCGTTAGCTTTTTCCGGATTTATGCCGCTCCAATTTCACGCGGCTCTCTTGTATCATTTCTCAATGGCCACTTTACACGACGATGACATAACGTGACTTGGTCTCAGGCACCGCTCCCCTGACAGAGTATTTTCAATACTCTATTGCGAGCACGTGCTTATCCTGGGAATAATTGGATGCCTCGATGCACTGCCAATGTGAGACCGGCCGAAGAGCACTTCTCGCGAAACTGATCACATTGTGGTTTCTGATGGAGCACTGCATTTGAAGGATTCTTGGCTCTTGCTTGGGAAATGGGGGATTTAGGTAGTGTTGTTAAAATCAGCTTCGAGCTGTGATGAGCTTCAAAAGCTCGAGTCGCGATTCAAACCCTAAAGGCTAGGACTCTGAAGACTCGAACCTTATAGCCGCGAGTGTTCGAGCCTTTAAAGCTCGAAGGTTCGAGTCATATAAATTGTATGTAGTGAATTGATGTGTTTAAGTTTAACGTTTTACAATAGTGGTTGCGCAAAATAAGATATAATATCAAGGACTTGGAGTTATCTTCATTACTATTAAACACAAGAGCATCTCGAGCTTCAACAGCAGAGGTGCCATTACCGTATTGATTTTGAATTTCTTCTTCCACGTATTTCTTTCCTTCTTTCACATTTTCGAGGCAACAGAGAGGTGAGGAACGAAGGAGTGATTAACTAACCAGATGAAATGACTTTAGTTTCTCAGAAGACCATGGTCGATCGAAATATTTTGCTCCTACTGTAGCAACGCCATTCTTCCCGTACGTGGGTCTAACAAAAGAAACGTCCAAGTGGTACAAGCCGTTTAAGGGTTTCAGAACTTCAACGAAATTACATGGAGGTTCCACGAGTCAGGCGTGATCCTGCTGGCCTTAACAGCCCCGTGACATTCGACTTCCAGACGCCATAAACCGCGTCGAAGCTTGTTCTCTAGTTGTTTCCTTCGCTTTGTGGCCCCGCCATGCAGAGAGGAAACAAGAAATCCATCTCGAGACCTGTATCTTCTCGGGAATACCATCTTCCTCTGTGACATTCGTTTCCCTCGAGCGTTAATTAACTCGTTGAGAATGGAGGATGACCTAACTTGTCATGTGAAGACGTGTTCAATGGGGATGTCTCAGAATTCCAACTGGAGTTCTACAGGAGGCAGTGATTCAATCAGTTTCGTTATTTACTCTAAAAAGTATTTATGTAAATATAACATTCAACGCCAAATATTCCCCACGCTTGATCTGCACTTAACAAGTCCACAAGTTTCACTTTTTTTCCAAAGATTCAAATTGAATTCTAATATCTTCTGCTAATGAATACACCCACAAAGAAACACCTATGCACCAGAAGCAATGGATCCAGCAGTCGACTGATTCACAAGGAAGAAAAGCCAGGCATCCTTTAATCAGTGCTACAGAATTATTAAAAATAGTCGCGGCTTATCGATAGCCATCGATAAGTCACAGATCATCGTCAGCAGCATCTTCGGTTCTTCGGCTACTTTCACTCCCACAAGATAATCAAGCGTCGAACCATCGACGCTGCACGCTCGTCGTCGATCCGTCCGAGATATCAACGGCCGATAGAAACGTCATCGTGATACGATTAATCGCGAAAAATGCCCCAGGGCTCGAGTAGGCGCGGAACGCTTCCCCGCAAACGTGATTGGCCATCGCCAGTGTCGTTGCACCGCGGTGCATATCAATTTCAAGCCTGCAGCGAGGCGGCGTGCTAATGAACCGCGGAGTGCAGTCGCAAAGCGAGCGAGGCACGCCGATGCAATACGAGACTCGGTCCCCTACTTTCTGCAGGTGTCTCGGCCAGTTCGTTAATCTTCGTAATTAATACCCTTTTTTCTTTCATTTTTCCAGGCCCGACCGGCCGGGCACGAATTAATGTTGACGCTCGAAACGCGCCGTGGATCGATACGTCTCGCCTGGCCCCCTCATTAACACCCAATTTTTATTGACACGATTACGGCATTTAGGCGAGTAAATTTTTAGGATCAGCTGGCAGCTTGGTTCACTGACTTTATGAGCGACTTTTTGGGTGGCTTTAGTGTTGTATTTATTCGCGAAGGTGTGGTGGATTGAAAGTGTTGATCGTTGAGAAGTTCATAGGTTGGGTGTATTTATTTGTGAATATAATTAGGCTTCCGGTATGATAATTAGAAATATTTCTTTACGTTGTAAATGTATTTTGTATTACCTAGTTGAGTATATTAGGAGAATTTATTGTACAAGATAAAAAATTAGAAATGTTACAGGTTGATATCTGTAAAATTAAGCAAGCTACGAAATTTTTACATTTAGACTTTATTTGTTTAAATATATTCCTTGACTAGTGAAATGACCACTCGGAATCGAAATCACTTGAATTTTATAACAAGAAAATAATAAGCAAGGGGGAAGAAAAAGATTTCATTTCCAGAGCAAGTAGAAGCAGCGATCAAGTAGAATACTCCCATACATGATTAGACACAGCACAATCCGCACACTTCAAACTGAGTAGCAAACAAATCACACCGTAAAAGGGCCACTCTAATATTAAATACAGTATACAGGCACAGTGGTTGATCAAATTATTACAGTCACAGTTCTGAAATATATGTTTTTCGTATTTGTAAAGAAATAAAATCATCCATGTGACAGATAATATTGCCTACACTATTTCCAAGCGTATATTTGCAATTTACAAACACGAATATTTCCTAAAAAAATAATAAGAATTCAGTGTAACTAAGTAGGTTTTCATTTAAAAATTAATTGCATTAATGTAAAATCGCTAATTTATGTAAGTTACTCTAATACAAATTTGATCACCCACTGTACTAACACTACATGCTGCAATACACTAAATAATAGTAAGCACCCGACTCATATACGACCTAGGCACTACGTCATTATAAAACAAGAACCCTCGGCATCTTCTACTCCTATTTTTACAAACAATCCGCAGGATCTCCATCCAAACCTCGCAATTTCTTCACCCTAGTCCCTTCCTCCCCTAAAATAAATATCCCTATATTACCCAACATCGATACTACTGTTGTCGCGAAGGGTAAGGAAAGGGGGCACGGGAGCATCGAGAGCCCGCCGATATTTATTAGGTGCATACGGCTTTGATATCCTCGTTTGTCATCCCGCGGTCCGCGAGCGCAGGTGCAACCGCGCCGCGGCCAGAAAGAGGCGCAGCAGCGCTGCAGCTAGGCGTTGCACAAGCCGCGGTCGGTACTCTCTTACGGTGTCGTGCTCTCGCCATAGATTCAAGGTCAACGCTGATGTATACGAAGATCAGGAGTAGCTCGGGGAGAGGTCGTCGCTCGATCCTGATTAATGGCTCTCGAGATCGAGCGACCACGTCGCGCTGCGGACCGCTCCAGGCCTTAGTTACGTATCGTCGCCTAAGTGCATTGACTTAAGCGAATAAACTGCGCCGCCTGCATCCGCGACACCTTGCGCCCGTTGCATCACGATCGCTGCAACTGGCGGATATCGGGCGATCGCGTGAACCCGCGGTATCTCCTCTGCGTAATTATTCGGGGCTCCAGATTGGTAGCTGTGGGGGATGCAATTATGGAGTATCGGGAGTTGCATCGAGCTTTCATGCAACATGTTTGAATGGATCTTGTAGGGCTGGAGGGGACTTTGTAGAGCAGCAGTGTGGAAGCTGAAGGGATAAAGTGATTAGATGATTGATTGAAGGATGAATGTAGGACGTTGATGAATTTAGAATTCTCTTAAAATATTTTGATAATGGGAAGGCTGTTTTTTGGAGTTTGTAGGTGCAAACTTGAATTTTTTAGAGGTTCTATTTTATGTACCCTTGGGGTTTAGTGTTATGTATTTCATTTCGAGTTATATGTAAGTTGAAGAATTTTTGTAGTTTGTAGGTCAAGGTTTGCTTCTCACTTTTCAAGCTCTCATTTCCAAAGCGTGTGGGTATTGAATTCTAGTCTCAGTTCTCTGTTTACATTCTATCTACTTATTTTCCCTGAACACATACGAGAACTCGACTCGATTAAGGGTCATGCCTAGTTGGCAGGCGAAAAAGAACGTGATTTCCGGATTTTTTTCTGGAAAATCTAGTGTATATTTTTTACAACTATTTGCTTATTTTGGAAGTACATATATTCAGTAAACTCGCAGTAATTTTCCTACAAGAAAATTCCTGATGGTTGCAAAATATATGTACTATTAAACTAAGCAAATAATTGTAAAAAATATAAATTACATTTTGCACAAAAAATTCCCGAAAATCAGGCATGCCCCCTTAAGGTCCCCAATGTTACTTTCCTTAATTCTATCATTATCGAATAATTTAACACAATTGAACGTTTATCCATCGAGCGATCATCTCAGTTCACAAAAATCCCCTGTCATTCCACATTTCCAAGCCCTTTCTGTCAAACAACCCTCCATCCCCTAAGGAGCCCCCAATCCATCGACACCGCCTCAAGAACATCCAGCACAGTTAAGTCAACGAAGACGCACGGACACTTACAAACCATTCCACCTCCCCGATGAATAAATCTCGCCTGCTCTCCTGGAAAGTATGCAACCTTCCAACATGACTTAACCATTAACCGTCGCTCGAGCTTCCAGGGAAACCAGCGTTCCAAGGATCCTACCACCGCGCTAGGATTCAACCACTGGAGTCACGGCGACGGGGGGAACGACGCTGTTAAACCGCGCAATTCGTGTGGATACTTACGCAGAAGTAACATTAAATGGACACTTTCGCCCCGCGCCCGCGTAAGAGGCCACGAGGAGTAGCCTAACAGAGGTCGTCACTCGATCCTGATTAATGGCTTTCGGGATCTCGCGGGGCTGTAAACAGTATTAATCAGGATCGAGTTTACGCCGCGCGCGGTCGTGCCACGAATCGCATTAATCAGGATCCGACCGTCAGACCGGCACGAAATATTCATTTAGGTACGTGTCCACGGACGGCTGCTTGGCACGGTGTTATTGATTTACGGCTAGCGACTTCCGAATGTCCAACAGCTGGGTCCAGCGATAAGCGGCTCCTCTATCGCCACTTGAATCAATTTCCTTCCTCTTCATCGCTTTAGCCCCCTTAAGTATCGGGGAATTATAGATTTAACGGATTTAGTTGCGGGAATGCAATTAGGATTAGAGGGTTGTTATTTTTGTTTGGGAGCTTTGGGAGGTGCAGCAGTTGGGATTTAATTTTAATGTTGGGAGATGTGATCCTCTATGAGCACTTGAATTAATTTTCCTCTTGATCGTTTTAAGACCCTCAAGTAGTGATCATTTGCTGATTAATTATTATTGTGTAGGTTGAAATGTGTGGGTATAAAAATTATTAGATAATTTCAATAGAGTTAAGTCTCTTTAACTTGTTAGTATTATTTTTGCATTTGAAAATTAACATAATTAAAAAGTAGAAAAATTTATGTTCGATTTATAATCTACTTCTTATCTGCTCAATCGGTTTACCTTAATTAATACCGATGTACCTGTTGTAGCATATGCTTCGCATTTCCTAGATAAAATTCCCCAGCTAACCGTATTAGAATTAATACTTTCGAACGCGATCGAGGAAATATTACTTCATTTTTCATACGACTCTCATAAATATGTATTATACCGTTTTGCATGTTAATAGACGACGCGATCGAAAGGTTTGCTTTGGGATTGGTTAAAAACTACTTCTCGTTCTGCTCGATAATGATCCTTCTATGATAATGAATGCGATAGCAATGTAATGACTATATTACGCTCGCCGTTCGATTGAGTTTGCCAACTGGAATAATCACTAATTTATTATTCATTAGCTCCAATAGATATCTCCTACATCAACTTAATCCATCAAATTGCCATCATAAATGAGGCGTATCTTGTTCTTTAATCCTTAAATATTACAATCAACTTCGACACTTAAAAAATTTATTAACTCAAACAATTTTCCATACAACTCCTAGAATTCTTAATTCTACGTATCCTATGATACCTGTATTAAAGTGACTTACAATTATAATTCTTCTAGTAAGTAGAAAATCATTTCTCCAATATACCATTAATTTTTCTATCACATCTAAATCAAAGTACGTCTTCCACAGATAAGCAAAAAATACTTCTCTACTACTCAAGAAGTTTTTAAGAATCTACCTTTATCTTTCAACTTTCTTCTACCTCCCTTCACACCCTCTTATCTTCCCAATACCCTCAAGCAAACATATCTCCTCAACCCCACTCGTTCAACCTCAACAAGTCAGAATACCTCTACCATTAATTAACCTACCCCCAAAATACCTTCAATTTTTTTAAAATATGCGTCACTTGCTACACCCAAGCACCCCTAAATTTCCGCAATTCCCATCCCATCCCATATGAAAGTAACCCCCACGGCCCCCGCTGGTAATAAATTCCTTCCCTTCTAGTCCCATAAACTACCTCGAAATAAGTCCCCGTGCGAAACGATTCGCCATCGAGAGCTACTTCTGACACAGTCACCTGGCGGCCATTGGACCTTGAGGCTCGTGCAACGGCAAGAAACGACCGGTATCACTCGACGAAGCGAAACGTCTCGGGATGTCTGGCATTCTGCTGCAATTTTACAGCTGTCCTTCGCGAACGATGGAGCCGACGTCCCGTGGTGGTCGTTTTCTCGGCCGTCGTTGCCTACCGCGGCGAATCGATTTCACGAGGAGCGTGCCCGCGACTCCGACAATGTTGTCCGGGGCACGCAAACGGGCCCAAGGCATCTCGCCCCGTTTGTCGGTTTCGCGGGTACGGGAATTCGGTCGAAACGACACCCGATCGTCGGCACGACGTCTTCCTCGAATTTCGCCGAGCAATTCCCAGCGATTCGAGTGGCTCGTTTACGGGTAAATGTCCAAGTAACGGGACAGGCTGGTTAACCCCTTAAACCTTAATGACCACCGTGCTTTCGTTTCCTGGGCCTCCCAGTGTGGTGGGGTACGAGAATTTCACGGTGGTAGGATTTTCATTGCTTCTGAGAACGAAGGGGTTAGAAAGTATAGAGGGTGTCAAACTTCAGTTTCTATGTTCAGTTCTGCTCTCCGGGATTATAAACCTATTTTTGGGGAGCTTTGCCTTCTTTCTAGGCACCTTTCTTACGAGTAAAATTGAAGAAAGTGGGAGAGGAGGGAGGGTTCTAAAAAATATGTACCTATGTAGTGTTGGAGAGGAGAACTGTGGAAGTATTGAAAAAAGGGAAAGGGAGAAATATTCATAATTCCTATCAGTTCTAATCCCGGAATTATGAACCTTATCAGTCAATTTCTTATAACTTGCATCCTCGCGAGCAAATTGGAAAGAACTGGGAGAAAATAGGATGTTCCACCAAAATACGTTTACAGTCGCCTATACTTGGGAGCAGAACTGAAGGTAATTGAAAAAAAGGGAGATGAAAATACAGTTCCCAACCCCTTTTATTCGCAGATAAATTAAGTAAGCTGTCAAAATCTTAAAACCTTCTCAAAAGTAT